>OU343063.1:14762973-16095459 GCA_910593695.2 Ocypus olens | reverse complement strand
CGTAACACATGATCGAAACTATTTTCATTGCAGCTGGCAAAATGAGCGTCGCGACAATGTTGTGAGGTTTTTTAGTTTTGGCAATCAAAAAGGAAACCTCGATAGATGCTTGTAACGCTTTTTGGTTAACTGTTGTGTATTTTTGGAAATCAACCTGCTTTGTTAGGTGGCAAGTCGTTTAAAATAAGATTCATCTTTATTCTTTAACTGTGGATGCTTAGTTTCTAGGTGCCTTTTCAGTTTGGCCGGCTTCATGCTCTCATTTGCCAAAACCTCCGAACAAACAACGCACTGTGGACGTTGTTCAAAATTCAACACAGTACATTTAAAACCAAACTGGATGTACGATTCTTTAAAAATGCGTTGACGCTTCCCTGTTGTCTCCGATGTAACTGTTGCTTGTTTAGATGAAGTTGAAGCGTCACTCTCTGTATCGATGTGTAAGGTAGATGTGGCTGTTGAACTACAATCATCGCTGTTATAACTAATAGTTACAGTAGTGGAACTAGATGTTGCTCTGCTGTCATCGATAGTAATAACACTACTAGTACTTGAAGTGGCGGCATTGTTTTCACGACTTATATTACTCGTAACACTAGTTGTCATTGTAGAATCAGAGGCGATACTGTTGTCAAGAACTACGTGTTTAATTCTTTTGATTTGTGATGCGTTATTAGGACTTCCGCCACCTGCATCTTTAGATGTGCGTTTTATTAGCCACTTATCCATTGTTAACTGCAATAATAAATACGTATTAATAAATAAAAAATGTATTCCAAACGATTAATATTAGATTTTTCTTCGCGTGGTAACAGGATTTACTTACTATTTTCAACGAAGCACAAATAGACAAGCAAAAAAATACATAAGTGAAGCGTAAAAAATATTTTTATTGACAGTTGCTGAGTACACTTGCGCGATAAATAAGTTATTTATAATAAAACATAAATTTTATTTCATAAAATATTGGGCCATTAATAAAATAATATGTATAATGAATTATAATTTAAAAGTATAGAAGTTATAAATTCGCGCTGGTTTTGTTATTGAACCCACGCGTCCAACATGGCCGCGCCGCGATGACGGCTCACTTTATTATCTAAGTATGAGTGCACAGTTACTTACTGTGTGCGTGGTTATCCACGAGAACACTAATCTTCTAAAAAAACTTTCTACAGAAGTAATCTTTCGTGTTTTGACATCAATTTAGTATGTATTTGCAATCGACAAAGCGACGATGAGTACGCACGTGCGGATAGAACTGACTGAACAGACAGACTGAACGAAGAAAGAGATATCGGGCTGGGGGCGCGGGCGCGGGAGCGGTGAGGTTGTGACGGGCGGGACTGGACAGGTTGTACAGTCGTAATTATTTTCGATTCTTTCCGTTTTAAGGACATTGTGTAATTGTGTATGTAAAGAGAGATTATATTTTATGCATAAACCTTAATAAAATTCGATAAGTACAGGACCTTGTTGACTTTTTTGGCGACCCCATAAGTATCTTTCGCGACCCCACATGGGGTCGCGACTCCAGGGTTGCTCTACACTGGTCTAAATGGGTTTGTAATTTCGTTCTCCTCAATTATCTCTGCCCATTTCAGAGAATTGAAGGTTTTAATTTCGGATCTAATTTGATTGTGAAGTCGGTTTTTAAGTAATTTAAACTCTGGATGATGAACCAGTGTAGTGTTTATAACAACGGTTCTTTTCCTGAATCATAGAAATTATATGCGGTGGCAGTGGTTTATCGTGTCTAGGTGTAGACGTGTCAGCCTTTGCCTCAACTAGCTGGGTGGCTGCTGTGTTTACTCCTTCAGGTGTGTGCTGAATGTCTATGTCATTTGTATTTTCTGTCAGATGTCGAAAAAATTGCCAGTGTAGCACAAGGCTTTTTCTACTGATGCTGTCGAAATGCTAAGAGGAACTGTGCAGATGACTGATACATGATCTGAATTTAGACCAGGTACCGTGTAACACTTAAATGTTTCTATGTTCTTGTGTATTATTTTGTCTAAAATGTTAGTGTCTGCTACACCATTTCTGGTGTAGATGAGTGTAGGGTCTCAAGGTCCGTTATATTAATGTTAGTGTGTTGCTCGGAGAACCTCACCAGCCTGTTGCCTGTGGGGTTGTCAGTGTGGTGGTTCCAGATAGTGTGGTGTGCGTTGAAATCCCCAGCTGCAATTACTTGCCCTGGGAATCCCAACATGTTATTAATTGTGCGTGTAGTGAGAATTTTGCTGGGTGGTCTGTATGTGCTAATTATGGTGAGTACTGTGTTGTTGTGTGGAATTTGGATTATTGTGTTTTCAGTGGTGGATTCGAAATGTGGAATGTTGGTGTGAGAGATAAAGGATTTAATCATGATGGCTGTGCCCCCAATCACCTTGTTGTCGACTAGTGTTCGTGTTTTGGAATGTTGAATGTATGTGTGCGATTCAGCCTGGACTCTTGTATAAGTGCGATGTCAATGTTGTTAGTATTAATGAAGTTAATAATTTCGTGACGTTGCTGTGAAATGCCATTAACATTAAATGTCAGAATTTTCAGTGTCTTTGCGTTCTGGTGTAAAGCCATTACGGGAAGAGTTGACCGACGGTGTCGAATACAATCTATATTTTATCGAATACGTGAGTGCTCTTCCTTAATTTGGAAATGGTAGAAATAATAATATTTTTGATTTCCCCGAGGTTAATGCCCGAGAAAAGTTCTTTCAATTCCCTCAACACTGCTCCCAGCGAGAGTAAGAGGTAGAAATGTTTTGTTTAGGTGGAGCCGGATTAGGTACGTTTTCACTGTGCACCCTGCTCCTTAAAGCAGTGACTTCATTTACTTTGGACTGACTTCTCGCTGCAGCAGCATACGAAGCTTTGTAATTTTGAATAACAATTGATTTTAAAGCCGGGAAATTTGAACTGTTAAAAGAAGGAGCGGGTGCATCAACCTTAGTTTGTTACGGGGTGGGGTGTTTTTGATGATAAAAAAAAAGAAATTAGTACAAAATATAAAATAGGTAAATCCCACTCGCAACTTCCGGCTAGCAATTAATTTAGAAAAATAAAAATAAAATGAAGTGAATCGAGGGGTTTCGAAATTCTTGAATAAATAGAGTTCGTCACGTTTGACAAATATATTAACACACAACAAAAAAAAGAACCACAAACAAAAAAAAATTAGACAGAAATGTAAATTTGTAAACTATCATACAATAATGAAAATAAAAAAACATAACTTACGATTTGTATGACTAACTTTAACTTCGACACACCTTCTTCAGGATACAGAGAGACAGAGAGACCCACCCTTGTGGGCCGGTGATATTTATACGGGTCGAGCCAACCCCTCGTCCCTTCTGTCCCCTCTAGCGACCACCATCCTTCGCCAGTCCAGAGAAAATAATTGATTTTAATTATTAAACAATAATATTTTGACATGAAACTTATATCACCATATGCGGAAAATTATTCCGCGTATGAGCATATGTGCATATGTGATATAAGTTCATCGGAGGCGAAGAATGATGGCTTAAGGACATTTAGTGTGATAACGTCCAAAGGGTTGACTCGATCCTTCTTATCTTTATATCAAAAGATGGCCAATATTGTGGCGCATCTTTTGATATACTTAACTAGATTATTTAAACTACAAATATTTACATAACACATTCGGACAGCTCACGTTCGGCGTTGTTCAACATTGACCAACAGGTTCATGTTTGGTATCATCCGAACGGTCTTCCTCTCAGCTATCCAATGACGCATGTGTGGTTCGCGTATGTGGCCTTGTTTCGCGAGCCACATAGGGGGTTTTCATACGCCTCGGGTTTATTACCCTTTATTACCCTCCGACGTCATCCCCGATTCTTTTGTTCCCTGCACGTACGATTCTCGCTCGGTCGGGCGGCCTGATGGCAGGTAGAAGGGTCCCTGCCAGATGTGGGAATGGCCAGGTTTTTCGTACGTGCAGTTGGTAGCTGTGTGGAACAACGGAATTGTTCTTCCTTTGGATAGCCGAGAGGGGTTTCTCCTTACCAATTGATCATGTTGAGCTGTCCGATGTGAGGGGGCGCTAGGTATATGGCGCGAACTTTACTCATTTGGATAATTGGCGCTTCCGATGAAGCGCCGGTAACAAGTTGTTGTGGTTGTTGTAAGCTTTTTCGCGCGTTGGTTTTGCAGTATCTGCAGGTAGTTCTTATGGGCAACGCACACCCTGTAAATTGTCGGGTGTGCCCCCCGCACTTTGGCGATTCTAACTCAACCGTGTATTTACCTTCATGCCTGCCAGCACACCGGGCACATCTGACAGATGTATGAACTGTGCCCGAACTGCTGGCACTTATGGCACTGAGGGGTGGACGTTAACCTAAACGCCTCAGATTTGACGTTTACTCCGCTCAGTTTTATGATTTTATACACTTTAGGTGCACTAGTTTTATTAGTGGTCAGTTTGATAAAGGGAACTTCGTTGTCCCTCGTGTTTAACTTTGCTAGGGAAAGGACCATGGTGTCCTTCCCCTCGAGTTCCCTTTTCTGCTCGCTGCTGCCGGATGAGAAAAATTCGATTTTATTAATCATTAAGAATCTCATAATAGATTTTATTTCATACTGTCCGGTAGATGTTCGTTTACAATGCCAATTTAAGTCCGGTAGGTGAGTTATAACAGCATCAGAGCCGGTAAGTGTTGCTTAGCAACGGTTTCTTTGTTATAAATCAAATTCCATTTTGACAAAGATTTATTTAGAAAGGATATATTATCTATAATAATTATGAATTGGGAATATTAACATTTATCGTAATTGTACAATTTGTATTGCCCGTAACACTAATTCCGGGTTTGTTGCTCGATGTTGAGCTAGAAACATTTAATTGCCTATGCTGTAAAACTTCTACGAAATTTTCACCCCCTTGTATCATGCGGGCCACCTTTATTTTACCTTCAACCGAATCTTCAACGTATTTTTCAGCAATTGAAGAGCTCTTCCATGCCCCGTGGCGCTTTAACACCGACAAATCTGCTCCTGCATTCGCAAGTAGAGTTGCAGACGTCCGGCGGAAACAATGTCCTGTGTATTTTGCAGCATGTTCTAAATTTAAATATTCGGCAATCTTCTTTGGTATGCCTCCAATGGTGTGAATTCCGACCCTCTGCGAAATACACTTTCCTTGGCGGTATCCAACAAATAACATCCTTTCTTTCAAACTTTTTGGACGTAGGGCAATATATTTTTGAAAGATCTCCAAAAACTTTATGCCCTCCGCTTCATTTATGACAGAAAATATTCTTCTCACATTGGTTTTAGTTTGAGGAATTGTAATTATCAACTGAGTTCCAGTATATTGTAAGTCATCAAAAGTCATCGAATAATTCCTCTCGTCGGCAACCCCCTGCAATTCCAAGCATAGCGACTACCTACAAAAAATATCAAATTCAATTCTTGAATCAATATTAATTATTATGCATACCTTTGCCGAGATATTGTTCGTCCGGGGCTTCTTTTAAAAAACGATTTACTTCCTCTCTGGTGAGGATTTTCGACTGTACTGGTTGATATCCAACGTTACATTTTTTTAAAAAGGCTGTTACTTTCATAAACTTGGCAATGTTTACATTTTCTTGCACGAGAAGCATCGATTTTAACATAGAATATCTAGCCCATAAGGAGGAACTGCTTCCTTTTTTAGACTGGAATAATTACGTTAGCATGATTACCCGCAAAGAAAGATTTCAATGAAAAAACTTACTGCATCTAGAAAGTATGCCAACATGACATTTTCCTCTATTTGTGTCACTCCTTGTTCTTTCTTCCACTGGCAAAACAGTTTGTATTCTTTTTCATACCTTGCCGCAGACTTCGAAGGAAATAATTTTTCATTTGCTTCATGCGATTTCGCCATTATTGTGTCGGGAAGAGTCGAGGAAAGAGAAGAAGAACAGCCAGCAAAGTTCATAGCGTCCATTTTAAAGTGACAATGATTGAATGTAATACAATAACAACAACCGTTGCCACGGGAAAAAGGTAATGAGATTTTTAAAATCTCTCATATTTTAATTTTTGAATTAAAATAATAAAACAGAACAAACTTACAGTATGAAATAATAGTTATTTAACCAACAAGTGTGTTAATGATCTCAACAATTAACGTGAAAATGTCTCGATCATTAATCGCCAATTAACACACGAATTGGTTACAAGATTTTTCCGTTGATCGAACTCAGATCAACATTATAAATTAGATTAGAGAAAATCTAAACAAAACAAACAAATAAACTTGCTATTAAGCCCTTTGCAGCAATATCGGCAAAACAAGCGAATAGCGCAGATTCCGAATGACGTCTGACCTGTTACTCCTCGCACCAGGAAATAAATTCTAAGTTTTTTCGTAAAAATGTGTACTCTTTTCCGGAAGCAAATTTATTGTTGCATTATTTATAATGGCTAGTACTTTTGGCGGTGTTAATGCAAAGTCGACACTATTCATAGTAGCAGACATTCACTCGCCTTTTATACATTTGACGTTTCACACTTTGACATTATTGTATAACAAAATCGAAGGCGGTTCGCCGCTAATTTGTTTCTAACGCAGAGAATTGATATACTTTTGCATTTACATGTGAAGCCAATTATAGATCGTTTTCTCGCTATTATCAGATACATTTCCAGTAATTAGCCACTCATGATTTAGCTTAACTAGAAATCGTTCTTTTTTTTAGGAAATATGATGGATAGGAATTCGAGTTAGGGAATCGAGGATGATAGCAAATTGGCTTAGCCAGGTAGGGCATTCAGCCACAACCGATGTATAGTATTTAATAATTCATTTAAGTGAAGTGAGGACAAAGACTAAATATATCCAGGGACCCGCACGGCCATTTTTCGTGTTAAAAAAGTAAAAAAAAGTGACCGCCCGGACGAGACTCGAACCCGCACCAGCGGGGTCTATAGGCCGGACCTCTACCCACTAGACCACCGCGGCCCTAGAAATCGTTCATTAATAAAAAAATCGTTTATTAATGAAAAATCGTTCATTAATCGGGGTCATTAATGAACGATTTTTGATACATTTGGGCACATTAAAGTTAGCCGTTAACCAACGAGCAACGGAAATAGTTATTTATCTAATTAGTGGGATAAGAGCATCATTAACTGACGAATGCGGTGAATTGCTGAGACGAGGGCGTAGCCCGAGTCGAAGTAAGAGCATGAGTCTCAGTTAATATGCCTTATCCCACGTATTAGATACAACTTTTTATCTACGACTGCTCAGAATTATGGAAATTATACTTTTGAATTGAATTCGACCAAAAATCGGAATATCATAGTATTTATTTAGAACCATAGCAACATGTAATTTGAATGTCAACAATTTAAGTCAAAACTTCAAGAATTAATTTTCTAATTTCTGTTTTTCTGTGAAATAATGAGCGACTCCGAATCTCTGCCTTCGGATATCGAAGAATCGGCCACGCAGGTAGTTTCAACGTTATTGCCGGAAAAATCAAAAATTAAATATGAGCAAGCTTATGAATGTTTGCGGAAATGGTGCGATGAGAAGAAAATAATAATTTATTTCGAAACGCTATAAACCTTCAAGTCTGTGGGCATATTACTCGATGATACGTGCGATGATATCCACAAAGAAGAATGAAGATATCAGTAAATTTATTCAATTGGTCGCATTTCTGAAGAGGTAGTCGGAAGGATCTAAACCGAAGAAATCCAATATTTTAACAAAACAACATATAACCCGATTTTTACAAGAAGCTGATGATGAAAAGTGGCTACTAACAAAGGTAAATAAGAACAAGGCATGAAATTTTAGATTAAGAAATATTTTCAGGTAGTTTTGATCTTTGGAATTGGTGGAGCCTGTAGAAAAGAAGAACTCACTTACATCAAGTGACCAACGTTAGGAACGAAGGGCAGGTCTTCTGCGTCACAATACCAAATACAAAGAACAAAATTTCGCGAGAGTTTGTTATAACATCAGGAGACATTGATGGGATCAATTTCGTAGACATTATAAAAAAATACATGGCACTGCGTCCACATAATGCCGTAGAGAGGTTTTTTGTTGGTTACAGGAATGGCAAATGTATAAAACAGCCCGTTGGCATTAACACGATTGGTAGCATGCCGAAAAATATTGCTTCTTTTTTAAAATTACCAAATGCTAAAGAGTACACTGGTCACTGCTTCAGAAGATCGTCAACCTCACTTGGCAAACTCAGGGGCGGACCTGCTAACAATAAAAAGGCACGGGGGCTGGAAGAGCAATACAGTAGCCGAAGGATACATAGAAACTTCGGTTGAAAATAAGAAACGTATCGCAACGAATATTCTTGGAGAAAAGAATGTACTTGTAGAAGCTTCAACCAGTAAACGCAGTAGTTTGGAAATTTCTAAAACAGAAATGTCCTCAGGAATACACTTGAATAAATGTAAACATGTTATTATTAATGTTCATAAATAATTGTTTAATAAATTTGATCGTTAGTTGGTATTAAAAAATGAGTGTGTTTTTGATTTCATTACCTCACTAGTTAGGTAATGAGTTTTTCCTGACGTCGCCTCGTGCATAATGTCTGACTCGTCCTGTTACAAGTAACCTACCGGACTTATGACGTTAATTACTATAGTGTCATTTATGTTTTCCGGTTCTACGATCAAAATTTTTTTAAGTAATTCTGATATTGGGGGGCTGGTCTAAAATTTTATTGAGTTTTTGAATTAGCTGTACTTGTTTGTCTCTTTTTACGTTGATGGCCGGGTAATTGATTTTGGATTCTAAATTGTTTTTAATTTATGAAACGTCACTTTTGACGTTTCCCAATTCACTATCATCCTCGCCCTCGGACAACATCCTGTCGTCGTCCGGGAGCGGCTGGAACTTGTTCTCAGTCCTCACCTTGTATTTTAGCTTCACTCGCTTCCTCTTGGGCTTGGAGTTTGCCCGCATAGCTCCGCTCGCAGCCGCGTCCACGTCCGAGTCCGGGAGTGGAGTAATTTCCATAAGGTCGTCGGAAATGTCCGTAGCGCTGGTAGTAAGGGGGGAGATTCGGGATCAGGGATGGTCCGGGTACAGTACAGATGGGGGTCGTCGTAGTGAAGTCTATCGGGGTTGCCAGTGCTTTAATGCACACAGGGATTAACCTGTCGCTCCTCAGACGCTAATTCGTCTGAGCCGCCAATCAGGGGTGCAGGTCCAAAAAATAACGCGTTCAAACGGTTCACAAGCGGTGAACTTGAGATTCGTGAAATCCTCACGGTTTGATCGAGACTATCGAAAATGCAGAAAATTCGGGGAGCTCCTGAAACGTCAACTTGACGGGTCAAGGGTTACACGATGACTGACACTATGCTAAACGGCTGGTTCAACGGTGGGAAAAATTTACTTCCAATTTATGGGTCCGTTCGACTACTGCTCGCATACTGCTTCAACTATCGTAGGGTGGTGGGGGGCTTGAACACTCGGTCTAGTAAGTAGAACAGGGTCCGAGTGGCTGTCTCGCCATATACTAGGCCGACCGCTCGGCCTAGCGCTCGGTAATATGTTTACACCAACCGAGCACTTGACCGAGAGCACTGTCTTGCTACTATACTCGTTACGTGTAATCAAGGCTTAAGAGAGAGAGATTACATATGAGAAATCACCCTAGACTATTTGAAGCAAAGTGTGATCCCGTACTAAAACCCTCCTCCTTTCCCCGGGCTTGAGATCAGTGGGGTCTTCTGATGCCTGTGGCCATAACCTCCGGCGAATTATTCCCACGAAAGTGTGCACGACCTCGGCGTTACCGCTAGGTCTATTTACACTCCGCTCTCTTTTGGGTGGGGGCTCAGCTGTTACTGCTGTTCCCTTGCGTGGTCGTCCGTTACTTAACCTAATCCAACCTAACCCAACCTAACGCAACACAACCTTTTTTTTTAAACTCCTTTCTTATGCGGGGAGGCCATGCTGCTACATGATGTCCCAATCACCCTGATGCTCCATTTACAATTTGTTTGGTGCCGAGTCGGCTACAAAACCGGTTCACCCATCCTTCTCTCTCGGTCGCAGGCTGTCGTAGAACTGCCTAGGATCGCCTTGGCGAAAGTTGCCACTGCCTCCCAGCTGCTTTGGTCTTCAAGCATTAACCCAACCAACGACTCTACCCTGAGCGTCTTCCTCCGGCCGATCGTTAGGGCCCACCTTGGCGGCCCCCACTCCGGACAGTGCAGGAGCGATGTCTGTTAAGATAGCAGGGCCATATGGGCAGAACCCAATTAAAAGTATACCTGAATTAAGGGCTCTTTAAGGGCTAATTTAATGCCCTATTCCCGATTTTAGTGCTCAACCCCTGGGGGTGAAAATCACAACATTGCTACCTTAACGTTAAGCTAGCAAGGCAACATCCGCAATTCGAGAATTGAAACGTATTTCTGTATCACATAATTATGGGCTAATTAAGTACCATTCCTGATTTTAGTGCTCCACCCCTAAAATTCTACACCCTGCATTTTATTATCGGTAGCAATATACCTAGATCAAGGTTATTTATCAAAAAATCGTTTTTGAGTACCTTAGCTGACGCTCTCGGTTTATAACCAGTTGACAACAAATGTTATGTCGAGATGAATTACTAAAAGGTAACAGGTACGAAAAAAATGTTTTTTGATAATTCATCCAAGCTCGCGGTATATTTGGGTTGATAATTTATCGAATGAAATAATAATAAGGATCAGGAAAAGTTATGGTTTATAACAAGTTGAATAGTTTGGTTTGGTGAAAATATATTTACAGGTATTTGAGGAATCTTTTTTCGAGTTACATTTTGTTTATATCAATAGCTTTAGTTTTATTTTCATTTATTGTTTCATTGATTTTCCCGTATAATAATTTTACTTTTACTTTGTGCATTTGAACGCACTGTACCTGCCTGAAATAGATGGTACAGTGCGATGGGGCGTACACAACTAGGTTTTCGTATTCAGGTATATTGAAAGCCCCGAATGAGTATCTTATTTAAAAGAATTTAACACATTGTTTGTGTGTTCTCCATTTAAGGTACAATAAACCATTGTCTTCGTTAAAATTTCAACGGAAATATCTATTTCCAATAAGAAGTATAGATTTTGTATGGTTAGTATTATTTTTCGATGTTTTTTTGTGTATCCTTTATATTATCAATTATAGGACCAAGAACAGATTGCTTAATTAATTATGTGGTAAAACGCGCTAATTATTCCAGTTGTCATTTTCGTATATTAAAAATAATATCGTGTCTTGTTTGTGTTGTTCTGCGAGCATAAATGCATATAAGTGATCTGTATAAATAAGTATTTGTTTAAAGTTACTGAGAGTTGTGTGTTTTATCTTTCAATTGACATGAGTGCCGACGAAGATTATAGAAGAGACAAAAAACGCCGTCTTAGATTGTTTGCAACTCGTAAATAATAATGATTTATTTAATTGCTTCTTTGGCAAGAAAAATAAAACTGAATTAAAAAATCACCAATCATAACGTGTAAAGGCAGTTATATAAATCTAAAAATATTCACGACCCGAGTTTCGACGTGTAACTGTGATTATCAAGTGAAATGCAATTTGATTTTAAATTATAGAATTTATACAAAATATTTTAGGGTGAGGGAAGTTATCTGTTGATAGTTGAATGGTTGAGCCAGCTTAAAAAGTGGAAAGAAAAATAGGCCAGTTTGCTCGTTAAGGAAATTTACTGAAGGGGATTATCCTTCTGTTTGAAAAATTTCTGATGACTCTCTAGAAGATTAAGCTCAGTCCCTTTGTTGCAACCATGAACAATATTGAGATTATCCGGAAATTGATGATTACATTTTAAACAATTGTTTGAAAATAAACTGAAATTTTAATTCAGACGAAATGCACGAAGATTCTCTTGAATTCAGAACGACGGATTTCGTAAACACTAGTTTTTTTTTTTTTTTTAGGGGGATCGTTTTTATTTTTAGCATTAAATTGCTAAAAGTTCATTTGCTACTTTTAAAGAAGGTTTAAATTTGACTTGATGATTTTGTTTTCAAAAAATGTTTACTATTTCCACATGAGTTTTTCTAAAATATGTTAATAAAACAAACAATTTATCTAAATTTGGTAATTTATTGAATTTGTGGTTTGGTGCCGTTTTTTCATTTATTAAATTTTGAATGATTTTCACTGAAAAACCGTTCTTCATTGCAATTGAAATCTCAGATCAAGTTTTTTTGCCACTCCTTTAAACTGGCTTAACAAAATCAGTCAAAATTCTCAAACAGGGATCGACAGGTAAGTACGTTTTAATAAAGAAGAACCTCAGCCTACGCGAAATCGTAGAGGTTACATGTTGCCAGTGGCGTACGCATTTCAAGTAAATATACTATTTGGGAGGGTCTTTTTGTGATCTGCTTCTCACCAGCTCTGACTGTAAAAAGAGTCGACTCTAAGTCAGTTCATGACTGACTCCTTCATGCAGAAATCCTTACCATCCAAGAACGTACCCAGTCGCGAATAAGTTCCGATTTATGGCATGCAAAAAAAGCATCGGCGTCATATTTCGGTGACGTGTGAACGTAAAATGACAACCCGCTGTGGACCATTAGTAGAGCGAATTTTATATTCAAAGACCTATTTTACTTCTACAAGTACGGAATTTAGTATAATTAATGAACCCAAAGCACTACGGGATGTAAAAAACAAATTGGACAAACAATTGAGCCATGCGGATTGTTTATAGACTCAATATTGCCGTTTTTAGTAGCTACGCCAGACGGACTTGTGGGAGAGCTAGGGATCGTGGAAATAATAAAATATCCATTAGAGTAGATGTGACGCCAAAGGAAGGCATAAGATTAAAAAAAATAGTAAATAATGAAATTAACATCCTCCATGAGTGGTTTTACCAAATTCAGGGGCAATTGTACATTGCTGTCAAAGCAGTGCCGTCTTTTGGGATGAATGGGCCCCTGGGCACAACATCATCTGGGGCCCCCTATAACGGTTTACTCACACATTCAGACTGTTCAATTCTCAGATTTACTTACAAAATTTTTGGAATAAACTGTATCCCTATGTATGTATGTATTAAAACATATGTTTAAAAAAAAATCCAAACTCGGATTTTAAAATTTCTTTTAATATTTTTTGGAAATTATTTTTTCCGAGTTTAAAACCTAATTCGGTATAAGTAAAAATATTAAATAAATCAAAAAATATTATTAATTAACTAATAAATTGTTAACAATATTTATTTAACAATTACTATTATTGAAGGGAACTATAATTTTTTTTTCGAAAGGTATTTTAAATACCTTTACTAACAAAAAAAATTCAATAAATTCGGTTTAAAATTGATCGAGATATTAATTTATTAATCAGGGTAACCCTTCGGAATCATCAGAAAATTAGGATTTCTCAGTACACATGTGCATTTTTATGACAATTTTTTAAAACCGATTTCTAAAAAAAAAGAAGTTATTTAGGTATTAGTTTCATAAACAGAAATAAGAAATATCAATAAAATCAAAATCTGCTTTGATTGAAATTCTAGACACCATCACAGGGTATCGATCACGATCTTTTCAAAGCTAAGCATTGTCCGGCGCGTTCAGTATTTGGATGGGTGACCCAATGTAAAAAAAAATATTAAAAAAAATTAAAATGTATTAATGATAGAAATAATGTGTATAATAATAATGTTAACTGTTCGGACAAGTATTAAACTTGTCTGACCAACTTTTTTTGATAGAATTCTGATAGAAATTCTGGTAGAATCTGTCCAGAAACCATAACATAACTTCTGGCCAGATTCTGGCCACTGAAGCGTTTCATGAATGTAAGGTTTCTGTTGACACAAATATGGCCAGATTATAAACAATTACTGGCGCCTTTTCCTACCAGGGATACAATAAGAATAACTCAATTACATTTACAAAATATGTTTTATTATAAATTATTATACTCGTTTGCGACATTTCTTTGAACAAAAATCGTTTATTATTTCAGATATATCCAAGCTTTTCAAAATATCGTTCTCAATGCATAATAATGCAAGTGAATTCAAACGCGACTGGCTAATATTATTGCGCTGGTAGTTTTTCAAATTTTTGAGCCTTGAAAATGAGCGGTCCCCAGTCGCATTTGTCACCATCATACACAAGAATATTCTAAGTGCAATCTCGATATTGGGAAAAACTGATTTAATCTGATCCGAAATTATTTTTTGGTACAATAACGGGAGGCTGCAGCAATCTTCTTCACCTATATAATGTTTAAGTTGGATGCACTCATTTAGTAGATCGTCTTTGTCCAGATCTTTATTATAGACATTAACTAACACTTCACATTTTCTGGAAAGTTCTTCTGACTCGATTACCTTCAATTCTGTAAAAAATGCAAATAAATTGGCAATGTTATCATAAGCATCACTTCGTTTTGCCAAATCGCTAATTAACAGATCTACCACTGGAATGTAAGTTTCAATTTTGAACCTTTCGGATGAATTCAATTCTACTTCTTCGGCCGCACCATCGTATCTTGTGCGAAGCACACTACGTTTTCGCTCTCGTTTGTTTATATCACTGTATACGAAGGTTGGACACATTGTCTTGGCTTTTAATTCGTATACGTTAAATTGGTCTCTTACTTCATGGAGATACATGCTCAATGCTTTGAGAACGTTGGCTGTAAGAATGTTGACTTTCGCGGACTGTAAAGTTTGGCTTGTTTTGTTTACCCTTTCTAAGACGTCGTTCCATAAAGTGGTGAGAAACACTGTTTCTAAATGTGCCATCTTCTTGCTCAATCCGGTTGCTTCCAGTTTTGTACTTGCATCTTCTTGTTTTGATTCCAATGACAACATATCTAATGCTTCCTTAATATTGTCATAGCATTTGTATAATGCATTGACAGCATCAAAGCGTGACGACCATCTTGTGTCTGAAAGTCGTTTTACGACGTTTTTTTGTAACTTTGTTGTAAGGATATTCCACCTATAAGTTGATCCCGCAAAAAAAGAGTAAAGTCGCCTAATAAAATCAAAATACTTGATACTTTGCTGACAACAAGATGCAGCTTTAACTCCCACTAAATTTAAACTATGCGAAGCACATGGGACATAAAGAGCAAATTCATTAAACTCCCGAATCTTTGTTTGTAACCCGTTATAACGTCCAGACATATTAGCCGCGTTGTCATATGATTGTCCCCGACAATTTGATATGGGAATCTTTTTCTCGTTTAAAAAGTTAATAACCACGTCTGATAGGCTTTGGGCATCATGCGAAAAAATCGGGATAAACATCAGAAAACGTTCCACAGGTTGATGACCTCGCACATACCGTAGAGTAAATGTTAGCTGATCTGTGTGTGCAATATCGGGGGTGGAATCAACACTAATGGAATAATATTTTGATTCTTGAATTTCTTTTAGAATTACTCTTAAAACGTGGTGCCCCAACACTTCGATGAACTCTTCGCATGTGTTAGCCGATAAATATGACACTTTGCCACTTCCACAGTTCCCATACTGTTTTAAATGATTCTCCAAAAAAGGGTCAAATTCACTGACTAATTCAAGAACACCTAAATAGTTTCCGTTATTTGGCGATCCAATTACTTCATCATCTCCTCGGAAGGCCAGTCCACGAGATGCCAAGAAACGAACTACCGCTACAACGCGCGTCAAGACCTTCTTCCAATATTCTTCCTCAGCTTGAAATTGCTTGCGCAATAAGGAATCCACAGTAGAGATTTCCTTATGGCGCGAAAGATAGGATGCCATGCACTTGTGATGTTCTTTACTATTTTCGTGCTCTGCAATTAAATTGTTATGCTTCCAATCGTTGAAACCGACGGTAGCAAATGGAGAATCAAGACTGGACAATAAACGGCAGACGAAACAAAATACACATCCAGTTGATGGCGAATAAAGTAGCCAATCACGTGTCACAAATTCGCCGTTTCGTAGCTCCCTTCTAAATATCTTTATGGATACGTATCTAGTCACCTCTTTATATTTTCTTGCAGATTTTAAAAAATTGCCGTCAACATTTTGGTATCTCAATGGGCCATTTTTGATCCAAGCATCTATTAAATTGATATTTTTTCTGTCCCATAAACCGGGATCTGTCTCATCGGCATTGAATTCTGTTTCGCACACGGGTTTGTCAATATTTTCAAATTGGCTGCTGCTGCTGCTAGACGCAACTAGTGCAACTAGGGGAATACCCGCACTTTCTCGCGCAAAACTTTCGTGTGTTCCTGTTGGTGATTCTTCGGTGAGATGGGTGTCATCTTTTTTTAACCACTGTGTTAGTTTGGGTAACTTATTAATTTTGTCTATCTCATTCGCTGCTCTCTTTCTCTTCTGTGCGCCACTCAACTCGACACGTTTCATTTTGTTCTAAGAAGAGTGACGAGAATCGATTTTTTTAAATATCAATAAAAATGTAATTTAGAGGGAATACTTACTAGTGTAGGGGTTGTGGGGGTACAGCCAGCACTCGGTACTAACTTGTATACAATAATACAAGTGATATTTTCCGCGATCGCACACAACGATTAATTATTTAGAGTGGTTACAAAAAATGCGTGAAAATGTGTACGCTATCGCGATCTGGCAGACACTGCTAATCACTGCTTAAGAGATATGGGAAACGGGGCATAAGAAACGAGCTTTACGCCGCTAATATTGGATGGCGCCACCATAGAAATTCGATGGATTTCTGTAAATTATGTTGTTGCGAACACTAGACGGCGCTTTTCCGGTAAAATTTATCTACATGCCGTGTAATTCCCCGCTAGGATTCCCCGTGTTACTTGAAACGTAGAATGTCAAACAGTGTGGAAATCGAGGACGAATAAAACAATCATTTCTTGTGTTAGCCTCATAACACAATATGTACAAAATATATGTGTACATCACCCAATAAAACATTATTAGCAAGGTAAATATTGGTTAACAAAATCACTATGTTTTACTATTTATATTAAGTAGAATAAATATTATTCAACTTGCCCAACTAGTTTTGTTCACACGAACATTCTCGAAAGGAGAACGCACAAAACTTGTGGAATTATAATGTTTAATTAATATAAATTCTAAAACAAGTAAAACCAAGTGTTTTTGATTACCAATATTTAACTTATTTTAGTATAGTACGATGGGTTGGTGTTCGTTCACGCCGCTATTTATAGATGGCGCTTATCTATTCCAATTTATCAACATGCCTTGTAGCTTCCTGTTATTCCATGATGCCGCCTTTCAGCGTCAATGCAGTTTGCCGAAGAGTACGCGCAAAACAATATGCAATTTTATATGTTTTTAAATCGTGTTTTTACAACTGCGCGTATTTTTCAGCATACTACCTTGGTACCTTGGAGCATTGACGCTGCAAGGCGGTATGAACGCTCAAACGAAATCCACTGTTCGGCTCGCATCTACGAGGGGCATTCAGAAACTAACCTCCGGTTGATTGAAAAAAATACACCAAGTTAAGTAAAAATATTTTAATATATACATCTTACAACTACATCTTTGCACTATTTTTCGACATAGTCTCCATAACGATTGAGGCACTTATCGTATCTCTTCACAAGCTTTGAAATTCCTTCTGCATAAAAATCACCCGCTTGTGCCTTGAGCCAGCCTGTGACCGCATCTTTGAGCTCTTCGTCGTCATCAAACCGCTGGGACCCGAGCCATTTCTTCATATGCATGAAGAGGTGATAATCGCTTGGCGCCAGATCTGGGCTATAAGGTGGATGGTTGAAAACGTCCCACTTGAAGGACTCAAGAAGGGCTGTTGTTCTGCGAGCAGAGTGAGGACGGGCGTTATCGTGCAAAAAAACGATACCGGAAGTCAGCATACCACGGCGTTTGTTCTGTATAGCCCGTCGTAATGTTTTTAGTGTTTCACAGTACACGTCTTGATTAATGGTCGTCCCACGTTCCATGAATTCAACCAACAACACCCCTTTGGCATCCCAAAACACCGTTGCCATCAGTTTTCTGGCAGAAAAATCTTGCCGGGCTTTTTTTGGTTTGGTAGGCGAATCTGAATGTGCCCACATCTTTGATTGTTCTTTTGTCTCAGGGTTCACGTACTTAATCCAGGTTTCGTCACCGGTCACGATTCTGTTTAACAATGGTTCTCCTTCGTCCTCATACTCGTAACGTGACAGAAAGTCTAATGCAGAGGCCATTCTTTGACTTTTGTGGTGGTCGGTAAGAATTTTGGGCACCCATCGTGCACAGAACTTACGGTAACCCAATCTTGCTGTCACTATCTCGTACAAAAGAGTCTTAGAAATCTGTGGAAAATCAGTAGACAACTCCGCCATTGTGAAACGTCGATTTTCACGAACTTTTGCATCAACTGTCTGAACGAGTTCGTCAGTCACCAAGGATGGTCTACCACTCCTCTCTTCATCATGAACGTTTTCTCGTCCACTTTTAAATAAACGTACCCATTCACGGACAACTCCTTCACTCATAACTTTTGGTCCGTACACGGCACAAAGCTCACGATGAATAGCTGCTGCAGAGTATCCTTTGGCTGTAAAAAACCTTATCACAGCACGCACTTCACATTTGGCGGGATTTTCTATTGCAGCACACATTTCAAACTGCCACAAAAACTAAACTAGCGCAGGTACGATGTTCACTCGACTACGGCTTGATGCCGACTGACCTGCTGAGCGTGTGAATGCACAGATGGCGCGCTACTCCCCCCACTACCCGCACTGTGACCAATCGGAGGTTAGTTTCTGAATTGCCCTCGTATAAACGCGCAAAAATTGTATTCACCAAATTGTTAAGCTCTGCTCTTTCCTAATTACTGTCAGGTTATGAGTGTTTTACGACCGCAACGAATAAAACTTTTGCGTCATAGGAGCACACTTAAGATTTGGTCCAAGTACAAGTATGTACATTTGAATTATTACAACGCTTCTACTACTTCCGTTTATGAATTTATTAAAGTCGTGGTTTTTATCGCGATGGGGCCCCCGTTAGCGCGGGGCCCCTGGGCAAGTGCCCACCGTGCCCATGCGGAAAGACGGCCCTGTGTCAAAGCATATTGTATTTTAGGTGTATGGACTCCACACGGCATCAAAATTGAAACCATTTTTAAAGTTGACGATTTTTGGAGATCTAGAATGCAAAAGCAATTGAGTTTATTCTTTAATGATCGCATTTTCCCAGAAATAATAGAAAAAAAAAACAGGAACGTGGTAATTAAAAATCCGTTATATGTTGAAACGGCCATTTTTATTAAAAACAAAAATTATATTAATGTAAATAATTCGTCATTTCTCGCCAACATTTATTATTTGTTATATCATCGTTCTTATTCGCAAAAAGTTGAGGTGACTATCATTTAACTTTCTCCGATTTCAACATATTTAGTGATTTTTATAATATTTTGGATATTTATCGTTTTTCTTTCAAAAACTGGTAGAATCTTGATACAAAATTATGTTTTATAAATCAATAGCAAAGGATGTGCCATTTCTTGCTGCCTTCATTATTTATTGAATGATTTCTCTAATATCAATTTTTTTGGAAAACTTACAAATCCACTTCCTGTGTCTGTATGATCACGATAAACAATATTTTTTAGAAAACAATATAATGAATAATAGTAAGTACTGTCGCTATAAACCACTTCCATAGTTGATATCTCGTTTTCAATAATAATTTGTATTGCATTCATTGGATGTTCTGATTAAAAGTAAACTCTGTCATTTCTGATACTGGCATTTTATCATTTTGTACTGGTATGAAAAGTACGCCATTTTGGCCTAAAAAGAAACCGCCAAAGTTGCTATTTTCGTACACTTTTTAAGTTGTTCATTTTGGCATGTAACTTATGATTTCATGATTATAGACAAAAAATTAAAAACATTGAATTAAATTACCTATTCTTTAAATCAAACAGTTTACATGAAATATTTATTAATCAAATTTGGAAATGTTTTTGTAATCTTTTTCGTATTTAGAAAAAAAAAATGAAAAAAACATCCACTTTCAGTGAACGATATTTTACCAAAAGTTTATCGATTCTACGGATAGTCAAATAAGGCTTATTTTCACAAAGTTTCCTTTGAAAATATGTAGTAGTTTTTGAGATACAGCGCCCACACACTCCCATACACAGACAAAAAAAAACACTAAATAAAATGTAATATTCTTTACAAATAATAATTATAATTATACACGGTGTAGATAAACAAAACGGAACATAGGACTTTCAATGTTATTTTTTTTATATTGGAATCAATAATAAACTAAAAATGTTAATTTCAAAAAAATAATGGTTGCCATGAAATAAAAAAAAATATGATCCGCTGTTGATCTGTTGGTTTCTGCCAAATAGATTGAATATTTCATAATTGTTTACAAGTTATTTTTTTTAAATGTATTGTATTCAAGAAAAAGTGCAAATTGTGAAGTGGTGGCAGTTTTCGTGAAGTGCGGGACATGTTTACCATCAAATGTTCTTCATATATTCATGCTATTATTTTTATTTTCAGTCATAAAAACCAAACAGATAAACAGAAGCATTTTTTTTTAAATTTCATGGTAACCATTATTTTCGTGATAATTATCATTTTTATTGTATTATTTTTTCTGGTATTATGAATGCCAAAAAATAAATAACCGCATAACTGCATGCTGAAATTAACAATGTAAATCCAATGTTCCGTTTTGTTCATCTACACCCTGTATACAAAAAACTAAATGTTTTATATGTAATGATAATTGGAATACGATAATGACCACCGTTTTTATAAACCTGAATACTCGTTTGTAATACCATATAAGGATACTTTTCCTATTTGGTAATTTCTCGATAGTGACTTAATGTTGAAACTAGTAATAATAAATATAAAATTTTGTAAAACAAACATGTGTTTAATTTCCTTTTATTACATTTAAATAAATGTAATGCGGCCATCATGTAACTTTTTCCGATTTGATGGTATTATTGGGCTATATTTTGTGATATTTTATGAAAAGAGTGCAACGAACTTCAATATTTCGGCATATTTGGCGGAGCATTTACCGTTTTGCTGATGTCGGTGACTGTGAGGAGGTAGCGGGGCGAGATCGCGTGGCGCGCTGATAATTATTTTCGTGCCGCGGAACGGATGATGATGAAACGGAACGAGCGGGAGGCGAGCGCGGATTATGGCCCCTGAATCCGGCCCTGATATTTCGTTGAATAAAGAGAGCAGTATGAAATAGATGAGGATATGTGATCGAGGCGATCGGCCCACTCTTGTCGTCCCCCGCACCGATCCTCTTCAGGTCTTGCTCTGGCGCGAGGCACTTGCCTCCTTAAGCGCATCATGTAGAAAAATAATTGATTTATATTAATGACCAAAATTTGCTTCAAAATTATATGATAAATTATACATTAACACAAGGTATATTTTTTAACACGGATAGCTAACGCTTACTTAAAAATGTAATAAATTTATTCTAAACTAGGGCCGTTGATTGAAGTATTGTATAGATCACTCACCTTACGGGAAAATACGAGTCAGTAAAATTAGCCGAAATGTAGATGTCGCATGAGTAGTACAAGGGCCGAGATGCAGGTGTCTCATTTTCAGTTCAGTGTACTGCTGTTTTCTGTAGCATTGAATTAATTTATAGGTATCGATATAGGCGTGAAGGCGGGAATTAATCACGGGAACGCGAATCATGTGCGACCTTCACTCATAAAAACGTATTTACCGAGTATGAAAACATCATACATCATAATGCACATTTTTTGTTTAGATTTCATTTCAAAAAAACATTTATTATTCACTATAATCCAACTTTGAAGAAGTTTATGATAAATTTTTGTTAAGATTCAATATTGAATTTTGATAAGAAAAGAAAATTAAGCATGGGCCGGGCCGGGCCGTATTTTTTAAACTCCGGGCCGGGCTTTCCGATTGATAGTTTAGACCAGGCCGGGCCGGTCCGGGCTTCCTTAAAATCGTTAATTGAATCCACAGTAAAGTGCTGCTTTGGTGATACATTTTTGAAATGCTACACGCAAGGCAGCGAGTTATCCAGTAAAATTGCCGCGACTAGATATTTTAAATTGTTCGGGTTTCCAAGTTTAAGTATCGTTGATTGATAATAAATAATCATTATTTAATTTATCCTTTAATAAATCAAAACTGTAAAATACAACAAATAAATAATTTAAGCCGCAAAATTTAAATACATTTATGTATGTTCCATTTTATTCAACTATTTAGAATACATATTTTGGTAAGCATTAATTATGTACGAAATATTTTGAATTTTCATGGCCTAAGACTTTTAAAACTATGACAATTAAAAATTGGTTTACAAACGTAAAATTAAAACTAAATCTAACAAAACATATTAATTATAAAAAAATAACTAATGAAATGTGTATCGCCCCGACAAAGTGAAGGTAAAAATTAAGATTTGGCTAGTATTTTAATTTTCCTATGAGGTTTTGCAATTTTAGGTTGGTCTTTTTTCCCCCTGTTAAAAGTTTCCATTTTAATGCGCGAAATAATTTTATTTTTATTAATTGTTTTAATATGTCAGTTCTATGACTGAAACATGAGTCTGATTGATTTAATCATCCAAAATGTTAATTGACATCTTTAATTAATGTATCGGATATATTTGCCACAACACGTTGTTTAAATTTGTAAGAATTATAATGAATATTAAAACGATTTAGCAATAAATGTATTATTTTACAAAAGGCATTTGTTGGTCTGCATAAATAATCAACCATATTGTCATTACCGCCAAAATTCTTGTTAATCAGCAACTTGTTTCTGTCGACGGGAATATCTCCATTTTTTTTATATTCCCTCTTACAATTCACGCAGTTATTTTTCTTTAAACAATTAAATATTATATACCCAGCTATGTAGGTACTTGTTTGCGTTTTTAAACTATCAATTTTTTTTGGGGGGGGGGGGGGGCATTCTTCTAAACTAACTTCATCAATATCACTGTCTTCTCAATACTTTCAGTATTTCTTTGCGGTGAAAATTCAGTCGAAATTTCTGTTGATTGTTCGGATTCATCCACTACATTTTGTTGCTCGTCTTCATCAACCTCGCAATTTGCAGCGTCAATGAGCATCTGCAAACTGATGTGCATATTATGTTGCAATGCAATTCTGAATTCTTTTACAGTGGGACGTGCATTATAACCATATCTATGCCTAAGTACTGAAAAGCAGTTTTCGATTGGATCTTGGTTAATTCTTGATGTTAATAAATATTTAAAATCTTCAAGTTGCAAAGATTTCCATAAGAGCAAAATAGATTTAACCGACCACATGAAACCTTCAACGCAATGCATATTTTTTCTTTCCTTGCCATTTTCGAAAAATTTTAAACCTTGAAAATATGACAAGGCTCTCTTCTGGTAATTTTCGATTGACGGAGAGGCCGCAATTATAGGGGTTGGAATGATTACCGATTCTACTGTTTAATGAATCAAATATATTATAAATTTTCTTTAATAACATTGCCGTATTTACTGCAGACGGACTCGTTATTTGTTTTGTAGCAATTGCAGTCATAATTGCAGGAGAAACAGAATTGCTATCTGACTGGCATATATCAAGCGCATTTTTTGAAAAGTTGCTGGTTTCGGTAATTTTGAGCATGGCTCTTGCTTTGCTACATTACTCTTTTTGTCGATATTATAAGTGTCGACTATATCTTTCCAAGACACTTCTAATTTATTTACCATGGTCTTTATTCTACTATTCATGAAATTATTTCTAAGACTTTTAAGTAAATGCGGAGGATCGTAGCAAATATACACGACGTGCCCATTCAATTGAATGGACGGATCGTCTATTGTTGCACCAAGTAATTTGATTGCATTTCGATTATTTGTTCCTTGATCACAAACGAAAATACGAGGAACCAACCATTCCTAAAGAAAACAACTTATTTAATACCGATAAAATAAGCTTTTGTAGAATATTGCCTTTAGTTGGGCCAGATGAAATGAAATAACAAAATGGCATTTTCCAATTATAGAGAAGCCACCTTAAATAAAACACTAATGCATGATTACCATGTTTGTTATTCATACCAAGGGAACCGAAATCTTCAAATCCCTCTATAACATCCTGGACTTTGTTATAATCCAAACCTTTTTTTTTAACTATTTCGTCACTCATAACAACACATTGCTTTTCATGGCGCTGCATTGTTTTAATTTCTATATTAAATTTATTAATTAAATTCGTATTTAAACCAGTTTGTAAATTAAATATTCTCAACCAAGATTGAATTGTAGACACTCCAGGTAACGCAAATTTTATAAAATTTTGCAGATATTTGTAAGCACTAGGTGAGCTGTTTTTCAGATGTTATCCATTGTGTTCTATGTGTATGAAAACATTGCATGTATATAAGTGTTTTTACAGGCGGAGGCCGATTTTTTAATAAATTTTCCAAAATACTTTTAGTTGAGAATTGTTATGTTTTAGGTATAAGTTAATATAAAACATAAACTGTAACTAAATTTATTACTCTTAAAACCAGGTTGATACAGCCGAGGCAATTGTACAAATTAGACTAGCTCACATGATAAACACATCACGTGCTCCATACAGGTGCGCGTACGCCGTCCCCTATGGTTGTCGCTCACGTGACTAACCGCGCGCATATCAAATATCGAATACACTACAATATCCTTCCCTTAAAAATAAACTACACTCCGTAGCGATCAGGAGCCCTTAGTAAATGTCGAGGTCTCAATATCCTTTTATTCGAAACAATGACATCTGAAACAGATGGACCTGCATTATTATCAACAGCTTCTGATCTCGGTCTCATATCAGGAATAACATTTTTTGATGCATAATGTGAAAGTATAATTTGGTCTACATGGCGTTTACAAATATGACCTTTGCACGTTTTTACAATGTAAAATCTTTTACCTAAAACTTTTTCTATTACCGCCGCACACCACACTTTGTTATTATTTGCGTATTCCCGCACACT
Source organism: Ocypus olens (assembly GCA_910593695.2). NCBI lineage: Eukaryota > Metazoa > Arthropoda > Insecta > Coleoptera > Staphylinidae > Ocypus > Ocypus olens. Next base: position 16,070,436 of record OU343063.1, on the reverse strand, counting down.
CACTTTATCCCCTACTTTAAAAGTTGTCGTCCTGGTTCCCGTATCATCTTCAATTTGTTTCATTTGTTTTTCTTCGACAATTTCTTCAGTTAACGGGGATACCAAATCCAACCTAGTGCGCAATGGACGCCCTATTAACATCTGCGCGGGAGATTTTCCCGTGGTCAAATGCTCCGTATTACGATATTGCAACAAAAACCTATTAATAATTGTTTCCGTGCTTACATTCACATTATTGTATTTTCCCGTTTTAATAGCATTTTTTACAATTTTTACCGCATTTTCTGCAGCTCCGTTTGTACGTGGATTATATGGAGCCCCCCTCAAATGACGTATACCATTGAATTTTAAAAAATCTTGAAAATGTTGAGACGTAAACTGTGTCCCGTTGTCCGAAACAATATATTTCGGAATCCCGAATCTTGCAAATACCTCCTGTAATTTTCTAGTGGTATTTTCTGTGGTGATGTTTGTCATTTCAAAACACTCAATCCACTTTGTCGTTGAATCTATAACAATTAAATAATATTTTGAATGTATAGGACCCATAAAATCGACATGCAAACGGATCCACGGTCTACCGTCAAAATGCCAAGGAATTAATTCCGCTTTAGCAGGTGAATTTGAAAATTTTATACATGCTTCACATGACTTAATCAACAATTCAATGTCATTATTAATTCCTGGCCACCAAAGATAAGAACGAGCAAACGCTTTGGTTTTCACAATCCCTAAATGAACGTTATGTAATTCAGCGAGGATTGTTTGTCGAAATTTGGGAGGTATCACAACTTGATGGCCTCGCATTAAACACCCATGCTCTACTGACAATTCATTTTTACATCTGACATATGGCTGGAAATGATCCTCGAGTTTATTGTGTGGCCAACCATGTAATACATAATATATGACTTTGCATAAAATATTATCTTTCATACTTGCTCTTTTTATGTCCATAAAATTTATGGGGAAATTTTCAGATACGAAATTTATATAGGAAACATTATTTTCGGTACAAATTTCCGAGTAATGTGACGGAAATCGAGACAATCCGTCTGCTATATTCTTCTCTGATCTGACAAATTTAATTGAAAATTGGTAACCACTTAAAATGTGTGCCCACCTTTGCAGCCTGTTTGCTGCTATCACCGGAATTCCGGATTTTCCCCCAAAAATAGCTAGTAACGGTTTATGATCAGTTACAATCGTAAAATGTCTACCATATAAATATTGGTGAAATTTTTTTACTCCAAAAATTATTGCTAGGGCCTCTTTTTGGATCTGAGAGTACCCTTTCTCCGCTTTATTTAAAACTCTCGATGCGTATGCAATTGGTTGCTCAATTCTGTTTGCTTCATTTAAGTGACTAATTACAGCCCCTAATCCATAAGAACTTGCGTCTACTGTTAGTGAAATTGGTTTATTTGCGTCAAAATGCGCTAACAAATGCAATTTTACATGCCCCACTAAAATTAAATTTTTCATCTTTCCTTAATAATTTATATAATGGAGACAATATTGTGGCATGATTTGGAATGAATTTCTAATAAAAATTTACCATGCCTAAGAATGATTGTAATTCTTTTAAATTACCCGGAGGTTGCATGGCACTGATGGAAGTAATATTATTCTCATCCGTATGCAAACCTTCCTTGTCAATAACATGTCCCAAATACGAAATTTTCTCCTGGAAAAATGAACATTTGGATTTTTTTACAGTCATTCCACAATCTTCCAACCGTTTAAAAACTTTTTCTAATCTTTCCATATGTTCATTATCCGTTTTCCCCGTTATTAATATGTCGTCGATGTAACAGACGACTCCGGGAATATCCATTAAAATTTTTTCCATTATCTTTTGAAAAATAGCCGGACAACTTGATATACCGTATGGTAAACGTGTGTATGTAAACATCCCCTTATGTGTAGAAATTGTTAACAATTTTTTTGTTTCCGCATCTACTAGTACTTGTTGATATGCCTGGCTAAGATCGATTTTTGAAAATTTCTTACCCCCATTTAATTCTGCGTATAAATATTCAATCCGCGGTAGTGGGTGTGAAACCTCGATTAGATTTGGATTGAGAGTTACTTTAAAGTCCCCACACAATCTAATCGACCCGTCTCCCTTCAAAACAGGTACAATTGGAGTAGCCCATTGTGAATACTCAACAGGTTCTAAAATGCCATTTTTTACTAACCTATTTATTTCATTTTCAACTTTCCCTTTAAGGGCAAAAGGTAACGGCCGTGGCTTAAAAAAATTTGGTATTGTCCCTTCTTTTACTTTTAAATTAATTGTTTCTTTTGTAAAAGTTCCTAAATCGTCACCAAAAATTTTCCCATATTTTTTACATAAAACATCAATATCATTAATTACATTTACGAAGTTGTTTGAAATTCCTAGGTTTAACAGTTTTAACGAAATTCTACCTAGGAGTGGTGGTCCACCATTTCTTATAACATAAATTTCAAATTTATAAAATTTATTCTTATATTTTCCCTTTGCAAAGAATTTCCCTACTGGTGAAAATGCATTTCCAATATAATCCTTTAAAAGTATATCATTTTTCATGAGAATGATGTTTTTAAAATATCTATTAAAATAATCTAATGAAATAGCCGTATAAGCAAACCCGGTATCAATTTGAAAATCCACCATGACGTTCCCTATTTCAATTTTAATCTTTATTTCTTCGTTATTTTGGTTCGACCTATTATAAAATAGTTCTGCGTCCGTATTACTGTTTACTTTTTCAATAAAATGTCCTTTAAAACCCTTTGGTTTATTTCTACAAACTGGCGCTAAATGTCCTTTAATACCGCATTTATGACACACGTAGTTTCGATACCTGCATTCTCTCCACGTATGGTTTTTTTCTTCCACACACCCTACAGCGAATATCGTCTTCGTGTTGCTCCTTCTTGCCTCTCGGTTCCCCGGGACGTCCGGTGCTCGCCTTCCGCTCGGGTTTCGGTCCGTGACTCCTCTCTGCGCCGATTTTGTTGATAGCGTCTTCCCGCTCCGTCTTAATTTGAACGCGGGACCTCGTGACATCGTCCAAACATTTTTCCCGATCAGCTGCTTCCCGCGATTGCGCTATGCTTATCAGCTTCGCCAGCGTTACCGTGTTTTTGCTATACTAAAGCCGATTTAGCAAGTCCCTTGAGGTAATAAACGAAAGCTGGTAGGTCCTACCCCCAAACCGAGTTCATTGGTATTCAGATATATTGCATGCAATAATATTTACAACTCGGCCTGTCACCCATTGGTGTTGCTTGTTGCAACGTCCGCTTCGATATTTGAATGAGTGGCTCTCAAAAGGTTTTTAAAAGTACCATCGACTAATTCCGCGTGTTTATTTAACCAAGAATGTTAAATAATGTAATTATTTTCTGAGTATACATTTCGTACACGATTTTTCTGATTTCTCCTTTTACCGCATCAGGCATATTTTCCACTTTAGGTGCTGATCTATTCCTCCTTTTAATTGTGAGGCATTCACCACTTTTGCGTTGTGCACAAACTCTTTGAACTGTCTTTGTTGAAACTTGCATTGCACTCGCGGTTCTTTCATATACTTTATTTATCGACGTCAGTGGTCCACCATTTTCACGTTCAGCACAAAAATAGTCTAACACATTTAATAATATCATCCGCCCTTCTTCGCTCAAAACTTTTCTCGATGCCATTGTTATATCACTTCAACATAAAAACTGAGACTGAATCTGTAATCTTTACGAATCACATTTAAATATCCACAATGTTCAATTAGGACTGTAATTAAAAAGTCATAAATGTATTGAAAATGTTCAAATTGTTTTGAATTTACTTAACTAACCGCCTTAATTTTAACTATGCCCATGCAGAAAGCAGTAATCACTTTTAAAACAAATTGGACTGTGATAACATTACATTTGTCAACCTTTAAAAGTCATTAATATGTACTTAAGAGATCGGATTCATCGTCCACATTTTCTGTGTTCACAGTAAAGTTAATGATTCCAAACGATTGCAATAAAAACATTGTTTAATGTCTTATGTATATCTAAAACAATTCAATTACAAACAAAATAATGTTTGTATTGCTTTGAATGGGTATTTTATTGGGAACCACTGGCATTCACGACCGTGCGACGGGTCCGCCCTGTGTTTGGGGGCGGCCTTCCCTTTTACGACCACAACGGACTTGGTAATTCGGCGCGCCTTTAGCATCTTCTTCCAACAATCTCTCCTTGATGCGACCGGACCCAATTCCAATAACGAATATGTCCCTCATTAGTACGGTTAATTCTGTACCAAATCCACATTGGGAGGCTAAATTTTTTACGCAGGCCACCCAATCCGCAATGTTTTCACTAACGTCTCTCCTTGCCGTATAAAACGCATATCTTGCCGCGAAATACGATTGCACAGGACTGAAATGTGTAGTAATTATTTGCACCAAGTTCGCGTATGTAACAGTTTCCGGCTCTTCCGGTACACACAAATTTTGTACGAGTCTGTAGGAATCTTCACTTAACGCACTTAATAACACGGCGCGCTGAATTTCTTCCTCCTTGATACCATTAGCCAGGAAAAACTGTTTTAATCGTTTTATAAAAATTGTCCAATTCACACACTTATAGTCAAACTCTCCGATGTTACCCAAGTAACCACCACCTGTTTTCGGGTCCGCCATTTTGGAAGCCGGTCCGGTGTGTTATTTGTCTTGAGCAATCACTAATTATCCGCTCTTTGTTAATTAATCTGAATTAACCAAAAAGTAAAACGAATGATCCTCGTCGCCACTGTTATGTTTTAGGTATAATTTAATATAAAACATAAATTGTAACTAAATTTATTACTCTTAAAACCAGGTTGATACAGCCGAGGCAATTGTACAAATTAGACTAGCTCACATGATAAACACATCACGTGCTCCATACAGGTGCGCGTACGCCGTCCCCTATGGTTGTCGCTCACGTGACTAACCGCGCGCATATCAAATATCGAATACACTACAAGAATGATCTCATCCTTTTTTTGAGTCCATAATTTATATTACGTTTAATATGTAATTTTTTTCTTAATTCGCAAACACATTTTTTTAGCTTCACTTTTCGGGGTGATTCTAGCGGAGATTCCATATCAATTATTCTTTGACAAACTACTGATTTCGGGCTACTAATTCAACTACTACGTTTATTAATGGTAAGGGCTGATTGCTTGTACTCATTTAAGGGCGAACCACTTTATTTCATCCGAGCGGATTTTTAGTTTTCAAGTGTATTTTAGTACACATGAGGCACATAATGTCTTTATCTACTCCATTCGAAAATAAATATGTCTATCCTTCAAATGCACCCTTATGAAACTGTATAGGCCCCAACCTGTGCATCACATCCACTCTTCATCTGAGTCAATCGACGAACCGACCGAATGCTTATCCCCAGTTTGTTTACATTATTAAAATGTATTACCCTCAAAGCAGAGCCGCTTTTCACGCTGAATATTATATTTACAAAATCCTGAATAATAACTAGATTACTTGATTTCAATTCTTCCGATATTTACGAAAATCGGAAATTGAGATACGGCAGGCGATCCCTTATCAAATAGTCAACATAAAAAAAAATATTTGTGAAATCATAGACATGTTACACGTTACTTTCAGTACAATACAATTATTTCGCTCAAAATTGTTTCAAATGATATCAATTTAATACATTTTATTATAAAAAATATTTATTGTGATTAAAATAGCATGCAACCCTCCGTGGGGATTCATTTGCATCCCAAGATATAGCCAGTGGCATAGCGTAGGGCGCAGCCAAAAAAGGCTTTGAACACGCACGTTTTGGGAGCGTTATTCATAGGAAATACTAAATAAGATAACAAAGCAACACACTACAAGGATATTCCGTCAATACAATTTCTATAAAACCATTCATACTTCCTTGTCATATGTCATCTATGAATCTGCATGGAGAGTAATGAAAGAAGCCTGAATAGAGGAAGCAAATAGGAGGACGGGAAAATTGTTATTTTTAATATTTTCATTTTTAACTTCGAAATAAATACTGCACCATTTGTGCAAGGGCGGAAAATACAAAAACCCGCTGATCACAAATGTATCGAGTTTTGGTCTGGAACATCAACTTCGATAGAATGCAGTACAATTGTTGAAGGTTTTAGAAGTGTGGAGTTCACGAGTTAAAATGTAATCGGCTTATCGGTGACGGAGACAGCAATGTCTATAGAAAATTGCTGAAAATTAGGGGTGCGTAACGTTTTGTCGACACTACCTGCTTACCCCTCATCGACGGAAGGGGGGTGCAGATCCAAAGTGTCGTCCTTCGCCCACCAATCGTGGCTCGGGTATTCCGAGATGTTGTTTCAGATTGCCTGGTAGCCATTTATGGAATTCATGAATGGACTGAAACCTTCTTTATATTGCACAATACACTTTCGTTGTACATACACTGTTGCTGTTATTATTTAAAATTATATCTACTTGTCAGGTAATTAGTGAATAACAGTGGCGTAGCGTGGGTCCTAGAGCGGGGGGGGGGTTTACTTTTCTAGGGCGACGGCCGCCGTTAAGAAGTGTATTTAAAAATATAGGTGGCCGTTATATGACCAAAGGTATTAATTATATAATGTTTAATAGTAATAATAATAATCTTTATTATCTAACACATGAGCCAAAAGAGTGTCGACAAAACGTCACGCACCCGTCTTGTCGGCCTGCGACTCGGTTGGGCTTTCTACCTGGACCTATACACCATCGTCATTGGTCGCTGGGTGGCTGGCCCTACTATCTTCGTTTCGAAATTTAGGATGGTGGGGATGGACTGCGACTCCATTTTTTCCAAAAGTGTCGACAAGACGACCCCGACTCAAAATTAGACCTCATGGACCTTCATTTTCAATTAAAAAAATGGAATGTAGAATTATTTAGTGAGCATCTGTGAAGCGTAAACACTTTGCATTGCTATTTTGGAGGTTTGAAAAATTGACGATTCAAAAATTTGATTTTCATCGTTTTAAAAAGGTACTGCCGGAGTTGGGGCGAGATTGAGGGATCCCACCCGAATTTAAAATTGCAGGATTCTCCGAAGATCGTATTAAAGTCGAAAGTTTGTTGATGCTATGAAAATTATGGGAGCCGCAGATAGGGGTTGTTTTGGTCTTTGGCACCCCGTTGCGGCTGACGGGGTAACCAAAATGCTAACAAACTTTGATAATCTGCTTCAAATGGGATGCTTATGCTTAATTATTTGTCAAAGTTTCATTGCTCTAACCCTCACTGAAGGATCTTTGTTTGATATTGATTTTTAGGGGAAAGATTTTCAACATTCCCAAACAACAATAATTCATATCTCGGTTAATAACTGCGCGATTTCAAAACTTCCAAATGTTTTCTCCCAATACACAATAGCGTAATGATAATCCGTCGTTAGATCCGTGATTTGAAAAAAAGAAATTGTTTTAAAGCTTCTTTTTGACTTTGCATTTTAGGATTTTGGAGAGTTGTGGATAAATGTAGCTGGATGTGCAGTGGTGCAATTTCAGATCAGACAAAAAAAAATGTTGTTCTCCGCTGCTTAATTTCGCTTCCCCCTTTCGTTTACATCATCATATCTGGAAAATTAAATATTGGATCAAAAAACTTTATGGGGATCTTTGACACGGATTAATTCGGCGACTGATATAACGCCATCAGATTTTTAATTTTCGGAAAAAAAATTGAACAAATTTTCAAAATATCCTCAGAAAACAATTGAAAATTGATTGACGAAAAAATAGCTCTTATCTTTTCGACGCAAAATATAATTCTACAGCACCTGCTCTATATTTTTTTTTCGTGGAGTTAAACATTGCCGCTCTAGAATGTTTTTATTGAAATCGGGGGTGGTTTTCTTTGAACAACTGCTCAAGGGTTAGAGCTATCGGAAAAGTTCAAACATAAAATGTCGAAAAGAGTAGGATCTAAAAAACTATGAAAATTGGTTGCTTCTGGAAGCGTCCAAAATGTCACTTTTTAGAAAAACGTCTGAGGTTGACAACCGAAATTTTGAAGTTTTGTGCCCCCAAAATGCATTGGGAATTTTTTGAGCCGCATCCGAATCTTCCAGCTCAAACATCCAGGGAGATAGATTTGGCACAATTCTCTGCATCCTCAAAAATTGATTTTGAAAAATTTGCCCTTGGGGTGACTTGGGGTGACTTGGAGCTTTGGTTCATGGACGGGCCCCGGCGCTCATCCGAAAAAAAAAATTAAAAAATAAGAGGGTGACAACCCCTAATGTAAAGAGTTGAATGTAGGGGTTGAAATTCTGGGGATCGTATTTTTTATTTATTTTTTTCGATTTTTCGTGAAAATTTCAACATTCTATATACACCCGTTCTCGAGATATAGTATTTCGAGGCTTACGCTTACTTGGTAGTAAAATTATCAAACAATAAGACCATGTTTTGGTTTTACATTCAATAATGTGCAATAATTTACTAATTACATTTTGTAAATAATCATTTTATCCGTTTGTTGTATACACTGGTATTCCAATGAAACTGTTACACATTAATCTCAAAAACCCATAAAAGATGTTTATTTACATTCTACTGCCATAAATCAACTAACACTTGCGTTAATGGTGAGCGTAATCGGATATGCGGCCGAGGAGAGAGATGCACCCGTAGCGAAAGAGTGATAGAAAAATAAGTGTTGCTCGTTACAGCAAGAAAATGTAAAATAGTACGGAAAGATTAACCAAATTGTGGGTAAACTGCCGCAAATGTTTTTATGAATTAAACTCTATATTATTAACGAAAGTCAGTGCCACTTGTTTTATTTTTTTAAATTAAATAAAATCATGTATAAAATGGCTAAATCGAAGATCGAATTAGTACAAATATTGTACATATTTAACGTGTAATATATCAACAATTTGCAGTTTTTGCAGGAAAATAAATAATAATTCACCAAGTGTCATCTTTTAACTTTCTATTCGTGAAATTTCAATATTTCAGTATGGTTATTGTAATGACCACGGAAAAAATGCGAAGGTACGATTTGGTCTTCTTTTTCAAGCGAGTGGAATCCCCTTAATTTGAAAATTCTTGACTTATTGGGTGAACTTGATGCCGCCCTAATATTTCCTTTCAAAGAATAGGTCGCAATGAGAATACTGTGTTTGGAAACTGAAGACACTGCAGCTTTTGATGTTGAAGGTTGTTTTTCCATATCCTTTCCTAAATGGAAGATTTTTATATACAGGGTGAGTTTTTTTTTCATTATCACTATGGGGATCTCGGGAACGGTAAGAGGGGACGACCCATCCTGGCCGAAAATTTAAAATTCCCGCAAATTTTGTTCATCCCTACCATACCTACCCATGAAAAGGCGATGATTTGCAGTGTGGGCAAACCTCGCCAAGCGGGTCTAAAATAATGACGGAGTTATGTTCGCAACACTTGTAATCTCCTAAATCTAATTGAGTCATAATTCTCAACTATTGTAGGGTATTAAATTCCACTGTTTTAACAAATGAAGATCCAGATGATCCAGCTGTTATGCCACAACAGTTTTTTTTTATTAATACCATAAAAAATTTAATTGTTTTTTTTTGTATACCGTGTGTCCATCGCATCCTAAGGAATTGCCATATAAAATTTTCAATTTTGGCTTGTATCTTTATTATTCAATTGAAATGGTCAGAATAAAATTAAAATTATTCCTTTCTCTACTAGCATTTTTTTTGTGGTTGTATTTTTGTTTTCTCTTTAGTTAAATTTAATTAAACATGACCATTAAACGGAAAGTAATGACGATCGATGGCTAATCTACTGCGGGTAAAACTACTGGGCGGTTCAAGGGGAGGGGACTTAAACTAACCCCGACCTTAGCATAAGCACTTGATATTTTTGCAATAATTACTTGTGGTTAAAACTACTGGGCGGTCCGGGGGGGGACTTAAATTAACCCTAACCTAAGCATAAGCACTTTATATTTTTGCAATAATTACTTGTGGTTAAAACATGTTCGATTTTTAAATTCACTGTAAATATGAATTACTCCCAATTAATCATGTTTTTTTTATTTATTGTAGAATGAGTAAAACTATATCAAGCTTTATTGTAAAAAAAATATAAATATCTGAAACACATTTCTTGAAAACAAGAAGAAGAAAAAAAGAAATTAAAAGAATTCTCCTGTCGACTCGACGGCGACTCCGGTTATCTTCTGACAATCACTGACGTGCTCGCCACGACGTTCGTACATCATCTAAACCTCGAGACACCTCCCACATGGTGGGAGAAGAAGCCCGTACTCGTCGGGTATGTCCGCCAGAAACTCACTTTCCTTGATACAAATTCGGTTAAATGGGGAAATATTTGCAGTTTTAGAAGCTTACTCAAAATCCGTTTTTATTTTTCAGAAAAAATGCATGGTTTACTTGATAAACTCAAAAAACGAAATTGTGGCAGTTTCTGTAATACGAAATATATCGTATACCAATATAGTTACAAAAAAAGTGAAAGGAAAAACTTTTAGGTATTAATGAATACTTCAATAATAATTTATTTGGATGATTGTCATTGGTTTCGTTGTGTAGATATAATACAATCTTACATTTTTTCAATGGGAATCATAGTCGGCCATGACATTTTTGAAAAGTACATTTTTTTTCTGGTTACAATGATATAAGGGTTGATATATTTATTTTCATAAATAGCTAGCACAACTTATCGTATTCTTACAATTATGTAAGCTGTCAAAATCAAATGTAGCCAATAGAAAATAGAATATTTTTTTATTGAAACATACAAACAAATAACGAATATAAATGCTAAAAACCTTCTGGCTTGAAGTAATGTCAATTTCCGTTCCTGTCTTTAGTCGTCCAAAAACTGCCTTAAATTTGTCGGAATCTCAGAGTCTCCTGTGCATTCACACTTCCCAGCTGACGGATATTGACATTTAGCAATATCGAAGAGTTTGTTGCCATCAGCTCTGAATTGATCAATTTTAGCATCCAGAGATTTTGAGACGTTACGCTTCTTCCCGTCAGAGTAAAGTTTGTCATACTTGTCAACCCAATTTTTCAGTTTATTTGTGACTGAGTGCAGTAAAATAATTGGAATGTTGACTCTGCTCCACGTTTGACACACTCGATCTGTTACGCCCGAACGTATAGCAAAGTCGATCTTTTGAGGTTCACGTTTCTTCACGTAATAATAATACTTGAGCACCTCTATGTAGATTGGTAATTTCAATTCAGGCAACGTGTCTGGCACTAGAAGACGTTCTAATTTCTGGTCAGTGGAGCTTCTGGTGTTCATCGTTACATAGTACACTGGTGAAGCTTTTGACTAGAACTGTGATTAAAGCAATGAGGTAAAATCAACAAGACGAAACAAGGTTAGCAACGCTGAACGACTGTAGCGCCACCACGACCAAAACAGTGAAACTAACTGATGAGTTTTGACAGCTTTGGAGTCGCCGAGGGGGTAGAAAAAGGCAGCTGACGTCATGGGACAGACTCAATTTATTCGCATCATTTTTATTTTATTCGGCGTCGTACAGAGTGCGAAAATATAACCAAAAAGGCGCCGACTGTTCGCAGTGCTCCTAACCTCAAAGTCACGTTTGGGTCGAAGATACATTTCACCGAGAAAATTACACTTTGATTCGCCTACCTTTTTGTGCGGCGAGGCTTCGCTTTGGACCGGAGTCCACTTACAGACTTTTCAAGCATTGACTGGCGTTTTTACTTGCCGATTTCGATTTCGACGGATTGCGTTTCTCCGCGCCGGCACGCACGAGTGACGTGCATGCCCTGCGCACTCCATTCGAAATAAATTGTTCGCACTGGAAACATGGGATGGCGTAAGTATCGTCAAACAGGCTGTTACTGCAAATGACGCTAGATGGCCCAACCTGCTAATACAATTTGAAATCTCGTCCGTAAATCATTCAACACCAAGCGATAATCAGCGAAGCCGAGTATATGTAAACAAACAAAACCGTAAGTATGTGAATATTCGATTCCTTTCAGTTTTTCGTCTGTTAAGACTTAATCGGTAAGTGATATTTATTACAAGTACATTTCTTTATTGTCTGTATGAAATTTTGAATGTCATATTGTTATTTTTTGGGACAAAATATTGTTATCGTTTATTTCTCATAGGTGACGAGGAAATAATTCCATCGTTCGATTCTCCTCATTTTCTAAAGTGTGTAAAAAATAATTTAATGAAATACCATGCCACATTCAAATGGAAGGGAACAAAATTTTCTTCTTGCTGGTTGGATATTGAAATATAATATTATTATTATTATTATAATGTAAGTAACCATTTGTGCAATTTGCAATAAATATATTATTTTAATCAATGACTTCTTATTACTCCTACATTTCATTTTAATAAAGTACTGTGCTGTGAAATTTGGAAACCCGTTTTACCCGCACCCGTTGTTGCTTCACCAGCGCCATCCCATGACTACAGTGACGAATTAAAAATGCGGTAATTATTTTATACAGAGAGTCGCCGATCTATTTTACTTTATCTATGGTGACGTGAATTGCTATCGAACTGAACGTGGTCGCGCAGGGTTCCCAACCAAAAGAAACAGAAATACACTTTCGCAGTCGTCGATCGCTTTGGCGCATTGGTTAACCTGTTACATTTGAATAATGTGCGAGTTGATTCACTTTAACACTAACTCAGCCCGTGAGTTTAAATATGTTGTGAAACAATATATGAACAAAGCTATCTGCATATTTTTGTAAATAAATAAAAAGTAACAAGACATGATAAACACTGAGACCACACGTCAATACATGATCGATTGACGGAGCGCAGTGGCGCCATCTCTTGGAAACGCGCGCAACTACGTTGGGCGCTCAATCGAAACGAGGCAATATCTTCAAGGCTTGATGGACCCAAGTATTTTAACCTCAAATGGTGCTTTGCTGCTACTGGTGTCGAACAAATGAAATGTAATAGAAAGAAAATTCGACTTTCTTAAATTTAAAATTCGACTTATCGAAAATAAAACAATTCCCGTTTAGAAAAATAATATTGTAGATTGGAAATTCCCAATTTTATTTCATTTGAACTGTTTTAAATCAAATATACGAACCACATTTAGAAATATTTATATCAACATTAAATAGGCTTTAAATATTGGATTTAATTAGGTGCTGCCATCTATCTTCACATTTATATGATCTGAAACTATTCTTTAGATCATTGATGAAACTGATGTTTGGATGTACACAGAAACAAGAATACGGACGGAATAACAAAATACCTGAAAAAGCCGATTTTTGGGGACTTTTTTCTTCGCTTTTAGGAAAGGGTAAACCCCAATGTCGGTTATATTAACTTATTCGGTATTGATCTGGGAATACCAGAAAAAAATTCAGCCAATTTGAAGCAAATTGAAAAAAGTTATTGGCCAGAATCTAAATAAAAGTGCAAAAAACGGCGTTTTGAGGTGCTCGGTGCTGCCTGGGTTTCATCAGAAAAATGTTTTAGCACAACTCCACAACTTTTTGGATGGAACTCTTTCATTTGAGACCCTTGAGAACGAAATCAATTTTTTTCGACCCACCCCAATATACAGTATGTTTTTTTTTATCATGGGCCATAGGCTTTTACATTCTAAAAATTATACCTTGTGTTAATGTACATTTTGTCATATAATTTTGAAGCAAATTTTAGTTAGTAATAAATCAATTATGTCCCTCAAGGTTCTCATTGTGGGCCAATTTTATTTTCGTTATTTATAAACGATCTGAAACTATACATTAAACATTCGAAGTTCCTACTTTTTGCTGATGATCTCAAGGTATTTCGTACAATTACAGACTTAAATGACGCCGTGTACTTACAAGACGACTTAAATAACATCTATAGATGGTGCTGTGATAATAAATTGTATTTTAACCAGAGAAAATGTTTGTCCATATCTTTCGGTAGAGGGCAAATTATCAACAACGACTACAACATCAATGGAATAAGACTCTCTTCAGTTGATTACATTAAAGATCTTGGTGTTATAATGGATAGTAGACTCACATTTTCTAAGCATATAGATAGTATATGTTGTAAATCATTACAGACGCTGGGATTTATTAATCGTTTCGCGAAGAATTTTTCTATTGAGACTCAGAAACTTTTATTCATTTCTCTGGTGCGATCGCAATTGGAATACGCCTGCTGTATTTGGTCACCAATATATTCTAAACATATTTTACAGCTTGAACGAGTACAAAACAAATTCCTGTTGTCTATGTCTTATAGAAATGGTATCAACAGGATTGATTATAGTCGTAGCAACATGCTGTTGTCACTGAAATTAACCTCTCTTCGCGAGAGACGTAACTTTTCTGATCTATGTGTACTGTTCAAAATCGTAAACGGATTAATAAATTCCAGTGAACTACTTGCTAGTATAAATTTCAACATACCATCTACAACGAGATCAAACTTACTTTTCCGAGAAACGTTTCATCGCACTAATTATGCCCGTAACAATGCGGTCTGTCGGATGATGAGAATAGGCAACTTGGTCTGTTCTTCGCCTAATTTTATTTTATTCGGAACATCGTACAATAGATTTAAGCGCCATTTAAAATACATTGACTTATCACAGTGTGTCTCATAATATCCTTGCAATCTTATTTATTTCTTTTGTATTTATTTTTATTTTTGTATTTTATGTAATATGTATGTTATTTTTTTTTTTATAATAATTTTGTGTTTTACTGTTAATTTAATTATCATCATAATTGATTAATTGTAATTTATTTTTGTAAAATGGTTATTCCGTAAATAAATAAATAAATAAATAAATAAATAAATAAATAAATTATTTTTCTACGTGATACGCTGCATTAGAATAAAATTAAACATGTTTTATTCCATTAACAACTGAAATTACTTCATATAAATAACAGCAAAAATAATCAAAGTACCTTGAATTTACGAAATGTCAGATTGATTAGTGAGGCAAGTAATCAAACGAATTTATACAAGAAAATGCCTGTTTATACTGTTGAACAATGGGCGGAATTTGCAACAGCAATTATAAGAGGTTTGTCCGCAGGAAAATAGTTGACAACTTTTCTGCAGCGTATCCCGATCGTCCGGTTCAAAATTATATGATAAAATTTACAACACAAGGTATAATTTTGAGCATGTAAAATCCTTTTTTTTATTTTAAATTTTTTATCGTGGGCCATAGGATTTTACATGCTAAAAATTATATCTTGTGAATATTATATTATCGTATAATTTTAAAACAAATTTTAGTTGGTAATAAATCAATTATTTTTCTACATGATGCGGTTAAGTAGAATAACATAAACTAGATTTATTTCATTAAAAATTAAAAAAATTAATAATATGTTAGCAAACAACAGAAATAGAACAATAACAAAAAAAACAATCACAGAAACTGTTCGAAATGCTTTCCTTTGGCAGCTAAACAATATCCCAAGCGGTCATAAAAGTGTCTTCGCGTATTTTGCAACTCTTGCAATGTAATTGAGTTTCAAGCCTCAACTATTCTCGCCCTTAATTCTTTCAAGTTTTCAGATATATCTCGGTCATTATCATATACCTGATTTGATACGTAACCCCATAGAAAAAAGTCCAGCGGAGCAAGGTCAGGACTTCGCGCAGGCCATTTAAATGGACCACTCCGTCCAATCCAACTATTTGGAAAACTTTCATTTAAAAATGCTGTAATGGTAGCACTATGAGCTGGTGCTCCATCATGCTGAAAAATCAACTGCCCATTACCTATTAAATCCTCCAAACAGGGCCCAACTTCCATCTGAAGAAGTTCTAAATATTTAGTTTGATTCTAACACCCATCAATAAAAAATGGTCCCAACAGATTATTTCCCAAAATTCCAGCCCAAACGTTTACCGTTTGCGGCCATTGTGTGTGTGTGTTTCTCTAATTTTATAAGGATTTTCTCGTGCCCAGATTCGTCGCGTTTGTTTATTGACTTTTCCATCTAACATGAAGCTGCTTTACCTCCTCCTCATTTTGCACCGGAATTTCTGCCTGCGTCCCCTAATAATCGTAGCAAAATAATTGTTTATTGCTTTAAAATTCCCTAATTTGAAATCATAAGTTATAAACCCGGTCGTGACTGAATGGCGAAAGCTGAAGTCATAAAAAAAAAAAAAAAGAAATCATAAGTATATTCAGACTTCAATACATTTGCCAATTATTGGGGAAAATCCAACTCATAGCCTACATGACGAATTAAGTTCGGAAAAATAGTCACATGATTGTTTTACATGAATTGCATTTGAAAAAATAAAAATAAATCAAGGCATACATTTCTTGAATTTACTATAGAATTTACTTGAAAGAGATTGTAGTATATAAAACAATCGCCTAATGTTTGTGCTAAGAGGCAAGTGTTTGTAGGAGATATTTCATCATTTGAATGGACTGACCAGCAAGCACAGTGTATGCGTCTGTTCAGGGATAACGTATTATTCATTTATTCGCGGTGGTTGATGCGCACACTTAATTTATATATTTCCTCAATATTACGCCTGTCAATCTTTTTTGTCCCAAAAATCCCACTGCTAACGGAAGAGGAAGAGAGGACTCGTGTGTGTTAGCTCAAGAAGACATATTGTTTTTCGTCTTCGTTATCGTTTTGGTCTTAATCGACAATGCCTCTGGTATATAGTTTGCACCGCTTTCAATTGTTACCGCCGCCGGCTCTCAATTTTATACGTTACACCGCAATATTTATCCTACGTTCGCGTATATCCACATACCGAGAAAATTCACCACTAATCTGCGAGGAACACGTAGAAACTGAGGCAAAATCTCACGCCTTAATTTCCAAAACATTGTGTTAGACATTTCCAAAGGAAAGTAAACACAATCCATAAATGATGAAACTAATTTAAAGATAACGGGAATAAAAGGATTTGTACATAAAAAAGAATTTTAACCCTACAGTGCGCATTTTTTTCATTAAAGTGAAAAAATTAAAATAGCTTCGAAATATTTGAAGAAAATAGGAACAAATATTAAAAAAAATCTTTTTTCATTTTAAAGTTTTTAAACAAAAAAACAACTTGTGATTCATATATGCATCAGTGCGCATTAGTCACAATTATATCTATATATTAAAACGTATATTATGTGAAATTAGTTTGTGTGAAAGTACGTAAAACAGTTCTTATCTTTATTAAAACACAAAGCTGTGTCACATTTTCTGCATATTACGTATGTTTGATTACCATCCTGGTAACTTGCATCGGATTCTTGTTTTATTCCATACCGGAAAATGATTTTGACGATCAAGTCCTACATCTTTGGGTGGCACAGGAGTTGCATTTGGTTTTTTCGTTTATTCTCTATGCTTCGTTCAACTTCAGTTGGTCGGCCTCGTTTAGAGATGGAACATGTCCCAATATTGCACAACGTGATAGCCAATTCAATTCGAAAATCGGCCAAGGGTTTTATTGTCTCATCTTTGGTATATTTGCGATAAAGCAACCACGCGTTGATAATCGTGATATCAAGTAAATGATTAAAAAATCTCATGTACCACTTTCGTGAACACATCTTTATTTTGTATCTTCCAATTATACTCTCTAGCAGGTCCACTCCTCCCATATGGCGATTGTATTGCGTAATAATAGCGGGGCAAGGTATCTCTATTTTTTTCTTTTTTTTCGATTTTACAGTTTCTGTGCCAATAAAAGATGACAGAAGAGTAACAATTTTATTGTCTTTCCAATTACTGATGGATGTTCTTTTGTAATCAGCCACAAATTACCTGATTCTCCCCGTTTTATCTTATTGCAATCCTTCTCCGATGGAACTTTACAGCATGGAATTAGATTACGTCGCACGGTTCCAAGAGAATGAATACCAAGTTGTGCTAAGTAACTTATTACCGGAATTGAAGTGTAGTAGTTATCAAAATATAGTTTATGGAATTTGTTGCGTGGAATTTCGCGAGACAATCGCACAATAATATTGCCGCTCCTAAGTCCGGTTCATTTGGTAGTCGCTTATTTGGGTCATTTTCTGTGCCGGTATAAGTTTCAAATTTGTAACAAAATCCTGAAACCCTACTTGGAACAAAAAGTTTGTATCCCCATTTGTGGGGTTTCAATGGTAGGTATTATTTCATGTGATGCTATTTGGTACAAATTTGTTCATCAATTGATAACATTTCATCCATGGGAATTGTTAAAAAAAATTGTGCAATTGAATCGATGACTGGTCTCAATTTATGTAGCTTATCATCGGTAATAATCGTGTTATCATTGAAATGTAAATTGCTTCGGATTCTTTCAAGATGTTTTTGACTCATTGCGCTGCGTACAATATCTATTCCAAAGTGTTTGTTCCAGTATTTACTTAAGTTAGATATGCATCAAACTGAAGACAAAGTACAAATTTGTTAAATAGAAAGGTTTCGCTGGATATTTCGAAACACTATATTTGATAGTTTTCTCTACAATTCCGTCAATGAGGTTGTCATCAAAAAAATATTTGAAAAATTGATAAGGCGAGTCCGTCGTTACATCAGCCCGAATTGTGGTCTGCCCAGTAAATGTACATGGAATATTAACTAGTTTTGTCGTTCTCCGTAGCAAATTGTTCGATTCTTTAGGAAGACATGACTTTGGAAACGTTGGAGTTCTTGAAGAATCCAATACCAGCTCAGTTACCGTGTTGATTTTTGACTCGGATGCAGTCGAGTTATCTTCACAGGGGCCTGCTTCAACCGTCAGTATAATTTCCCGGATAGTTGGATCTTCTAAATACTTATCCAACAATTTTTCCGAATCTGGATGAACTTGTACAAGATCTACATCACTTTCCACTTCGAGTTCACTCTGTAAAGGTATATTTTCAATAAAATCGAATAGTTTGTCGGAATCTATATTTTCCAAGTCTACCTCGTCTGTTTGTTAAATTTTTTTTGTAAAATAAAGGCATCTACAATAAATTGATATGCAAAACATAATATATTGGTATTTCTATACAAGAAACCACGATGGATAGTAAATGACATATAATATACTAGTACGCGCGAAGATTCATATATGACTATTATATTTCATATAAAAATATTATTAGGATGAAAGCGGGTATATATTTTATTTTTTCTGATACCTGAAGGTGCGTATACATTTGCGAGCCGAGCAGTTCACGAACGTGTTCGTTGAAATTATTTTTACGACGAACCTCATGCGAGCTATGGGAAAGGAACGCCACTACCGCGAACCACGATTAGTCACCAGCACGGGGATGAAGCCGAGATACGAATATCGGCAACACGAAAGTATGTAGGCCACCCCAGGACAGTGGGGCGAGGGGGAATTTCAAATTTGCCGCTTTTCCAAAGATGGTTCCCTCGATGTTGCCAGATTTATCAAAGAACTTATTATGGGGATTACCGTTTTTAATAATCTTTAAATTTCACTACAAAGAAATAATTTTAACAATTAAAATTATGTTTTAAACATAATTAGACTCATTATTGCTTATATTTGTCATAATAACTCATGAAAGTATAATATTACTGTTTACTAAATATAATCATGTGCATTGTATATTTTATACTTCGATGTATATGCGGCAACGCTTAATGAGTCTCACCATTTTTATTAACTAACCTCAATAGTGCTGTGAGTGCTAATAATTAATGTTTGAAGGTAAGTTATTATATATTCTGTCTTATAAACTCGTCAATTGTATTTATTAGTAATGTAAACATCAAATGGCCGTATTAAATATTCTTGTAAATATCCAGAATGTCAAAATTCTTTCTTTTCCGATACCTATAATTAATGTCGACTACAAAAATAAACATTTCTATAAATTTCCCAAAAATGAAGAATATCTTAAAACATGGAAAACCATTTGTGATATTGAACAGTCTTCATTGTTTAAATTTTCATTAATGTGAAGATCATTTTATTCATAAACATTTTGTTAATCATTTCTGCAAAAAATTGAATTGCAATGCTGTTCCGACACCAAGAAGTAAGACAATATAACTACACTAATTTACTTTTTTAACTATTTTTTTAATGCCATGAATCCTGGATACGAGCAAACAACTGAGCTGTTACGACGCCTGAAAGAAATATCCTAAGAAGAACGAAGAGACCTGATGGAACATTGCACCTGGACAAGACCCTAATACCAGATTGTTGTGATATTTTTATATTTGATAATTTTGTTAATAATAATGTATATAATTATTCTGTTAAATATATTTTTTCCATGTAGGCCTATTTTTATTTTTATTTTGTGAAATCCAATCTTTTTTTTTAAACCAAAACCAGTAACATCTTCATTTATGTACTATCTAAAAGTATAATCAATTATGTGCTCAAAAAACATAATTGATTATATTTTTAGTGTTATTAAATTGAAATATATCGTGTAGACGAATATAACATTTTTAAATTTTGGCGCGGAAATCGTAGTAATTTGCCACCCCGACACCAGGCGGCGCCAAAAATCGTGTTTCCGAAATTTAACATGCAGGTTTCACTTCTAAAGGTATGTGTTCTGTGGTCACCAGTACGTAGACTCTTAATCATGTGTACGCATGAGGAAAATTACGCGATTTTGGTGATGAGCAGTGCGGCTTTACTAATGACTAGTTTGTGTAAGAAGAACAAGAAGAAACAACGACGGTGGTGGCACACTGATCTGTTTAAGAAACGCGCCGGTAAGGAGCTTTTAATGGACTTGAAGTCGCAAAAAATAAGCGGCCAATATAAGAATTTCACGCGAATGTCGCCTTCTGATTTTGAGTATTTACTGAAGAAAATTGGACCCCACATTTCCAAACAAGAAACGTATTTCCGCACTCCAATATCCGCTCAAGACAGGTAAGTACTTACAACGTTCGTGCTGGTATACAATGTTCATCGAGTTTAAAACATTTTCTTCTTTATATAGATTACGAATTTTATTTATTTAATTACTTACTCCAGGTTAGCAATAACACTTCGATTTCTTGCCACGGGAGATTCATATACTAGCCTTCAGTATATATTCAGGATTTCCGAACAGTCTATTGGATACATAATACCACAAGTTTGCGCAGCACTTGTCAAAGAACTACAGGAATGTATCAAGGTAATAGATTTAATAACTCACTATTAACTGTCTTCAAATATAGTTTTGTAATATTATTTATTAAATATAGAACATATGTAAGTGAAGTATGGTTGATACTTCCAATGCTACACTCTTGATGAAACTGGTAATTCATTTGGTTGGGATTTAAAATTAAACGCTTGTTTTGTTTCATGGTTATATTTTCAGTTTCCTGACTGATATACTAGTTTGTACTCCTTTGATAATGACAAGCAATTGTCGAAACACGAAACACAAAACAAGCATTTAATTTTAAATCCCAACCAAAATATGTAAGTGAAGGTATGTACATTAGATAAAATTATCAAAATTTTCTGAAACGTTTTGATGGAGCGGGAGATTGTTGAGTCGAGTTGGTTGACAAGGATGGCTCAGATGGTGATGAGATGGTAGGAGGAGACCCTGCTGCTTGTGATTGTGAAAAATACGGTTGGGAATACATGCGGGGAGTAGGGCCACTTTCTGCAGGATTTTGCCAGTTGCTGGGATATTGATAATTTGAAGGAGGCCAATCGAATAGTCCTCTATCCGCTTTCACGAGTAAGGGCCGCTTTTACAATCGTCGGATAAATGATGGTTAACTTATACCCTCTTTAACTAATCCCATCGTTTATCTGTCAGTTAACGCACGCTGCCTTTTACAAACGCTTAGATAGTTTTCCTCCCGAAACGCCAACGTTGGCAGCATTGCAAATACATGCGGTTGCGCAGTTTATAGAATTGGCATTTTTCGTTTTGCTTGCGGAAAGGTTAGAAAGTTGTGTTTGTAATCATTGTTGCGACCCTTGACCCCCTCGAGCTTCTTTTCAATATTCCACCTAGGAATATGCCAGAATGCATGTTTTTTCGAAACTAGTTTGTCGCCCTCTAACCGCCCTTGTATGTAATACCGATTGCAGATCGCTCTAATGCCGGTATGGTGCGTGTGCTTGCTGTGCGCATTGCCTGCGAGTTAACCGAGATTTATCTGATGCTCTAAGCACCGGATAAGATAACTGCGAGTTATCTGCTTCTTAACCCTAACCCTTCTTTAACTAGGCATTGTAAAAGCGTATTTTTGCATTTAATCCGGAGATAGTGTTAACCTTAATTTAACTGACTATTGTAAAAGCGGCCCTAACTCAAAAACTGCGTGCTGAATCCCTTTCTGTGCTTCGGGGAGTATTTATGTATTTTTGCAGCTACGTAAGTAAAAAATGAATCTTTTTCATTGGGTTGAGAGGGTGCTTTGTCCAACTTCATTGCAGCAGTTTTCAAGATGTCAAACGCATTATTCATCATTGATGCACTGATATCAACTTCTTTACTCTTCGCTCGCTTGGTTGATTTGAGAGCAGAAGATGATGCTTCTGTGTCTTGTTCCCTCTGTATTACCTCATCTTCCCTTTGTTCAGAAGGCATGACTTCTGCCTCGATGGAATCTTCAATTCCAGATATCCCATCCATCTCCTGTAAATTTACAAATCACTCCATGAAACAATATATATGAAGTAACAAACAATTACACAAAATGAACCGAATTTTGCTTCGTGTGTTTAAATTTACTGTTTAAATTTGATTTCTGTTTCAGCTTCCCACTACTCCTAAAGCTTGGAAGGAAGTTAGCAAGACATTTGTAACACTTTGGAATTTGCCTCACTGCGTTGGTGCTCTTGACGGAAAACATGTTGTTTTGCAAGCACCACTGAACTCGGGTACTGAGTTCTTCAATTATAAATCTTCAGCATCATACATTTTGCATTAGTGGATGGAAATTGTAACTTTATGTTTGTTGATGTCGGATGCTAAGAAAGAATTTCGGATGGAGGAGTTTTTCAAGCGAGCAAGTTACATAGCATGCTCAAAGGAAAAACATTAGGATTGCCATTACCAGAAGAACTACCGGGGCGTTCTATGCAAGTTCCTTATTTTTTGCAGGCGATAGTGCATTTGCCCTAAGTGAAAACCTCATGAAGCCATATCCTGGAGACTTTGCCAAGGGGACTTCTCAGAGAATTTTTAATTATCACTTGATAGTGATGACAGTCACTTTGTTGCATAATTATCTAAGGAGCCATTCGCCAAAATTTTACACACCTGCTGGTACATTAGATCATGAAGTAAATGGAGTTTTAATGTAAGGGTCATGGAGGAATGAGGGAGAAGTGACATCCATGTTACCGCTGACAAATGTTCCCCGAAGATCCCCAAATTATTTAAAAAAAAATAGGCATGAAATAGCTGATTACTGCATGAATGAAGGATTTCTAGAATGGCAAAATAAATATACCTGAGTAACGAAAATTCACTCACCGAGACAAGTCTCTTCCTTGGCAAATCTCTGTCCTCCATAAACTTAAAAGTTTCATAGGCGAACCACTTGCTGACATAAATTTCGTCTCTTCCTGAAAAACTTTAAATTTTATTGAGCTCAATAACAATTGCAAATGACTTAAATATAAAAAAGTTTCACATTTAAATGTTTGTAACATGATTATTAATTATATTTTATAACTTACCTTTCCCTGTACCCATGCTGCTTTTTATTTTATTTCTTTCGCGCCGATAAGAAGCCAGCAAAGAAATCATTTTCTTCTTGCATTTTTTAAATCTTTTTTAAAATGATTTATATTTTTCGGATCCCAAATTAGTCGTTTTGTTTTATAAATATTTACGAGATTCAGTAAAATCTACTCTGGCCGCTCTATAATCAACTAAATGCGACTGGAGGTTCGCGAAGCAATTATAAAACTACGAACTACGCTCTACGCCGTCCAAATATACAAGCGCGAACGCCTTTGTGTTCGTCGAAAAACCGACAGGAGATGGCTCGCCGCGAGCGGCTTGCGAACAGTTCGTGAGAACTTCCAAACCACGTCCAAATCATAAGAACATGCGTTACTCGAACGGCTCGCGAACCGCTCGGCTCGCTAATGTATACGCACCTTAAGATATATCAGTAACAATTTCAAGCTTACCTTGCATTTATTATTGCGTAATAAACTTACGTAATGAACTTGAACAATTGTGACATGCGTGTAATACTGAAAACGTTTACAAAACCCGTTGTTTTCTGAGGTTAGACAGTCAAGTGTGCTGGTGTAACTGAAACTATACACAGAATAGGGTTGGTTCATATAAAGGCCGCTGCACGTTTCCGTTTTCTAGAGTCTTCATCTCACGTCTAGAGTCCAGCAGTCGAGACGTCTAGACGTACCAGCAGCTACCCAGAATCGATCCGCTTCGCGCGCTTTTCCAGCCGAGGTCTCCGTTTGCGGACCCATAAACCACCGTTTTCACGGCGCGAGTCGAGTTTTCAGAATCATCCGCGTTAGCTTCGAACGAGTTTTTCCTGGCCCACCCCGGCTAACCAGGTCTAATTCGCTTTACCCTTACCTGCCGCACGTCTAGTCGTGTTCGGTGATAGGGGGAGTTATTGATTATCTCTCAGTGCCCGCAACTCGGCGACAACCTGCCCAGTGTTAAGGTGCCTTCCTAGCATATTTAATTTCTGTTTATATACTTTTGTATATTTTTCAGTGAGGCGAACGTCTTGGTAGCTATGGCGAGTTTTAACTGCTCTGGCCGCGGAGGGCGGAACGAGATACGTCTCTTGACTCGTGCACGTGACCTGAGGCGTTAGGATGCTCGCTATAACAGCTTGACCTCTGCTTTGCTATCTGCCCGGACATCCCCTCTACTAACCAAAGGGGATTGCTGGGGAGATCAGGGGATATCAGCCAGGTGCCTTCATAGGCACGCGTGGTACCGTTAAACGGCGAGCAGACCCGGGGGCAGTAAACTCGGGCCTACCTTTCCCCCATCCACTTTCTGCACCGCGCCCATCATGGCCGGTGTCGAAGTCCCCATCAACTTACCAAGCCTCCTGTTCGAGAACGAGGAGGACATGGAGATCAACTCGATCTCCGACGCTCTCAGAGTCAGAAGCGACGCGTCCACCTCCCATGTGGACGCTAACATGGCGACGCACGCCCAGCTTAGTCGAGCCCTCGATAAGCTGGACAAATTACAGACCCAATTAGATGCGGTCTTAGTTCAAAATCACGAGCTAATGCAGCGCAATCCAGAGCTACAACGTCAACTTTCGGAATTTATGTTCCCTAACACGACGTTCTCCACCGACACCGACACGCCCATCCCCTCGCAAGAATGCGAGAAGAAAATGGAGCAGGCCACCTCGGCCATCGACGAAGACGAGATTAAAGAAATGCCCAGCAAAGGCGCTATTCGAAGAAAGCTCAGGGCGCAAAGAGAGGCAGTAATGGCCTCTGAAAAAGATCACGCCGCAAAAATTGCGCGCGAAAAACAAGAAAAGTTTTCAGAACCACTACGTTCTCGCCCCGAAAAGCGCCATGTAGCCCCCGATACGACCGCCAATCCGGCCAAAAAATCAACCACCAATTCCGGTGGTTCCCCTGCAGCTAATTCCTCAAGCGCAGCAGAAAAAAATCCGGCCACCCATCCAAATACCGACCCGATTCGGCGGCGCTTGACTCCGACGATCGACGGTGCAGAGCAATCAACCTCGACCAACAAGGCAAATAACAGTGCCCCTGCCCATCCTGGCTACAAAAGGCCCCCTCCGATCGTGCTACGCACACAATCTCGCTGGAAAGCGCTGCACCATCACCTCACTGTGGCGCTTAAAATTAAGATCCTCCGTGCTCAGACGGAATAACGGTGCAGGTCGAATCACACCTACCAACTTGACGAGGATAAAAGCCTCAAGGTGGTGCTCCGCACCGTCCCTATCGAGATCCCTAGACAGGAGGTCGAAGACTCGCTCAAATCACCATCACTATCCCGGTGATTTCGGTCACCAGGATCGACAGGGCCCAATCCCCTTGGTGTACGTTCAGGTCACCAAGAACGACGATGGGAAGAACATCTTCCAAATACGCAGTGTCGCTGGACTCTCTATCAAAGTAGAGTCCCAACACAAATCCAGGTGCAATCAATGCCACCGATGTCAACGGGTCGACTACTAACCCGCCCTCTGCCACGCCGCATTTGTCTGCGTCAAATGCGCCGGCAACCACCCCTCCGCTTTGTGTGCTTTGCCACGAGCGATTTAGAGCCTAGATGCTCCAACTGCGATGGAACTCATGTGGCCAGCTTCTGAAGCTGCCCAGCCTTCACCAGGCTCCAGATGCAAAGACCTCCCACTGGGCCCGCTCCCGTACCACAGAGGCAATCCATCAGAGTTCCTGGCACCTCGTACGCGAGTGCCACCCAGGGCCCGACACCTCAAACTCAGAGGGCGGCTCCCGCCCCTAAAGCGCCCGCCCCTCAGGCTCTCGCTCCTCAGCCACCCGCACAAAACACCACCGTGCCGCCATACGACATGAGTCGTCTCCCCATAAATAGAAATCCGAGCTAGCCACCGCGCTACACGAACTCCTAATAACTGCTGCCAACCAGGAAGAGCTCGACCTCTTCGTAGTATCCTTCGCTAGGTTCTTACACGTAGCATAAGTCGCATTCCCGAGAATCCCCAAAATCCCAAATTGCCGTACACTCAAAACTCTGACTCTCCCATAGATTTTGTTCGCATTGCTTTTTGGAATGCGAACGGGTTACGCGACAAGATACTCGAATTGGAGCACTTTGTTCACCAGCACTAGATTCATGTTGTGCTCGTGAGCGAAACTCTTCTCAGTGCAAGTCAAGTTCCAAAGATCAATGGGTATCAGATACCTCTCTTCACCAGAAATGCTACCGGGCGTGGCACCGCTATCTACATCAAAAGGGGACTCGACCACTCACGTCTCCCCTGACCAACCTTGGCCTGACCAACCTTGAGTCCACTGCCTTGGTCCTCAATATCACAGACGGTCCGCTAAAAATAATTTCGGGCTACCAATCCCCCAGTAAGCCGCTTCTCGAAGCAGGTCTCGACATCTGCAACGATGTCATGCCCACTATCCTGGCAGGAGATCTTTACAGCAAAAGCGCTGCTTGGGAGAGCAGAGTTACCAACAGACGCGGTAGAGTCCTTGAAGCCTACATCGCAAACTCGCCTCACGAGATAGTTGCGGCGGCTCCAGATAGCCCCACATACTTCGATCACAACGGCTTCCGGCCTGATATTCTTGATATTGCGCTGCTAAGTAACGTAAACGCTGAATATGATATTTGGGTCGAGAATGAATTATATTCTGACCACAACCCAGTAATAATGTATGTCGCATTGGGTGTCAACAACACCCCATTATATCTCTCCTCTTCCAAGCATTAAGGCAAATTCTCGAAATGATCCGCAAGAGCAAAGCTGCCCGTCGGAGGTGGCACATTACGCACCTACCCGAGCACAGGATGGAGGCCTACTCTCTTGCAGCTCGGGTCAAAGAAAACCTCCGCGTCCTACGTAATCAGAGCTGGAAACGAAAAATCGATGAGGTGAATTCCTACCCCAAAGTCTTCTGGGGCTTGACCAAAGCTCTAAGACGCAAACCACCAGGTCGGGCCGCTATCCACGGTGAGAGAGGTCTCCCACACTCAGATGCTGAGAAGGCTGAAGCATTCGTCGACTCCCTCGAACATTAATTCACCCTTAATCCTGGCGAGGATTTTGACTTCGAGGATGAAATAACATCTGCTGTTAGTTCATATCTAACAACAGACAATGGCCAGTGGAACATAGTCCCCGCCACCAAAACCGAAGTCGACGAGCTCATAAAGAGTCTCTAGCTAAAGAAAGCCCCGGGCCCTGACGGTATCAGCACGGCCATGGTCCTCAAACTTGGCAGAAAAGGTAGAGTCGCTATCAAACATCGCGAACGCGTCTATGAGGTTAGGATACTTTCCGACCTCCTGGAGGCTGGCTAACATAACCAGCATCCTGAAGCAAGGGAAGTATCCTACCGCTCCGGAGAACTATAGACCCATCAGTCTTCTCAGCACACTGTGTAAACTCGTCGAGAAAATAATTCTCAAACGCCTCCGCGATTTCACGGAGGAAAACAAGATCGTCCTGGACCATCAGTTCGGCTTCCGCAAAGGTCTCTCCACCACTCATCAGCTGGTGAGAGTCACAGAGTTCATCACCAATGGTTTTGCCCATAACAAGGATACGGCTGCGGTCTTCTTTGACATCGCCAAGGCTTTTGACAAGGTCTGGCCAGAAGGTCAAATTTACAAAATAATCCTCCTCGAGTACCCTGAGTACTTAGTACGACTAATCCACTCCTTTATGAACCAGCGACGGTACAGCTGTAAAGTAAATACAGCTCTCTCCACAGTGTGATAGGCTGAAGCCGGGGTTCCTCAGGGGTCATGCCTCTCCCCGACACTCTACAACATCTATGTAAGCGAGATGCCAGATTTTCCCTCCTGCATGGTCGCCCACTACGCAGACGATACGGCTCTCTTGTACCAAGGTCGCATCCGAAAAGCAGAGATAAACACCAGAATTAACCTTCATGATTACATGGAGATCACGCTCCAATCAGCTATCGATTCCTTCGAGGAATGGGCTGACAAGTGGCGCATCGCGATCAACCCGAACAAGAGCGTGGCCGTGCACTTCACAAGGCGTCAACGCCCCAAATGTACATTCGGTGAGTCCCCGATAGCCCTCAAAGATCACGCCCAGTACCTAGGGTGCACTCTCGACCAGCAACTAAACTGGTCTAAGCACATTAAGACCGCCATCTACACTGCACTGCACTGCACGACCTGTTTCCAATAATAAACCATAAGTCTAGGTTATCCATCAAGAACCGGGTCAACCTCTACAAACTAATCATGAGACCTCAGATGCTCTACGCATCACCAGCCTTCGGTTACTGTTCTCCAACCACGCTCAATAGGGTCCAAACCCGTCAAAATGCTATGCTGAGGCAGGTGTTACGGGCACCCTTATACATGCGCAACTCACAGCTGCACTGAGACACAAAAACGCCCAGTGTCCTGGATCATATCAAAGAGCTCTCCAGTAAATTCTTCGAAAGGCTGGATAACGACCCTCTATCGGGAATTTCTTTCCCACGGTACGATAAGTCATCCAGGTGTAGCGAAGCCGAACACCTCACCCTCAGAGACATCCTAAGGTAAAACTTAGAATTTCACAAACTCGCTTAATCTAAATTAATTGTTTCGCTACCATAGCGTTACACCCCTGTCCCCCCACTGCCTCACAGTCCAGGGTGGCTGGGTTCGGACCGCCGGTAGCTACTCGCTTCTCTGAGATCCAACATCTCGACACGCTAGAATAGGACTAGGGTCAGACTAGCCCTAGCACCGAGCATATGAGGAGAGGTTTTAGTAGGTAGGCGCGATCCCGGCGAATCCAACACCACCCCACTATAGGGGTGTCTATGAAGATCTCTCCTCACATAAAAAAAAAAGTTTTCTAGAGATAATATTATACAGGGTCTTCATTTCAAAAGGAGCCACCCTGAATAACTTTGGATCTGAAGTAGTTACGGTTTCAAGAAAAAATACGTCAATTTTGTTTTCGAGGGGGAACTTAAAAAACACTGTTTTTATAATTTTATCTTTCACCCCCTCACCCCCAGCCACCCCATCTTTATAATTTCAAATGGCATCCCATATTATGCGATACCTCATTTTAAAGGGCACAAAAAATGCTATCCAACAAAGCAAAAATAATTGAAATCGGTTCATTTGTTCTAGAGAGAGAGGGTATTCATTTCAAAATAAACCATCCTGAATAACCCTGGTTCTGAAGTAGTCACGGTTACAGGAAAAAACATGTCAATTTTGTTTTTGTGGTGGAACTTGAAAACACTGTTTTTAAGCTTTATCTTTCACCCCCTCACCCCCAGCCACCCCATCTTTATAATTTCAAATGGCATCCCCTTTTGTGAGACACCTCATTTTAAAGGGCATACAAAATACTGTCCAGCAAATAAACATTAATTTAAATCAGTTCATTTGTTTCAGAGATATTCATACCAAAATATTCCACACCAAAGATTGTGTGGCTGGGGATGAAAGAAAAAATTATAGAAACAGTGTTTTTCAAGTTCCACCCTCTAAAATCAAATTCACGTATTTTTGCTTAAAACCGTAACTACTTCAGATCCAAAGTTATTCAGGGTGGCTTGTTTTGAAACCAAGACCCTCTCTTTCTTAAACAAATGAACTGATTAAATATTTTTTATTTGCTGGATGGATAATATTTTGTATTGCCTTTAAAATGAGGTATCGCACAATAGGGAGTGCCATTTGAAATTTTAAAGTCGGGATGGTTGGGAGTGAGGGGGTGAAAGATAGAATTCTAAGAACAGTGTTTTTTTAAGTTCTCCCTCAAAAACAAAATTGACGTTTTTTTTTTAAACCGTAACTACTTCACAACCAAAGTTATTCAGGGTGACGTATTTTGAATTGAATACCCTCTCTAAAACAAATGAACTGATTCCAATTATTTTTACATTTCTGGATAGTATTTTTTAAGCTCTTTAAAATAAGGTATCGCACAATGGGGAATGCTATTTGAAATTATAAAGATGGGGTGGCTGGGGGTGAGTATTTTGAACTTAATACCCTCTCTCTCTAAAACAAATGAACTGATATCAATTATTTTTGCTTTGCTGGATAGTATTTTTTATGCCCTTTAAAATGAGGTATCGCACAAGAGGGGGTGCCATTTGAAATTATAAAGATAGGGTGGCTGGGGGTGAGGGGGTAAAAGATAAAATTATAAAAACAGTGTTTTCAAGTTCCACCTCAAAAACAAAATTGACATATTTTTTTCCTGTAACCGGGACTACTTCAGAACCATGGTTATTCAGGGTGGTTTATTTTGAAATGAATACCCTCTCTCTCTAAAACAAATGAACCGATTTCAATTATTTTTGCTTTGCTGGATAGCATTTTTTATGCCCTTTAAAATGAGGTATCGCACATTAGGGGGTGCCATTTGAAATTATAAAGATGGGGTGGCTGGGGGTGAAGGGGTGAAAGATAAAATTCTAAAAACAGTGTTTTTTAAGTTCCCCCTCGAAAACAAAATTGACGTATTTTTTCTTAAAACCGTAACTACTTCAGATCCAAAGTTATTCAGGGTGGCTCCTTTTGAAATGAAGACCCTGTATATTATGCATTTACTAACGATTTACTTGGTTGATGCAAATATGCATGAATGCGCACTGTAGGGTTAAGGAAAGAATGAGTAGTTCAGACAAATTACTTTAATTGGTATTTTCAACAAATATAGCTACAATATTAAAATCCATTTTATAATAACTAATTAAGATACTTAATTTTAATACGCTTGATCTTATACTTATAATGATACGAGATAATTTCAATGAGTAGGATAAATAATCCCAATAGTAATCCGGACAGTAACAAATAAAAGGATAAAATAATGGTTTCTAAATCTAAGGCGTTAGCATTGTCATCACTCACATAGCGCGGTACAAATTTATTATATGAATGTTGTAGATACCATTTGTTTAAAAAACCTCCTTCCCTTACAATGCCTATCAATTTATTAATATTACGACCTACTGGAAATCCTTTATTTTGAATGATCCATGAGTAGTATGCCAAGCTGGGTTTCAAAATATGGATCATTGGGTTCAAATTTTTATCGATGAATAAATTCATTGAATATTTTACGGCTCTTAGGTTATCCATAACAACAGAATCTTTTATTTGAGCTGTTCTGTTTAAACAAACTATACTCATATTAGGAGGGTAGACGTTCCAATTCCTATAGATGTAATTATACTCAGTATTATCAGAGATTGCAAATACATCCCGAGCAAATTCGGTTCCAGAAATTCTAAGAGATGATTCAATTATATCTGTTATTGAATCAATTTGGTATCCAAAGACTGGGTTAATAAGTGTTGATAATAAATCACATTGGTATGAAGACGTAATAACAAATGAATAGAGCGCCCAAATGATAAATAGGGTGCGAATTACTAAATTTTTCGGCTTATTCACAGATATGCTTAAAAATACCCCAACAGTTTCTAAAATTATATCTGGTAAATTATTATACTTGTCTGTATGTTGTGTGGCTTTTCCAATTACGTAGAATACACACACAATTACGATAAATGCCACTAAGATGATAGTCCATGAGATGTAATCAAATATTTCTATCAAAGAATCTAAATTTATAACCGTACCAGCTTTTGGTACTATAAACACAAGATTACATTCCAAAAACGGAACTGTACTTTCAAAGTCATCCAAATACGTGGAATTCATTCTTAAATTTCCAATGGCAAGATCAGCTTGCCTTTTTAGTAAACTAGAAGCAGGTGATGATGTATAGGAATTTCCAATCTTCTTTCCGAATGTTGTGTAATTATGATTAATGTATTTAATTGTAAAATTATATACCTTACTTGCTGCTCGCAACAATTTGATCTCAATACCAGAATAACTCTGACGCTCCTTTATAACAAATGGTGACTTACTAATTGCAATAACACGAATTTCACAAGTATTGTAATTATTGATTTCTCTGTTATATATGTCTGAAAGTCTCTTCATATTTACATCATTACATAATGATAAAAACACTCCGGTCTTCAATAATCCGCAATCCTCATTGAATAGCCTTACAGTGTATAAGTTATTGAATCTATCCAAAATAACAACCCTTGCTAAATGTATCCACAAGATAGATTTGAAAATTTCACCCAAATCTTCGGGTCCTGTAAATATTATAAAATATCTTGAACGCGAGTTGTAACCTTTTGATTGCCTTACTTTACGAATATAATTTAAGAAATACTCCAGTCGATCAGTAATGATCATCACAAATGCAGCCAGTTCATCTATTTCCATATGCGAGTAATCATCTGCCAAGTTAATTATAGTTGTAGAAGATCTAATCATTAACTTAACAGTCCCTTCTATCATAGTTCCAATCTCATTAAACACATAAGCCGATCGTTTAGTATCAAATTGAGTTTGTATACGGTTGATGCATTTATATACATCATTATCATTTTCTTCTCTAACATTAAAGCTGTTTATTGGTGAGATGTACAAAATGAATATCGTAATTTCATAAAGCCCTAACTTGTTAGTCATTGCTACTGTTCCAATGACGGAAATGTAGTTTTTAAATAGAAATACGAAACTGAAGTAAATTTGTGTGCACCTTCATTTTAAATAATTCTACTGAAAACGTGATATAAAAAAATTGATTACATGTAGATATATGTAATTAGTAAATAAATAATTTATATGGGTCATATAAAATCAGAGTTATGTATAACTCTCCCTACTTTTTAGATGTATCATTAATTATTTAAATGAATTATTATGTAACCTCACATAATTGAAATACAAAAACGTGTTCTATCGGCGAGTCATGCAATGATTTGGGTAATAAAAAAATTTGGTATATTAAAATAAATTATAAAACAAAATTAAGTATAAAATAATGTATAACTGCATCATTTTATCTAACAAAATAGTATGCAGAACTGTACTCCATAAATGCTTATTTGTCACAAATTCATTTATGTTCTCAAAAGCATTATCGTTTCTGTTAACATTTCTTTGAAGTAAAGTACAGTTATTTATTATTATTATTTCATTAAACTTGAGAAGACTTCACTTATTGCAAATGCATTAAATAATTTTGCGGAGTTACGAACAGGTTGAATAATCATACCGTGCGCGCTTAAAGTATGGAATATAGTCAGTAAAATTGAAATATAATATTTTTGGAAAAAATCCTCGAACACGTCGATTTTCTTTTATAAGAATACACATTTTTGCATGAAAGTCGATTTTCAGTCGTCATTTGTTTTTGAGTAATGACGTCATCCATTTTGTTTTTAAATGGCAACCCCCTATTTTTGTTCTTGATTTTGAGAGATATTTTTATTGTCGAACTGGCAGTATAAAATATTGCCATCTTACATAAGACATTTTTCGAGTAAATGACAATTGAAGGTGAGAACTTGATATCAAGAGTTTTCGCAAAATGAACTTGTTCCAGCGCTTTTTTTCCAAACAAAAATAATCTTGACCTTCCATACATACAATATGGTTTCAGCAAGACGGCGCAACCACGCACTATGCGTGTTTTTTTGACAATTGCATTACGAATAGGTGGATTTGCAGGCGACGACCGATAGAATAGCCCACGAAAGAGATGAATACGCAGAATTAGCCTCGAAAATATTCAAAATATTCAAGAAGAATTTCTAGATGTTCGAAAAAAAACCAAAGCCAAAAAAAAACGCGCATAGTGGGGGCATGCGCCGTCTTGCTGAAACCATATTGTATTATATGGAAGGTCAAGATCTATATTGTTCGGAAAAATTGCTACAAGCGCTGGAATAAGGTCATTTTGAAAAAATTCTAAATATCGAGTTCTCACCTTCAATTGTCATTTTCTCGAAAAATTTCTTATGAAAGTTGGCAACATTTTTATACTTCCAGTTCGATAATGAAAAAATCTCTCAAAATCAAGAATAAAAGTAGGGGGTTGCCATTTAAAAACAAAATGGATGACGTCATTACTCAAAAACAAATGACGACTGAAAATTGACTTTCATGCAAAAATGTGTATTTTTATAAAAGAAAATCGACGTGTTCCAGGATCTTTTCCAAAAATATTTTATTTCGATTTTGCTGACTATATTCCATACTTTAGGCGCGCACTGTATAGAGAGAGAATACATTTATTGAGACTCTTATACAAATGACCTCAATAGGTCTTTCAGCCTTAATCATATATTTAGGCTATTTTTCGTCTTTATTTTAAAGTTAATAATAAAATACAGTTTATTGAAACTATGAAATACATAGGAGCTAATAATGGCCATCGACCGAAGTTTTTAAATTTATTATTATTATTATTTAATTTTTTTTACTTAGGTATTACCCATTCAGTCACGACATTTTTGCATTATATACCATCATTTTATACTTAATACTATTTATATAACTATTTAGACTGAGTTTATTATTATTTAATTAGACTATTTTCAAGACCCATCCTTTCAACAAATGTTGACTTTTTACTTTCTCCGTTACGAAGTACAGAAAGTATTCTGATCGTGAATATGTTTTGATATTTTTTTTACGGAAATATTCGTTTTGGGGTTCCTAGATGCCATTTCAACAATTTCTGGAAAAAAATTGTGTCTGCGTGTCCGTCTGTGCGCGCTGTATCTCAAAAACTAATAGAGCAATTGATATGAAACTTTGAACATTAGTGCTATTTGATAATAATAATTTGTTTAATTGAATAACGCCGTAATATTTTATCAATAATTTCGGCATTTGAAACCACTGTGCTATGATGACAATTAAATATAAAGACTATGTAAAAAGAGCAGCTGCAACTCGCTGCAGATAAGTGAAATTCGTTAACGTCCTATAGGCTCTAAGGAACAAATTTTGATTTATCATCAGTAAGGGTTCGTGGGGAAAAGTAGTTAAAAGTTTATAAGACAAACGAATAAAATCGAAAATTTTAATATTGTTTTTGCAAGTCACACAGCTTATATATTTCGGAATGCGTAGTTTACGAGTGATTTAAAATAGAGTACATACCTTGTTCTTGCAATTCCATTGTGAAACAATCCTAAAAATCAAGAAAAATAGAGAGAAATAATTAAGTTGCTAATGACGCGCTGATAACACAATTGTGTACAAGCGACGAACTGTCATTTTGGATCTCTAAAAACAAAAGACTTCTATTTTACAGGTTAGATTTTTATACCTACCGGGTGACAGAGGGATCTGTAAAAGCCCCATAACTTATTTGCTATTTGAGATATCGACTTCTAGTTTTCTTGAACTGGTACCCACACTTATTCTGTATATTTTAAAAATATATACGTTTTTGTACAGGGTGTCCCAATATACATAACAGAACAAAGTTATGTTTTTTTAAATGGAACACCCTATATTTTATACTTTATTTTCAACCCTATTGAGAAGCTGATAAAAATAGTATAAGATAGTATGGGTCTATTAAGGACGATTGGTTAGTTATGAGCAAATTTGTGGCAAAAACATGGCCACATTAAAAAAATTGCAGAAGCGCTCCTAGCGAAGCTAGTGTTATTTTTTATACACTAAAGAATTTTCCATATCATGAAGAATAATACAAATTGGCTTTGGTTCTTTTTTGCTCACACTGCTATACAGGGTGTCAACATGCGCAAAAAAATAGATAACTATTTTTTTTTCAAATGGAACACCCTATATATCTTGCCACCTATGCATGGAATTTTTAATAAGCTTTCCAATGATGTACAATTTGTATAATGAAATATTAAGTATTCTTGAGATTTATCCATGAAAACATTTTTCTTTTGTCACCTCATGCTCATTTTTGGATTTCAGCCAAAACTATGCATTTTCTGAAAAAATAATAGGAGACCAAAGTTGTAGAGCGGAAAATTTTCGATCGATATAGGTCTTTCGACTTTTCCAATTATGCGTGCATTGCCCGCCAGAGTGCGCAAAATCGTGACCGTATATACATTTTAGCGTTTTTCTCAAATGTTTTGTTAATTAATTGCACTATACTTTATTTTCCACGCCCTCTAGCAGAAAAACGGTTATTTATAGAATTATTCAAATGACCTACATCGATTGAAAATATTCCTCTTAAAAGAAGCAATTTTTGCCCAAAATACATAGTTTTCGCTAAAAATGCAAAAAAACCATTGAAAAACGCAAAAATTGATACATACATTTTCAATTTGCATTTTTAGGGAAAACTATGCATATTTGGCAAAAACTGCTTCTATTAAGAGTTGTAGAGCGGAACATTTTCGATATCGATATGGGCTAATTTAATTTCCCTTTAATTTCCCGTTTTTCCGCTAAAGAGTGCGGAAAATAATGTATAGTGCAATTTATTAATAAAAAAATTAAAAAGAAAACGCTAAAAAGCATATACGGTCACAATTTTGCGCGCTCTGGCGGGCAATGCACGCATTATCTTAAAAGTTGAAAGACCCATATCGATCAGAAATTTTTGGCTCTACAACTTTGATCTCTTATAATTTTTCCTAAAAATGCATAGTTTTGGCTGAAAATCCAAAAATCAGCAGAAGGTGGCAAAAAAAATATGTTTTTATTGATAAATCTCAAGAATCCTTAATATTTTGTTATACAAACTGTATATCATTGGAAAGCTTATTAAAAATGCCATAGATTGGTGGCAACTTATATAGGGTGTTCCATTTGAAAAAAAATAGTTATCCATTGTTTTGCGTATGTTGACACCCTGTATAGCACTATGAATAAATGAGAACCAAAGCCAATGTGTATTATTCTTTATGATGTGGGAAATTTTCTAGTGTATAAATATTGATGCTATCTTTGCTGGAAACGCTTCTGCAAAGTTTTCAATGTGTACATGTTTTTGCCACAAATTCGCCCATAACTAACCAACCGTTCATAATTGACCCATAGTATCTTATACTATTTTTATCAGCTTCTCAATAGGGTTGAAAATAAAGTATAAAATATAGGGTGTTCCATTTAAAAAAACATAACTTTGTTCTGTTATGTATATAGGGACACCCTGTACAAAAACGTATATATTTTTAAAATATGCAGAATAAGTGTGGGTACCAGTTCAAGAAAACTAGAAGTCGATATCTCAAATAGCAAATAAGTTATGGGGCTTTTACAGATCCCTGGGTCACCCGGTACATTAAGTAAGAGTATTTATCATATAAGGAGCAAAGTTAGATGCAATAATGTTGACATCAATATTTTCGGATTATGACCGCTACTGAAACCACTGTGCGTTGGCATTCCCATATTTATCGGTAGTTAGGCCGCTCGGATTTGGTTCAGTACAATATATTCCGCTACTTTGACGTTTCTACCGTTAACGGTATTTGAAATACTTATATTCCAATAGTAGTTTTGCCTTTCAGTAACTAGCTGATGAGACCTGAAAGATCGAAACCGGTCCGTATGTGTTCTGATGGGGAAACAATATTTAATGTTTATATTCTAAAACTATTCCTGGCAAAATAATTCCGAAAAAACTAGTTAACGATCCGCCCTATTATACACATTGAATGTTCACTAATTACCGCATATTTTGCTTTTTATCAGTGTACCCAACTGATTAAAACGCAGCGAGGCTGCTGTTGGATCCGCTTCAATTTCCTCCAATGCGAGTGCACATTTCCACAATATTAACAATTGTATTATCACAATTAATGTTTCCAAGAAAAACAGCAGTTAATACTATATTAGTTCGAAATTAATTCTAACGTTTTAATCTCCGCCGTCATTGACAACGAAGATGAAGTCATACATTACATCACTAATTTTAGTAGCTAAAAAATACAAGTTTAAAATATGAAATCATACAAATAATTTATTTCTTCAACATTTTTTTTGTAGTTTATTGATCTATTGTTGCCCAAAAAGTTGTGGCACGCGCTATCAAATGCAGTCCAGGGTCATTTTTCCATTTCGTTCATTTTTTCTTTGAATGCAGAATCATTGCAGTTCGGATTTTTGGTCCGACCAAAATTCCCTTTAAATCTCAGCGTCGCGCAATTAATGACATTTGTGTTCCAAGTACAAGGAACTTCCTTCCTTGTTTATAGTAAAATTAATAGTTATTTAATAGTGGGTGTTGGGTACTAAAAGCCCGCACTGTAAGCAGTAGAGATGGGCAAAACTGCTACTTTTGAATCACGTTGCTACCTGTGATTGCTATTATATAAAATAAGTGATTTTAAACTGTGATTGTGATCACGTTTAGTAATAGTTATTTACGTATTAAGGGCTGTTAGGATAGCCGTAACAACCAAGGGAGCCGTTTGGGGCCCGACGAAGGAGGGCCCTAAAGCGACCGCGGTTGTTACGGCCCTAACTACTAGTGGTACGTACAACGTTTTTCGTCGTACTGCTAATTTTATAAGAAATGAAACTTGAATGTGTCTAATTGACAATACTAAAATCGCCGATGACGTCGATTTAATTTTGGTTACCGTCAACATAAAAATCGCACATGTCGTTGTTTCCTTAACAACCAATAACAAATAGCATTTTATTTGTCAAAGTGCAGAAAATGGAGAAAGAGGCTTTACTTCCAGCGAAAATATTAGCCCGAGCTAAGCAAGCGAATGCTAAATTAGTACCAGAAAAATCGAGGGATAGGTACCAAAACGAAGGAAATTTATTTAAAAGATGTCAGCAAGAAAATCATATTGAACGTGTGTGCGAAAACGTAATAAACGTAATAATGGCCTATATTAATGAATTAGTATGTTAATTTTCATCCCGTGTAGCAAATTGTAACAATTTTTGATTTGATTGCAGAGAGAAAAGTTTGCTCCCAATTCTGATCTAAAT
The DNA here is from genome assembly GCA_910593695.2 of Ocypus olens. Taxonomy (NCBI): domain Eukaryota; kingdom Metazoa; phylum Arthropoda; class Insecta; order Coleoptera; family Staphylinidae; genus Ocypus; species Ocypus olens. The sequence goes on along the minus strand of OU343063.1, from coordinate 16,030,960 downwards.
GAAAATGTTTCAACAAATGTACACGTTGAAAATAGAAATTTGTCTCGAGAAGCCACACCATTTTCTACCCGAGGAAATGTGAACTTTCACAATTGCACAATAACAAATTTTTATAACTTTAAGTAAATTGTTTATAATTTGTATTGTTATTTCGTTCAATTTCCTGTAGTTAACTAAATTAATTTAATTTCATAAGAGTCTAACACTGTTTTTAAATTGATAATATTGTTTTAATAATTTGCTGATTGAGAGCGGGCTGTTAACAAAAAGCGGGCTGTTAAAAGCTCTTAACAGCCCGCGTTTTCGTTGCCAGGGAAATATGAATAGCTTAACGTTTGTCAAAAGTGACATGTTATAAACTACATAACAATATAGTGCGACGAAAACGTCGTAACACCTTCTGAAATTGTTAATGGTTTCTCAAAAATGTTTTTAATACGATTGTGCTAATATTTGTCACGTAAATAGTGTTCCTTTTGATATTATACCTATGACTGAAAGTAATATTTTGGGTATATTATCTGCTGTACCAAATAAACATACGACTATCCTTGATTCAGTTCAAAATTCAAAATCAATTTGGATTTTGTAAATTTAACAATTTTCAATACAGAAAATCTTCAAAAATCCTTTTGAAGATTTTCGTTATAATTTTTTAACACTTGAAGAAAAACATCGCTGAAGAAAATATAAAACATGCAGGAAAAATTCTGTAAAAGATCAGCCTCAATGGCCAAAGTATCGCACTTGAGCACTTGGCCAAAGACATCGCAGAAAAAAATATAAAACGTGCAGGCAAAATTCCATAAAAAATTATCCTCAATGGCCGAAGTACCGTTTATTCAAAATCAATTTGGTTTTTGTAAATTCAACCATCTTCAATAGAGATATGGATTTTTTAAGATTTTCGTTTTAATTTTTTTATCATTTCAATAAAAACGCCGCAGAAAAAAAATATAAAACGCGTAGAAAAAATTCCTAAAAAAAATATTCTCAATGGTCGAAGTATCGCTTATTCAAAATAAATTTGGTTTTTCTAAATTCAACAATTTTTAATGGGGATATGGATTTTTGAAAATTTTAGTCTTATTTTTTTGAGCACCTGAACAAAAACATCGCAGAAAAAATTCCATAAAAAATCATCCTCAATAAACAATGTATCGCTAATTCAAAATCAATTAGGTTTTTGTAAATACAGCAATTTTCAACAGAGATATAAATTTTTGAAGATTTTAATTTTAATTTTTTGAGCACGAATAAAAACATCGCAGAAAAAAAATATAAAACGCCTAGAAAAAATTCATTAAAAAAATATCCTTGATGGTCAAAGTATCGATTATTCAACATCAATTTGGTTTTTGTAAATTCAACAATTTTTAATGGAGATATGGATTTTTGAAAATTTTAGTTTTATTGTTTTGAACACTTGGCCAAAAATATAAAACATGCAGGCAAAATTCCATAAAACATGATCCTCAATGGCCGAAGTACCGCTTATTCGAAATTAATTTGATTTTTGTAAATTCAACAATTTTTAATGGAGACATGGATTTTTGAAAATTTTAGTTTTAATTTTTTGATCACTTGGCCAAAAACATCGCAGACAAAAATATAAAACGTGCAGAGATTCCATAAAAAAATGATCCCCAATGACCGAAGTACCGCTTATTCAAAATCAATTTAGGCCTTGAAAATTCAATAATTTTCAATAGAGATATGGATTTTTGTTGTAATTTTTTGAGCACCTTAACAAGGAGCTTTTGGAGATTTTCGCAGTTTCTATTAATTTTTTTCAATTCAAGAAGTTTGCAATTTCAAAATTAGTTTCGTGGTATTATTTTAAAATGTATGTTTAGATATTTGCTCTGAATCTTAAATTTAAATGAATTTTGAGTCATTTTGGGTTTATTAAGTCGTCGGATTCATCACTTTCATTCACAGCGAGCTTGTGGTTCAATTTTTTCGTTTTTATAAAATCTCAATTAATTAATTATTATGTTATATGGTATACTATGGCATTTTATTCTTTTTTTTTCTTAAATATTTATTCAAATTTTAAATACAATATCGTGCACAAATGGGAGAATAAAGTAATTAATATTAAATAACATTTAACATTAAATAACCTTGTACTGTCTTCTTATAATTATGTTTCAAGTAACTATCACAGTTTGTCATAGTTTAAATTGCAGTGATTTTAAGTAGCAGTGATTTAAGGTAGCAGTGATTTTAAGTAACAGTGATTTTAAGTAGCAGTAAAATTCGCCTATTAGTAACAGTAACAGACCTGTAATTTATACCAGTGAAAAATCACAGATACGTGAAATATCACCCATCCCTAGTAAGCAGCCCTATTTAAAGGGAAATGATCTCCGGCGCGGGGTGGCGAATGCGACACACTAACTTACGAAGGCGGATAGCAGGAAAAAAAGGACATTAACCTTTATTTTCGCTGATCGAGTTTCTTGTTGGTCTGGGTAATGGTGCGAAAGGGCCTTTTGTTTGATGTCCACGTGTTCCTCGCAGGATAGTGGTGGATTATCTCGGTTCGTATATACTCGCGAACGCAGATGAATATTGCGGTGTAACACAAAAAATGAATAATTACATTCAATATGACGTACTTAGCGAAAAATCACTTTCTTGAATATATAGACAAAATAATCGCAATACATTAAATATATTTTTCCGTTGCTCGTTGGTTAACGGCTAACTTTAATGTACCCAAATGTATCAAAAATCGTTCATTAATGACCCATATTAATGAACGATTTTTCATTAATAAACGATTTTTCATTAATGAACGATTTCTAGGGCCGCGGTGGTCTAGTGGATAGAGGTCCGGCCTCCGACCCCGCCGGTGCGGGTTCGAGTCCCGTCCGGGCGGTCACTTTTTTTTACTTTTTTATCACGAAAAATGGCCGTGCGGGTCCCTGGATATATTTAGTGTTTGTCCTCATTTCACTTAAATGAATTATTAAATACTATACATCGATGGTGGCTGAATGCTCTAGCTGGCTAAGCCAATTTACTATCATCCTCGATTCTCTAACTCGAATTCCTATCAATCATATTTCCTAAAAAAAAGAACGATTTCTAGTTAAGCATTAAATAGCTAATTCATGAGTGGCTAATTACTCATAATTACTGGAAATATAACTGATAATAGCGAGAAAACGATCTATAATTTGTTTCACATGTAAATGCAAAAGTATATCAATTCTCAGCGTTAGAAACAAATTAGAGGCGAACCGCCTTCGATTTTGTTATACAATAATGTCAAAGTGTGAAACGTCAAATTTATAAAACGCGTGTATCGAGTGAATGTCTGCTACTATGGATAGTGTCGAGTTTAAATTAACACCGCCAAAAGTACTAGCCATTGCAAATAATGCAACATTAAATTTGATTCCGGAAAAGAGTACACATTTTTACGAAAAAATGGTGATGTGGGCATCATGTTACTTTCTCCGACTTGATGGTATCATAGCCATTTATATTTACGTTTTTATGGTTTATTGAAATTATATTTTAAATGTACATCGAGCGTTGCGTAATCTCGGATGAAACTGACGTTTAAAACGTCAAAATTATGAAACATGGAAAAATTATACTTCAAATTCAAAAACTCGGTTTACTCAAAAACTAACGAGATTTCGAAAAAAGCTTATTCTTTAGAAGTTGTTCATTTTGGTATTCTCTACAATTATTATTCACACAAATTTACTGTAACTACTATCGTTTCATAATTATAAACCAAAAATTGAAAAAAATTAATAAATTTTTTTCTCGAATAAAAATGATTTTATGAAAAATATTTTAAAGCAAAAGATGTTCATTTCTTTGTTGTCTTCAATGTTTGTTTAAATGTTTTTGTGATATTTTTCATATTTAAGAAAATATTGGCAAAAAGAAAAAACAGTTAAGGTAAACACCCACTTCCGGTGTACGAAATTTTACCAAAAGCTTTTCAGTTCTTCGGATTATCAAGTAAGACGTATGTTCAAAGTTTTATATCAATTTCTCTATTAGTTTTTGAGATACAGCGCACACAAAAAGACACACACACACAGACAGACAGACATACACACACACACACACACAGACACACATTTTTTTTTTCAGAAATTGTTGAAATGGCATCTAGGGACCCCAAAACGGATATTTCCGAAAAAAAAATTTTGAAAAAAAAATCACGATCACAATACTTTCTCGTACTTCGTAACGGAGAAAGTAAAAACTTACGTAGAATTTATTTCCTGGTGCGAGGAGTAACAGGTAGGACGTCATTCGGTATCTGCGCTATTCCCATGTTTTGCCGATATTGCTGCAAAGGGCTTAATAGCAAGTTTATTTGTTTGTTTTGTTTGGATTTTCTCTATCTAATTTCTAATGTTGATCTAAGTTACGATCAACGGAAAAATCTTGTAACCAATTCGTGTGTTAATTGGCGATTAATGATCTCAACAATTAACGCACTCGCGCAAGCGCTCGTGCGTGAAAATGTCTCGATCATTAATCGCCATCATTAACACACTTGTTGGTTAAATAACTATTTCAATATATTTATTTCATAAATATTCAATATTATCACAGAATCGAAACATATAAAACAATGAATTGTTCTAGACCTTATCAGGTACAAATTTCTTTGGTGAGGTCTGTTCTAGATCGATTGATGTTCTAGGTATATTAATGGGGTCATCTGGATTGGATAGCAAATACGTCACTTCATTAGGTAAATTTAAACGCATTGTTTTGTTTCGGGATCTCAAAGATGCAATAAGTGGGTCGGATGAGAGAAGTAATCTGCAAAAAATATCTTCATTGGTTGCAATCCTTGAATATTTTCTTGTATGGTGCTGCCTATAATATTTATAATCTTTATTTCTGCTTTCTTGGGCTTCCTCTGATAATTGTCCTATTGGCAGAATTGCTTTCTGAACGATTTGAGCACCAGGTAACAAACTTTTATGTATAGACGCTGGCATGTAATACCAGCTATAAAGTTGGACATATAACTTTGATGTTTCTAAAGTATACATTCCAAATGCTTTTGCGCCTATGGCAAAACCACAAGCTAGAGTCTTTAATATTACAGCTGAAAAAAGATGCGAGCAGTGTTGCCATCATTAGTAGTACCGCTTCCTTGTTTTGGGATATCTACTAATAAACCCGTACGCTCACGGAACTTAAGTTGGATTTCAGTTTTCTTTTGAAGTACAATGTTCTTCTCTTCTGCAGATCTGGCTTGCCATTTTTTTATTTCCAATTTGTATGAAAGATGAAGAAGGCATTCAAACATGCGGATCCATGCATGCATTGACGAAAGTCCGAATCGAAAATTACTTTCTGTTACAGGCTTTTGTAATTAATATACAATTAATATCATTCATCTAACTGGGTTTTGCGCCACAAATATAGCATACTTAAGATGATGTTCCCGAAATCTAATATATAAAATTTTCGTGTCACAGTGTTTGTAACAAAACTCCTTCGAAACGGCTTGACCCATTCTTATGAAATGTTGTGTGTATATTGAGCAGGTCTGAGAATAGGACGTAAACTATTTTTAATACTTTAAATAAAACAGTTTCTTTGTTAATATCACACTTTATTGTTTAGTGACTCGAGTTTCGATCATAAGCTGATCATTTTCAAACTTAAAGTAAATTAAATTACAATAAACACACGTATTTATGCGGAATGGAATAAGGAGGAGAATACTAGGTCGACCTGGTCGTTAATTATGGGGAAGTCCGGATTACGCTTCGCTTTGTGGATTTCTAGGGATTCGAGTAGGTCCATTTTCGGGCCTTTTTCTGCGAAGTGGATTATTTCAAGTACATCATCTTCAAAAGTATGTCGGTTCTCAATTAGGTGGTTCGCGAATGTTGAATTATTTTGGTGTAATCGGAAGGATCTTAAATGTTCTTTTAATCTGATTTTAAAGTTACGACCAGATTGCCCTATGTACACTCCTTTACAATCTTTGCATGTTAGTTTATAAATGCCTGATCTTTCTAATTTATCTATCGGAGTTTTGGAATTAAAAATAGAGTTACAAATTTGGTTCGTTGTTTTAAATGCTACATTGATATCATATTTTTAATACCCCTAAATGATAGGGCTGGTCCACCGCAAATTTTTTATTTTTATTTTTTGGACAAAATTTTTTATTTTTATTTTTTTATGATTCGGCATTAAAAAATACATACAACCCTAAATTTCACCCTTCTACCACCAACCCCTATTTTTTAATAGCGATTTTAGTACTTTAATAATTTTCTACTCTCGGCGATCGACCGCTCGATCAGTTATTCCTTTTCCATTGTTTGCGCCGACGGTTATTAATGGGTTTTAATGGGCTTACCCTGTAGATTCGTATCGATAAATGTAAATAAATAAGTAGCTGAAATTATAAAAAAAAATATAAACAAAATATTAACAGCAAATGCTGCACGAAGCTCAATTGCAACACTTGCATCCGATGAACAATTAAGTCGGCTTTAAATACATAAATTGGTGATAACGATTGATTTATAATACGCGCGCCATCTCTTGGTGGTTGGAATGTCGCTCGCGGAGGTGTTACGAATTAAAATATTCTGCGGAAGATTCTGTGCGCGGTTGAGAATTTTTTTAATAATTTTGCCATTTAGTTCAAATTCGTTGATTATTAAAAAAAATTATGAATTTTTGAAGCAATAATTGCATGTTAGAGCGATCATGAATTTCAAAAATTAAAAAAAAATATATTTCAACTGGCGATACATGTTTTTATTAGTAACAATACACTTCTTACATTCTTTAGCTTTAATAATTTTGTTATTTAGTTCAAATCCGTTAATTATTAAAAAAGTTATGAATTTTTGAAGCAATAATTGCACGTTGAAGCGATCATGAATTTTAAAAATTCTAAAAAAAATATTTCAACTGCCGATACATGTTTTTATTAGTAACAATACACTTCTTACATTCTTTAGCTTTAATAATTTTGTTATTTAGTTCAAATCCGTTAATTATTAAAAAAGTTATGAATTTTTGAAGCAATAATTGCACGTTAAAGCGATCATGAATTTTACGAATTCTAAAAAAAATATTTCAACTGCCGATACATGTTTCTATTAGTAACAATACACTTTTTACATTCTTTAGCTTTAATAATTTTGTTATTTAGTTCAAATCCGTTAATTATTAAAAAAGTTATGAATTTTTGAAGCAATAATTGCACGTTAAAGCGATCATGAATTTTAAAAATTCTAAAAAAAATATTTCAACTGCTGATACATGTTTTTATTAGTAACAATACACTTCTTACATTCTTTAGCTTTAATAATTTTGTTATTTAGTTCAAATCTGTTAATTATTAAAAAAGTTATGAATTTTTGAAGCAATAATTGCACGTTAAAGCGATCATGAATTTTAAAAATTCTAAAAAAAATATTTCAACTGCCGATACATGTTTTTATTAGTAACAATACACTTCTTACATTCTTTAGCTTTAATAATTTTGTTATTTAGTTCAAATCCGTTAATTATTAAAAAAGTTATGAATTTTTGAAGCAATAATTGCACGTTAAAGCGATCATGAATTTTAAAAATTCTGAAAAAAATATTTCAACTGCCGATACATGTTTTTATTAGTAACAATACACTTCTTACATTCTTTAGCTTTAATAATTTTGTTATTTAGTTCAAATCCGTTAATTATTAAAAAAGTTATGAATTTTTGAAGCAATAATTGCACGTTAAAGCGATCATGAATTTTAAAAATTCTAAAAAGAAATTTCTACTGCCGATACATGTTTCTATTAGTAACAATACACTTCTTACATTCTTTAGCTTTAATAATTTTGTTATTTAGTTCAAATCCGTTAATTATTAAAAAAGTTATGAATTTTTGAAGCAATAATTGCACGTTAAAGCGATCATGAATTTTAAAAATTCTAAAAAAAATATTTCAACTGCCGATACATGTTTTTATTAGTAACAATACACTTCTTACATTCTTTAGCTTTAATAATTTTGTTATTTAGTTCAAATCCGTTGATTATTAAAAAAGTTATGAATTTTTGAAGCAATAATTGCACGTTAAAGCGATCGTGAATTTCAAAAATTAGAGCTTAAACCGTTTTCGGCCATTATCGTCACCACTTTATTTGCTTAATTTCAATGGGCCACACACGGACGACGGCGCAGCGCAGTGGAGCCGTCGTTCGTCACCAGTAATAAGCCATGTATTGACGACGACGCAGCGCAACGGAGCCGTCCTTCGTCACCAGTTACCTTTCTTAATTTTTAAGGGTTACGCACGGACGACGGCGCTGCGCAGCGGAGCCGTCGTTCGTCACCAGTTTATTTGCTTAATTTTAATGAGCGTCATCAGTAATAAGCTACATATTGACGACGGCGCTTCACAGCGGAGCCGTCGTTCGTCACCAGTTACCTTGCTTAATTTTAAAGGGCTACGCACGGACGACGGTGCAGCGCAGCGGAGCCGTCGTCTGTCACCAGTTATCTGCCTTAATATATATGGACCATTCGCGGTCGACGGCGCAGTGTAGCGGAGCCGTCGTTCGTCACCCTTGCTTAATTTTTAAGGTCTACGCACCAGTTTATTTGCTTAATTTAAATGGGACACACACGGACGTCGTCAGTCACCAGTTATCTGCCTTAATATATATAAATATATATGAACCATGCATGGACGACAGCGCAGCGCAGCGGAGCCGTCGTTCGTCACCAGTTACCTTGCTTGATTTTAAAGGACTACGCACGGACGACGGCGCAGCGCAGTAGTTACTTCAATTCATGATTCTGGTATCGATTTTAATACGTTGGCAGAAAATAAAACGAAGAATGTTGTGTATCATAGAGCATTACAATAATAAACACTATGTTTTTGAATATTTTCTTTTTATGAATTATACCAATTCGAATTCAATATTCATAGTTAAGACAGGACAACGTCTGTCGGGTCAGCTAGTAGAACTACAAATTTTACCGTCTACCATTGTAAACTGCAAATCGTGTGTTACAATGATGTTTTTGGTGCCATAAATTATACTTGTTGGTCTTAGATTGATAATTTGGATTTCCATGCGTTCATTTTCTCGTATAATTAGATCTACATTTTCTTTCTTCTGCTACATGCTGATAGGCCGACAATGACGACAAGATGACGGGCTTTCATTATTCCATACGATGACGTCTTCGGATTTAGTAGTAGTAGTTAGCATGAGAGGAACTAAAGAAGTCATGAAAAGATCGCTGTCATTGTAGTGTGTAGTAGATCCAAGAATTCTCAAGAATTCAGCCGTTGCTCATATTGGGCCTGTCCTGAACTGCCGTCACAACCCCACTTCGTTATTAAAGTTAAATTTTCAACCAATGCTGGCTGTAGAGTGGATATCACAGGTTCTTGTAATGTTATCAGCCTTTCGGCAGTATGATCTAACAATGCTTGCAGCGTTACTTCAGCTGAATGTTCTGATATATCTATACTTTCTTCTAGCGGGTAATATTGATCTTTTGCTTCCAAAATTTGGTGATATATGTCAGCATCCATTGGCGCCAAGTCGTAGTGCTTTGTTCTGATTGGCACTGACCTTGAGATTCACTTTCATCTACTGTATAGGGCCGTATAGCCAATTTGTTTTCCGGTGATTTCATAGCATTTTTAATTTTGTTTACTTCTTGAGGTGATAAAGATGCAGCTTGACCAACAAAATCCGCAAATGCCTTCTTCTTCGCAACACGCAAAGCCATTTGCGTAGCATAAACGAGCTGATCAGTGGAAATCTTTTGAACTAAAATTTCACATTTCCTTCGTTAAGTTCTAGACGAACTGTTCTCGAAATCCGTTTGCGGCCTTCCAACATTACTAGGAGAAATATTTTCTTTTGTAAGAAGAAGTAGGACATTGTCAGGCAGACTGAATTTCTGGTCAAACCAGTCTTGATTTGATAGCATAAAATCTTCGAATCCTTTCCGTTGCTTTCTTTTAGGAGATGCTATCTTCGCTGAGAAACGTGAAACACATTTGAGGATACTCCGTCGGACCGGACTTAAGGATGCATGACTAGAAACAATTTCCAATTTATTTTCAACGTATTGAAGAAGACGTTCATTAACATTGTCATCGGCATCTACCTTATTCAGCTCAAAGAGAAGTTCTCGGCACGTTATTTTAGTCATATTATTGTTATACCTATAATTGAAAAATAAGATTGTAAAATACAGGGTGTCCCATTTTAATCTTTCAGGTGGAATATATCGAGACAAGTGCGCCCAATCGAAAAAGTTGTCTAATGGAAAGTTTAGTGGTTTGCAGGGGCACATTTGATTCTCAATTTCACCCCCCACCCCCAGGGGGGTGAATAACAGGGGTAACTTCTGAATCTTAAATGGGAACCCCCATTTTTTATTGCAAATTCGGAAAGTGTGAAAAAACTATGTAGGTTTTACTCAGAAACTTTTTTCGTATGGGCAACAGGTGGCGCTGTAATCGTCAATATTAGATTATTTTACACTTAATCTAGAATTGATGTAAAACAGTTTAAACAAATTGAATTGAAAAAGCCAATCGACTTACCACCACCACTTTGACGTCTGTAAAGGCACAAGGGTAATAGAAATTCGAAATTAAATTGTGCAGTTCAAAGGGAAAGATGTCAAAATTATTATTGTTTTTTGTACGGATCAGTTTTAGGTAAAATTTTCGTTGAGTAAGAAGATCATTTTAGGAGGTGTTCGATGTGACCACCGTGTTCTCGAATACAAAGATTGACTCGTTTTTCAAAATTCCGAACCGTCGCCGTCAACGTAGCAGGTGTTATAGCCAAACAAGCTTGTCGGATGCGCTCCTTCCAGTGGCGGCGATAAGGCCCCCGCAGACCCAGCGGCGCGGGGGGGGGGGGGGGGCGAGCATCTAGGGGCCCCGGGCCATGCAATTAGATATTAAAATCGATCAAGTATTAATGCATTTATTTTTGCGCGATCGCTAAAGGCTTTATCGGTGCGGCGCAGCGGCCAATGCTTTGATATGATGTCAGATGTGATTGATTTAATGCTTCCTTGCGCGAAAAGCGTCTTTGAAAAGAGAAATGCCGCTCGACTGTATGTATTGCAAATAATTTGAAGTTTTACATTTTCTTTCTTCAGTTTGTCTCAATGCCTCAGTTTGATTACTTCTTAGTTCTTTCTGAGGGAGAATGTTTAATATTCGCGATCGACGGGTAAAATTTCTGTGTTGCAACTAGGCTAACAATTTTATTTGGAAACAATAAAATAATTAAAATTTAAAAAACTTGGTGCATCGATTATAATAAATTTACTAAATTTAATAAAACGAAATATTTCATAAATATACATTATAGTCATATAGTGCTCTCTGCGTGGGTATTATTATTTATCTATAAATACTTTGGAGCTACATTATTTCGTCTCTAGTGTGTAAAGTGCATATGGGGCATTCCACAAAATGACGACCCAAAAAAAGTGGCATGTTCTCGGAATCGGTCCGTACTGTGTTTTGTGATAGTATTTTTAATAAGCTTGTTTAAGGCCATGTTAGTTCCACATTTGATTCGGTTGTTTCCGAGATATAGAGGATTTAATTTTCAGAAAAGTCGAAAATTCGAAGTTTTTAACAAAATATATCTCTGCATAGGCTCATGCTACAATAAAAATTTGTGGACAAAACCTAATGACAATGAATTGAACTTTTCAGAAAAAAATAGTGAAACATGTTAAGTCCACACGTTGGGTGTATTTTTTCAATTTGAAAAATTGAAATTAAAATTGAAAGGTGAGTGCCACCTTCGATTTTATGTAAAAAAAAATAGAGTGATCTCTGAAATATGCAGAATGTTTGGTGGGACTCAATGTATGGTAGAAATGGAACTTCGATGAGAACCAATTATTCTGATAAACTCTATTTCGGTGAGAATTGCAAAAAAATGAAAATGAAACCGGTTAAGTCCGTTAGTGCAGAGAGATCCTTCTCAAAACTCAAACTTATTAAAAGTTACTTCCGCGGTACAATGAGTGAACTTAGAATGAATGTTTTGGCTTTACTTAGTATAGAACATGAACGAACGCGGAAATTAGACTTGGATAAGTTGGCTGCCAAATTCATCATGTTAAAACACCGACGATTTGGGAAACATTAAGATGGTAAGTTTTAAAAACTATTCTTTTTTATTTTTTGAGGAAGGGGGGCCCCAAGATTTTTTTGCGGTGGGGCCCCCAAAACCTTACCGCCGCCACTGGCTCCTTCATATTTTCACGAGTTGTCGGCCGCTCACGAAATACTGCGTCCTTGAAGTATCCCCAGAGGAAAAAGTCTGGAGGCGTTAGATCCGGCGATCTAGGTGGCCATTGCACCAATCCACTTTCCGCGACCAATCCACTTTCGTGGATATGCGGTTCCAAATTATTCCGCACAATTCGTGCAAAATGCGAAGGTGCACCATCTTACTGAAACCACATCGTTAACCTTGTGGCGTACGGAATGTCATCCAAAAGCGCAGGAAGGCCGCCTTGCAAGAAATGCAGATAGCGTTCCCCATTGAGCGTTTCCTCAAAGAAGTGTGGTCCAACTATTTGCGAATCCACGATACGGCACCAAACGTTGACGCTCCAGCGATGTTGATGGTCGATCGATCGAACCCAATGGGGATTTTCGTCACTCCAATAATGGCAGTGGTGTCTAAGAACAAACATTACGGAACTGACTACGTATTTAGGGGACTTTTTGTTTTTTGAAATGCATCAAGTTGTCAAAGGGCGCTTATGTCTGGAATCTGATTATTTTGTAATCATTAGGTGGCATTTTTACATCAATTCTAGATTAAGTGTAAAATAATCTAATATTGACGATTACAGCGCCACCTGTTGCCCATACGAAAAAAGTTTCTCAATGAAACCTACACAGTTTTTTTCACACTTTCCGAATTTGTAATAAAAAATGGGGGTTCCTATTTAAGATTCAGAAGTTACCCCTGTTATTCACCCCCCTGGGGGGTGAGGGGTAAAATTGATAACAATAAAATGTCCCCCTGTAAACCACTAAACTTTGCATTAGACAACTTTTTCGATTGGGCGCACTTGTCTCGATATATTCCACCTGAAAGATTAAAATGGGACACCCGGTATACTTAAGTATCATTTTGATTAATAATCTCTGGAGTTCACTGCTTTAAATCAAATATAAAAATATAAAATTTCCAACCTGTATCGTACTCTCGTATAACATTTAGAAGGACAAACAATGTAAATATGACATGTACTATGTTTCGCTTGACGAGCGTTGCAACACGTGAATCGCAGCTAGCCGTGCGCGGTGGCCATTATGGTGGCGCGATCGTACATGTTTTCATATTTGCCGCGCGGCGCTACGCTACTACGCGCTATTTTATTATTCAAATTTATAATTCCATATTCTTAATCAGCGACCTCGAGATCTATATGCAAAGTTTCATGAAAATATGGCAATTTTTATCATTTTTGTCCGCCATGTTGGATCCGCCATTTTATAATTCAAATTTATAATCAGATATTCTTAATCAGAGACCTCAAAAAACCCGATATACTAATTGTCGTACAATTTGGATAACGCCTTCATATTTTCGCCACATTTTCGGCATTTCGGACCACTGTCCGGCGCCGGTAACAATTGTAGTGGTGTAAACTATACCGAGTGTTTGGGATAAGGGGCGAACATAGGGATTTAACATGTAAAATTAAATATGTGTAATTATTTGCTCCCCTATTCATTTTAGAGAAAAATCGTAAAGGAATATTTTTTAGAGAATTAAAAACTGTAAATGTATCATCCATTTAATTTACGTTTGTACCAGCATACACCTCAGAAATAATAAAAATAAGTTTAACAATTTACCATTTAATAAAAACCCTTGCCATGACTTTGACAAATGTCATGTTTCATGTTCTAGTGAAAATAATAATATTGCAAGTCAGATATCAATTCTAGTTATTACGATGAACAATAATCTGAGTTATTCCAATGAAGAGAGGGTATTCATTATTAAAACAATTTACAGTGGCGTCAGTTTACGCAGAGTTCGTGACTTATTTTCGGTTACATTTAACAATCGACCAATTCCGTCTGTATCAACAATTTCCAAATTTGTGAAAAAGTTCGAAAATACAGCAAGTGTAGCGGCAGATGATTCAAAAGGTATTTCAATAGTCCAATTTTAACAAATATTATTTCAAAAACATTAACATTGCAGGCAAACGGAAGAGAAGAAGCAACGATGAATTGGAAGAAAGAGTTTTGGGTTGATAAATGCTGATCCAACAACTAGCATACGATGCATTGCTCGTGAGTGCAGCGTGTCTACATTCTCAGTGTATAAGATTCTGAATAAGCATGGGTATTATCCCTACAAACATCAATGCCATCAGGAGATATTGCTAGTGGACGAAGAAAGCAGGCGTGTATTCTGCGAGATAATGCAGGATCGATCAAACATAGACAGAAACTTTTTGCAGTCTATCTGTTTTACGGATGAATGCACGTTCTCACTTAACAACGAGCCCAACACTCAGAACACGCGATACTGGACCCAAGAAAATCCGCGGATATGCCTTAGAACTAGAACCCAGTTCCCGCAAAAATCAATATTTGGGCTGGTATTTTTAAAAATAATATTATTGGGCCGTTTGAAATATGTGGAAATTTAAATTCGAATTCTTATTTAGACCTTTTAATTAACCAGGTTGGCCCTGCGTTAGAAGAAGTTGCACGTGACAATCAGGAGATATGGTATCAGCATGATGGATGTCCAGCCCATTATGGTTTAAATGTAAGGGAATGTTTAAATGCTAATTTTCCCAATTGCTGGAGTGGTCGCGGTGGCACTATCAACTGGCCACCAAGATCTCCTGATTTAGCACCATGTGATTTCTTTTTGTGGGGTCACTTGAAAAACAAAATTTACAAAAAACACCATCCAAATATTGAATCTTTGCGGGAAGCAATTTTTGCGGAATGCACATTGATTACAGATAGGCAGTTGGCTAATGTTAGACATGCATTTTATAACCGATTGGGTTATTGTTTACACCAGAACGGAGAACTTTTTGAGTACTTGCTCTAAAATTTCCCGTTGACCGCTGGTTACGGTAAAACCAAAAATATATCACGAACTGTGTGTAATCTGACACCACTTTAATTAAATTCATCGTTGCTTCTTCTGTTCCGTTTACCTTTAATTTTAATATGTTTGAAATAATATTTGTTGAAATTGGACTATTGAAATACCTTTTGAATCATCTGCCGCTACACTTGCTGTATTTTCGAACTTTTTCACAAATTTGGAAATTGTTGATACAGACGGAATTGGTCGATTGTTAAATGTAACCGAAAATAAGTCACGAACTCTGTGTAAACTGACGCCACTGTAAATATTTTGATAATAAATAATACCCTCTCTCCATTGGAATAACTCATATTATTGTTCATAGTAATAACAATGCGTGAATTGATATTTGGACGTGGATGGAACTGCGGGTTAATGAGATTGAATGATTCGGGAAATTGGCGTCGGCTACGAGGCCATCTGCCATAATCATTGTATTGTAATATATTAGAAATTAAATGAATAACTGAATAATGAAAGACAAATGCAATGTCCATGGTCCCGAGCGAATATTCCGCGACCCCGAAATCGTTCGCCCGGGCTGGGATTCGAACCCTCGCGGCACGCGGTGCAACCGGCATAAGCGCTCGCTTGTACCCACTACACCAACGGGCCGCCCGAATTAATGTTTGACTAGTAAAATTATTCTCACCATAACATGACATTTGTCAAAGTCATGGCAAGGGTTTTTATTAAATGGTAAATTGTTAACCTTATTTTTATTATTTCTGAGGTGTATGCTGGTACAAACGTAAATTAAATGGATGATACATTTACAGTTTTTAATTCTCTAAAAAATATTCCTT
The DNA here is from genome assembly GCA_910593695.2 of Ocypus olens. NCBI lineage: Eukaryota > Metazoa > Arthropoda > Insecta > Coleoptera > Staphylinidae > Ocypus > Ocypus olens. The sequence goes on along the minus strand of OU343063.1, from coordinate 16,014,981 downwards.
TACGATTTTTCTCTAAAATGAATAGGGGAGCAAATAATTACACATATTTAATTTTACATGTTAAATCCTTATGTTCGCCCCTTATCCCAAACACTCGGTATACCGGAGGTAGTGTCGACCACGGGTGTGAAGCCGAGATACGAATATCTGCAACACGAAAGTATGTGGGCCACCCCAGGACAGTGGGGCGAGGGGGAATTTCAAATTTGCCGCTTTTATAAAGATGGTTCCCTCGATGTTGCCAGATTTATCAAAGATCTTATTATGGGGATTACCGTTTTTAATAATCTTGAAATTTCACTACAAAGTAATAATTTTAACAATTAAAATTATGTTTTAAACATAATTAGACTCATTATCGCTTATATTTGTCATAATAACTCATGAAACTATAATATTACTGTTTATTAAATATAATCATGTGCATTGTATATTTTTACTTCGATGTATACGCGGCAACGCTTAATGAAGTCTCACCATTTTTATTAACTAACCTCAATAGTGCTGTGAGTGCTAGCAATTTATGTTTGAAGGTAAGTTATTATATATTCTGTCTTATAAACTCGTCACTTGTATTAATTAGTAATGGAAACATCAAATGGCCGTATTAAATATTCTTGTAAATATCCAGAATGTCAAAATTCTTTCTTTTCCTATATAACTAATGTCAACTACAAAAATAAACATTTCTATAAATTTCCTAAAAATGAAGAATATCTTAAAACGTGGAAAACCATTTGTAATATTGAACAGTCTTCATTGTTTAAACTTTCATTCATGTGAAGATCATTTTATTCATAAACATTTTAACCATTTCCGCAAAAAATTGAATTGCAATGCTGTTCCGACACCAAGAAGTAAGACAATATAACTACACTAATTTACTTTTTAACTATTTTAATGTCATGAATCCTGGATACGAGCAAACAACTGACCTGTTACGACGCCTGAAAGAAAAATCCTAAGAAGAACGAAGAGACCTGATGGAACATTGCACCTGGACAAGACCCTAATACTCGATTGTTGTCATATTTTTATATTTAATAATTTTGTTAATAATAATGTATATAATTATTCTGTTAAATATATTTTTTCCATGTAGGCCTATTTTTATTTTTATTTTGTGAAATCCAATCTTTTTTCTTTTACCAAAACCAGTAACTTCTTCATTTATGTACTATCTAAAAGTATAATCAATTATGTGCTCAAAAAACATAATTGATTATATTTTTAGTGTTATTAAATTTAAATATATCGTGTAGACGAGTATAATATTTTTAAATTTTGGCGTAAATCGTAGTAATTTGCCACCCCGACACCAGGCGGCGCCAAAAATTGTGTTTCCGAAATTTAACATGCAGGTTTCACTTCTAAAGGTATGTGTTCTGTGGTGTCGACTAAGACCAAAACGAGTACGAAAACCAATATGTCTTCTCCTGGAGCTAACACACACGAATCCTCTCTTCCTCTTCCGCTAGCAGTGAGATTTTTGGGGCAAAAAAGATTGACAGGCGCAGTATTGAGGAAATATATAAATTAAGCGTGCCCATCAACCAACGCGAATAAATGAATAATACGTTATCCCTGAACAGTTAGTCCTGGTATAATTGCAACCAACAAAATAGGACACTAGGTAATCTATTGCCTGTGTTTTCTCTAAAATCTATTTATGTAAATTGGGCTTCAATATTATTAAATGCCATTGTCAATAGAGTAATCGAGTAAAAACGGCAAAAAAAACAGATATGCCGGCATGGCATTAGCCAGGGAAGTAGTTGTTTCAATAAGTTATTTAATGACTTTTAATGAAAGACTTTTGCAGTTACGAACAGGTTGAATATTTATATATGCAGGCTACTTTTCGTCTTAATTTAATTTAAGTTAAATAATGTCAAATCACATTAACTTTTCTTTTGTGCTGTTTCTCTACAATGCACAAAGGAGATAAAATAGGTAGCTATGACTGACTGTCATTGGGTGTTTTAAAAATGCCAAAAAGTAACAAAGATTCAGTTGCAACTGCAACTTCCATAAGAACGCTAACGCTGCCCCCAGTGGTTCCAGAGTTTGTAGGTAATGATCCATTGGATGTAATATTTCCAGAATGGTCTGACCATGAAATAAATATATTAAAATGGGCAGTTCCGCCAGGAAAAGTAAGTAATATATCTTAAATTTTAATAACTAGAAAATAATCGGTACTTTCCTGTTTTCTGTCACTGCTATCATGTTGTTTGCGAAGAGAAGCAGCCGTTGATCGTCTTTAATCACTAAAGTAATATTTTGTCTTGAGACATTGTTTCGCCTAGGGTTAGGATTATATGCACCGGCCAGTAGTTTTACGTACAGTAGTTAAAGAATGGCAAACCTACCATTGTAAGTTACTAATTATTAAAATTCCTGTTATCGTAACCCCAACATAGGAAACAACATGGTAATATCTATTGACAAATTGTTTTCAAATTGGTTTCGATAACAAGTACCAAATATTCCTTCTCAATATTATAAAAAGTCACAAAATCGATTTGTTTAAATAATGTGTATTTCAGTACGTTTTAAAAATATATTGCCCAAAATTGAAATAACCCACGTAAGTCCTGTTACCGGCGTAGCTCAGGTAGAGTTAATTGGGTTCTGTAACAGAGAGACACAGGTACTAGTAAACGACTCCCACGTGCTTTGTGACTGACTTACAATACTGCTACTTTCTGGACGAGGCGGGAGGGCGGGAGGCGCAGGGGTCCCTGGCAAAGCGCTCGCTGCAACGCACCTAATCGATTAGTACTAGTGTCAATCGGCGGATAAGAACAGATTAGACCGTCCGATGTTTACGCCACAAAATCACATAATTATGAAAGTGGTCCTATTTCGAGATATTTGAAGATTTGCATTTGCATGAATTAAAAAATATTGCCGTATTTCGTTACGATTTAATTTAGAAAGTTATTACTTGTGATTTGTAAAAATTCATCATGAGTGTAAAATTTTGTGTTAGTATCATACGAAAGTGTTGTTTTTAGACATGTAATTGACTTACGGCCGGGCCGGTTCCATAATCTGATTAAAGTCTCTTTTAAACACAAAAGGCGTCTTTACTTCATAAAAACTGTTCCATAATTGATTTTTAAACACCACTTTACCGAAAAGACTCCTTAACCGCAAAGGCCCGAATTTCGTTCAATACGCATTCCAAAGTCGACTTTATTGCGAACATAACCTCACATTTAGTTAACGTGTCAGTGTGTGTCTAAAATGGAAAGTTTGGAAAGTTCAAGTTCAAGCTCATCATCAGAAGACGAAATGTTTATATTTTTAAGACGGCCCAAAAAATATAGAAACAGAGAGGATTATTTTAATAAATGTGACGATGTTGAATTTTTTGATCGGTTTCTTCAAACTAAAGCCACAGTACTAGCATTGAGTTTTATAAAGGAAGACGCATATTATCAATTCCAAGACTGCTTTTGACGTTGAGATTTTAAGCTAAAAGGAAGCATGCTGATTGTATCAGGCGACTTTGTGGGTGTTTCTAAAACATCAGCCTACAGAATTGTAAAAAGCATATCCTATGCCATCTCATCTTTATGACCACAATACATTAATATGTATGAAAATCACATCGAGAGACAGAGGACAGCGGAAGATTTTTATAGAGCAGCAAGTTTTCCTGGCGTTATAGGTGCAATAGATTACACTTTAATAAAAATCCAATCTCCTGAAGGTGAGGATGCAGAGATATTTCGTTGTAGAAAAGGGTACTATGCATTAAATGTACAGACAGTGTCGGATGCAAACTTAAAAATTCGCAACATAGTTGCACGATGGCCTGGCTCATGTCATGATCAAACCATTTTTAACAACAGCAGACTCAAACAGCAATTTGAAAATGGTTGATTTGGGCAACACTTATTAATTGGTGATGAGAGGATATGCTATTGAACCCTATTTGATGACAAAATTGCAACTAACAGAAACGGCAGCGGAAAATCTCTACAATGAGTTTATCATTCGATCACGTAACGTTGTTGAAAGACAATATTGAGTATGGAAAAGGCGATTTCCTATCTTATCATTAGGAGTGCGGCTGAATGTGACGACTACAATGACTTTAATCATAGCAACTGCTGTATTGCACAACATTACAATAGAGATGAATGATAACTTTCCCGATGATTGGTTTGACAATGTTGAACAAAATGAAGGTGAACCAGAGCAAAATCAACATAATCAGAATGCCATTGCTGCTCTCGGACAAAATGTGAGAAGATGCTTATTGAAGAATATTTTGCTAGACTATAATATGTATGTAACAGTAGTTGTTTTTTTGTTAGAGATAGGCATTTGAATAAATCATTATACACTTGTCAACAGAAATTTATTTTTTTATATTGTTTCTTTAATTCTGCCTCCTTAATTGGAATTTCTAGATCTAAAAGGTGTTGCCTCTTTTCGTGATCTTTCATCCTCCGATTTTCCTTCTTCCTCGCCCACGTTTCCACTTCAACGTCTGTCGCTTTATTTCTGTAGTAAGCCTCCTTGTCCAGTACTATAGGGTTCGTTACAGCAGGCCGTAACTTTTTCTCAAAATCCATTCACGGCGCACTTTCGGATATTTGACTGAATTTTTGAATTTTTCGCGGTATTTCAGTGATACCAACAGACATATATTTCGTTCAAGAGCACTTTATGTAATATGCCCTTTGTAAACTATTATGGAACACAAGCGACTAAAAGCCGGCTTTAAAGTATTCTTTTCGAAAAAGTTCATTTTACGTAGAGGAGACTTTTATGTGATATTATGGAACCGAAACCGCGAGACAGAATGACATAAAACTGACTTATATCAACAAAAAAACACAAATGGTACGGGAATCTAACATTTTAATAAAATAATTAATTTAAATTTATCAATTATTTTGAAACAGTAATCCAATTGTATCAATTTATTTAGGTTCTTAAAATGTTCCGAAAAAATTTGACAAATCTCATCCATCGAATTTTCAGCCAAGGGATAGATGCGCCCGCGGTATTTCTTACTCTCCTTGTCGTTGATAGTAATCCAAACACAATTTAGAATGAAAGTTTAAAAGTGTTATTAAGGCAGTTTTATAACATCATAAATTGTCTGACCTTCAGTTGAGATTCATAGTTTAAACAGTAGTTCTAATCTATCGTATTTATTGATAGTTTCTGTAACAGTGGATCGGAACTCATAGATCAATTGCAGGAAATACATGAGTAAATTAATTTTAAACCCAATAAGGTTTAAATGTAATTTACTCTTACATTTTCAAGAGTAAATATGGGGTGTCGAGTTGCTTATTAGTAGAGTGCGGATTTATAAGCACAAAGAAAATAAAAAATAAGCACTTAAAAAAGCATAAAAAATCAGAATAATATGCATAAAAAATGGTACAAAAAATGAAATAAGCACAAAAAGAAGGACTCAAAGAGCACCAAACTTTTGACAAATAGATGAATAATGAATAACTACAAAAACGACAATAAGGATTGAAGAAACAAACAAATGTATTACTAATCTTTAAACAGCAACAAAATATGAACTTTTATTAAAAAAAACATAAATAAAACATAAAAGTGTTATTCAGATTTTAAATTAGTTCTCGTTTCTGAAACTGCTGATTATTAAATATTTTTCCAAATTTTCAATAGAAAATCTCGTTCTTTTATCAGTCAGTACATTTTTAAAATGAGAAAAACTTCGTTCAACATCGACGCTTGTAATAGGAGCATATTTAAATTAAGGAACAAGAGATGCATTAATTAATAAATTTTCGATGACTTTTCCTTGCAAAACGTTTGATATTTGTTTCAAAATATTAAATCCAACATTTTTACTTACAACGTTATTAAATTTCTTGGAAATAATATCAGCTACCGGTCCTTTTACTTTTGAGACTTCATACTCAAAATCATTAATTACTTGTACAGCTTCAACCAAAGTACTGTTCTTGGTTTCGAGTTTTTTTATGGCTTTGCTTACAAAGCCGTAGTTTGTCTTTATGAATTTAATCTTGTTGAATTCGTTCGCCTTGAATGATATTTTGGCATTCCTTAATTGCAGCAGAGAATTCTAACAAAATCTCTTTAAATGAGTTAAAGTTTTCTGCGTAATAAAACGCAGCATCCAGCCACGTACCCCATCTAGTCATAATAGGTGCGGGAGGAAGTGGGATATTTGGCATTCTTTCCCTATACATTTGAACTCTCATGGGAGCTTTTAAGAAGACCTTTTTGCCAGTTTTTATCAAACAATTTACTCGAGGAAACTGGGTTCTTATATTTTCCGCTACATGATTAAGTCCATGTGCTAAACATGTACAATTAATTAACTGTTCATAAAATATATTTAAATTGGTATATGCCTTCAATATGTAAGCAGCAGTATCAGAAAGTATCAATAAAATTTTCTCATTTGGTACGGCGTTTGGTAGAAAAAAAATCGCTAATCCGTCGTGAACAAATTTACTTATGGTGTTACTATTCGTTTTTTTCTAACTGCTTCGAACTAATTAAAAATGCATTGATAGCGCAATCTTCGCTTAATATTCCGATCATTAAATGTGCAATGTACCAACCACATAAATCCGTAGTTTCATCTACACAAAACCATATATTATTATTTCCTATTGTTTTCTTTATTTCGTTAACAACGTCTGTATATACAAGGTCTACATAGTTTTTGCGAATTGTTGACTCTGCAGGAATGTGTCTATGGCAATATTTTTATAAAAAACTTCTAAATATACCATTATTTAGTTTTGTCAATGGGATATTAGAAGATAACATTGCATTACATAGATCAAAGTAAAATTCTTTCTCATCGCTTGTGGAAGAACCCGCAAAAGATTCTAAAATAGTTTGTTGTGTACTTGTCCCAGCTATTTGTTTTTATTATTTTCGGCATTTTTTAAGCAACCGAACAACGCACTACAAACAACAATCCAATTTGTCTCCGCAAAGCGATCAACAAAAAAAGTTAATATTTTCAGCCAAACGGTGAAATTCGATCACTCGGTGTGCGACCGTTGCTGCCCAATACACTGACCCAGTGTTGCCAACCCTACCGATATGTCGGTAGATCTACCGACAATTTATACGTTTCTACGATATTCTACCGATCTACTGATTTTCACTCAGATATACCGACAAATCAACCGAAAATGTTGATTGGTAAAATTTGAATTTTCTTTCACATACTTATCACCAATCGAAACAAAATCGCAAATCCGTAACTCGGTGAATCCCCTCGTTCTCTGTGCAAGCGCAGGTATCATCGTGGCATTCTAGATAACTAATATAGATAGGCCACTCCATGTACAAAACATTTACAGCATTATTCATTAAGGACTGTACCGCATGAAGCGCTGTAATAGGGATTATTTCATTCAAATCATTTAGAACCAATCAGAACCCCCAAATTATACCAGGTGACTTGTTTTAATAAACGGAAACACTGCATCGTACCACGAAGTTTTTCCGGAAAAACCAAGCTAGGCAGAGTTGGACTCTGTCACGTTTCTGTTATTAAAAATGATTAATAACTGAACGCATATAGTAATATATACAGTGATAATAATTGCACTATCATTAACGAAGAAAATATGTTTCGATCCCAACGGCGGAAATTCTCTCCGATCGACTGCCAAATGAGAAGATTTTTTGACAGATTGGGCAAGTCCGACCAGGCACAGTAAAAGTTTTCCTGTGTCTCGTTGGTAACGCAAACTAGGAATACAAACATATAAACGTCAAATTAACCCACCAACTTTTCAATTTATTATTTTGTGGATCAGTGAAATTAATTAAGGTAATTCAAGATTTCTGGTTTCGATACAAAAAGGAATAGAGAAATCGACGATATAATAGCAGGTACCGTATCTAAAAAAAAAAACAACAAAAACACATAACCAGCTGTTTGTGGCCTTTTGTGATGTAAACCAATATGAAATTAATGAACATACATCTATTACACAATTATATAACATTTTGAAATCTTAGGTGTTCAACATGTCGATGAAAGTAGGTACAAAGAGTGTGTGGTAAAAGTGACCTGAAATGTAACAGCGAAACGTCTGCACGTATTTTAAAAACTATAGTATTAGCTTTGATTCTTTTAAGGATATTTAAATTATAAGTGCTCGAGGCGCACGTAACGCCGAGAACTACAAAAAAATTTCCGACATGCGAATAAAAAATGCTGCTGCCCTATCAAGAGAAGGCATTATTTTGATGAGTATATGATGGCAGGACTCCTTTACAGAAGAGAAAAGAAAAGATGCTAAAACCTGCTTAAATAACACCGTTGCCAGCACATCTTTAAAAATGATTGATGAACAAATAGTGTTTAACATTGGAAACTGTTCTATCGATCAAATTTTTCAAATACTAATTAAACTAATTAATAAAACCGTTTAAGAAATATGTCTTATTTATTTGTAAGAAATGTGTAAGGAAATTGCTTTTCATGAAATAATCATGCCAAAAAACACTCAAGTTTTATTTTTGTCCAGGAAAAACTTCAAAATTTTTCACTGAAACTTTGTTGTTTTCTAAAATTTAACTCGAGCAAAATCACCAAATCGCTCGACCTGCGGTCTCGCGATTTAAGACGTGATTTTGCTCTCGTGAAATTAATAAACAACAAAGTTACCATGAAAAATTATGAAGTTTTTCCGGAAAAAATAAATCTCTTGTGGTTTTACTTATGAAAAAACGGCGGGGTCGGGAGGTGAGAGGGTTTTACATGCCCGGTGGGGCGGGGTGCGGGACCATACGACCTTGAATATAATTCGAATAAAAATAATTAACTTTCTTGGTATCGCCCTTAATTTTCAATACAAAGGATAACGGATCAAATGATTCTGTCTAAATAGTAAAGAATTTCCCAATCTGTCTATTTTAAAAACCACCGACATCTACCGACATTTCGTTGAAAGTTCTACCGACAATTACTAAACACAGTTTGGCAACACTGCACTGACCCCCTCTCGAGTTTGGTAATCTGTACGCATGCATTCACGGAACCGGGGTAATCCCTGAAATTACCGATCTCTGACAAACACGACTCTCACGAAATAAGACGAACGTTGTTTTATGCACTGGTGATTTCCAACAACACAAACTCGAAATTCAATTAATTCATAGCAAAAATTCAATAAAGTGTAATAAAAAAGTACACAATATTGGAAAATAAGCAAAAAGCATAAAAAACAAGGAAATATGCATAAAAATGGCACGAAAAAGAAAATATGCACGAAAACAAAAAAAAATTGACAAGTTGGTTCATTTGCTGTAAAACATGTATATACGACGTCATTTTGATTTGCCATTTAATATAATGTATGGCATAATAGCTAGAAATCCGCACTCTAGTCATGAGTCTATTATTTCATCGTCCAGGCGATAGTAAATGACAACAACGGACGCTCATTAAAATTAAAATTCATTCTAATACGTCAAAATTAAAGGAATACATTCGTCCTTAACCCCTAATAAAACTAATTGATCATGAATTTTCAAGAATTACTGAATACCAAAATAACTATCAATTACAAGACGCATTATTCTAAAATCATCAGTATATCTTTGGTTATCAATATTTAAAATAGAAGAACTTATCTTTCCAATTTCCTGTTTAAATCAAAATGTCGGCAATTTCTGACCGGTCCGATGCAAAGGCTCACCTTCACTGCTTCCGGAAACGATTCCGTTCGTCTCAAGTAACTCGTTTCTATATTACTCCTCACCTTTTCCATCTCCACATCCGCCTGTCCTCAAATTCCTAATCCCAAATAATAGCGACAACGACCTCGACGGCTCCAAAAACCAATCCCTCAGTCCTAATATCGTTCCGGATTGTAATTTCAATCAAACATACAGGAATCTGCAAAACGCGTGTTAAAACTTTTCTGACAAAAAAAAACGTAACACGAGGCTTCCAATAAAAAATTGTGAAATTCAGGGATTTCCCTTAACTAAATAATTACCTGCAGAACGCAGATTCTCGGTAATCGACTCTTAAATTAGGCTCTATTTTTCCGACGGTACCTTCTCGTCGGCGTGCGTTATCTACGGCCCTGCTTCCCTCATCACCGTAGATCGAAAAAGAACATCTTCTCACGAGGTTTTCGCGAGCGTGCTATCTCAACTTCCTCTCTCACGCCGCATCATTTGCCCCACTCGGTTGCTTTTCTCTCATTAATTAGTTTCTATTTTTGTGCTGAATGTGTTGCCTATATCAAAATCACGCTTTTTGATTTAGATGAAAATAAACACGTTACAGTGCATAATCTACAGGGTGACAATTAAGTTCGATCGCCAATTTTTGAAACCGCCCCGACCACCCTGTACTAAAACTTTTGCTTTGGAATTTTAATATTTTGTTACCTGAAATGTATTTAACAAGTAGGCCTAATCTGTTGATATTTCGTAAAACAATTAGTAAGATATAGATCGCCAAATGCAACGTGTCGCTTTTATAAAGTCTTATGAGCGTGGAAACTGTGTTTGTGACATTGTTCGTGAATTCGCTTTTCATAAAAAAAAAACTAAAAAAAACGAAAAAAATAATTGGGAAATATGGGTCGGCTTATTTTGTACAAGAAATGCGCAAACACAATTAGAGGCAAATAGAAAAATAATTTTTACAAAATTTTTATAAAAGAACTAATTTTCGTCGTTGGGATTAAAATTCGTGATTTTATAAAATAATTATCGATGGTAAACTTCAAACTTGTTATTTTATCTGTGAAAATAAACCATGAAAGTCTCTGCCGTTGTTCCCCAAATTTGCCTCGCAAATGAAGTACCGCTATCAACACTTTTATCATAAATAACTATTATACCATCAAATCGGAGAAAGATTTCCACAACAGCATTTTCTAATTATTTTATAATGCATAAAAAACCTATACACTGCAAATGGATTATTCATGCAGAGAATTACGAAAAAATCAACAAGTGCATAAATGACGTATCTTTGCGTGGTTTCAGTTTAAATAGAATCGAACCCACGGAATTCAAAATATTTAATTTTAAATTGGCATGGCACGCTTTTCGAAATGGATAGTATGATAAAAAAGTTATGTTGAAACATTTTTTCAGGAACCCAAGTCACCCAAGTCACCGGCATCTGGCGAAAAAAGACATGGTTTATTGCAGGAAAATATGTACGTTGATCCGCATCATATTTGTCTTCCTTCTTATTTCGTACCAAATGCATGGAAAAGACCAAAGGAGATTTACCCCAATGTAAGTACTATTTTCTAAAAATCTAAAATATTAGTGGCTTACCAGAGGTATGACATACAATCGCATAAATACACACGATATCAGCCGATATGTTTTTTATTCACTGGTCCGACGGGTTCATCTGTTTTGGTTCACCAGAGGTATGAGATGAAATCGTATAAATACACACAAAATACTATCGATAATCTGTGCAACAATAACAGCGTATTGCATAAAAACAATACCACAAATAAAAGTATTAGGAACAAAGAAGATCGAATGCAACCCTGATTTTCACCAAACACGGCCCGCAATATATCCATCGTAATAATGTTCTATTGTTTAAAAATATTCTCAACAAATTAGTCTGCGTATGCAAAAAGAGTGAAAGAGGGGGTGCTATTTGTCTGAAAGTAGAACATTGTAACTTAGGCGATACGAAAGAACAGTTAACAAATGCAGTAACAATAGGTACCACACGACTTTAAGATAAATGAGAAGTTAATCGTGTAAGTTGATTGTCAAATATACAGGGTCTTTTTTTTAACTCAGAACATATGATTTTTAATGTCTATGTTCTATGTTATAATAATCACATCAACGCATTGCAATGTATTGACAATGCAGGCAACCATACTTACACTCAGTTTTATTTAATTGTTAAAATTGTGTTATTAATAAAAATGTATTACACCACCTCAGAAAGAATGCAGATAATTAATTGGTACAAGAGTGGGAACAGCATTCGACGTGAAACTCAACATTTTATGTTACGTAGAGCAGAACCCCATATCATCGTTAAGAGTTATCGCAGCACAGTTTCAAATAAGTTCAGCTTCCTTTTACATTTAAGACATTAAAAGAATTTAAATGCAATGCTTACAAGTTTTCAAATCATCAGCAACTATCAAATGAGGACAAAGTCAAACGAACCGAATTCTGTGAAACCGTATTAAATTTAATTAATAATGATCAAGAAATTTTACACAAAATAATATTTACTGATGAGGCATCATTTTCCTTAAATGGTGAAGTTAATCCTCAAAATTATAGGTTAGTAGTCTTCATTCCTTATTGATACCCATTCCTTACACCCATTCCTTCACCTTTTAGATTTTGGGCGTGCAATAATCCTCGCTTACAAAATTTGACGCACACACAATACAATGTGAGAGTAATGTGTGGGCTGGACTAATTAATGATACCCTTATTGGTCCTTTTTTTATTAATGGAAATCTAAACAGTAATGTTTACTTAGATCTTCTGCGAACTCGTATAATGCCAGAAATTCATACACTAAACATTGCTGCTCCTTATTATCGGATGAATGGAGCGCCTCTACATTCTACAGCTGCCATTAATAATTATTTAAGTGAATAGGTAGATTTGGTCCAATACCTTGGCCACCCCGGTCGCCTGATTTGTCTCCAAACGACTTTTTATTGTGGGGGTATCTAAAAAGCAATGTTTATAATAACATTATTATAAACAATACTTGAGAGTTAAAAGATCGTATAATTACTGTTTGCGATGAATTAAGAAGAAATCCGCAACACATTAGAAATGCTATTCAAGGATTTTATAATCGACTTGGCTACTGCTTAGAACGTGAAAATGGTCATTTTGAATATTTATTATAATTACTTACGATCTATCATTGTTTGTTTCATTAACCTCACTTTATTCGTAATAATTTTAAGCTTTCGCTGTACTGTGATAGGTCTACGGGGCCGAGAGAAGAAGAAGAAGAAGAAGCATTCACTGGCACCTTTGGGTACTTGGTTGCCTACATTGTCAATACATTGCAATGCGTTGATGTGATTATTATAACATAGAACATAGACATTAACAATTATATGTTCTGAGTTAAAAAAATACCCTTGTACATGCTCAAACACAGGAGACTCCCTTTTTGAAACGGATAGTAAGCAAACAGAATGGAATTTATAAAACCGTCATATAACCATTGTTTATGTTTGCCGGGAAAAATTTGACTTGGGCCTGACCCACAATGTGAGTACACTCCTGCATATACCGAGTGTCTGGGATAAGGGACGAACATAGGGGTTTAACGTGTAAAATTAAATATGTGTAATTATTAGCTCCCCTATTCATTTTAGAGAAAAATCGTAAAGGAATATTTTTTAGAGAATTCAAAATTGTAAGTGTATCATCCATTTAATTTACGTTTGTACCAGAATCCACTTCAGAAATAATAAAAATAAGTTGAACAATGTAACATTTAATAAAAACCCTTGTCATCTGTTTATTGATATCACATAAATTATTACTAAAAAGTTTGTACAACGTGATGATATTCTACTTAGTTCCAGCTGTCGAATTCATTTTTTAGATTTTAAATTGATTCATTTTTACAGTTTTAGCGTCCTTCTGAATAAAGCGTTCAAAACTCGGCTCCGAACACGACACGACTTGCTCGAGCGAGGATCACATTCGTGCTCAAATATAAAAATGGGCATAAGGTGTAGGACCCTCTCTAGTCTAGAATCCAACCTTCGGGTTATTAATCAAACACTTCAAATGGCCAGCTTTTTGGGATTTTGTCTCTCTGTGCGACGGTCGAGGGCGATACTAAGCGCTAACCTGCCGTGCCCGAGTCGGCGTTTTTGGGAATTAATACGCCTTCAACCCTTTAAGTTTATTCGATGATTTTCCGAATTACGGAGTATTAATATGATTAAATAAATAATGGACGAAGATTCTCCGTACATAGCTGAATCGTAATTCGGGAAATCATCGAATATACTTAAAGCTAATTAAGACAATTGCCCTCATTTACTTATTAACCAATAAAATCGAATAACGTTGATGAGATGATCCAATAAAATTCTAATTACGATGCGTAACAGACCACGCTCTATGTTATGCATGGCAATTAACCCTGGGTGGTATCTAATCAGATAATCTCTCATGTTGGTATTGCCTAGCAACGCGTTGGTTCATTTTATATAACGTATAAAACATCAGTTATTGCCGGACTTTTAAGCAGTTTGCTCCTGAATTCGATCTGTTTGTATTTTCGGGTGAAGTGTTAGTGCTTTCATAAGTAATAGTATTCATAGGCATTTCTCAAAATCTTGGTAAGCTCATTTTTATTACAATTATTGCGCCGCAAATTAATACACGTCTGACACTTGGTGTCACTAAATTTAACTTTTCAAATTATGAAGTGTGAACTTTTTATTCGGCCAATTGTCTTCCCGAATCTAACTCGTGACTGATTTTTCCTAGGCAATTATTAGCGTCTGGATCACTCTTGCTTGTTGCTTCTAGAAAATCGTGATCCTGCCGCTAATAATTGCCGGCAAAATCATAGGCACTCGTTATATTACTGTTGATAATCACAATTTGCTACCTCTAGTGAATTTCGACATTCTCAGACATGCGATGATGTTTATTTGTTCCGAAATCACAAGTGCAGGTATTTTGTACCATCCCGGATAGGCATGAAAACGGAAAATGCACCGATCACCCAGGCAAAACAATTTATTTACTAAGTTGTAAATGTGATGCTTCGCCGCGATGAAGAAATATAAAATTGAATGCGAGCAACCGCCGCACAGTGGGACAGAATGCTAATCTAGCGGGACAAAATTCAATTTTTGCAAGTCCAAAAAAAAATCATTAGTGTTGATAACTTTATAGTAGACATCCTAATTAAGGGTAAAAATACATTTTTCAACAAAACAATCGCATGTAAACATTAAATCGGTAAGCAATAAGCACAAATATAACATTCAATTTGAATGAAATATGTCTATGCGCGCTTGGTTTAATTTTTAATAATTTCATGTTGCAAGTTAACAATGGAGCGGTTTAATAATTTATTTACTTTAAGAAGTACCTTAGTTACAAATAAGTGTACTAAATAAAACCATTTAGTTATTAGTTCACATAATAAAAAATGTATTAAAATGTAAAAAAAAAGTATGAAATTTTAATCGATTTGAGATATATTAGGGCATTACTAAAAATTACTCTATGATGAAAATGTAGTGCATATACATCTGTCGTATAAAAAAAAATCGTTTGCCTTTATGCGCCTTTGTGACTTCTATGACGTGGTTTATACAACGGCACACGCCACGCAGCCATCAGTATTTTGTGAATATTGCATGCGAATGGATGGAAATTTTCCGTTAGTAGTGATTTTGCATTTTGTATCGCAAATATCTTTAAGTCGTATATTCTCTCTCGTGAAAAAAATCATACTCGACAAAGTATTTGCAGAGACAACATTCTTGCATTTCTGTTCTGGCATCGAATGGAAAACACGGGTACCATGAATGAGCTAGCGTATATGGATATATTTGACAATTTGAGAAATGAAGAATCAATTTCGGCGAAATCGCGAAGTTACTTTAAAATCTAAATATTTAATCAAATCAAATTAAATAATTTATTTCATGATGAATATAAACATTCATGTGGAAGATATCAATACAATCCTAAATGTATAAATAAACTTAAAATCTAAACACATTAAAATAACATCAGTTACAAGTACTTTAAAATTTAATTTAAAAATATTATTGTCCATATGGGATCCGCCATTTAGAATTTAGAATTTTTTATTCCAAATTTGGATTCAGAGATTTCAAAAACTGAACGTTATTTATTTTAAATGAAAACTGAATATTTTTTACAAAAAATTCCGCCATATTGGATCCGCCATTTTGAATTTTGAATTTTTTATTGAAAATTTGGATTCAGAGGTTCAAATACAGGATGGTATTAATTTTCATTAAAAGCCGAACATTTTTACAAAAAAAATATTGGATCCGCCATTTTGAATTTAACAAATCCGATTACAGATTCGGATTCAGCGACCTCAAAAATCATGGTAATCAACAAATTCGTCTTTAAAAGTGAGAGGATTAAGACGTTATTAATTTTGGCCCGCTAAATTAGAATGCGAAGGCATGTAAATATATTCCTATTTTTAATTTTTAGGTCCCCGTTGTTGTCAGATCCAAGGATGAGTGGGGATATTCAGATTTAATTAGTGGCAATAAACATTTATTCCACAGTGAATTTATGAGATCATTTATATCAGCAATTGGAATTCTTGAATATTTAGGATTTATGAACCCGTGGACAATGGAAGGATTGGGTGCCGAATATGTACCGAACACAGATGATAGGCCTTGGAGAGGTTGGCATCATATTTATTCGTTGTGCAAAGCTGGTAAAGGGCAACATCATGACCCTCAAGTTAATAATATTGGTAAGTAATTTATATTCACACGTGTAAAAGGTTTCTATGTGAAAATAGAATCAGAATTTATTATTTGAAATGAAAATTTCAGGTTTCAATCACATTTTACAGTTGTCGTGTTTTTGACTCATGTACGGTTGCCCCAAACTCGATTAGTGACGAGTTACGTAACTCAAATTAAGTAAACCAAAATTAGCGCGATTTCAGTTGTACCAACCCTGGTTAATATTATCAAAAACACAGAAATTTCAGCGAACATTTCTTGCTGAAATAAGCATTTAATTAAATCGCTTAATTCTCAGTCACGTGTGCAAAAATAATCAATCAAAATAAACCTTCAACAGTAATATAACGAGTGCCTATGATTGCCGGCAATTATTAGCGGCAGGATCACGATTGCTTATTGCGACGAAAATCGGCACGACTGCGAAGCAGGAGTGCCGATTTTCTAGAAGCAACAAGCAAGAGTGGTCCAGACGCTAATAATTGCCCAGGAAAAATCAGTCACGAGTTAGATTCGAGAAGACAATTGGCCGAACAGAAAGTTCTCACTTCTTAATTTGAAAAGTTAAATTTAGTGACACCAATTGCCAGACGTGCATTAATCTGCGCCGCAATAATTGTAGTGAAAATGAGCTTACCAAGATTTTGAGAAATGCCTATGAATACTATTACTGATGAAAGCCCTCCACCCCAAAAATACAAACAGATCGAATTCAGGAGCAAACTACTTAAAAGTCCGACAATAACTGACGTTTTATATGTTATAGATAATGTACAAACGCGTTGCTAGGCAATACCAACATGTTGGATTATCTGATTAGATACCACCCAGGGTGAATTGGCATGCATAACATGCAGCGTGGTCTGTTACGCATCGTAATTAGAATTTTATTGGATCATGTCATCAACATTATTCGATTTCATTGGTTAGTAAGTAAATGAGGGCAATTGTCACTGAAATCACCTTATGGGAACTTATCGCCGCCATTATGACGTTGCTAAGCAAAATAAACACTTGCGCATAATAATTCAATATGGTTAGTAATCATCATATCGAAATGTCACGTTCACGGTTCGGTAATAAAGATACTCGAACCCATGGCGCCTCGTACCGAAAGCGAGTGCAACTCCTTCCACCATTGGTAATAATTGTATTTTTAATAAATAATGTTGAATAATTAACTTGCAAGAAATGTTTGAACTGAATATCCCGCAGACACTGAAAAATACTTATAAAGAGGTAACTAGAACACTCATACCCAATTACTTTTTAATGAATATATTGAATGATATAATACGGTGATTCATCCGACACACACACACACGTCTCAACCGAATGCCCGTCCAATCATCCTCCTCAAGATATATTGGTGCCGGGGTGACCCCTCTTGGCCCCCAGCATCTGGTTGTTATTCTTATCGACTTTATCGCTGCCAGCGGCGCAGATAGTACAGTACTTTCAAAAGACGGTTACAGTCGGCACACAACTAATAGGGTATCCTACAATACCTACTGGAGTTTAGTTCGGAATCCGAACTGACATCATGTGAAAAGTACTTTACTTTATCAAGGGTCACGATGTCCTGGTACCTCCTCTGCGATCGAGAAGCCCCTTTTACGTCTTCGACCACGAACCTATCATGACCCAAGACCTTCGTAATGTAGTGGGGACCACTATACTTTGGCAACAACTTTTTGATTTGGCCCTGGTTGCTAGTCGTTTTCGTTCGGACCAACACCAAGTCACCCTCTTTTTGCTCTCGTCCGGTGCACCTGCGACCATCAAATCTTCTCTTGTTAGAACCTTGTTGGGCGGCAATTTTCGTTTTTGCCAAGTCTCAAATCGTATCGAGTCTTTCCCAACGTTTGTCTAGTTGTGTGGCAACATTCGTTTGTGCCACATCTCAAATCGTATCGAGGCTTTTCTCATCAAAACTATGTTGGGCGGCAATTTTCGTTCTTGCCAAGTCTCGAATGGTATCGAGTCTTTCCCTACGTTTGTCTGATTGTATGGCATCATTCGTTTGTGCCACTTCTCGAATCGTATCGAGATGTTCCGTCGCTTCTAGCTCTATCTCGTTGTCTAGAACCGAATTAGCAACGCCCCTTGGAACACATCCAAAGAGCAATTCGTACGGAGACTTACTCGTTGCTAAATTCACCGTAGAATTCAGACCCCATTGTACTTTTGGTACCCCTTCGTCCTACCTTTCCTCATCGTCCGTAGATGCTGAAAGTTGAGCAAAGATTGTTCCATTATAACCTTCAACTTGTCCATTGGCCCTTGGTGTTGCCGTTGCATTTAGAACATGTTTGATGTTCATGGATATTCTGAATTCTGAGAACTGTTTGCTAGTATAGCAGCTGCCTCTATCCGATATTATTCTTCGTGGAACACCAAAGTTCTGAATAATATTCCTGATGAACACAATTAAAGGTTTCACTTTTGTGGTTTGAACTGCCCTTAAGAAAACGTACTTGGTGAATGCATCGACCACTTCGATCAAATACGTATTCCTTCTCTTTGATTTGACGAAAGGTCCCAGATAATCTATGTGGAGAGTATCAAATGGCTCGGCTATCATCTCTATAGAGTGCAGGAATCCGGGGCGTCTACCGCTTGGCTCCTT
Organism: Ocypus olens; assembly: GCA_910593695.2. Classification (NCBI taxonomy): domain Eukaryota; kingdom Metazoa; phylum Arthropoda; class Insecta; order Coleoptera; family Staphylinidae; genus Ocypus; species Ocypus olens. Next base: position 15,995,856 of record OU343063.1, on the reverse strand, counting down.
GTTATACAGGCAAGATAAACAACAACTTATGTATTTCTTGACATAGTGTCTCATTCCTGAAAACCAGTAACGCCCGGAGATAGCTGACATGGTTTTTTCCGAGGACAAATGGCCAGTCCCATCGTGGAAATTCATTACTATTTCTCGTCGAGCTCCCTTAGGAACCATCCATTTCTTTCCAGTAGACATGATTTTGTAGAGTCTTTCTTTGATCAGACAATACGATTTGTGTATGTCCTTTTCTTCTTTGTCTATCGGATCTCTTAGAAGAACTTCTTTTAAGTATCGACATCGTTCATCCGTCATCTGTGCACTCAATACCCAATCTTCATGGGTTATATTCACCTCCTGGACTACAACCACATCTTCGTCGCTCGCTGAGTTTCGACTTAGTGCGTCTGCATATGCCATTCTTTCACCAGGTCGGTATTCAACTTCGAATGTGTATTCTTGAATACTCAACCACCACCTTCCAATTCTTGGGATCACATCTCGTTTGGCCAACGTAGATCTTATTGTGCAATGCAGTCCGTAACCACCTTAAAATGTATTCCTATTAAGTATATTCTAAATATCTTGAGAGTGTATACCACAGCCATGCTTTCCAGCTCATAGGAATGGTATCGCTCTTCTTCCTTCGTGGTTTGCTTCGAATAGTACATGACCGGTCGTATGGAGTTATCAGGTTGTTGTTGGAGTAATATTCCTCCAATTCCGTGTTTTGAAGCATCAGTATGGACTTCAGTTGGCAGTGTTGGATCATATATTGCTAATAAAGGGCGAGACACCAGTCGTGTCTTAAGGGTTTGGAAAGCTATACGTTGTTCTTCGCCGAACTTAAAAAGGATGCCCTTTCTCGTTAGATACGTCGACGGTTTTGTGATCGTAGCCAAATTCTCGACGTACTTCCTGAAATAACTAACCAGGCCCAAAAACTGCCTAACACTCCTCACGTCGGTTGGTTCTAGGAAGTTGCTGACAGCGTCAGTTTTTCTAGATCCAGGCTGCACCCGGTCCTAGCTAATCTCGTGTCCAAGGTATTCGACCTTCTTCATGAAAAATTGGCATTTCTCGACTCTTAAGGTGAGACCAGCAGTTCTCATAGATTGAAGTACTCTCCGCAGATTTGAAAGACCAGTCTTGAAGTTCTCAGATGGTAATAGGACATCATTCATGTATGCCAGGGCTTTTCCATATCTCAAGTTTCCCAATACCTTGTTTACTGTGTGTTGAAATACTGCTGTTGCAATACAAAGACCAAACAAACATCGCTAGTATTTATAATGACCGTCAGGTGTAATAAATACAGTTTCCTCCATTGCCGATTGTTCCATTTGAATTTGGTGATACCCACTGGCAAGATCCAAACTGGTAAAGTAGTTACAGTTTTTTAATCTTTGCAATAAGTCGTCGACATGAGGAAATGGGAATTGGTCCTTAAAGGTTTTGCTGTTTAATGCCCGGTAGTCGACACACATGCATTGTTCACCATTCTTCTTTTTAACCAATAGTATTGGGCTGGAATACGGCGAATCCGATTCCTGAATGATGTTACTTTGTAATAAATCTTACGACTTTTTGTTCATTGAAAGAAAGCCGATAAGGTCGATAAACAACAGGGCTGTCGTCCTTTAATCGTATTGCCATTTTTATTATATCCGTTTTGCCTAGATCTTTATTACTTTGAGCAAAACAGTCGTTGAATTAGTTTATTAACTTCATTAAACGTTTAATTTGCTTTGTTTCTAATTCAACATTTAATTTGATATCATTTTTGGTATAAAGACTACTGTCGCTTCTAGTTTGAACATTAGTATTTAAAACAGATACCCCTTAAATCGTTGTGTTTTATTTTCTAAACAGCGCACACTTCTAATTAAAACATTGTGCTCACTCACCTCGATTTCTTGTTCGGAGACATTGTTGATCGCCAAGTAGCCTTCCGATCCATCGGTAATACATTCCTCCAGGAGGTTATCCCTGCCAGGAAATGCTCTAAGTCCCCTCGAACGTACACGTCACCCTCATAGGCTCCACGCGATGTCACTGCGGCCAACACTTTGAACTTCGGCGGTATAATGGTTCGTTTCTTGGCCCACATTGGAATCTTTCTTTGGGGAATGTTAAAATGCTGCTTAATATCATCTTCGGCCTTAATTAGCCTCACTGATTTTTCTATAACAGTCATCAGCGTGTTTTCGTTGTTTAGGAATGGCTGGCCCACCATCACTGCGACTTCTTGAGTGCTTGTAGGTACCACAAGAGCCTCCACCTTCCGTTGCACTTGATCCACCTTTAGGTCGATAGTCGTTTCTCCTATAACGTTTACTTTAGATCCGCCGTAACCACAAATTAAACGTGAGGAGGGTACATATTAAATCTCCATCTCTTCGGCTTCTTTCTGTCGTATTAGGACGGCTCAATAACCAGAATCTACGTATGATTGTGTAGGCTTTCGTTCACCCAACAATGAGAATAATATGGCTCAGCTAGGTCTTCTGTGTTGCCTTCTATTTGGTGTGTTCTAACTTGAGTGTTTGTTCTTCTGCAATCTTTTTCAACATGCCCCAAAGTTTGCACTTTTTACATTTGTTCTTGGGTTTTGGACAGTTGTTTGCATAATGTCCGTTGTCTTTGCAGTTGTAGCACATTGTTCTTTTTTTCATTATTATATTTAAGTTTCTTTGCGAATGGTGGCGCACCCAGTCTATTTTCCTTGAATGGCTCACGTAGGAATGCTTTTCGAATCACCGGTGCTTTAGAGCAGAAAGGTATTCTGCGTAAAGTGAGTCAGACGTCTGATACCTTCCTGCTCTGGCTCCTGCCTGGATCGTTGAATCCTGAATGCCATCAATTAAACAGGACACTGCTCTTTTCCCGGTTATATTGCATGCACTTGAAAGTTCTACTTTTTCAAAATAATAGTTTTCCCATTATTCTTCCGGTTGTTTGACACTAGTTTTTTTTTTAATATAGTTGCGAAATCATGGTGTTCAGGACAATATTTTAATAAAAGCTTCCATTTACCCCAAGAATATTGGTATGAGGGTAAATTGTCGTACCATTTTCTCGCTAATCCTGTCAGACGATTTTGCATGTGGAAACCCATGCTTACTTCAACCCAATGATTAGCAGCGCCCAATAGTTCAATTTTGTCATTACACTTTGCTGCTGTTAAGTTCGGATTTCAGGGAGTAAATTCGGGAATGCATTCGGGTTTTCCGAAATACCGTGCGTAATTTGTTTTTGAGCCACTTGGCTTTCAATTAGCTTTTCGACCAATTGCTCGAGTCGGGTTATTTTTTCATCGCCCGCATTTTTCTCCTGTGGGGGGCGGAGTACGCGTTTTGCGGCGTGCGTCTCTGCTTACAGACGAACTGCTCGATCTTGGGCGCGTTGGGCGCGCGTCGCTGCTTGTTGAGGGCCCGGCTGATGTCACCACGGAGCTAGTTTCCGGTAGGTTAATCCGTCTTTTTACATTTTCGCGTCGATTATATCTGTCCCGGAACTTGAGATTGCCCTGCGTCGGCCCATTTTAATCAAATGCACTCTCACAAAAACAATTAAATTACTTCACCGTTCGTTTTTACACAGAATTGTTGATGTAATGACAATTATGAAACACTCGAGACACGAAGGTTTATTCCACCGCTGCTCTATAAAGAGGTAACTAAAACACTCGTACCCAATTACTTTTTAATGAATATATTGAATTATACCCTGCGTTCAACATTGTTTGATTTGATTTGAATTTGGCGCGTTGTTTTTCATATTGCAATGTTGGTACCTTCGAGCGAGAGTGTCAAATCGATCATTAGCGCCCGCAGAATTAACTGTCAGTGCGATCGTGTGTGCGTGTGCTTTATAGATATTTAGTTTTACATTAACGTTTTATACCATCTCATCTTACTGCGGATATTTTATTGGTAAGTTAAAAACTAACCACACTAACACATGCAAATCTTAATTATGAAATGTGATTTTAGGTTAAGAATGCCGTTCGAAGATCACCACAACAGGTTTACCCTTGAAGCATATTTTCGAACAGAGACACGCAACGCAGAAGGGAGTTGGAATTATTCAAAATTGCGAGGAACAATTTCATGAGCAGTTTCCTGATGTTGAGTTTGGTCACAATTACTTTGAGCAACATGTTTGCCGTATTGTTACCAAATTCCATGAAACCGGCAGCGTTTCCAAGGGAAAATCTACAGGCCGACCTACTGTCCTTACGGAAGCAGTCGTTACTGATATTCAACAAAGACTAGATGTGAGTCCGAAGAAATCGCTCCGATGTTTGTCTGTTCAGACAAATTTATCGCTCGGTACATGTCAGAAGGCTTGCAAAAAAAAATTACATTTACATCCGTACAAGGTAACTGCAACTCAACAGTTGCTGCCGCCTGATTATCCCCGCCGAATGGAGTATTGTAATTGGTTTAACGAGTTCCTGAATGATGACGATTTGTTAGATTTAACATTCTACAGTGACGAAGCTTGGTTTCACATTAGCGGCTATGTGAACTCGCAAAACCACAGAGTGTGGGCTGCAGAAAATTATTGCACCCTCAGAAGGTTGGTGTATGGCTGGCAATGTCCCGAAGGAGAATCTATTCCCGATTTTTTTTAATGACAATATTAACGCAGATCGCTATCGGGAATTACTCTTGAATCCTTTTATCGAACAACTTCAGGAAGATGAATTGCAGCAAGGATAGTTTCAGCAGGACGGAGCTACTGTGCATACTGCAAATACAACGTTAAATCACCTGCGGCAGTTCTTCGGAGATAGGTTAATTAGCAAAGATCTATGGCCACCTCGCTCACCAGATTTGACACCGCTGGACTATTTTATGTTCGGATATTTAAAAAATAAAGTGTATACTGATCGACTCCATACTTTACAAGAACTGCGCAATACAATAACAGAAGCGGTGCACAATGTTACACCTGAAATTTTACAAAATGTCTTTAACAACATGAAACGCCGGGTATATTTGTGTTTGGATCAAAATGGGCAACACTTTGAACATCTGTTATAGTTTAGTTCAAAATAAATTCCCCAATAGTCCTGCGACTGGTTAGTACCAACATTAAAAGTTTTTTTAGGAGCGGGAAATTCAAACAGCCATCAAACAATAACGAACACACGGTATAATACGGTGATTCATCTGACACACACACGTCTCAACCGAATACCCATCCAAGCGTCCTCCTCAAGATATATTGGTGCCGGGGTGTACCGTCTTCGCCCCCAGCATCTGGTTGTTATTGTTATCGACGTTATCGCTGCCAGCGGCGCAGATAGTACAGCACTTTTAAAAGACGGTTACATAATTATTAAAGTTTCCTCAAGCACATTACTTTTAAGTATCAACCCTCTGCCTACGGCGTCAGGTTGTTATTAAGCAACGTGTTTTCGGAAACTTATTAAATTATTTCGTATTATAAATGTCCTTGGGATATTACAACTGATTAATTTGGGGTTGATTTTAACAGCTAATATTTATGAATAAGCTGAATGTTGGTCTAGTGGTGTAAATAGGGTCTGCAAAACTCCGGGCTACGGAGGGCGACATCTAAAGGGCCCTCGACATAGCGGTGAAGGGGGCAAAATATAATATGGTAAGCATCCCATACTAATCTGCGCTGCTCCTGTAAGGAAAAAACGTACGTGCGCCTTGAACGTGAAGTTACTGCGTTACTGATATGTGTTGAATCCTGTAGCCATTTTATTTTGCTATCTTTTTTTCACTGCGACCTCGTCAGCCCTTTCATTTTCAAACACATGAAACATTTTAGCTTCATGTTTGATTAGCCCTTTTTCGCATTCAGTGAATTTTGGCGACCTATCTCGTTTCTACAAATACATAAAATTATAATTGGTGACTTTAACACACCTTATGGTTATAGCCGCAGTCACGGGCTGGGGTTCCAAGCAGTGAGCAGCGTAGTCGTGGTTTCTAACGTGGGTCGTAGCATAGTCACGGGCCGGAGGTTTCAGGCGGCGAGCATCGTTGTCGTGGTTAATAGCGTAGAGTAATTAGTATGCCGTGTAGATGTGTGTTACTAAAGAGAGCTGTTAGGCCGAGTAGACAAGCGCTAATGGACTCCCGTTTTCGGGGTGGGGGGCGCCGTAAGTAGGGGCGAGTCGGATGCCTGAGTGAGCAGGTCTGGAGAGGGATGCTATCCTTTCGGGGGTAGGGACACGCTGCGGCGCGGATTCGGAGTAGGCGATACAGCATCCCCCTTTGATGCTGCGGTCGTCCCGATGAAGCAACCAGGACTGCTACCTACCTTTTTTGGGCGCCCTGTTCTACTGATGGGGTGGAGTGGGTACATATCTGTGGCGTCTCCGGTTAACGGGGTTAAGGCTGAGATGTAGAAGGTGCCTAGTGAAGTGTTCGGGTCTTCCAGGGTGGCAACTTCGAATGTAGGATTACATATAGACCATCGCGCCGAGGCGCTAATTTCGCAGTAAACATATTCTTGGGTTTGCCTAGAAGATGTGTGGCGATCAACACGTGATCACCAGGTACGTAAATGGGCGCTGGATGGCGAGCTGCGTCGGCATGGACTTTTCTTTGGTCTTGTTACTCATCGCTGATTCGATGAGCGGCTACCCCAGAGCGTCTGTGAGCTGATGTAAGCGCGGTATAATTTGTAATATATAGTTTCGAAGCGTTTATTCGCCGGGGTTGTTTGGGTCAGGCCCGCGAGTTTCAGATTACTCGGTTTATAATGTTGGCACTCAAATGTTTCCGCGATGTCAACTCGCATTGTCTTTCAAAAATTCAGGCGGGGCCAGTCGGCGATTAGTGCTTTCAAAGCCGTAGTTTCCTGCGGTGGCACAGTTGTGAAACTCTTGGAGTGTGGATTTTACTTCGCTGCGTGGCACAAACTGCTGGGCTTTTTTACCTTTACCCTTTATTCCTCCAGTATATGGCATCCTCGGACCGTGGCTGTCCTTCCAAAGCTTCAATTGTTTTCGTGAGCTCCTCATCCTGTAGCTGTTCTTCTTGAATCTGGGCTGCTTTTTGCCGTGGGATATCTACTTGAACGACCTCTATCTTTGTTATCTCATACTGGAAATTCAGAAATAGGCATTGGTGACGTAATTTGCTCTCCCAGGAATGTATTTCACCGTGTGTTCAAACAGCTGAAGTTGCGAGTAAAGAAGTATAGGCCTATATGGTATCAAAAATATCAACTTTAGCTTATAATAACAAAAATAATGTTATGATATAATTAAATTTGTTTTAAATTTCTTACAATATATTTTCAATGAATTAATAAAAATGCTTTTCAGAGTCGGAAGATAAGTTTTCTTTCTCACTCTTCTCTTCTGATGATGTGTGTTTTTCAGGCTTTGATGAACGTTTAAGCTCGAGCTTTTTTGACTTTCCTATTTGCTTCAAATGGCTAACAACTGTTGATTGGTGAACGTTGAGTTCTTTAGCAACTTCTCGTGTGGTTTAGCGAGGATCGGCTTCGATTAAGGCTGTCAATTGGTCGTTATCAACTTCGGACGGGCGGCCGCGGCCCTCTTCATTTTCAAGGCTCTCGTCACTACTGCGGAATTTCTTAAACCACCATTGTGCCATACGTTCGTTAGTGGTTTATGGACCAAACGCATCGTTGATATCGCGAGCCGTTTCAGCAGCTTTTCGGCATAGTTTTAATTGGAACAAGAAAATGGTGGGAATTTGCATTTTGTCCATGTCGTATTTGTCCTGAAAAAAGTAGCGAAGATATTCAAAAAGAAAACTCATTAAAACTACTTAAAAACGACATATAGGATGACTACATTTATTGAAAAATGTATTCAGAAATCAGACATAAGAGCAAACAATATGAAAACCGAGATTATTTTTGCATCATCGGTAACACATTTATGAGCTGACCAAATCCTACTAGTTGAGCTAATGGTGGTATCATCGCAAATAATACTACACTATCCGAATCTATACAATAAGGTAGATCATTTATATAAATTAAGAACAAGATGGGTCCAAGGACTGATCCCTGCGGCATACCGATATCAATATCAAGAAATTCAGACATCTTGTTGTTGCAGAATACAGCCTGTTTTCTATTTCGCAAGTAAGAGCTAATCAATTTGCAGCAATTAGGGTGTATATTGTACGCTTAAAGTTTATAAATTTAAATTACGTGCGAGACACAATCGAACGCTTTCGTTAGATCAAAAAAGGAGCTAATGGAGTTCTGACCTTTCTCAAAGCAATCAATTGTCCAGCCTACAAAATCAGTTATGGCATCAATAGTAGATAAGCCTTGCATAAACCCGTATTGGTTATTGCTTAAAATGTTAAATGTTTCCAGGTGTTTTATTACCTGTTTTTTAAATAATAATTGAAATTTTTCGAGATTATAGGCCTGTAATTGGATGGATTATTAGGTTCGCCCATTTTAAAAGCCGTGATTATTTTGGCCACTTTTAGGACATCGGGAAATACTTTTTCAGAAATGCAAATATTTATAAGTTTTGTTAAGGGACACAAAATTAGCTCCTTCGTTAATTTAATCATGTCCACATTAATGCCATACATGTCAAAAGATTTCTTAGATTTAAGAGCAAGGATGGTATCGCCGACTTTTTATCATTGATTGTGACCTCGCGGAAATTAAAATAAGTAGTACACTTAACGCTATTCATATCAAATAAATTACAAACAACCTTACATGTTGTAGAAAGCATTAAATAAATTAAAAAAACTCAAAAAACTAGTAATAACGCAAATTTCATTCAATATCCGGCGTGGCACTAGCCAGGGATGTAGTTGTTTCAATAAGTTATTTGTTTATAGTCTTAGTAAGACTTAATTTTGCTTGCAGAGTTACGAACAGGTTGAATATTCATTTATTCAGGCTATATTTCATTTTTTGAATCTATTCATATTACTACACATTTAATTTACTGGGTCAATGGTCGATGATGGTGAAGAGTCAATCAAATTTTTAGGAATATTAATAAAAAAGTTATTAAAATCCTCAGCTGTAATATCGTGATTGCTACCAGATTGATGATTAGGTTGTTTTTTTTTCACAATATCCTATATAGCTTTCTGGGAATTTACGTGATTTATTAGATTCCCTAATAGCTGCCTCTATGGGAAATTTATATTTGTTCCTACAGCTATTTCCTAATCTGCGAAGTTCAGGATCTTGTGTTTGTACGCAAACATCGTTCATAAAGCAAAGTGTTTCCCGCATGGCTTTTAGGTCGTTATTAAACCAATGTATCTTTTTTTTACCTGTAGTAACATGAGACGCTTTGATTGAACTTTCAGATATAAGCGTACCTTTATGTTGGAGCGACGATAAAAGTATAATCGCAACGATAAGAGCGATGTAATAGCGATGGGTATATTTTTTTTCCTCGGTGTGTTGATAGTGGGGATGTGCATCAAGCGCTCAGCGCTGCGATTAGTTTCCTCAAGAGCTGCAAATCATTGTGCATTGACCTGGTGTTCATATTACACTCCAAATAAGATAAACAAAGTATTCCTTCAAACATGAGTGATTCAGAAGATGAATTACTAATATCTTCCAGTGCCGTAAGTTGGTATGTTATAAACAAGCAATCCAGAAAACGTAAATACAGTACACATCCGATAAATGTTAAACGTTACGAATTTGGCGAGTTCCATCACTTATACAGTGAGTTGAGAAAGTATCCGCACAATTTTTTTGAGTACATGAGAAGGCGCATAGATACATTTGATTATATCTTCTGATTCTTCCCTATCGCGTTCAATAATGTCAATGGACCTGTCATCTTTATGAATAGTTTTAAAATTCCACGAAGAAACTCTAGGAGTGAACTTATCTTATAAAAATAAGAGGCTTGCAAAATGTTTCCAGTTACTTTCATATGAAGGTCCTCCCTCATCACCTGACCTCGGTTTTGGAATGGATGCCAGAGTAGTCCTAAACTTATCCCTTAATGCTGTCCACTTATTTCTTACTAGGAATCCTGAAACAAAGTATGTCAATTAAGATATTATTTTTAGGTACTTGGCGACTGGATAATCTTTAAGCAGCTTAGCTTTTGCTTTTCGTATGGAACCCACAACAGTATCCAAAATTGTAAGTCGATTTGGGAAAAAATGCAACCTCTTCACTTGAAAGTACCAATAGAGGAAGATTTAAAAAAATGTTGCAAAAGACTACTATAGCATTTGGAATTTTCCAAATTGTCTTGGAGCCATTGGCGGAAAGCAAATTAGAGTTGTATGTCCCTCACACTCAGGGTCTATATTTTATAATTATAAGCAGTTCTTTCCGATTGTCCTGCAAGGACTTGTAGATGCTAATTATAAATTTATAAACATTGATGTTGGAGGATACGGAAAACAAAGCGATGGTGGAACCTTCAGATCTTCCCAATCATTTTTACGTTTACAAGACGGTCGATTGAATATTCCAGATGCTACCAGCCTACCTAATTCAGAAGTTAAAGTACAGGGAGGGGCAGAAAAAGCTATCCGATTTCAAATCCCTTTTTCTCAGAAGAGGGAACAGGTAGAGTAGTGGGGTAAACACCGTTAGAAAGCCGGTTTTATGCCATTTGTCATTAGTCAATATGCCTTGGTCTGGTGAACATCGTGCTTTTGTTATTGAGCGGTTTATCGAAAATGGCGGTTCGATAATTGCTACACAACGTGCTTTTCGAATTCATTTCGGACTCGGGCGTCATGATCCTGTTCCACATCACGCTACGATCAAATTTTCGACAGACGGGTTCAGCATTGAAAAAGAAGTCGCCTGGACGTCCCAGGACAGCAACAGGACCTGAAAACGTGGCCAATGTGAGAGCCGCGATTGAACGTTCCCCGCGTCGTTCGGCACGAAAACATTCGCTCGCTTTGGCCATTTCCAACCGCAGTATTCGGCGAATTTTGCACCGGGACCTCAAAATGCATCCCTACAAAATGGTTGTTGCACAGGAATTAATTGAAAGGGATTTTGAAACCCGTATGAACCTGTGTCGCGATCTCCGAGAACTCCCAATAGACGATGTTGTGCTCTTCACGGACGAAGCCCATTTTCACCTTTGTGGCGCCGTAAACAGACAGAATTTTCTATATTGGAGTGACGAAAATCCTCGGGAAATCCATCAGAAACCCCTCCATAGCCCAAAAGTGACTGTGTGGTGTGCTCTTTCCCGGCCCAGGCGTCTGGGGGCCTTACTTTTTTGAAGAAAATGGGCAAACCGTAACGGTCAACAGCGAGCGCTATTGTTTCATGCTGGAAAATTTTCTTCAACCCAAAATGGAAGAAAATGGCGTGGAAAATGTGTGGTTTCAACAGGATGGTGCAACCGCCCACACATCCCGACGATCAATGGACATTCTCAGGGAAATGTTTCCCGGACGCCTCATTTCTCTGAGAGGTGATATTGGCTGGCCACCGCGCTCACCGGATCTCACTCCATGTGACTTCTTCCTTTGGGGTTACCTCAAATCGAAGGTATTCCAGCATCGACCAAGGACCCTTCTTGCTTTACGAAGGGAAATTGCTCGGGCAATTGAAGAAATTCCTGTGGAAATGACGGTGAAAGTCATGGAAAGCTACCGCGAGCGCCTAAATCAGTGTATCCGCTCCCAAGGACGACATTTGAGTGATGTGCTTTTCAAAACTTAAATTTAAAAATGGCATAAAATTTGCGATATGTTAATAAAAAATTGTTTTTGTCAAGTTGAGTGGTTTTAATTTTATAACGTTTTGAAATCGGATAGGTTTTTCTGCCCCACCCTGTACCTTACGTAATAATAGGAGATGAAGCTTATCTGCTCCTAATGAACCTAATGAAACCTTATAATAGACAACAATTAGATTTAGACAATGAATATTTTAATGCCAGATTATCAAGAGCATGAAGAACTGTGTACTTTTGGTATTATTTATATGAAATGGCGAATATTAAGCAAATGTATAGAAACTGATATAATAGGGGTGGCTGACAATATTGTTAAAGCAGTTTGTGTTTTGCACAACAGAATAATTGATAGGGAAGGTATTCAACACAATTTAACGGATATATCATTTTTTTCCGAAAATCATAGTATCAGATGTAACATTGGCAGACCAATAACAAATGCACAAATTATTCGGGATGCATTAAAGAACTATTTGTGTAATAACCCGATATAAAGTAGAATTTAGGTAATAAAATAATTTTCCACTTACTTAAAGTATCTAATTTGATTGCCACTTCATCCCATAGTTTGTCCAGGATAAATCTGTTATGGTGAGTTTTATCCTTTTGGGATTGCGAGCAGAGCGAAGAAATTTAAATGAATACATATCCTCACTCTAATCTCGGTAGGAACAGCGATGTTTACTTATTTAAGATTAATGGGAGTGTAGTGTTTGTTATGATAAAATTAAATTAATATATTTGTGCTGACATACCTGATACAAATACATTTACCAAACAAACAATTATAAAGAAATTTTATCTGAAATTGTATATTATTTATAATATGCAACTAATGATTTTTAACTAATAATAACTTCGTATTAGCATTAAAATAATAATAATTATTGGGCATTCATTATTATTATATAATTTAATGAACACAATATTCCTTTCAATTCGCATTTAAAACATTATGTTATTAATTTTTAACAAATGTCATGTTATGCGAGCAGATCGAAGAAATACAATGTATCATGGTTGAAAAATATAATTGTCATAATATTGCAATTTTTGGTGTTTTCAATCTACCGAGTATTAAATGGGATAACATGATCAACAGCCAAGGTCAACCTGATGCAAAATCATCTGCTATTACTAACTGTTACAACTTTTTAAATGCAGCAGAAATTAACGTTATTCCAAATTCACGGGGCACGTTTCTCGACCTATGCTTCAGCTCACTAGCCAATATATCCATTTACAAATCCCTCGATCCCCTGCTACCGACGTCCGTACATCATTATGCGTACTTTGCGAAGCTCTCAATTGAGTTTAACCACAACGTTGTGACATGTGAAAAACAATTTCTTTATAATTTTGCTGATTTCAACCTGAGTAACTCTTACCTCAATTCTATCAACTGGGATTTCTTGACTTCGACTGATGACTTCGATGCCGCGATTAGTGAATTCTACGATATCATTTATACCGCTATTGATACATTTGTTCCATATAAATATACGCAGCATTACACGAATAGTTACCCTAGATGGATGTCCAAACATTTGATTTCAATAATTAAGAAAAAGAAAGAAGCACATGCATCCTATAAACTTTCTGGCCAGGTTGAGGACTACCATCTATTTTCGCAACTTACGAAGGATTGTAAGAGCTTATCTGAATCCTGCTACAACTAGTATCTCAATGATGTGCAATCATCTATTAAATCGAACCCGCGTTATTTCTGGAAATATGCCAAAGAGTTAAAAAAGAAAGCTGGTTATCCGAATGAAATTATTTATAATGATATCTCCGCTGATAATGGTCTTGATATAGTTAATTTATTCTCGGAATACTTTAGGGCTGTCTACACCACTTCATAATTCATCCCATCAACCTTATTCTGCTTCCTCTGAGGTTCATGATGTTAAACTAGTTTTAAATATTCAAGATGTGTCTAGTGCAATTTCTAACTTAAAACCATCGCATACATACGGTCCTGATCAATTATCTAGTTATTTCCTGCAAAATTGCATTTACTCCTTGTATGGTCCTATTTATATCATGTTTGCTAGATCATTGAATCAAGGCGGAGTTATGGAAAAATAGCTTCATTGTCCCGTTACATAAATCTGGCTCGAGAGCGGATGTGAAAAACTACAGAGGCGTATGTATACAATCCACGATCCCTAAAATATTGGATAAAATGGTTGCAGATCTGTTGGCTTGGTGTACTAAGTCTATTATTTCTCCCAACCAGCATGGGTTTATTGCTGGTAGGTCCACTCTATCTAACCTTCTGGAATATAAGGAATTCGTCTCGAATGCTTTGGATAGTCGGTGTCAGATAGACACTATCTACACTGACTTTACCAAGGCGTTTGATAGAATTGACATTATTCTTTTGCTGGATAAGTTGAGTTCGTTGGGTTTACGTGCCGAAGTTTTGTTATGGATATCCTCTTTTCTCAATAACAGGGTACAGTTTGTTAAGATCGATAACTTTACATCTAATGCAATTACAGTTACTTCGGGGGTACCCCAGGGGTCTCATTGCGGCCCAATCCTCTTCCTATTATTTATCGACGATTTACTTGAATCAATTGTAAACTGTAACTCCTCATTGTATGCCGATGACTTAAAGATCTTTGAAGTCATCTATACACCTGAAGACTGTGCTGAGGTTCAGGCTGACCTGGATCGTATAAATATGTGGAGTGTCAGAAATCGTTTGTCTCTGAATGTCACAAAATGTTTTTCAATGTCTACATATCTTTGTAATAATCCAATCATGCATACTTACACTATCAACTCAGTTAGCATAAAACAGGTTACCACTATGAAAGACTTGGGCATTACTTTCGATACCAGATTCACTTTCAACAACCATATTGCTAATATTACTAATAATGCATTAAAAATATGGGGGTATGTGTGGTCCATAAGTAAAGACATGAATGCTGCAAGTTTGAAAGTTTTATATTGCTCTCTTGTTAGATCAATTTTAGAATATAACTCACCCATTTGGACTCCATTTACTACCACCAATATTATGCGACTTGAACTTGTCCAAAAGAAATACCTAAGAAGCATGGAGTTCAAACTAGGTCGTCAAGGTGATTACCAGGCGATATTGGACGTCCTAAGCATGAAGACACTGGCGGAGCGTCGCATTGATGCGGACTTATGTTTACTGCACCGTTTGATTCACGGAAAGATTCCCGAATATTTCAAAAATATTTTTGTTTCATACTTCTAATAGAAAGACTCGATCAACTACTCTTTTCTACCAAAACACCCACAATACTGTATCTGGTCACAACAATTCGATTTCTCGGCTAACTACACTTGGAAATTTAATTGCCATGACTGGTTTGATTTATTTGATAATTCAATCATTAAAAAAAAAACCTGAAATTTAGATGAAGAAATTTGTATTTACTTTTGGTGTTCTTTACTTTTCCTATTTTAATATTATATAACATCAGCATTACGTAACTTTTATGTCAATTTTGATCTGTACCATATGTTATTTCTTTATAATGGATGTACTCACTTAGTTGAAATGTTTCACGTACTTTATTTTGTTATTATATATTTTGTATTTTATGTATACAAAGGTGGTTACCGTAAATAAACTTTATTATTATTATTATTATTATCATCGCTCTTATCGGTAGCCCTTATCTTCAATATGAACAGGTACAATGTTTTACTTTTCTTCGCTCCGCTTTTATCATCGCTCTGGTCGGTTATCTCCGCTCCAACATACGCTAAGTTTATATAGAAAAGCGATGAGTATGATATAATTAGCTAAACGACTTCGTTTTCTAATCATTACATAATTCACTTAGGTAAATATGCAGTCCGTCTGTATTGGATGGGATCATGGAGATTAGTAATGGTTGATGATTTATTTCCTGTTGATTCAGCTAATCATATTCTATTGCCTACAACTGAAAAAATTGCAGACCCATTTCAAGATGCTCTTGAAGAAGACAAAGGTAACTTATTTTTTAAGAAAAACACCATTTGTTTATTATAATTTTTAAATATAGTATTTATAATGCAACTATAATTACTTTTAAATAAAAAAAGGTTTTATGGAAATGCTGAGATTATAAAAAGTATTCAATTCAATATAAAGTAGTAGTATTTCAATTGATCAGACTAATTTTTAACATATCAATCAGGCTTGATGCTGCTACTAATCGTAATCTTCCAACTAATTCATTTGGATCATCATCTGATGTAGATATACCGGGTGACCCAAGGTTCTGTAAAAGCCCCAGAACTTATTTGCTATTTGAGATATCGACTTCTATTTTTCATAAACTGGTACGCACGCCCATTCTACATATTTTAAAAATATGTATGTTTTTATACAGGGTGTCCCAGTATAAATAACAGAACAAAGTTATGTTTTTTTAAATGGAACATTATTTATTTTTAACCCTCTTGAAAAGCTAATAAAAATAGTATAGGATACTATAGGTCTATTATGGACGGTTGGTTAGTTATGGGCAATTTTGTGGCAAAAACGTGTACACATTGAAAAAGTTGCAGAAGCGTTCCTAGCAAAGATAGCGTATTTTTTGTTACACCAGAGAATTTTCCACATCATGAAGAATAATTCACATTGGCTTAAGTCATGTTTTGTTCATACTGCTATACAGGGTGTCAACATACTCAAAACAATGGGTAACTATTTTTTCTCAAATGGGACACCCTATATATGTTGCCGCTATTGCATGGCATTTTCTATAAGCTTTCCAATGATATACAGTTTGTATAATGAAATACAAAGGATTCTTAAGATTTATAAGTAAAAATATTTTTCTTGCTCAAATAAGAGAACTTTTTACTTAATACCTAACAAAATGTATTTATTTGAAATTACAAAATTATTTTACATGGTAAAATGACAACATTTATTTCAATTTTAACAATTTTTCTTATAATAAGTGCTCAAATATTCCACCCTGTTGTTCAATCACACTGACAATCGCCTCACAATAGAAAGTTTAGTTCTCGTTAGCATTCCTTCGTTAATCGAGTGAAATGCCTCAGTAACTCTCCTCTTCATGTCCTCAAGAGTTGTGGGTCTAACTCTGTAGACAATTTCTTTAACATATCCCCATAAGAAAAATCTATTGGCGTCAAATCTGGAGAATGGGCTGGCCAAGCAATACTTGCTCCTCTTCCTATCCAACGATCAGGATATGCTTGGTCTAAAAATAGGCAAACAAGTCTGTAGTAGTGTATTGGAGCCCCATCTTGTTGCAACCACATACTTTTTGGAGTATTTAGATCAACATTTTCTAGCAGCACTTGAAGATCTTGTTGAAGAAATTGTAAGTACGCTTCACCATTCAAAATACCGTCAAAGAAAAAAGGACCTATCACTCGCCCACCAATAATTCCACCCCATACATTCAGTGACCATCGATTTTGATGATCAATTGTTGCTATCCAATTAGGGTTTGAAGTTGCATAGTAATGCATATTATGCCTATTGACATGTAGTTCTTGGTGTAGTTCAAGATGGTATGGGTGAAATTTATACTTTAACGCGATTCTGTTGACATTGCTTTGTGATATGTCCGTTTCTGCTGCAATTTCTCGAGTGTTTATACTAGGGTTTTCATGCAACATCAATAAAAGGAGTTCATTTTCTTCATTGAATCTATGTCCCAATAATTTCCTTTTGTTGTAGCATATACTACCAGTTGTTTCAAATCTATCTCTTACCTTCCGAAAACTGACAGTTTGGGGTGTTCTTGCTTCTGGATATTTTTGGTGATAAATTCTTCTGGCTAATAGAACATTTCGATCAGCTTCGCCAATGCAGTAAACCATATTTACCAGCTCTTGACGTGTAAAATTCATTTTTGCAGTAGGGAATTGTTTCTAATGTCATTAAAGTAATGCGTCAGAATTATTGTTAGCAGCCAACTTGATACTCAAGAAAAATGTATTTATTGATAAATCTCAAGAATCCTTAATTTTTCATAATACAAACTATATATCATTAGAAAGCTTATTAAAAACGTCATGCATTGGTGGTAAAATATATAGGGTGTTCCATTTGAAAAAAAAGTTATCCATTGTTTTGCGTATGTTGACACCCTGTATAGCAATATGAACAAAAAATAACCAAAGCCGATGTGTGTTATTCTTAACGATGTAGAACATTCTCTAGTGTACAAAAAATGACGCTATCTTTGCTAGGAACGCTTCTGCAATTTTTTCAATGTGTACACGTTCTTGTCACAAAATTGCCCATAACCCATAGTATCTTATACTATTTTTGTTAGCTTCTCAAGAGTGTTAAAAATAAAGTATAAAATATGGGGTGTTCTATAACTTTGTTCTGTAATTCATACTGGGACACCCTGTATAAAAATATACATATTTTTAAAATATGTAGAATAGGTGTGGGTACCCGTCTATAAAAAATAGATGTTGATATCTCAAATAGCAAATAAGTTATAGGGCTTTTACAGAACCCTGGGTCACCCGGTATGTATACAATCGATTTTATTGTCTGGTACTTTCATCATTATCGATGGTAATGCTTCGCCAGTACTAAACAAGTGGAGTAATGATTTTCGTATATTTTTTTGATCTATTACCAGATACTGTATTACGTCCATTATTTTACGTCTTTAGGCATTTGGTTTTGATGAAACATTTTGACAACTACATTACAAGATGATGAGACATCTTGTAATGTACCTATACTAATGAATTCAATTAAAATGTATTTTTTTATGCTTTGTATTAATAATCGACTTAAAAACTGTAAAACAATGAGGTTTTTTATTTTATTTTATCCTATAATGTTATCATGCCAATAACTCCTTAGCAACGAGTAACGTTAACCCTTTGAGGGGCACATTTTTGGGAAGCAGATGAAACGGGGAAACTAATGGCACTTTGGCACTTTAGGTTTTCTGGGTCGCTGATTCCAATTTCGGTGTCAGAAATGAGTTTTGACAGCCGTTAACTGCCAAATCGGCTGTCAAGTGTCGGAAAATGCAATGAAAATCGGGAAATAGGCGTTCATTGGCTGATCCAGGAAGGTTACAGACCAATAATGATGTGGGAAGAATTTTCCGATAGTTGACTGCTGTCAAAAACTGTCAAAATGGACATAATGTAGTGAAAAACAAGTTGGGCGTCGTTTTCCGCTTTCCAAGGTCGCTGAACAAGATTGCAACATCGGAAAAGAGTTTTGACAGCTAGTCAACTGTCAAACCAGCTGCCAAGTCATGTATTATAAAATCAAACCCTGTAGCCAGACGTTCATTGGCTCTCTGGGAATATAATTGATGACTAACAATGAAGAATATATTGGCAGTTGATAGCGGTCAAATAACTGTCCCAGTGAAGAGAACGAAATCAAAATACAAGGTCGGCATGGTTTTACCGGACAGAATATCGATATCCGAGATGGGCATTGGCAGCTGGCAACTGCCAAACCAACTGCAAAATAATGTAATCAGCAAAGATCATACAAAAATCATATTTATTGAATATTTTGGGAGATTTGAGGACCAAGCTTGCTGTCAAATGCGGATCTTGGCTGTTGACAACCGACACAGACCTGTCAGGATAGAGCAGTAGACATGTTTTTTTTTTGTATTTTTTTGTTTGTTTTGTTTTGTTTTTGTTTTTGTTTTGGTTTTTTTTACAATCATTGTAAGTTTTTTATCTTTCTTTCGTTTATTTCTAATTTAAAAAAAAAATTCTACTAACCACGTATTGTTTTGAATTTTTTCCGGCGTTTGTTACGATTTCATGATGTTTTAGCTAGATGGAATTTCTCATAGCAATTGCTCTTCCCATCTATGCACAGGGAAACATTGCAGGTTTTGCAATAAAATTTTGTCCGTTTTTCATTTGCCTTTGAACTGTAATATGCACATCGGTGTCGAGTTTCTCGAGTACCTGGGAAATGAGGTCTCTGAACTGTTCTCACACTGTCAGGCACTTGCAGCACAAAATTTCTAGAAGGGAGCTCGGACGAATGTCTTCCTCTTTTTGGACGATCAGGAAACCCTAATAGGTAATCAATCACTGATAGCCGGAAGTCCTTGAGCGATAAAGTTTTCTGTGGAAAGGACATTTTATATAAAATAAAATAATTCACCAAAGTCACGTCTATGAAGTGCCAAAAAATTCGATGCCACCATTTCTTACTCTTGCGAGGTATTTGGTAACAATTTTTCATGGCATCCACTTTGTCAACGGTGCCCCTATGGGCATTATAATCCTTGGCTACAATCGGACACGAAAATACCTGCATCCAGGTTTCCATCTTTCTACTTGCTTCTGGTTTCCGAGATGATAGAAGCGTCGTGGAAATTGGTTAGAAAATGTACCGGCTTTTTATCGATCCACTTCACCCATTGTATGCCTTTATAAGAAGTCCAGAATTCGCTCTCCCCGCGCGACATTTCTTTATGTCTCGTTTGTAGTTTGAGTAAATCTTTCCTATTTTTTTGCACCGTTCCACATGCCAAAATTCCGTCAACCAGCAAACTCGACATCAAGTCCACGGTGGTCAAATGAATTATCAAAATAAATACAATAGTTTTTGTTGACCTAGGTTCGAGTCAGATCTCTTACTACCCTTTCGCCTAAAAAAAGTTCTGGTCTTCCCTGGACCTTTCCGGTATATATTTGAAATTAGCCAAGCATATCCACAATGATCACCTAAGATTTGAAGCCTTTCGGGACCGGTTTCATGGGTTCGTACTGCTTTATGGAGCTTCTGCCCTTAAACTTGATCATGCTCTCATCTGCCGCTTGATTTCTAGTTGGGTCATAAAATCGCAAATATGTGTCTGAGAGGTTGTCAAGAAAGGGTCTTACTTTGTACAATTTATCGTACCCAGCTTCATTCTTCTTTCGTTCTTTGAAACTGTCATTCAGATGTAAACCGGAGAGTAAAAACGAAAATCTCTTCACGCTCATCGTAGAACTAACATAACGATCATTGAGCTGGACGTTGGAAGACCAATAATCGCGGCAGGATGGTAACCGTTTAACTCCCATCATTATGTTCAGACCGAGAAATTGTTTGATTTCTTGGGGGTCAATTATTTTTTCTGTTGACAGCAATAGAGATTAGATTGATCTGCAATAGAGTTGATATTGGTTTCAGAAAATAAACATAAAAAGAATCTCCCGGGCTCTTGAAATTCTCTGGTAGATTTTTAGGGCCAGTATGTTCGACAAAAGGTTTATTGGTGGCACCCCTACGCTTTCTCTCCCAGATTCCGTCCATCTCAGATAGCCGAATGCTTAGAGGAGTATCGTCATTTGAATCACTAGCCTCGTCTGGCTCTCTCTCTAGAGTACTGAGCCCGATAAATGACTGTTCTGATAAATCATCCTGACAGAGAGACTCCTCGACTCCCTATCCTCGAAATCGTCATTTACTGATTCGCTATCACTTGGGATTTCATCCTCTTCAAAATCTTGAATCCTCATTTCAAAATACAAAATTTTTCCAGAAACTGTTCTTACGGAATAACGGAAGATGATCTAACTTGACAGCTCTTTTGGCAATTGACAGCTGTCAAAGGATATTTTACACCTGAAATCGCTAACAGTGACCGCGAAAACCGATAAAATGAGTCTCAGCTCCTATTTCTGTGACACTTGCACCATCTCGTCAGTCCGTTGACAACTGTCAACCAATATTTTAGGTATTAAAATCGCGAACAGGGACCGCGAAAACCTATAAAATGAGTGGCAGCTTCCATTTCTGTGACCCTTGCACCATCTTGGCAGTCCGATGACAACTGTCAAGTACCATTGCCATATCGAAAAATTCACAAGTTGTAGAATGAGCGATACACTTCGAAGTCCCCTTCTCAAATCAGGCTCCTCAATAATACTCCGTATGCTAGTCAGATTAGATTTTAATTACCATTCTCGTCTTTTGACAGTCTATTAGCAGCTATTGCCAAAATATATATCAGCTTATCGTGAGTCAGGACTAGAGTACACCAGAAAATGAAATCAGCGCGTTTTTCGCGAATCTCAAATATTTTGTGAATCTTGATAGCTGTTTTGACAGTTGACAGCTGTCAAAAGTCATTTTTGACACCAAATTCATAATCAGCGATCCCAAAAACATATGTCTAGGTAATAAAATCATATTGTTAATTGCAAAAATTTCACGTGACCGATTTTTTCTGAAAAAGTCGATTTGTTCATCTTTATTTGTTAATAACAAATTTCCAGTGAAAAATAATGCCAAATTTAGTTTGAGTAGTTGACTACACCCATTGTCCACGTGAGACATGACCTAGGGTACAAAATAATGGCATCTGAGCGAGGGAATTTAGGTGGGACGTATATGTCCCACCGCCCCGCAGAGGGTTAAGGTACCTTTAACAACACTAGTGTTGTTAAGAAATTCTTAACAACACTAGTGTTGTTATATTACGTTAACGCAACTCGTTGTTATGGAGATTGGTAAACAAACATGATTTCGCTTTTTCACGGTTTTCATTAAACTTTTTTTTTAATTAAAAAAATAGAAATGGGATAAAATAAACCGTGTTACGACGCACGTAACGGTATTTGGTTTTACCAAAATTCGAGAATTAAAAAAAAAACTTTTCTCTGGCAATGTAAAAACCTTCAAAACGTTACTTGTATCGTAAATTACTATTACAGTTTTTGCTCATTACTTAACTACGTTGATGAAATTTTAGTTGTCACGATTGGCTGTACCTAAACTTGACAGATGTCGACGATGTCGACGACAAAATATAAAATTGCCATTAACGATAATTCATAAGATAATTGGCACTCTCCAATGCGTTAAATTCTGAAAATGTTGGATATTGCCTGTTGGGAAGTTCGCCACCAGTACTACTAAGGTTAAAAAACGTAACATTGTTCAATTTTTATCGGCGTGAAAAATGTACGAATTCGGGGACAATCGAATGGGCGAATTCATGAATTCACCAAGCGTTTGGCGATGACGGTTCAAGTTAGCATACTCTGGCCTAAAATTCGTAATTTATAATGCGATCACTTACGTGGAAATAGTTTGTTTATTGCACCCTTAGCAACTGTCTTTCTGGAGGTCTGCAAGTAATATTTGAGGTTCATTATGTTATGAAAATAAACTATTGAAATCGCCGTAGAAATACGAGAGTAATTCAGTAATTAGGTCACAAAAGGTATTATAAAAAATCTATATATACAGGGTGAGTCGGGAGGAGCGCACCAAACTCTAGGAGTGTATTATACACGTGAAAATAATGTAAAAAAACTCATTTGTTCTTATCCGATTTTTATTTGTTTTCAAGTTATAGCATATTAACAAATAAACAAGTTATTATACAAAAAATGTTTCTTTCAACAAATGTTCAAAAATACCGCCATTGACTTCTAAACATTTTCTGCTTCGTCTACGAAGAGCGTTTGTTGCTCTCCCAATTGATTCATTTCTTTCTTCTTTTATATGGGCTGCAGTATTCTCAATTCGTCTAATTAGTGATTCCCGTGTGTCCACTTTTATTTTGTAGACTTCATTTTTCATCCAGCCCCATAAACAAAAATCTAGTGGTGTGAGGTCTGGAGATCTTGCAGGCCAATTAATAGGACCTCCACGACCAATCCAACGCCCTGGAAAACGTTCGTCCAATTGTTGCTTGACTTGACAACCGACATGTGCAGGAGCTCCATCGTGCTGATAGTACATCTGCATTCTAATATTTATAGGAACATCTTCTAGCAGGCCTTGTAATTCATTTTGTAAAAAATTGAGGTAGTTGCCTCCTGTGAGACGATTCTCCAAAATGAAAGGGCCGATTAAATAACTGTCAACCATACCACACCACACGTTTACAGAAAACCGATGTTGAAAATTGCTTTCGACTGTTGCGTGGGGATTTTCATCAGACCATACATGAGAGTTACGAGTGTTGTTAATGCCATCACGGGTAAATGTAGCTTCAGCCGTAAAGAGTATACTCGATACATTACAATGACAATTGCCCTCATTTACTTATTAACCAATGAAATCGAATAACGTTGATGAGATGATCCAATAAAATTCTAATTACGATGCGTAACAGACCACGCTCTATGTTATGCATGGCAATTCACCCTGGGTGGTATCTAATCAGATAATCTCTCATGTTGGTATTGCCTAGCAACGCGTTGGTTCATTTTCTATAACGTATAAAACGTCAGTTATTGCCGGACTTTTAAGCAGTTTGCTCCTGATTTCGATTTGTTTGTATTTTCGGGTGAAGTGTTAGTGCTTTCATAAGTAATAGTATTCATAGGCATTTCTCAAAATCTTGGTAAGCTCATTTTTACTACAATTATTGTGGCGCAGATTAATACACGTCTGACACTTGGTGTCAAAATTTAACTTTTCAAATTATGAAGTGTGAACTTTCTGTTCGGCCAATTGTCTTCTCGAATCTAACTCGTGACTGATTTTTCCTAGGCAATTATTAGCGTCTGGATCACTCTTGCTTGTTGCTTCTAGAAAATCGGCACTCCTGCTTCGCAGTCGTGCCGATTTTCGTCGCAACAAGCAATCGTGATCCTGCCGCTAATAATTGCCGGCAAAATCATAGGCACTCGTTATATTACTGTTGATTATTATTTATCCACCGACAAAATTCCTTACGGTTAGCGTAATCCCCTGGTTGTAGGTGCTGTACTCTCTGAACGTGATAAGGATATAAGCCTTGCTCGTGTAGCGTGTTCATCACTCTTTTTTGTGGAATTGCCAATTGAGTGGCAATTCTCCGTGAGCTAGTAGTTGCATCTTCTTCTACTAGATGCAGAATATTTTCTACTTCTACAAAACCTTGTCGAGCAGCGCGCTCATATGTTATGTTAGCACTGGGAAGCTTACCAGTCTCGCACAATTTGTTGAAAACTCGAATAAATATGTTTTTATCAGGATGTCTTTGGTGTGGAAAACGTTCACGATATTCTTCAACAGCAGCTGTAGCATTTCCATTACAGAAACCATATACAAACACCATATTTGCATATTCTAAATTTGAATAAGTATGTGGCATTTTGCAACACTAACAATCACATTAATTCGAACTTAAACGTTCAGTTACTGTTCACCGTACACTGACAGTTCATCAAAACGTCAGAATTATCAAATGTTTATAAGCCTCGAACATGGCATACTTTGATAATGTTAAAATTCAGATAGAAGTGGAAAGCTAGATGAACATTTTTAATTACGCCATAACTTGAAAACAAATGAAAATCGGATAAGAACAAATGAGTTTTTTTACATTATTTTCACGTGTATAATACACTCCTAGAGTTTGGTGCGCTCCTCCCGACTCACCCTGTATATAAATGAATGTTTGTTTGTTTGTTTGTCGTTTATGGACACCTAAACCATTCGTCGGATTTGGATGAAATTTTCAGGGGTTAATGTAATCATGCGGCGGAAGGTTTCTGTGTAAAATAGAATATGTTTGTCTACCATTTCTTGGGTTTCAATGTACATAACCTAACTAATAGTATTTGTTGTATTTAGCGAATGTCAGGAGGATGGAATAACGTACGTCAGGCGTTACCAACTGAAATTGGTGCGACCTGAATTCACTTGATTTGCCAGGCATGCCACCGCACATTTTAACATTGGAACTTGGCGTGCCTATAATCCTTCTTCGCAACATCAATCCACCACAACTTTGCAACGGCACCAGGCTTTCAGTGAAAAAGATGATGAACAATATCATCCAAGCTACCATTTTTAATGGAAAATTTACTATTACCACGCATCCCAATGATTCCGACAGATATGCCATTTCAATTTAAACGTTTGCAGTTTCCTGTGCGAGTTGCTTTAGCAATGGCAATCAACAAAGCACAGGGCCAATAGCTACAAGTGTGTGGACTAAATTTGGAGAATCCATGCTTCTCACATGGACAACTATATGTGGCCTGCTCACGTGTAGGAAAACCATCAGATTTATTCGTGTGCGCACCAGACGGAAAAACTAAAAATATTGTGTATCCTAAAGCACTCCAATAAACAAATTTAATCTTTATCTCTATATTTGAGTGGCAGTGCAACGCATGCCGGGTAACGCTATCTATCTTCTTCTATATATATATATATATATATATATATATATATATATATATATTACTCCCCTTCTGGATATATATATATATATATATATATATATATATATACCGGGTGTGGCACTTAAGACGCCTCGGACCATAGCTCCTTTATGATAAAAGCTATCGAAAAAAATCTAAGAACAAAGTGGTGCATAGTTACCGTCGCTATGTCTCAAAAATATTTCTAATCATCAGTGGCGTGCCGTACTCCAGTGGCGTACCAAACTTATGTTTTTTTAAATGGAATGCCCTATTTTTTATTGCAGATTTGGAAAGTGCTCGACGAGTACTTATTTTTTTATCTAACATGTTATACCCTTCACTTTAGCGGTTTCGCTGTTATAACCCCTTCTTTCAAAATTGCGCCCCATTTTTGAGATTTTTTTGTGGAGAAACTAATTGACGCCGGCGCCTAAATTTTGAATTGAGGTACAGGTTAAGACCTCGTATACCTTCACATAATTTTTTTTTGGGTAATTTATGGAAAAAAAAAATTTTTTGATTGATCTTCGCATGTTGTCATTTTTTCCGAAAATTTCAAATGGCACCCCCCTAAAAAAATTACGGCGTTGTACAGCCAAAACTCTAAATTTTTCATTGGTGTAAAAAAAATTACACATTGCATAACAAAATTTCGGAGAAAAAAGGAATTTCATCGCAAATGTCGGGAAACGTTTTCCGTTCCCAAGTGTGCCATGAGAAAACAAAAGATTGGTAATTGTCAAAGTAAATTATTAGACGTCAGTAGCAGCCATAAGTCATTTTTGATAAACGTTCTAAAAATGTTCCGAACTCAAGAGGAAATGGTTGACATGATATTTATTCTTGGAGAATGTAACAAGAATTGTTTCTTGGCATCACGAGTGTACGCTGCGAGATATCCGCACAGGGCACATCCAAATGAACGTGCGTTTCAAAAAGTGTTGGAGAGATTTACTACTACGGGAAGTGTGAAACAGCCAAGGAGAGTTAGAAACAAGGCAGTTATTACCGAAAATAATGAACTGCAGGTTCTGGAGGCAGTTATTGAAGATCCTCATACCAGTATCCGTGATATTAGTAGGAATCACGATATTTCAACGCGATCCGTACATCGTGTTCTTAAAAAGTACAAATTCCGTCCATTTAAGATTCAACTGCACCAAGAATTGCAACCTCAAGATTTTCATGCGAGGCAAGATTTCTGCATGTGGGCTATCAACAAAATTGAGCAGGAGGAATCATTTCTTATGCGCGTATTATTTTCTGATGAAGCAACGTTCCATAAAAATGGGCATGTCAATCGCCACAACTACCATTATTACGCCGATGAAAACCCACAAGCCATGCGAATGATAAACCACCAGCAAAGATGGTCGCTGAATGTTTGGGGAGGTATACTTGGAGAACACCTTTTGGGTCCTTATTTCATCGAGGGGCACCTGAACGGCAACAGTTATTTGAGGTTCCTTCGCGACGACTTAGATGATCTCTTGGAAAATGTCCCACTAGCCGCTCTTCGACAGATAGTTTTCCAGCACGATGGAGCTCCTGCACATAATAGCTGTGTCGTTCGGGAATTTCTCGATGAAACGTTTCCGGACTCCTGGATTGGTCGTGGGGGTCCTGTGAGGTGGCCGCCAAGATCACCAGACCTCACTCCCCTTGACTTCTTCCTTTATCAAAGACGAGGTTTACAGGACGATACCAACTACTGTCGAGGATATGAGGGAGAGAATCCGCGCGGCTTTCCGCGGTATATCACCAGAAGTCCTTAGTGCAGTGTCTAGAGCCTGTGAGTCGAAGTTGCGGTTATGCCTCCAGCAGGAAGGTCGTCATTTCGAACATTTAGTTTAATTTGTTAAATTTTCTTTATCTGCATTTTTCATATCATGTTGAATAAATAGGTACATACTATTATGTTGACCGTATTTGTGTATTTGTTTTCTCATGGCACACTTGGGAACGGAAAACGTTTCCCGACATTTGCGATGAAATTCCTTTTTTCTCCGAAATTTTGTTATGCAATGTGTAATTTTTTTTACACCAATGAAAAATTTAGAGTTTTGGCTGTACAACGCCGTAATTTTTTTAGGTGGGTACCATTTGAAATTTTCGGAAAAAATGACAACATGCGAAGATCAATCAAAAATTATTTTTTTTCCATAAATTACCCGAAAAAAAATTATGTGAAGGTATACGAGGTCTTAACCTGTACCTCAATTCAAAATTTAGGCGCCGGCGTCAATTAGTTTCTCCACAAAAAAATCTCAAAAATGGGGCGCAATTTTGAAAGAAGGGGTCATATCAGCGAAACCGCTAAAGTGAAGGGTATAACATGTTAGATAAAAAAATAAGTACTCGTCGAGCACTTTCCAAATCTGCAATAAAAAATAGGGCATTCCATTTAAAAAAACATAAGTTTGGTACGCCACTGGAGTACGGCACGCCACTGATGATTAGAAATATTTTTGAAACATAGCGACGGTAACTATGCACCACTTTGTTCTTAGATTTTTGTCGATAACTTTTATCGTAAAGGAGCTATGGTCCGAGGCGTCTTAAGTGCCACACCCGGTATATATATATATATATATATATATATATATATATATATATATATATATATAAAACCGAATTTGAGTAACGGGTGTGCGGCTTATATATATAAAAATTAATGTTTGTTTGCTAGTTTGTTTGTCGTTTTATGGACACCTAAACCATTCGTCGGATTTGGATGAAATTTTCAGGGGTTAATGTAATCATGCGGGGGAAGGTTTCTGTTTAAAATAGAATATGTTTGTCTACCATTTCTTGGTTTTCAATGTACATAACCTAACTAATAGTATTTGTTGTATTTAGCGAATGTCAGGAGGATGGAATAATGTACGTCAGGCGTTACCAACTGAAATTGGTTGCTTTCACAACCTGTAATTAGCATTTAAAATTAAAACGTAAAATTAAACAGCCCTCACTAACGTTTAAAGCCTAATCCGTTTTCGGCCAGACGAACAAATCGAACAGGATACGTCACCAGTAATAAGCTACGTATTGACGACGGCGCAGCATTGCAACGCATGCCGGGTACTCGCTAGTAATAATATAAAAACCAGTTTTATTTTTCGACAAAGTCTCCACCAACATTTATACACTTATCCCATCGCTTTATTAATGCCCCAATACCTGCAGCATAAAATTATTTGGGTTGTCGTCTAAACCACATGCGTACCTCTTGTTGAAGATCGTAATCACCCTCGAAATATTTGCCGCCAAGATGCCTTTTGAGTGGACCAAACAGATGATAGTCGCTTGGAGCTAGGTCAGGACTGTAAGCCGGATATTCAAGAATTTGCCACCCTAATTCTTTAATTCTCGCTTGGGTCAATCGGGCCGCATGCGGCCTAGCATTATCGTGATGCAGCAATATTCCTGTCGTCAGTAGGCCTGGACGTTTTTTCGAATTACATCCCGAAGCAACAACAAAACTCTACAGTACGATTTAGCATTAACGTTCTTACCTCTATTCTGGAAATGGGCTAGGAGCACTCGTTAATAATCCCAGAACACGGTAAGCATTACAAATAAATTGGAAACAACCCTTACTTGTTGCAGAAAGCTTTAAATAGATTCAATAAAACGTTTTATTGACGGTAAGCATTATCTTACCAGCTGAGGACACAACCTT
The DNA here is from genome assembly GCA_910593695.2 of Ocypus olens. Taxonomy (NCBI): domain Eukaryota; kingdom Metazoa; phylum Arthropoda; class Insecta; order Coleoptera; family Staphylinidae; genus Ocypus; species Ocypus olens. The sequence goes on along the minus strand of OU343063.1, from coordinate 15,966,373 downwards.
GAATTTCTTTGTAGGCGGTGAAGAAGGATATTTTCATTGCATTAAATCTCGATTTGTTTCGGGTTGGTAATGATGCACCCATGATTAATCACCAGTAATAATCCTGTTAAGCATGCCCTCCTCTTTATCGGCGTACTGAGAGATATGTTGTAGGGATAAGCCCATTCGATTTCTTTTGTGTTCCCGAGTCAGTTGTCTAGGTACCCACCGTGCGCAAACTTTCCGGAAATTCAAACGATCGTGCAAAATTTCATGAATCAAACCACGAGAACACCCTATTGCAGTTGCTATGCTGCTTATTGTTACCCGCCTGTCAGTTCGAACCATCTCGTCCACCTGTCGAATTGTTGCATCGTCGTAATCTGAACGGGTCGGCCAGTTCGATGTTCGTCAACAATTTTTGAGCATCCTTGTGAAAATTTCTCGATCCAGTTGTACACTGCTTTAGACGATAAACACTGTTCACCGTAAACAAGAGACATTTCCTTGTGGATATGATTTGCAGGAAGTCCTTTTGCCCAGAAAAAAAAACGCACAACAGCACGCTGCTCTTCCACAGCATACTCTTCGAGCGCGGTCGCCATTTTAACACTGCCTACACAAGCGCACGGCAACTACCACTTGAGTATCATAAAGCTGGATTGTGCTGCCACCTATTGATATATAGGGAAGTAACTAACTGCTATTTTCATCTTTCTCACATCAGTTTGTGATCTAATTACTGAATTTCCCTCTTACTTATGTCAAATACTAAATTCGTAAGAAACAATTTTTTTTTTCAGTGCTGCCATATGTTGCAGATTACGTTTAAATATATATTTTATTTTAAAAATAAATCCTTAACTGAAACTAAAGTAGAAAAAATAGTATATTATAATTGTTTAATAAGAGGTATTATGGAGCACTCGTGCCATAACATACCCTCTTATTAAACTTGTATAATAGTGCACTAATTTTTTTTGTATTTACAGCATCAAAGGCAAAGAATAAAGAAATTGAGCTGTGGCCATTTCTACTATGTAAGGCACTGTTAAAAGTTGCAAGCTTAACGTGGAATGAAAAGGAAGATCTAGTCGACTGTGATATAATTTCTATGCTAACTGGATGGTTGGTGCAAAAAGTAAATGTTTCAAGTAAGTATTACTAAAATGCGTATTCTTAGTATGTTAGCCAGAATATGTGGGTGTTAGTATCTCGGTCTGATTAGAAGTAGTTACTTGACGCGATTAGTAGATTTTAATAATTTAATTTATACTATGCGTAAGGATATTGTAACAGTAGAAAGGTGGACTAGAGCTAAAAGTAAACTGACCTGCACTCGGCCCAGTGTGTATCTCCTAATTGAGGTATGGCTGCCTCTTCCAACTATCTAGCGGCACTGGAGACAAACATACAAATGCTGAGGGGTAATGTGATAGTGGCGAACGACGTAAAGCCAAAGTCATCCGGTGGGGTTCCCTTCACTCATATCAGAAGAGAGGAAACGTCGCACCTCACAGCGTCGCTAGACATACACAACCTAGCCAAGTAGGTACACTAGTGAAGAGTGTAGGACAAAAAATCCTTGGGTATGTTCAGGGACATAAGGTACATGCTTTGGGAGTGGAATAAATAACGACACGTTATTAAGTTGAGGAAGATGCTGGGCTCCACCCCGCCAATCAAACATATCAGCCACCTAGAACCAAGCTGCAGTATGTATGTTCGGCAGTAGTACCGAGGAAATAACACGGAGGCAGAAAACAGCTCAACTGATTATGTGCTGAGATAGAAAAGCTCCATTGGGTAGATAGACAAATGTCCCGGTTAAGGGCCAGGTGTGGTCTTTGTATGGAACTGGTCATCACCCGCAGACAGGATTTATGGGATCTTCTGAAAATAATATACACAAGCAAGGACTACTGCTGGGAAAAACTATGTGAGAAGGTCAAGGAGTAACCTGTTGGGTGATTCACAGAATCTGCGCGCAGTCTCTAGGTCTCCCGAATAGCACGGCAGGTAGTCCAGAAGATCTTTCAGTATGTGGGAAGAGATTGGTACGCTGGGGAGGCTCTGTCCAGAATCCATGCTTTCCTGGACAAAAACAGTCTTAACAACAGGTATGAGTTAAAGGAACAGATAGGTCCCTAGTCTCGACGAACTGACAGGAGTGTTTAATCTCGGTCTAAAAGAGTGGGTCTTCTTTAAAGGCTGGAAGAGTAATGCTTCTTCACAAGATGGGAAAGCTGCCGGAGAGCCCGTATGCCTTGATAATTCACCTTGGAGCTTTTGGACAAGGTAGAGACAATCCGTATTCCATTGCGGGTGCTTGACCATTGGCGCTGTTCACGCGGTACTGAAAATCGTGGAGGAGATGATCATAGAAACCTGAAAAGGTGTATGCATTTTTTAATTGTTGCTTTCAATTACGTCCCATAGGAATGTATTATAGACGCTCTGGTAGTGTGACGGCCATAGGGACATCTCTACCTGTGAAACGTGATAAAAGTAACATTAGCGAATGAAAAATAACCTATTTGGACGCAGAAACAAGGAAGATTTTCGCCTTGGACTAGCAGTCACCGCTTACTCAAACTCAGCCGAGAGAGGAAAATACGCTGTATTGGTGGCAGTCCAGGTCATGATTTAAATCTTGTCTTCATTTTGGCTCCAAAAAAGACAAGGTCCGTGTGGCTCTCCGGAAAGAGGACGGGGCATCGGTAAAATGCAGTCATCGGGGTATATATGGAGGAGAAACTATTTGAGAAGGCCGTAAAATACCTGGGTATGTGTTTAGAGGCCAACCAACGCCAGACCAATCACGTATATGGGATAGCCAAGGTCGCAGCGAGGAAGGAAGTTACAATATCTAGGCTGCCCCTCAACTTCAGCGGACGGGGATTCCGTTGAAGGGACTTTGACCAACGTTGGTTATTTTTATCGAAATATGTGGTGTCACAATTTTTGGTTATTTTTGTGAGTTGTTCTGCTTGGACATTAATTAAATCCATTTTTTTTTTTTTTTAATAAAATTGAAATGTTTTGATGTCCAAAACTCATACAGACCGATTTTTTTATAAAAAACGAAATAACCCTTATGTTTGGTCCGCCAAAGTATTTCTGTTCTGTACTGTTTTTTTTTTTAATGGGGAATTTGGATTTAAAATTAAATATTGTTATACAAATTTTATTGGAAATTGCGTTGATGTGAAATTTTTATCAACCTGTTTTTTTTTTCAAGCCAAAGTGAAATTCAGTGATTTTCTTTTTTATTACATTGAATGTTGTTTTCAACAGTAATATAACGAGTGCCTATGATTTGGCGGCAATTATTAGCGGCAGGATCACGATTTTCTAGAAGCAACAAGCAAGAGTGATCCAGACGCTAATAATTGCCTAGGAAAAATCAGTCACGAGTTAGATTCGAGAAGACAATTGGCCGAACAGAAAGTTCACACTTCTTAATTTGAAAAATTAAATTTAGTGACACCAAGTGTCAGACGTGTATTAATCTGCGCCACAATAATTGTAGTAAAAATGACCTTACGAAGATTTTGAGAAATGCCTATGAATACTATTACCGATGAAAGCACTAACACTTCACCCGAAAATACAAACAGATCGAATTCGGGAGCAAACTGCTTAAAAGTCCGGCTATAACTGACATTTTGTATGATATAGAAAATATACTAACGCGTTGCTAGGCAATACCAACATAAGAGATTATCTGATTAAATACCACCCAGGGTGAATTGCCATGCATAATATGCAGCGTGGTTTGTTACGCATCGTAATTAGGATTTTATTGGATCATGTCATCAACTTTATTCGATTTCATTGGTTAGTAAGTAAATGAGGGCAATTGTCTATTTAATTTTTTTCAATTTTTTTTTTCCGTCTTACCGGGGTTGCATCTGATTCCATTGTAATTTTATCGAAACGATAATGATTCGTAAGGCAAAGTTACCGATGACGGCCGACGGCGCTGTGCAGCCCCCGGGGGTGCAAATATTTTGAAAAAATTCCCAATGAAAGCCGGTCAAATCCACTGGCGACCCTTGAAGTTTCGGCTTTTCGACTTGAATTTAAATTTAATTTCATTTCCGGCCGTTTGAAAATTGACATGATTGGAATTTTTTTAATTCAGATTTTTTTTCCAATGAATTGTCAGAAATGTTTTCATTGGGATTTCTCATTTTACATGATTTTATTGTTGCAATCAATAAAATGTTTCCCTTAATCAGTGGTGATTTCCTCCACCGAACCCTCGTCAACACACTGAGAGGATTTCCCAGAGGAAACGGCTTTTCGGATGCTCTCCGGAAGTTGATTGATGGTTGTTTTCGCGATTTTGCAAATTCAGTTTATCATCATGTCATCAAAGGATGATGATTTTTTAATACACGCCGCATCCGACTGCGCGGTCATTCAAAGGAATGAAAAAGAAAAAAATGGTGATGTGGCCATCATGTTACTTTCTCCGTATAGATGGTGTCATTTATATTTACGGTTTCATGGTTTATTTTCAATTTAAATCATATTTTAAATGTCCATCGAATGGTTTTTAAACTCGGATGAAACTGACGTTTAAAACGTCATAATTATGAAAGATGTGAAAATTATCCTGCAAATTCAAAAACTCAGTATACTAAAAAACTGAAGCGATTTCGAAAAAAACTTATTCTTTATAAGTTGTTTATTTTGGCATTCTCTACAATTATTATTAACATAAATTTGCTCACAATTATAAACCTGAAATGAAGAAAAAAATTTTTTTTCTCGAATAACAATGATTTTATGAAAAATCTTTTTGAACAAGAGATGTTCATTTATTTGTTGCCTTCAATTTTTGTTTATATATTTTTGTGATATTTTTCATTTTTAAGAAGATATTGGAAAAAAAAACAAAAAACGGTTAAGGTAAACACCCACTTCCGGTGTGCGAAATTTTACCAAAAGCTTTTCAGTTCTTCGGTTTTTGAAATAAGACTTATGTTCAAAGTTTGATTTCAATTGCTCTGTTAGTTTTTGAGATACATCGACAGACACAGACACAGACACAGACACAGACACAGACACAGACACAGACACAGACACAGACACAGACACAGACACAGACACAGACACAGACAGAGACAGAGACATAGACAGAGACAGAGACAGAGACACAGACAGAGACACAGACAGAGACACAGACAGAGACACAGACAGAGACAGAGACATAGACAGAGACAGAGACAGAGACACAGACAGAGACACAGACAGAGACACAGACAGAGACACAGACAGAGACACAGACACAGACACACATACACACACACACATACACACACACACACACACACACACACACACACACACACACAAACACTCACACACATTTCCGTAAAAGTAGTATGGGGTTTTGTGTGGCATCTCTCAAAGGAATTGAGTCCTGAATGCCTTAAAATTTTATATTGTTCACTTGTTCGCTGCCACCTTGAGTATGCATCTCCAATATGGTCACTTTATTTGCTGATGGATATTGAGAGAATTGAGAGTGTGCAGAAAAAATTCTTACGAGCTATTGAATTTAAACAGGGCACTAAACACATCCAAGGTTCTTATTCATCAGTGATGGGCCAATTGAAGATGCATACTCTGGAGGTTCGCAGATCAATTTCCGATCTTTGCACACTTCACGGTTTACTAAATTCAAGTATAAATTCCCCTTCCTTATTGTCAGATATTAAATTATTTTCTTCAAACTATTCAACTGCTTTAAGGAGTAATACTTTATTTTCAATTAACAAATATAATACGAATTTCTCATATAATAACACCATCAGTCGTATGCTTAGATTGGCAAATGATCTAAATGTTAATCCCTGGTTCAATTTGTTCAATGTTGAAGGCCACAAATTTAGAATGGCACTTAACAAAAATTTATAATAATAACGATTTATAATTTTATAGTATTTATTATCTTTAAATCATTGAGCAATAACTATATGTTAACTAGATTTAGTTTATTTAGTTTAAGTTTATTTAAATATGTATTCTGTCGCATTATTGTAAATAGGGGGCTCCCGTTAACAAATAAATAAATAAATAAATAAATAAATAAATAAAAATTTGAAAAAAAAATCACCATCACAATCCTTTCTCGTACTTCGTGACGGAGAAAGTAAAAATCCGCAAAGGAATTGAATTTAGTTCGGGATTCCGGGGACTGCACAGTTCACAGCAGTAAAAAAGTTGGTCACCTTAATCATCCAACTGTTTCAGACCAAAACAAATGAGTCAACGGTCGCCGACAAAGCTTTGCCGTGACGGGGCCGACCGACCGACGGATGTGTAATTTCAAAATTGTACACTCCGCTGTTTCTCGAAAACCTGTGGAGCAATTGGTATCTAAAACTTTGAACATTGGTCTTATTTGATTATCCGAAAAACTGAACAAGCCCTTGGTAAAATTTCGTGCACCGGAAGTGGATGTTTACCTACACCGTTTTTTGTTTTTTTTTCTTTTTTTTTAAATATGAAAAATTTCACAATAGTATATTACGACACAAGTTCGGTAAGTGCTCTCTAACAGGTCGAGAAAATTTTAAAAATACGAGGCTCGTAGGGCCGAGTATTTGTAATTTGCGAGACCTGTTTGAATGCACTTAACGAACCGGTGTTGTATAGTATTTTTTGCGCTACCGATTGAAAATAGTTATAAAAATCGTAAAAAAATAGTTTTTTTATAATTAAAAATCGCTGCTCTTTTATCTAGCCCATAACGGTACTAGGACTGTCATGACTCACAGGCTTGTTATTTTGTGAGTTTCCTAGCAACCGAAATTAGTCCGGGAAAGCCATTCGAACGTGACTAAATACACACATAGTAAGCATAACAATATAGAACGGTAGCGCAAAAAAAACATTTGAGCAAAGAAATGATCATCTATTGTTTGAAAATATTTTTCATTGAATCATTGTTATCCGAGAAAAAAATAGTTATTTGTTTAATTAGTACAAAAAATGGTAGTTTTCGGGACGAGCAAGAATTGCCGGCCGACGCGTTAGCGGAGGCCGGCGATCTTGCTAGGCCCGAAAACGAATTTTTTGTACGAATTGAACATATTATTTTTTCTCCAACCTTTGTATTAAAAAAATTAAAAAAAAATTTCCAAAAAAAAATATGTATAAGAAATTTATTCACTATTAAACAAAGTTTGAGAAACAATTATAAGCATTTACATATTTAATTATTTTGAACTATTAACATGGATTGTTATATTACAATTTGACCAATTCGGACAATTTTGGAACTGAATTGGAGCACCTGAACTTGCAACTTTCAAGTTCATTTGTTCCAATTCAGTTCTGCTTTCAGTTATGTTTGAAACAAAGGAAGTGCTGGCAACAGCTGTGGTGCTGGGTGAATTCAAGTCGAAAATTTTGTTTGCAGTTTCCAATTTGTTCGAAATTGAATCGTCTATATAGCCCTCGGCCACAGTACTGGACTGCCAACCTCCATGTCTTTTTAAGGCAGTTAAATCGGCACCTGCGTTAATTAACAGCGTGGCTGAAGTGCGTCGCAAGCAGTGGCAGTTTTTAAATCCGGCAAATTTAAAAAGGTACCAACTTCTTGCACAATCGACGCCAATTTATGAACCCCTACAACCTGTCTATGGCATTTACCATTTTGGTATTTAATAAAACAACGAGTTTCCTTCATATTGGGGGGGGCGGAGAGCGATATATTTTCTATAAATGCCTAAATATGTGTTACCAGTGACTGTAAATGATTTTGGTTTCTTCGTTTTCGTGTTTGGAATCCGTATTAATAATGCAGACCCTAAATCGTCGATATCTGCTATGGTAATTTTCGACATTTCATCGCGCCGGAGTGCTCCTGCTATTCCAAAAATGAGCCCAATCTGAAAATACAAACACACTGAATAAACTAAGATAAAATTATTACATAATTTAACGTTCTTACCTTAATCATTAAATATTTATTATCGGGGGCTTCAGAAAGAAATTTATTAATCTCTTCTTTCGTCAAAGTTTTTGATTTTTTGGGTAGATATCCATCTGCCTTCCTCTTTAAAAATGGTACAAGTTTGGGATACTGTTTTATATCAATACCATTTTTCACATTAATAGTTGCCTTTAACATGGAATAGTGTCCCCATAAAGTGGATGGTTTCATTTTGGTGGATAAATCGGAAAGATATGCAATCAACACATTTTCCGAAAAAGACGACACATTTTGAAGTTCTCTCCATTCCATAAATCGCCTATAGGAATTCTCGTACACCTCTCTTGATTTGGCAGGAAGCAGTTCTAATGTGGCACTATTCGCTGATTCTATAATATTTGGTGGTGTAGAAGGCAATTTACTATCAACATACGTGACTTGTGCCATTTTACTTACAAATGTCAAATCATAATTATTTGACATTTATTAAAGGCAGAGTACTAGATGAAATCATGTGCCCATAATATAGCTTCATTCTTATTGGACCACAATGAACAACTGATATTCACCAGCCTATCAGTTGTCCTGGCGTTTTTTTTCCTAGGACGTTTTACGTATACATTTGTACAGTATCCATAAATGTGCCGTTTTTTGTTCTAAATAACTTGATAATTTAGTGTCATATTCGTGAGGTTGGAGAAAAAAATATTTTTTTCGTTTTCGGTTCATTATGATGAAGCGATGATGGTTACGGCAAATGTATGTTAATAATAATTGTGGAGAATGTCTGAATGAAAAAGTCATGAGAAATTTTCTTTTTTCGAAATCTCTTTGGTTTTTCAGTAAACCGCCCATTAGTTTTAAATGTCACTCAAAAGAAATTACAATTAAATTTGGATCCTACAAAAATGTATCTGATTAAAATTTCACTCTCACCTTATTTTGAAACGAACCATGTCACTCCGGAAAAATCAATTAAAACCTGCATACTCTGCAAATGTTTGGAAAGGAAATTGAAGAAAAAGCACCCCGCTTCCATACGAACAATCGAAACGCACACATACACATTATTTAAATTGAAATAAATCAAGAAAGTGTTAAAATAAATCACAATAATACTATCAGATGGGAGAAAGTTACATGATACAACATACCTTGAATTTGTCATCCATCTTATTTCGCCTATCCGATCACGATTAAAAATCCGTTTTATTTTGAGCCTCGTGATGGCGGGGCGTACATTCACTTGCACTATAATCCCTTACTTCAACTGGTCTGAGTTATAACCACAGCGGAAAATCCATTTCGAAGATTTACAAATGCGACATGATTAGAAACTGCAACAAATCTCAATCAAACCGCTTGAATGGTCTCCCGATTCAGTCAATGTCTCACACACACACTTTCACTGCAAACACGCCAATTCCTCGTTGAACACAAATGAAAAAAATGTAAAAGTCACTAGAACTCGATACGAATTGGTTAAGTTATTATTGTGTACCATGATGATTTGAGGTTAAGGTTGACGTTTACATGCGATTGTATTGGGTTGCCTACGTCAAAGAACCGCACAGCATTTTTGTGAAAATTCATCAGATGAATATAAACATAAATAATTTGATAGTTGTGCCCTTAAGCCAACCACATTTGTCAAACCGCACACCTTTCAGTGATCGATGGTTTTGAATTAACAATCAACTTGAATCAGGACAAGGCCTTTTCATTCTTTTTATATAAACTTATCATCGGACGACTACCGGCTTATTGAAATTTCAAGCAAGAAATGTACGATGTCTTTAGAAATTCCGACAGTAAGAGGTCACAGTGCTATTTCCGTCACCCTTTTCAATATGGAAATGAATACCATTTACCAATGAATATAAACAAGATAACCTTTAAAAGCTGCATGTCGCGCCTGTTTGGGCCACCGGGAATCGTATTGGCTGCTTTTTAGAAAGTGTCTATGCGGGCATTTAATCTTATCCGTCTTTATCCATCACAAAACCCGGCTGTTCGATAGTGTCTATTCATATAGGGGTCACTTAAAATTGTCCGGGGTCACAAGACCCGGCTGTTCGAGAGTGTCTATCTCGGGGCGTTTCATCGTAGTATGGCACTGGGGGACGACACCTCTCGCGAATTGTTTGTGGGGGGGCGGCACTACTCGAGGAATTGTTTGTATCGCGGGTGTCACTTTCATCGATTGGGGCGTCAATGAATGAAGTCTCATTCGGTTTCGGCATCGAGGATTCCGGAAGCGGTGCGGTGCGGTGCGGTGGTCGTCTTCCTAAAGCGGCAGAGGAGGGAAGACAGCTTAATTGTGTGTCTGCCGCTGTAGGAAGGAGCATTTGGGCAGTACCGGTGCCAATGATTTCCGTTTCTGCAGATCCTGCATGGCGGTGGTGTACGTGGTCTGGCGGGCTGAGCCTCCAGTTTTGGCGTCGCGTTTCGGCCGTCTACTCTTCCGGGCGGTTTACTGCCTCCTGTCTCCTAAAACCTTCCTAACTACGTTCACCAACGTTGTTGGCTTTGGCCTTACTAGGAGATGCATGTTGCCGGTACGGTCCTCCATTAGGTGGTGGAGGTAGGCGATTTTCCTCCTGATTATAACCTCGGCCATTATAGTAATTTCTGGGTACATACCGTCCAGATTTGTTCGTGTACCCGTATTGAGGCGGTGTTGTTTGTCATCTCTGGGCGAAGACTCTCTGCGCTGGGGGGGTTGGCAGGTCGGAATGGGGCGATAGGGTTTGTTTCCTGCGACGGAGCTGCTAGCTGAGCTTCCTGGAATTTTCGCTGCTTTCTACACAAAATCCTCTACAGTTTCGGGACGGAAGACCAAGGTCTGCTGGAGTGCTAGTGAACCGAGGTTCCACATCACCTTCGTCTTTAATTCCTCCCTCCAGGTGGTTCCAAATCTGTCCAGCAGTACTTGTTTACGCACGACGAATATTCCTAGCGGTTCATATCCCTGTCGCTTCGTAAATATTTCGGTTCCTTCTTCGTGGTTTGGTTCCGCCGCAGATATAAAAAGCTCCTTGGACGAGTAATTTCGGCGGCAAAATATCCTCCAGTTTTTTGCTTTAAATCGGCGTTCATTCTGGCGAGCGCCCGGTTCTTTTTCGTCGTTTCGGACACGTCCAGGTCCGCAAACTCCCGCTCTAGGCTCGCGATGAAGGCCTGTGGGTCACGTCCAGAAAAAGGTTACCCTTTCCTCCGGCTCAGCTCTTTGGCTGCGCATAGCATGGCTATTAGCTGGCGACTTGCTAAAGCGGCTTCGCTTAGGATTCCTTCCTCTGCTGGAGTATTTCGGGTTGGTCTAGGTTGCGGGTGCGGTGACGCATGGATATCGGCTTCCACCTGGATCTCATTGAACTGCAACGGAGAAGGGACAGTCGAATGGGCTCTGGTTGCAGGAAGTTCCCGGCGAACCTCTTCTTGCATGCGACGTACTTGGTCGTGGTCGCGTCTGAGGCCTTCACGCTCATGGTCGAAGAGATCGTGGTCTTGCCTAAAGGGTTCGCGCTCGCGGTAAAAAAGCTTGCGCTCCGCCTGATGGCTCCGCGTTCTGGTGCAGCTCTTCGTCGCGCTCCATCTGTTCCCGAAGTCGTCGTAACTCTATGTCTGATGCCATATGTCTTTGATGCTCCTCATGCTCACGACGTTGTTGCTCCTCCTGGTCCTGGCGGATGCGAGCTTCGTTTTCTTGGCGGAGGCGGCGCATTCGCTCTTCACATTCTGCCATCTCATCGTCGATGTCGCTGGTTACCGTCATCGGCGATGAAATGTTTCGTGACAGCGTCGACAACTGGCATTCCGCATCGAATCTCTGAGGGGATGGTGCTTTTCTGATGATTGTGTCGTTGGTGGCATCCACCCGAGTCGTATTGGCTCTTTTGTCTCGGAGGTCCATATTACAATCCCTCGGAGAAAACCCTGCGAACTCGGAGTGGGCACGTTGCCGCACATCGTGGGTCGACATCTTATTATGTGACTGCTGCGGCCCCGTCAAGTTTCCTAAAGGAGACAATTCAGCGACTAGATAAAAGATAAAAGAGAAAAACCAAAAATTTTTGATCTAACCTCGTAGAAAATTACCGATGAAAAAAATTGTGGAAAATTTTGAAAAATCAACTTGTAATTTAATTTTAAAAAAATGCAAAGCAAAGAAAACTAAATTTAAGTTAAGAGAACGCTTGTTAAACAAACAAAAAATACACAAGCAAACAACAAATAATAAAACGATAGATGAATTTGTTTATCCGCTGAGAAAAAAATTATAAAAATACACAATAATAAAATAATCGGAACATACACAATAAACAATTTCTGTGAAAAAAAACACGTAAAAAAAACTAATTCAACGTTTGCAAAACCAATTTTGTTCAAATTGAAAATTGTATACAAAATCAATTGTTGCAAGTCGTGGGTGTGAACAATAAGTCAAATTATTTTAAAAAATAAGTGACAAGTTATTAAAAAAATTAATTTACTAGAAAAAAAAATTAAGTCACAAAATATTTAAAAAAATTAATTTAGAAAAAATCTAATAGCATTAGGTAGTAGGTAGTCATAAGTTAATTGCCACTTGTAGCGGGACACAAGTGCGAATTAACTACTTTAAAAAATTAATTCAATATAAAATAAGAAAAAGAGATAAAAAAATAAAATGTATACAGGGTTGCGGATTCTTATAAAGCCACAGGACATATATGTTTGGCTGTCAGAGAAATTCGTACTTACAAAATTGTCGCAGCTAATCCTTTCATGATCCAGATAGAACTGATAAAAGTTATCCAAAGTTTAATCGATTCACTTAACGTTTCACTTTGTCACTTTGTCACTTTCAAGTTTACTACGTTCACTAAATTCGTTTTTTCACGTAAATCGTTGAAACGAACCGTCGTGAAATATCCTGTTCGCAGCGCCAGTTATGATCGGGTGACCGATGAATTTGTTTTTAAATAGTACATTATTATACAAGTTTATATTGTGGCACGAGTGGGATTGGAGCACGACTCGCGCAGCGAGGAGTGCTCCAATGTAACGAGTGCCCCACAATGCCTCTTATTAAACAAGTATAATATACTATTTTTTCTACTTTGGTTTTAGTTAAGGAATTATTTCTAAAATAAAATATATACTTAAACCTGGTGAGTTTTATCTTTTAACATTTGGCAGCACTTAAAACATTTGATCCTTTCGAACGAATTTAATATTTGACATACGTATTTCTACGGCGATTTCAATAGTTAATTTTAAAACATATTAAATCAAGAATATTACTTACACACCTCCAAAAATAAGGGAGGTTGCCAAGGGTGCGATAAACAAACTATTTCCACGTAAGTTGTAACCAATTTAAGCTAATAAAATAATGTAACGCCTAAATGATAATCGAAATTTAAGGTTATGTTTACATTTGTTTCTCGTTCCTCGTGTCAGGCATCGATCGACGCTAATTAAAAATCCACTCCGACTCAAGCGGCTCTTTTTCGCCGCGAATGAAACATGCATTATACTCTCGCTGTTTCATCCGTGATATTCGTTTTGCAAACAAAGTGATAATACATATAATAAATTACAAGCTGTACTCTGTGTATGTTGTGTTGCCTAAACGTCGTCACCGAGAGCCAAGTGAATTCATGCGTCCGGCCATTGTCACCGAGTTCCTACATTTTCCACGCGGATAAAAAGTGAACAATATGACGCCTCCGTTTTCTTTAACCTTAGTGGTACTGGTGGTGAACTCCCCAATATGCATTCGAACATATTCAGTGTGTAACGCATTGGACGGTTCCAATTATCCAATGAATTAACGGCAATTTTACATTTTGATGTCGACATATGTCACGTTTAAGTACTGCCAATCGCGACAACTAAAATGTTACCACAAATAGTTTAATAATGAGCAAAACTGTAAAATAAAAAATCTCATTATTAAACTATTTTTGATATAACAAAAGGTCGATTGTTAAACCAAAGTAGAAAAAAGATTTTATTTATTAGAAACGAACTATTACAAATTACTACTTGGTTATTAATTAGTGTTTTATTATTTAATTGTTGCGTCACGTGGTAATCGTACGCAACCGAACCGATTCTAAGACTGAGGATCCCCTCCGCGCACGCTGCTTAGGTAGGTCAGCCATTGTTGTTGAGTTCAGAAATTTTGGGTGCTATAACTGGCGTGTTTATATTGTACGGGATGTACAGATGAATCTGAGGGGATTATTGCGTCAGTGAAGGAAGGTTTTCTGTAAATATTGAAAATAAGTTTGTTGTTATGATTACTAATAGTAAGGTCCAGGAAATTTATTGACTTATTTTGTTCGATTTCGTCTGTAAATTTAATTTTTGGATGAAGGGAATTTAAGAAGGACTCTATTTATCTGTTAGTAACCATTAAACAAACCAATATGTCATCGACATGTCTGAACCAGAATTTGATATGTTTTTTGGGAGAATTTAGAATTGTTTTAGTGAGATTTTCCATAAACATTTCCTCTAGGAGAGGGCTAAGTGGCGATCCCATCGCTAGCCTTCTGTTTGTTTATGGATTTTATTGTTAAATGAAAAATAATTGTATTCTTCTGTTTCAATCCAACCTCCTTCGTAATTCAATATGTATCACGAAGTAATGGCTTCAACAATCAATCACATTTATAAATTATTACTGTTCGTAACTTGTTTTACCAATACAAACTAATAATTATGAACCACTTTGGCTGCCTTGGACTGTTGTCCAGAACAAAATAATTGGCAACATTCAATACAGCAATATAGTAAATTTGGTTAAGCACTCTAATCCTATTTAAAATGAATCTAAACTTTAAAATGAAATATAACAGGTGGCTATAATACAGTATAATAATTAGACAATAGATTAGTGTAACCTCTACTTATATTTTTAATTTCCAGATTCAAATTTACAAGACATTTGGGACATGTGTGCTGCATATTCTGATCATTTTACATGGCCTGAACCAGCTACAGAAAATACTTCCAAAACAAATAAAGAAAAGAGGAAAAGCGGATCGGCTGCAACATCTATTTCAGGTGTTTCGTCAAAAGGTAAAAAGCAAACTGAGAATGCAGTGGCTTTGCCTTACTGTCTCGTGGCTTCGTGTCTTGATATGAGGTATGTATCAGATTATGTCAATCCCGTTCAGTTTTCATAGTAACCGTTTTAATCAGTAAAATATTTGCAGTTCTAGAAATAACTGATAATGTTTAAAATATTCAAAATCGGCAGATAAAAAGGCACAAAATTATTTTGAGAACATGAAACCTTAAAAAATCATAAGACGTCAAAATTAACCCTTAGCGCCACACCACTCCTGTAACGTTGCAAGAAAATTCATGGACCGTCATTAACATGTTCTTTTACTATATTTGCAGTTTGGGATGAGCTATATGTTGATTTTAGTCTCAAAAAAATCGATACAGGGTGTAGATGAACAAAACGGAAGATAGGATTTTCAAAGTTAATTTCTTTATATTGGAATATTATCTTCCCTGATCATTTTAGAGTAAACAAATATCTACATGCAGACATGCTATTATTTATTTTTTTGCATTTACAAAAACCCTAAAAAAATAATCAAATGAAAATGATAATTTTCACGAAAATAATGGTTGCCATGAAATTTATGCTGATTTCAAATCATGCAATTTGACATTTTGATTTCTCATTATTTGTGTAGTTTGGTAATTAATTTATTTAATTGCTCGTCAATGATGGGGTTGGTCCACTTTTTGAGCCAAATATTTCACAAATAACCTCCCGTTTTTCGTTTTTTTTTAAATATTTTGCACTGGTACCGATTTCGGCCAATTTGGAATCTAAAATGTTCGCCACATTTTTTTGTTTTCTTAATATTTAGTTCACCATACTTTTGTAAGTAAACCTCACGGATAACCTCCCGTTTCCTTTTTCTTTATATTTTGCACAGATGCCGAGGAATTGCTTTTCTTTTGTTGATATTTTGAATAGGTGTCGAGCTAGCGTGTACGTATCATTACGGCTCCGTCAACTTAGCCCCCCCGAAGTTTGACTTTTTTGAAAAAAACGTATTGCGCCAGAAGGGCCTTGGTTAGCGCCACCTAGCGCCATAAAAATTAGAGCTGCGCCCCTACGACGAGAAAGTTACGGGGTTTGAAATTCCGGGGGTCAAGTCGACGGTTGCCCCCCGAACTTTGATTTTTTAAGTTTTTTCACCTATTCGGATTCCCCAGAGCTAGCGCCATCAAGCGCCACCAATTTAAAAGCTAGCGCCACCCCCGCAACCCTGGAAAATAAAAATAAAACACTTTTAGACCTCAGCCCTTCGAAATCGGATTTTTTTACTGAAATTGGGTGGAAATAATAGCTTAGAGCTAGCGCCAACCGAATATGAAATAAAAATCTCTCAATAAAATCTGGTGAAGAATTATTCACATCCAAATTTTGATAGAAGAGCTTTCAGATCCCGTATGCGTATAATAATATAATAATAATAAGTATTTATTGTCATTGAATGATTACAGTGTTTGTAATTACATTTTAGACACGTCAAAGAAAATTAATATTAATTATTTAACTAAAACTAATTACATAGATAATCGCCTAAACTATAGTATACATTTTCAGATAAATATTTTCGAAGAGCTCTTTTAAACAAGTATAAAGTTGATAACATTTTTATATTATCAGGTAATTTATTAAATACTGTAGGGCCTAGTATTTCTGGGGAGTTGCAAGATAATTTTAATCGACGATGCTGTATATAAAGGTTATCCTTTTGCCTTGTTGAATAAGCATGTATGTCGTTAATTTTAGTGAAACTAGTACGGTTTTTGTATATGTGTATACAAAGTTCAAATATAAACAGGCATGGTAGAGGTAATATATTCATAGTTTTGAAATGCGGTTTGCATGAATTTCTGGGTGTAATATATGTCATACATCGGATTATTCTTTTTTGTGCAATAAAAATGGATTGGAATGAGCTTGAGTTGCCCCAGAAACATATTCCATATACCAGTCGTGATTGAACGGTAGCAAAATAAAATGTTTTAAGTTGGCTTGCTGTTAGGATCGATCTTAGCACTCGGATTTGATAGCACGACTTATAGAGCATTTGAACTAAACTTTGACAGTGGATGTGCCAGTCAAGATGTTGATCAATGTTTATACCCAAAAATTTAATTGTTTCACCTGTGCGTAGTGGCGTTGAACCTAATTTTAAATTTAAATTTAAGTCTTGCTTACATTGCCTATTGTAGAATCGCATATAAACAGTTTTATCCGGGTTGACAACTAATTTGTTTTGAATAAACCAGTCTACTAATTTATGTATTATAATATTGCAGTCAATTTCTAAATTCTTGCTTGAGGAGTTGCTAACAATTGTGGATGTATCGTCTGCGTACATAAAAATGTTAATTGGTACGTAGCTTGCAAGGTCATTTACGAATATGATGAAAAGAATTGGTCCTAGGATTGATCCCTGCGGTACCCCTAATTTAATATTTTCTTCAGTAGACGTAAATACCTTCTTGTTTGGGCCATCCGTGAAGGTTACTTTAACACGTTGCCGTCTGTTTGTTAGGTAAGACCTAAACCAATCGTTCGCGATTCCCCTTATTCCATAATAATTAAGTTTATGTAGCAATATATTATTATCAATACAGTCGAATGCTCGGCTCAAATCGACAAATATACCAACTGGATATTCCCCGTTTTCGAGGTAATTCATTAGATTTTTGTAAAATGAATGGAAAGCTGACATTGTTGAATGGTTCTTCCTGAAGCCGTGTTGTGAATGTGTTAAAATATTAAATTTATCCAAGTATTCTTGTAGTCTATATAACATGCACAATTCAAATATTTTGAAAAATACTGAATATGCTGAATTTCTACCGATATTATTAAAAAAATTCAATGTAAATAATGGAAAACAAATATGTGTGCAACATTTTCCTGCATTATAACAATGTCATCAGTGTCATCAGTGTCACGATCAAATATAATAAAGGCAGTGGCGTAACCAGCTCTACATTGTTCCCCAGTTAATTTTAAAATTGTTTTACCTTGACAAATAAAACTGCGATTTCAAAAATCTTTTAACATTGTAAAGCGTTTAATAGTACTAATTGTTATGACTAACTGGAAAGCTAGCGCCATTAAGACAGTGGCGTAACTGGCGATTGATTTTCCACCCTCTAATAATTACAATTGTATTAACTTGACAAATAAAGTTCCGAATTCAAAAATCTTTTAGCGTTGTAAAGGCTTTAACACTACTGATTGTTATGACTAATAAGAAAGCCATCACCGGTAAGGCAGAGGCCTCCTGAGCGATTGATTTTTTACCCCTGAATAATTTAAATTGTTCTAACTTGACAAATAACACTCCGATTTCTAAAAACTTAATGGCGATGCAAAGACCTTCATACTGCTAATTATTATGACCAATTAGAAAGCTAGCGCCAAAAAGACAGGGGCGTACCCAGCGATTGATTTTTTACCCCCGAATAATTTAAATTGTTCTTAACTTGACAAATAACACTCCGATTTCAAAAAACTTTGTAGCGTTGTAAAGGCCTCCATACTCCTCATTGTTATAACCAATTAGAAAGCTAGCGCCAGTAAGACAGAGGCGTACCTAGCGATTTATTTTTTACCCCCGAATAATTTAAATTGTTCTAACTTGAAAAATAAAAAAAAGTAATTTAATGAGGAATTCCACATTAGTATAATATAACATTTTATCCAAAATCGTCTGTAATTGCATTAAATATTGAAATAATGTTTATAAAATTTTGACAAGAACTTTTGACGTACGTGGTGTCAATTTGAAATATTTCAAAAATCCTATGAGGGATCTATGCATTCCGTGAGAGAAACTTATTCTCTCACTAGGGGGTAATGAGCCACATTGCATGGCTCAAATGACCACTATAATTCGATTATTACACCCGATTTTGGATAAAAAAAATTTTCATATTAGGTTGGCGCTAGCTCTAAGTCTAAGCTATTATTTCCACCCAATTTCAGTAAAAAAAATCCGATTTCGGGGGACTGGGGTCAAAAATGTTTGTTTTATTTTCTAGGGTTGTAGAGGTGGCGCCAGCTTAAAAAAAACTTAAAAAATCAAATTTCGGGAGGCAACCGTCGTCTAGGTTCCCCGGAATTTCAAACCCCCGTAACTCTCTCGCTTTAGGGGCGCTAGCTCTAATTTTTGTGGCGCTAGGTGGCGCTAGCTAAGGCCCTTCTGGCCCAATAGGTTTTTTTCAAAAAAGTCGAACTTTGGGGGGCTAAGTTGACGGAGCCTATCATTAGTTGACGCGTAAATATCCCGAAATTAGTCACCTTCTTCGCCCCGAAAACACACATTTCTTCTCGAACGCGCTGAAAGGAAAACAATCATTAGGCGTGTGATTTGAGTGTAAACTACGAGCGGTCTGTGAACTAAAAGTTGTATTTCCGCTAACTGAGATGTAACATAAGTATTAAGGTCCATTTCTTGAACATTCACCTTGATAAATTCCCAGAAAACTTTGGGGCTGTAAGTGACGAACAAGGTGAACGCTTCCACCAGGACCTGATGATTATGAAAGAGCTCTATCAAGGGCGATGGGACTGGAATATAATGGCGGACTACTATTGGAGTATAAATCGAGATTGCCCTGAGCAAGTTCATAAACGAAAGAGCTACAAGCGCAAATTTTTACCGGAATAGAATATAGCTGAACCGTAAAGTTCAGACTTTGATCGGCCGTAGCGGCCAAACGAAAACTCCAAATTGAACGCGGTTTGCAAATCCAAGCTCCTCGCACGTTAATTAGTCGGATTAGAGATTTTTAATTTTTGACGAAAACACGAAAAAAAGACATGAGTAAACCCCTTGGAAATTTGTTAAAAAATGCAACTTTCTTAATAATCATCGAAGACTATTGAAGTTGATTTCTTTTTCATCAGAAAGACGAGAGAAATTGATTGCCGTTAAAAAATTTCAGCTATCTTCAATAGCAAAAAAATTAGTCAGTCACTGTGAACATTTTGGATAATTAAAAGAAATAATTGATTTTTGTTGCAAAGTCATATTTTTACGATTACAGCGCCACCTGTTGGGTGTACAAAAAAAGTTTCCGAATAAAACCAACATACTTTTTTACGCTCTTTCCGAATCTGCAATACAAAATAGGGGTTCCCATTTAAGATCTTTAAGTTGACGCCCTTTCCAGCTCCCTCTTGGTATGTGTGGGGTCCATTTTGTCAGAATCCGATGTCCCCCCCCCAAAACTATGAAGGTTTTGATTCGGCACATTTATTGTTAAGATGCATTTTTTTCGAGATATTCAAGAACGTAATGTTATTTGGGACACCCGGTATGCCGGGTGACCCAGGGATCTGTAAAAGCCCCATAACTTATTTGTTATTTGAGATATCAACTTCTAGTTTTCTTAAACTGGTACCCACACTTATTCTGCATATTTTAAAAATATGTATGTTTTTGTACAGGGTGTCCCAATATACATAACAGAACAAAGTTAGGTTTTTTAAATGGAACACCCTATTTTTTATACTTTATTTTCAACCCTCTTGAGAAGCTGATAAAAATAGTATAAGATAGTATGGGTCTGTTATGGACGGTTGGTTAGTTATGGGCAAATTTGTGGCAAAAACAAGGATACATTGAAAAAGTTGCAGAAGCACTCCTAGCAATGCTAGCGTCGTTTTTTATACACTAAGAAATTTTCCGCATCATGAAGAATAATACAAATCGGCTTTGGTTCTTTTTTGTTCATACTGCTATACAGGGTGTCAACATTCGCAAAATAATGGATAACTATTTTTTTTCAAATGGAACACCCTATTTATCTTGCCACCAATGCATGGAATTTTTAATAAGCTTTCCAATGACGTACAATTTGTATAATGAAATATTAAGGATTCTTAAGATTTATCCATAAAAACATTTTTCTTTTGTCACCTCCTGCTCATTTTTGGATTTTCAGCAAAAACTATGCATTTTCTGGGAAAAAAAATATAATAAGAGACCAAAGTTGTAGAGCGGAAAATTTTCGATCGATATAGGTGTTTCGACTTTTCCAATAATGCGTGCAATGTCCGCCAGAGTGCTCAAAATCGTGACCGTATATGCATTTTAGCGTTTTTCTCAAATTTTTTGTTAATTAATTGCACTATACTTTATTTTCCACGTCCTCTAGCAGAAAAACGGGTAATTATAGAATTATTTAAATGACCTACATCGATTGAAAATATTCCGCACTACAACTCTTAAAAGAAGCAATTTTCGCCCAAAATACATAGTTTTTGCTAAAAATGCAAAAAAACCCTTGAAAAACGCAAAAATTGATATATACATTTTTAATTTGCATTTTTAGGGAAAACTATGCATTTTTGGCAAAAATTGCTTCTATTAAGAGTTATAGAGCGGAACATTTTCAATCGATAAGGGCCATTTTTATTTCCCTATAATCTCCCGTTTTTCCGCTAGAGGGTGCGAAAAATAAAGTATCGTGCAATTTATTAATAAAAAATTTGAAAAGAAAACGCTAAAATGCATATACGGTCACGATTTTGCGCACTCTGGCGGGCAATGCACGCATTATCTTAAAAGTTGAAAGACCCATGTCGATCGGAAATTTTTCGCTCTACAACTTTGGTCTCTTATAATTTTTCCTGAAAATGCATAGTTTTGACTGAAAATCCACAAATCAGCAGAAGGTGACAAAACAAATATGTTTTTATTGATAAATCTCAAGAATCCTTAATATTTTGTTAAACAAACTGTATATCATTGGAAAGCTTATTGCCATAGATTGGTGGCAACTTATATAGGGTGTTCCATTTGAAAAAAAAATAGTTATCCATTCTTTTGCATATGTTGACACCCTGTATAGCACTGTGAATAAAAGAGAACCAAATCCGATGTGTGTTATTCTTTGTGATGTGAGAAATTTTCTAGTGTATAAATAATGATGCTATCTTTGCTAGAAACGTTTCTGCGATGTTTTTAATGTGTACATGTTTTTACCACAAATTTGCCCATAACTAACCAACCGTCCATAATAGACCCATACTATCATGTACTATTTTTATCAGCTTCTCAAGAGTGTTAAAAATAAAGTATAAAATATAGGGTGTTCCATTAAAAAAAACATAACTTTGTTCTGTTATGTATATTGGGACACCCTGTACAAAAACATACATATTTTTAAAATATGTAGAATAAGTGTGGGTACCAGTTCAAGAAAACTAAAAGTCGATACCTCAAATAGCAAATAAGTTATAGGGCTTTTACAGATCCCTGGGTCACCCGGTATATATATAAATATAATGTATTTGATTTGTTTACCTTCCGGCCAAATACGGCCTGACAAACCAAGCGTTTCGTATTCGGTCGCTAGAAAGGCATATTCGCGTATACATCTCATACTGCTTCTTTAATGGTAATAGTCAGTGACGGTTCGCGGGGTTTTTTCTGGTACGGCCGAGGAACAAGAGGTGGTAATGCAGATAGGTGCGGACACGCAGCCAGCCGTCTGTGCAACTGACCCTACCTATCTGCATTACCACCTCTTGTTCCTCAGCCGTACCAGAAAAAAACCCCGCGAACCGTCACTGGTAATTGTTTACGTCGCGGGGCTCTTAGACTATTGGTGAAAGTTTTATTTTAATGGCTCTATTTCTAACCGAACTTATGCATTTGCTCGGCGAGACTCGTATAAAACAAAAAACGCCTATCCCGGCAAACCAATTTTACACGTTTGGCACCAGAAAGCACACTTGTATATCTGTCATTGAGACTGTCATATTTTCAATTTCAATTTAATAATTTACTAAAAATTAACGTTAATAGAAGCAGTGAATTCAAATATAGTGTAACTTGAATGTTTGTCTACAATGTATACCACTCAAAAAAAATACCTTTATTGGCATATACATATTTACATCATTATATTACTTCATATGTTATTTTTCTAATTTCTGCAGCATCTTTACCCCGGCCCCATCCTCTCTTATCCATTCCGCTACATTCTTATTCCTTTTCGCTTCTCTTCGCCCATCCATTTCTTCCTCCTATCTCTCCTGACCCACACCAAGCCCTGGCCAAGGTCACCCAATACAGCGCCATCCATTAATCACCGTTGCCGCCCCGCGATACCCCTGTCTAGATTTAAATACAGCGCGAAAAAACTTCTGCGACGGAACGCGAAGAAAAAACACTGTTACTTACACTTCGTGTTTATTTTTCACCTAGTGTATTTATGTAAAATGAAATACTTTCGTAGTGTAAGGTGAATCGGAGCCCTGCAGGAGCGGGTTTTTGAAACCCGGCCCGATGAAAAGAAAATGTACTGCGGGCCCCGCCCGGCCTGGCCCAACGAAGTTTAATTTTTTTTAATTTTTATTATACCATTTCGAAAATTTTTCTTAACCAAATGAAATAATCTTTTAATATTTATTATTTTTTAAATTCATAGTAGAGATTCAAGTAAAAGTCTGTGGTAAGTTTTCTCCTGAAGAAATTACTGATAAGGTCAAAGAGATAATCTGCAACCACCAGCTCCACTGAAATGCCTGCTAATAATTTAAATTAAGACGTCGACGTAGATAAAGTCTGGCCGTGCTATAAAGGCACCTAAGTTGATTAAACACTTGCGTGTTGGGCGGATGCTTTGTGCGTCTCTAATGTCTGAGGTTCTCTCTAAGCGAACATGAGATGTTGGGTTGCATGCACATATATTTCCAAAGTTATGGGTTACCTTTCAATAACCACTAATTTATAAATAGAAGCCGATAGTGCACCAATAGCTAGCAAGTAAAGTGTAAAGATCTCTGACTATGAAGTAACAAAATATCCAATCACTTGTGATGAGGCGGCTCTTCCAGCCCTTCGTTAAACACCTCAGACGCATTCATAGAACGGCCAGGGTATAAAAACTTTAATCTATTGTCACAATATATTTAAAACAACGTTAAAGAAAGTTCTTTTTTTCTGTTTGATTAACTTAAGATCACTTCTGTCGGTCCAGAAAATCTTAACTTTCGCGAATTGGTCGCCAGCACTTAATTCATTAGAACATTTTTTTAGAGATGTGCCTGAAGAGGAATTGCCTGATTTTGCCCCTTGCTGGAGTCATAATTTCCTCATCGATCAAAGTAGAGATATTCCTCTTGTGAAGCCTTCACCACAGCCAGGTGATTTATTCTTAATTTTTACGTTGCTAAAAGTATATTCATACACAAACTTTATATTTTTAAAATAAACACGAGCTATCTTTTATCTTTTTAGGACTTGACTTAATTTTGTTGATTTATTAACAGATTGATTATTCAAATGTCCAAGCCATATTTTATGTTTAATAAATTTATTTAATATGTGTGAATACATTTTTTTAAATTCCCATCACGGTCGAAACCGGTACGTATGTGTTCTGATGGGGAAATAATATTTAATGTTCACATTATTCTTGTTATATTTACCGCCGTTAAAACATCGCCAGGAATCTCTCCCTGAAGCAAAATATCCCAAACCCGCCAACTTTCTGTGCCGCGTGAATATAGGTCGATGGGCACGTCTTCGGCAGATGGCAGACTCTTCGAGCCTCTCTCCGGATGGCGCGGTCCGCTTTCTTAAGAATCATCCTTGAGATCAGGGGATTCTGAAAATCATGGATCCATTTCGAGATCAGGTACCCTTTGATGATTGCTAACTTCTGATAAGCTTTAAGCAGTGCTTTGCGTATCCGGAAGATGCGAGTTCTCAATACCTGCAAACTTGGATACTCTGTGCCCATCATTGAGATCTTGACCCCCAAGTACTTCATTTTCTCGGGCCCCAGTTGTTTAATAGGAGTCGTCCCGCCCACGTTATATAATAGATGTGTAATCGAGTATAATTTCTGAACCCTGGCAGTGGCGATGCAGGCACATTTATTTACATTAAGTTTTATGCCTTTACAGGCAAATAAGCGTGTGCAATGTCGGTGTTTTTTAGCCACCTCCTCTCTGCCGGTTTCCAGCAAGATTAAATTATCCGCTTATGCGTGGATGGATACTTTGAAGTCCCATGAGGCCAGAGCCCTAAATCCTTGTAACTGCTAGCCTACAGGCTCGTCCATGACGATGTTAAAGAGAATCGGTGACGGGGGCTCGCCCTATTTAACTCTCCTAGTTTGATGAGGTCTATAGATTGACCTCCAATTTAGATACTGGTCAAGACGTCCTCGTAATTGGCCGCGATACATGCTGAGATTCAGGGTTCATACCGAATCTCTTGGGGCCGACTTGAATCGCGAGATGGGAAACGCTATCAAAAGCCTTTTCCTGGTCGAGGGAGATTAGCGTAGGGTTGGCATCTCTATCGATGCTGATTAATAATATGCTGAAGAACGGACTTATCGATCAGTCTGTCTTCAGACATAAAACCTTTCCGGGACTCAACTCGATGGTGGTCAGCCTTTTAACCCAGATTTTTAAAAGGTGCGGAGGAGAATGGAGGAGATTGTTATGGGCCTCCAATTCTTGACTTGGCTTAAACTTTAATTGATAGAACATATCTCATCTTCAATAAGCTGCGTTTAATAAAAAAGAAAAAAAAATTAGCAGCTCTATAGAAGTTAGTGCTCCTAAATATTACTCTAATATTTAGTTGCAATCATAATTGTGAGGGAGTAAAACCCTGTTTATGAAATCACGATTAAAGAAATTAATTGAAATATTTCAAGAATTAATTTCATTTTGTAATTTACAGAACTGGCACGTTGGAAAAGATTTCGGTGGTTAGCGTGGGCAATAAAAACTGGGTTATACTTTGAAGAACACCTCAACCTCATTAAATGCCTTAAGGTCGTTAGTTCATTTAAAAAATGTTCAGATCACATTACATACAATGAACTGAGTGATATTTCAAAGGATATTAGGCAAAGCGTAGACATTATTGAGGAAGTTGTTCAAGATAAAACGGAAGATAAAAAGAAGGAACCCCGAGATAAATCCAAAGATAAAAAGAAGAAGGAATCTTCTGATAAATCCAAAGGTAGAAGTCATAGTTTAATGCTTATTTTCTTGGAACGTATTATACATACAAGATTTTCAAAGTATTACGAATAATTTTGCTAAAGTAGCAAGAAATGCTTGAAGTACAACGGATACAATATTGTGACCAAGATTGCTTATTTACTTTATAGCTAACTTATGTGTCTGTTGCTGTAACCTAACTTTTCTATTAATTCACATTATCTCCTATCTATTTCGTTTATTTCTAGATTTGCTTTGCTATTCGTATCGCTTTTATTTTTAGCCCCTTCAACCAATTTTTCCCCTAAATTTCAAGATTTGCGATCTCTAAGTAAATAGAAACCAAATAATCGGCTCCTAAGATGTGATCTGAATGCTATCAGAAATATTTTGGTGCTAATATTAATAAATTTTTAATATTTATAGAAAACAGAAATTACCAGAAAAATTACAGAAAAAACAAGATATTCTTGAAAAAAATGTTATTCTGTTTGAATCAAAATGCCACAGTTCCACCATATACCACATTTCAGAGGTCATTTCCTACTGACACAAAATTTCAACTTTGTGTGACGCACTTCGAATTTCAATCAAAACGATCTCCACAATAATGCAGTTTTATTTCTTCAACTATTTACACAGAATTTAATAACCACTTAAACTAAAGACCACTGAAAAAATAGGAACGTTCGTACACGATGCGAGGTAACACAACGGCTGAATGATACGCGGTGCTTGAGACTGAATACAGTGCTCCTGATGGCGGTTATTTTGACTATTAGACTGGAGGTCAGTGTTAAGAGCTTGGTTAAGACTGTCGTCGCCACGCTCAGTTCTGAGAAGTTCTTTAGATGTTAAACAACACTTGTCAAAACGGTCGACGTTACGAGATTGCAAATGGTGATATACATATTTTGAGGTTGTTCGTGGTTTGTGGTTTTCGTCAACAAAACACTCAAATGGATAGTGATATACCAATATTCAAATACATGCTTTACGAAGCACTTATTTTATTTCTAAAAATCTTCAAAAACGTGTCATTAATCATCTATTATAATATACATGAAGTTGGTCGCGCTGTAGACCTTGCACTGTTGCCAATTTGTGTACATCGGCTTGTTCAGAATTTATTTTTTAACAGTGCTGTTCAGTTACTCGTAACATTGCAATGTTAATATCATCGCTGTTAATAACAGTTGTTCAGAATACCACCATTAATTTCGACAGACTTATTTATATTTTGATAGAAACCTTTTGTAAAATTAAATATTTTGTAAACTGTCAATAAAACTAGAATACAAATTTTTTTTTTTTTAAATAAATATACTTTTTCTACAACCTTTACAAATGGTTGGCGCATTCGGAGATTTTATTGACTATAACTTACAGTCTCTACAAACTAAAACTTTCTCATGCGCAACCAAAAACACGTATTTCGCGCACATCATACAAAATCAACGATTTCTGAGTTACTTTTTATGCTTATTTGAAATCTGTAAATATTATCCTGCTAGCACTTGTGAGATATAGAATGGTTGACCCACCCTGTATATAAGACTTGGTAAAACATTTTCCTTCGTACCCACATATCATCCAAAATTTCTATTGTGTCGTTATAAAATTAAGCTTACAGCATAAAATATATTGATGATGCCGAATTGATAGCATAATTAGAATTTATATGATATTTTTTACATTTATTTTTCTTAAAATCAGTTCGAAAAATATTTACACTTAAAAAAGAACCTTTATTGGCATTTGCTTCATTTTCTCTCTTCCTGCTTGCCCTCTCCCTTATAAACGTTTGCATCTTCCTTTCCTCCTTTGTTAAATCATAATCAATATACACGGTGTACATAAAGTAAGGAATAAATTCTATTAAAATTCAGGGAATTTTCTTTCAGAAAAATTTAATTTATTTTTTTTAACGCGCATTTTTTGAGATAAAATTCAAATCAGGGTGTCCCAAAATTGAGATACGACCCCTAAGTTAAAATTTTTAAATGTGAACCCCCATTTTTTGTTGCATTTATGGATTCTACGTAAAATTCTGAGTATTTGACACGTAGCATACCCCATGTCGATATTCAGCTGTTTTCATTGGAATTGGAATTAATAAGCAAAAATCATTATTTACTTAATGAAATGATTTTTCCTTATTAATTCCAATATTTCGATGAAACCATGTTATCTTTTACCAGAAATAAAATTTTAGTTGTACTTTTTTAAACGCCATTTCTTAGAAAACATGAAAAATACTCAAAATTTTATGTAGAATCCATAAATGGAACAAAAATGGGAGTTCACATTTGAAAATTTTAACTTAGGGGTCGTATCTCAATTATGGGACACCTTGTACATTTGGATTTTATCTCAAAAAAAGCGCGTTAAAAAATAATAATACATGTGTCCGAGCATTTTTCTGAAAGAAAATGGCCTGAATTTTAATCGAATTGATTACTTTATTGTACTTTAAGTACACAGCATTTTTTCTTCTCCTTTAAGCTTTTAAATTAATTAGAATCGGTTGCTTCTTCCCCTCCATTGTCTTGCCCACCCTGAAAGAGTCCTCAAATTCCAACGCTAACTCCAACGATGCTGCCCACTCCTTAACTACGACTCCTACCTCACCCTCCTCTGCTAATCCGTTTATAATGACATTCTTTCTTCTTCGTTCTTTCTCTCTTATCTGTTCACATTTCACTAATTCGGTTATTCTGTCCGAAAGCACCTTTTTTCTTCTCCCAATGTTTGTTCTTTAATTCGAAGATCCTCTTTTAAATCTTCAATGCTCTTATAGCATTTATCCATTCGGTCTTCCATCTTTACTAATTTAATCAGGATTAAATCAATTTTATCCTCCATTTTCACATTTTCTTCTAACCTTTTTCTCTTGGCGACCTGTTCGGAAAACTCTTTAACATTACCGCAACTGCCTGCGCGATGGTGTTCGTTCATTTGTGTTTTCTCTTGCGCTTGTATATTTCTATACGCTTCTGTACGATCCTTGTAAACGAGACGTGAAACGTCGCTTGTGTAGACGCACAGTGCGGTTCTGTAGATCTCTACCGCCTCGCCTCACTTGCCGCGCTTTACGCCCGTAATACTCCACGTACATACCACGTCATAATATAGCTTTAAGCAGTAGTTGCACTCCGAGGCGGAACTTTGATCTTTTGGGTTTTAAATGATCCTCGCGCAAGTTACCGCGCATTGTTTACACTGCTCAATTTATCCTGTAATAAATTAGTAATGTCTTGAGTAAGCTATTTATATTAACTGGTCTTGCAAGGCAAATTGTTTTAATAGATAAGTCGAGCTGTTCAACTTTGGCTCGTTATACCTAACGTAATTTTAGAGGTTATAAACATCGAATTTTGCTTAAAATTGTATTTGCTATTTCAATATTAATGATAAGGGCATTTTCTAATGTTATAAAAGTAAGTTACTATTTTATCTATTGATTTTCATTTTTAATCGCTTATTGAAACATTTACGTATGAGGACCAAAAACAGTGTTATGTTTCTAATTAAATGGCTGCGCAGTAACGTGCGTAAAGAAAATCTGAAAACTCTAATTTGCTTGAGTGGAACTACTGCATAGGAACTATACTCTACCCACGTCGGCGGTTGTCGCTTCTGTCACTACAAACTGAGCTACCTCTCTACCACTTACTCTGCCACTTCTTCTAATGCTGCTTCAACTACCGACAACAACAACCCACTTTGATTTAATCACTAACACACTATTTTTAAGCCAATTACTATTAAAATTATAGCAGCGATACTGTATAGTTCGGTATTATTTACACTTTATAAATTCGCTTCATTTTAGTCTTTAACATCGATTTAAGTGTTTTTCTAATATTTTTCATGTTTAAAAAATATATTGGAGAAGAACAATCTTCAGATTGTCAAGTAACGATGTTCAATGTTTTATTTGAAACTATTTAAGGATTTTTGAGATATAATACTCACGGATGTACATACATGCAGCACACACAGTCACTACCATCCTCCGTACAATATACGGGAAAGTATTGTGACCGTAAAACATTTTCCAATTTTTTTTATAGAAAATGTCCGTTTTAAGGCCCCTAAAAGCGGTCAGCAATGTTTGCAATGTTTTTTGTGTCTGTGTGTCTAGCTGTGTGTTATATCCGCAACCTGTGTGTCTGCACGAGCGCGCATTATCTTAAAAAGTAATACAGGAATTAACATGAAACTTTGAACATTAGCTTTATTTGATAATACGAAGAAAAAGCGTGTTCCAATTTTTTTTTGTTTTTTACGAATTTAAATATGATAAATATTACATACCATAGTATATTGTACAACGAGCATATAATGATGGCTATTAATCACGAGAATTAATCGTTTGTGTGATTAAAAGCCATTATATGCGAGTTTTACACTATACTTTGTTCACGAAAATTAAAATCAAAATCAAAATTAAAAAAAAACAAAATCAAAATTCAAGTTGTAATTACAATTACAATTAAAAAAACTAAAATCAGTATTAAATAGGCTAAACGAAATATTATCATAAATCGCGTTCTGTGAATTAAAGCGCGAATTAGCGTATTTAATAACCATATTAAACACGCAAATGCGTGTGCGTGTTTAATAAGCATATTAAACACGCGCACATTTGCGCGGGTGCGCCATTTGAAAAAAAAACAGGTTATTCAACTTTATAAGTTAGGATTTTCTACCACGTTTTTTTTTTATCACCCTGTATAATTATTTATACTAAAGCATAGTTGGCGTTATAGTTCGAACCTTCAACCAAACAATAGAAATGATTGTAATGGTTTAACGTCAATCACTGGGGCAAATATAAAATTTCACCTGTACCCTTCATTTCAACAAATCTTTAAATATTTCGAAAACGGTAAACGATAGGTGTAGGGAATATTGAAGTAACTCACCTTTATTTGTTCCCTAGAATTCAAAAATTACAAAAAATACAGGGTGTTCCATTAAAAAAACATAACTTTGATGTGTATCTTTGGGACACCCTGTATAACTGGTAATGATTTTAAATTGTGCATACAACGATCTCACATCTATCCATTTGAAAAGAAAACACGAAGTTGCATGGTTTTCCATAAAACTACCGTGTCGTATGCGGTGCCCCACCCTGTATAACGTTGAATGTCATTTGTTTTGTCTTTTTTTGTATGTTTAGGATCAAGCACCAACTTTTATATGGAATAAAATTTTCTGAGAAATTAATAATAAAAAAGTTACCCATATGTTGCATACTTACGTGGACACGTTGTATATTTTAAGATAATTTAATTCGTCTCTAAATTCTGAGTTCAGAGATGTATCATCATAGATTTTGGTTGTTGGTTTTTTGTTGAAATTTAAATTAAATTTACACAAAAAACAAATTTAAATTTAATTTAAACAACAAACATTTATGATTCATCTATGAGCTCAGAATTTAAACCGGAAATGGAATTTGTATTAAAATTCCACTTGTTAGCACACTTTATTACCTAAAAACACCATACTTAATTTCATAAAGATATACTGGGTGTTTCAAATTCAAGACTCACCATGGGTATCTCGCTTATTAGAAGAGATACAGGGTATTTTTAAATTTGGCACTTTTGCAGAATTTTATGCTGATTAATAATCCACCGAAAAAAAAATACTTAAATTCTTTTGTTTTCGTGTTAACTCCAAAAAATCTTAAAAAAAAACTGATTTTCGTTTTTTCTTTATATCTGCGTTATTTGAGGAGATATTTAAAAATGATGAAGACATTCTTAGAGCACTTTTTTATTATCTAATAGATGCCATATGATTTTTAGTTGTAACAGGTTTCGTTTCTTTTGAACCATCATCAACTTCTTATTTCTTATGGACGCTATATTCATTTTCTAGCGCATCTCAATGCTCATTTTTTGTGTTTTTTTTCAACCAGCCAATACTGTATTTCTATGAACTGAATACAAAATACGTAACATATCTCGATCTTATACTTCTGAATTATCGAACGATATTTTTATTCATAAAGAATAATAATGTTTGAAAACGGACAGTTATTCAGATTTTTTAATTCCATGGCACGGATGATTTTCAGTAAGCGCCAAATAGATTGCCAATAAAACTGTTTTAAACGATTATATGTTCATTTATAAAATTATATGTATGTTGTTATATTGTTCTAATCACAAAAAAACGAGCATTTAGATGCGTTAAAAATAAATATGGCGTCCATAAGATATAAGAAAGTTGATGTTGGTTCAAAAGAAACGAAAAATATTACAACCACAAATCTTATGTCATCTATTAGATAATAAAAAAGTGCTACAAGAACGTCTTTACCGTTTTTAAATATCACCTTAAATAACGAAGATATAAAGAAAATACCAAAATAAGTTTTTTTCAGTTTTTTTGGATTTAACTCGAAAACAAAACAATTTAAGTATTTTTTTTTCATTGGATTATTAATTGGCATAAAATTCTGCAAAAGTGCCAAATTTAAACATACCCTCTATATCTTCTAATAAGCGAGATCCCCGTGGTGAGCCTCGAATTTGAAACACTAAATTAACATCAAACTAATGTATTAATGTGTTATTGTAAAATTAATCGTTTTTATTAGTTTTGATATAAAGTTACTTCTTCATTTGTCAATATTTGCGAAATGATAAAACATTACATTTTTAATAAAGTTTTTTATTTTATTAAAATATAACGTTTACCTTACGGTGTCGGCTTTTAAGTTACATTACATATACAGTATGTTTTTTTATCGTGGGCCATAGGATTTTACATGCTAAAAATTATACCTTGTGTTTGTGTATATTTCAACATATAATTTTAAAGCAAATTTTGGTTAGTAATAAATCAATTACTTTTCCACATGATGCGCTTAATTAGATTAACTTAAACATGTTTTATTCTATTAAAAAAATGAAATTAATTCACTAATCAATCTGACATTTCAGAAATTCAAGGTACTTTGATTATTTTTGCTCAGTTATTTATTTTAAATAATTTCATTTTTTAATGGAATAAAACATGTTTAAATTATTCCGACTAAGCGCATCATGTAGAAAAATAATTGATTTATTACTAACTAAAATTTCCTTCAAAATTTTATGATAAAATATACATTAACACAACGTATAATTTTTAGCATGTAAAACCCTATGGCCCACGATAAAAAAATACCCTGTATACAATTGTAATAAAAGGCAGCTTATTACACATTCTTGTGTTTGTTTTTCAATTTTTCTCTCCATTTTTTTTTATTTCGGGTTAGTTTTGCTCAGTAAATAAAGTTATACAAAAATTTTACCGAACAAACCTATCGTTTAGTACTAATCATTATTAAAATATTTTCGATTGTATTTCACACTTTAAACCAACAATTCCGACATTACAAAAAGCAAACATACTCTTTGTTGAACTCGCATTGAACCAAAGGAAATACATTTTCTGCCATTAATATTTTTGCTTATTACTTTTTTTATTATCGCTTTGACACATAATTATCTACAAATGTTTATTCGTTCTTCTAGTCGAGAGGTATGAACGTATCCCATGAATGTGCGATCAGACCTCCTTTTCCTATTGTCACCACGCGAAATTGGCAAAGTTTTCTAAAATATATGTCCGGAAATAAGCTGTAAAAATAAACAAAATTTTTCAAACCCACACTAGGAACATTAACCTTTCATTTGGTATCAAAGTTTCCGGGCTACCTACATTTGACCTAAATGCTCGTTGCTTTTGAGGCTATCAGTCTGACAAATCAGAATTCGAAACTTAGAAGCTTCGGATCTTCGATAGAGGTTCATCGAAACTTCGAATCTTCGAAACTTCGAAACCTCAATTTTCGTAGATGGTCGACTTTTCGAAGCTTCGAATCTTCGAAATTGGAAATCTTCGAAGAAAAATTCCAGCCCCAATGAATACATACTAATGGTTTTCAATTTACAGATCAGAAGTCCAAAAGTGTAAAATCTAAAAAATCAAAAACTGATATAGTAGCTCCAGAAGATCCTAGTATATGGGGAGATTTCAATGTGATGCATTCACACTTCAGCCATTTATACATCTATACAAAACCGTCTCTGTTTGTTTCAAACATTAAAATATCGGATTTTAAAGATAAAAGTAAACCTCAGAAGAAAAAGGCGACTGATAAGAAAACTAAAGATACGTCTGATGACATTACATTACAAAAACGATTTATTTGGTCAAATAGGCCCGGTGCTTCTAGAAATGAACCGTTCTATATATTTATGGACAGCTTAGATTTTAAATTCATAATGATTAATCTATCGCAAGTTGGAAACAAAAACTTACTTCTTTCTAATACTACCTCTGATGAAGATATCCATCCTAATACTACAAAACCAATTTCAAATATTGTTGTTGAAAAATATGACTGGAGAAGTGATAAAATTGGTGACCTGTCGGTATCTCTTAATTGTTTAGGAAGCAAGTCAATATTATTGCAAATTAAACCTGGTCGGCATGGTTTGAGATTATGGATAAAAAGTGACGCATCGTTCGTGATACATGTTGTGAGCGACGTTTACTTGTCAGCAGGAACGCAAGAAAGCGTATTTGAGTATATGCAAAATGAATCGAGATTGCTTTTACAAATGTGTTTTGATATAGGTGGTCATTTTGGAAAGCTTGTGCAGGCATTTGGTGCTGAAGATTTTAACGATACATTTATATCATTTCACGCTTCTTATAAGCCAGAAAACAAACTTACAAAAATGGAATCAACGACGATTCAAAAAGAATTTTCTAATGAA
Organism: Ocypus olens; assembly: GCA_910593695.2. Taxonomy (NCBI): domain Eukaryota; kingdom Metazoa; phylum Arthropoda; class Insecta; order Coleoptera; family Staphylinidae; genus Ocypus; species Ocypus olens. The sequence goes on along the minus strand of OU343063.1, from coordinate 15,931,608 downwards.
CTGTACAAGTTGATATTAGAAAAGTATGATACAAACAGTTCTGAAATACTTTTCGCTTTAAGGATTTTACTAATTGATTTCCGTTTTGATTACTCACGAACACCCTTAATTTGGGAGTTAAAAAGTAATTCATCTATCGAAATTTTTGATGAGGAATTTGAGGCAGACGAAGAATCAATTAATGAGAGTTTTATCGAAGAAAAACGGCGCGAACGTGCGGCCACTAAAATTCAAGCACTTTTTAAAATGATTTACGTTAAAAAATTGCTCGCATACAGACAGGATTCACACCCAAAATATAGAAAGACTTTTGAGACCCTTAAAAGGGTTTATAAAGATTTGTTTAGTGTAGAAAAAAGAATCATAACGATATCTAAAATTTTACGAAAGATGTTATTGGACAACAAAAATCTCATTGGTGTTCGTGAATATTATCAGCTATATCAAAATTTGCAGTCGGTAGTTCATTTTCAAGTAGCTACTAACGTCCTTTCCGTACAAATCGATAGCTGGGTACCTATTGGAAGATACATATTTTATGTCAATTCTGCAGATCCCGTTCTTGTCAAGTTATGTATAGCATGTGATACTGATGTATACTATTTGAGAGTGTTTAATAATGATACTGGCCAGGAAATAAGACGCTTTACTTTGAATACGACTGTAGAGGAATATATTTTAAATGAAAATGGATATACGGTATTAATTTACGGTTGGTCCGGTAAAAACCTAACTATGCCTATGAAATTTTTCATAATCACTCTAAAGAAAGGCACAGACAGCATGATTATTTTACCTGAAATGCAAGTTACCCAAAGTTTTGCGTGTGATAATTATGATCCAAATGTAAATAATTTAATTGGAAAATGTCAAGTATTTATTAATCAAGATACTGCTGTCTCGTTTAAATTTTCTTGCACTTCAGATAACGTCAAAGTTCGATTACAATGCGTTGATGAAAAGGGCCACGTATGTGCCGAAATTACCGGTGTTGGCAATATAATTTTACCAATTGTGAATTTAAAATATGAGATTAAAAAAGAAATTGAGTCACAACTTGATTCCAACCTATCAAAGCGAGGTAGTTTTCGATCAAAAAGTAGCAGTTCCAGAGGAAATTCTTTTGTAAAGAAGAAAAGAAGAAGCTCTGAGACTGGCAGTTTAAAAAGTTCGGTTTTATCTATTAAAGGAAGTAGAAAAAATTCGTCGGGAAAATTCAAAACAGCTGATCTAGTTTACTATGTAGTTGAAATCTATGCTCTGGAAGACACGTGGCCGTTATGTATAAGCGAGTGGAGGCAAGTCGACAATCTTCAAAAGAAAAAATTAATTGGCCCTAAATTATTTCCTGATTTATTTTCTATTGAAAGGTATTTCATCTATTCAATAATACAAATATAAAAAGTTTATTAGTGATAATAATATATAATATATAATAATAATGACATAGAAATCCGAACATAGTAATATTATTTATTAGTATTATACCGAAAATTTATAAATAATTTTATTTTCATAATATTTTGTACAATTGTAAGGGAAAACATAGTAAACAAATCAACAAAATTTCTCATCAATTCAACGAAAAAAAAAACATTCATAACACTAGCCAACAGCCATTTTGTCCTTGGGACTAGACCGAAATTTTTCGATTGCTTGGGTGTAATAAAGTACCGAAATCGCGATGAAACCCCCGAGAATTTGGTTTAGAGGTTAGGATTCGCAAAAAACCTCTTTTTTTACTTTTTACTTTCTCCGTTAAGAAGTACGAAAAAGTATTGTGATCGTGATTTTTTTTTCAATTTTTTTTTACGGAAATATCCGCTTTGGGGTCCCTAGATACCATTTCAACAATTTCTGGAAAAAAAAATTGTGTGTGTGTTTGTGTGTGGCTGTGTGTGTGTGTGTGTCTCTGTGTGTGTGTGTGTGTGTCTGTGTGTGTGTCTGTGCGCGCTGTATCTCAAAAAATAATAGAGCAATTGATATGAAACTTTGAACATAAGTCTTATTTGATAATCCGAAGAACTAAAAAGCTTTTGGTAAAAATTTCGTACACCGGAAGTGGGTGTTTACCTTAACCGTTTTTTTTTTCCAATATCTGCTTAAATGTGAAAAATAACACAAAAACATTTAAACAAACATTGAAAGCAACAAATAAATGAACATCCTTTGTTTGAAAATATAAAATCGTTGTTATTCGAGAAAAAAAATTATTAATTTTTTTTTCATTTCTGGTTTATAATTATGAAACGATAATGGTTACAGAAAATTTATGGTAATAATAATTGTAGAGAATGCCAAAATGAACAACTTATAAAGAATAAGTTTTTTTCGAAATTGCTTTAGTTTTTGAGTATACTGAGTTTTTGAATTTGCAGGGTAATTTTTACATTTCATAATTTTGACGTTTTAAACGTCAGTTTCATTCGAGTTTACAAAACGTTGGATGTACATTTCAAATATTATTTAAATTAAAAATAAACCATAAAAGCATAAATATAAATGATACCATCAGATCGGAGAAAGCAACATGATGGCCACATCACCATTTTTTCACTATAACTTTGGAACAACGCAAGTTAATTTGAATCTGAAAATACTCTTGAAAGCTTGTCAACAGGGCTACATTTGGTATATAAATGAACTTGGTAGCGTAATCAAAACCCTAATAAAAAAAACCGTAAAAAAACCGCAAAAATCGCGTATTTTCAAACATTTTTGCGCTTTCAATCGATTATAAAAAAAACGACGCTAGATAGGTCAGATCAGTTTCGCTGACCTGAAAGCTTATTAAATGGGCTACAATTTCTGCATGGCACACCTCTGAGAAGTCTTCGAAATAATGGAAATTGGGATTTGAAAAAATCGCGAAATTTGCAATTTTTTCGGCCCTTTTCCCCTTCAAATATAAAATTCCACAATGCACTTAAAATCTGTCGTATGCATTTGAATGCCAATTAAAAGGGCTACAATTTCTACATGGCACACCTCTGTTACGTGATCAGAAGTTTTGTAAACATTAATTTGTGTTTGAAAAAAATCACGAAAACTGCATTTTTTCGAATTTATTTTTCATTATTCATCAATATTTTTGAATAACATTTACATAGCATTTAGAAATCAGTCTAAAAAATATTAAAGAATTTGTAGTTTTCGTCATAAACTGTTCATTCTCATGCTTTTATTGTCCCGAAGGGAAGATTCAAATTCGCGCTGTTTTGTAACTATTTCGTATTCCCCGCTCGGAATTTGTCCACACGTAGTGAACGTAGCGTCACCGCACTGGCGCCGAGTTGAGCCATCATTAACGGAATGATATTCATTGACTGATAGCATAGAAATTGTAAACAAATTTAGAATCTCAAATAATTTGGCAACCTCAATGGCTCGTGGGGTTCGCTACCACGAGTTTGAATTCTGCGCACCATTCGAACGACACGAACGCAGTGCTACCGCACCGGCACAGGTGGCGCCACCACCTAACATAAACAGATTGATGTTCAAACATAAACAGATTAAATGTTGGAAAAGGTATTAAAAGCTGGAAATGTTGGAAAATCATCAGTAAAAATTTCATATGCGATATTTACATTTTATTCAACTAATTTATAAATTTACACTTTGAATGTAACAGATTTTGACGATTTGCGAACAAGGTCTCGTGGACTTTCTTGAAGCAATGTCCAAATATAATATCCCAACATGTTGGCTTTACATTGTCGACCTTGGTAGCGTTTTTCGAAATCCAAAATTTCTTGGTGAAATCTTTCGCCGTGTTCTTCAGAGTACACCCCCATGTTGTCCTTAAAACTGTCATTAGCTCTTGGAATTTCTGGATCATGTTTGAGATGATAGTTCTGTAGTTGGGGTCCTTATAGTCTCCTAGAAATTGCCCGACCATTTCCTTGAATCTCATCCAAGCTGCTTCTTCCTCCCCGTTAAGTAATTGAGTAAAACCCTCTAATGCCATCAGTTTTCTTACTTGTGGTCCAGTAAACCAGTAAAAACCTCAGCTTTGATTTTCGCCTGTGATATTTTTGGGAAGATATCTTTCAATGATTCAAAAGCTATTGACTCTGTGTTCAACGCAGTGACGAATTGCCTTATGAGGCCGAGTTTTAAGTGCCAAAGAATTTTCGCCGAATCAACCAATGGCTCGAACTTTACGTTATGTTCCTTTACGCAGTGTTCTTCTCGGTTCGGCCAATCTTCACGGATGTAATGGGAGTTCACATCTCTGCTATCCTATAAGCAAATGTAACATGGGTACTTCGTCCACCCCCCTTGAAGACCCATGAGAATCCCAATCATTTTGAAGTCCCCAATTACGTCCCAGCAGAAATCATAATACTTGATAGCGCAAAGCAAAGTTTTTACACTGTCGTACGTTTCTTTGTGTAGTTGAGTGGGCGACCGGTATAGATGGATACTGATACCCATTGTGGAGCAAGACGGCTTTTAGGCTTTTAGAAGCAGAGATTCTCACCATCAGTAAAAAATGCAAAGTATGCTTCGTGCCGCTTTCGGTGACTTGAAACTGTTACATCAACGTCCACCAAGTTCCACTGTTTCAACCTGGACGTTAAAATCTCGGCTTTCCCTTTCGTAAGATCCAATTCTCTGATCAAGTCGTTTAGGTCAAATTGGTTCGGAAAGTGATGCTTAGGTGGTGTAGTCGGGTGTTCAAACGACGACGCTGATCCCAAAGAGTCTTGTTAGAACGAGGCTGCACGTTTCGCAGGAACTGGAAGAACATCGCTATGAGTCACAGGAGCCAACGACGATGGAATATCCGGGTACATAATCTCTGCTGCAGTTGGGCCCGTTCTCCTTTTCGAAGGGTCCGTGACACAGAAGAAACAGTCTGTGGCATGGTCGGATGGCTCCCTCCACATCCGTGGTACAGCAAATGGCATTCTCCTGTTTTCACCCCTCATCCAACCTATAAAATAAGAGAAAACACTGTAATGTAGTTCAAATTGTCCACAAGCGATTTCGCTAATCAAATTTATGCTTCTCTGCATACATGTGGATTAGCATTGGAGAAATTAGTACTTATGCGAGATCAGCTTAGCTAAAAACCGGCGATATTCTTACATTTCCCTAAACAACACAATATTTTATTTGAATTTGTTTTAAAATAAATAATTAAAAACGATCTTATTAAACTTATTAAATTGTATAATACGTTTCCACTTAGTCGTGCACTTCTAACGAAATGGATTTTATTTTTTTCTGAGCAACTTGCCTTATATAAAACATTTTACTGAGTCATAAATGATACGAAACTTATTGGAATATTTACTCGCGGTAAGTTCGATCGATATCTAGTTATAAGAATTTAGTTGTTCATTTTTACCTATTTAAATGATTTTATTTGAAACAAATTTTAATTAAAAAAATACTTCTGTGATGTCAAAATTTATTGGTTGTCAGTCCTCTAAAGTAAAAAAAAATGACCGAAAACGGAACTTACCTTCCAAATTTCTCCTGCACAATTCGCACGAGACATGGGGTGCCCAGGTTTTGTCCTGATTCCGGATTGGAAAGCCAAAATATGATTCGTAGGCCTGACGAAGTTTTTCGCGATTCGCGAGAAAATGTTTGACATCTTCTTTTCTTAAAAATGCCCCACAAATATAACAAAATGAGTCTGCTGGGTGCTTGCAGACTCTTCGCGAAGACATCTGGGCAATTGTTTATGCACTAACAAATGTTTGTGGTATCAATCCTCGAACATCAATCTGTTTATGTTAGAAAGGTTTGGCGCTCGTCGGTGGCACCACCTGTGCCGGTGCGTTGGCACTGCGTTCGTGTCGTTCGAATGGCGCGCAGAATTCAAATTCCTGGTAGCGAACCCGACAAGCCATTGAGGTTACCAATTTATTTGAGATTCTAAATTTGTTTACAATTTCTATGCTATCAGTCATTGAATATCATTCCGTTAATGATGGCTCAACTCGGCGCTAGTGCGGTGACGCTACGTTCGCTACGTGTGGACAAATTCCGAGCGGGGAATTCGAAATAGTTACAAAACAGCGCGAATTTGAATCTTCCCTTCGGGACAATAAAAACATGAGAATGAACAGTTTATGACGAAAACTATAAATTCTTTAATATTTTTTAGACTGATTTCTAAATGCTATGTAAATGTTATTCAAAAATATTGATGAATAATGAAAAATAATTTCGAAAAAAAATTTTTTCAAACACAAATTAATGTTTACAAAACTTCTGGTCACGTAACAGAGGTGTGCCATGTAGAAATTGTTGCCCATTTAATAAGCTTTCAGGTCAGCGAAACTGATCTAAGATATTATCTAGCGTCGTTTTTTTTTATAATCGATTGAATTTTTTTACGGATTTTTTTTTAAATTAGGGTTTTGATTACGCTTCCAAGGTCATTTATATGCAAAATGTAGCCCTGTTTATAAGCTTTCAAGCAGTATTTTTATTTTCAAATTATTTTGCGTTGTTCCAAAGTTATACAGGCGTCCCTCGTATAACACGGTTAATTCCGTACCGTGCTATATCAAAACCGTGTTTTACGAAACTTTTTTTTGTGAATTTAAACATATATATAGCGTAATTTAAACTTAGATAGAATATAAATCAACGCAATGTGTACCGTGTTATATCGAAACTTGTTTCGTGTTATATCGAAACCGTGTTATACGAAACCTTGAAATAATGTAAATCAAGGCAATACGTACCGTGTTATATCAAAACCAAGTTTTAAGGTGTAAAATTTTATAATAGCTGAAATTTTGTTCCAAACATACATAAATGAAAAAGTAGTTAAGTTAATTTTAAGTTTTTAATAAAGAACAAAATATGAAATTACAAATTATGATATTAAATTACAAAAATTAACAATTCAAGAAAAAATATATTAAAGAAAAATTATTATTATAAATTAAATAGAAACAAAACTATAACAAATTTATTTAATTTTAATTTAATTTTCTTCGTCATCACTCTCAAAAATTACAGCTAATCTTCTTCTTTTTCTCAAAGTTGGTTGAAACTCCTCTTCACTTATTTCTCCATCATTAAAAAAAGTTATCTGACGTAGTTGTAATCTGCCTGTTTTGATCTTGCAATTCTGACAGAATTTCTCTATAAGAAGCTAAAGAACTTTGCAATTCTCTTTTAAATTTTCCGCTACGCACTACTGAATGATCTTTTTCAACGAAAAAAGTTTCTATTTTTTTAGCTAAAGCTATTCCTTCTTGCACATCATTTAAATTTAAATGAAGAACCGAAGTACTAATGTTTTCGAAATCATCGTCGTACTTGGAAGTGGAGGTATTTATTAGTTCAATTAGTTCTTCCTCATTCAATGTTTGTTCCTCAAACAGTTCCCGAACATCATCAATGTTCATATCTGAAAATCCGTCCCCTTCTAAGTTAGAAGCAACCGATATTATTCTGTTATACAATTCTGCTTTCTCAAATGGAACATCTCTGTTCTGGACCATTTAGGGTAACAAAGTTTTCCAACACACATGAAGTGTAGACTGTTTTAATTCCTTGCAAGCCAGAGCTATAATTGCAACGCAGTCTAAAATAGAAAACTCTTTCCAAGCTTGAGTAAGCGTTACATTTTTATCGTTTTCCAGTCTTTCGAAAATTTTATGGAATGCTAGTCGTATGAAGTATGCTTTGAGTATTGCAATGATTCCTTGATCTAATGGTTGGATCAATGATGTACAATTTGGAAGCACAAACACAATTTTTACGTTAGAATGATTCAACTCCCTACTGTGGCTACCTGCATTATCAATGAGCAATAAAACTTTAAAGCTCAATTTTTTTTTCTTCAAAAATTGTTCTACTTCTGGAATAAAACAATTTTTAAACCAGTCTTCAAACAAATTTTGCGTCATCCAGCACTTTTTATTTGCTTGCCAGAAAACTGGCAGATGAGATTTATCGAGAGTTTTCATTGCTCTGGGATTCAAGGAACGATTTATTATCATTGGTTTTACTACCAAATTTCCCGATAGGTTACTACACATGTGAAGGGTAACACAATCTTTGCAAAGTTTATAACCTGGTGCTTGCTTCTCATTTTTTGAAATAAAAGTTCGAGACGGCAGTTTCTTCCAGTATAAAGCTGTCTCTTCGGCGTTGAAAATTTGATCTGATGAATATTTTCCCTCTTCAATAATTTGTGGTATTTCCTGTATAAATTTTTGGGCAGCCTCTACATCTGCCGAAGCTTGCTCTCCTTGAAACTTTACGTTGCGCAAAGAAAATCTTTTTTTTTAATTTTCAAACCAACCTTTGCTTGCCAAAAATGATAGGTTTGGTTGTTCTTTAGAAGTAGGTTCATCTTTCTTTAAATGTGTGTAAATTCTGAGTGCTTTTTGTTTAATAATATTTGTGCTCAATGGATTTTTTTTATCTATACAATCTTCTATCCATATTATAAGAGCATGTTCCATTTTTATGATATTTATATCTCGTATGCGGGATACACGTTTCGCACCTTGCGAACAACCACCAGCAACATTTTTTCTAATTTCTCTTTCATTTTTTACTATAGTTAGAATAGTAGCTTTATTTAAATGTAATGACTTTGCAATCGATGAAGGCTTTTCTCCACATTTTACACGATCAAAAATTCCAATCTTTTTTTCAAGCGATATAAATTTTCGTTTTAATTTTTGCTTCTTTATCTTGTCGGATATTATCTAAATTTAGGGTCCAAAATTATATTGACTATAAACGTTACAACTTCATTTTTTACATACCTTAAATTAAAATTATTATGCACTTATTAACTTTCAGAAGAAGACTATTGTTCACTATGTCTGTACGTACTTCATTTACGAAGAACAAAACGTTTACTGACTGTCACCAACGGGATATCAGAGATTTTTCTTTAGTACAGTGAGAATTAGATGAGCGCAACTTCGCTAAGTATATTCTGCAACAATATTATAAGAGCATGTTCCATGTTCACTTAAAATACGACAATTCGATAAGCGCAACACACTTGATTCTATTTGTCAAAAAACCGTGTTATATTAATCGCAAATTTTATACCGTGTAATATCGAAACCGTGTTATATCAATCGCAAATTTTGTACCGTGTAATATCGAAACCGTGTTATACAAGTACCGTGTTATACGAGGGACGCCTGTAGTAAAAAAAGTAAAAAAAGAGGTTTTTGCGAATCCTAACCTCAAAACCAAAGTCTCGGGGGTTTCATCGCGATTTCGGTACTTTGTTACACCCAAGCAATCGAAAAAATCCGGTCTTGTCCCAAGGACAGAGAAAAAGTCCAATTTTGTTGGCTAGTGTAATGTGTCGGTGCGCCACGGTGGGTTATACACTCTCTAAGGCGCATAGGTTCGCTTCTAATTAGGTAATTGATGTCCTCCTGTGATATCTCATTCCAAGCAATTACTAACGCATTTCGAAGTGCTTCTAGAGTTTGAGGGGGATGCTGTAAATTAAGGAGTCTTCGGCCTATCATATCCCACACATGCTCAATTGGAGATAAGTCCGATGACCTCGGTGGCCAGGGCAACAAATTGATTTCAGCGTGCTCAAAGTAGTTCATTGTGGTTCTTGCAGTGTGTGGGCGAGCATAATCCTGCTGAAAAGTTGTATTTGGCAATGTCCGAAGATAGAGTAGGAGATGAGGTACCAGGATTTCTTCGATGTAACGCTGTGCGGTCATGTTGCCCCTAACGAAGATTAGAGGCGACCCAGAGCCATAAGCAATAGCACTCCATACCATAACCCCAACAGTACGACTAAAAATTATGGATTTCTTCTTTCGCCAAGTCGTCTTCTGACTCTGGCCCGGCCATCATGCATCCCTAAACAAAATCTAGAGTCATCACTAAACACTATATCATTCCATTCCTGGTCCTACATTAATCGTTCTCTACACCACTCGAAATGATTTCGTCGATGCTCAGCGGTGAAAGGAAGCACCCAGTGCGGCCGGAATAAAATAAGGCCAAAACTGCGAATCCGACCTTAAACTGTTCGAATTGCAATCGGTCTTCCATGTTTTTCATACCACTGGTTTGCAATGGACCTGGTGGTGGAGAAAGGGGGATGTTACCTTTTTAGGCCCAAAAATGCATGTTTTTGGGTTTTTTTTTTCTCAGGCTGGGTACAACATATTGAAACCGGGTTTTGACCACTTAGTTTATTAGACTTTTGTCTACAAAATTTAATTTTTTCGCCTACAAATATTGGTCCCAACGGCTGCCAAGGAATAAACCGCAGAGCAACTCTTGTATGCAGGCCTCTACGCGCCGGCACACGGCGGCAACCTAGATCATCTGCAATCAAAAACAAGATGAACACTTGTATATGATTACGTAGGTACTGAACTAGGATCAAGTCAATTGGTCAATAAATAACAAAATGGCGGCCATTTGAAAAATAGTCATTTTTCCGGGTGTTTTTTGGTCTTCAAGAGGGCTAAAAAAATATTTTTTATGTATCGACTAAAAAGATCCTAGTTCAGTACCTGTAGAATTCTATTTGCAACAAATTTAAATCAAATCGGTTAAAACGACTTCGAGTGCCGGCGCGATTTCAAAAATCTGGTTTCGCGATTGAAGTTTCGACTACATTTCATCGCAATATTATGAAACTTACGGTTAGTCTGCGATGCCAGGACCGTACATTAGTCTCTTCTTCGTGGAAGGCGTCTTGCAGCTGCTGCTCCATACGTCGCTCCTCCATGGCGGCTCGAACCTCTGGACGTAGCCTCGTTTCTGCGTTGTGGACTCGGTGCTCGTCAATGTTCTTTGCGAATTGCAAAGAAAAAGCGCCCACCTGGATTCCAATGGTGGACATCGTCTTCAGGATGGATGAGTAGCCCTCGTTGAAGATGCCCACAGCCAGGAACATGGCGACGTTCACGGCCTTGGAGCTAAAAAACAGATGCTTAGGGGCCAACTTCCATATCCACGCCTTCAGACTCTCGTTGGAATTTTGCGTGTTTCCTCTCAAGCACCGGTGCAGCAGTTCGTCGTCCGAAAAAGACGAACAAGAAAATGTTTCCGAATAGTTATTTTATGCAAGCTGACAATTGTTGAGGTGAATAATTACTAACTATAATTCATAAAAAAACTCGTCAGACGCTTGTCTGGGGGTGGAATCTGCGTCAGTTACACTATCAACTTGTTGGTAAACTGTGAAAATAAAGTCATAGTATGCAGGCTGGAATTCATTTAGGTGATGGTTTGTGGTTCACATAACATGAAAATAATCGTCAGACGCCACCAGAACAGTGGAAAGACCGTCAGTTGGGCCCCCGAAGTGAAGCGAAGTGTCTGAATGCCTTGAGCGCGCGGCGTTTTTTACGGTCCAGCTGACGGACTTTTCACCACTCTGATGCGGACTGACGATTATTGTCATGTTATATAAACTACAAACTATCACCTGAATAGGTTTCAGGCTGTATGCAATGACTTTGATGAGATTTATTGTATTGTAAATAGCAGAACAAATCTAGACACTCGACATAAAACGTAATAAATGAAAAAAAATGACGATAGCCCATTATTACGCAACGGAAAATTATGTTTATTGTGCTGTACTTATATGTTCAATCCTTTGACTATATGGACTGCTTACGGCAACTTCATGTGTTGATGAATACATCAAGAAATATTATTTCTTTGTTTTCCGGTTTTTAAATTACGCTCCATTTTCGGGGACGCGCAGGGACGGGATTTATATCGGGCTCCAGCGCGCGGACTACTTTTGGAGCAGTGATCATATGGGAAATGGAGGGGGAATAGTAGTCCATGTTTATATAGTCAAAGGTTCAATCGTATTTCTTTGCGAAGCATGGCTAATTCGAGGCCATTTTGTGTTTTTTGCTTCAAGAGAAGTGAACCGTTGCGATCATTCTTAGCAGGAATGCTTGCAAAATGTAAAGCAGTGCTTGCTATTCGACAAGAGCATCAATTATACATGAATGATGTGAGGCTACCATCGGAATTATCTGTCAATTACATGTACCATTCTCAGTGCTATCGACGATTCACAGCTCTGCCAAAAAAGTACAGAGCCAAAGAAACGGCAACAGAAACATCGGCAGATTCAAGGTCAGTGTTACTGTAATTCAACAATTTAAAACATTCGTTCACATTTCATGATTTGAAATAATTTGTAAAATGAGATTTTGTAATCATGTACTAATTCGCCCAGAGAAATGTAGGACAAGAATTAAAATATATAAATTGCTGTGTTGTTATTTCATTTCTTCCTACTTTTCTTTGGCCGCGTTAATACGTTGGTACATGGTACCATATAATTTCGTTAAGTAAACGTTGAACAAGGATACATATTCTCATTATTTAAGTGAGACTTTCTTGATTATTACCAGCGACATTATGCTCTCCTGTTCACAGACTATGTTGAATCGTTATTCAAAATATAAAATATTATAAACTCAAAAGTGTTCATCGTCAACGTTAATATCATGAAATGTGTAGGGAATTGTCACTAATAATATTGAATGAACTAATACGTCAATGTAAATTAAACTAGAGAAGATATATATTAAATAAATATACAGTCAATAAAAACGGATTAAATGTAGTTAGAAATTTCATATGCTTATTCTAGCTTGAGTCATGAAGAGTGCACATCATGCAGTTTACCAGAATCTTCATTGGAAGAAAAGGAAGCAGAGGATGAAGAAATTTCAGAAGGAGAACAGGTTGCTTCCATATCAGACGACTGTATTGTTTGTGAGAAGAATAGAAAAAAAATCAAAGGACGTGAACTATCACTCTATCCTACGACGTCCGATTCCATACACTTTTTGAGAACGTATGCTATACAATTCTATTATGACTCTTTATTAGATAGACTCAACGTAAAAGAATCCGCGAAAGAACTAGTCGTGCATAACCGTATTTGTATCATTAATCTGCGAAACCGTATGAAGTCATATGAAAATCAACAGCTTCCAAAAGCTCAATGGCACAAATCGAGAGACGCTCATAAATCAGCGTATGGAGATGTTTGTAACTTCGTTGCCAAACATGTAATTACAAGGAGAGAGTCATACTTCGTATCATTTTTAAAAGAACTGTACACTCAGTATCTTAAGAAAGAAAATATTGGATATGTCACTTGTGAACCATTTAATTTGGAAAATAGATTGTTGCAGTCATTTCTAAGCAAAATCGCTGTCATAATAATGAATAAAAAAAAATCATCAAACGTTTCTGTGGGCACTTGGTGCAGAATAATTTCGAAGATATAGAGAAACAAGATATTTTGAATAGGGCAGTTTTAATTTTGAGGTCTGAAGTTGAAAATATTCAACGAAAGTCTCTGCCAGATAAGATTACCGCGAATAGTATTATAGCTGGAGAATGTGAAGTACCAGAAATTGTTTCATATTTTTTTTCTAATTTGATTTCCACAACGAAACGTCGTCAGCGGAGTTCAAATAAACAAAGACTGTCTAATTCTTTGTCAGAAGATGTAATTTATGCAATTACAAACGGTAAAATCAAACCTTCGAAACACATTACCTTGGGAATGACTTTGAAAAGTCTAACTAATAGTAAGAGACTTATTAATATAGTAAATAGACTCGGTCACTGCTGCAGTTATACTGTACTCGAAGAACTAGAAACAGAAGCGACTTTTGCATCTATTTCTCACTCAGAGATTTGTCCTGAAGACATAATACGTTCACCAAATCTTAAAATAGATCTTGCTTTCCACTACAAGTGGAAAAGATACTCTACACGATACTGAAGGTATAATTTTCCAAGATGTCATCGATTGTCCTCAAGAAAGCCAATATACTCCTTTTTATTCAACTAGTTCTGAAAATGACGGACAGTGTAATCAAACGAGAAAAAGACTTCGATATTTGGATGCTGTGACGCCTGAATTACCAACATATAATAAGAGACCGAGATTCGCAGAAAAATTGGAGAAATACGAAAGTCCTTTAAGATCGTGGGATGAAATTATTCTAAAACAATACAAGCTAACTGATGCAACTTGGATGATGTCTCACTATTTGAAAATTCCCAGTATACCAGCTTGGGTGGGATACAATAGTATGATAAATGAGGATCTTAGCTGTAAACAAAAGATCTCATACTTAACCACTATAAATTGTTCCCCGACTAATCATTCAGTTGTATTGGAAACAATGAAACAAGCGTTGAAAGCAGCATCTGAAATCGGTAAAGTATACATGGAAGTCACATACGATCTAGCAATTGCGAAAGTAGCACTCCAAATTCAAAGCTTAGAGCGGCCATTATTTGATAATTTATTCATTCACATTGGTTCATTTCATATCTCAATGGCGCACTTCAAAGCTATAGGAAAATTCATAGACAGCTGTGGACTTGCAAATATAATGGTAAATAGTGAAATATTAGCGAGTGGTTCAGTAAATAGCTTCCTAACAGGCAAGCATTTCAATAGATGCAAGCGCTTGCATCCACTTATATCGTTAGCGCTCCAGATATTACATTTTAAAGCTTTTCTTGATGCACACAAAATAAGTGATGAACAACTTGAGTCTGAAGTAATGAATTATTTATTAGACTTTAAGTCGTCGAAATCAAGTAACCCCACAGTTTCCGATGAAAACCTATTACGAATTTTGCAGAAATACGAGAAGTATACACAAGAGACTCTAGCTGGTGAACATGGAAAGACACCTCAATTTTACATGATTTATATCAGTCTGATAGATGATTATCTAATGTTAAATCGCAGCATCAGATTACCAAACTTCGATCTAATCAAATATATTCTACCTCGTATTTCAAGTATTTTCTTTACTTTCAATCAACAGAATTATTCTCGTTACTTAGTATTATATCCGAAAAAATGTTGAAAGTTTATGAATCTCATCCAGGATTAGAGCAACAATTACAAGAAGGTTCATTCGGTGTAAAAAGAACCAATAAGTCATTCTCAAGACAAGCAATCGATTTAACTTTAGAACAAACGATAAACGCTGACTCTGCAAACAAGTTAACAGGAATCAGTCATCTGACGAATTCGATTGCAGCTCGACAGCGATGGTGCAAAAGTCACAGCATTCGCTCGACTATTATTACTTCCATAATGGATAGAACAGGTTTACGCAAATCGCAAGACATCACAGCTGATCTTGAATTCAGCAGAATAAAAAAACATAGTCAGCAAGTACAAACATTTATTACTCATATTAAGCAGAACTTAAATCCATTTTCAGAAAATGTTAACAAACAATTTTTATACAACATTTCAACTGGACGAGCTGTGAACGAAAACATAGAAAATTTTCTACTTAATGTGAGGAAGTTAGGTATGGAACAACAAGAAAGGTTCATCAGGGATGTCAGAAGACACACTAAGATTTGAGAAAGCGATAAAGAAAAATAAAGTCACAACGTTTGCAGACGCAGTGCAAAAACGAAAGATGATGGTGAATGGAAAACTTTTAGAAGTAAAAATGCAGAGAGATCTATTTGGGAAATTACTGCGACTGTCTTTAGAAAGTATGCTGAATATTGATATTGTATTATCATATCCACTAACTCCACTTCCACTGGCTTTATGCCAGACAGAAGGTGCAATTTGCAAAACAAACAAATCAGTGCTAATGCACATGCTGGAAAAAGAAATAGAAAGTTCAGAGCCTGGAAAATGTGACATCATAATTTACGATGGCTTTTATATCATTCGTTGAAATTTCCTTCGGTAATATTTCAACAAAAATACTTCGCTCGTTCACAACTACCGATGCAAAAACAATCATAATTGCATTTGATCGATATTTCTCTCCATCGGTTAAAGATAACGAGCATCTACTAAGAGGTAGAATAGAAGGCAATAAATTTATAATCAATGGACCTGATCAAAAACTCTCGACTAACTCTATGAATTAATTAAAAAACATTAATTTCAAAGATGCGCTGGTAAAATTCCTCTGCGATGATTGGAAACAGGATCAGATGACTCCCTTTTTTTCAGGGAAAACCATTTATGTAAATTATGAGACGTGTTACAAATATGAAGTGGTGAATGATAAAGTTATACAAACAGAGGAGAGTGATTTATCATGTCCAGATCACGAAGAAGCAGATACTAAGATTGTTTTTCACGTGTGCAAGCTGAACTTTGATGCTCACGTAACAATAAGATGCTCTGATACTGATATCATGGTAATCATGCTTGGAAACATGGATGCACTAACCAGAAATCTACAGATCTCGATACTGGCGGGTAATGGAAATGCACGCAGGTATATAAATATCACAGAATTGTCCAAGAAATTGGGTGAAGATTTATGTAAATCATTACCAGGTTTTCATGCTCTCACGGGTTGTGATTTCAATCCCGCATTTTACAGAAAGGGAAAGAAAAAGCCCTTCGAATTACTGAGGAAATCGACCCGATATATGCAAGCGTTTGTTGAAATTTCCAATCGGTTAAACTCAAACATAGATTAAAATTTCGGAGTATTGGAAGAATTCGTATGTCGCTTCTATGGATACAAGAATATTAATGATGTGAATCTGTTACGGGTAACTACATTCATGAAAACCTACAAAGTAAAAGGGAATGACGACATACTGAAAATTAATGACAATTTTGAGGGCTCTGCACTACCACCTTGCAAATCGGAATTACGTCAGCATTTATTAAGAACTAGTTACATAGCTGTAATGTGGACTCATGCTTTTCAACAAAAACCGAATTTGTTATCCCCAACTGATTGTGGGTGGAAAGAAGATGGGAAATATATATTCAAATGGTTTGAAGGTGACCAATTGCCT
Source organism: Ocypus olens (assembly GCA_910593695.2). Lineage (NCBI taxonomy): Eukaryota > Metazoa > Arthropoda > Insecta > Coleoptera > Staphylinidae > Ocypus > Ocypus olens. The sequence continues at coordinate 15,914,808 of OU343063.1, read as the reverse complement.
TCTATAGATAGCATTACCAATACCAGCGGCGATCAAAGCGAAAATATAATAGGTTTTTACCACACAAATTTTTATGACAATTGAATAGTAGTTCTTTATCATTATTTATACATGGCTGCATTTTTTAGATGATTTGAAGAAGAAAAATACACGATACGATGTTGAAGGAGAATCTGATTATAGTGCACTCGAAGACAGCGGCGATGAAAGTTCTCTGGAGGCCAGTGGTTGTGACTACGAAGATGTAGAAAAATAATTTTACACAAAAACTGAATCAACAAGATTAAATTTTCATTTTTATTGTCTATAGTAATAATAAATTTAAAAATACTGTTATTATGAAACTTTTTACTTCATTAATTCCCATTTGTAAATGATAAGTCAAGTATCTTCGATTAATCTCATCAAAGTCATTGTATTCAGCCTGAAATTTATTCAGGTAAGAGTTTGTAGTTTATATAACATGATAATCATCATCCGACGGCATCTGAGTGGTGGAGAGTCCGTCAGCTGGACCGCAAAAGATGCCGCGCGCTCAATGCAGCTCTTCACTTCGGAGGCCCAACTGACGGTCTTTCCACTATTGTGGTGACGTCTGACGATTATTTTCATGTTATGTGAATCACAAACCATCACCTAAATGAATTCCAACCTGCATACCATGACTTCATTTTCACAGTTTACCAACAAGTTGATACGTGTAACTGACGCAAATTCCACCCCCAGACAAGCATTTGACGAGTTTTTTATGAATTATAGTTAGTAAATATTTACCTTAACAATTTTCAGCGTGCATAAAATAACTAATTGGAAAACTTTTCTTGACAAGTTCTGCAGCCTACCACAACTCTACCCACCGCTAGTGGAGGGTCTGACGGCCGGCTACCTCATTACCAATATAGGAACTACCAATGGTATAAAATCCAGCTTGCATAAAATCACTTGAGTAAAAGTGACACTACCTCCTGGACTATTTTTTCCGGCTTTCCGCGGCATTTTCAACAACTTGGCAGATCTGCACGTGTTTGTGTGCCGGTTACATGAAGTAAACTGAAGTGAGAAGCGATTCTCACACAGTAAACGATATTAAACTGTCGGTACATAATTACCGACAGTCGGTACATAAACTACACATCTGGTGCTATCTGGCAAGCCCTCCAGTAAGTTTTAGTATTTTAGAAGTTATATTGAAGCATTTGTCGTGGCCAAAAAGGAACAATTATTAAGAAGTAGGTACATGAAAAGACGGCCGATTTCAGGGATATGTTTTACTTTGTCTGCACACTCTGTGGTTCTGTGTGGTCCTGTACCTCTAGCTCTTCGTGTTCGAACTTCTTGATCCCATGCCCGACCACATCTTACTGGAGTATCTAAACTTCTATCCACCCTGTCCCTAATTTCTCGAACAGGAAGTCCAGCCTCTCTAAGTTCGACTATCCGCCCTCTCTCAAACTCAGAAAGTTGATGAAAATTTGCGCGTGTTTGCACCCTAGGCATTGTAAAAGATAACAACAAAAGCTTAGAATCGCACTCAGTAAAATTAAAATCGTTACTACGGCAAAAATGTTAAATTTCACCTTGTGCAACAAGTTGAATAAAAAACGAAAACTTTATACAGCTGAATTTTTTATCGTTTTGTTCTTTTCACCAAGACTAGCCTAAATATAAAATTTTATCAAAATAAAATGATTTATACTGGGTGTTCGGATTTCTATGTCACGTAGTATACATAAATGCCTACATATGTTGATGATTAACTTATTTTCCAGAGAGGTTCCAACAATCGAAAAGCTTGAATCGTCCAAACAAATGCAAGCAGATAAAAGGGGTCAAACAGATAGAAAGAGTAATAATACGCCCATCGTCTTAGATGAGCCAGCTTGGTGCATCCAAACTGTATTTAATAAAACTGACGAAGTTCGTCTCGTTGTTGATAAAAGGAGGCAGGAGGAAATTAGCAATATTAAAAAGAGTTGGTTTGAAGGTAACCAAGACAGATATGCATATGCTCAGGAATTAAGGTTAGTAACCACTATAAATGTCTAAAGATTGTTTTACACCAACAGTAATAAGAGCGGTACCAAAGTGATTTTATTAAATACGCTTAAGTGTCTGCTAGAGCTGCAAAACTTGTAATTAAAGATGTGTCTCTCTCTCTCTCCGTCCCTACAGCCTTTGCTAACCAGCAGCACTTTGTCTGATTGATACTATGCTGGCTTCCTCTTTAGCGTTCGTGATGTTGAGCGGGTGGTGACTGCAAAATGAAGAATACGTTTCATGGTTTCCGTCGCAGTTCGTGCATTTTGGCGTTTTCTCCTTCTTTTCCTTCTGCGGGCATGTGAACCATGTAGGGTGGTTCTCTGCGCAGAACGCGCTTTTAAAGGTGGCAGAGCATCGAAACTTCAGGTGTCCATCCTGTTGGCAGCGGAAACACTGGCTCCCGGATGTCGGTTGTTGCTTTGGCTCTACTACTACTACGCGGAGGTCTAGCAGATTGGTAATGTCGAAAATTTCCGTCCCTTCTGTGGTTTTGGGCGAGTTGACCAGGACTAACGGAAATATCGAGGCCTTTACGGCAGTACCTCGTAACTGCAAAAATGAGACTTTTCAGAAAGCGCCAAAAACGTACAATCTATGAAAAATGGGAAAAATGTCAAAGTTTTTCTTTTGTGACACAAAGTGAATTTTGGGATTAATATTTAAATTGTAATAAATATAAAATCCCTTTATTACTAGAAAAAACGACAGTTACGAGGTACTGCTTGAATTTGTGGGTTAGTTACGAGGTACTGCAGCTTTTGAATTAGTCAGTCAATGAACAAGGTAGTAGGTAGGTGAAGAATTTTTTGTTAATTGAAACATGAAAAATAGGTAGAATGTGAACAATGTTTTTTTTTTATTGTAAAGTAAAATAAATTGAACTTTGAGAAAATAAAAGGTATATTATGAACCTATATAATATAACAAAAATTTCTAATATTAATTATTTTGAACAATCTTAAAGATAGACAGAAAAAACCTTATGTAACAGGTTGTTATAAAAATCCCAATAATCTTTAGGAATTACTTGTTTAATGTCTTGCAAATGTTGATATTTGGTTTGCGGAATTGAGAGCTGCGATTTAAACAATTTGGGAAAGGAAGTGTCATTCCAGTCCATATTATTGGGGCGTCTGGATAATGTCTTGAAATCGTCGTCAAAATTAAGTTTATATTAGATCTTCCCGTCTTCGTACTTGAGCACACGAATATCCGTAACAACTGGGTCTTGGGCAACTCTTCCTGGTCGAATGGAATCATATTTCATCAAAGGTTTATGTCCAAAATTCAAGAAAAACGTGTATTGTGGCTTCTTTGCAACATAAGGAAACTTCTTTCGCGCAGTTTGAGTATAGAACACATAATCATCCGGCACGTAAATTTCTTTATTCTTTAGTGCGGTTTCAATTGTGCTATGGACTGAATCACACTCCATTTATGTGGGTCCCTTGATTAGAAATTTTTGCGTTATGGAAATGTTATGTTTCTCGCTTAGAAAAAGTAATGCATTTGAAAGCACACTATTTCGATTTTGCGCCGTGCAGCCATCGGAAAATATTATGATTGGGCTTTTAGAGCTTGTAATGCAATGCTCCTCCAAGTAGTTCAGCAAAAAGGAGGCGAATACTGATGCTTGGCCATCGGCAGTGGTTTCATCGTACCAATAGCAATTACAATGATGCGTGGCTGTATTATAAACGGTAAAATTATGGTTACATAATTTTGTCTTATAATATAGCGCATTTGCTGGGACATAAGGACAAAGCTTCACAGCCTGTACATCCATTGTGAGAGTTATGCAATTTCCCAATTTTGCGTTTTCTTTGTCTTCATTTTTTTCATGTCTGGCTCTGTTCTTCAAATGTATGTGTCTGTCATATTCTTCTTGGTCCATATTTTTGTTCTTGTACTTGAAGCAATCGTTGCATTGGTCTTTTCTTGGACGGAAAAGTGAAATATTCATATCTTTGACCATATTTCTGAGAATGGAAAAACACAATGGTTCTTTCGACAGTCTCTCACAAAACTTGACGTACTCTTGATGCAACAATGCATAGGACTGGAATGTCTGTTCTAAATACATTTTATTTGTATCTTTTCGACAATAATGCGATGGTAACTTGTTTAATTTATCAAGAAATTGACTCATAACAGCTTTGTCTTCTTGAAATAAATCAGATCTACGTGGTCGCTTACTGATTCTGGACTCTGTAGAATCATTCATACCGTGAGTACTATCTTCCACCCAGTGTTTCACAGACCACTCGCCCAAGCACAATGTGCTTAAATATAATGAATTGCAGACCGGGATTTTTCCATTTTTAGTAATCAGATTATATTGAAAAGTTCCAGTTCGACGAGGCACTTTATTGTTTCCGTTGTTTCCGTTGGTCCCAGCTCATCGTTTTCCAAAATTTTTCAAACATCTGTAACCTTTCCTCTTCTACAATCTCAGAACAACGTCTTGTTTTTATTTTTTTAACGCAATTGCATCGTTCTCCCAGGGACCGTTCAATTCTATCTTTATTGTGAAAAGTATTCCTCTGACCGGATGGCTTAGTGAATCCTAGGTACTTTTCCCTAACCATACGTTTTCTTTTATTCAGTTTTCTCTTATTCATTCTTAATTTCCGATTGTCACGTTCTTCTTCGATAACTTCATTCGATGCTTCATCCTCTTTCCTTCTTTCATCCTCTTCATTATCCACTGTAGCTTCTGGTTCAGGATCATCTTCGTTTTCTTCTGATTCGCTGTTTCCATCTTCTGGATCAACTTCGTATTCTTCTGATTCTATGCTTCCGTCTTCTGGATCATCTTCGTAATCTTCTAATTCGCTGGTACATACCATTTGTAAGGAGCTGGTGTTACGCTGCATAATTGACTGAATGTTTAATGACGTGTCCGACTCCGGTGTGACCATCACATCAACTTTCAGTTCATTTTCACTATTTGGGTGGATGTCGGGTAAACTAGAAGAATTGCAATGGCTGGTAGGTATCACTTGTAAAGGGCTGGACCAGCACCAGGTGTTAGTGTGAATAATTGACTGAATGTTTATTGACGTGTCCATCGGTGTGATTCCAGTAGGATAATTTCAGCTTCATTTACAATATTGCTGAAATCATCTGGACTAAGAACATTATTAACAATTGAAACGGAATCGTCGTTATTAGAGCTGTTGTTTTCTTTGTCGTTTCCAGCTGGTATTACAACAGGATCATCGATAGGGCTTTTATAGTTTCTTCTGTAATTTTCAGACGGTAATGACTGTTTATTTTGAGCAGCTGCTAGCTGCGTTATCTTCGCAGTACGTGAATTCATGATATCTGAAATGAACAGTACCTCGTAAGTGAAATGTTGCAGCCCAACATTGAAAAAGGCAGTACCTTGGAACTGCACCCATAAATTAAATCAGTGAAACACAAGATACATCAAATCAAAATTCAAAAAGTAATTAGCAATTAACAATCTAAGATAAGTTTAGCTGCAATTCATAACATGTATTATAAATTTTGATCAGTATTTACCTGAATTATACGCACTTTAGAGGTTACTAGTAGCGTCACGCCGCTCAAAGTAGTGACACTGGTGTCACTTACGAGGTACTGCGTCAGAAAGATTTAAATTCTGACTTGACGGTTGGGAGTTATTAGTTTTCGAGCTGCTCAATAGATGGAGATGCACATTCTACATAGATTTATATTAAAAACCCAAATTTCATGAAATGTTAGTTACGAGGTCCTGCCGTAAAGGCCTCGATATGCTGCTTGCTGTTTTCGCCCTTTTCACTGAATTGAAGACGATTTCTTAATCGGATAGCGCGGCTGCGACTTCTTCATCCTTGTAGATAGTAGGAATCCCTCTAATGACGACTTTAAGTTCCCTGTCCTCCGGTAGAAGAAAGGGATGCTGTGCGATTTTCATTTCATCAAGTAGCTGGATGGTTTTCCGATAATCGTTGCTGGTGGCGGTAAAGATGTTTATTTTATCAGACTGGTTGGTATATTGGATGACCTCTACGTCATTCGCCTTTAATGTGGCTTGGACCGTCTTGATTTTGTCCTTTTCCATAAGGACGATCGACGGTGGTCTTTTGGTTTGGTTTTCTGCAAGTGCATCTGCGGCGATGGGGTTTTTCTGGACCATGAGGATCCTGAGTCCGGTTTCGGTGGTTCTGTATTCAGTAGGGGCTGGTGGCTGTGGCCTTCGCTGGTAGTTGTTGGCTGCGTAGATTGACCTTCCTTGGTGGTGTAGGCGTTCCGGTGTCGGTTTTGTGTATTTTTATGTTAGCCTTGTCCGTTTTTTTTATTTCGTTTGTATGTGTGGTGACTGCCTGGACCGGGAAATAGGAAAACGGAAAATGAGGATCACGGATAGCCGTGAGGAAATTCGGTTACTATGGAGAAGAAGATAAACAAAAAACAGATTGAAAAAATTTACTTGTGAAATACACGCTAATTCTGTATTTTTACAATTAAAGAATAATCATTCTGCTAACGTTCAACCTGTCTCTCAATGAAGTCTCGCAATTATTAAAAGTAAACATAGTCAATAATAACGTAATTAACTTATATATATTTCCTTGGGTCAACATCCCCCTTTGAACTAACATATGTAACGGTTTTGTATATGCCCTCGCCTTAGGTCCTCCGCTGGTTCATCTGAATCTCTAGGTCATTAATAATGCTTAACCATGATGGCTTTAGCAATCCGTATCGCCTGTGCTAGTGCGTTCATCTTCTCGGTTTTACTGCCTTTGTTTACTGCGTGACGTTCTCCAGGGAAGTCTTCGTCGCTACCTTCTGGTAGGTTTTCCTTTCTTGCGTCAATGGAACAGGAGTCGGATCCGATCTTTATTCCATCATCTGGGCGTGTGTGAGTTCCCGGGGCTTACGGATTGCTGAGACAAAGTGTGGTCGTGATTGTGTTGTTGTTGTTGCTGTGTTGATTGTTTGCTTTTGATGTCCCTCGATTTTTTTTTTTTGGTGAGAGGAGAGTAAATCTTTTATAGACACCCCTATAGTGGGGTAGTGTTGGAGTCCTCCCCCTGACGGGCGCGGAGTATACCAACTAAAAACTCTCCTCCTTGTATTTCAAATTTAATTAAAGAAATTTTTCCTACAGTATCGTAGTGATTCGTGGGGATATTATTCATGATTTTGGAATATGACGTTTTTATTGCGATAATTATTAATTAGAAATTAATGCTTAAAGAAATTTTGAAATGGTATGGGTGTGTGGAAAAATTTTTGTTTAAGACCAAAAAAATTTAGAAAAGTTTAATGAATTGATGGAAATTTGATTTGAAGTTAATGAATTTACTGACCCAGGTTAAGTGGGCGTTTTCTTTTCCCATGAGTGGGATTTGGTTGAATTTCGAAATGGTCTTGCAGAAGGCTCACATCGAATTTGGAAGAATGGCTGATGGCGAACTGATGGATGAAATCCTGAACACTCGGCGTCTTGGTTTCGAGACGCAGTTGCGCATTTCTGACAAACCACGGAGCGCCTACGATCCGGCGGATCATGTGGCTCTGAGTGGTCTCCAGCTTACGCATCTGCGTAGCGGAGAGGGTGATAAATGCAGGGCATCCATACGTCATTTTTGGACGTATGATTGCCTTATATAAGTGGATTTTATTGGATAGGAATAGCTGGTTGCTATTTAGGAGAAGGGATTTTAGTTGTGCAAATGCAGTGTTTGCTTTTGTAATGGCGTATTGGACGTGTTTATTCCAATTAAGTCTACGGTCCATAATGAGACCAAGATAGCGTACATTGTCGACCCAGGGGATGGGCTGGTCATTGAAAGTAAGATTATTTGGGGGCAGAGAGCGTCCCAAGGAAAAGAAGATAGCTTGGCTTTTTTCAGGGTTAATTGAAATTCGCCATTCCTGTGTCCACTCCTCGAGCTCATCGAGTGCGGACTGAATTTTATTCATCATGTGAGGGATGAATTTTCCACGATACATGTACGCTGTGTCATCTGCATATTGAGCAGTAAGAATGTTTCGAGGGTTAGGAATATCGTGTACATAGATGTTGTACAAAGTTGGAGAGAGGACGGATCCCTGCGGCACCCCGGCGGTCATTACACGCGGGTCAGAGATTGCACACTCGTAACGAGCTGAGAAAGTGCGTTCGGTAATAAACTGTTGAATGAGTTTAACCAGATAAATTGGACAATTGAGCTTAAGGAGTTTAAAAATCAAACCTTCGTCCCAGACACGATCAAAAGCTTTAGAAACATCAAGAAAGATGGCTAGTGTGCTTTGTTTGCGATTGAAACCTTCGACTATAAAATCACTGGTTCTGATTAATTGATGATTGCAAGAAAGGCCCTTGATAAAGCCATGCTGGGTATTCGGGATGATTTTGTGATCGACAGACCACTCGCTGAGGCGCGAGTGAATGATTTTTTTCGAGTAGTTTACCCATGACGCAGAGCAAACTAATGGGGCGATGATTTTGCGGAAATTTAGCATCTTTACTCGGTTTTGGAATTAAAACCACAGTAGCATGTTTCCATGCTTGTGGAAAATATCCTATTCTGAGACAAGAGTTAAAAAATCGCTGTTAGAAATACAATTGCTTTGTGTGGAAGATGCTTAAGGCAGGTGTAACTAATTCTATCATGCCCTGGCGCTTTTTTATTCGGCGCATTTTTAATGAGAGTTTTGACCTCTGTAGGGGAGGTCGGTTTAGGCGTGGAGTTAGGAGTTTCATTTGAACGATCAAGTGTTTCCTCTATGTCGTCGAGAAGCTCGTCGCTGGTAGTGAGAGGGTTTGGCGAGAACTGCGACTCTAGGCTCTCCGCGAAGGCTTCGGCTTTGTCTTCCGCAAGGTAGACAACGCCTTGTCTTCCATGGATTGCCGAAGTCGCCGTTCTCGCTCTGGTGAAAGTCTTAGTGAGCTTCCAAAGTTGGGGTTTATGCTGGGCGGCATCGTCAATGAGCCGATTCCAGCGGTTATTGCGAAGATCTTTAAGATCATTATGAATTTCGTTCTGAAGCTAATTAAGATTTTGCTTCGTTTGGCGACAGCGTGTGCGTTGCCATATTCTACGGACACGATTTTTTCCCCTAATTTTTTCGAGGATATTACGGGGAATATTGAGCGGATCGCTCTGAGAAACAGACTTTTCCGTCGTGGATTCATCAATGGCTTTATGGATAGCCGCCGTGAGGGTTTTTACACCTTCATCGATTTCGTTTTTGTTTCGCATCACCGGAATTGGTGGAACGAGGCCTAGGATAATGTCATTGAATTTAGTCCAGTCAGTGGATTTGGTTGTTTTCTCATATCTGGAAATTTCGGTATGAATATCCATGATGACAGGATTATGATCTGAATGCAATTCGGATGCTGTCCAGACATCAATATCGTAATCTAATCGATTCACGATAAAGAAATCAAGAATGTCAGGACGGTAACCAGAAGAATGGTAAAAAGTTGGTTCTGTTTGGCTGATTGTTTCGAGTGGAAAACGGTGTTGAACAATGAAGTCAAAAAGGTTACGACCGCGAGTATTTGTGGTGCGACTCCGCCAGCTGGGGTGCTTGGCATTGAAGTCGCCCCCGATTATGGTTGGAATATCATCAGAGAGGATGTTTTCATAGTCTTGGACTACAAAAGGTCTCGAGGGAGAATGATAAGCGCTAATGATCTTAACTTTTTCGCCATTAATGCGAACTATAATAGAAGTGATTTCAAGAGACTGAGTGTCTGCATTGTCTAGAACAGAGTAATCAAGGCCACGTTTGACATAGATAGCGGTGCCACCACCGTTTCCAGTCGTACGAGGGGTTAGATGAAGATTATAACCATTAATATACAGGCCATGTCGCGAGGAGGAGTTTGTTTCGCTGACAAGCATTATATGTATGTCGAGACGACGGATGAACTGCTCTAGTTCAGAAGATTTATCTGTGAGACCATTAGCATTCCACGTGCCTATTCTGCACGCTTCGGACGTAATTACTTTATTATTCGAAGAAAGGATGAAAATTAAAGTTTGCCGATAGCGGCGAGAATCGGGCCTAATGCCTCGAGTCTGGCGATATTAACAAGGCAGGTGGGGTCTTTGAACATTTGAGCAATGTCCAGGGGGCCTTTTGGAATTGGTGTGGGGGCGGTATTTGTTTTGGGAGTGATGCTGGGTGGTTCAGGTGTGGCTGACGGTTTGGGTGAATTGGAATTCACCATTGGGGTGGGTTTTGAGCCACCTTTAAGCGCCGACGAGTAATTCTTTTTAGGGAATTTCTCGCAGCCCTTAAAGTTTGCGGTGTGGTTGCCCTCGCAGTTGCATCACGTGGGGGATCCGTCTCAGGATTGCGAGTACAGTCGGCGGTTTGGTGGGGACCTGCGCATTTAACACAGCGAGGGGAAATGTGGCAGCGGAGGGCACCGTGACCAAAGCCCTGGCAGCGATGGCATTGTGTCGCAGTAGAGGACCTATGTTGAGTCTCAACCTTGACGCTAACGTGGAAAAGGCGCGTGAGTTTATATATCTCACGGCCTTTGTCAGTTTTTTCCAATTGGACTGATACCATTGGGAATTTACGGGTGCTGTTGCCCATGCGACGAACTGCTATCACTGGGAGGTTCAGTGAAAGTAGCTCGTCGATTATTTCTTGGTCAGTGAAGGATTCATTGACCTTGCGGATTACTACCCTTAATTCTTTTTCCTCATTGAGGCGGTAGGTGTAGAAAGGGGCATTTATTTTCGTGAAATGTTGAACCGTGGTTCGGAAATCTCGAGGGGTTTGCACCTGAATGCGATACCCCTCGTTGATGGTGGAGACCTTGAGGAGGCAGACTTTTTTGTCCACCAGGTCTTTCGAGATTTGGATCCATCCCTCCTTTTTTTAAGGTAAATGGGAGGAGGTTTTGAGGCGAATCTGTCGATTCCCTCGATGTTTTCGATCTCGTTGATCGTGGCTGGTTTGGCAGTGTCGGGTACACGCGTGGTGGTGTATTTAACAGTTGGAATGGGGTTTGAGCTCGGGGAAGGCCGAGCATTTTTGGGGGCTGAAAGCTGCTCGCTGGCTTTGATAGGCACAGCGGAGCGGTGGGACGGTAGCGTCGATTTTTTATTTGTGACAGTTGTGACACTGTCCGTCTTGGTCCGTTTTGTGGGCGGGGCGCCAAGACTAGCCGATGGAGGCAGAATTCTAGCGGAGGGCGCCTCGGTGGTGAGAACGCGAGCTTCTGCAGAAGTTGAGGGGATGGCCGTAAAAGATGTCGATGCCGGGGGCGTGGTTTGGGTGTTAACCCTGATTTTTTTTTGTTGACTCGATGTCCGAGTCAGAATCGGAGTGCGGGCGAGCGGATTTCGACTTTTTTTTGGTCTAACTTTGACAAATCCATCGCTGTCAGGGGCGTTAGAAGTAGAGGGATGGATATATTTAGTTTTTAGGGGCTCGGGAGTGAATTCCATCGGTGTGGGTTTGCATAGGGGCTGCAGTAATTGCACGGTAGCTCTTAGCTCTTCGATTTGAGCCTTCAGGAGGGAAATTTCAGTGCGTAAATTAGCATTATCGATTTTTAGGGAATCTATGCTGACTAAGTTATCGATCGACAGATCGATGTCTAACAGTGCCTCCATAGTGCGAGGCAGGGATGGGTCTGATGACGCCATTGCCTTGCTATGGCTCGCCGCCGAGTTTAATAAAGAATTTTTAGCGGAGAGTGCTATGTTTGGCTGACAGTGTACGACTTTTGAAAATAAAGCAACAGCGGGTGACCGCTGAAGCGATGAATTAAACGTGGGAAATGAGAGGAAGGGTAGTTCTATGGGATGGACTCCCCTAGAACTTTGGGCTTGCCGTATACGGAACCGACACTACGAACCCCTTGCGGGGTCGTATTCGGGTGCGCCCCGAGGATTTCACAGCGTTCCCGTTTTATAGGGAAATCCGTGACATCGAAGGATTGCGTGTAATAGCAGGCGTGCTAGACGGCTCTCAGCGTGGTGCAATGCCAAGAAACCGTTTCTCGTTCCGATCGCACCCAGTTAGAACAGTATAATACACGTACTAACTGTGTGGACGTTCACCAGAAGATCAAACTGAAAGGGAATACTGTTAATTAGTAGATGGCACCTTGACTCTGATCAGACTTTCGTTCGAGCTGCGAGCAGTTGAATTAAAAATCCAACTGTCACCGAGCAAGACTAGGAGTAATGCAGGCAAGGGTGATGGCAATTTAAACTGGTAAGCCGTGAGGGCCAGTGAAAATTACTTCGAAGTTCGAAATATAAAAATTTCGGATAAGAAAACCGGAGATTCGAGCGACTTGACTGCTCTGATGCTCGATGTCGAGTGGCGTCCCCCGATTTTTCGAAATGACCCGATATTTATGGCTCCCTTCTGCAGTCCGAATGTCCAACCCCCTGAAATGAACACATCCCATTGGCTGGCTCAGTGTTTAGTGTCATTTCCGGCTGGACGTCAGATGAGAACGGAAATGCAGCAGTTCGGCAACACCGGGGCCTCGCCACCGGCAGTGACAGCTTCTGGCTTCCGACGAAACACAGCTCATTTCATAAAAAGAAGAGGAATTTAAGTATGAAGTTGATGGTAATGGTTAACCTTGAAGAAAAATAATTAAATTCACGAGCCTGCGTTTCGTCGAAACGAAACGCTGCGACGCCCGGTGACAAACTAATATCCATTACCAGCCTTAATAATTTAAACAACTGTTTTATAAATGTTAAAAATATTAATTATATTTGATAAATAGGTTATTTAAATAATTGTTTATTTGATTAATTAATTATTTTGATTAATCTATATTCATAAAAATCATTAATGATCGATTAAAAATTTTCCTAAACAAATACTATTAGTCAATACAGACTTTTTTTACACCAGTGGAAAGGCTTTGAATTTTTGTACATTTACGATATCAAGATTTGTTCCGAAGTTATAGCCAAAAAACAAAAATATGGCTAATTTTTGAGGGACGAGTTCACCCCCTAAACATATTTTTTATCCGAAACACAAATTAGGTACCCCCCTCTACAAATTCACCAAATTTCATTAAAATCGGAGGGGAACATTTGGGTTAGTTTTCTCATAAGTAAAAGTGTGTTTTATTCATTTCATGTACATTGCCGAAATTAAATTTTAGACACACTTATTTGGAATTGCAGTATTTGAAAGCCCAAATTAAGAAATTAGGAAATGAGTCAGAACATGATAGCTTCGAAAGCAGTTTGTCCTCCACTATACTATATAATACTGAAGAAGACGAAGTTGAAGATTCCACTGAAACGGATGCTTATGAAAAGTTCCCAAACCCAGGCAATACAGAGGAAGAAGTGTCCACATATATAGAACCAAGAACGACAAAGAAACCCATCTCAGAATCAAAAACGTTACTGCCATTAGATTACTCACCATACGCCATGTATGATAAAACATTACTTTCAAATGAGGACACTACACATGGCCTTGATATAGATGAAATTTTGTCAGGAGCGTAAGTACTACTTATTCGTACCTAGGGTTTCAACAGTGATTTCAATTAAAATTATTTAATGCGCAGCAACCAACTATTATCATTTATATATGCCCATAATTATGAAAGTGGTTTAAGTCAGGTTTTTCTTATTTCGAGATATTTGAAGGTTTGATTTTGCATTAATTACGAAATATTGACTATTTTGTTACGATTTCATTGAAAAAGTTATTGTGATTTATAAAAATTTATTATAAATGTGAAATTTTGTGTATCATACGAAAATGTTGTATTTGACTTAGACCACTTTCAAAATAAATAGAATGACATAAAACTGACTTAGATCAAAGAAAACCACGAATGGTATGGGAATCTAACATTTTAATGAAATAATGATTTACATTTATCAATTATTTTGAAACAGTAATCGAATTGTATCAGTTTAGCTTTTCATCATCATGAGGTTTGAGGTTCTTAAAATGTTCCTGAAAAATTTGAGGGATATAGCGTTGTAAGCGCATCATATCTTTTTGTTTCTCTTTGTCTCTTTGATGTTTTATAGAACAGCTTAAAAGGTGCAGTTTTCAAGAATCTCATCCATTTAATTTTCAGTCAAGCAACAGATGCTCCTGCGGTATTTTGGTCTCTTCTTGTCGTTGATTTTTCCAGCAGTTTCGTTGAAATAACATCCGGTTGCGACATTTGTTTTACTGAAAATTGATGTTTGCATCTACACTGCTTTATCAATTCATGGCAATCCTCAGGGTTGGATATATATAAAGAGGTAACTAAAACACTCGTACCTAATTACTTTTTAATGAATATATTGAATTATATAATACGGTGATTCATCCGACACACACACACACGTCTCAACCGAATGCCCGTCCAAGCATCATCCTCAAGATATATTGGTGCCGGGATGTCCCCTCTTCGCCCCCAGTATCTGGTTGTTATTGTTATCGACGTTATTGCTGCCAGCGGTGCAGATAGAACATCACTTTCAAAAGACGGTTACAGTCGGCCATGCTACCATCTGTTCACGTCCCCGTGGACCTAGGTTACCTGTTGGCAGAAACAACGCTGTCTTACCTAACTTTGTTAATATAATGTTAGCAACTATTTCTATGTATTCTACTTCTAACCTAAGCACAACTAATAGGATATCCTACAATACCTACTGGAGTTCAGATTCTACGTCGCAATCCTAACTGACATCATGTGAAAAGTACTTTACTTTATCAAGGGGCACGATGCCCTTGTACCTCCTCTGCGATCGAGAAGCCCCTTTTACGTCTTCGAGCACGAACCTATCGTGATCCAAGACCTTCGTAATGTGGTAGGGACCACTATACTTTGGCAACAACTTTTTGCTTTTGCCCTGGTTGCTAGTCGTTTTCGTTCGGACCAACACCAGGTCACCCTCTTTTTACTCTCGTCCGGTGCATCTGCGAGCATCAAATCTTCTCTTGTTAAAACCTTGTTGGGCGGGAATTTTCGTTTTTGCCAAGTCTCGAATCGTATCGAGTCTTTCCCAACGTTTGTCTAGTTGTGTGGCAACATTAGTTTGTGCCACACCTCTAATCGTATCGAGGCTTCTCTCATCAAAACCGTGTTGGGCGGCAATTTTCGTTCTTGCCAAATCTCGAATCGTATAGAGTCTTTCCCTACGTCTGTCTGGTTATATGGCATCATTCGTTTGTGCCACTTCTCGAATCGTATCGAGATGTTCCGTCGATTCTAGCTCTAACCGAATTAGCAACGCCCGTTGGAACAAATCCAAAGAGCAATTCGTACTGAGACTTACTCATTGCTGAATTCACCGTAGAATTCAGACGCCATTGTACTTTTGGTACCCCTTCGTACCACCTTTCCTCATCGTCCGTAGATGCTGAAAGTTGAGCAAGGATTGTTCGATTATAACGTTCAACTTGTCCATTGGCCCTTGGTGTTACCGTTGCATTTAGAATATGTTTGATGTTCATGGATACCCTGAATTCTGAGAACTGGTTGCTAGTATAGCAGCTGCCTCTATCCGATATTATTCTTCGTGGTACAACAAAGTTCTCAATAATATTCGTGATGAACACAATTAAAGATTTCACTTTTGTGGTTTGAACTGCCCTTAAGAAAACGTACTTGGTGAATACATCGACCACTACGATCAAATACGTATTCCTTCTCTTTGATTTGACGAAAGGTCCCAGATGATCTATGTGGAGAGCATCAAACGGCTCCGCTATCTTCTCTATAGAGTGTAGGAATCCGCGGCGTCTACCGCTTGGTTCCTTGTTATACAGGCAAGATAAACAACAACTTATGTATTTCTTGGCATAGCGTCTCATTCCTGAAAACCAGTAATGCCCGGAGAACGCTGACATGTTTTTTCCGAGGACAAAAGGCCAGCCCCATCGTAGAAATTTATTACTATTTGTAGCCGAGCTCCCTTAGGAACTATCCATTTCTTCCCAGTAGACGTGATTTTGGAGAGTCTTTCATTGACCAGACAATATGATTTGTGTATGTCCTTTTCTTCCTTTTCTGTCGGATCTCTTAAAAGAACTTCTTTAAAGTATCGACATCGTTCATCTGTCATCTGTACACTCAATACCCAATCTTCGTGAGTTATGTTCACCTCCTGGACTACAACCACATCTTCGTCGCTCGCTGGGTTTCGACTTAGTGCGTCTGCATGTGGCATTCTTTCACCAGGTCGGTATTCAACTTTGAATGCGTATTCTTGAATATTCAACCACCACCTTCCAATTCTTGGAATCAGATCTCGTTTGGCCAAGGTTTCCAGCTCATAGGAATGGTATCCCTCTTCTTCCTTCGTGGTTTGCTTCGAATAGTATATGACCGGTCGTATGGAGTTATCAGGTTGTCGTTGGAGTAATATTCCTCCAATTCCGTGTTTTGAAGCATCAGTATGGATTTCAGTTGGTAGTGTAGGATCATATATTGCTAATAAAGGGCGAAACACCAGTCGTGTTTTAAGGGTTTGGAACGCTATACGTTGTTCCTCGCTGAACTTAAAAAGGATGCCCTTTCTCGTTAAATACGTCAATGGTTTTTCGATCATAGCAAAATTCTTGACGTACTTCCTGAAATAACTAGCCAGACCCAAAAACTGCCTAACACTCCTCGCGTCGGTTGGTTCTGGGAAGTTGCTGACAGCGCCAGTTTTTCTAGATCCAGGCTGCACCCCGTCCTTGCTAATCTCGTGTCCAAGGTATTCGACCTTCTTCATGAAAAATTGGCATTTCCCGACTCTTAAGGTGAGACCAGCAGTTCTCATAGATTGAAGTACCTTCCGCAGATTTGAAAGACCAGTCTCGAAGTTCTCGGATAGTAATAGGACATCATCCATGTATGCCAGGGCTTTCCCATATCTCAAGTTTCCCAATACCTTGTTTACTGTGCGTTGAAATACTGCTTGTGCATTACGAAGACCAAATGGACATCGCAAGTATTCATAATGACCGTCAGGTGTAATAAATGCAGTTTTGTCTATTGCCGATTCTTCCATTTGGATTTGGTGATACCCACTGGCAAGATCCAAACAGGAAGGAGTTACAGTTTTTTTTTTCAATTTTTGCAAGAAGTCGACATGAGGAAGTGGGAATTGGTCCTTGATGGTTTTGCTGTTTAATGCCCGGTAATGCGTTGTTCACCATTCTTCTTTTTAACCAACAGTATTGGGCTGGAATACGGGGAATCCGATTCCCGAATGATGTTACTTTGTAATAAATCATCGACTATTCCTCTTACGACTTTTCGTTCATTGAAAGAGAGCCGATAAGGTCGATAAACAACAGGGCTGTCGTCCTTTAATCGTATTGCCATTTTTATTATATCCGTTTTGCCTAGATCTTTATTACTTTGAGCGAAACAGTCGTTGAATTCGTTTATTAACTCCATTAAACGTTTAATTTGCTCTGTTTCTAATTCAACATTTAATTTGATATCATTTTTGGTATAAAGACTACTGTCGCTTCTTCTACTTTGAACATTAGTATTTAAAACAGATACCCCTTAAATCGTGGTGTTTTATTTTCTAAACAGCGCACACTTCTAATTAAAACATTGTGCTCACTCACCTCGATTTCTTGTTCGGAGACATTGTTTACCGCCACGTAGCCTTCCGATCCATCGGTAATACATTCCTCCAGGAGGTGATTCCTGCCAGGAAGTCCCCTCGAACGTACACGTCACCCTCATAGGCCCCACGCGATGTCACTGCGACCAACACTTTGGACTTCGCCGGTATAATGGTTCGTTTCTTGGCCCACAATATTTCTTTGGGGAATGTTAAAATGCTGCTTAATATCATCTTCGGCCTTTATTATAATAATAATAATAATAAATTGTCTTGATTAATAAAAAGGTAATTACAAATATTAAATTCACAAGAGTAGGCGAAGTTCAGTTAGTTTATTCAACTATTAACTGCTCTTCCACTTAACCTACTATATCAATTAAATGAAAGGTAATATTAAAATTAAGCATTTAAATTTAGTAAAATAAAAAATTAAATTTGGTACTGTTTAAAATCGAATGCATTGTACATGCTTAAAAATTTGTTTTGATATATGCTGACATATTTAAAACTCATTCCTCATCAACTTACAACGTATCTCATGTTTAAAATTAATCAATGTGAGATTTTTTAATTGCGTTGGTATTTTATTATAAATTTTATAAATATTGTAAGAAAATGATCTCTCAAAGATTGCAGACTTGTGATATGGCGGTGAGATAATACCTCTGAATCTCACATTGATATTGTGTACATCAGAACGGAACACAATCCTGTTGTAGAGATAAGGAGGCGTACGAGATTGTATTATTTTGTGATAAAGGGTGCAACAATGTAGCATACGGCGATTAGACATATTTAACCAGTTTAAGTCACTCAGTTTGCTGGAAATGTGATCAAATTTGCGAATGCCAAATATTAAACGCATACACGAATTTTGAACCCTCTGAATGCGATTTATAGTGGTTTGAGCTAGACAAGCATTATAAACGACGTCAGCAAAATTAAAATGACTTAGAACTAGTGTGTCGCACAACATACGTTTGGTCTTAATAGATAGATAGTGTCTACTGGAGTAAAGCATTTTTAAGCTTAGAAAAGATCGGGCAATACACTTATTTATGTGCAGTTTAAAACGCAAATCAGTATCAATAACAAGGCCTAAGTTTCGAATATTATCCACAAAGGGTCAATTTTAATTTGGAGTACTCTTTTTGATGATTCTACTAAACTGCGAGGACCAAATAACATCGTTGAAGACTTTTTGGCATTAATAGATAGTGAGTGGTTACGGGAGAAATTCACCAATTTTGATAAATCGGAGGAGATATTATTACCAGCTAGAACAGTGTCTTCAGGTTTAAAAGAATATAGTATTTGTGTGTCATCTGCGTATAAATTTGCAGTGCAATGTTCTAAGACATCAGTGAGGGATGACGTATAAATGGAGAATAAAATTGGACCCAATATTGATCCTTGGGGGACACCAGCGTTTACCTCAGCAGACTCGGAGATTGAACCATCTATTTGGACCCTTTGTCGACGATTGTCCAAAAAACTAGCTACCAAGCTAACTGCATCGTTATCAAAACCAATGTAACGGAGCTTTGCCCCCAACAACTCATGGCTAATAGTATCAAAGGCTTTGCTATAGTCGAGTAAAACCATACCATGTTAAAAGACCCTTATCGGTAGCGGCTAAAATAGCATCTGTAATATTAAGCAGGGCGGTGGAACAACTAAAGTTCGGTCTGAAACCTGATTGTAAGGGAGATAGCAAATTATTCCTTTCAAGAAATTCGGCAATTTGAGATTTAAGCACACGCTCTAATACTTTTGACACAACCGGTAATATACTGATAGGCCTTAAGTCTTTAAGACCAGAAGGACAATCAACTTTAGGGATCGGTATAATGGTGGCTAATTTCCAACTATTCGGAAAAACGGATTGCTCAATACAACAGTTGATAATATGCGTTAGATAAGGAATTAAATATGGACAGCAAAATGTAAGCATTATTATATTAATTCCATCTGAACCCATGGCATTTGACTTAATACTGTACAAGATATTGCTAATATCATCAGTCGTCACTAATTTAAATTTGAAACAGCCAGCACTTGAATTAGTATGAGTATTATTTTGATAAAAAATTATAGTCTCATCATTCGCCGTAGAATTGTTATTACGAGTAAAATAGTCATTAATTGCGTTAACATCATTAATGTTATTTGGTAAAACTGTTCGTTTACTTTGAACAATGCCATTATTTTTTAAGCATTTCCAGCAATTTGAGTTATTATTGTTACTAATCGCAAATTCCAAATAAGCTTTTTTTTCCCTTATTACAGTCGAGTTGACCGTATTTCGCCATTGTTTATAAATATTAAAATCGTTCGTATGTTTAGTCTGTTTAAACTTACTGTACGCGTTATTAGCCTCACTGATTTTCCTATAACAGTCATCAGCGTGTTTTCGTTGTTTAGGAACGGCTGGCCCACCATCACTTCGACTTCTTGGGTGCTTGTAGGTACCACAAGAGCCTCCACAGTCGTTTCTCCTATAACGTTTACTTTAGATCCGCCGTAACCACATATTAAACGTGAGGAGGGTACATATTTAATCTCCATCTCTTCGGCTTCTTTCTGTCGTATTGGGACGGCTCCATAACCAGAATCTACGTATGTGTAGGCTTGTCGTTCACCCAACAATCAAAATAATATGGCTCAGCTAGGTGTTCTGTGTTGCCTTCTGTTTGGTGTGTTCTAACTTGAGTGTTTGTTCTTCTGCAATCTTTTTCAACATGCCCCAAACGTTTGCACTTTTTACATTCGTTCTTGTGTTTTGGACAGTTGTTTGTATTGTTTTCCCATGATTCTTCCGGTTGTTTGACGCGGTTCACCAGTTTTTTTTTTAATATAGTTGCGAAATCATGGTGTTCGGGAAAAGATTTTAATAAAAGCTCCTTCCATTCACCCCAAGAATATTGGTCTGTTTTTTGGGAAGATCTAGGCATCTTTCCACAAAGATCAGTTCCAGGTGTTTCAGCATTTAGAGTACGAGTTAGTAGCCCTACAGATATTTTAAAGCTATCTAGAAAAAAAACTGTCACACTTCTTCATTCTTTTTGATAGAAAATATTTGTAACTGCAGTTTCTCATTGATCTTTTAAACATCTTGGGCCGCCTTTGTTTTAATAAATGTTGATGAATTGTAGAACATAGAAAAAGATTCTGATTCAAAAATGATTCAATCTCCAAAATTTTCAAAATAATTTTTTCTTTCCTGATATTCTATTTGCTTTTTGTGTATTCTTCACCTCGATTTCTCTTACTTTTTCTGATGTTCTGTGCGTAACTTCTTTCATTTCTCGATCTCTTTCTTGCCTTATCTTGCTCCATTTCTAGGGGTTCAGAATTTTCAGTAAAATCCTGGTTTTATTCATCTGAATATGATTGTGGTATTCGTTTCCATTTCTTTAACGTATAACGTGGTCGCATATCATCAGCACATCACATAACATCTGAATAGTTACCATATTCGCATAACTATGTAGTCTGACTCACCTGAATCTGCTGACATAGTGATCAAACATAATATATTATTTTTCTATCGATAATTACTTTGGAAACGCCACAATAACACTCTACAGGTAGGTATTGTTTGTTCTTAATGCTTTGGGTATATTAAATGTCAAATGTCAAATTTTGACGGCCGACGCTTGTCATCTGTGTGACAGCAAAGAAGGCGGCGCGCGGCTCCTGCGCAATGCATGCGATACGAATTTGTAAAATTATGGAAAAGTATAGCGCTATCCTACATCGCGTCGACTTTAACTGAGATTCGTATTCGTTTCGCGCGGTAAATCTTATATTTTTAACTTCCATAATTAACAATAAATGAATTTTCAAATTTTGACTTAGACCACTTTCATAATTATGGGCACATATACACTTTTATGTAAAATTATATTTCAGCAAGTTAAAAACCCGCGAAGATGCCGCACAAGACGAAGAAAATTTAAACGAAGCCAAACGCGAATTTGAGGAATCGTTAAACCAATTTCAAGAAGAGGCGCTGAATTTGAGGTTAGCAGTGCTCAATCAGAATTTATTATTAGAGCATTGGTTCCAAGGTAAATTCTCTATTTCATAAAGTTCTATAAAATATTATTCAATTAAATTAGTTTTTTTTGTACATTCAATTTAAATTTAAACAAAAACCCAACAACCAAAAGGTCATTTATGATACATCTCTAAACTCAGAATTTAGAGACTAATTAAATTATGTCGAAATATACGGGGTGTTCCATTTGAAATGTTAACGTGATATCCAGTTAAACCGGAAGTGGAATTTTTGGAAGTCCACACATTAACACACCTTATTTCCTAAAAATAATATACTAAATGTCATGAAGAATGCAAAAATGCAAATGATATTTGGGGTCTACCAGTATTCAGTTATACGTCGCTCGTACTTTCAAGCCTTTCTCTCGTAATGTAAATATATTCATATATACTAATAGAAACATTTTTTTAGAATGCAGAGATGACAGCAAAAATATGATGAAATCAGCTTACAATGACAAACTGAATTATATTGCTGATTTGGAAGAAAACGCTGCTAAAACAAAGCTAGAAGCAAAGAAAAAGAAAGGGAAATAAGAGAAGAAAAAGAAAAATAGCACTATTCGATAAATTCAATATTATGCTTTTAATTCTGTTTCTCATATAAATTATTATTTTATATAAATGGACCGCATCAGGGCAAATAGGCACGAGTCAAAATTACCAATTTTACAGGATAAAGAAACTGTTTTTGTCTTTAATATGCACATGTTAATTATTAAAAATAAATGAATAATATAAGACAAAAATTTGTTAGTCTTAATAATAATTAATAATTTTATAAATAATTATTTCATTAATTGACTTTAATTACCTTTTAACCACGGCGCCATATGGCTTGGTAACTTTTGCACGTAATTTGTCATCATTTGACCCAATGTCAAATATGACATTACTTTTTATACACATTAATTTCTTAATTTTCATAAGCGAAATATTCATTCAGATTAATGTGTAAAAGACAAAACTCTTATCTCAGTTGGTTGTGAGATATCAAGACTTATATCAGTAGTTATCATTTAAGAAACGTTTAATTATTAAAACTAAACTAAAAAAATAATAAAATGTAATTAATATTAAAAATATTATTCGTCGTCGTCTAAAATGGGGTATTGTATGTTGTGCTGCGTGGAGATCCAAATAAAATTGATGGTATACGGGTAAAAAATACGGCAATTAGAAATTTATGTCTCTTTTTCTCAACAGAAATAACGTATTTGAAACTGCCTGCTGAGGTACCAGATATTGATTTTGAACTCTTCTCTGAAATTTTTGTGTTTAAATGGCTCGTTTTCGGTTGGAGATGTTTTATACGAGGGTTGTGCGTCTCCAATTTTTTTTCACATAGTAAACATCATTTTATTACAAAAAAAAGGACAGATTCTGAAAGCTTGGACTTTTAGCTATTTTTCTACGTGTCCCCGTCACGATCAATGCACTTTTGGAGTCGCTCCTGGAGCTTTTTCATACCCGCGTCGTACCAATCTCCCGCCGACTCGCGCAAGAAGATATCGACAGCTGCCTTCAGCTCTTCGTCGCTTGAGAATTTCGTTTCCCCTAAGTGTTGTTTCAAGTTGCGGAACAAATGGTAGTCACTGGGAGCCAAATCAGGACTGTGTGGAGGATGGTCAAGGATTTCCCACCCGAATTTGGCGATGAGATCAGTCGGGGTGCGGGCGACGTGAGGGCGGGCGTAGTCATGGTGTAAACAAACTCTCTTTGTCAGCCGACCCCTCCTTTTGTTCTGTATAGCTCGGCGTAGCTTTTTTAATGTTTCGCAGTACCTTGCGGCGTTAGTTGTTGTACCTCTTTCCAGGTAGTCGACCAGTAGAACGCCTTTTCTGTCCCAGAATACCGAAGCCATCACCTTTCCCGCTGACAGCGTTTGCTTGAACTTCTTGACACGTGGAGAACCGGAATGCCGCCATTGTTTTGATTATTCCTTAGTCTCTGGTGTAAAGTAGTGGACCCAAGTCTCGTCCCCGGTTACAATTGAACCCAAAAATGCCTCACCCTCTCGCGAGCACTTTCCATGCGCTTGTTTTTTTGTTCATTGGTGAGCATCCGCGGCACCCACCTGGCACACACCTTACGGTACTTTAAAATATCCGTCAAAATCTTGTCCACGGTAGTCTTAGAGACGTGCCCTATCAGTTCAGCAATCTCTCGCACAGTCACACGCTGATCCTCAAGCAGAAGTTTCTCAACTTTCATCACTGTCTTATCCGAAACTGATGGACGCCCGCGGCCGGCCTCGTCGTGTACGTTAGTACGACCTCTTGCGAACTCGCTGCACCACTTCCGCACATTTTTTTACGTCCATACACTTTTCTCCATACACATCGATCAACTGGCGATGGATTTCAATAGAGGGTGACCGCTTAAACCACAGAAATCTAATTACTGAACGTAATTCACACTTGGCGGGAGCTTAGATTTTCCTTTCGATCGTCAAACGGCTGCATAACCAAGACTGAGCGTAGCAGCGAGATGGGGATAGGCCAGAATAGTGGAGGGGGAAGCAAGGAACACGGTGCTACTCTCAGATTTCAGCTAGCTCGCTCCGTTGCAACGGTAGCTTGTTGGAGATCTTCATTTACGGGCAACCTTCGTACAAAACTCTAAGCGTACTGCAGCCACTTTACATCTAGCAAAATACATTTCTTCCCGTCCGTATTATTATTTTTCATATTTTTTTAATAGGCCAGCATAATAAATAATTATATAAAAAACATCTTCTTCATCTTAAACGGAGTGTTTTTTTTTCCAGCAAATCTGATTAGCATTATCCTGTCATGATTAATGGAGATTTTAGTCTTTTTTTCAGTTTTTCAATTTTTCTGCGCACATATGGGTATTTGGTGGTTTTAGGCGGCCAAAATTATGCTTAAGGATTTACTTATAATAAATGGGTTCTTCTATTGTTTCTTTGTATTGGGAGTGATTTGGAATAGAAAAAAATAATAAAAATAGGTGCTACTATAACGGTGCGGACTACCAACTTTTGAATGCATCCAAAATAGAGTTAAAGAGCGCGACACTCATAATTATGGAGATGAAGAGAGCCACGGTTCTTCGCCAGAGCTGATATATTCTTCGTCTGAAGAATCTTCAGAATCCGTTTCGCTGTTGATGGAAGTTGGATCAGCAGGTAGCAATAATTCCAAAGACTCTTTTAAAAATAGCTTGGTCTTTTTTCTTGGCGTTGACCTCATTCTCGTTTCAGAGCTTAGTAGCAATCTGTTTATAATATCGAGGTTGCATGCCTCCCTTGAAAACTTAATGGCGAAGTTTTGCCGGAAAATGCGTATTTCGCACTTCTGCAGCTTCCTCAGATAACTGTCCAATAGGCAAAATTGATTTTTTTACAACATCTCCCCCATGGATGAGAATTTTATGCATTGTTGGGGTCATCGGATGCTAGGCATATAATTGTACATAAAGTTCTGCTCTTGTATTTCCATATTCTACAAATCTTTTTATCATCATAAGCAAAGACGAAAATAAATGGTGGGTCGTATGTGGTGTGTTGTAATTAAATGTTGAATTATTTCTACCGATTAAACTTAAACCTGGTTTTGT
Organism: Ocypus olens; assembly: GCA_910593695.2. Taxonomy (NCBI): domain Eukaryota; kingdom Metazoa; phylum Arthropoda; class Insecta; order Coleoptera; family Staphylinidae; genus Ocypus; species Ocypus olens. The sequence continues at coordinate 15,889,555 of OU343063.1, read as the reverse complement.
AAAATTAATCAAATTTTAAAGTGTACTATTGCCCATATGATGATGAATAAGTTTATACAGTTCATATATCAGCATTAATCTGACCCTATCAGGTATTAATGCTAACTTAAATTCAGTTAACATAATACAATTATTAAATAACCGTTTAGGAAAATCACCGTTTCAATAACGGTTACTGTTATTATTTCACAGTAACGGTTACAAAGTAGCAGTTAGTGAAAATAACGCTCAACACTAAATTTTTGTATTGAAAATACATGTTTATTGTATGAAAATTATAAAAAAATATTTTGTTCGCAGCAATACCAATCGCTAGCTATACATTTTTCCGGTTTTCCTGTTGTCTTTCATTCAGTTCATGTGGAACCCATTTACCCATCTTTTGGATCTTGCCCATGGCTTTCAAACGTATGGAGATGGCTTCTTGTGTCACATTTAATTGATCTGCGAGTTGTTGCGTTTGAGCGTCATCCTCATCCAACAATGCTTGCAATTCGCTGTCTTCAAACTTTTTCGGTGATCTTCCACGTTCTTCGTTTCTCACGTCAAAATCGCCACTTTTGATTTTTTAAACCACTAAAAGCACTGTGATTTACCAAGAGCTCACCTAAGCTTCGACAAGCATTCGATGCGATTCTGCAGGAGTTTTCTTCAATTGGTAACAGAAAATCAATAAAACAAAATCAAATAAATTAACTATGCTGTTGTATGTGTATGTTGTTGTGAGATGAAAATCTTTGTCAGAGATGTCAACAAGGAAATGGCGTCAATGACGTGGTTCGACGGTAACTACATTAATATCTATGGGCAAATTCCGGTTTTATATTTATAGACCTGGTACATAGCATCAACACATTCCAAATGAAAGTATAATTTATTTTTATATAATATACTTTTATATAAATATTTAAATTTCAGATACCCTGCCCTCTTTCGATTCCCAGTTCATCAAGAACTTCTTCTAGTGTTTCTTCTAATTCTCGTTGTGTTAAACATTTTATTGCACTAATTTTAACAATTATAATAATTATACGTTTGCTAGCAAATTTAAACTGAGGAATACATTTTTATATTTATATTTTATAAGAATCGTCTCACCTACACACACACACACAAGTGCGAGATTTATTGCCCTTAATATCTGTTTATGTTATTTCCACTGCGCCAGCAAAGGCACAATTACAAAATGCACAGGAATCAAGAAATCGATATCTATTTGTTTTGAAATCCAATACTTTAAATAGCTCATTTTGATGTTACTAATTACACTAAGAGTTATCAGATGTTCCGAGAGGTTCGTTTTCGCACCGGCAAAATATGGATGATTATAACAAACGTATAGTAAGCGAAAAACATCGAATGTCTACAAATATAAATAATATATATGATAAAATGGGCCATACTTTTACAAAATCAATTTTTTTAAATTAGTAGTAAATTTATGAATAAGACTAGTTTGCACATCTCACTTATGATTTTGCCAACTAAAAATATACAGTCAGTCACAAAAGTCTACATACACCCTGCCAATTGATTGTAACTTACTAACCAGTAAAATTATTTTATTTTCTAAGTGATAAACTATAACAATAGTACATAAATAAAAATATAAAACATTTAAAAAAATATCACATTTCAAAACAGTCAAACACGATTCTTTACTGGTAATCTGGAATTTTAGAAGTCTTCTTTCTAATTCATCCTCAATTGGTGCTCAATTGGGTTTAAATCAGGCGGCTGGGAAGGGGAATGTAATTGCTTAGGCACGTTATATAATATCCATTCGCGTACTACTTTAGTAGTATGCTTAGGATCGTTGTCTTGTTGAAACGTCCAACGATCACCAAGTTGCAATTGCCTCACTGTCGGTGCCAAATTATCTCGCAATATGTTTAGGTATAGCCTATGATCCATCGTAGTCTCAATAAAAGCCAATTTTCCCACCCCAGCCGCCGCCATTGAGTCCCAAACCATGACGCTGCCTCCACCATGTTTAACAGTGGGTGTTAAATTTTGTGATTTTAATTCTTCGCTGACATTTCTCCACACTTTGCCCTTTCCATCGCAACTTTCGTCAGTAAAGAGAACAGTTTTCCAAAACTCAAAATATTTATCATGGTGCTTATTTGCGAAGTTTAGTCGTTTCTGTTTGTTTGTCGTAGAAATCAGTAGCTTCTTTCGTGGATTTCTACCATGATAAACTTCCGAAAGCAGCGCTCTTCTCACGGTTTCTGCATTTACAATCTTTTCGCTATCATTCAGAGTCTAAATGGCTAGCTTTGGAGCACTAGTTTTTGGTTCTGATCTATTTTTTTTTCAAAATTGCTCTAACATCTTTCATGTAATTTTCGCGAACGGCCGCATTTCGATTAGTTGAATATATTGCCAGTGTTATTGAAATTTTTAATTATCGTCTGCACTGTACTACGTGATAAATCTACTGCTTTTGCTATTTCACTGTAAGATTTTTTTGTTTACGCATTCTAAATACTAAATTTCGTATAGCTATTGTGATTTCTGTTCTTCCCATAATGCCGATGAAAATTAAAAACGGTGACACTGAGAGTGGTTCAGCACTATCTGGTCACCCTACTTACTTCATTTCTAAAAATAGTGACGATAGAAAAGCAACAAAAACTGTTTATTGCAAAAAGTATGTTTGTATGTAGACTTTTGTGGGATAAGAAATTCAAACTTTCTTTGACTGTCTTGAAAAGTGATATTTTTTTTAATGTTTTATACTTTTATTTGTGTATTATTGATACAGTTTATCACTTTGTACCGCGGGAAATAAAATAAATTTGACGGCTTATAAGTTACGAGCAATTAACAGGGTGTATGTAGACTTTTGTGACTGACTGTATTTATCAGGAAAATTTCCATAACAAATACATCTTTGGTATCTTGTTAAAACTTTAGTATGTCCAAACTATCGACATTAATTAATGGAATTGATTTAAAAGAAATGTTTTTATGATGGTGCGAAAACGCACCAGTGGGAGGAAATGGGTTAAGAATATTTTCCCACATACTTGCACATTGTTTGAAATAATAAATCTTGTTTTGATAGAAACTTACAACTGACTTGAAAGTGCTATTTAAATGACAATTTATCGATTACCTATTTCATGAAATTGTGGAGAGATTGGAACATTATCGAGCCACTCCGGGATGGCAATCTGAACATTAACTTTAATTCCATTTAAGGGGGTCACTACAAGAAAATTGTAAAATAATCTATTTTGCTAAGTTACTTTTCTGAAACTGAATTTACTTATGAACAAACTGATACTATTCGCACTGTAAGGGGTCGAGAATTATCCCCAAAGAGAGCTATCGTCAAGCGGAACTGCCGCGGCCCGCTCTCGCTTTTCACGCTCTAGAAAAGTAGCTTTTCTTTTATTGATGTTCCCTTTTCTCTGATTCCGTGAGAGAAAATTATTTTTTTGTATTTGTTCGTGGCGACCTTAAGATCATCTGGTGATAAGCGACAATTTCAAACTATAACATAAATCAGGTTTTGGTCTTATAAGCACGTCAGGATAGGCTCAATTTTTCAACCTACAATAAAATCAGTTAAAGAAAAGATAATCAAATTATCACCAGTTCTTTAGATTAGCCATCTGAATAACCCTACAAAATTGCAAGTCAATCGGATGAACAGTTTCAGAGAAAAGCGAAGATAAAAATTCATGATTTTTAATATAAAACGGCCGTTGTGGTGACCCCTTTAATTGAATTATTTATTTATAATTTTGCTCCTATTTTACGTTTCGTTTTCAATGAACTTCCTTGTAATTTTCAAATTTCAATTCGAATGTTTGTGGCTAAAGGAGCGAGTTAAGTTGCATACGTTATTTGTTTATTCCTCATTTTAATTCAACGGCGGCGCTGGCTGTGTTTTTTTCGAGAGAGACAAGTTTGGAAGAGGAGAGCAAGTAAGATTGGACCGCTGAATCCGCATTTAAACTGACGGCGGCGTGTCGTTGAAGTCGCTAAAGCTAAGACAATGTGATCAAGCGCTTTTTATTACATAGTACAATAAAAGACCTCACATGAAGTTATCAAGCAGCACGTCGTTATAAAAGTAATAAAATTTCTTCAGTGAGGTTAATTTCGTTCGATGGCTGTTATATAGCCCATTTCGATTTTTAGGTCTCTTCTAGGGTTACCAGATTTTGATTTCCCAGATATATGAGGGTACTTTTTTACTATTTTATTGCTACTATAATGTCAAATACAACTTATGTTTGAAAATGAAAACATAGCATTATATATTACCTATACTTTTCGCTCTGTCGCGCCTCTAGCGATTTCGATTTTAACAAAATCAAGAAATGTTTACAAGATAAATCAAAATTTAAATTGATTTTATTTAATTAAGTTAACTATGACTTTCGCTGATCTCTCCATTTGTTTTCCATTATACTAAAAACTCTATAAACATATGCCGTTGTTGCAGGCATACTCAAGAAATAAGATATTAACTTTGAAATATTAGGAATCTGGTCTGATTTATTTAAAATAAATTTCAATTTTTCTGAAGTTTGAAGTGCAGTAAAATCTTGATCAAATTTAGTTAATGATAATATTTTATTCATCAAATATACTTTCTAAAGATGGACAAAACTGCTACTTTTGAATCACGTTGCTACCTGTGATTGCTACTTTCTAATATCAGCGATTTTAAACTGTGACTGTGATCACTTTTAGTAAACGTCGTAACACCTTCTGAAATTGTTAATGGTTTCTCAAAAATGTTTTTAATATGATTGTGCTAATATTTGTCACGTAAATGGTGTTCCCTTTGATATTATACCTATGACTGAAAGTAACATTTTGGGTATATTATCTGCTATACCAAATAAACATACGAGTATCCTTGATTCAGTTCAAAATTCGAGAATTATTTGGATATTTTTACAGAAACTTATAACTGAATGTTTGTTCAGAAAATCTGAAAAGTTGAAAAGTTTTAGGTATGTGGCAAATGTTTTCCTATTTTGGTTTTACCTCTGAAAAAACGCATCTTCTGAAAGATGATTTGCTCTGTTCTCGAAATAATTAACTAATAGAGATATGGATTTTTGAACATTTTCGTTTTAATTTTTTGAGCACTTGAATGAAAACATCGCCGAAAAAATATAAAACATGCAGACAAAATTCCATAAAAAATTGTCCTCAGTGGCAGAAGTATCGCTAATTCAAAATCAATTTTGTTTTTATGAATTCAACAATTTATAATAGATATGCATTTTTGAAAATTTTTGTTTTAATTTTTTGATCACACGAACAAAAACATTGCAGAAAAAAATATAAAACATGCAGAAAAAATTCCATAAAAAATCATTCTCAATGGCCGAAGTATCGCTAATTTAAAATCAATTTGGTTTTTGTAAATTCAACAATATTCAATAGAGAAATGGATTTTTGAAGATTTGGTTTTAATTTCTCGAGTACTTGAATAAAAATATCGCACAAAAAAATATAAAACGCGTAGAAAAAATTCCTTAAAAAAATATCCTCAAGGGCCGAAGTATCGCTTATTTACAATCAATTTGGTTTTTGTAAATTCAACATTTTTTAGTGGAGATATGGATTTTTGATAATTTTGGTTTTAACTTTTTGAGCACTTGTTTACGAGTACCGTTTATTCGAAATCAATTTGGTTTTTTGTAAATTCAACAATTTTTTCAATACAGAAAATATTCAAAAGTCCTTTTGAAGATTTTCGTTATAATTTTTTTAACACCTGAACAAAAACATCGCAGAAAAAAATATAAAACATGCAGGAAAAATTCCATAAAAAATCATCCTCAATGGCCAATGTATCGCTAATTCAAAATCAATTAGGTTTTTGTAAATACAGCAATTTTCAATAAAGATATAGATTTTTCAAGAATTTAATTTTAATTTTTTGAGCACGAATAAAAACATTGCAGAAAAAAATATAAAACGCCTAGAAAAAAATCATTAAAACAATACCCTTAATGGTCAAAGTATCGCTTATTCAAAATCAATTTGGTTTTTGCAAATTCAACTTTTTTTAATGGAGATATGGTTTTTCGAAAATTTTAGTTTAATTTTTTTCAGCACTTGGCCAAAAATATCGCAGAAAAAAATATAAAACGTGCAGACAAAATTCCATAAAAAATGATTCTCAATGGCCGAAGTATCGCTTATTCAAAATCAATTTGGTTTTTGGAAATTCAACTTTTTTTAATGGAGATATGGACTGAGGTCGATGGCGGAGCGAAGCTTTTGGTTTATAATTACGAAACGATAATAGTTACAGCAAATTTATATTAATAATAATTGTAGAGAATGCCAAAATTAACAATTTATAAAGAACAAGTTTTTTTTAATCTCTTGAGTTTTTGAGTATAGCGAGTTTTTGAATTTGAAGTAAACATTTTCCATCTTACATAATTTTGACGTATTAAACGTCAGTTTCATCAGAGTCTATAAAACGTTCGATATACATTTAAAATATGATTTAAATTAAAAATAAACCATGAAAGCGTAAATATGGTAGCATTTATATGATCAAGTCGGAGAAAGTAACATGATGGCCACATCACCATTTTTTTCTTAGCTTCATCTTAGAAGTCCAATTTATCCTTTATATTCTTATTTCATTTCATGTTTCGCAACAAAGTACCATTTTAAGTTTGGGAAAGACAGGGTTACATAGTACCAGAGTGCCGCGGAAGGGTATCAAAATAATACAGCGAGGCACTATCAGTGTTCGACAAAAACAAAGACAAGAAGAAAGCGTTCGAGCCGTTCACCTCGCTCGATCGACAATATTAATTTTCTTAATTCAATTAATTAAGCGAATACCGCAATTCTTTTTACGCTGATTTTTACGTGGTACTTAAGTAAGTTGGTACTTATCTGGTATAATAAATCCCCCTCAACTATGATAAAAACACATTTGAAGTAGGAGCACGTGAAGAGCGACTTCTCACTAACACTAGCAAAATGTTCATTTGCTTCTTTATGGAGACGCAACAAATTTGATACAACATTTTCAAGTTAGCTTATGAAATTGGAGATTATACATGTTAGGGTGGAACAATTTAAAAAAAATATTATTATTTTAAATATCCTGGAGTTAGGACATTCATTTTGGATTAAGATTCATATCTATAAAACAAATGCGAATAAACATTTTCTTCATGCGCGCATGTCGCACGACATCGCCATACAGAAAAGTGACTTGCGCAATCTATAAACATACATATTTTGGACTGATTTTTGTATGTTCATTATAACTTATTAAAAAAAAAACACTGAGAGCCCAGGTAACTTTTTTTATTTTGCTCTTTCTCTTAGTGATTATTTGTTAAAGTAATCGAGAAACCAAATCGAAACCAAATCTGAATAGCGGACTAAATGCTTTGAATATCCGTTTGTAAACTTCTTCGCTAAGTAAGTACACGTTTTTCTTGCATTTTTAATAATGTTTATTACGCCTGGAATAAAAGTATTACAAAATTACGTATAATTTTTTATTCAGAAAAAAAAGTTCAAAGTTTTTATTGATCGACGGGGCAAAATATTCACTTAGTTGTAAAATGTTCATAGTAGTTATTTAAGCAACAAGGAACGTAAGGAAGTATTAACATTTGAGGAAGGCGTCGTCGCCTGCCGAGTAAAAAGGTCCGTAAGTAAAAAATTAAGTTCCGTTGACGTTTTGTGTTTTCGATGGAAGATCTATGTAAACTAAAAATATGTGGAGCGTGAAGGTTGTTCAATAGTGCAGTGTAAGCACAGAGAAATATTGGCTTTTATTCTATTTCGATATTCAATCATTCTTCGGGTTTTACTCTTTTAAATTGTTAAACACTTTTGCTTTGGGTTTAACTCTTTTAAATTGTTAAACACTTTTGCTTGGGGGTTACTCTTTTAAATTGTATGAGTTGCACTTGATTTTTCGATTAAATTCAAACACGTTCTAAGCAAACAAATTACCTCCCTTCAATTATTTTCCATCGATCGATAAGATAAGATGAGTAGTTTATTGTGTGAGCTAAAAAAACAGTAATTTGAAATATGGCATTTAAATGTCACTGTCATTTTTGACATTTCCAGATGTAAGGACAGACGTATGTACTCACATTGAAAATTGATCACATTGTTCTGATACATGAGGAATTAAAATAAATGGAACTGCACATACAACTAACCCAAAATAATAATTTATAACAAATAGTATATATAGTATAACCAGGGTTGGCATGTTTAAAACATTTTGTTTAAAACAGTTGTTTTAAACACGTTTTAAACATTGACTTATGTTTAAAACAGTTTTGTTTTAAACACGTTTTAAACATGTGTTTAAAACATGTTTTAAACAAAAGTGTTTAAAACAGTTTTGTTTTAAACACGTTTTAAACATGTGTTTAAAACATGTTTTAAACAAAAGTGTTTTAAACAGTTTTTAGGCTTTTAAACAAAAAAATAAATAAAAAATGAATTTTATTAAATTATAAATAAGTTTCATAACAATAAAAATATAAAATAAAAAAGTTCAAAAAATTTAACAAAATTATAATTATTATAGTTAACAAACTTATAAATTTTCTATAATTAAAAAATGTAAAAATATAATAATCTAAATAATACTTAAAGAAAGAAACAAATTAAATTCCTCTAGAAATAACATTAACAATTCTCATCTTCAATCAAATTTTTATTAGAATTTAAGGTTCGCATAATGGTTACAAATTTTGCTGCTTTTTCTGTGACTAATCTGTTACGCAATTTGCTGTGTATTAAACCAAACGAAGAAAATAATCTTTCGATGCCTGCAGAAGAAGCAACTGCTGTATGAAGCTGCATAGATAGTTCAAATATCGTTTGGTTAATATTTTGGTGAAGAGCCCGCCACCATGAAATTGGACTTACATTTTCTATGTTTTGACTTGAGAATAAATATTCGCTGAAGGGCGAAGTTTGCGCCTGGTATTTTATAATAAACGGCATAGCTTCCGGATAAAATGATGCAGCATATTCCAATGCCTCCTCTAATTGTTCTTGGCTTAGCTTGTGGCCTCTAAAGCGATGGTCTAATAAATTAGCAAGATAATGGGCAGGTGTTATAGCCATATTGAAACGATTACCTAAACAACTTTTTTCAAAATCTGACAGCTGCCCTGCTCTTGCATACTTTCTATTAGATTTAGCCATATTTCCGTAGCCTTGCCTAAATTACAATTTTCACTTTGAACCACGTCCAGGGCAACAGAAATTTTCTTCAGTTTAATCAGGTACTTTTCGACTTGAGTTTTTAAATCGAGGTCTTGAATTTTGTTTGTTATACTCGTGTCGAATGCGACTCGATTTCCTGTGCACACTTTTACCAGAATGTGCCAGTTCTTTTGGTACGACTCTAAACAATCACACAATGTATTCCAACGAACGTCTATGGGCAAATTAAGTGATGTCCCACCAGCCTGTTTGTATTTAGCAGCAGGAAAATGAGAATTTCTGAAATACTTTATAATTGTTTTAATGTCGTCTTTTAGACCTGGCACATTTATATCTTTCGCTAATAAATTTAACATATGTGCGGAACAACCATATGTTAAAATGTCGGGCATACCTATATCGTCGCGTTCTGTAAGTTCGCTACGCATTTTTACCATGTTACTGGCATTGTCGGTCACAACACTTCTAACGTAACAACCAAATTTTTGGCATGTTTTTATTGCTTCCGCAGCTAAATCTTGCAAATATTCTGCAGTATGCCTTTTTTCTGCAGTATCAACTGTGTCTGTTAAATAAATGTTACCTTCTACAAGATCGGTTACCGAGATGCATACAATTGGTTCGTTATGAATGTTACTCCAGCCATCAATTGCCATTGAAACCATTTTGCCTTTTAAATTGTTTTCTATTGTCTGTTTGACTGAACAATACACTTCGTCTAATAATTCGTTCGCAATTTGACGGCGATTTGGTGGTTGATAACCAGGGCGTAAGAGATTAATTAGATTTTTAAATTCTTCGTGTTCAACCAAACGAAATGCTGAATTGGTGCTATAAACAAATTTGGCAACCTGTAGATCAATATTTTTCTTGAGTGTATTCGTTGTTCTAATGACAAAAGATGACAGAGATGATGCTGATGTCGATGGAGATGAGAGGTCCGTGGAGTGCTTTTCACGAATACTCGTAGTATGGTATTCAAATGCGGACGAAGTACTTGCTACTGCAACATTTGCAGATGGCGTAGAATCTATAAAGTTAAATTAAAAATTTAATGGTAGTAGTGATTGTATTATTTACAAGAATACAACATTTATAATTAATAATAATACTTTTTATTCATTTTACATTCAACCCAAATAATTGTTTCAAAATTTGAAATGTTTAGTTTTGAAAACATCAACTTTTCTTTTCAGTTTCATTTATAGAACTTGCTTAATTTTAAGCTCTCTTATTTTGTCCTGATGCTACACTCAATTGAATTTCTATTTTCAACATTTTGGGGTACTAACTAGTAACTACTAAATAATTTGTTAAATTTCCACTCAAAATTCATAATTCGGTTATTATATCATTCATTCATCATATCATTCTGAAAGCTCAAAAAGTGATCAGTTTAATTTTTACTTTGTCAAACATTACAAAACTGTTTCCCCATATTTTTTAAAAATGAAAAATAATAAATAATTTTATTTATTTTATTCTTTCACAAAAATTGTGCAATTTTATTCGTTATGGTAGAAGCGTTTACTTCGTGATACATGTTTTAAATATAAATAAAACACTTTTTACTTTGTTATATCACACGGAATATTCCATTTAATATAAAGTGTTTTATTTATGTTCAATTTTATTTCAACTTATTAAACATATAACCGACAAAATAAATATATTTGTAATATTTTATGCAGTTGATCTATTAAATCATTAGTTCATCTAGAATAAAGATATTGTTTGGTCAAAGTAAACAAATAATAATTAAAATTACTTAACATAATTATTCAATGTCACAAAAGAAAATTCAATTTTTAGGATCAAAATTTTTATCCATGAATCCGGGTTTACATGCTGTTCTAAATTGTTCATGTTGAAAATGAATGAAACAATTTTTATTTCGGATTGTTTTGTAAAACATAAACATGAAACATAAAATTAAACAACGTTTGTGATTAAAATATTACACAAATACAGGGTGTTTGATAAAAAAACACAGCAAGCCATAACTCCGTTAAATATTACACGATTTTAAAAATTAAAAAAAGGAAATTTATGGTTTGACAAATACTACAAAATGACACTAATTAAATATTTTTTAAACATAATCTTTAAGGTCAAGCGATAGTCAACTTTTTTTTTTCAAATGGCATCATATATTTTTTTATATTTTTCCTGATTTTTCTGAATCCAGTGATGTATAAAAAAGTTTACATTGATGCAATAGTTACTAAAAAATAAAATTTTTAGTAACGTTAATTATATTTTTTTTAGCATCAAGGATACCATGCAACATAGTCAAATGCTACTAATTGTTTATTGAGTAAATAAGAAATAGTTTAAGACGTTAATGTTACAGTGAGTCTCAGTTTTACTCGTATATTTACGATTTTTGCGGTTAAATTAATTAAATAAAACTACCCAATGGACAACAATTATCTAATAGACATATTGCAAGAATATTTTGAATGTAACCGAAACTGTGGCCAAGCAGTACGTCTTTTCAGTGATCGCTTTCTTACAAGAGAGGTTCTAGACCCTCTCTAGACTTGAATAAAATGTAAAAAATTATGGAGCTTTCAAGAAACCTATACGAATGGAGTCTACATTTCAGGAAAATACTGAATTAGACGTTCTACTTAGTGTGGAAGAAAATTCAAATACTTCTACTGGGGAAATTGCATGTAACATTGGTGTATAAAATCATTCAATACTAAAAAAGCACAAATTAAAGCCATTCATTTGGCAAAAAGTGCAACGATTAGAAGAAAATTATGAGACCAACGACAGAAATTTAGCCATCAATGTCAACTTTCTTATACATCACTGGATTCAGTAAAACATTCTCTACAAAAAAAAAATATATAAAAAAATATATGGTGCCATTTGAAAAAAAAAAGTTGACTATCGCTTGACCTTAAAGATTATGTTTAAAAAATATTTAATTAGTGTTATTTTGTAGTATTTATCGAACCATAAATTTCCTTTTTTTAATTTTTAAAATCGTCTAATATTTAACGGAGTTATGGCTTGCGGCGTTTTTTTAACAAACACCCTGTATAAGGTTTTATAAATTTATAAAAAAATTAGTTTTCATTTCGCGATAAACAAATTACAGATTCGTGTTCAGGATCGCATTCCGAGTGAGAATATGAAATATTATACTTTTGCAACCGGAGCTAAACTAGACTTTTACCAATAGTATTGTTATAGTACTTGTCAGGTCTCAACACGAACATTGTTTTCTAAATTTATACAGAGCAACGTATTAGTGGCGCTCTAAAAAGTTAATGACTCAAGTTCATTTACATAAATCACACGATCTTCCACATATATAAACCACTAAATTAAATTTAAATAATTGAATTGAATACTCACCATTATTATCACTAATATCAGCATCATCCTCACTTAAATCGGCGACATCCGCGTCCTTTCTTTGTTGTCTATTTCTAAGGTCACTTTTGCATTTTATAATATGTTGCTTCATTCTTGCCACTAATGCAGATAATACTTTGCCACATTTAAGGCATTTGGCTTTACTTAACTTTCCTCCCTTCACTTTTGAAAAATGTTGCCAAATGGGGTCTAATTTTCTACCGGTCATGTTTTTAAATAGGAACACACTGTGTGGTTGTGTATGAACAGAGTAAAAGACAGAATGAAATAAAATTATATTAGGGCTCAGCTAATCATCAAATTTCTACAGAGAAGGGAAAATAAATAAACATTGTGAGGCTTGGGCTTCAGACATATAAGTTAATGACCCCATTTCAACAGGTTAATGAAATCATTTCATAATGTATATTTATTTGATTCCAAAACAAACATAGAACGACGATAACTGAAGCTTGCTGGTAAATATTCTTTCAGGGCATTATAATAATTAGAAGAAAGAGCGTATTTGATTGGAATTACTAAAAAATTAAAACATTACTTAAAATATGAAAAAAAACAGTTTTTTTTGTTTTAAACATGTTTTTTTTCGTTTAAAACATGTTTTTTTTGTTGGTAAAAAAACATGTTTTAAACATTAAAAAACAGTTTAAAACAAAAAAAACTGTTTTTTTTGTTTTAAACAAAAAAAAACTGTTTTTTTTCCAACCCTGAGTATAACCTGCAATTATTGAAATAACAGAAGCCAATTTATACATCACTTGTTTCAACACTATATTTCTCCGTACTCGTGGCAAATGAAATATACTGGTGTATTTCATGATAGTTGAAAATGGTTGAAATTTCACTGTAGGTTTCGGCAATATCCGGTCAATTTCTGTAAAAAGTGCGTCACGTCCACGTCGCAATTTATCGCGCAATGATGGCAATCGCCAAGAGGTAATGGCTACATAGTTGTGTCTGGATTTGTGGCCGTTAATGTTCTGCCAGATGATTCTATATTAAATTGTGAGAAATATTTCTGCAGTGAATTGCAGGACGTTGACCAGCCGACCTTGCAAACACCGCACACGCTCCTCACGACCGGAAAATTTGCTACGTGCCCGGAAAAGTTTCACTAATATAATCTCTCTTTCATTAATCTTCAACCTGTCCAGTATATTCCAAATATAGAATTAAATATATACTTAATAACCGTACATACATCGTAAAGATATGTAATCGTGTTAATATGCGTTCTGCAGCTAAAATAGTGCAGAATCGAAAGGATTAAGGATTATAAACGGTTATTTGAAATACTTACTAATCTATTGAGGTTACATGCATTACATTGTTTGGTTAATTACCACTGACAAGAATTCAGTAAATGTTATCGCCGTTACATTTAATATATCGTCTGGAATGAATTTGCGGCACGTATGTGTTCGTTAAGTACTTACTACGTTTTAAATTTCCATTTATAGTGTAAATTTTTAAATTCCATTTGTCATTGAGTCATGGTTATAATTGTTAAAAGAGGTGGGCGAGTACTTACATGTAGATACATGTTTAGGGGCGAAAATAGGAATTTAACAAGTAAAACCCCATTATGCATATGCATAGCTGCTTCCCTGATTATTTTAGAGAAAAAGTAGAGTGAAAACATGTTCAGAATTGTAAATACAAATTCCTTTTACATTTACTATCGATGTGCTACCGGATAAAGGAAAATGTAAAAAATAAATTGTGTTAACTTCATTTAAAAATACAATTAATTATCAAGAAAAGCTGTATAACCTCATTAATTCGAAAGAAAGATTAATAAATAAATTATAAACAACCGTACTTGTTGCAGAAAGCATTAAATAAATTTAAATTAAAAGTTTAATAAGTAATTGAGCTCATTTGCTCAGCCGAAAGAACGATTTCCAAATCTCGCTAATCGGATAAGGGTCTTAGTGAAGGTAGCGAAGGTAGTAGTTTGCTGTGCTAGGCACGACATCGTCAAACATTTGAATGGTGAAGGATATTTCCGACCCATTTATTTGTAGTGCGAACTAATTGCAACTGCTCTAGAAGAACTAACCGCTGAAGATTTGGCGTTGGTAGTTTTGTTCGTCTCGTTTATCGAATATGGTTTTTGGAGTGAGATAGATGTTTTATCACTGTGCGTATGTTCCAGTAGAGTCCCTACCTGTGCTGCTTCTGCTAGGTACACCCAGACCAATAAAAATACCTCCAGCGATTTTTGTAAAAACTGAATGGATTTCAAGAGTTTAAAAAGCCTTTTCACAAAATAGCAATTTCATGGTTTTTCCCCGTCACTTTAATATCTCTCGTTTTCTTCATAGATGAGTTTGTTATTTCATTTCTTTTAAGATAATTAGTGAACAAAAATGTTCCTGTAAGTAACAAATATTTACACTTTAAGTTTATCTATGCTTTTTCTTTCTCAGCGATCACATGCAGTAATATAGTCTTATTCAGAACGACAGAATAGTTTTCTAATAAGATTACCAATTAAATAATTAAACAGTTATATTCCTTACTTCACTCATTTATTTATAACACTAAATGTACATTTCGAACACGATGTGTTCATTTTCAATAGTTAACTGATGGGATTACAAATTGGTCGGTAAAATATATATACAAAGGCGGTATGACACGATTAATAAGCGTAATAATAGGAACGGAATACTTAAGGTAAGTTGGGAATTGCGGGAAAGACCGAGAAGTAATAAACAACAAATTGCAATTTAAGGTCGCAGATTTCCCGGATTAGTATTTTTTTTAGTGTTTTTTATTGCCTCTTATAAATTTAGATTATAGGAGTTGGAGTAGTTTAATAATTTTACATTGTTAATATTATATTTGTGTCCTGTTTCCAAAATGTGATGTGCGAACACCTACTTATCTGGGTTCATGTTCTTAATATGATAACTATGTTATTTAAACCTAATATTAACATTTCTTTGGGTTTGCCCGATATAATTTTTTTCGCAATTCGAACATTTTAACGAATAAATATCAGAGTTAAGTAATTTATTTTGATTTGTAAAGGTGTTGCCTAAAAATTTTGTGACTTGTGTTTGAGTAGTATGCAGCCGTAAGGTTAAAATGTTTGAGGATTTTATTGATATGTAGGTTGGCTTCAGACATGTGGATGATTTTTACGTATGTGGGTTTATCTTATGAATTAGAGATTGATTCTAGTGTTGTATTAGATTGTATGTAATGTTTTCTCATGTGTATGTTAATGAGCTTATCTATAATTTTTGGATTATATTGTAAAGAAACAGCTATTTCATGTATAAGGTTATATTCAAACTCTCGGTTTTGTTTAGTGAGGAAGATTGATGGCTTTGTATATCATACTGTTGAATGCCAAAAGTTTATGTTTAAATGGAGAATGTGAGCTTGAATGAATATAATTAAATGTGTAAGTGGATTTCCAGTAAATATTGAACTCTAGTTTTCTATTTTTTCTAATGACTAGTAGGTCTAGAAATGGAAGTTGGTTGTTGGATTCAACCTCATACGTGCATTTGATACTAGGGTAAAAGCTATTCAATTGAGTAATGAAATCTGTAATGTTGAAGTCGTTCTTAATGATGGCAAAAATGTCATCCACATACCTGATCCAAGTTTTCGGCAAGTTGTTCAGTTCATTTTTGACTTTATTTTCGAAATTATTCAAAAAGATGTTAGCCAGAAAAGGTGAAAGAGGGTTGCCCATGGCTGCGCCAAGGGTCTGTTTGTAATATTTTCTATTAAATTCGAAAGTGTTTAAATCCATATAGTATATAGTGTATCATGGGCCGAAAATAGGCTTTAGCAACACGAGCGAGCGAAGCGAGGAGGGTTGCTAAAAGTGAAGGGTTGCTAAAACATTTCGGTATGAGTTGCACTCGATATTTTTTCGCCTGCCTTAAGTAAAAACAGTGTTTCAGGAAATTTTATATCGCGCACCATTGAACTGTCACTATCAGATTTTTGCATAGCTTACTCATATTCCGCGGAAGGTTGTTTAGATTATGCATATCATTTTTTCGGCCCTAGATACGCTAAGTCGTAGTTTCGGCCCGATTTTTATGGCCGAAATATATGGTTTCGGTAGAGGCAGGCGAAGAACTAATTTAGTAAGGTTTATTTATAGGTTTAATTTGTCAGTAGGTGTGTTGTTTTTAATTATAATGTTTTTTAAATTGTTTAAGGGGTCGTCAATTGGAACGCTGGGAAACAGCGATTCTACATCAAATGACACAAGTTGTTCATCTTGTGATAACTTGATATTTTCTAGTTTTTTAACGAATTCGTATGATAAAATAGACAATTGCCCTCATTTACTTACTAACCAATGAAATCGAATAACGTTGATGAGATGATCCAATAAAATTCTAATTACGATGCATAACAGACCACGCTGCATGTTATACATGGCAATTCACCTTGGGTGGTATCTAATCAGATAATCCCTCATGTTGGTATTGCCTAGCAACGCGTTAGTACATTTAAATATAACATATAAAACGTCAGTTATTGTCGGACTTTTAAGCAGTTTGCTCCTGAATTCGATCTGCTTGTATTTTCGGGTGAAGTGTTAGTGCTTTCATCAGTGATGGTATTCATAGGCATTTCTCAAAATCTTGGTAAGCTCATTTTTACTACAACTATTGTGGCACAGATTAATATACGTCTCACACTTGGTGTCACTAAATTTAACTTTTCAAATTATGAAGTGTGAACTTTCTGTTCGGCCAATTGTCTTCTCGAATCTAACTCGTGACTGATTTTTCCTAGGCAATTATTAGCGTTTGGATCACTCTTGCTTGTTGCTTCTAGAAAATCGTGATCCTGCCGCTAATAATTGCCGGCAAAATCATAGGCACTCGTTATATTACTGTTGAAACAACCTTACTTGTTGCAGAAAGTATTAAATAAATTCAAAAAAAAAACGAAATATAATCTCCTCATTTGTTTACGACTCCTTCACGGTCACGGTCACCTTCACGTAAGTGTATTTTATTCTTTAACATTCAATTTAAATGCGAAGCTGCACTGATGAGAGATAAATCTCGAAAGGCGTCTGCAGATGGCTATTTACTTAATTTTTACATATTTTAGGGTTCAGTTTTATAGTTTAAAGTTTTCAAATTCAATTTAGTTTTATCTTTCAAGTTAGTCCTGTGGGTAGAAATAAGGGATCTTAAACCAATGTTATTTCACTGAGTACTTAGTACTAGTAATAACGCAAATTTCTTTTGTATCATTCAATATCCGGCGTGGCACTAGCCAGGGAAGTAGTTGTTTCAATAAGTTATTTGTTTATGGTCTTAGTAAGACTTAATTTTGCTTGCAGAGTTACGAACAGGTTGAATATTTATATATTCAGGCTATATTTCGTTTTTTTTTTGAATTTATTGAATTCGTATGAATTTTGGACCGAGAAGTTATTATCTATTTTAAGTATCTGAAATTCTTGAACTAACCATTTTGCTATTTTGTAGGTTGGGGAGTTTAGGTTTGAAACAATGGGTCTGAGTTTATTTCCGGGTTTATGTATTTTTGGAAGGCAATTTAATTTCGGTATTTTAGGATTCGTTATCTTAAAAGAGTAAGCTGTTTTTTGTTTATTAAATTGGTGGATTTTTTTTTAACAAATCGTGGTTTTAGTATTAAAGAAGGTTAATGGATTCTTTGTTTGTACTAGATCTGTTTTGTTTACAATAACAATAATAATAATAATAATAATAATACAACTTTAATTCCCAATAAAAGATACAGTAGCTATACTTAGTATTGGAATAACGTCAAGAAATACATAATCATCTTATCAGACAAAACCAATTATTAGAAAATTCTTCGAGATTGTATGGTTCCATTAATAATAGTAGTGTGGTCAACTTATTTTTGAAACTATTTAATACTTTTTCCTTTTTTAAATTAGTCGGCAAGAGATTATAAAATTTCATACACCTGTATTCTGGACTTTTTTCAGTGAAAGAGTATTTGTGGATCGGGTATATGGAATTTTGTTTATGACGGTTGTCATGCCTGTGCGCATTTTTGTTTTCTAAAAATAGATGGTTTTGTTTCCAAGTAAATATCAAACACTCCAGTATATAATGGCGAAAACCGTAAGTATACCATTTTTTTAAAACAGTGTTCTGCATGTAGACGTGGATTTGAGCCCCAACATAGCTCTGAGGGTACGCTTTTGGATGATAAAAATATTAATTAATTGTGTGGAACTGCCCCAATGAATTACCCCGTATCTAACCTGACTCTCGAAGTTTGCGTAGTATGACAATTTCAATATATTAAAGTCAACAGTACCTTTTAAGGACCGGATCATGAAGCTTGATTTGCTTAGCTTTTTAGATACATGAGCTATATGGTCATTCCATTTTAATTTGTCATCTATATATATTCCCAAAACTTTGGCAACTTTTTTTACTGCTAGTATGTAATCTCCAAACTTCAAATTTGCAGGTGTAGCAAAAGCTTCGTTTTTTTTGAATAGGATACAATTTGTTTTATTTTTATTTACAGCTAAGCAATTTTCCTGAAACCAATTAAATATTAAATGCAGTGCCTTTTTCCCATTTTGACAGAGGTTAGTCATGTCACTACCTTTAATTAGTATGTTAGTGTCGTCTGCGTAGTTAATGACTTCAAAGTTAGCGTTGTTGTTGTTGTTGAAAACAAATAAGTCGTTGATGTAGATATTAAATAATAGGGGGCCCAAAATGCTTCCTTGTGGGACGTCGCCGACGATGTCTAATACTTCTGATCGCACCTCTACGCCGTTTTATCGTTTTATTTCAACCATTTGTTTTCTGCCTGTTAAATAAGAGGTCAGCCACATGTGTGCAACCCCTCTGAAACCATATTGGTGAATTTTTGATAGTAGGACGTCATGGTCGATGCTGTCAAAAGCCTTAGACAAGTCGAGCAGCACCCCACATACTATTTGATTCTCTTCGGTTGATGACTATACAAATTTAGTAAATTGGTATAGGGCTGTATTACAATTTTTATTACTACAAAACCCATGTTGATGCTTAGACAATATATTGTGTTTGAGTAAAAAGGACTTCATTTGTTTAATTACTACGTACTCATATATTTTTGAGAAGGTTGATATAAGGCTTATAGCTCTGTAATTTTTTTCGTCATCTGGATCTCCATTTTTAAATAGTGGTAGTACTTTTACTAGTTTTAATTGTTGTGGAAAAATTCCATTGATCAGTGATTCATTTATTAAAAAACATAGAGGGTCAATAATACACTCCATACATTTTTTAAGTGTATATGGCGATATTCCATCAATCCCGCTGCTCTTTTTCGTCGGTAAATTTCGAATTATATCTCTTAATTCGTCAACCGTTATAGCATGCAAGAACATACTAGTACTGGGATTGGTGATATTGGTATTATTCGATGAGTTCATTGTTTTAGAATGGTTGTTTGCTAAATTTACAAAATATTGATTTATCCGGTTTGGGTCTATGGTTTTATGGATTTTAGAGGCTCGACTTTTTGATCCTGTTACTTCTTTAATAACCGCCCATGAAGTTTTACATTTATTTGATGCACGCGCAATTTTGTTGCTGTAGTAGTTGGTCTTGTCAATGTTTAAATGCACATTATATTGTTGCTTATAGTGTTTTAAGAGTGGTAAATACGTTGGCAAGTGTTTAGATATTACTTCATACAGTTGTATTAATCTTTTAAACTCTCTTGTCTCGTTCGACATAGGAATTTTTACTTTTGTATCTTTGGTGTTGCCTCTATTACTTGACACCAATGGAAAACAGGTATTAAAATGTTTTAAGAAAATATTCATAAATAAATCAAATTGGGTATCCACCTCTATACTATTATAGATGCATAGCCATTGCTGGGTATCATTTAAATACATTCTAAAAGCAGCTAAGTTTTAATTCGAGTGTCGCAAATTTCTGTTACAGTCGAAAAACTAATAATTTGCGCAAGATGGTCGGAAAAACCGGTATGTAATACTTGACAGTTTAGCACATGCTGGTGATTTGTTATGACATTGTCAATACATGAGTTACTACTATTAAATATACGAGTATATTCTTTTATTAATAGAACGCTACCATAGGAATCAACTAGCGTGTTAAATTCCTGGGCCGCTTTATTATTTTTAAATAAATCAATGTTATAATCTCCTGAAATGAAATACTTGTTATGATTTGATATTAATATTGTAAACAACAGTTCCAATTTCTCAAAAAAAATTCTAATATCACTGGTAGGAGATCTGTAAATAGTTACAAAAGTTACTTTTTCGTTATGGAAGATTACATCGATTACTGTGCATTCGAAGACATTCGTTATTGCTAAATGGTTAATATCCTTTCGCTCCGAAAATTCAACATTTATGCCACAGTAAATAGCGACTCCACCGTGTATTTGCATTTCTCTGCAGAAATATGATGACAAATTATAATTTAATAAATTTAGCGTTGATAATTGATTAGTTTTTTCCAGTGTTCTGTCAAGCATACAATATTAATATTATTGTCGTTTAAAAATACGGTAAGTTCATTCAAACATTTTCCCATCGACTGAATGTTTAAGTGCATTAGATTAATTTTATTTTTTGTTGTTTTTATTTCAATTCCTTTAACTTTTGAATCCAGGGGAAAAAAGGGTTGATTCGAATTCCTCGGGGCCACGTAGCTGGATCCTTGAGTCTTTGAAGATCGTCCATCGGCGCTCCGATTTTGAATGACGAATATTCCAATGGGTTCCTTGATTCCATTTTTTCGCATTTGACATTCTCACAATTTATATTGGTTAATAAGGTTTTAATGTCCTCTACTGTTGTATTTGGATGAAAACGAGTAGCGTGTATGTATCCAAATTTTATTGATGCTACCACCGTGGTTGCGTTGGAGATGCCGTAAATAGGTTTCGCCCTATGCCGTGTTTGCTTCTTTCTTGTCACGAGGTTAAAGCCATCACCGTCGATGCAGGAGTCCGTCTTCTCGAGATTTAATATTAAATCGTATTCAGTCGTTGACCCAGCTCTGTTTTTGTTTGCATGTTGTTGGATTGGTCCGGGTTGTTTTTTTTGTGCGATTTGCGTATTTGTTAATTTAGTTTTTGGCACAAGTGGTTCCATCTCGTTTGAAATAGTGGAAATTGATTTAATTATACCAATTTGATTTGTCGGATTCTCTTCCGCTCTTGCAATATTTACGTAGGTGTTGGAGTTTTTTGCTTTTAATGTTATGATATCTTGCTGGAGATTATGGACAAATTCGAACAGTTGCGCTATTTTACTGTCAACTTCCGCTTTTGATCCCGTATTTCCGCCTGTAGTATTGAGTATTGGTATCAACGATTGATAATTTTTCTGACTTACGTTTAGGGAAGTCGATGATACAGCCGTCACAGATCCATCTGAAGTTCGTATTTTCCGGAATTGTAGCAGTTCTTTTTAGACCACATGACACATGTAGTTTATGGTCACAAATAAAACAGGTTAAGCACTTTTCTGTCTCACTAATGTTAATTTCACAGGAGCAACACTTCGCAAAATGTTTACTCGGCGCCATCTTGGCTTTAAACTGTGACATTACCTTTATAAGATTTTAAAAAGAACACATTTTTACTTTTCTGATGAACTTCTGTATTCTTCATTGTTGTAAGTTGTTGATATGTGAGATTCTTCAACTTCTTGTGTAATCTTATGGATTTCTTCTTAACTTTTGTTTCGATGACGTTGAACATTTTTAGTAAGGATTCATCCCATGCACATCCCAACACAGGCTTGCCAGTTTTAGGTGGAGGCCGCAAGCACAAGTTCGTAGCATGGATCGTTTTTTGTGGAGTGCACTCAATTCTGATTTTAAGATTTTTACTTTGAACACTTGGATTAGTTTACTTTGATCATTGTTGCGCGTGTGCACTTTCATTTTGGTGAATGTCGAGAACAAATGTTTTGTTATGCACTGTTTTAAGAAGTATATGTCCGCACTGATTAATTTAATTTTGGTTTGAGTTTGAAAAAGTTTGTTGAACTCGGTTGACCAGGTAGCCATGATATAATTATTATGTATTTGTGAGTTATGTGAAGTTGCGTAATTAAATAAGTAAACACAGTTATATTCCTTACTTCACTCGTTTATTTATAATACTTTTTTGAATCATTTCGAAAATAAAGTCAAAAATGAACTGAACAACTTTCCGAAAACTTGGATCAGGTATGTGGATGACATTTTTGCCATCACTAAAAACGACTTCAACATTACAGATTTCATTACTCAATTGAATAGCTTTTACCCTAGTATCAAATTCACGTATGAGGTTAAATTCAACAACCAACTTCCATTTCTAGACCTACTAGTCATTAGCAAAAATAGAAAACTAGAGTTCAATATTTACCGGAAATCCATTCACACATTTAATTATATTTATTCAAGCTCACATTCTCCATTTAAACATAAACTTTTGGCATTCAACAGTATGATATACAGAGCCATCAATCTTCCTATTACTAAACAAAACCGAGAGTTTGAATTTAACCTTATACGTGAAATAGCTGTTTCTTTACAATATAATCCAAAAACTATAGATAAGCTCATTAACAGACACATGAGAAAACATTACAAACAATCTAATACAACACTAGAACCAATCTCTAATTCATAAGATAAACCCACATACGTAAAAATCATCCACATATCTGAAGCCAACCTACATATCAATAAAATCCTCAAACATTTTAACCTTACGCCTGCATACTACTTAAACACAAAAGTCACAAAATTTTTAGGCAACATCTTTACAAATCAAAATAAATTTCTTAACTCTGGCATTTATTCGTTAAAATGTTCGAATTGCGAAAATAATTATATCGGGCAAACCCAAAGAAATGTTAATATTAGGTTTAAAGAACATTGTTATCATATTAAGAACATGAACCATAATAAGTCGGCGTTCGCACATCACATTTTAGAAACTGGACACAAATACAATATCAATAATGTAAAATTATTAAAATACTCCAACTCCTATAATCTAAATTTATTAGAGGCAATAGAAATGAAAAAAAAAACACATGTATAACCTTCTTCATTCTGATCTTTCCCCCTTAAATAACACATTGCTAGATGTAATTCCCATCCCAGTTAATACTAATCCGGGAAATCTCCGACCTTAAATTGCAATTTGTTGTTTATTACTTCTCGGTCTTTCCCGTAATTTCCAACTTACCTTAAGTATTCCGTTCCTATTATTATGTTTATTAATCGTGTCATACATAATATATATTTAATCGACCAATTTGTAAACCCATCAGTTAACTATTGAAAATGAACACATCGTCTTCGAAATGTACGTTTAGGCCCGTATTCATAAAGATTCATATAACGCTTGATTACGTAACGGCCCGTTATAATATAACGATCGGTATATTTAACGGATGATTTCGTAACATGGGATGTAGGGAATTTCATTATAATTTTTGGTGAATAAGAAACGTCAGGTGACATTTTCTAAGCATTCGCAAGTGATATTCGTAAAAAATGGAACAAAATAAGCGTACCAAAGGGAAGAATTTCACAGACAGAGAAAAGGTATACAGGGTGTCCCAAAAGTTTGGAAACGATTGCATATCTCGAGAACAACACACCGGATCAAAAAGTTATGAAATACGTATTCATTTATTTTTGAAGATCTATTTAGGCATGCTGTGAAAAAACCACCCCCACCCCTCTGGGGGATGGTGTGAGGGGTAGTTCAGAAATTTCAAATGGAAACGCCCAAGTTTTATTGCACTATTGCATTCTCCATCAAAAACTGTTTATGAATTTGTAAATCATTCCCACCCCCCACCCCCTATGGGGGTTGAAAGAAGGGTAGATTTGAATTGTTTAGCGAAAAAAATTATTTTGCTTGCGATGTTGCATTCTCCATCAAAAACTGTTCATGGATTTGTTAATCACCCCTACTCCTACCCCATTTAAAGGGGGAAATAGGGGTAGTTTTTATTTTGTTGGCGAAAAAAATTATTTTGCTTGTACTGCTGCATTTGTCATAACAAAAACTGTTCCCTTTATTAAAAAATAACCCCACCCTCACCCCCTTGGGAGTGGAAACAGGGGTAGTTTTGATTCCTTAAAAGAATTAAATTAAAACTCAAATGGAAACGCCTAAGTTTTGATGCACTATTCCATTCTCCATTAAAAACTGTTTATGGATTTCCTAATCACCCTCACCCCCTACCCCCTCGAGGGTGGAAAGAGGGGTAGTTTGGATTGTGTTAGAGAAAAAATGGTTTTGCTTGCACAGTTGCATCGTCATAACAAAAACCTGGTCGCTGATTTGAATATCAACCCCCTACCCCACAATAGGGTAGATGGTGGGTAGTTGTGATTCATAAAAATGGTTATGTTATTATTATTAAAATTTTTAATCTCGTTATTATGCTGACTCGTTCACTTTCTTGTAAGATCACAATAACTTAAGTTGTACCGTCGGCATTAGCGTGACCCGATGTGCACCACGGGGAGGTTGCCTGATCGGATTTTGCACATCAGCCCTGAAAAGGATTGATTTGTGTTGCATCTCCGCCGCCAAATCGTTTTCATCCTGTTTATCGCAAATGTTCAAACTGACGGCTATTTTGGCCTTGGCACTTACCCAATCGGTTGTAAAAATCGTTGATCACATTCGTCCTCATTTGCGGTGTAATTAATGCAACCTAGTCCGTGATGCGATGCCTCAAATCATCTAAATTGGCAGGCCTGGTAGTGTACACATTATTTTTCACAAATCCCCAGAAGAAAAAATCTAGTGGCGTCAAATCCGGCGATCTCGCAGGCCATTCAATAGGGCCCCGTCGTCCGATCCATTGGTTGAGAAATGTGCGGTCCAAAAACTGTCTCACTCTCACGGCGTAATGAGGAGGGGCGCCATCTTGTTGGAACAATACATTCTGCATGTTTCCACGGAACAAATTGTTAATTGCGGGCACTTCATTTTGCAATAAATTTAAGTAAGCTTCGCCGTTCAAATTGCCCTCGATGAAAAACGGTCCCACAACTCCATGTTTAGAAAAACCTGCCCAAACGTTCAGCTTCTGCGGATACTGGCTGTGGATGTCGCTCATCCAGTGGGGGTTTGCGTCACTCCAATATCGACAATTGTGACGATTTACTTGTCCATTCAGCTGGAATGTCGCTTCGTCGGAAAAAAACCAGGTTACTCAGGAACGCACGATCAGCAGCACAACGATGCACCATATATCCGCAGAACTCGTTCCTCCTCCGAAAATCGGGCTCCAAAAGTTCTTGCACAAGATGAATCTTGTAAGGGTGCCACGTTTCCCCCTGCATTATGCGATGTACTGACGTCTTGCTGATTCCTTGAGCTTGTGACACTTTCCTTACAGAAGCATGAGGGTCTTCCACGTAATGCTGCAACACTTCCACCTTCTGATCCTCGTTCGATGCCGTTCTTCTGCCACTGCGTTGACGATCCTTCACTGCTCCAGTCTCTTGAAATCGTGTCACTGTTTTTTGGACAGTCGATTTTGAAACTGGATGACGATGCGGGTGGGAAGCGTTGAACATCCTTGCCACTTCTTCGTAGGATCTAACGTTCTCCCCGGACCCTCGCATCATCAATAATGATATGCGTTCACTTTCTGATAGCCTCTTCTCAAAACCACAGATAACAACTAGCACTGTTCTGATTGACTCCAGAAAGTACACTAACAACATTTTCTAAGTTTTCAATTTACTTTTAAACATTCCTTGTTTTGATTTTTTAAATTTAGCTTTAAATTTTCTAAGCTATGAAAATTTTCTTAGAATTTTCTGGAATCGTCGAGAATGTCAACATTGGGCGTTAGAAATAAATGTTCAATAACTACACATGTGTGCTTTCTTTTACAATTGTAAACATGACAAAATGGAAAAAAATGTTGCGACGATAAATGAATGAATACATGATTACGCATGCCGACGGTACCATTTAAGTTATTCTGATCTTGGAAGAGAGTGAATGGGATAGCAAAATAACAAGATGAAGAATGTTAATAACAATAACAACCAATTTTAGATGGGAAATCTAAAATAAGACAATGATAATTACATTCATTAAAAATGCTAAAATTACCCCTTGTAACCCCCCCCCATGTTGGTGATGGAAGAGTTTGTCACCAATTCCTAAACTAATATCTAATCCAGAATGCAAAAATGAGGTGAAACGTGATCGTTTCACAAACAATTTACTTTTAACAACCCTTCTTTCCACCCCCTATTTAGGTGGGGGGTGTTTTCGCTATTGTATTTAATGTTGTTTTATTAATCAAAACTGTAATTAAACAAGATGGTTTCAAATCAAAAATATGAAATAACACTTTTTTCCACCACCCCCAAAGGAGTAGGGAGTGGAAAATGCTGAAAATTAAATTGTTGTGAAAATGTAATTCTTTTAAAGAATCACAACTGCTCCTTTTTCTACCCTCTTTGGGGGTAGGGGGGCGATTTTCAAATGCGCGAGTAGGTTTTTGTTATTGCGATGCAACTGTGCAAGCAAAACCATTTTTTCGCTAACACAATCCAAACTACCCCTCTTTCCACCCTCGAGGGGGTTGGGGGTGAGGGTGATTAGGAAATCCATAAACAGTTTTTAATGGAGAATGGAATAGTGCATCAAAACTTAGGCGTTTCCATTTGAGTTTTAATTTAATTCTTTTAAGGAATCAAAACTACCCCTCTTTCCACCCTCAAGGGGGTGAGGGTGGGGTTATTTTTTAATCAAGGGAACAGTTTTTGTTATGGGGTGTGAGTAGGGGTGATTAACAAATCCATGAACAGTTTTTGATGGAGAATGCAACATCGCAAGCAAAATAATTTTTTTCGCTAAACAATTCAAATCTACCCTTCTTTCAACCCCCATGTTGGGGTGGGGGGTGTTGATGATTTGCAAATCCATAAACAGTTTTTGATGGAGAATGCAATAGTGCAATAAAACTTAGGTGTTTCCATTTGAAATTTCTGAACTACCCCTCACACCATCCCCCAGAGGGGTGGGGGTGGTTTTTGCACAGCATGCCTAAATAGATCTTCAAAAATAAATGGTTACATATTTTATAACTTTTTGATCCGGTGTGTTGTTCTCGAGATATGCAATCGTTTCCAAACTTTTGGGACACCCTGTATAACAATATTAGAAAACAAAAAAACTGATGCCGTCACTAGTAAGGAAAAGGCAGCCACGTGGAAGAGAATTTGCGTCGATATTAATAGTGGAAATGGAGCGGCAGCCCAGAGGACAATACAACAGTTAAAAAATTGTTACGACAATTTTAAACGTAAGACCAGGAAGGATAATGCAAAAGATAGGGTATTTACTATTAATATTGATTGTTTTAGCGGAATGCACCAACCATCGGCGTTTTTATATGCATATTAATTCATTTGGTAAATATTATAGGCACATAGGTACGCTACAGGGGGTGGTCCCTACGTGAAGGTGTTGACCGATAATGGAGAGCGTTTGCAAGGGTTACTTATCGAAAGATGTCAATCGAAAGCAGATCCTTTCGATAGCGAAGCAAGTTATCATGCTGCTCCCGAAGAGGCAATAGTTAAATGCGTTATTGAGGCAGATGAGAAAAATCATGTTGCACTTAACGATACAGTGATTGAATCAGCCTCTGCCTCTGAGGAATTGTATAAAACACTGCAGTCATTATCCCTTCGATAGCAGGGTCTGCGGTAGGTACATTATCATTGAAATCAATCGCTATATTGTGTAAAACAGCAGTTGCGACTATAACTGCTAATCTTCGATTAGGTTTTAACCGCAATCCCAATGATAAACACGGGAATCTTCTTTTCCACACTCCAAATGCACGTTTAATACAATTTTGGGTTTGAATATGTGCACGATTATAATTTATTTCTGGAGGTGTATTGGAATTTAGCAATGGAGTAAGTAGATATGGCTTGCAAGCGTAACCACCATCCCCCAATAAAAATGATTCTGGATAACTTCCATTTTCTAAATCCACTCGAAGTGACGAATCAAAAAATATAGTACTATCTAATACAGATCCTGGCCATCTAGCAATTACATGTATGAATTTTAACTTTGCATTACATACACACTGCACATTGTAAGAAAACCACCCTTTCCTGTTTCTGTATAGTTCTGCTTCTTGGCCGCCTACTGATTGTATCTTGATGTGCGTACAATCTACTGCTTCTATTACACCGGGAAATTGACGAATTTCGTAGAATTATCTCTGCACGTTCCTTATGTCGTCTTCCCTCCGAGGCATGTAAATGTGCTGCGGTAGCAATTCTGCAATGGCAAATGTCACTTCTTTAACTATTCGGCTAACCGTTGGCTGACTAACATTGATATGGTACGCGAGAATTTGTCGAAAACTACCAGAAGCGTAAAATATTAAAGCAATTAAAACTTGATTGTCGACTGTAACCGCTTTATTTCTTCTAGTAGGTTTATCTATTTGGGGATCAATCATTTGTATTATTTCACAAACTGTCGCCTTATTAAAACGATAACGGATTTTAAAATCGACATCATTTAAAAATTCAAACGGCATTTGTCGATTCCTTATAAGTCTTGGCCTCCGCATAGCCTCCAATACTTCCTCCACAAACTCTATATCCTTTTCACTGGATGTCATGTCACTATAAAATCAAATACGTACATTACAAACCAACTAAACAATTAGGGAATGTTTTATACCGGGTGTTCTAAATTATTGGACCACCATTGGTAACTTTGTTATTTTTGGAGCTACGAAGTCGGTTAAATTAGCAAACTAGTAGTATTTTTTACGTGTATTAAGATGGTGTAAACAGACAAACAATTGAACCTCAGGTTTTTGACTTATTCGCAAAAATAACATTTTTTTAAATGGGATACCCTGTATATTTTGACAAATTTAGAAAGAGAAAAAATACACAAACAAAAAAGTATTAATAAATTATTATCCTACACGTGAACATAAAGAAGTTGTGGGCCATTAAAATACTACATATTTTACAATAGGACTACCTATTCTAAATCAAAACGGTGGTAAACAAAAGATGTCGGCTGTTATCATAGGATCCATGCCTATTGACGTTTAGTCAATTGTCTTGTATTATCGTGATGTTTTGCCAACAGAAAAACAATTGAACCGCCCTCTAATATTTTGACATATCCTTAAAGGGAAAAAAATACACACAAAATTATTATCCAAAAATGCAAAAAAATTGTTTATTCTATAGTTTACTCAAATTTAAAGTGCGTGTATTTAAACATAACATTTGAAATTAGAACTTACAAAAATAGAATGAACAAATTAATTAATCGGTAGAAATAAAAAATTATAACAGATGTTCGAAAACATTGCCATCTTGTTCGATGCATATTTCAGCTCTCTTACGAATATCATTGCTTGCCTTGAGAATTGTCCTGCCATCAATTCCAGCAATTACCTCCCTTACTTTGTTTTGCAAGTTATCGATACTATTATATCTGCCGATATAAATTTTGTCCTTCAAGTAGCCCCATAAATAGAAATCTAAGGGCGTTAAGTCCGGGGAACGTGGGGGCCATCTAACAGGCCCATTAGTTCCTAACCACCTATCACCGAATTTTTCGTTTAATAAGTTGTGTGTTCCGGTATAATTATGTGGGGGCGCTCCATCTTGATGAAAATACAAATTTCTTCTAATATTTAAATTAAGCTCATCAAAAAAGTCACCATCAAAAATATCTCTTAAAAACTGGGTATATCTTATACCAGTCAAATTTCCTTCATAGAATAATGGTCCTATAATTTTGGACCCAATGATACCACACTATACATTCAAACTAAATCTACGTTGAGGATTCCTGGGGTGTGATCGGAATAAGTTTTCTCTACTCCAATAGTGTGTATTTTTACGGTTAAACATACCATGATTCGAAATGTTGGCTTCATCGGTCCACAAAAAGTGCCTACAATTATTTATGTCCGCTCGACAATAGTTTAAATACCATTGACAAAACTCCAGTCTTCTTATCTGGTCACCTGGCATTAATGTCTGCACGACACCATACTTGTAGCACTTTAGTTTATGTTTTTTTAATATCCGGTGGATTGTACTTACTGGTAAATTAATTTCGCGCGAAATATCTCTGACCGAATTTTCTTCATACGCTTCAAAATATGCAACCACATTTATTTCAGTTTCTTCATTAATAATGAAATCTTTCTTCCTCTTTTTCGTTCCAAAAACATCAGTATTATTTCTAAACTTCCTGTACAGCCTTAAGAAATAAGTTTGGTTTGGTTGTACCCGGCCAGGAAACGATTCCGCATAGCGTGTAGCCGCTTCAGCTGCACTTTTTGAACATGCTAAATAACACTCTAACATGTCACATTTCTCGTTATGACGAAACGGCATGGCAAACGTTCACAATAATACAAGACAATTGGCGAAACGTCAATAAGCATGGATCCTGTGACAACAGCCGACATAGTTTGTTTACCGCCGTCTTGATTTAGCGTAGGGAGTCCTATTGTAAAATATGCAGTATTTTAATGGCTCTTAACTCCTTTCTCTTCAATTGTAGGATAATAATTTATTAATACTTTTTTGTTTGTGTATTTTTCTCTTTCTAAGTATGTTAAAATATATAGGGTATCCCATTTAAAAAAATGTTATTTTTGCGAATAAGTCAAAAACCTGAATTTCTATTGTTTTTCTGTTTACACTGTCTTAATGCACGTAAAAAATACTACTAGTTTGCTAATTTAACCGACTTCGTAGCTCCAAAAATAACAAAGTTACCAATGGTGGTCCGATAATAAAGAGTAATATCTGGTCTAGATTATCGAAGCGACTGTAGAAATGCTTTTAATCAACTTGGGATACTTACATTACCCTCAATATTTATTTATTAAATTGCCTGGTTTTCACACATAAAAACATTGATTCCTATCGCTTGCATAACGAGGTTCATATACACAACACCAGAGCTAATAGTAATATATATTTACACAGGTCACGCTTAAGCAAAATGCAAGATGGTATAAATTTTTATGGGCCTAAAATGTATAATAAACTGCCCGAATCGGTAAGGTCATTGGGCATAAAACAATTCAAAAAAACAGTAAAAACACATCTACTTAAGAAAGCATATTATAGTATGGCTGAACTTCAGTGCGATAATTATAAAATTCACTAAATAAATCAAATGTTGCTTTATTTTCTTTTTTCTCTTTGCACTCCCTGTAATTTTTTATATAATTTTTTAATTTTTATATGATTTTAAAATGCTATAGCAATGCTCAATCTGGTAACATAAACTTTATGTGCTCACTTATAAATTAATTTATTAATTTTAATACGTTGTAATGCTGTTATATTTTAACGTGTACTCCTTTATGGAATGACTTCCTAATCGTAATATATTGTAATGTTGTTTTTATATACTTACCTATTTTTAATATGTTGTAATGTCATTCTTATATATTTATATATTTTTAATTTTATAATTTTTATTTATACAATATGCATACTTTAGTTTTAAGGTTAGCATGTTTTCTTCTCTATTAGCTATATATTATTGAATCTAATTTAATCATTATATACTATGCCTTGACCTATGTAAACAATTTGTACTCGCACCAATAAACGTATTATTATTATTATTAATTTAGAACACCCTGTATAAATTTCAATTATAAAACATTTTCTTACAACTCATATGATACACATACTTACATTTGTAATAATTTCAGTCGATAAACACAGCTCAAAAACTATTAAATTGTTATTAATATGACGCAGTTTCTTATCGGCTTGCTTTACTGCAAAACATAACCTGTAGAAATGACTATTTGACGTCTCGTTAAATTTTAATCACTCGACAACGGCCCGTTAAATTTACGGACGATTTAACCAGAGATTTAACATTACAATCGTTTGTGAATACCAAATTGTTACTTTTAACGGTCCGTTACGTGTAATCAATCGTTAAATAGTTTAACGGACGTTTATGAATACGGGCCTTAGTGTTATAAATAAACGAGTGAAGTAAGGAATATAACTGTGTTTAATTATTTAATTACGCAACTTCACATAACGCACAAATACATAATAAGATTACCAATGCTAATCTATTATTATAATAACACTGGGCAACAAAAAAATATATATTTCCTATTGCATGAGATGTTTCAACTGATTCTGAGTATTTTGACAATACTGATTTCAAATCTGAAATCAGTTTTCTTCTGCAAGCTACGGTTATCATGCAATTTGACATTTTGATTTGTCTTTATTTCTGTAGTTTGGTGTTGAATTTATTTAATTGCTTACCAATGAAAAACGTTAGAGTCATGGGGTTGAGCCAAATGTTTCATAAATAACCTCCCGCTTTTCGTTTTTTTTTATATTTTGCATAGGTGCCGAGGAATAGCTGCCCAAATACGCGAGTTCGGCCAATTTGGACATTTAAAATTTTTGCCTCATTTTTCCGTTTTCTTAAAATTCAGTTCACTATACTTTGGTATCCAGAAACCTCACGAACAACCTCCCGTTTTTTGTTTTTTTTTTATATTTTACCCAGGTGCCGAGGAGTAGCTGTCCAATCGCGCGCGTTCGGCCAATTTCAGCATCTAACATTTACGCCACATTTTTCTGTTTTATTTAAATTTAGTTCAGCATACTTTCCTAGCAAGAAACCTCATAACCTGGTGTTTTCCTTTTGTTGATATTTTGAATAGGTATCGAGCTAGCGTGTACGGGCGCGACATTAGTTGCCGCGTAAATATCTCGAAATCAGTCACCTTCTTTGCCCCGAAAATACTCATTTCGCTGCAAGGAAAACAAGCATTAGACGTGTGACTTGTGTGTAAACTACGAGCTTTTATTTACTGGAAGTTGTTGTCTTTCCGCAAACTGGGGTGCAACATGAGTATCAAGGTCCATTTCTTGAACAGTAGCCTTGATAAATTCCCAGAAATCTTTGGGGCTGTACGTGACGAACAAGGTGAACGCTTCCACCAGGACCTTATGATCATAGAAGAGCTCTATTAAGGGTGATGGGACAGGAATATAATGGCGCACTACTGCTAGAGTATAAAACGAGATTGCCCTGAGCAAGTGCACAAGCGCAATAGCTATAAGCACAAATTTTTGCCGGAATAGAACATAGCTGAAATGTAAGCTATCAACCTTCATTCTGGGCTCATAATATGAATATATTTCTACGCTCATGTATGATTTATGACATGTTATGCATGTAATATGTATGATAAATATGCAAATTTCTAAAAATGTTAATTTTTGAATTGCATAAAAAGCGGTAGCTTAGAGAGAAAAAATAACGTCATATATGAATTCAGCACACCCAAATTATGCCAGAACAAGTTCTTTTATCAATGCAACAAAAATTGTGTTGCCCAGTGTAATCATTCTATTTTTTATAGCGCATTTGTTATCCTCGTCGCTTTTGACGATTCTTAAAACCAAAGAAACTCTCAATTTCCGTCATGTGTGTGCATTTATTCTACTAAGCATAATCACTTCTGATTCTTTCGGGAAGGAATCTCATGTTAAAATCTTGACAATTGATTGACAACTATTTTTCAGCCGTTCCGTGGTCTATTGCAATTCGGAAAATCTAGAGGTCGAGAAAAACAAGGAGCGCACGGAGTAACGTGAAAAATAAACAACACCGTTTACACGACTCGCCATATTATCTCGTCACGTGTGTGCGCAAAAAACGATTCTTTTCGCCCATTGGTTCCAACACCATCACGTCCATGAGTTTTCTAATATGCGATACTAAGCCGCCACCAGTGGATTCAAGATCATGGACATTAACATTGCCCTCAGTGCTTCAAAGACACTGCTACGTGCTATTTTCCCGTCGTGTTTAGTTCTGTTTTGATGTTTGTAGCTTACACAAACTACATGTATGAAATAAATAGATAAAAATATTGATGCAGTAAAATCTAAATATACTTCAAGATGCAATTATTCTGTTTGGAAACAATTTGAATTAAGTATTTTATAAAACCAAGTAACATTAAACAACTCTACTACGACAGTCACGTTCTAAGTAATTTAAAAAAAAATGGGCGTTTAATATGAAACGCACTAAAGGAGGAAGACTATAAAGAATCGCTGGTAGAAATAATAACCGCAAAACTCCTGCAAGAACTGCATTTCAATGAATACAATAGATCGTTCGATCCATTTAAGGATGTTGAATTTAGAGACGCACTTGTCAGCAGAGACGCAAAAAGAAAAGTACTGCAAGCACCGGATCCGGACACAACCCCGACAGCCGAAATCCCGACAAGCCAAAATCCCAACAGGGTCAAAATCCCGACAGGGTCGAAATCCCGACAAACTAAAATCCCGACAACCCAAAATCCTGACAACTGAAAATCCCGACAAATCATTAATTCTAGATTATTGACAATAATATTAAATACCATTTTTCAGTAAATTTTACATTTTACTAATTAATAGTTTATTATTTTATTTTATTAATAGTTTTAAAAATCATGTCATTATTGAAATGAATTTTGAAAAATTGAAATGTCAAAGATTGAAATAAAAATTTAGGTAATTTAATTTAAAAAAAATACATACACAATCTGTATACATTAAAAAAGCAAAATTACAGTGATACATTGTGAGCGATACCACGAAGATATTTAATTACAGTTCGATTTTCACGATCTTTTACAACAGTCATAATTCTCATCTCCCTGTCATAACTAGAGAGCGGATTTCTATGCGCTAAAAAATGTCAAAATAAATTTTTCTTATGCGGTTAAAATTGGTCAATATATCCGCTAACGTTTTTCAAATATGGATAAATATGCGGGTATGTTAAAAATATATGCTGTAAACAATATGTTTTATTAACAATTTTCATAAACACTGTCATATATTATATTTCATATATTACTTAGATTAGAGAAAAATAATGAAAAAATTATAATATTATTTTATTCATCTGAATTACAATAAATAAATAACAATTTATAGATATTATCCATAGTGAAATTATGTCGTTTATCCGTAATAATATGTTTGTACATTGAAAAAGAACGTTCAACATTACACGAGGTAATAGGTGCATATTTCATGGACGAAATGTCAGTGGGGTTTATATCAATATCTTGACAGTTGTCATTTTGTCCTCCCAAAATACCACAAATTATTTTGATTTGATTATATCCGGGATTTCTATTTAATACCTTATCAAATTTTGTTAATAGTTGAGTGCCAATGTCACCTGGAACAAATTTTAAATTTTTGTATACGTCTACCAAAATTTTAAATGAATCCACTAAGGGCATTTGGGCGGCTTCCAAATTTTTAATTGCTGCTATTAGGATAGAAAAATGTGCTTTAATAAAAGCCAACTGGTGCATTATTCTTTTATCGGAAACACATTCCTTGCATCCTTTTACCGCCGCCGATTCATCGCCAAACTCTAGAAAACACTCCTTCAATTTTTGAAAATTATCGGCGTAGAATATGGCATCTTCCAACCAAGTACCCCATCTAGTTATAACCGGTTCAGGTGGTAACGGCAAATCTGGCACAAATTCGCGGTAACGCTGCACTCTCAATGGGGCTTTTAAAAATGCCTTCTTGCCATTGTTAATTAATTAATTTACAATAGGGTACTCCAAACGAATGAATCCCGCTAATCGATTAATTCCGTGAGCCATGCAGGTAAAATGTATCATTTTGGGATAGAAAATTTGTAGAGCCTGTCCTGCTTTAATCATATATGCTGCTGCATCGGACAACATTAATTTTATATTTTCTGATTTTATTGGGTTTGGAGAAAATAAAAGTGTCAAGCTATCATTCACAAATCGAGCGACTGTTGAGTGGTTGGTTTTCTCCAAAGCTGACGAATTTATTAAGTACGACTTTGGAGGTTCATGCTCGTTCAATATACCAACGAGCATGTTTGCAACGTAAAGTCCACGAGCGTCTGTCGTTTCGTCCACCATAATATAAATATTTTTATCAACGAGTTTATTTTTAATTGTAGTTAGACGTTTTTCATAGCATTTTGTTAAATAGTTTTTTCGAAGGGTATATTCGTTCGGTACGTGTTTATTGCAATATTTTTCGAAAAAATTCCGAAAAGCTGGATGACCTATTTTTTTCCAGGGTATATTGACCATGGCCATCATATTGCACAAATCAAAATAGAATTCGTTATTGGGGCCATCATGCATGGCATCTTTGGCATCCTCGGTTGTATTTATAAATGATTGTTTGCGAATTCCAAATCGATTTTCGGACTCCTTATGGAGCTTTGTGGATAAATGCTGATCAATTTGGTATTTTTGATTGGATGTGACCTAAAAAAATCAGCGATTGAAGTGTTTCCCAGGTCAGAAAATATAAAATCACCTGGAGTTAGTTCAAAAAGTTGCCGGAAAATTTCATCAACTAAATTTGAGTTTTGAATATCATTAATATAATTAAAATGGGAAAATCAAATATACAGGGTAGGGTGTATTTGAATGAATGAACAGGCTTTCAAGTAGCTATACAAAAAGTTCAAATAAATCCACTTCCGTAATATAAAACTCGAAACAAGAACTTTTTTGGTAACCTGTACACATCTGCGTTCTCGTGGGTGATATTCGAGTGTTTATTTACAATAACGACAAGACGCATACATCGCATCGCGTCTGGGATAATTGAATAATAAAACTATTCATAATAAGGTCAATTGTGTCAGCTGTGAAGCTTACTTGTTGTCTCAGTATTTCCGCAACGTAAATTTCACGTTTAAAGTATCCTCAGAGAAAAAAAATTAAGGGGACTTTGTTTTAGCAGCTTTTGAAAATATAGGAATTACATGAGCAAGGGACTAATGGGTACGACCAGCGACGGATGAGGTGTCTTATACCGCCGCTAGATATACAATCTACCGGCGCCAAAAAACTGAAATTTATATTTTTATGCAGTCAAAAAAAAATTAACATAATCTTCGACGCCAAATTGACTCAAATCTATGAGCGCCGCGCACCGAGAATTTTCCCGAACTTACTTATGGACCATCCGCCCCTGCTTTTGGGACAGATATAAAAATAACACAGACACCACTATCGAAAATTATTATTCGTCAATACAAATAAACCATAACACTAGATAAAAATTACTAGTATTTGACCTACTATTTTTTTATTCCTTGAGTGAACACAAACATGTAGTTCATTTTTAATAATAATTAGTTGCGGGATACCTATTAAAAGTAGGAACAGTTCAATTTCAGAAATCATTATTTTTATCCCGGCTCAACATATGGTAGAGAGCCTGTTCATTCGAACACAGACACCGTGTATTCATATTATTATTTTTCAGTTCACTACACATTGTTTGCAAAAATCACAATAAAGTAAAAAAAACAACCTACCTGCTTCGAACAAGCGTTGCAGAAAACAACCTTCCCATCTGTTGTCAAACATTTTGACCCTTCAATCCACTTCCTGAGTAGGTCACTTTTGGCTAATCTCACTTTCGGCATTTTAGCTTCTTAACGTTATTAACTTAATTCACTTAAACTTTACCCGTAAAGAGTTATGGGCGTTATGGGAGTAAGTGCGTAAAATGCGTCGATCGATACTAGTTAGGGAAATCCCCTTTCTAGTAAAATTATGCATGCTCTTACGTTTTCGCGCACTTCAGATAGTTATTTTTTTTATGAATTCATGCTATTATATTGTATTATATGCGGTTATATTGGATTATATGCGGTTATATTGGATTATATGCACTTATAAGTTATATGCGGTAAATTCATAAAATATTAAGTTATATGCGAAATAAAACTAGAGATTTCGGCTTGTTTCCTAGAGAAACGTATAGGTACAAATCGCCAGCTTCGTATGAATTAACAAACAAAACATGTAAAAACATAGAAATCCGCTCTCTAGTCATAACCTACTCTCCTGCGTTTTGGCTGTTGCTCCGCGAAGAATGCATTCAACTTTATAATCCACCTTCTCCTATTCTTTTTGAAATTCTTCAATGATATTATAAACACCAACATGGGCCCGTCCAACTAAGGTCTCCCATCTTCTGTGCCAAGCCTCG
Organism: Ocypus olens; assembly: GCA_910593695.2. Lineage (NCBI taxonomy): Eukaryota > Metazoa > Arthropoda > Insecta > Coleoptera > Staphylinidae > Ocypus > Ocypus olens. Next base: position 15,850,817 of record OU343063.1, on the reverse strand, counting down.
ACAACATTTTGAGTGCGCGGGGCTCCCAGTTGTATTGAATCAAACACGCACTAGAGTGTCAGTGGAAATAATAGCGGAACCCGAACGGCAATACCATTATGCAAACGACGTCTCATTCTTCAAAGAACGTAATTTTCTTCGAACCACTGAACGACCTCTTGAGCATCGGGTGGAAAATGTGGAAGTAATGTGTCAAATGCTGCTGGAATTTCGTCAGCTGGAATAAAGGCTAATGCAAACAAATGACGAAGCATTAAACTGAACGGTTCATCTGTACCGTAGCGAGAAGCCAATACACTTGGTTGAATTTTTCTGAATCCACATTGACACAGATGGAAAAAACGAGCTTTATTAATAACGTTCTGAAACTCAGATTTCGAAGCATTTATAGCGGCCTTTTCTAGATCACTAATGATTCTGGGTGGCCTCAGTTCAACATTATTATCTTTAGCGAAATCATTTAAGTCTTGGAATAATCGTTTGTAATTTTCTTCAGATTTGCTGGTCATCAAAGTATATACTAGTGGAAGAAGTCTGCAATTTTGAACTCCAACAGGTGGATACCTGGTAAAATGTTGTAGGCACCGTTTTGAACGTGCTGTCCATAATCCAATAAGATGCCTGTGATAAACGTACAACATTTGCAGCTGTTGTAAAAATTAGAATTCTTTCATCTCCAACTGCAGAATCTCTAACTAAAAATAACTCACCAGTTAAAGTCTTCCTTGAAGTAGATGGAATATCAATTTCATTCAATGTTTTTGGTTCTGATGGTCTTTCTTTTTGCCTGACTCGCTTAATCACGGTTGATTTCTGGTACACCGAGCATCGGTTATTCTTTAACTTGGCCAATACTTTTTGCGATATAAGCTGCAGTCGCTTGTGAAGTAAGGTTATGGTCAGTAAATTTACGGAGACGATGTTTTCCGTTCAAATATATCGTTGTCACTCGACCGTTGCACATTTCAGATTTTCTTTTTTCACAACACCAATAATACAAATCATAGCGACTCTTATCTTTCACTTGCTTCCTTTTGAGATTATTATTATTATTATTATTATTATTGTTTATTAACGGGAGACCCCTTTATAATACATAATTTTACATGTGTAAATAGCTTAAGAACTAATACATAATAGTTGATAAAGTAACATTACAAGTTAACCACTTAAAAATTAAAACAATGTACATGGAATTAATTTGGTAAATAAAGAGATAATAACAATGAATGGATTAATTTATATGAATGCTTAATTGAAATTTAAAGTGGGAATAAGAAGAATTAAATAACTGAAACCAATTAAATTGATTAAAATAATTTGCTGATCTTAATATACGTTCAATGCTATGGTGATACGCAAAATTTGAAGTATGAGTCGTGATTCGAAAAATAGGTAAATTTCTAGTGATTATTAACATTTATATGAAAATTTATGTACCCTAGTATATCTGCAGACGAAACCCGACCATTAATGATAGCGTGCAAAAAACATAAATCGCTCATCTTTCTTCTCATATCTAATGAAAGGAGATTTAATCGAGACATAAATAATAATAATAATAATACATTTATTGACGTATTCAACTTTTTACAAGAAATACATAAAAATAAGAAATGCTCTAAAAATAATATAAACAAAATTATACCAGTTTACAAAATATCATGTAATCAAAGTGTAATAACCCTAAAATAAAGGAAAAAGAAAATGAGATTCAAATTTCAACTGTGGAAGAATTAATTGGTAATGATATCGGATAATAGTAGCATGCAACGATTCCGAAAGATATGAATTGGTACATGAAAAATATCAATCTTACTCGAGAGAGAATTAAAAATAATCATTGCACGACACACAGGGCTATTCATTCCATAGTTAGATGGGTGGAATGGAATTCTAAATAAATGCCCGGATCTATGCAAATTTACAGGTAAGGAGTTAAAAGCTAACATTTGCAACAGTTCACTACAATTGATATTGCCATTGATTAAATTATAAATGATACATAGATCAGCCATAGTTCTTCGAGCAGAAAGAGTTGGAATATTTAAAAGGCGACGCAGACTGTCATAATCCAGAGTTATTTGTGCTCGGAACATATAGATATTTATTTTGAATTCTCTCAATTGATAAATCGTCGCATGCAAAAGACGTTGACCATATAGGTGAAGCATATTCTAATAGTGGGCGAACTAATGCTAGATAAAGATAACGAATAGTAGAAGGGGAGAAATGAGTAGAAAAGCGATTAACAAATCCTAGAGTTTTACAAGCTTTACTTACAATTAAGTTAATGTGAGGTCTGAATGTTAATTTCTTATCAAACAAAACTCCAAGATCCTTAATACAAGAGATGTCATCTAATACATCATGGTTTATACAATAATTAAAATTGATACTAGTTTTTTTGCGCGAAAAGGTGATTTTAAAACATTTTTGAATATTAAGTTTTAATTGATTAAGTTCAGACCAATCTGACAGGGAAGTAAGATCTAACTGTAAAGCAACACAGTCAGTAATACTTTTGATTGATTTAAAAATCTTAAGGTCATCAGCATACATAACAAATCTACATGAAGCTAAGATAGACGAAATATCATTAATAAATAATGAAAATAGCAGGGGTCCACAGTGAGAACCCTGCGGCACACCTGAGGTTACACATGATGTAGTTGTAAGATCCATATACATGCTGCCGGCCAACTTTAAATTCAATGCATCTTAAAAACCTTTTTTGGACGCACTCGATCAAAGTAATATCCCTCAATAAATACGGATTCCAAATAACAGTAGCATATTCTAAATGAGATCGTACAAGCGAACAATATAGAATTTTCAAACATTGAATATTAAGATTCTTACACGTTTGCCAGATAAATCCCCATAAACTTCTGGCTTTATTACACTTGGATATTATGTGGGTCCGAAAAAGTTAATTTAGAATCAAATATCACACCAAGATCTTTCATTTCTGGCACACAGCGTAATTCATTATTGTTAAGTCTATAAATAAACCCAATCTGGTTTCATCCCCTGCAAAACGTTATTGAGACACACTTATCCGTGTTTAAATGGAGATTATATCGGTTACACCAGATTGTTAGTCTATCAAGATCTTCTTGAATCATGGCGCAATCTGCCAGATTATTTATTATTCTAAAAAATTTCAAATCGTCCGCATATAATAAATAACTACAGTTCTTAAATATATCACAAATATCATTAATGAAGACCAGAAACAAAATCGGACCGCAGTGTGATCCCTGGGGCACCCCAGATGTAACATCAAAACAATTTGATGAGATGCCATTTATTTTTACAGATTGTGTACGGCCTTTTAAAAAAGATTCTAACCAGCTTACAATATTTGTGTTAAACCCAAGACTTGTAAGTTTACGCAACAATAAATCAATATTAACTCTATCAAATGCCTTGGAGAAATCCGTATATACGACATCGACTTGTTTGTTATTCGCCAAGGCATCAGACAAAAATTGTTTGTATACAAGTAGGTTAGTCAAAGTTGACTTTCCAGGCATGAAACCGTGCTGATCGCTAGAAATTATCTGTCGGGCAATCCACATTAATTGTTCGGCTACAATCTTATCCAGTAACTTTGGTATAATGGATTGGATTGCCACTCCGCGATAGTTTTCAATCCTGTCTCGCCCGCCAGATTTAAATATTGGCGCAATAAAGCTGTGTTTCCACAATGATGGAAATTTACGGGTGTTGATTGAAGTTTGAAAGAGTCTGTGTATTGGTGTCACTAATGAAAAAATACAATGTTTTATTATGCAGCTAGGGATTCCATCAGGACCTGAAATGAAGCTGTTATCCAAGGCCATAATATGATTAAATACTTCTTCTGGGCTGATAGTAAGTTGATTATCTGGAACTTGTCTGTCGACCATCGGCTCCACGTATGGTCCATTCGGTAACTCATCAGAATAACACGATTTAAAGTGATGTGCAAACGACTCAATTATATCCTCAGCAGTTGATACTTCATGACCTTGATACAGCAAATCAGACGGTATTCCATTTTCATTCTTCAATTCCTTAATGTACTTCCAAAAGAAATTAGCATCTTCTTCAATCCCCATTTCTACGCGACTGATGTAGTTCCGATACAAAGACTCAGTTAAAAGTTTACATTGACCACGTAAATGACTAAAAATTAAATAGTCTTCATTTGTACCACTCTTCTTAAATTTAATGTGGGCCAGCTTCTTAACTTGAATTAGTTTTTTTAGTTCGGTATTCATCCATTTAGGGTAACGGTCACATTTCTTGAAAATATTTGTTGTTGGAATAAACATATCCATTCCTGATTTAATAATCCTGTAGAAATTAGTTAGGGCAATATCAATATCTGGATGGTCTAAAGCTGCTTTCCAATCAATTGATGCAAGATGCGAGTTTAAACCATCATAATTAGCTTGTTTATATAAGTAGACTTTTTCACAAGATTGTAAGGATTCCCAAGAATCGATATTCATAGATAAACAATGAGCTCTGTGGTGTTCACTAGTATTCAAAAGTGGGTCACTTGATTCATAACTTTCAATAAAATTCACATTTGAAAAAAATAAGATGAAACAATTTCACAAATTTCAGCCATTTTAAGAACAATTTAAGGAGCAAAAATAAACCGGCAAATGAGTGGCTGATACTGCACTACACCTGCGAGTCTGTTATTCCGTTATCCCTGCCCAGTAAAAATACTTCGAGTCATTAGTGTCACAACCAAGCCCTAAATTAGGGGCGGAGGAAGGTTAGCCCCATGCCAGACAATGCGACAAAAATGCATGGGATCGCAAAGAGAAGGATCGCAAATTAAATGGTAACCCTTATTCCAAGAATTCGTGTGTTCCAAGAAGCGTGACTTATAAATGATCATTTGAATGTATACTAATATATGTATATATTAATCAAATTAATATTTTGACAAGGCAAATCTGAATGAAAATGGGAATTTACTGAAATATAAAATAAACATTTTGGAAACCAGAAATGTTAACAAACCCAGCGGTGACAAAAAAATAGTCGAAGTAAATGAAAATAATTCATCAATCTTAAAACAGAATTCCGCAAAAGCATGAACACTTTCAATGAGTGCTCTTGTACTGAAGAATAAAAGGAACAAGAACATCGAACAGCCGTCAGCGTCTATCGCTATCAGGGAGCCAAAAAATGCATCTAATCCAGCTAATGTAGCAATTAATAATACAGAAAAACAAATAAATAAAGTTTCCACTGGTGAAACGGGAAAAACAACGAATGAATGGAAAGTGGTTCAAAAAGTAAAGAAAAAAATCAATACAAACAAATCGATTGAGATTATTGGCACCACAGGACCGCAATTATCAAATATACACGCTGGTCCTAACAAGACGTGGCTATTTATTAAGCGGGTGAATGAAAAAATGAAATTTACATGTTATTTGGCCATTAGGAAGATCAACGGTTAGACTTAATTAATACGTAATCCACAGCTCTGAAAATTACCCATATTATTGCTTAAACCTTTGTGAGTAAAATAAAGTAAAATTGGGTATAAAAACCAATTATTGAATTAATTATACAATAAATAAATCGATGGCGCACATCCTTAAATTAAATCTGTCGATTACAGGGAAAATATACCACGTGTGTAGCTGAAATGACTTGAATCTATTAATATACTGATTTAGTATCTGTGCCCTCGAAATCACATTTTGTATTGTACCAATAAATGATATTAATCGTTGCGAAGTAATCTCCATAAGACCCAATGTTAATTTTAGTTATGATTGGCCTCAATAGATGGCGATACTGTGTCATGCCGCACAAACGCCGAAAAACAATAGAAAGCACTGTACTTCCTAAAATGTGACTGGAAGAAAATTTTGATCGTTAAATTTCAGCCAATTTAAAATAAATTACAATCTTGACATTTTACGGAATTGTCTGAGAGGCGCATAATCGGGTGTTTTTGTGTTTTATTTTTGGTTAAAGTGCAATTAGTCACTGGTGGGGTAATTAACAAATCATGGGATAACAGAAGAAAACGTTTACGAAGATCTGTGCTTGCCCGCAAACGTATTTTAAGGTTAACAGGTAACTGATAAAATAAATATTTAAAAATTACTGAATGGTATTTATTATAGATCCATTGAAAGTGTACCTGATTTGGACACCCACATAAATGAATCTACATACACTGTGTACATAAAGTAAGGAATAAATTCGGTTAAAATTCAGGGCATTTTCTTTCAGAAAAATGCTCGGACACATTTATTATTATTTTTTAACGCGCATTTTTTGAGATAAAATTCAAATGTACAGGGTGTCCCAAAATCGAGATACGACCCCTAAGTTAAAATTTTCAAATGTGAACCCCCATTTTTTGTTGCATTTATGGATTCTACATAAAATTTTGAGTATTTTTCATATAACATACCGATATGTCGATATTCATTTGTTTTCGAAGAAATGGCATTTAAAAAAGTACAACTACTATTTTATTTCTGGTAAACGATAACATGGTTTCATCGAAACATTGGAATTAATAAGCAAAAATCATTATTAACTTGAAAGCTTCTCTGACTTCCTTTTATTTCGGAGTCGAGTACCCATATGCTTTTGTACATGCCCCACGTACTCATTTTTAGTAACAGGGCAATTGTCACCATATGGATTTATTTTGACAATACCAGCAAAAGTTTTCGAATCACCGTCGCCTATATAATTCGTATACTTCTTCCGAATTTTTCAACAGATCTTAAAAACATTTCCACGATTGAATCTACCTCCATCTTCTCCTGCTGAACCATTGTGATTTGAGGAGCATGATTATTTATGATCTTCATTCCATTCCTCAAGTTGATCATTGTCTAATGTGTTTATTTAGGGCACATGAATGACAATACGCACTTTTAACAATAAGGTCGACTTCTTTGCCAGAGTAATATGCAATCAGAATTGTTACACCAAACAATGAAGTGAAGCCACGTTTTTTCCACGATCCATCGCCGGAAACTTTCAAACAATTTGCAGTTTGCTCATTTTCTACATTTTTTCTTGCTCTTTGACAGCTTTTTCACAGACACTTTCAAATATTGATTTCGACGATGAGTATAAATGCTGCACTATTTTATCATATATTGATTTCGCCAAACCTTGACATATATCCATAAGTCCACAAAATACATTGATGCCTTCTCATTCAACACCAAGAAGCCTCATGACAAACACAATTCATCTATTTATTTTGCAACCAGTGTTTATTAACGGTCCTGAATTGATTTCTCGTCGACCGCACATACATAACACAGCCCCACAAAAAAAAAATCCGGATATCTAGACCAGACATGTGTATCCTTATGTATTTTTGCCCGCCAAATCCGAATCCGAGGTCAGAAAAAGCCCTACACCCCAGGAATTGGCCCCAGAGGCCGAAAATGGCCGCTGAAAGGTGTGAAACGGGAATTCCGGCATGACGAATGCCCAGGGCAGGTTGAGATTGCATTCTCAAAGCAAAGTCGAATTAGTGACTAACGGAGGTTAGATCCGACAGGCATCGCGGCCCCTGAGGCCGGAAAATGGGCCCTTGGGGCCAAAAAATCGAGATTTTCACGTCGGGATCGCAGCACTCGGATTTTCTTGTAACTTCAAACTGCAGCAACGTAAAGAGGGTGGAACCTCTTCCAGGACGATTGGAATTCACGCCCAGGGTCCGAAAACCGCGCCCTCAGGGCCGGAAAATCAAGATTTCCACGTCGTCATCACGGCACTCAAGTTTCTATGGACTTCAAACTCAGGAAACACTGACGATGTTGGAACAATTCGTGGCTCATTTGAATTTATGCCCGGGCCCAGAAAATGGGCCTGAAGGGCCGGAAATCGAGAATCGAAAATTACTGAGAAAAATGTCAAAAATAAATTAATTAAAATTTTTTTGTAAAAAAACAAATTTTATAAAAAATAAATCCACTAAAAATAAATGCGATCAAAAATGAATTCAATAAAAATAAATTCACTAAAGAAAAGTTTGGTAAAAAATAAATTTACAAAAAAAAAAAAATTTAATAAAAACTGAATTTATGAAAAATAAATTCAATGATAAAAATTTGATAAATAACATAAAACAGATCTATTCCCTTTTTTTGTGGTACCTTATTGCTTTATCCTCAAAGGATCTTCTCACTGGCTGGCGATTATGGTGGTCTTGCGTGTCCCTTTTTAATGACCAACAGTAATCAGCCATCATATGGACATCCCAACTGCCTTGGTATCGTTTCTCCATCTCGGAGATATCTTGGTGGAATCTTTCCCCTTGCTCATCGCTACAATCGCCTAAATTTTCCGGGAAATAGTCTAGATGTGAGTGCAAAAAATGGAGCTTCAGACTCATTCTGCATCCCAAATCTTTGAAACTCTTCAAAAAATTTTCTACAAGTTGCTCGTAATCCTCAGACTTCTTATTACCCAAAAAGTTTTCGATAAGACTCTTGAAGTCTAACCAAGCCTTTTTTTCCCGAGGATTCATCACTTTCACAAAATCAGCATCTTTCATGGCTGTGCGAATTTGTGGACCATCAAAGATTCCTGCCTTCAATTTTTCGGTCGAAATTTGAGGGAATTTCTCACAAAGGTACTGAAAACACTTGCCTTCCTTATTCAGGGCTTTGATAAATTGCTTCATCATGCCTAATTTGATATGAAACGGTGGCAGCAAAATCTTGTGGCGATCCACTAAAGCCTTGAAGAGGATGTTATTTTTCCCGAGGACCCATTCTTCCCGTTGGGGCCAGTCCTTGACAATATAATGACGATCATCCGCTCGGCTATCCCATAAACACAGGAAACACGGTAATTTTGTGTAACCTGATTGCTGACCAAGAAGTATTGTGATCATTTTCAGATCTCCACAAATAGCCCAATTATGTTGATTGTAATTTAACTTGTCAAGCAAATATTTGAAGGTGCCATAGGATTCACGGTGTTTCACGGAATGTCCAACCGGAATTGAGGCATACACGTTCTTATTGTTCAGCAAAACCGCCTTCAAACTCCTCTTACTAGCATCGATGAACAATCTCCATTCATCATCTTTATAACAATTCACTTTCATTTCAGACATTAATCCCTCGATGTTAGAACAATATACCAGGGAATTCTCTTCCCTAAAAAACTTCAGGAAGTCTTTTTCTCTGGTCCGATACATTGTCACTTTTGTCTTGGGTGCTAGGAGTTTATCTTCTTTGAATCTCGATACTAATAACTCTGCTCTATCCTTATCCAATCCAAGATCTCGCACCAAGTCGCTTAGACGGTCCTGAGTATACAGCCTAGGTTGTATTGTCGTTGGTTGTGCTTCATCATCACTTTCTTCGACAACCGGTTCAGGCTCTACTTCCTCACCAAGGTCCATACTTTCCACTTGACCAACCTGTGACTTGGCACGTGGCTTATTGGCAAACGTTGGAAAAGTCACACTATCGACAGTGCCATAGATGGCATTACCCCTGTTTTTCTGATTTATACCCAATACCTTACAACGACAGAAATAACAGTTGGCATGGTTTGCTCGAGGTTTTCTCCATCTCATTGGTGTTTTCATTTGCATAACATATCCTTCTTTGTTTTTCCAATGATTCAGTGAGAGATAGCAAGAGTTACACAGCAAGCTTGGTATCCACCATTCTGGATTATGAGGGATTTCCAGTTTGAAGAGCGTTTCATAGATATTTTTCATATTGGGGGTGAGTTTACGTTGAGTTGACTGGAAGACCAACTGTCCACACATAAAACAGAAATGTTCGGGATTATTTTTACATTTTTTTGGGATTGTGGTGCCAGAAGAACTAGGACCTGGTTGTGCAAGACCAACACTTTTGCTATTTTTTGTACCTGAAGATGACATATTTTTATTTTACCAACGCATCGTGCGGCAAGGAGCGTGCTGTACAGTTGGGAACGGGTATACCCTCGGATGGTTATCCTACCCCAGTTCCCTGAGGCCCAACCTACATTTAACCAGTTCCGGAATACACGGACGAACCGGCACCCACTCGGAGCGATGAGACCTCCGACAGTCTCATTCATGGCGCACTTCCTGATCAGGGCTCGAAAGGGTTGGCTTCTGGAAGCCTGCAATTCAAACTACATCGGCAGAGCAAGCTCACAGCAGCATGTGAGAGTACTGGTTGCAGGTATAACCTGTCACCCACAAGCACTTCCAGTAGTTGAATAACAGGTCCGATCATAACAATAACAACAAGACAAATAACAGAAAAATATTAACAAAATATGGGGGGAAAAAAAATTTCCTCCTCGACACCAGAGCGGCCATTCTCTGAACTCCGGGCATGAATTTCAATGGGCCTCGGACTGTCCCACCATCGTTTGCGTTTCTGGTGTTTGAAACTCCATGGAAATTCGAGTACCGTGATTCAGACGTAGGGATCTCGATTTCCGGCCACCGAGCTCCAATTTTCCGGGCCCTGGGCATGACTTTGGGCTTTGAACCGTTCCACCATCTTGGGTGTTTCTCAAGTCCGTAGAAACCCGAGCCCCGGGATGCCGGCATGGTATTTCGATTTTGTGGTCCTAAGGGTCCATTTTCTGGGCCGGGGCATGAATTACAATGGGCCTCAAAATGTTGCTACATTGCCAGTGTTTCCTGAGTTTTAGAGTCCATAGAAATTTGAGTGCCGTGATGACGACGTGAAAATCTCGATTTTTCGGCCCCCAAGGGCCCATTTTCCGGCCTCAGGGGCCGCGATGCCTGTTGGATCTAACCTCCGTTAGCCACTAATTCGACTTTGCCTTGAGAATGCAATCTCAACCTGCCCTGAGCATCCGTCATGCCGGAATTCCCGTTTCACACCTTTCAGCGGCCATTTTCGGCTCTGGGGCCAATTCCTGGGGTGTAGGGCTTTTTCTGACCTCGGATTCGGATTCGGCGGGCAAAAATACATAAGGATACACATGTCTGGTCTAGAGATCCGGAATTTTTTTTTTGTGGGGCTGTGTAATAATACAATTTTGAAACCCTAGCCTCGATGCCCGCTCTCTGCAAATGTTATGTTTTGTTTACAAGATCTGCATATTACAATGTCAGAAATTGCAAGAAACACTGTCAGAAATTCAACTATACGGTAACAGTCACCTGGATGTACAGTTATATTTTCGGTGCTTGCGGTGGCTAATTTATTCGCACTACTGCTTGTGTTGCACTCTGCATTGTCGGGTTCACTTGTGAATCGATTCCCGTGGATGCTGCGTTTTCGTGTCTTCGCAGGACGATCACTAATCGATTTATCACCTTTGGGATAACTTGACATGATATTGTAGCAATGTGCAAAACACATACACAAAAACAAATGACGCCAAACTAAACAAAAAAATGGTGATGTGGCCATCATGTTACTTTCTCCGACTTGATGGTATCGTAGCCATTTATATTTACGCTTTCATGGTTTATTTTCAATTTAAATCATATTTGAAATGTACATCGAACGTTTTGTAAATTCGGATGAATCTGACGTTTAAAACGTCAAAATTATGAAATGTAAACATTACCCTGCAAATTCAAAAACTCAGTATACTCAAAAAGTAAAGCGATTTCGAAAAAAACTTATTCCTTATAAATTGTTCATTTTGGCATTCTCTACAATTATTATTTCCATAAATTTTCTGTAACTATTATCGTTTCAAAATTATAAACCAGAAATGAAAAAAAAAATACATTTTTTTCTCGAATAGCAATGATTTTATGAAAAATATTTTCAAACAAAAGATGTTCATTTATTTGTTGTCTTCAACATTGGTTTAAATGTTTTTGTGTTATTTTTCATATTTAAGCAGGTATTAAAAAAAACAAAAAACGGTTAAGGTAAACACCCACTTCCGGTGTACGAAATTTTACCAAAAGCTTTTCAGTTCTTGGGATTATTAAATAAGACCTATGTTCAAAGTTTCGTATCAATTTCTCAATTAGTTTTTGAGATACAGCGCATAGGGAAGGAGCGCTCGTATACCTGCTCGACACCCCACTGCGTTTAGTTCTGTGTATTTGAAAATGTTGTGAATTAGCCTGTAGAACTTTGGATACATATTCTTAGATATATTAGGAATATATTTAAGCAATAAAAAAAAAGATTTTTTGAGCCTTCTACAGCAAGATCCTGCCTTTATACCACCAAATAAATATGATGATATTTTTCATATCCATTTTCTTTATTATGGTATTTAAGAGTTGTACTTGCTTTTTAGCGAATCATTCTCCAGGCGAAGAAGTTGGCTTTTAACCTCAGAATAGTCGAGACGTCCACAACAAATTACGCGTGTGCCATCGATTATCTTCAGGCTTTTCTTCTTCCTGCAACTGCGGTGATAAGAGTTTCCACACTTCACACATACAGAGATTTGGTTCTCTGTACTTGAGCAACACTTTAAAAAGATGACCGGGTCTTCACTACCACTACTATCACCCGCCATATTTCATATCAAACTAAAGAGAAAACTAAAAATATTGTTCCCCCATCCTACAGACCGGTTTCGACCTTTCAGGTCTCATCAGTGTAGTTAGTTGCTGATGGGGAAACGGAGATTACTATTGGAATATAAGTATTCCAAACACCGTTAAAGGTAGAAACGCCAAAGTGGCGGAATCTATTGCCTGAATGCTGTACTGAACCAAATCCGGGTGGCTTTAACACCGACAAGATACAATACAATACAATACAATTATTTATTGGTGCTAGGTAACAGTACCGTTTTACACAAGATAGCAGAGATTCAATAGTACAATTATACAATTACATAAATTTAATACTTAGAACTATCAATGAAAGAAGCATCACGGTTAGCTCAAGATTGTATAGCAGGCAGCGTTTGCGGTTAAAAATTTTATGTGGACAGAGACATTAAATAATTTAAGAACTTAACTAACATGTTAAAATGAAGTATAATAAAATAGTAAAACTTTACTTACACATTAAAATTTAGTTGTATAAATAAAAACAAATAAATACGTATATAGAGAACACCGTATGGACGGAAGATATTGCATAAGCAACTGTAAATATAAAATATATAGTAAACACAACACCATTTAAGAACATAAATGAAGTAGATTAAAATGAGTGTAAAAACAATTTATCGACTAGTCAGTGAAGCTACTAATGTATTCGTGATAAGAGTAGAATGCATTACTAACTGGATAATTCTTGCACCATCTTTTAAATTCCGGCGTTTCTAATAGCTGAATCTCCGTTGGCAAGACATTAAAAAAACTTGACACAATAATAGCGACTGCCATTCATACTTTTCGATAGCCTGAACCGCTGCGGTCTTACATCATTTTTTGTCCTAGTTTCATGGCTGTGGTAATTTTTGTTTAAAGTGAATTCATTAATATTACGTTTAATGAACATAAGGCACTCCAATATAAAGATACAGGGAGCTGTGAGTATCTTGCATGTTTTGAAAGAATCTTGACATTCTGCCCTATATGAAAGTCCAGTTAATATTCGGACAGCGCGCCTTTGGATTCTGAAGATGTCGTTCATAATCGGGGAGTATCCCCATAGTATTATCCCATATACTATATGAGTATTTACATAGGAATAGTAAACCTGGATTAACATTTGCGAACCGATTGATCGGAATAAATTTCGTAGAAGATACACATTCCTTGACAGTTTCCTTTCTAAATCATGTCCGTGGGACTGCCATGTTAAATGTGTATCTACCGTACGCCCTAGGAATTTAGTACATGATTTTTGTGAAACTGCATGGGGTTTTAATGAAAAAGTCATTTCTACTGTTTTTTGTTTATTTAATTTTAGTCGGTTACAGGCGAACCAGGAAGTTGCTGTTTCCATATAGGCTTGTAATTGTTCACTCACGTGTTCTGAGGTACTTCCTTTTAAGGATATGCTGGTGTCGTCTGCATAAAGAACCAACGACGCTGATGGGAACTGTGCTGGTAGGCCATTTACATATAATAAAAACAGTATTGGCCCCAGGATTGACCCTTGCGGCACATCGTGAGCAATATCTCGCTCGCTAGAGGTTTCTCCGTTAAATAGATCGCTCTGCCTCGGTTGACTAAGTATGAGAGTAATAACCTGCAACTAGTGGGGCTAAAGTAATGGCAATACAGTTTCCTGAGTAATATGTCATGGTTAACACAGTCGAACGCTTTACTTAAGTCCAGCAGATTACCGATTACAATATCATGATTTTCAAAAGCATCTATAATGTAGTTGATAAATTTATCGATTGCCATAGTCGTGGACCGACCATATCTGAACCCGAATTGAGATTCGTCGATAATGAAATTTGACTCTAAGTATTTGGTCATCTGTTCATACAGAATATCGGCAATTTTTGAGACCACCAGAAGTATGGCTACAGGTAGATAATAGTCCTTTTCATTTTTATTGCCCTTTTTAAATATTGGCACACATTCTGCTATTTTATGGACATTGCCAGCGGCAGCAAATATAACAATATTAATGTGAACAATAAATATTGTTCCCCCATCTACCACTTTGGCGTTTCTACCTTTAAAGAAAACAAAAATAAAACTTCGAAAATAATGCTTGTAGGTATAACAGTAGGGGTGTGTATGAATTGAGGCGTAATGGCACTAATGATTATATTTTCTTAATTGGCAATCAGTTTATTATTCGAATGTTCGTACATCATACTGATTCATTTTAATTTAATTTGAACAAAAATCAGTGTCATCTAAAAATTCATTTTCTTATCTTCTTCGGTAATTGTATGTTTAATGCAGTTCTTCCAACTGGCAGCTGTTATATTGCCAACTTCTTGTCGAATTAACTCTAGCGTTGCCTTGCTCATTGTTGGTGCGGTATTCTTCCGGCGGATATGATTTTTCAGCTCTAACCAGATCATTTCGATAGGGTTAAATTTGCAGTGATAAGGAGGTAGGCGAATCACTTTATGGCCTCTTTTTTCTGCAATTTGTAGGTTTTCTTATACTTCTTGGTTCTCAACACTTCTAGCAATTGTTTTTTATTGTACTCTTCAAAAAACGCAATTTTCAATTAAAAAATTAGCAATTTCATCCTTCGTAAAAGACGTGTTGGGAATTTTATTAACTTGTGCCGAATGATATGGTGCGTTATCCATTACAATAGCGCTATGTGACACAAGTTTCTACGAAACAGTTTTGAAATAAATCCGCCGTCATATTTTCAACAGTAATCTAACGAGTGCCTCTGAATTTTCCGGCAATTATTAGCGTCAGGGTCACGATTGCTTGTTGCGACGGAAATCGGCACGCGAAGCACCCGAAGCAGGCGTGCCGATTTTCTAGAAGCAACAAGCAAGAGTGATCCAGACACTAATAATTGCCTAGAAAAAATCAGTCACGAGTTAGATTCGAGAAGACAATTGGCCGTACAGAAAGTTTACACTTCATAATTTGAAAAATGAAATTTAGTGTCACCAAGTGTCAGACGTGTGTTAATCTGCGCCACAATACTTGTAGTAAAAATGAGCTTACCAAGATTTTAAGAAATGCCCATGAGAACTATTATTATTAACACATAACCCGCAAATACAAACAGATCGAATTCAGGAGCAAACTTTTTAATGGTTATTGCCGGTAACTGACAATTTATACGTTATAGAGAATGTAGCTACGCGTTGCTAAGCAATACCAACATGAGAGATTATCTGATTACATTCCACCCAGGGTCAACATGTAGCGTGGTCTGTTACGCAGGGACGTCATTTCAGCTTTTCTCAGAGGGGGGCAAAATTATATATATATATATATATATATATATATATATATATATAACTTATCACACACACACACACACACATATACACACACACGCGCGCGCGCGCGCGCGCGCGCGCGCGGAGAGAGAGAGAGAGAGAGCGCGAACGGGAGGAGAGAGACAGAAGGGGGAGGAGGCTTGTATTAAGCAGTGAAGAGACCAGAAATTTGATAAAAATCTATACACACTCTAGTTCTGTATTAGTTTATATATGTAATTTATTTATTTAATTTATTAACTGGTTATGCTGTTTTAAGAATACAGATTTATAATTAAACAATTTGTTAAAACAAAGGATATCGTCTTTGTTTGAGTCGACCAAAATCATCAATAACTGCATCGATGTTTACGATTTTTGCATCTTCTTGGAGGCATGCAATTACTAGCAGATCACTAAGTCTTTGATCTCCACATCTATTTCTTAGATATGTTTTTACGCGTTTCATGCAGCTAAAAAAACGTTCATTTTCAACTGATGTGACTGGCAATGTTAGGACAAGGTCAATTAGTTTTAACAGCTCATTAAAACCATGTGGGAAACGACTTAAACATGTTCGAACTTCGTGAATAGTCAATAATGTTATATCTTTATCTAATGATTGAATAATGGACTTTGCCGAATAAAGTTGAGTGTGAAGAATCATCGTATCGATACCGCAAAAAGGATATAGCTTTACTATTTCATTGATTGTATTTGGGCAGAGGAAATTTGGTGAACTTGGTTTCAATGCCATCACAGCCTTTAGAACACTGCAGTTAGTTGGAAACCGTGCATTTATTTCAGAAATAAACTGGTCTACACACGCAAAAAGGATTTCTGTACGCATTGAATCATCAATAGTTTGAGTCGTTTCTGTAATCTCTTTACCAGTTATTGACAAGACGAAATATTCGGATAGTTTTTTAGACATCACCTGAGCTCTCTTTGGTCTATTAACGGTGGTCTTGTCGTTCAGCAAGATTCCAATTCGAACTCCTATTGCATCAGCTTCTTTCAAAATACTATCCCAAGTATCATTCGTTCGAAATGCCATCAGATCTTTTTTGGTGCATTCTAGCAATATTTCGGCTGATAAATAATCGATTGATGCATTTTGCAATTCTTGTGATAAAGAATGGACTGCCCCGAGTAACTTTTCAGCCACAAGCAAACAACGAAGAAACGATATTGAATGGATTCGTTTTTGCAATCCTTGAGCTTCTACAGTTGCTAGCGTATCAACATTCTGTAAAGCAATAGCCCCCAACACATTAGCGATCGTTTCAATCCTTAGCTTTATCTTGCGAATGGACCGATACCAATAAGACCATCGGGTTTCAATCAATCTTTCTAGCTCCAAGACTTCCAAATTATTTTCAATTTGTGCTTTTACATATAGTTCATGACGAGGGCCGCTAACTGCCAAGAATACATACACTGATTGTATGATGGAAAACATGTCAACGATCTTGGGAATATTTTTAATGGTGTTTACTAAAACCAGGTTCAAACGGTGGGCATGACAATGGATGTAGATGACATGTGGAGCAATTTGTTTAATTCACCTCGAAGGCGGCCTCGAAGGCGGCCACTCATAACTGAAGCACCATCGTAGCATTGTGCAACACATTTATCCCAAGACAATTTGTTTTCCATAACTGCGTTGTTGATGGCAGTTGCCAGTGACTGAGCATCTATCTGCTCCATATGAAACGCTCCTAGAGGCTTTTCCCAAACTAAACCTTCCATTGATGTGGATCTGATGACGAAACTCAACTGCTCTTTGCGAGCTATATCTTTTGATTCATCGACCATTAGTGCCCAGTAGGGTCCAAGCGAATCGACTATATTTGTTCGAAGAGTGTTTGCGAAGCAGTATAAAATGTCATTCTGATATTGTGCTGACGTGTAGTGTCCATATCTTTTTTGAAGTCTTTTATGTAGTTGAGGAGAAAGCTCACTCATTGTTTCAAGCAATTCAATAAAATTTCCTTTGTTCGAAGATTCCTTTGATTCATCATCCCCGCGAAAAGCCAAACCCTGGCGAGCTAGATACGAAGTCGCTAAAATCAGAAGCTTAAGATGATTTCTATTTTCAAGAACTTCTGACTTTCTCTGATCATTTATTAAATTTGCTACAGCTTCAGTCTTGCCAGCTGACACTTTCTTTGCTTCTAGCCACAGTACTGTCCCGTATTTATGCTTACGACTGGAATCATGCTGTGTCAACAGTTCTTTCATGTCTTTCCATTTTCTAAATCCCTTGTTGACAAACGTAATACTCCCATGCGTCTCACCAGCATGGATAATATTGGAACAAAAATGACGACAACTATAACAAAAGACAGCATCCCGATCAATGGAGTATTCGATCCATGGGAATTGTTCAAAATATCCACAGTTGAAACGGCGTATTTAGTATTGGTTGAACGGGAGCTTCGTGACGAGAACGTGATAAATCTGCAATCGATACTTGGTTTTCTAGTAATGCTGGTGATTGAGATTTATATAATGGAACTCCACTTGTAGAAGCTATTGCATTATGGTCTCCAGTTTGATCACGTTCGAGGATATGTTTTTTATTTGCAACTGATTCTGGTTCAGGAGAACTTTTTCTTTTCAAGAAGTTTAACATTGACGATTGTGCTGCTTTCTTCGACATTGTAACTCTGAAACAATCACATATTGATCACACTTTGATTTGTCTATTATTTGTAGACGCATTCTACAGATGACACGTGTTTCGTTAAAATAATTGACATTTTTTCCCTTGAAGTTACGAAAGGTTGTAAGTTGCAAGAAATAGCAAAAAATGTCGCACATGCGAACACTGAAACCGTTGTATTGTCGAATCCATTAGTTGTACAAAAAAAAATTAAAAGGGAGATTTTGAAGATTTTGAATCGTTTCATAAACTGGTATATATGAAATTCACATTTTTAAATAAATGATTTTTTGTTTATTTATAAATTGTATTTACAAATTTTGTTTAAAATATCATCGTGTTTGTACGTCAATTCTGAAGAAACGCTGAAAATTTAAAACTGGGACTCGAACGGGCACTATATACGGGTGATTTTCACGAAAGTGTCCCTTTTGATGTCCGCATGCTAGCCACAGTGTGTATACTGTGGGTATGGACCTTACAATAAAAATACCATAATATAAATTGCTCGATTTATTGTTCTCTTTAAGATACACATCATAAAATTTCAATGAATTATTATTTATTATGGAATAACAACGAAATATAAGGAAATTTGTCACTACCATGGCATGTCATTTGTAAGTTACACATATATTTAATTTATGCATAAAAGAAGCTTACTTACCAGTATGTGGAGTATGTGTATAGAAGAACTCTCAACAAATATCGTTACATCTTATACATTTCCAGATTGGTATCTAACACAACAGAACCTTAACATAGAAATACACGAAGCGCACAGTTCGCAATTAGAATAATCATGGTGGAAGTGGTAGAACATGCACAAATTCGCAGGCGGGCGTCGCGCGTTCGTTTGTTTGGTTTGCAGCATGGAATAACAGGAAGCGACAAGGCATGTTGATAAATTGGAATCGCTAAGCGCCATCTGTGAATAGCGGCGTGAACTAACACCAACACATGCACACAACCGATACATGTGTGTGTGTGTGTGTGTGTGTGCGTGTGTGTGTGTGTGTGTGTGTGTGTGTATATATATTCTTTCGTACTACACTAAAATAAGTTAAATATTTGTAATCAAAAACACTTGGTTTTACTTGTTTTACAATTTATATTAATTAAACATTATACATTCTCCTTTCGAGAATGTTCGTGTGAACAAAACTACTTGGGCAAGTTGTATAATATTTATTCTACTTAATATAAATAGTAAAACATAGTGATTTTGTTTACCAATATTTACCTTGTTAATAACGTTTCATTGGGTGATGTATACATATATTTTGTACATATTGCGCTATGAGGCTAACACAAGAAATGATTGTTTTATTCGTCCTCGATTTCCGCACTGTTTGACATTCTACGTTTCTTCCAAGTAACACGGGGAATTACAAGGCACGTAGATAAATTTTACCGGAAAAGCGCCGTCTAGTGTTAGCAACAAACATAATTTACAGAAATCCATCGAATTTTTATAGTGGCGTCATCCAATATTAGCGGCGTAAAGCTCGATTTGTTATGCCCTGTTTTCCATATCTCTTGTCATACCCCTGGTTTTCAGTCTGCTGATAAAACAACGGGAGGTCAGTCGCGAATGATGCGAGAAATCAAAATGGCGCGTCAAAACATGGCGGCTTTAAACCGCTTAATGCAAACTGTTCGCGACCGAGCGATACATTCTCGAACTAGTTTATTCCAGTCCAAATTTCTAATAATATTATTAATTATTATTACTATTATTATTATTACATGGTTAAGAATTACCTAAAAAAGAAAATTACTTTCTATATTCCGATATAGTCCCGACTATATCTCCATCAAATTCTGGGGGGGGGCAAATGCCCCTCCCTGCCCCTCCCAAATGACGTCCCTGCTGTTACGCATCGTAATTGGAATTTTATTGGATCATGTTATCAACATTATTCGATTTTATTGGTTAATAAGTAAATGAGGGCGATTGACATGATCCTTTGTGGAGAGAAAAATTCGTTTTCACTGCCCGTGTGTAGAATTATTATACACTTACTCCGTGATGGTGGGACGTCGAAATTACATCTATTCCCCCTCGGTCCACCCTCTTGAAATAGTGTCATGGGTGTCATACCATCTTTCATCCACGTAATCTATTGACACATTTTAACTGCGTAAGTCTCTAATTTCTTCCAAATACTTAATTCGCCATTCAATTCATAACACACCCCTGCTGTCGTCACCCACCACAAATTTGACCAAGTACCCTTAACTTAATGATTTTATTGATGTTGTTGTTAATGCCGTTGTAAACCACT
Source organism: Ocypus olens (assembly GCA_910593695.2). NCBI lineage: Eukaryota > Metazoa > Arthropoda > Insecta > Coleoptera > Staphylinidae > Ocypus > Ocypus olens. Next base: position 15,830,069 of record OU343063.1, on the reverse strand, counting down.
CGAAAAGGCAAAGGAATAATGCTAATTTTATTCAGGCCATTTAAATTCAATAAGACACTCGCACAAACTGAAATTGAAAATTTTACATGGAAATTCCCTATGATGCGTCTTGAAACGGGACACACTCTGTTTTGTTTCCTAAATAAAAAATAATTAAAAAATAACGGTCGAGTACATTTCCAGTTCTCTTATATCCCAGAACAATTTAATTACTGGATTCGCTCCAAGATTCTCACGTACCAGCAAAATTCACTGATTTATGTAATTCCCTGCATAATAATTGAATTGGGGATCTAGAATTAAGCTCTTCGTGAGACAATGGTGAGAGGAGTATCGTGTCGCCGATGCACTCGATTACAGATTATGAGAGCATACTGCAAGTGGAATGAATGGATTATAACAGAATTTCGTATAATCCGCGTCCTTCATAAGGAAAATTTGAAAATTACCCTCACGTTTTTGTGCAATTCTGTGAGAACTGATACGAGTAATGGTACAAATCGATGCGAACGTGAATGAAATTTGTATTATAACGACACGCCAATTATAACATATATGACAGGAATTAATATTTCATTTTATGGGAGAATAAAGTTTATTATTATTATTATATACTTGTAATTAAAATATATAGTGTATAACATCCTTATGACCAACTTGTAGTAAAGCAAGACATGATTTTTGTTTAAATCGGGAAATTTTGCCGAAAGACAATATTGCCTATATTACTTAATAACGAAGATACTATTCACTCTTCACTGACAAAGTAGAAATGAATGTTTTTTTTTTAAATTAAATTCATTTATTGCAGTTATCAGAGGGTAATTAGGAAAAAACCTCCGTACGTGCGCATCTGGCTTATTTTGAATGCTGCGTTAAAAAAGGCAGAGAAAGACATAGTTTGAGTGAGATATTCGATGCTCTCACTGCTCGACGGCTACTACTTGGGTAACGACAGGCCTTGAGAAATTTTGTCTGTCGATAGTTGGTACGGAATCACTGGCTTGCGACAAAAGTCGGTTTAGTCGGTATCGACTCGATGCGGAATCCCGCTGCAGAATGTCCGGAGAGTAAAAACTTATGATCAATTACCTCAATCTTATTTTCCAAGGACTGGACAACCCTCAACCACATCAATGCCAGTTGTAAATTTCGATTTTGCCCGGTACACATATCGGTATATGCAATACTAGACTTTGAGTCGTAACGTTTCCTAAATGTCTCAAACAGCAAGAGGCTATTTCCTGCGATCCCTTGGTAGCAATAGTTTCGTCCCACAGATACATATTAACTTTATTGTCATGGAAGTTATGAAATCCTTTGTTTAAAACATACATATTTCGCTTATAATATGGGATTGAAACTGATATTTTTGGATAGGGTAAAGCTTTTTGTAAATCAAAAGAAAGGCAAAGTATTTGTTGCGACTTTACCTGGTTCGTCACAGCCCTGACCCTCCGCATTTACATATTATTGCCAGGGTCCGTTCCAAGTAACGGCCCTTAATGTATTTTTATTGCATGCACTATTTATTTCTTATATTCGTTCCGAGTAAGTACCTTTAATTTAGTTTTTATTGCATTTATGGTGTTTGCCCAAAAGTAAGTGCGCTAAGTGAATTAGAGACTATAAACGGCTTACTGGGCAATTGTTCGAAAATGTGCGCAAATTGGACCAGGCGCCATAAACAGCTTAGCGGGTAATTCCAACATCTGCGTGACAGACCCGCGAAGCTGAAAGACGCTTTGGAGAAAATTGGCAACAACGCAAGGTGGTGGTAATTTTCGGTTTATCAATAACCAATCATACCAATTTACATTACCACCACTTAGCCTTAGACTCCACCTCCAGCCCCTTAGAGGAACATGAAGAAAATTAATCCAAGACTTCCACTCAAGTCTTTGAGCAGAGAATATTAAGTACGGTCGCGACAATTTTATAAACCTTTTTGTAAATTCATGTAAATATTGTTTGTTTTAATATATTAATTTGTTATAACAAACACATTTAATTATTTGTAACTTGACATCCAAGTTGCAAATTGGTGCTTCGAATAAGTTGAACAAAACGGATACAAATCCGCAACAGTATTTATCGGGATTTTTTGATGCTAGGATTGTATCTTCTAGTAATGCTTTTCTTGCTAATTCAGCACCTTTCAAGTGAACATCATGGCTTTGTACAAGAAGCGCTTTTTCTTCGTCATCGGTTGTCGTCTGGATTTTCATGTCCAAGAAATCGCATCTTGAACAGGTTTCTTTTACGTGGCAAATGGAAATGTAACTTGAAATCCCATTTAAATATTTTCCTGTAAGTCCATTCATGAATTGAACTTACGTTATTTTCCTTACATTTTTCTAAGTACAGGGTGGGCAAAATTCGATGTTTGTCGATAACTATAATAGATAGAGAAAAACGGATGGCGCATCCTCGATCTCTTTTTTCGAGAAAAACTCGATGGTGAAAACTAAATTTATTTATCTTCTTTTGTTTTCGAGTTATAGCCAAAAAGTCAATTTTTTCTATTTTCTATACATTGAAAAATTACAGTTGTTTATTATTTGAGAATGATTAAAGTTACATGTTGTTTAGGCACTTTTTTGAAAAGAATAAAATAAGCTTAAGAGAATTCCGATATCTTCATTAATATGAAAGTTATAAACACAAAGTTGTGTGTTTTTAAATACAACCTATAGTTGGCTTTGACCTATTTTATTAGGTTATTTTTTTCTCTTTTCGATTATATATAGTATGCGAGGGTTGTATTTGTAATTTCATTAAAATCTATTAAAAATTATTCTTTTTGAAACATTCAATATACCGGGTGACCCAGGGATCTGTAAAAGATCCATAACTTGTTTGCTATTTGAGATATGGACTTCTAGTTTTCTTGAACTGGTACCCACACTTATTCTACATATTTTAAAATATGTATGTTTTTGTACAGGGTGTCCCAATATACATAACAGAACAAAGTTATGTTTTTTTAAATGGAACACCCTATATTTTATACTTTATTTTCAACCCTCTTGAGAAGCTGATAAAAATAGTATAAGATATCATGGGTCTATTATGGACGGTTGGTTAGTTATGGGCAAATTTGTGGCAAAAACATGTACACATTGAAAACATTGCAGAAGCGTTCCTAGCAAAGATAACATCATTATTTATACACTAGAAAATTTCCCACATCATAAAGTATAATACACATCGGCTTTGGTTCTCTTTTATACATAGTGATATACAGGGTGTCAACATATGCAAAACAATGGATAACTATTTTCTTTCAAATGGAACGCCCTATATAAGTTGCCACCAATCTATGGCATTTTTAATAAGCTTTCCAATGATATACAGTTTGTATAACAAAATATTAAGGATTCTTGAGATTTATCAATAAAAACATATTTCTTTTGCCACCTTCCGCTGATTTTTGGATTTTCAGCCAAAACTATGCATTTTCTGGAAAAATCATAAGAGACCAAAGTTGTAGAGCGAAAAATTTTCGATAAATGTGGGTTTTTCAACTTTTAAGATAATGCGTGCATTGTCCGCCAGAGCACGCAAAACCGTGACCGTATATGCATTTTAGCGTTTTCTTTTCAAATTTTCTATTAATAAATTGCACTATACTTTATTTTCCGCACCCTCTAGCGGAAAAACGGGAAATTATAGGGAAATTAAAATGGCCCATATCGATTGAAAATGTTCCTCTCTACAACTCTTAATAGAAGCAATTTTTGCCAAAAATGCATAGTTTTCCCTAAAATGCAAATTGAAAATGTATGTATCAATTTTTGCATTTTTCAAAGGTTTTTTTGTATTTTTAGCGAAAACTATGCATTTTCGGCAAAAATTGCTTCTTTTAACAGTTGTAGAGCGGAATTTTTTCAATCGATGTAGGTCATTTGAATAATTCTAATTAGCCGTTTTTCTGCTAGGGGACGTGGAAAATAAAGTATAGTGCAATTAATTAACAAAAAAATTGAGAAAAACGCATATACGGTCACGATTTTGAGCACTCTGACGGGCAATGCACGCGTTATTGGAAAAGCCGAAAGACCTATGTCGATCTAAAATTTTCCGCTCTACAACTTTGGTCTCTTATTATTTTTTCAGAAAATGCATAGTTTTGGCTGAAAATCTAAAAATGACCAGGAGGTGACAGAAGAAAAATGTTTTTTTATGGATAAATCTCAAGAATCCTCAATATTTCATTATACAAATTGCACATCATTGGAAAGCTTATTAAAAATTCCATGCATTGGTGGCCAGATATACAGGGTATTCCATTTGGAAAAAAATAGTTATCCAATATTTTGCGTATGTTGACACCCTGTATAGCAGTATGAACAAAAAAGAACCAAAGCCGATTTGTATTATTCTTCATGATGTGGAAAATTCTTTAGTGTATAAAAAATGACACTAGCTTTGCTAGCAGCGCTTCTGCAATTTTTCCAATGTGTCCTTGTTTTTGTCACAAATTTGCCCATAACTAACCAGTCGTCCATAATAGACCCATACTATCTTATACTAGTTTTATCAGCTTCTCAAGAGGGTTGAAAATAAAGTATAAAATATAGGGTGTTCCATTAAAAAAAACATAACTTTGTTCTGTTATGTATATTGGGACACCCTGTACAAAAACATACATATTTTTAAAATATGTAGAATAAGTGTGGGTACCAGTTCAAAAAAACTAGAAGTCGATATCCCAAATAGCAAATAAGTTATGGAGCTTTTACAGATCCCTGGGTCACCCGGTATTTTCTCACTCGTCTTAGTTGGCTTGAGTTAGTTATAGAATATTAATTGTTTTCTATTAACCAAACCAAATTTCTGACAGTTTTTCTTCTGAAAGAAACATGGTATACAAAAACTATAAAAAGTTTGATAAGTTAGAATGCTTTATTCGAAGTAATAACAATATAGCTCTGGAAACATATTTTAATCTCTATCCCGAAATAATAATGCATGCAAAAATTTTGTGAACAGATGTAACCTATGCATTTTGAATAGTTGGCATCAATTTGAACATTTATTGTGAAAATTATTAGTTTAATAGATAAGATAAATTTTTTAATGTATTAAAAATTGATATATCCGGTTGTTTTATTTTTGATGATAGAGCTTAAAATATGAGCATTGTTATTACTTCGAATAAAGCATTCTTACATATCAAACTTTTCATAATTTTCTTATGCCTTGTTTACACTTTCAGAAGGAAAACTGACCGAAAATTAGTTTGTTTAATACAAAACAATTAATCTCTCCATAAATAACACATAATAATTATTTTTAACAGATTTTAATAGAATTATAAATACAACCCCAACATGCTATATCGTTGAAAAGAAAAAAAATTAACCTAATAAAAGAGGCCTACGCCAACTATAGGTTGTATTTTAAAAACACAACTTCGTGTTATAACTTTCATATTAATGAAGATATCGGAATTCTGTTAAGCTTATTTTATTCTTTTCAAAAAAGTGCCTCCACAATATACAACTTTCATTATTGTCAAATGATAAGCAACTAAGATATTTCAATATATCGAAAATGGAAAAAAATGAATTTTTGGCTATAACTCGGAAACAAAGGAAGATAAATAAATTTAGTTTTCATTGAGTTTTTTAGAAAAAAGAGATCGAGGATGCGCCATCCGTTTTTATCTATCTATTATAGTTATCGAGATCCCCTATATAAACATCGAATTTTGCCCACCCTGTACAAGTTGAACACTTTTTTTATGTTTAACTCAGGATTCAAAAACATCCGTTCTGGATTTTGGTATCGAGTATAATGACTTTCAAATGCCGGAAAACTTTTAATGTGTTCTATCACTGTATTTGTCATTAGTTCGCTAGTTCTTTTGCAAGAGCCATCTATTTGCCCACGCATGTCATTTGAATATTATCATGCGCATTTAAGACATGACATATATTGAAAGTATTAATGAAAAAACTTCTTACAAAATATTTCAAATAGAAGTGACCAGGTAAAATTTATAGGCATAAGCCTAAAGTTCCCGAATAATTTCTTGGCCTTCTTCTATTTACGGTTTTACGTTGAACATTACCTTAGAAAAATATGTTTTGCTTATTGAAATCACCTATATTCCAAAACTGATAAAAAATTGCTTTACATTCTGATTTTCTGATTTATTAACAAGTTTTATACATTTCTTCGAGTAGTTACCATTTTTGGATTCAAATTTTTGTTGCTGCAATAAGTTTTCCTTTTTTTGTATAGTACTCTTGTCCTTGGTATTTCGCTAAATTTTATTTATTCGTTGTATATATTTTCCTTTATTTTCTTTTGCAGAATTTAAGTTCTCAGTAACAGGCTCCTCATCTGATGAAGATTCTACCTCTTATTTCTGTGTAAATTTATTGAAAATGAAATAAAATATTTTTAATTGTCACAAAATAATATTACCTGCATCACTATCTGTTTTTTATATCAAATCATCCATTTTAGGAAAACAAAAATACAATAAGTAACCTCTCGACGGGTTAACTAAAACAAAATTTGTTAAAACTGTCATCATCAGCCACCGATACCGCCATCTCTTTATGGGAAGTGGACTTAAACCAGTTTCATAATTAATGCGTACACAATTTCTTTTAGCGGCCAATTTTAAATTAAACAAAACATTGGGATTTTTTAGACATTAAATACTAATTAGTTATAAATAAAAAGTGTACAATAAATTAAGCATAAATTGGGTAATATCTCTTTTTTTAATGGACCATTTGTTATATCAAAAATAGTTTAATGATGAGATTTTTTATTTTACAGTTTTACCTCATTATTAAACTATTTGTGGTAAAATTTTAGTTTTCGCGATTGGCAATACTTAAACGTACAGTTGCCGACATCAAAATGTAAAATTGCCGTTAATTCATAGGATAGTAAGAACCCTGCGATGCGTTTCATACTGAAAATGTTCGATAATGCATATTGGGGAGTTTGCCACCAGTACCACTAAGGTTAAAGAAATATACAGGGTGTTTCAGAACTCTGGGAACGGTCAATCACGTGCTTATTTTTCAAAATTTCGAAAAATGTTTTATACAAAAGTTGTGTATAATAGTGAGCTGCATGCCCTAAAAATATTTAAATTTATACAGGGTGTCTCATAACAAAGTTACAGACCAAACTTATGTTTTTTTTTTAATGAAATACCCTGTGTATTTTAGCATTTTTGGATTCCTCGTTACTTGGAGATTAAAATGACTTAGGTTTCGGCGATTGAAACCGAGCCGTTTTTGTGTTATTCAGTTGTTTATACAAAAATTTGAACAAAATTGTTAAAGCACTGCCCTGAAACTAATAAAGATAATTAATTCTAATTTAGTGGTAAAGTTTAGTTGAACTTTATTCTTAAAAATTACTATATCATCCAAAACATAACTCAGCGTATTATACAGGGTGATAGTTATTCGCAAACTGCACAATTTCTTAATTTTTTCAAATGGAACACCCTATATATTTTTTCATAATTTAAAAGTCCATTGAGTAAGCTTTCGTTTCATAGACGGTTTCGTATATCTGAAGTTGATGGTTACTCTAATATTTCAAAATTCATTGGTAATTTGCATGTTTTTTATTATTAGTTTTAAAATCTAGTTACCAATTATTTCAAATAAACAAACAAAAAAATACAGGTGACAGTAATTATTATATTAGTCTCAAAAATAGATCGAACCATTTAAGTTGTGATCTTAGTTTATAATTATGAATTTCTCACAAGAAGAATTGGTTGACATGATTTTCATTCTTGGCGAATGTCACAAACATTGTCTTTTGGCTTCACGAGTGTATGGACAGCGGTATCCCGAGAGGCGGTGTCCACGACAAGGAGCATTTAGAAGAGTGCAAGAGTGATTTGAGACTACAGGTAACGTTAATTATGCAAAACTTGTGCAAAGCAAACCTGTAATTAACGAAGATAGCGAATTCCTGGTATTGGCATCAATAGTTGAAAACCCTAAATTAAGTTTATCCGAATTAAATAACCAGTTGGATATTAGTCGGCCCTCAGCGCATAGAATTTTGAAGAAACACAAATTTCACCCTTACCACATCCACTTAGAACAACAGCTTGGAGAATCAGATTTTCCCGCTAGAACTGCATTCTGTAACTGGGCCCTTAATATTCTGGGAAACAATGAACATTTTTTTGATTTTGTGTTGTTTACTGATAAGGCTTCATTTCACAATAATGACAAGGTAAACAGACACAACCTTCATTATTATTCGGACCACAATCCTCATTTCACAAGGACAGTAAATAATCAAAATCGATGGAGCCTGAATGTATGGGGTGGTATTCTAGGAACTCGCGTCATTGGACCACACTACTTTGAATGCAGCCTGAATGGAGAAATGTTAGAAGAATTTCTTAGGAATCATTTAGATGAGTACCTACTTGACGTACCATGCAACGTAGTAAGAGATATGTGGATCCAGTTGGATGGTGCACCACCACATTTTGCTCGCAGTGTACGACGATTTTTGAATGACCGTTACCCTAATAAGTGGATAGGTCGCGGCGGACCTGTACTATGGCTACCTAGGTCGCCGGACCTCACGAAATTAGATTTTTTTCTATGGGGCTATATCAAGGACATGGTGTCGTATACCATCGACTACAGCAGAAGATATGCGAATACGAATTAGGAATGCTTTTTCTGCAGTAACGCCACAAGTTTTAGTTGCAGTTCACAAATCGTTCGTTGAACGTCTCAGAATTTGTTTAAATCAGAATGGTCGAAATTTTGAAAACATGTTGTAAACTTCTTTAAATTATTATTTTTCATTTTATATACTTATGTTATTAAATTGTTTTGTTATTTTTCATTTTATATACTTATGTTATTAAATTGTTTTGTTATTTAAGTTGATTTATAAGTTTTTACTATAGTTCTCTATCTGTATTGAAACATAATTGTTTGTATAACTTATTGGGAATAATGCATCCAGATTTTGTTGAAATATGGTAGGATACAAGATTTGAATACATGTCTCAAAAATATAAAATACGATTTTGTAGGCAAACACAACGCTTATAAACGGATCCTTCTCAACCGAAACATGCAACTTACGAACGAATTCTGAAATACTCGAGTCACTATCAACTTCAGACATACGAAATCTAATATGAAACGAAAGCTTACTCAATAGACTTTCAAATTATGAAAAAATATATAGGGTGTTCCATTTAAAAAAATTAAGAAATTGTGCAGTTTGCGAATGGCTATCACCCTGTATAATACGCTGAGTTACGTTTTGGATGATATAGTAATTTTGAAGACTAAAGTTCAACTAAACTTTACCACTAAATTAGAATGAATTATCTTTATTAGTTTTAGGGAAGCACTTTAACAATTTTGTTCAAATTTTTGTATAAACAACTGAATAACACAAAAACGGCCCAGTTTCAATCCCCACAACCTAGGTCATGTTAATCTCCAAGTAACGAGGAATCCAAAAATGTTAAAATATATAGGGTGTTCTATTTAAAAAAAACATAAGTTTGGTCTGTAACTTTGTTATGAGACACCCTGTATAAATTTAAATATTTTTAGGGCGTGCAGCTCACTATTCTGCACAACTTTTATATAAAACATTTTTCAAAATTTTGACAAATAACCACGTGATTGACCGATCCCAGAGCTCTGAAACACCCTGTATATAATATTGTTCACTTTTTAACGGCGTGGAAAGCATAGGAACTCGGTGACAGAATGGCCGGACGCATGAATTCATCCAACGCTTAGCGAATACGTCAAGGCAACATAATATACACAGAGGAAGGTTACAACCTTATTATTATATTATCATTTTGTTTGCAACACGAATAACAGAGAATAAATATGTTTCATTCGCGGCGAAAAGGCGCTGCTTCTGTCGGTGTATTAATTCGGTGTGGATTTTTAATTAGCGTCGATCGATGCCCGACACGAGAAACAAATGTAAATATAACCTTAAATTTTGATCAACATATAGGCAAGTAGGTTGCATTATTCTATAAGCTTAAATTGGTTACAACTTACTTGAAAATAGTTTGTTTAACGCAGCCTTGGCAACTTCCCTTATTTCTGGAAGTGTTTAAGTAATATTCTTGATTTAATATGTTTTTTGCAACACCATATCCTTAAGTTGTCATTATTTGATAGTTTTCAGCCTCTAAAATATATCATTTTTTCATAGTGCAAAATAACTATGCAATAAAAAAATAACTATGAAATAAAAAAATAACTATGAAATTAAAAAGTAACTATTCATAAATCTTACGAGATTTGGAGGGCAACAACTCCAAACTCGCCGCTTCTCTTAACTCCGGTGGAGTTCCGCACATTTCCTCATCACTACTAATCAAGTTTTCACTCATTGAACTGAACTGAACAAATTAAATTAGAAGTAGTTTGACACAGAGACAAGTTTGACATAAAAAGCCGACTGTGGCGTGTTTTTTGTTTCGATTAAATCGAAATTTATAATCGCAGCGTACACTAGCGACATTTCAAGGCCCAGGACAGAGAAATTCAACTTAAGAATATGGTGTTGCAAAAAATTATGTATACAACTGGTGGCTAAACAGTGCTTTATTTTACTCGTGAGCTTTAGAGTACTCGCTGTCGCTCGTACTCTAAACGGCTCACGCGTAAAATAAAGCACTTGTTTAGCCACACGTTGTATAAAATACTATTAAAATTAACTATTGAAATTGCCGTAGAAATACGTATGTCAATTATTACATTCATTCGAAACGAAAAATAGTCCTGTATGTAGAAATAAACGATCTTAAACCAATGTTATTTAGCTAGTAGTACTAGTAATAGCATGCAAATTTCTTTTGTATCATTCAATATCCGGCGTGGCACTAGCCAGGGAAGTAGTTGTTTCAATAAGTTATTTGTTTATAGTCTTAGTAAGACTTAATTTTGCAGAGTCATGAACAGGCTGAATATTCACGTATTTAGGCTATTTTTCGTCTTACATTTTTTCAATAAATCTGCAATAAGTGAGGTTGTCTTAAGTTAAAATTTGATAACATTTGGGCGAAAATTGCACGTGTTGCATTTATCTAATGATCTCCCGTAATAAAGAATTATTATTATATTATTATTATCACCGACATATCTGCCAAAATAAATTTGTAACCTCTCTTAGATCACACGGTGAATCGCATTGTCATATCACAGTGTGACACCTTTAACAAAATGAGTGATATGTGCAATATTAATATTATTTATAAATGGGGATGTGATGGTGCTTCTGGCCAAAACAATTACAAAAATATTTTTGGGACAGATGTTAGCGAGGAAAAACTCGACGACTTATTTTTATTTATAATGTCTATGGTACCTATTGAAATAAAGAATGATGACAATATAGTGTGGAAAAATCATCTTTCACCAGATATTGTCGTCCAATGAAGATCATTTTCAAAAAAGAAAGTGCAGAATGTATTTGGCAACAAGTCAAGGAAATGAATGAACAAATTAAAAATGTATCCTGCAGAGAATTAAAAATTACCGAAAAGTCACTTTTCGTACATCTTCAATTAATTATGACCATGATTGACGGAAAAATCTGTAACGCACTCACTGAGAAATTGTCACAAAGTCCCCGGAATCATTCAGGGGTCCGTGGAAAATTAAAATTGATTTGTGGGTCCCTGATCAACGTCAGGGGGTCCGCGCAAGATTTAATATAAAATTTAAAAAAATGCGACACAATTTTAATACCTTCCAATCCGGTTACGGCTGCCCTTCCCCACACAAATAGACCTCTTTCTTCTAGCGCAGTTAATTTAATATTCATTTGCGGACCTCCACCTGTTGCGTCTCTGCTATTTTTAATTTTGCGGTATTTTGCACGAGTAGAGTTTTTCCAGTCTTTGAACCGCTAAAAATGTACAATTAACTAAGCTATTTATATTTTCTAATAAAAAATTACCTTCTTCCAGTCGTCTACTGATAATTGGAGAAAAAAAAATGTATTATCCTTTTTTTTGTAGCCCAAAATGGAATGTATTATAAGAATCTAATTAAATAAAATAGCAATTCATAGAATCAGAGTTTATTTTATTTTAATTATACTTTTTGTTCGGCCCTGTATTAAATTTTAAAAACATTCTTGTACTGGTGAATACTACTCGAAAAAACGTTTAATTTAAGGGATCACAAAAGGGGTGATGCCATTTAAAATTTTGAATGGGGCCCAAGGGGTCACTCACCACATAATCAAAATATAATGGTTCTAGTTCCCCCTACCTGTATAACATTTGTACCAAATTGCGCTTTTCTAACTCCTTTATTTTCAGAGATATTCGCATTGAAAGTTTTCAAATTGACACCCTGTATATGTTTTTACATAACCAGTGGGTTGTAAAATTTGTCAACAAAAATAATACATGTATACAATTATTTGTAATGTATCTACTTACCGAAGTGCTTTTGGTATTCCTTGTTAATGTTCCTTTCACCATAATCTCCTTCATCAAGTTAAACCATTTCAGGGTTGGCACATACGCATCAGCTAAACCACATCCAGATTTGGCACTTTTTTGTTGTTTTGAGAACTCGATGTTAAATGTACCGTGGAATGACTTTATCTTTGATTTTAGCTCTGCTACACCGAATCCTTCAATGTTTAAATTTTCGGCCATTGCAACAAGTGCTGTCTCGCGAGCATTTCTGTCCTTATATCGGGTGTGTATAAATTGGCGGATAATCTACACGTGGCGATGTTCTTCCTAAAATTCTGAATAGAAAATGTCATTGAAAACATGTTCTGCCATGCCCCATAGGCCATCAGGAGCCATTTAAAAGAAATGTACATTTGGCAACATAGCATTCACGAGCTGTTTATCAATAATCTCATGGTTCAGAGTAGAAGGTAATAGATAGATAGAGCGGGGTTTATTTACAGATGCAAGGTAAAACAGATTATGAGGAAATAGTAAAATCCATTGTAATTGAACAAAACAAAACGAAAATAACACAAAAACACAAATACACTGAAGCGCGGGCACTAATACAAACTGATAATAATGAGAGAAGCAGAATTGGCACGAACATGGAACTAGCAAGTTTTAATGAATTATTTGTGTCAAAGTGACATAAGCGGGTGTCACGATGCCGAACGTATTTTTTTATAAAAATAAGCAAATTAAGAAGTGTTAGAAATACAAGTTTGAGATAGAAAGATAGCACACACTGACAAATAATTTTCAAACTAGTCATACTATCGAAATTGCAAGGTTTTCTGTAAATTAATAACGAATAATAACGCATATTTAATGACTGGATGTTCAAACTTAGAAGACCTCGTGAAGAATCAGGAAACATGGTACAAAATTTTAGAAGTAAGATAAGCTGCTTAGAGTTTTTGAAAGAATATCGTCACATGTAGATTATCCGCCAATTTATACACACCCGATATAATTCATCTCTTTGATCCCACAGGCATATATGCTCCATATATAACTCCACGAATTTTAAATTTAAATCATCACTCCATTTAGGAGCCATAATTTTCCAGTTAACAACAGAAAACTTTAAAATAAACAATTAAAAACACCCAAAACGAGAGATCTACTGCCCTACAACGTTCACACGGCGCCAATTGTCTAGACAACTGTCTTGATAGAGTGGTTGGGGGCGTCACTGCGCCCAGCCAATTGTCCTCTGTCTACTCCTGGAGACAATCGAATTTCAGGACAACTGGCAAGGCAGTTGGCACGCCAATTGGCCAGAGGTGTTCACACGTAGGCAATAATTTTATGCCAGTAAATTGTCCTCTGACAATTGTCTATATTTCACGTAGCATTTGTATTCTTTCGATCCTTTATGACGTGATCTTACGTCAAACCTTACAATACCTGGTTCCTATTTTAATATCAGTATTCCATCCTCTGTAATCATTTCTTCCAAGTAAGATATTGCTTGAGCGAGTTGGTATGAACCAGTAAATAAGACTTCAAGATCTTCCAAAGTCAATTCAGGAAAATCCATAAGTTCTTCTGAAGTTGTACTTTGGAAGGGGACTGATTTTTTATTCAAGTTTTCCGCAGCAATCTTTTCAGCTAAAGCGTTGACCTCCAGGTATGTCGATTTCATTCTATTGACTATAATTTTTTTCTTATCATCCATAAGGTTAAGTCGTTTTCCGAATTGATTTTGTAGAAAACAGCAATGCTACACCACAATCCAGCAACCGGCAACATGCTGTTTCAAAATTGGTTGTGCAATCGGTATTTTTGGCATAAGATACTGTGAATCGCTTCGATTACCCAACGAAGTTAAGTGACAAATCTCGAAAAGTTTGATGCTTTAGCAGTTAGTTGATTTCTAGTACCTTTAAGAACTGGCATGAGGACCATCAATGCTTTATTTTTCAAGTGATCCACAACATCACGAAAACCTCTATCCAAGATAAAAATATCTCCAGGTTTAAGAATTTTGCTGATACCGTTTGGGTTATTTAATACGTTTTCTAAGATTGGAGCATTTGAAAAAAAAAAACAAAAAACAGTTAAGGTAAACACCCACTTCCGGTGTACAAAATTTGACCAAAAGCTTTTCAGTTATTCGGATTATCAAATAAGACGTATGTTCAAAGTTTCATATCAATTGCTCTAATAGTTTTTGAGATACACCGCGCACAGACACACACACAATCATATACACAGACCCACACACACAGAAACAATTTTTTGTTTCCAGAAATTGTTGAAATGGTATCTAGGGACCCCAAAACGGATATTTCCGTAAAAAAAAATTTGAAAACATTTTCACGATCATAATAGTTTCTCGTACTTCGTAGCGGAGCAAGTAATACAAATAAAACTAAAGTTTTCGTCTTGAAAAATTCTACAAAACATCGCTTATGAGTTTTTTTTCCTAAATATCCACCTGTGCCCTTATAATTGGTAAATATCGACAAAAATTGAAAAACCAAGTAGGAAAAAAAATTAAATTGGTTATAACTTTTTACTTTCTCCGTTACGAAGTACGAGAAAGTATTGTGATCGTGATTTTTTTTTCAAATTTTTTTGGGGTCCCTAGATGCTATTTCAACAATTTCTGGAAAAAAAAAATTGTGTCTGTGTGTGTGAGTGTGTCTGTGTGTGTGTCTGTGTACTTGGCTGTGTGTGTGTCTGTCTGTGCTCCCTGTATCTCAAAAACTAATAGAGCAATTAATATGAAACTTTGAACATCCGTCTAATTTGATAATCTGAAGAACTGAAAAGCTTTTAGTAAAATTTCGTACACCGGCAGTGGTCGTTTACCTTAACTGTTTTTTGTTTTTTGCCAATATTTTCTTAAATATGAAAAATATCACAAAAATATTTAAACAAGCTTTGAAGACAACAAAGAAATGAACATCTTTTGCTTGAAAACATTTTTCATAAAATCATTTTTATTCGAGAAAAAAATTTATTATTATTTTTTTAATTTTTGGTTTATATTTATAAAACGATCACAGTTACAGCAAATTTATGTTAATAATAATTGTAGAGACTGCTGAAATGAACAACTTATAAAGAATAAGTTTTTTTTCGAAATCCCTTTAGTTTTTGAGTACATTGAGTTTTTAAGTATAATTTTTCCATCTTTCATAATTTTGACGTTTTAAACGTCAGTTTCATGCGAGTCTACAAAACGCTCGATGTACATTTAAAATATAATTTAAATTTAGAATAAACCATGAAAGCGTAAATATAAATGACTACCATCAAGTCGGAGAAAGTAACATGATGGTCACAACACCATTTTTTACTACTACAGATAGAAAAAAAATTAAAAAAACAAAATTTTTGCCTTTTCAAATGCTATAAAAAAGTTTTAATTGTTTTTATGTCTAAACCTCAACCCTCACATGTAAAATTGAAAAAATCGAAAAAATTGGGGAAAATTTGATTATTAGGAATGACGCACCACTAGAAATGAGTTAAAAGTTCCTGTCGGAGGTAAAATTAATCGCCTCTTAGACAATAGTGAAAAAAAAAACAGAGTGCACCTCAATGCTTTCTACCTCAAAAAATGAAAAAATTGTTTTTTTAATTTTTTTCAGACACCAAATGACCTTGCATGACCATGAAAAAAATTCTATTGATAGGCCTCTTGATAACCTACCTTAATGATTTTTCCAGAATTTTGCATTAAACATATCGTCAGATAAAAAATTAAAACAAAAAATAACCCTTTTTGACCCCAAGTGGGGTGAGAGAAGGGGTGGGCACCTTATAAACCATGTACGCGGATAATTCTTACCTCAAGATACAACGTTATTTGGTTAATCAGGAATTCCAAATCTGGGGGCATTTCGCTTATCTTAACCGGGGGGACCCTTTAACAACTAAATAAACTAACCGGGTACTTATTTAAACAAAATTATCAAGGTGCCGCGAAAGATCGCAGTCAATATAAGCCAAAATATTATCTTTGTACGTTACATTAATATTTCAGAATTACTCTACATTTTTGAAATGTAATGAATGGAAATGGTTGTTCGAATTATTTTTTGTGTAAATGCCATGAGTAATGAAACAACGACAAAGCACCCATTGACTTTGTGTTAAGTTATTCAAATATATTAACATCATTTTAAGAAAATTAATAATAATAATAATAATAATATTTATTACGTGCTATTCCATCAACCGGTTACACATGTCAAACTATTCATTACATTACATTATGTCGCTGTATTACATTATATTACATGAATATTAATATTAATTAGTACATTCACAGTTGTTAGATTGGACAATTTAAAAGAGAAAAAACACTAATAGACAAAGTCTATCACATGTAGTGTAAAGTAAAATAAAATAGAATAAAATAAAATTAGAATTAGAAGCAGAACACATTAAAAGTTAAGCTAAAATGGTTATATGCATTGAGAATAATAAAAACTACTACTAAAAACTAATCAATCTTAAGATCTAAAAAACTGCTGGATAGACACTCCTCAATACTGTAAAAAGCTTTTTTTAAAAGATACTTTTTAATTTGTATATTAAACACACAGTCCGTGCAAGCTTTAAATTCCGTGGGTAGTAGGTTAAACAGTTTCGGTCCATAATAATTAATACCATTTCTGCACCTTGAGACTCGCTGGTAAGGGGCGTAGATCAATTGACTATTCCGTGTCTCGTGTGTGTGCATTTCTGCATTAGTTGTATACGAAGTAATATGTTTCCGAATATATTTCAGGCATTCCATGATGTATATACCGGGCAGCGTTAATAAGTTTAGATCCACGAAAGTTTGTCTGCAGTCGTCGCGATAATTTAAATTCGATATCACGCGGACGACGCGCCTCTGAATAGCAAAAATTCGTTTAATTATTGATGAGTGACCCCATGCTATAATACCGTATGTTAAGTGCGTTTGGAATAATGAAAAATAAGCTGATCTAACTGCCGTATGTGATAAAGAGTTGATGAGACTCCTGAGCAAATAGACACCTCTACAGAGCTTGGCAGATAAAAATTCTCCATGGGAGTGCCAATCCATTTTGGAATCCAAGTGTATACCCAAGAATTTGGTAGTGGTATCACTAGTATCCCCCTCAGTTTTTAAAGTAAAAATCACTTGATTTGTTTTATCGGCATTAATAGTCAATTTATTAGCGATGAACCACTCAAAAATAGTGCCATGTGGTATCATCTGCATAAAGAATCAATTTCCCGTCATTTAGATGACGGGGGAGATCATTAATGTAGAGGAGGAATAGCAAAGGTCCCAGAATTGACCCCTGCGGAACCCCGTGGGAGACACGTGCTTCAGGTGATAGATTACCATTAAAAAGCACCTGCTGTTTTCTGTTCAGTAAGAAAGAGCAGAGAAGCCGACAAGTTGTTGGGTGGAAATTATAGCAGTAGAGCTTACGCAAGAGAATATCATGGGGCACACAGTCAAATGCCTTGCTTAGATCGAAAAAAGAGGCTAACGTATAAGATTTAGAGTGGAATCCTTCTAAGATCTCATTGATCAAGGAGTTGACTGCGTCCGTAGTGGATCGTCCTTTGCGAAAGCCATGCTGATCACTGTGCAATAAATTGTGCCTCTCACAAAATATGACAATTTGATTAAACAATATTTTCTCTAAGATTTTGGCCACTATTGGTAGCAGTGAGATAGGCCGGTAATTGTTTAAGTCAGTCTCGTCTCCCTTTTTAAAAATTGGGATGACATCCAATTTTTAGGCAGGCAGGAAAAGTGGAGGTTTGTATACATCTATTGAGCAGTTTTGTGAGAGGCAAAAGTATCACATCAATAATGTATTTTAATAATTAGTATATTATTAGTATATTATATTAGTATCTCTCCATACTGCCGGATATAAACCATAATAAGAAACATCTGCATATACTTTAACTATTACGAGGAATATTTATTAACCAAAAATGTTTACTTTTTTGTTGCCTTTATTTATTTTATAATATCGTTTGTATTCGGGATTGTTAAAATAAGGTAATTTTTATTTTTTATTCAGACAAGTTTCGATTTTCAAAACATTATCTAGGAATATTCAAAAAGTTTCAACACGAGTTAAACGAGAACCAAATATAACAAATATTGTTTGTAGTTAAAAAAATATAGAAAAACAACAAGAAATTTTTCCAAAAGCTTCCCAGTTCCTCGGATTGTCAATAATGCTTATTTTAAAAGTTTGAATTCAAAATAATTAGTAGTTTTCGAGATATAATGCCCATAGACACACAAGCGCACAGCAAGTCACACTTTATTCTTAAATATTCGAAATACTTATTGTTGTACGAAGAAAAAAAAAGAAACTAAAAAAGTATATTTTTCTGCAGCCGTCCCGAAAATAAAACTTTCGGTATAATTTATTAAATCGAAAGTGGTAGTTTACATAAATCGTACCGAAAGTAGTTATTTTCGAGTCGATTTTGTTTCACTTTCGGAACGATTTCTTTACTTTCGGGACGCTTTTTGTTACTTTCGGTACGATTTTGCGTATATATGTAGGCGGCCTTGACAAAAACATGAACTTCGTATTTAATTATGACAGCGCTTGTCATATTACATTCGTGTGTGTTTCTGCTTTTTTAACATAAAAAAACGGCTCCAGAAAAAATATTGTACGTAACATGTTCCAAAAGTGATTTTACGGGACTCGCAGGATTCCAGGACTCGCCTACGGCTCGTCATGGAAACTTCCTACTCATCCCGTGAAATATCACTTTCGGAACTTGTTACGTAAATTACTATTTTACCACATTTTTGTATAATCACATTTACAGAGTTACACTGCAATAATGTAATAATAAAATAGTTATTTATGCAACAAGTGAGTAAAGTAATACTTTTTTTCACGAGTAGGAAAGATTGCCGCATGAGCCGAAGGCGAGTGCGGCAATTCCTACAAGTGAAAAAAAGTTGCTTTACTCTCGAGTTTCATACAAATTTTTTTCTACGTCCGTAACTTTAAATAAATTTATAAATTTGATAAAACCTTAATCAATCTTTATAAGTAATAATACTTGTTTTAAATAAAGAAAATTATAATAATCATCAAGTGTTCTTGACCGGAAACGAATGTTTGACATTTATCGGAGGAACTCGCGGCGTGTTGCGAAGCGTTCATGACACACTTTGCGCGAACAATTTTTTAGTTGCGTTAAAAAATGAACCGCTACGGCACTTTTTTTCACGCAAAAGAGTGAAAAAATGAACCGTTATGGCACTTTTTTTCACGCTACTTGAAGGGTTCAGGAATCACATATTTTATGAACGCAGATTAATGAAAAAAACTGTACATTTTATAACGGACGTAGAAAAAAATATATAAAGAATAGTCTGTCTATTTTTCTTTTAAATAATTTCCATTAAGCAAATACCATTAAAATGCGTGCAGACTAAAGGTCAATTTTATTGTTATGCAAATAAGGTATTGCTTTTAAATATTCCCGAGTATAGAGTGTAAGTTCACACTAGTAAGTACACGCTGTCAGTATTCACACGTATCATGTCGAAACAATACAGCCGCGAGGAAGTGAAAAAACACAATACTCCAGAAGACCTTTGGGTCATTTTGGATAATTCCGTTTACGATTTAACAAAATTCGTACATGAACATCCTGGAGGTCAAGAAGTTTTACTCGATCGGGCAGGAGGAGATGGAACTGATTGCTTCGATGCCGTGGGACATACAATTGACGCCAAACAGAGAAGAGAACTGTACAAAATTGGGGAGATAGTGGAAAACGAAAGAACGTCCAAGGATATTCCAAATACTGTACCCGGAGAAAGCGTTCAAGTCAAGAGGGAGCATTTTGATCTTCTAGGAGACTACTTAATTCCAATAGGTATTATTATTATCGCGTCATATTTATATTTCTTTTTTTGAAAAGTATTTCCTACTATTAATAAACGATTTAAAATAATGTGTAATATGCCCAGTAAACCTTATTTTTTAATAAAGTAAAATTATTTCTAATTGTTATTTAAAATTATATAGTTATAATAGGTATTCGTATTGAAAAATTGTAAAATCCTGATGTTTTTTGATATACGCCTTGTCATTAGTACTTTAATAACAATGTAGTTTTAATAAATCGCAGTTATATACTTTAAATTCGTGATGAAATGAATTGTAAATAAATAATAATAAATATTTTTTATTGCCATTACTTTTATTTGTAAACAATTTGAAATATAAAGTTTATGTTTTAATTTATACCCCATATCAGGTGATGCATGATTATTATGCGATGTTGTTAAATAAATAAAGTATGTATTTCCATTTTAAAGCAGAAAGAAGAAGAAAGTGTGTAGCATACATTAGAGATTTTGTTGTCCTTTCTTATTTTTATAAAATTGTCCTCTATGTTAGCAATAATGTGTAAAGTAAAGTAGCGGAAAGTATTGTGATCGTGAAATTTCATTTTTTTTAACAGAAATATCAGATTTGATCTCAACGATTTTTAGAAAAAAATGTGTCAGTGTGTTTGTGTTTCGGTGTCTGTGTCTGCCTATGCGCTGTGCTTTAAACACTAATACAAAAATTAACATAAAACTTCATACATAACCCTTATTTGACAATCCGAAGATCTGGAAGGTTTTGGTACAAGTTCGCGTACCGAAAGTGGGTGTTTACCTCAACCGATTTTTGTTTCTTTCATAATTTCTTCAATATAAAAAAAAATATTACAAAAACATTTATCGAAGTATTGAAGATAATAAAGAAATGAACAACTTTTATTTAAATGTTTTTTCTATTTCATGAAAAATGTTTCGTCATTTTTGATTTATAATTATGAAATTAAAATAGTTACCAGCGGCGGCTCGTGGATTTCCGTAGGGAGGGCTGAGACAAAGATGTCGCTCGTGCTGCACTACTTACTCTTATAGAGGAAGTAAATATTTCGTTGCTGTTTTGGTCAAATTTTCTTCCGTTGCCCCGCCGCCGAACATCCTCGAGCCGCCGCTGATAGTTACATCAAATTATTATTAATAATAATTGCAGAGAATGCCGAAAAGAACAAACATACGATGTGAAGGAATCTAGCGATTTGAATAAGCTTCTACATAAAGACGTCACGTTTCCGTGGCAATAAACACGACCATACATGAAATGCATGTTGGCTAATTCTGCATTTGAATAAACAGTCATAGCAAATGAACACCTGTGCCCTGACAAAAATAGTCAAGTACTACATGTTTATTTCACTAAACATCGGCAAACTATGATAAGAAAATGCAAGTTTTTGCAGAATAAAAAATTTCATTAAACAGCGAACTTCAGTTGAACAGTGGCCGTTCGTGTCAGTTCTGAATACCTTTGCGATGAAACATAATTTAAATCCGTTTCGGACATTGAAAAATTGTTCCAATCCATGTGCCAATGAGGTAAATATTGTCCCTTCACCAATTATACATTTATCAGGTCATCAAGTATGAAACTTGTAGTTGAAAATATTGGCAACTTTAACAGCTGATTATTTGACATTGATTAACATTTTGCTGTTCTGTTTTCTTTGGTAGAAAGTTGCACATCTGGTTTATTTAAATAATATAATTATAATATCTAAAAATTATTAAACACATGTTCAATAAATTATTTTTGTTGAAAATGGAACTATCGACAATTCGCAGTATTATAAAATATGAGTCCTTGCGTAGAACTACGGCATCGCAGACCGCGCGAAACATTAATCATGTATTTGTCTCTAGTGTAAATACGCAACAGACAGTGTCAAGTTGGTTCGCAAAATTTCGTACAGGTAACTTTGACTTTACAAATGAGCCACGCGGTCACCCATAATCAAAGCTCAATAATGATGAACTAAAGATCACCGTTGAATCTGACTCATCTTAGAGTGCCTCTGAATTATCGTTGTAAGCAAACAAACAATATTAATACATTTAGTTCAAATCGGTGAAGTGAAAAAGTTGGATATGTGGGTTCCACATAAGCTGGCAGAAAAACAGAAACAAAAGTGTTTGGAAGCCTGCTTAATGTTGCTTTCTCGTCACAAATCTGATCCATTCTTGAATAGAATTGTCACTTATGATGAGAAATGAATTCTATATAACAATCGCAAACGTTTAGCACAATGGTTGGATGAGGATAAATGTTCATCAAAAGAAGTTGATGGTAAGTGTTTGGTGGTCTAGTGTAGGTGTGATCCATTATGATTTCATGAAATCTGGCTCATCAATCACGGCAGACATATACTGCAACCAACTGGACGAAATAATGCAAAAACAAGGAAAAACAGCCTATATTTGTCAACAGATTGACTCCAATCAAATATGATTGCAATAGCAAGATAACTCTGGACCACACACTGCACAAATGACGGTGGCAAAACTGCAGGAATTGGATTTGAAACTTCTTCATCATCCTCGATACTCACCAGACCTAGCACCCACTGACTACCACTTCTTCAGCAATTTGGACAACTTTTTAATTAGAAAACAATTCAATTCCGACAATGCTGTAAAATTGGCCTTCCAAGAATTCATCGACTCCCGTCCGCCAGGTTTTTATACCACCGGACTGAATAATCTGCCGCTTAAATGGCAAAAGTGTATAGATAATGTGGGTGCATACTTTGATGAATAAAATAATTCATTGTATTTGTAAATTACGAAAGAACTTTGCATTTTTTCTACAAGTTTCATACTTGACGACCTAATAGTTTCGTATATTTGCAATGCAAGCCGGTGACATAACTGCATTTCGTACTTCAGCCGCGAGATGTCACAAGCGTGCGGTTAGCCCTGATACGATTCGTGAATTGCAGAATTGCATTGCATTTAATATCCATCTTGTTCTATCATGTTCTAATAGTGTGAAATAAACATTTATATATCAGTGTATTTGGCGTCTTCTCCTTTTTTACGTGAGTCGGAAATAAGTGATCAAACGATCACCTGTTATTAGTCTCTGTTCATGCTGCTTGTAGTGTATACAGGGAGTCTACGCTAAACCGTTTGTTAAAAGTTTACAGGGTTGCTGTTGTATTAAAAATTTGAAAAAAATCACACGGTTGAATTAGTTCTCCTCGTGTGAAATATTTTCAACTTTCTATCACTTTCGGTTCCACCGGAAGTAGCACCAACTTTCTTATTTTAAATAGAACATCCCATATATTATTATATTTTAGGGTTCCTCGCTTAAATTGCAACATATTTTGTTTTATATTTTTTAGTTTTCAAGAAAAAATGTTTTTTCTAAAATTTTGACCTCTAAAAGGTAGCCTGAAATCTGTCTATAACTCCTCTTAGGAATAAGATAAAATTATAAGTTACAGCTCTAATTGTACCTAGAGGATGCCTCTATGAGTAAAATAATAGGGATCTGTCAATTGTTCATAAAACTTCAATAACTAAGTGCTCTCTTAAATATCTCGTAATTTAATTTTTTTAAACGGAATAACCCATTTTTTATCGCATAGCATGATTGGAAGGAAAATTTACTACAAAAAAGAATTATACAAACATACTCCTAAAGCAAGTATTTTTTAAATTAAATTCAAAAAACGAAATATAGCCTGAATATATAAATATTCAACCTGTTCGTAACTCTGCAAGCAAAACTAAGTCTTACTAAGACTATAAACAAATAACTTATTGAAACAACTACTTCCCTGGCTAGTGCCACGCCGGATATTGAATGATACAAAAGAAATTTGCGTTATTACTAGTACTAAGTACTAAGTGAAATAACATTGGTTTAAGATCCCTTATTTCTACCCACAGGACTAACTTGCAGAGTTACGAACAGGTTGAATATTTATATATTCAGGCTATATTTCGTTTTTTGAATTTATTTAATACTTTCTGCAATAAGTAAGGTTGTTTCTATTTTATTTATTATTTAAATCGAGTATTCGGTCATTTATTTCTTCACATCTGTACTTTCAGTAATCACCTAAATTCAGGTATAAAATCAGTCCAACCCTTCTATAATCTCCTCATTTGTTTACGACTCCTTCACGGTCACGGTCACCTTCACGTAAGTGTATTTTATTCTTTAACATTCAATTTAAATGTGAAGCTGCACTGATGAGAGATAAATCTCGAAACGCGTCTGCAGATGGCTATTTACTTAATTTTTACATATTTTTGGGTTCAGTTTTATAATTTAAAGTTTTCAAATTCAATTTAGTTTTATTTTTCAAGTTAGTCCTGTGGGTAGAAATAAGGGATCTTAAACCAATGTTATTTCACTTAGTACTTAGTACTAGTAATAACGCAAATTTCTTTTGTATCATTCAATATCCGGCGTGGCACTAGCCAGGGAAGTAGTTGTTTCAATAAGTTATTTGTTTATAGTCTTAGTAAGACTTAATTTTGCTTGCAGAGTTACGAACAGGTTGAATATTTATATATTTAGGCTATATTTCGTTTTTTGAATTTATTTAATACTTTCTGCAATAAGTAAGGTTGTTTCTATTTTATTTATTTTTTTAATTATTTCAAAGATTAATTTTTCGTCGCATTTCACTTTAGTAGGCGTGTGGCATGCTTTTGTTTTGTCGCTATTGTAATGTAAACTGTCATGTAATAAAACCATTTAGAATAAAGTATTACAGAAATCAAAATCAACGGAATGAGTCATTACACAAATTATAAATTTATTCTTTATACATGGCAACTGCGACAGAATTGTTACTCGAACATGTAGAGTATTCAATGAAACTTATCCACATTTGCCGCCGATGAATAAAACAAGATTTGGAAGATTGGAATCAAATTTTCTTCAATTTTCTTGAAGTCAATGCAATAAGACATCGACAAAAGCCAGTAATGGAAAATGAGAAAGTGTAAGAAATACTTATGGCCTATTTTTAATAATAAGTTAATCTACAAGCATCTATCCCCAGTGCTTAAGAGGATTTAGGTGTTGATAAATCTTCAGTACAGAAAATTTAAAAAACATGGCATGCACAATTTTAAATTTAGTTTGGTGTAAGAATTTTATTTGGATGATGCTACTCAGAGGATACATTTATGCGAATTTTTATTGGTGAAACAGCAAGAAAATAATCAGTTTTTGAATAATGTGCTGTGGACCGATGAAGCTAAATTTTCTCGTGAAGGCATTTTTAACAGAAGAAATAATCATTTATAGGCAAACGAAAATCCACATGCAGTAAGAATTAGGAGTTTTCGAAATAAATTCAACTTTAATGTCTTTTGCATTTTGATGGACAATCGTGTAAAATATTTTATTTACGATGGAAATTTAACTGGTGAGAGATATTTAAACATTCTAAGGACTGTAATAGAAGACTTTTTAGATGAACTACATCTGAACATAAGAAGAATATATAGCTATCAACTCGATGGGGCCCTGGCTCGTTGCTCCCCGAAGGTATCTCACCAACTGACTGATATGTTCGAGGACATGAAGTTAGGACTATGGAACTGGCCTGCAAGGTCTCCTGATATTACTTCTCTTGATTTTTATCTTTGGGGACAAATAAAAAGTAAAGTTTACGCAACCGTTGTGAATACACGTGAAGAATTGGAATTGGAATTCCCGGAATTAAACCCCGCAAAAATACGACGAGCAACAATAAACGACGTCGCCTCACGTTTGCAGCAGTGCTTGAATGTTAATGGTCAACTCGAACAATTGTGATTTGAAAATAAACTTTGTTTGTCGACAAATGTGGATAAGTTTCATTGAATACTCTACATGTTCGAGCAACAATTCTGTCGCTGTTGCCATGTATAAAGAATAAATTTATAATTTTTGTTGATTTGTGTAATGATTTCGTTGATTTTGATTTCTGTAATACTTTATTCTAAATGGTTTGATTATTTGACAGTTTGCATTACAATAGCGACAAAACAAAAGCATGCCACATGCCTACTAAAGTGCACTTATGCCCTGCGTAATACCCTCCAGAAATACGACGAAAAATTAATCTTCGAAATAATTAAAAAAATACTTAAATAAATTAAATTAGAAACTACCTTGTTGCAGGTATTTATACAGGAATTATTACATTTAAAATCAGGTAATAAGGGCCGTAATAATTCCTGTATAAATACCAGTCCCTGTTAATTTTGTACATATCTCCTTGAAAATGACCTAAGGTCGAAACTAGTCGGAGAGACAAATAAAAGCAGTGAAACAAAACCTAGTGTTTTAATTAATCAAATTATATAATTATGTTTCACCACGGGTTAAGTGAAAAATTAATTAAACATAATATTGATATTGCTAGATTACGGTAAGGCCTTCGATACTGTAACACATCGTACATATCAAACTCAAGTTAATAAACTAAGGAAAAAGTGTTTGTGCAAAGACAGGACACATAAATAAATAATAAACCACTCTAGTACTGTGCGGTTCTAAATACTGAGGTTAAGTTAAAAACTGATAAATAAACCAAAACACTAACCGAAATCGAGAAACTAATAACATAAAATCAAAAAGTGTTATTACGGGGTCGTCGTCCACTGAGATTTGAACCTGGCACTGTCCGGGCCATTGCTCAGCGTTCCGAGGATTCTTCAACTAGACCAGGAACACTTTTGATTAAGGTGCAGCTGCCAAATCCATACATCTTAAAATATTTTGATATGGATCACGAGATAAATTGGAAATCAATATTAGATGAGATCATTAAATGCAAGAATGAATTGATTAATAAATACGAAGCCGCAGAAACCAGGCTCCTATTAAAAATAGAAGAGATTAACAAAAAGACTGTTTAAATTGAGTCTGAAAATAGAGAAATTGTAGAAAAAATTGCGAAAATCCGAAAAAGGGAAATAAGAAACAACATTTCAATTTTTGGATTCGAAGTCACTGATAGTAAAACAATTGTCGAAACTGTGGTTGGAAAGTTAAACAAATTTCTTCAGATCGAAATAAACATTTCTGATATAATGTATGTAGAATTTATTTCCTATTTAAAGAAATGTGAAGTAATAAAAAATAGATACAGGTTGAAAGGCACGAATATTTATATAAACCACGATGAAACATTTGAAGATTGAAAGCGGAACAAAATTCTGAGATACCATCTTAAAGAAGCTAAAGCAAATAAAGAAAACAAGTGCTATATAAAATCCGGAATACTATATGTTAATGATATGGGATATTCAGCAGAACAGACAAACAAACCCAATACCAGGACAGTAGCAAAAGCGTCAAAATAATAAGCAATATAAATTAGGATCACTCTGTAACATTTGTCATTAATTATATAGTTAGGGTTAATTAAGTCGGATTAAAAATAATGTAAATCAAAAAGAACTGTTATTAAAAAACTCATTGTGATGGATCTATATATTAGAGACTTTAAACTAAGCAATATACAAACGCAAACGGCAAACAGTATCCGTGAATATAATTTAAAAATGGAAAAAGGTAATGATAAGGATAAATGTATTAAAGTTATTCATAATAATATCCGCAGCATCTGCAAACATTTCGACGAATTCACTGTTTTTATTAACCAATTCGACTTTCAATTTGATATCATTGTATTCACGGAAACGTTTGAAATTTAAAATTTAGATCTATTTAAATTAACAGGATATGATGTTATTTATAATGAGAGCAAGATAAATAGAAACGATGGTACTTCAATTTACATCAAAACCACTCTTAAACACAATTATCAGATTGAGAGATTAAGCAAAATAAGATACAATACCCAAGAAATTGATCTAAATATTATTAACTTAGAAATATGAACAGGTAACGAAAGATATTTAATAAGCGCTATCTACAGGTCACCTAGCATTAATGTTTTTGACTTTAATAGAGAACTATACAAGTTCTTAGCAGGTCATAAAAGTGTCCAGGAACATATATTTATAGGAGATCTAAATATCAACCTTGCTGGTAAAGAAGATTATGTTCAGGAATATCTGAATATAATGAGCGAATATAATTTTATATCTTGCATAAATGAATATACACGAATTTACAATCCGGAACAATCTATCATAGACCATATATTCGTAAAAAGTATGGATAATTTCGACAAGTTCGTACCTGCAATTTTTGAAATATTGATCACAGATCATTTTCCCACCATTCTTTACATAAATTTAAAGCAAATCAAATTAAACTCAACCCAAGCACTAACCAAAACCTATATAAACTACAGATTTGCAAAACGAAGAATGGCGTGCTATTTATAACACCTGTAATGTAGATGATATGGCAAATAACTTTATTAAACAACTACAAAAACACATAAGTAATAATACAAAACAAATAAAAGCTAGAAAAAATAAAATGCTTCCCCGGAAAGAATGGATTACTACCGGGCTATTAAACTCTATTGATAAGAAGCACGTTTTATACAGACAAATGATCAATTATCCCTTAAATGAACAAAGGAACGAATATAAGACATATAAAAATAAATTAACACAATTGATTAAAACTACAAAATTACAATATTATAAAACGCTTATATCTAATACTAATTCCTCACAAAATTTATGGTCCGCTGTAAATAAAATATGCAATCGCAAAAAGATAACCACTAAAATTGATCAAATTCTAGTTCGAAATCAACTTATAAGTGATAAAAAACTAATTGC
This sequence comes from Ocypus olens, assembly GCA_910593695.2. Lineage (NCBI taxonomy): Eukaryota > Metazoa > Arthropoda > Insecta > Coleoptera > Staphylinidae > Ocypus > Ocypus olens. Next base: position 15,800,985 of record OU343063.1, on the reverse strand, counting down.
AAATGAATTCAATGCTCACTACGTTGGGGTTGGTGAGTTATTAGCGAAACACATTAACGGGCAATGTGTAAATGACGACGTTAATGAGAACGGTTTAAAAGATTCGATTTATTTAAACCCCACAAATGAAGAAGAAATCGAAAATATTATTAAAGGTCTAAAACCTAAAAAAGCACCAGGACATGATGATTCTTTACAAATTATTGCAAGGAACATTTTGGCTCCTCTAAAATATATTTTTAACAAATGTATTGAATTTGGCGTATTTCCAAAAATACTAAAAGTCGGAGAAATTAAACCACTGTTCAAAAAGGGAGTAAAATAGAAATAGTAAACTATAGACCAATTCACTGATTTCTAATATCGCAAAAATTCTTGAAAAAATACTAAAAGTGCGAATGACTGAGAGGCAGTACGGTTTTGGAGAGAATACCTCTACACAAGACGCCATAGCTCACCTAACATCACTGATCTCAAATGCTATGGACTTAAAGCAACCATCTTTATGTATATTTGTTGACCTCGAGAAATCATTCGATACTGTATGCCATAGAAAACTATTATGTAAACTAAATAACTACTGTTTTAGAGGAAAAGCGTTTGATTTAATAAAAAGCTATCTGTCAGAGAGAGAACAAACTGTTAAAATAGAGAATGAAACAAGTGAAAGATTGCAGATAAGATATGGGGTACCACAAGGCACAGTTTTGGGACCAGTGGTATTTATTTTGTACATAAATAGTTCAGTTAGGTTCTGTAGGAAAAATTTTAAGTTTCGCTGATGACACGGCAATTTTCTACAGTGACGAGACCTGGTCTGGTTTAAAAAGGAAGTCCGAAACAGATTTTAAATAAATATGAATAAAACCAAATACTTACCATTTACATCTTATGCCAATACTTTACCAAACTTTTTTAATTAGGTGTGTTTACAATAAGGCAGTTATATGCCATCACTGCATTGGTTCATCTAAAAAAAAAATGAATTCAACATTCAATACAGACAGCACATACATAGCAATTAGGAAAAACATAGGAAAACGAAACCATACTTACATTGGTCTTAAATTATACGATACAATTCCTAATTATATCAGAAACTTAAAACAAATTAATGTATTTAAGAAACATTTAAAACGATGGTTATATACAACTCCTATACATTTTGTAGATGACTTGATTAAAACAAATGCATAGTTTAACAAACTGATAGCTTCATTTTAAGGGTAGTGTAATTTTTATATTAATTCTTAAATCTACATCATTTCTTTCCTATTTATCGAAAAATAAGCTATTAAATTGTGAACGTTAGTATGTATGAAATAATTTATTAATTCGTCTCACGTACAAGTATTTCAAATACTTCTGTGAGTATACTATATGTATTTACACGAATGTTTGTTTATATTTATAATTATATATGTATATATGTTTTGTACTTTGATATTGTAACCTTATTACTGCAAATATATTATTATTATTATTAGAACTGATCCTAGAATACATAGGTCTTGAGTATGATGCAATTAATCTCATAAGAAATTATCAACAGTAATATAACGAGTGCCTATGATTTTGCCGGCAATTATTAGCGGCAGGATCACGATTGCTTGTTGCGACGAAAATCGGCACGACTGCAAAGCAGGAGTGCCGATTTTCTAGAAGCAACAAGCAAGAGTGATCCAGACGCTAATAATTGCCTAGGAAACATCAGTCACGAGTTAGATTCGGGAAGACAATTGGCCGAACAGAAAGTTCACACTTCTTAATTTGAAAAATTAAATTTAGTGACACCAAGTGTCAGACGTGTATTTATCTGCGCCACAATAATTGTAGTAAAAATGAGCTTACCAAGATTTTGAGAAATGCCTATGAATACTATTACTGATGAAAGCACTAACACTTCACCCGCAAATACAAACAGATCGAATTCAGGAGCAAACTGCTTAAAAGTCCGGCAATAACTGACGTTTTATACGCTATAGAAAATGAACCAACGCGTTGCTAGGCAATACCAACATGAGAGATTATCAGCTATAATGTCCCAAGGGCACTGATAATTTCGCGATAATTTTGACTAAACCCCGAAAGTGTGTTGCTTAGTAATTGCCCGACGCCGTCAGGCGGAGGGCAATTACTTAAAGCAACGCACTTGAGGGAACTAGTCAAAATTATCTCGAATTTATCATTGCCCGAGGTACATTCGGTAAGATAAGTTCTTGAATTATGTACAAAACTTGAAAAGCTATTTATTAAAAGTACAATTTTCAATTCGTATTTTCTTACTTCACAAACATGCTGGAACAGTTTCCATACGTATTTTTTTACTTTTGACCGTGTTTTTTGGTGTTGTAATTAAATTATTAATTGCTTCATCGCATTCTGTCCCGAAGCGTGATTCAGACATGTTTATACGTTGACAGATCGATAGTAATTTTTTATTCAAGGGTATCTATAAATATGATATAAATCTGAACATCGACACCGACAGCGGGGGTCTTATCAGCCTAAGTTTAACAAATCGCCCTGACGCGCGGGGTCTTACCGTTTCTCAGTGACATTGACGTTCTAAGTTTCTGTAGCGTGCGGCGTTCGACAAAAATGGACGAATCTGATTGGTTGTTTACTTATGAAAGAACTTATCTGATTAGATACGACCCAGGGTAAATAGCCATGCATAACATAGAGCGTGGTCTGTTACGCATCGTAATTAGAATTTTATTGGATCATCTCATCAACGTTATTCGATTTCATTGGTTAGTAAGTAAATGAGGGCAATTGTCTGAGTAATCGTAAGCAATATGTGAAGGTCGATAATAACATCTCGGACTTTATTAATGTACAGCGTTGGGTCCTGCAAGGATCCATTCTTGGTCCGTTATTATTCTCAATATACTCATGTAGTATATTAGACCAATTAAAACATTGTAATGGCCACATGTATTCTGATGACAGTGAGATATACTACTATACTAATAAATAACGATCTAAAAATTATATTCAAATTTTCTACTACCCTTGACCTTTATCTCAACCCCTCTAAATCTTCTTTTATGGTATTTGGTAAAGATAATTTATATAAGTCTATATCCTAAGAAATAAAACATGAAATTGATGGCACTAATATTCCTTATGTTACGGAAGCTACTAATTTAGGAGTTATCATAGATAACACTTTCAGATATAGGAAGTTAATTAGCAAATTCATCTCTACAGCTCATCTGAATCTTAAGGTACTATATCAACACAGAAGATATCTTAATGTCAAGACAAAAATAACCTTATGTAATAGTCTTGTTTTGTCCCACTTCAACTACTGTTCTACATTATACCACGCGGCTATTGATGTTAACACCTGTTCAAGAATTCAAAAGGTAAAAATGCATGTCTACGGTTTATTTATGGTATTCGTAAATATAACAATATTTCACATAAGCTTTCTGATGCTAACTGGCTCAATATGGATAAGAGGAGGAAGTTGCAGCCTATGTGTCTTTATTACAAAATAATAAATTTAAAAACGCCGGCCTATCTATACAATAAAATAACATTCCGCGATGACGGTTTAAACACTAGGTTCAGAGGTAGAATATCACCCCCAAAACATAGAACATATTTGTATAAACGGTCCTTCTCATATCAAATATACTCTGCATATAACTCGGCGTACGAAGCATTTAAATATTGCAATTTTTACAAATTCAAGGCTACAATTGAAGCTACAATTTGATTATATATGTATACATATGTGCACGTATTATTTATTATTAGGTTTGAGTGGTACACAAATGCTGAACTGCGCCTTTTTCCTCGATATGTCTTTTTGCATATATACCGTTTATTATTATTGTATTGTTTTATTTGAGGAAATAAAGACTAATATTATTATTATTATTATTATTCCATTAAAAAAATTGAATTACGAGATATTTAAGAGGGCAATTAGATATTGACATTTTATCAACACTTATTATCAAAATTGACAGTTTCCAATTATTTGACTCATAGAGGGATCCTCCAGGTACAATTAGAGCTGTAACTCATAATTTTATCTTATTTCAGGCTACCTTTTAGAGGTCAAAATTTTAGAAACATTTTTTTTTCTTGAAAACTAAAAGAGATAAGTGTACCTACGTTCTTACTAAATATGTTGCAATTTAAACAAGGAATCCAAAAAATATAATAATATATGGGGGTTCTCTTTAAAATAAAAAAGCTAGTGCTACTTCCGGTAGAACCGGAAGTGATAGAAAATTGAAAATATTTCAAACGAGGAGAACTGATTCAACCGTGTGATGTGGATTTTTTTTTAAATTTTTAATACAACGGCAACCCCGTAAACTTTTAACGAACGGTTTAGCGTAGACACCCTGTATATATGTGTGTGTGTGTGTGTGTGTGACCCATATTTAATGACTGGAAGTTTGATGACCTCGTGAAGGCTTGGGAAGCATGGTACAGTATTTTAAAATTAAGACATACTGCTTAGAATTTCTGTAAAAATATCGTCACGTATAGATTATCCACCAATGTATACACACCCGATATAATGAATTGAATTCTCTTGCAAAATACCAGTCGTAGGATGAATACATCTTATAATTCTGTTTTTTATTTACTAACTCAATGGTGTTGTTTTAAGAAACTTAACTCGTCCTGCGACTGGACTCGTTTAGTTTCTAAGCTACACAATTTCGTTATTAAATAAGTCGACACAATTATTTCGAGTATTCACCTAAAAAAGCTACTCGTTAACTGACCGACAAAAATTGCAAGACATAAGCCTTCGTTGATAATCTGAAGAATTGAAAAGCGTATGATAAAATTTCGTACAACCGAACAATTTCCGGCAATTTATTAAATATGAAAAATATTACAAAAACATAACATAGAAATGAATGTGTTTAAAAATATTTAATTTTTTAGTATACGATATTTATACATCATAGAAACAAGATATAAAAATGTACTCATATCTCCCTCGGGTGTTATGAAGTTATATCTTCCTCAGGAATTTTAACTCCTCGGTTTTCTGCCTCTGTTCTCTTTGTCTGCAACTGTAGAGCTTTTACATCCTCCTAAGCGCTTCAAATTGTTCATGCTTACTTCACTATCTGCCGCCAAAGTTTCAGAAGTTAAACAATGACCTGTGTAGGACAAAACCCAAATAGGCAGTTATTTTTGCTCGAATGGTACCAAAAGTGTTCTTCCCAACAGGTTGAATTGTATATGTTCCGTTTCTGTGCGAAAGAAAAATCCTTGTGACTCCCACAGGACGCAGTGACGATTATTCTCTTCAAGGATAGTAAAAGATCTCTTTGTCAATGTTTTGGTGTCCGGAATCTGCACCAGAATTACCGATCCCCTGTCATCAATGTCTTTAATTTGTAGTTTCACTAATTCATCTGACCTGCAAGAGCCAAACATACCCATAATCACCACCACCTACAAATTTGCACAATAATTTTATGACACACGTATATTTTTGCCACTACCTTAAACAACTAATTTGTGTCATTCAGCGCCTCTCGCAAAAACATCTTTCTTTGGTTCATGTCCTTAGTTTTTCTCTTTATAAATGCTTCCAATTTGTTAATTTGGTAATTTGAAATATCAATTCTATCTCTCAACAACAATATACATTTAAGCATCGAAAACTTGGTCATTTTGTATCATCAGCGTCATTTAAAATGTTATCATTTACTTACTGTTGGTAAAATATAAATTTTAAATTCATAAAATATCAATTCCGACAAAAGGCTAGTTAAATATTTAGTTGGAAAAAATTGAAAATAATGGAAAACATCTACACAACTTGGGTTTTTATAAAATTAATTATTTTTGCGATATTTACACCGCGGTGGCCAACACAAACGGTGCTACGGGTAAAGATGTCCATCAGTATTGACATGACAGCCCGTGCGTGTTTGCAGCAGAAAAGATTCTGAAAAAGGACAACGCAGACTACGATTTATAGCGGCGCGGAAGAAAAGTCCTGATGCGTGGATCTACTCTGCCCAGACAGGCGTTTATTTATACCATAATTACTATAATTACTCAATTAGGCATGAAGAAAATTGGTCCTCGGGTTAACGAACCAAGTGGCAGCATTACAATTCAATTATTGCTTATCATTACTTTGCCTTAAACCGAATGTGTTATTTAAAGGAGATCTCAAAAAATCGCGAGAAAGCGAAATAATAATAAAGACTTACCATTTGATACCAGTTCAAAGTTGTCAGTCGGTATTGAGGTATTATTTATTTATTTATACGGTACACTTTTTACAACAAAAATATACATAAAAACAAACACAGTACGAAAAAGCAAATAATAATAATACTCAAAATAAACTAATTGTTAAATTAAGAAAATATAGATAAATTCATAGAATACAGTGATTTCTTGAATGAATTAAGTGATATGCCAAATAAATTGAAATTATTGTGAGCTCCACTGACCCTATTACAAAATCTCATCATCCTATTAATAGGCTCATTTCCTCCGTAATTACACCGACTAAAGTTTTCATGAAACAACATTCTACTGCGCGTCATATATGGAACATTAAAATTGAGCCTCACAAGTAATTCCCCACAATTAATAATTCCATTCGAAATTTTGTAAAGTAAGCACAAATCAAGCGTTATCCGTCGTTCAAGCAGTGTTTTTAAATTCGGGGAGATTAGTATGGCTCCGTACGTGAGAACACTCGATACGAAATATATTTTAAAAATCTAGCCGATAGGGTAGCCAAAAGGGCCGCCCTGAAAAGGGAAGGCTCTAAGACTTTGCCACTGGCACCACTCACTATCTCCCAACTACTTAAAGAAACTCCCTTGAAGAACACAAAAAGGATGACTACAAACTGACAAATATGTGATCGCCAAAAAATTCAACACCGAAGCTGAGCAGGAAATACAAAGAATTACCAAGAAGCAGTTTGCGACTGCTAATCGGTACCCTTATTGGGCACCGAAAACTAAACAAGCACCTCCATAACATGGGGGTGGTAAAAGATCCCCTATGTCGGAAATGCGAGTAAGACGAGACCCTAAGACACATCCTGTGTGAATGTGAGTCACTCAAACAACTCAGGTGGTTCGTATTCGGAGAGGAGTGGCCGGATTTGTCACAACTGGGCAACACTCCACACGGCCAACTACTTGAATTCACAAGAAGTTTAGGTTGGCTTAAGGAGTAGGGCTCAGGAAGCGGCACAAAGGACTAACGAATGGTCTAAGTGCTGTGACCATCTGGTCGCCCTCCACAAACTATCATCATCATCATGACTCCGTACGTGCGAACACTCGATATGAAATATATTTTTAGAATCTATTTTGTACTCTTCCAATTTGGTCAATCGAATTAGAATAATAAGGAGACCAAACAGAAGATGCGTACTCTAATTGCGTTCTAACCAATGAACAAAATCATAGCTTCATAGTATCACATGAAAAGTCTCTACCAAAGCTAATAATAAAACCCAGAGTTTGTAAAGCCTTGCGGCAAAAATTACACCAAGATCACGAATGTAATCGACAGAAGATAATGTATGCCCGTTAATTGAATAATGGCACAGAGCTGACGACTGGCTTCTGGAAAACTGAATATAGAAACATTTATTAAGATTAAGGTGTAAATGATTTATATCACACCACCTGCTGACATTGCATAGATCTTCCTGAGTTAACAAATCATCATTTAAACATGAAATGGCACGGAATATTTTTACATCATCCGCAAATAATTATATTTCACAATGTCTGATATATGTAGAAAAGTCGTTAATAAATAGTAAAAACTAAATTGGTTTGCAGTTGGACCCTTGTGGTACACCTGATGACGCGTTTATAGGACGAGAAACAAAATGATTAATTCTAATAAATTGCTGCCCATCACATAAATAACTGAACAACCCTCTAGTGATGGATGGTCCAAAACCAAGATATGTTAATTAGTTAATCAGTGTATAGTGGCAAACATGCAAAGTCAGCATACACTGCATCAACATGATATCCAGATTCCATAGATTGTAAAATGTAAGATTGGAAACATAACAAATTTGATACTGTAGATCCACCTTCACAAAAACTTATCACAAATCAAATGCTCACTTGACCAAATCAGTTGATCTGCTATCAATTTATCAAATAACTTTGGTATCACGAATTGAATGCAAATTCCTCTGTAGTTTTTAATACCATTTCTTTCGCCGCTTTTTGAAAGAGGAGTAATAAAGCTAGATTTTCAATAGACTGGAAATACTTGCGAAATAAGTGATACATTGAAAATAATATGCAGTGGAGTACACAAAGAATAAATACGTGTCACAAAATAACTAGGCAATCCATCATAACCAGTGATAAATCTGATAAATTCGAAATAGCATTGAATATATCCGAAACACTTAAATTCACAGAATTAACTGTGACACAATTGTCAAGAGAAGCAGAACTTTCTACGTAAACGTCTGAAAAGTAGTTCGCAAAGAGATTAACACATTTATCCCCATGATTACTAGTTTTATTGTTGAAATGCAAACTTTTTCGAAATCCATCTGTTTTGCGAGACTCATTTACTAAGTTCCAAAATGACTTAGAATTATACTTAATTTTATTTTCAATTTTATTTACATATGCATTATACAGATTATCACTAAGTAGGCGACATCAATATCGTAAAGATTGAAACATCTCATAGTGAACGATAGAGTTACTTGCTTTAAATTTACAATGCGCAGTCTTTTTAGACTTTATGAGACAAATTAGTTCAGCGTTGAACCATTTCGGATACGTTGTAGATTTTATGTATTTAACAGGGACAAATTTCGACACAACTAACGAAGAGACGAAATAAATTTATCAACTAAGGTGTTTACATTTTCGTCATTTAAATAGTCGAACCAATTAATATTAGAAAAACAACTGTTAATATCACTCTAATTCGCAGACTTAAAGTCCATAACAGGAACAGAAAATTGAAGATTGTCTAACATTCTACATTACAAATAGTTATACAATAGGGTGTATAATGCATACTGGCATTAAAGAAATCATCAGACTTGGAAATAGTTATATGACCTACATTTGTAAATATTAAATCTTGACTTTGTTTTAAATTACGGAATATCATGGTATCAGCTAATACGTTAGCATATACACAATTGTTGTCATCGGAAATGACACTAACTTCATCTATATTCCAAACTGCAGATGGCAAATTATAATCACCCAAAATCACAAATTTGTGATCACTATAACAATCGGCAGCATAATCAATTGAAACGCTATGCGTTTTATAAGCGTCAATGCTAGAATTAGGCAGGGGCGGCTCGTTACCTAGAGCCAAGGAGCTATGGCACCACCTCCAATTTCAAGCTCAGCAAAAAAGTTTGTATCAATTCTGAAAATACCGATTGGTCATTTTAAACGGTGCCTACGAAAGTTTAATGAGAAGAGAAAAATCGCAACGCATTTGTATCCCATTCCAATGCAACATTTGTTGTACATTGAGTTACAATTAATTTTAATATAGTAGTTACAAGTAGGCGCTGCCAAACGCAAACAAACAAATGCTGCCGCTGAAAAAATTCAAAAACTTCCAGGTAAGTTATATTTTTTTACTGGTAGATATGTGTTAGCAGTAGCCTAGTGTATTTTTTTTAGTTTTCATCCATTTCTGTCACTACAACATGGTATAACCTATTTGAGAACTATGTGTATTTTCAATAGTCGAAAGTAGTGACTTTGAGTACTCAAATATGCGATTTTCATTCTCTGGAGATTTAAACTCTCAAAATGGTGATTTTATACTCTCAAAAATAGTGAGTTTCTACTGTTTGTCAGTTGAGAGTTCAATGTAACTATTTTCGACAGCTAAAAAGCACTATTTTTGACGGTCAAAATCGGTATTTTTGACAGTTGAAAAGACATATTTTTAATAGTTGCACGTCTATATTTCAGGCAGTTGAAAATGATTATATTTGACGGTTGCAAATTACTATATTTGATAGTTAAAAATTACTATATTTGACCGTTTAAAATTGCTATATTTGATAGTTGAAAATAATTATTTTGGAGTTGAAAGTCACTTTAGATAGTAAAAGATCGCTATTTTTGTCAGTTAAAAAACACTATTCTTGGCGGTTGAAATCACTTTGTTTGACAGTTGAAAAGAACAATTTTTGATAGCTGAACATCTCTATTTCACAAAGTTAAAAATTACTATATTTGACGGTTGGAAATCACTATTGAAAAGCAGTTGAAAAATCATTATTTTTCAGTTGAAAGTCACTACATTTGACAGTGAAAGATCACCATTTTTAGCCGTTGAATGTCTTTATTTCAGGCAGTGGAAAAATCACTACATTGACAGTTACAAATCACTACATTTGGCACTAGAAAATCACATTTTTTTGACAGTTGAAAATGAGTAGTTTTTGGCAGATATAAATCCCCATTTTGGGAGTTGAAAGCCGCCATTTTAGACAGTTGAATGTCTCTATTTCAGACAGTGGAAAGATGACTATATCGGCAGTTACAAATCACTGTATTTGACAGTTGAAAATCACATTTTTTTGACAGTTAAAAATAACTAGTTTTGACAGTTAAACAATTATAAAAGCCACCATTTTAGATAGCTGAATGTCTCTATTTCAGGCAGTGGAAAAATCACTACATTGGCAGTTACAAATCACTACGTTTGACAATTAAAAATCACATTTTTTGACAGTTGAAAATCACTCTTTTTGATAGTTACAAACCCCCCATTTTGAGTGTTAAAAGCCGCCATTTTAGGCAGTTGAAAATCACAATTTTTGATAGTTGAAAATAACAATTTTTTACAGGTGAAGATCGCCATTTTGACAGTCTAAACCATCTTTTTGGACAGTTGAAAATCACAACTTCTGACAGTTGAACATCACAATTTTCGACAGCTAAAAATCATCATTTTTTACGGTAGAAAATCACTAGTTTGATAGTTGAAAATTACTATTTCGGGCAATTAAAAATCACTATGCTAAACATTGGAAATAACTATTTTTGACATTTCCAAGTAACTATTTCCGGACAGTTGAAAATTAAACTATTTGGAATCTAGGCCCGCGGTGGTGTCCATACGCCACTGGATACGACCAAAATTTGTAGTTCAATTGTTTTCTGTTTTTTGAAGACAATTCTTGAACGAACATGCAGATTTTGAAAATTCTTTCAGCAGAGTGTTGATTTCATCCGAAAGATATATTGCATTGTGATAATAAATACTTAGTTTTTTTGACTGGTATTAGGTTTTGTTTGCACAATTGACGGACTCCTCTATTGATGTATTGCATTTTCAGCTCTTCGCCATTTCTTCTTCGATCCGCTAGTTCAACATTCAAATCCTTTAAAGGGTCTCGCTGCATATTAGTTCTGTCATTAGAAAATCTTACTACTCTAGTATCTACATTTCTAATTCCTTTAAGTATAATTGGGATTACTAAAAATAATTTTGACTGGTCTAGGCTTGGCAGCGACTTTACCGAGACGAATTATCTTCTGAGGACTAAAAGACTCAACCTGAGTTCCAATGAGTGATTTCAGGGCCGCAGTGTCGTTAACAATTTTTTCTTCGATAGTACTCACAGATTCAGGTAAATTAAAGACCATAACATTGGATGCCATTAATTTCCCTCAGGATCTTAATCATAGAAACCTTATTTTTGTTGTTATTTTGTCCAGATGGTTGTTTCAATTTAGCTACTTCGTCTCTCAGTATAATATTCTCGTTACGTATGGACTGGATTTCCATTGTTAAATTACGAAGTTCGGTATACAGGGTGTCAATTTGAAAACTTTCAATGCGAATATCTGTGAAAATGAAAGAGTTAGAAAAGCGCAATTTGGTACAAATGTTATACAGGTAGGGGGAACTAGAACCACCATATTTTGGTTATGGGGTGAGTGACCCCTTGGGCCCCATTCACCCTAACCCCAAAATTTTAAATGGCATCACCCCTTTTGTGATCCCTTAAATTAAACGTTTTTTCGAGTAGTATTCACCAGTACAAGAATTTTTTTAAAAATTTAATACAGTGCCGAACAAAAAAGTATAATTAAAATAAAATAAATTCTATGAATTGCTATTTTATTTAATTGGATCCTTATAATTTATTCCATTTTGGGCTACAAAAAAGGATAATAAAATTTTTTGCTCCAAATACACGAAGCAGTCAGGTTTCAACAAATAACAATCAGCTGAAAAGTGAAGTGTCTAAATCGCAATTCTTTCAGCCATACTGTAAACTATGTCTAATACCGGATAAAAAAGAAAATAGTGAATTCGTCTGAAATTATTTCACTTCGATCGTTTTTGAATTTGACGTACAATTTAACACACCTGACTGTAATAGGTGATTATTTGTTGAAACCTGACCCACTGGTTCGAGTATTTGGAGAAAAAAAAATTATTATCCTTTTTTGTAGCCCAAAATGGAATGAATTATAAGAATCCAATTAAATAAAATAGCAATTCATAGAATTTATTTTATTTTAATTATACTTTTTTGTTCGGCCCTGTATTAAATTTAAAAAAAATCTTGTACTGGTGAATACTACTCTAAAAAACGTTTAATTTAAGGGATCACAAAAGGGGTGATGCCATTTAAAATTTTGGGGTTAGGGTAAATGGGGCCCAAGGGGTCACTCACCCCATAACCAAAATATGGTGGTTCTAGTTCCCCCTACCTATATAACATTTGTACCAAATTGCGCTTTTCTAACTCCTTTATTTTCAGAGATATTCGCATTGAAAGTTTTCAAATTGACACCCTGTATATAGATGAAAGAATCCGATCTTGAAAAATCACTAATTGTTTGTCTAGAATCGATGCTATAGTTGACCCAAGAGACGATATAGTTATGACAGTATCACTAGTATCAGAAAAACATGCAATGCATAACCATTCCTCCTTTTTGTCTTTATTAGTTTTTTCTGTCGAATTACAAGACGCATGCTTCCATTCATTGCAATTATTGCATTTTAACGACGGTGCTCGCCTACCAATATTTGATTTGCAAGTAACACAAACTTGAACCATTTTGGTTAATATTAATTACAAAACAAGAAAAAAATATTACACACACTTCATATCCAGGGCCGATCAGGGTGACTAAAAAAACACACAATAAAGCCACGGGTGGCTAACAGAAAGAGATGATACACAAGGAATATTGAAATAATTATTCGGAATTTGAAATTAATCGATGCACGCTAGACTGTATTAATAGTAGTAATACAATTTATTGAAACTCAGTTTACAAAAGAGCTACAAATGGCCATTGACCCTGTATTAATATTTATTCGAATAAAGCCGAAAATGTAAACGATTGTGGAGCGTTTTTTGTCGGATATTTCGCTAGTCGCTCACTTAACGTAGATAAATATACAATTAAACCACTACAACTCACTAATTATAATGAATATATGCGAATTACTTACTTCACCAGAAGCACAATACAAATGGTGATGTGGCCATCACGTAACTTTCTCCGAATTGGTGGTAGAATAGTTATTTGTATTTATTCTTTCATGGTTTATTTTAATTTTAAATGATGCTTTAAAAGTACATATGTATGTTTTGCAGGATGACACTGACGTTTGAAATGTCAAAATTATAAAAGATGAAAGTAACAAATTTTACTTCAAATTCTAATAATCTTTACCGTCAGTTTACTCGAAAACTAATGATTGAAAAAAAACGTATTCTTTACAAGTTGTTAAAAATGAAAACAAAATTCAAATAATTTTTTTTGAAAAACGATTATCTTTAATATTTTGTAATATTTTTCATATTTAATTTCAATCGTACTACTATTAATAACATACAAATTACATTTGTATCATTTAATATCCGGCGTGGCATTAGTAAGGAAAGAAGTTGTTTCAGAAAGTTATTTAAAATTTGAAAGACTTAATTTGCAGTGTTAAGAATTCATTCACCAACAGTACTTTTAATGGCACGCCACGTGGCGTCTGTTTTTCATTAAAGCCGGCCAGCTCCGGCACGCTATTTCTATGAATGTACGCGTATGTAAATTCCTCAAATGACGCAAACAATGGAGCATCCGAGGCGGCTGGGAAATTCCCTGGGAACCCTGTTTTGTATAACGGGCGCCAATAATGATAATGGAAAAATAGACCGGAACTGTTGCGCAGATTTAATTATTTTTAATAATATTATTACGACGTGATTTATCGTGGTAGTCGACAAGGAATCTCTGCATTCATGGGATCCTAATGTTGATTAATGAAAATTGCGCTAATAGAAACTGTATGAAAGTAAAGGTCATTAAATTACTTCTTCAATTAAATTCGCTTCTCTTACTCTCGTTTTCTTTTCTTGATACTCAAGATAATTGAGAATGGCTTCTAGATTTGTTTTGTTTTGCAAATTAGAAGTGCTAATTAATAAGTAATTAATTGAAACTTGGCATGGCGATAAATTTATGCCATAATTATGCCACGTGCAATCTTCTAAGTTGATTGATTAATGGCGATAACTATATCAATCAATTTTATACTCCTATTGAAGCTTCCACTATTCGCTCTTGAGATATTATTCGTATGACAAGTTGTTCCTGTCTGCCACAAATAGTTTCTACAGAGCAGATAAGACTGCTAAGAACTATCGGTAACACTGGTCAACAAAAAAATATATTTCCTGTTGGATGGGATGAGTATTTTGGCAATGCTAACAGTTTTCTTCTGCAAGCTACAGTTATCATGTAATTTGAGATTTTTATTCGTCATTATTTATGTAGTTGGGTGTTAACCCTTTGCCTTCCAAAGGTACTCGTAAGTACCGGAAAATTAGTAATTCTTAAAATGCCACCCCTATAAGTAGTTTTAATTTGTATTATTTCGTGACTTATTTTTGTTTATTTAGGTAAATTTTAATAATCCAATTGAAAAAAAAAATAAAAAAATTACAATTTCATATATTTTTTTGACTGGTACTTATAAGTACCTTTGAGTGTAACTGAGTGGAAAAGAAAAAAATTGGAATGGGTTTATTTCCTGAAAATTTATTACAAACTTACAAACTTTTCTTAGGACTACATTATACAAAATTATGAAATTATTATTATGAAAAACTATATGTTATGATATTGTACAAAACATTTTTTTTTTCATTCACACATAGAAAAACACCACATAAAGAGCAGGTCGAATGTGGTTTTGATTGGATGCCTTGAGCACTGCACATCTCACATCTTCCTCTCCTATCAACAAATTGGGGCCAATGATTTCCTCTGTTACCCAGCCTAATTTCGTCAGATACGCTGTAGTTGTAACGCCTTTTTTTGGAGGCTGGGCCCGATGCTACAGATTTTCTTTTTACTTGCTCACGTTTCGGAGATCTACTGCACAATCCAAGAGTTACTTCTCTTCTGAAGGCTAGTACGGTTATGGGTTCTTCTCTTATTTTCTTGTATACAACAAAAGCATTTATAAAAGCGATTTCCAAACAACCCCAAAATATTCTGTGCCACCATTTTTTTGAGCGCCTATCAATCCCATAGCATTGGCGTAGTTGGTCGTGGTAATCAACCCCTCCCATAAATTTATTGTAGTCATAAACAATTTCTGGTCCAGGAATATAAGAAATGGTTCCATCACGCAGTTTTCGTTTGATCGGTACACTTTTAGTTCCATGAAAATTGGAGGCTAGTGTCACTACTTTATTGTATTTCCATTTGAAGAAAGTAATGCCAGTGTTCGATGTTTTGTGATCAAAGTCACCTCTCTTTAAATTTTTGTCAATTATCATTCCTTTTGGAAGCCCTTTTCGGTTTGATCGAATTGTCCCACAAGCTAGAGTGTTTTCTAGTTTTAATTTCTCCAAAAGTCTTACAGTTGTAAAGAAGTTATCAAAATACAAGACTTTGCCCTTATTCCAGTCTTGTTGTGTCAACTCTAGGACAATTCTTTCTCCCAAATTGAAATCTTTAAAATTTTCGTTCACTTTTTCGTTTTTACCTTGGTATATTTCAAACTTTTTAACAAAGCCAGACATATCTGATAACATCCAAAATTTGAAACCTCTTTTCACAGGCTTCATTGGATTATATTGTTTGATTGAAGAACGACCTTTGAATTTCACAATTGATTCATCAACACACATTTTCTGTTCTCCTACATAATTTGAAAATACCACATTGAGTGAGTCAACAAAGGGCCGAACTTTGTAAAGCTTATCTGTGTTATTGTTGGGAATGAGAGCATTATCGTTGAGATGTAAGTTCGCAAGTATTGTTTGGAATCTATTTCTAGACATGGTTTCTGGTACAATTTCAAGTTTCAGATCATCTGCGGAAGACCAATAACTTTCTAGATTTGGCAGAACATGATATCCCATAAGGAAATTCAATCCGATGAAAGATAACATTTCATTCTGTGTAATGTTTAGTGTCTTATTATTTTGAGTACCATACAAATTTGTTTGGAAAGTAATATCTGGAATTACATTACCCAAAAGCTTTACAAAGACATCCGTAGCAGTTATGCAATCTCTAAAATAAGTTTCTTCCCAAGAACCAGGTTGATATTCAGGTAGGATAGTAGTTGATCTTTCAACTTTTTGCCATGTACGTGCAGGCTCCTCTCTAATCGGGTCTTCGGTTTCATTACCTTCTATTTCCTGCGTTGGTTCGGATTCAACCTCTTCACACAAATCCTTTGGTTCTCTTTGTTCAGAGTTATTTGTTTGACTAATAAAAACATGTTCATTTTGATCCTCATTGCCAGATTCAGCATCTGATTCAACATCTGTCTGTACATTATTATCCTCATCCAAATCAAACTCGGCAAAAAATTCGTCATCATCCACTATTTCCAGTAACTCCTTATCGGTCAAACGCTGTTTACTTTCCCAAGGAAATGGCATTCTGTAAAAATTTGAAAAATAATAAAATTCGATAAATTATACACTAACCGCCAAAGGTACTTATGAGTACCATATAGATAAAGATGTGTATCTTGTTTGAAATGGACTAAACATACAAATATTTTAATAGACAACATAAATAAAGGTCTTACTTACCTTAATTGCTTGCTGGATATCAATTGTAACAACAAATACCACGATATTTTCAATATAATTGAACACGTTGCTTTCTAACCACCAAGCTGTCACAACAAGCATGAAAACAGTGACACAAATCAGTGTTACCAAATTTATCAAACAAACATTATGTTGTTTCTACAGTCCTTAAAAGTACCCTTGGCGTTTTAAAG
Source organism: Ocypus olens (assembly GCA_910593695.2). NCBI lineage: Eukaryota > Metazoa > Arthropoda > Insecta > Coleoptera > Staphylinidae > Ocypus > Ocypus olens. Next base: position 15,783,705 of record OU343063.1, on the reverse strand, counting down.
GAGTTTGATCAATAATAGTGGAGTATAGGGGGAACAATACCTGCGGACTTAAAAGTACCGTCGGGAGATAAATAAGCCTACACAAAAAAACTGCCTGGAAGACAAAGGGTTAAACATATTATTAAATATTTTCATTTTTAATGGAAAAAAACTTTGCTTGTGTGATTCTAATTAATCCCATGATATAGAAAAATAATTGATTTATTAAATCAATTATCTTTAGTTAGTAATACTAACTAAAATTAGTTTCAAAAATTATATAAATAAATATATTAGAGACAACGTTCCCGTGTTGCACAAGCATTAAATAAATTTAATAAAGACCAAATATAGCCTGTATATGTGAATATTCAACCTGTTCGTGACTCTGCAAAATTAAGTCTTAATAAGACTATAAACAAATAACTTATTTAAACAACTATACGTAGAAATAAACGATCTTAAACCAATGTTATTTATCTAGTAGTACTAGTAATAATATGCAAATTTCTTTTGTATCATTCAATATCCAGCGTGGCAATAAAAAAATAAGTTTTGTCCAGCTGGAATCCAAATTAGGACCACTGCGCGTTGTAGCAAGGTTGCAAGGGTCATTTGACGAAGTCTCGCCTTACAAACACGTGGGTATGTATAATTGCGGAGAACATTAGGAATGTAACTCTTGCGAGAAAACGAGTCACCGCGGTAGTGAGTGTGCGCATTTTGTATTTGCATCTCAGGTCCTCTATAAAATTAGAACCCGAAAACGGAATGTTTCCGGAAAAAGATTGCCAAGGCAAGAAATCGCCTGGCAAGTGTTACGTTCGGCCATATACGTATTCGTAAGGCTTATAAACAGGTCATTTTCGAAAAATGTTACAAAACCTTATGGAATTAACAAAACTATGCACAAGAAGCAATTAAATCTAATGAGTCTATATAAATAATAATTGGCAACTCTTCAGTGAATGTGCATTAAATATTTTTGGTTGTCAATATAAGATCCAAGAGTCTATTGTTAGGATTTAATGTTTTATTGTGTTGTACCAAATCGTTTAATAACATTGAATTGTTAAGGCCAGCAAGTTTTGGGTCATTTAAATGAGTATCAGATTTCGTATAATTAGGTATGTTAAAGTCTCCGCAAATAGTTACTGATTCATACTGTCAAAGAATTTGATCTATTTCATTAAATAAATGAATATACCGGGTGACCCTGGGATCTCTAAAAGCCCCATAACTTATTTGCTATTTGAGATATCGACTTGAACTGGTACCCACACTTATTCTACGTATTTTAAAAATATATATGTTTTTGTACAGGGTGTGCCAGTATACATAATAGAACAAAGTTATGTTTTTTTTAATGGAACACCCTATGCTTTATACTTTATTTTCAACCCTTTTAAGAAGCTGATAAAAATAGTATGAGATGCTATGGGTCTATTATGGACGGTTGGTTAGTTATGGGCAAATTTGTGGCAAAAACGAGTACATATTGAAAAAAATTGTAGAAGCGCTCCTAGCAAAGCTAGAGTCAATTTTTATGCACCAAAGAATTTTTCACATCATGAAGAATAATACACATCGGCTTTGGCTCTTTTTTCTACATACTGCTATACAGGGTGTCAACATAAGCAAAATAATGGATAACTATTTTTTTCAAATGGAACACCCTATATATCTTGCCATCAATGCATGGCATTTTTGATAAGCTTTCTAATGATATACAATTTGTATACAGTGCGCGCCTAAAGTATGGAATATAGTCAGTAAAATCGAAATAAAATATTTTTGGAAAAAATCCTGGAACACATCGATTTTCTTTTATAAAAATACACATTTTTGCATGAAAGTCAATTTTCCGTCGTCATTTGTTTTTGAGTAATGACGTCCGCCATTTTGTTTTTAAATGGCAACCCCCTATTTTTGTTCTTGATTTTGAGAGATCTTTTCATTGTCGAACTGGCAGTATAAAAATATTGCCATCTTACACAAGACATTTTTCGAGTAAATGACAATTGAAGGTGAGAACCCGATATTTAGAATTTTTTCAAAATTACCTTATTCCAGCGCTTGTAGCAATTTTTCCAAACAATATTGATCTTGACCTTTCATATAATACAATATCGTTTCAGCAAGACGGCGCATGCCCCCACTATGCGCGTTTTTTTTTGTTTTTGTTTTTTTTTTAATTTTCGAACATGTAGAAATTCTTCTTGAATATTTTGAATATTTTCCAAGCTAATTCTGCGTATTCATCTCTCTCGTGGCTATTCTGTCGGTCATCGCCTGCCAATCCACCTATTCGTAATGCAATTGTCAAAAAAACGCGCATAGTGCGTGGTTGCGCCGTCTTGCTGAAACCATATTGTATGTATGGAAGGTCAAGATCATTTTTGTTTGGAAAAAAAGCGCTGGAACAAGTTGATTTTGCAAAAACTCTAGATATCAAGTTCTCACCTTCAATTGTCATTTACTCGAAAAATGTCTTATGTAAGATGACAATATTTTTATACTGCCACTTCGACAATAAAAAGATCTCTCAAAATCAAGAATAAAAATAGGGGGTTGCCATTTAAAAAGAAAATGGATGACGTCATTACTTAAAAACAAATGACGACTGAAAATCGACTTTTATGCAAAAATGTGTATTTTTATAAAAGAAAATCGACGTGTTCGAGGATTTTTTCCAAAAATATTTTATTTTGATTTTACTGACTATATTCCATACTTTAGGCGCGCACGGTATAGTTTATTTCATAACGAGGGCGGAAAGTGTCAAATATCTAGCGATTGTGAAGTTTGACGAACGAGGCGAAGCGCAGTGTAGCCGACTGAGGAAAACACACGAGCAATAAGATGTTTGCCCGAGTTATGAACACCAAACAAATCTGTTTTTTCAATGTTTTATTAATATTATTATTTTGTTATACCAACAATCAATGCCACCTAATAAAATAAACGTTAGCGTCAAATTCAAGATTTGCCTATTCTAAACATACTATTATGAAAAGATACTTGTTTTCAGGAGCTTTCCTGTAATGTCAAAGTTTTTGATTTCTTCGGCTTAGAACCATCTGATATGCGCTTCAACAGTGCTCTTAATTTCATGTAATACGCTATATTTATATCATGATGGATGCTAAGGGTACTTCTTAACATGGAATATTGTGTATACTTTTTCCGCTTGAAATTGTAAATCTACCTTCGAAGGGACTTTATTGCAGCCCATTGTGCGCTCGGATTTTTATTAGGGTCATGAAAAGAGGCTGACTGTCTGCGGACGTTCAGACTCGGCTTCGCTAATTGCATATTTGCCCCCATTTCTATGTTACATGAACCAAAATCATCTAAAATAGTGTTATTATACTCATTACATTTTACTACAACAATTAAAAGAAACTAGATATTATCCGAGAATCCGAGTCAGACTAGTTGATTTCCACAAATTTTGAACATATTCGCTGTCTGCTTTCTAATGCTCCTTTTGAATATTTTTTAATGATTAATGCTAATAGTGTAAGATTATAGATGGCTTTAAGTTATTAAAAGATACAAATTCCTCAACTCTTTTTAATGATGAATGCCATTAGTACAAGTTTATAGACGCCATTAGGTTATTAATAGTTATAAATTCCTTAACTCCTTCCACTTTGCAACAGTACAAATAAAATGCTCCCTTTAATTTTTTTAATGATAGACGCCATTGGATAATTATGAGTTACAAATTCCCCCACTAATTAAGTTGTAATAAGTTTAAGAAGTACATAAAGACAGCCTCAAATAGATTTGTGTTTCAATTGATGTAATATTTTTCTTTGCAACGGTACAATTATTATCTTGTGAAAGGTTTCACGATGGAAACGTCATTAGTGAAACAGCAAAATTAACTTCATCTATTTATAATGAAACTTATTTCGATGATCCCCAACCATGTGAGGAGAGAGGGTTCTCCGGAATGTATGTTGAAGATTTCTATCAACAATCTATAATCTATCAATGGAAACTCTTTTCAAATTAATTTTGACGAATTTGCAAATAACGGCGATCAAATGGATACATCAACAATAGAAGATAAAAATCAGACGTCAGCAAAACACATGTTTCTTTCAACGGATATTAAGAGAGTGGTGGTACACATGTATAACACTCTTATAAGCGAGAACCATCAATCTGCATTGCGGAGAATTTCGGTTCTAACTGGAATTCTATATTCAACAGTGTGGAAAATAGTCAGAAAAGGACCATTGGAAAGGAGACGTCGAAGAAGTTCAAAATTTGTGAAAATAGATGATGCCACCGCTAAGAGGATTAAAAATACTATCTACGACTCGTATAAATCAGGTAAAGTTCCAACAATTGAATTTATTTTGGAAAAGCTGGGAGATGAGTTTCCATACAAACGAACAACCCTGCATGAATATCTCCTCCGTCAAGGTTTTAGATACAAAACGCTAGACAAACGAATTGCAATAATGGAATCACCAAGATTGCAAAAACACCGATATGAGTATTTAGAAAAAAATAAGGAATATCGGAATGCAGGGAGGTCGATCATTTATTTGGATGAAACGTGGTTCGATACTCACGACGTCGTTTTCAAGGGATGGATCGACAAATCTAATAAGTGTTACCTTAACACTCCATGTAATAGAGGAGAAATAATTGTAATTCTATATGCGGGAGGAGATTCAGGTTTTGCGCCAAATGCTTTATTGTTATCAGTGAAAAATGTTGCCTCAAGCTCTTTAGATTATCATCAGGACATGAATGCTAAACTATTCGAAACTTGGTTCCGAAATCAATTATTAACTAATATTGGAAATAATACAGTTATTGTAATGGATAATGCAGCATACCACTCAAGGCAACTGAACAGAATTCCTACCATGGCTTCTAAGAAAAATAATATAGCTGAGTTTTACATTCAGTATAATCTAATTTTTTCCCCCAATTCGAAAAAAAAAGATTTGTTGACAATTATCAAAGCACGAAATTTCAAAAAGAAATATGTAGTTGATAAGATGGCAGAAGAATTTGGCCACCAAGTGTTGCGACTTCCTCCTTACTACTATATATTAAATCCAATTGAGCTTGTATGGTCAACAGTAAAAAGTAATTTGCGGAAAAATAACACAAATCCCAAGATGAGCGAAGAAACAATTAAAATTATCCAACAAGAATTTAACAACATTCCAACTACCACGTGGAAGAACTGCATCAGTGATGTTATTAAAATTGAAAACGATTATACGACGCTTCAGGAACCAACTGTATGTTTCAATATTAATCTTCAAAGTGAAACTGAAAGTGAAAGTGATGTTTCAAGTTGTGCGAAGTAATATTTGTTTCTTTATGTAATTTTTGTCATATTTATTTATTTATTGTAATACTGCACTCTTTTATTTGTATGATTAAAATTGGAATGTATTGAATTTTATGATGTGTATATATTTGACTTGATGCAATATATGTATTTTTCTGATAATGTATCTTTCTAATTTTCGCACGTACTGCGAAGCCGGCTGTGGACGGCCAGTCTCTTCCCACGACCCTAATAAAAATCCGAGCGCACAATAAAGTCCCTTCGAAGGTAGATTTTCAATTTCAAGCGGAAAAAGTATACACAATGTGTTTGGCTTTATTTGTTCGGATAATTCTCCAAAGTATGCTAATAACGCATTTTCAGAAAAAGATGATTTTACATTTTTGTTTTTTTTTCAATGCATAAATTTATCATACAATAGCTCGTATATTTCTTTTGATTTGTCGGGTAACAAATCTAATATCCTGTTTCGAGCTGGTTTACTCACTTCGGGTGGTGTACAGTCAATTGATGAATAAATCTCTTCCGCACTCATATTTTCTAAAGGTTAGTACTGTAAATTAAAATGAAGCAAATAGCAAAAGTTTTCAATAACCTACCTGAATATATAATTACAAACACAACTATTCTGACTGACAGAAACTGTCAACATTTGATAGTTCGTATGCACGCTTGATAAATGCAACCTCTTTCGAAATGATTATTTGAAAAACTTCGTTTTTTCACACCCTGTATTTAATAACCTATTATCATGTAGAATCCAGTTATCTGTCAGATTATAATAATAAATATTGATATCAAAATCGCCAAAAACAAGAAAACTATTGGGATTAGAAACAGGGAACCCTAATACAATTTGAAAGAGAATTGGATTCTGTGAGAATATGTTACTAAATACAGGGTGCGCCATTTGAAAAAAAACGAAGTTATTCAACTTTATAAGTTAGGATTTTCTAGCACGTTTTTTTTATCACCCTGTATAATTATTTATACTAAAGCATAGTTGGCGCTGTAGTTCTAACCAACCAAACAACCAAACAATAGAAATGATTGTAATGGTTTAACGTCAATCACTGGGGCAAATATAAAATTTCACCTGTACCCTTCATTTCAACAAATCTTTAAATATTTCGAAAACGGTAAACGATAGGTATAGGGAATATTGAAGTAACTCACCTTTATTTGTTCCCTAGAATTCAATAATGACAAAAAATTTTGGTTGTTCCATTTAAAAAAACATATCTTCGATGTGTATCTTTTTAATGGGACACCCTGTATAACTGGTAATAATTTTAAATTGTGCATACAACTATCCCACATCTATCAATTTGAAAAGAATAACACGAAGTTGCATGGTGTTCCATAAGACGACCGTGTCGTATGCGGTGCCCCACCCTGTATAGCGTCGAATGTCATTTGTTTTGCCTTTTTTGTATGTTTAAGATCAAGCACCAACTTTTATAGATAATAAAATTTTCTGAGAAATTAATAATAAAAAAGTTTCCCATATGTTGCATACTTACGTGGACACGTATATACCGGGTGACCCAGTGATCTGTAAAAGCCCCATAACTTATTTGCTATTTGAGATATCGGCTTCTAGTTTTCTTGAACTGGTACCCACACTTATTCTACATATTTTAAAAATATGTATGTTTTTGTACAGGGTGTCCCAATATACATAACAGAACAAAGTTATGTTTTTTTTTAAATGGAACACCCTATATTTTATACTTTATTTTCAACCCTCTTAAGAAGTGAATAAAAATAGATAGTATTGGTCTATTATGGACGATTAGTTGGTTATGGGCAAATTTGTGGCAAAAACAAGGACACATTGAAACAGTTGCAGAAGCGCTCCTAGCAATCCTAGCGTCGTTTTTTATACACTAAAGAATTTTCCACATCATGAAGAATAATACAAATTGGCTTTGGTTCTTTTTTGTTCACACTGCTATACAGGGTGTCAACATACGCAAAATAATGGATAACTATTTTTTTTTCAAATGGAACATCCTATATATCTTGCCACCAATGCATAGCATTTTTGATAAGCTTTCCAATGATGTATAATGAAATATTAAGGATTCTTGAGATTTATCCATAAAAAACATGTTTCTTGTGTCACCTCCTGCCCATTTTTGGATTTTCAGCCAACACTAGGCATTTTCTGAAAAAATAGTAAGAGACCAAAGTTGTAGAGCGGAAAATTTTCGATCGATATAGGTCTTTTAACTTTTCCAATAATGTGTGCATTGGCCGCTAGAATGCGCAAAATCTTGACCGTATATGCATTTTAGCGTTTTTCTCAAATTTTTTGTTAATTAATTGCAATATACTTTATTTTCCACATCCTCTAGCAGAAAAGCAGATAATTATGAAATTATTCAAATGACCTACGTCGATTGAAAATATTCCGGTCTACAACTCTTTAAAGAAGCAATTTTTGCCCAAAATGCATAGTTTTCGCTAAAAATGCAAAAAACCATTGAAAAACGCAAAACTTGATATATACATTTCCAATTTGCATTTTTAGGGAAAACTATGTATTTTTGGCAAAAATTGCTTCTATTAAGAGTTGTAGAGCGGAACATTTTCAATCGACATGGGCCATTTTAATTTCTCGTTTTTCCGCTAGAGGGTGCGGAAAATAAAGTATAGTGCAATTTATTAATAAAAAATTTGAAAAGAAAACGCAAAAATGCATATATGGTCACGATTTTGCGCACTCTGGCGGGCAATGCACGCATTATCTTAAAAGTTGAAAGACCTGTATCGATCGGAAATTTTTCGCTCTACAACTTTGGTCTCTTACAAATTTTCCTGAAAATGCATAGTTTTGGCTGAAAATCCAAAAATCAGCAGAAGGTGACAAAACAAATATGTTTTAATTGATAAATCTCAAGAATCCGTAATATTTAGTTATACAAACTGTACATAATTGGAAAGCTTATTAAAAATGCCCTAGATTGGTGGCAACTTATATAGGGTGTTCCATTTGAAAAAAATAGTTATCCATTGTTTTGTGTATGTTGACACCCTGTGTAGCACAATGAATAAAAGAGAACCAAAGCCGATGTGTATTATTCTTTATGATGTGGGAAATTTTCTAGTGTATAAATAATGATGCTATCTTTGCTAGGAACGCTTCTGCAATGTTTTCAATGTGTACATATTTTTGCCACAAATTTGCCCATAACTAACCAACCGTACATAATAGACCCATACTATCTTATACTATTTTTATCAGCTTCTTAAGAGGGTTGAAAATAAATTATAAAATATAGGGTGTTCCATTCAAAAAAACATAACTTTGTTCTGTCATGTATATTGGGACACCCGGTACAAAAACATACATATTTTTAAAATATGTAGAATAAGTGTCGGTACCAGTTTAAGAAAACTAGAAGTCGATATCTCAAATAGCAAATAAGTTATGGGGCTTTTACAGATCCCTGGGTCACCCGGTATATGGGGCAGTCCATACCAACCTGGTGCACTAAAACATTTTTTTTTCGAGCAAACACATGAAATATGTTCTATCAAGACTCCTGAGTATTTCAGAATTTTTTCAGATTTTTTGGAGCCATATCTACGGAACTGTGGCTCCTAAAAGACACTTAAAAATTAAAATTGTGCAAAAATTGCATTTTTGCACTCGTGATTCTGTTAAAACGATACACAGAATCAAAAAATTGATGGAGACATTTTTTTCATGAAATTTTACGAACTTTTAGTTGATGTAGTGCATTTTCCCTTATTCGCCCTTTTCAGCCCTTATTTTGCCCTTTAAAGGGTAAAAATAGCCCTCTTAGGGCGGGGACACTTTTTATCGTTCTGAAAGTGTGATGGGTCGATTCCTCATCAAAAATTACATAAAACACCCAAATTTTAGAATGGGCAAACCATTTTAAGGGGCGTTACAGAGATATTCTTAAAAAAGCACTGTTTCCTCAAAAAACATTTTTCTCAAAATTATTGTCTTTTTGAATTAATTATTACCATTTCATAGTTCTTGCTTGCATGTGGTGGAATTGGTGGCACTGCCAAGCGATCTGCTGCTTCCGCTAGTCTGCAACTTCCGCCAGAAAAACAAATTTTAACACCACTACAACTCCATGACTGGTCCAAAAACAGTGGGAGGTTCAAGGATATCATTTTTTAATTTTCTTCAGTTACAGATTATTTAAAAAATATGAAGAAGCTGAATAACCGTTTTCAAAATAAGAACAGAGTGAAGGATTTACGGAAACAACACTGTATAACACCTACAATTAACGGCGGAAGTACAATTAAACAGCATTTAAAGCTCTGTTCGATATTTTTTGAATTCATCTAAAGTATAAATATTCTTAATATATAATTCATTTCTCTGAAGTTTAGTACACTGACTCTCTGTAATCAATATAAGTTGATTGATATATGCGTAATTTTGATAGACTAATTAAAATTAAAATCTAACCTAACTCACCACCACTGTTAGTCATTGCCTCGAACATGCATGTCCGGCGATGTGTGTTTGTAAAGTTTGTAAATTTTAATCTTGCGACATCAACGTTTTTAACAAGTCTTAATATTGTTTATGCTAGAGGCTTCTACTTCGTTATACATTTTAAATATTATAATAAAACAATTTTAACTTTGTTTTGTATAACTTATATATTTATTTTTGTGACTTAAGTTTCGGTAATACAATTACCATTTTCAAACAAAAAGGTTTTAAAAACCGATTTACAAAGGTATATATACAGGTAAGATACAGATAAAAACTAGTTATACAAGGGCTTTGAAAATAGGGGTGTAAATTAGGCCAAGCTGGTCGTTCAATATAGGGATTTCCGGATTAGCGCGCATTTTGAGAATTTCCAGGGACTCTAGTAAATCCACTTTTTGACCTTTCTTTGCAACATGTATAACGGAAAGTACATCCGCACCAAAAGAATGGTTTTCATTTAGAAGGTGTGTGGCAAAAGTTGATTTATCATGTTGCATGAGGCGGAAAGATCATTGATGTTCTTTAAGTCTAGTGCTGAATTTTTGACCAGTTTGTCCAATATACACTCCTGTCTGTGCAGGTTAATTTATATATTCCTGACTTCTTAAAATAAACTAACATTGCCAAAAAATGTAAAAGATTTAAATTTTATGTTGGGTTGTATTGAATTTCTAGCGTATAAATATTTTGAATATTATTTCATTCTGTGTTTTTTTAATAAGTTGATCAATAGTATTTGCAGTATATCCATTGGAGACGGCAATCTGTTTAATGATATTTAATTCATTCGTTAAAAGGTCTTCAGCTGGGGGTAAATTAAATGCTCTGTGAATCATTGAATTAAAGGCGGCCATTTTGTGTTTAATAGGATGTCGAGATGTACTGGGGATCATTGAGTCTGTGCAGGATGGTTTGCGAAAAATTTTGAAATTTAATTTATTGTTAATTTTAGTAATGGACAGGTCTAGGAAGTTGATATTTTGGTTAGTTTCGAACTCGACGGTGAATTTAATTTTAGGGTGTAGGTTATTAATGAAGTCAAGGAATTGTTTGAGTTGTCATGTTGTCCACATTCAATTTTTTTCTTTAATTAATACACGGTAAATAAAATGTTTTATTCTTTTATTATTACTTCAGCAAGAACACAAAAACAATAAAATACACTAAATATCTAGTTTTCTAAGCAATAATTATTATTTTATGCATGAAGTGAATGCATTATTCAGCAAGTATTGCGCATCTCATCAAAGATGGAACAATACACTCACAAGTTACTGTGACTTTTTCTGTCTCCTGCTGATAAGAAAACTTATCTCCTTTTGAAAACGTGTGACTTCCAATTTTGCACTGTGAGTTGCAACCTAAAATAAAAATATAGTTTTGATTCCGAAACAGCGAATCAACCTAAGAAATTTTTAAATATACTGCGTATTTTAGTAACTTAAACATTTCATGAATTTCTTCGTCATTTATTGCACGATGAATTATAATGCAAGCAACAATTATCCAACCAACTACTGACGGGTTTCGAACTGTAGTGCTCATCAGCAGGGTCTGCTTATTATATAGAGCCAAGGAACCATGGCCTGTAGTTTCAAGCTCAGCAAGAATTTTTAATTGATTCTTAAAACACTATTCCACGCCGTTGACTGTACCAGCTTCCATCTGGCACTTGGTGCATTTGGTGCCAAACAAATTCTGGCTCATCTCCTACGCGTGACTTGTTCATATTTCGCCAAGCTTAAACTATCAGTCTACATTACAAAGATAAATAATTATTTCTTTCTTCAAAAAAAATAGTCGGGGCGGCGGGGGCATATTGTCATCAACATGTTCCACGAGCCGTCACTGCTCATCAGTGGAGTATAGTCGCTGATGGGGAATCGGTATAGTAATTGCGATTCTCCATTAGCGACTCTTTTGCACTGCTGAGGAGGACTATAGTTTGAAATCGAATTGTAGTTTGCCGTTGATGGGGAATGATACCTAATGCTTGCATTAATATTGTTAAACAATTTAATTGACCTATAATGATAATAATAAAATCAAGTTGCTATTGTTATTATTAAACCGGTGTTTTTTTTACAAAACAGGGTAAACATATAACACCTGAACAAACAAGTTATATATCGATAGGTTTAATATCATCAATGGCAATTGTGAAATTGTTTGATTCCTCTAGGAATTATATTTTTAATTAATTAATTAATTAAATTTCATTCACATAAACGATTTTTCGACAAAGAAATATTTTTCCTATTGATTTAAATTGCTCTAAGATAAGGCCACTTCTTAAAATGTGTTATTTACCCTATAAAACCCAACGAAAAACTATGATTTTTTGGCCGGTGCTAAATGAGAAGATAATAAATTATCTTGTAATATTTGAAATTAAAAAAAAAAAACTCGTTTTATTTCAGAAAATGTTGTCAGACTACCCTACCCAGGTAAGCCGCAGTAGGTCAAGGCTAGGTAGTGGGCATAAATCTTATAACTAGGGCTCGACGTTTACTCCGTTCTTCATTTAAACTTTTAGACGTGTAAACCGTTTATTTGTAACAAATAAAACACGTTAAGCTTAATAAACGTTTACAACATCTTTAATCCGAATAAACGTTTATACGTTTAGCTTAATAAACGTTTACTACACGTTTAGCCTAATAAACGTTTACTACATGTTTAACTTAATAAACGTTTACAACCCGTAAGCTAGAAATGATTTATCATATTTTAATACTATATTTGGGGGTCCAAAAGTCATATCTCGGCGTTTCGTAAGATTCCCAATATTTTTACACATTCGATTCAAACAGAAACCACCTGGTCTATAGGGGGTTGAACCCTTCAAACTTAGGATGCCGAGGTTTAAAAAAAAATTGAAAAATATCCACCCGTCTTTTTTTTATAGCAATTTTAAAATGCAACTATTTCGTGGGACACCCTATACTTAAGCAATTAATACGTTTCAAAATCAAATTATTCTAGAGTCATAACATGGCTGTTGCTTTTCATTTTTACTTAAATTGTGTTTCCAATGTTTACCTTGTATTTTAGTACCATTACTAGTATCGATTGTTGCATTAACAGGAACATCTGAAATATGATTTATTAATATATTTCAAAGTAAATTTTTATTTGAGGTCATAATATACCACATATAAAATCACTGGGACAGCACATATCCCAATCTGAATAAATTGGTGAGCATTCGTAGAAGAAATTTGGATTGTTTGTGAATTCTTGGTCGAATCGAAAATACAAATCACAAGATTTAGGTCTACAAAATGGTGCCTCATAGATCCCTCGAAAATCTTTGTTGCAGATGCACTGCAAGCAGGTGTTTTTGGGTTCGAAGATTTGGGATTCTTCGTAAACAATCCCGTCCACTAAACATTTGGCACTACAATCCGTTACTAAAAATCAACTTTTATATTAAATTGCCGACATGTTTTTAAGGTTGTGTGTTGATATCGGGTTATGGTAGCGCAGATGATTGAGGAAATTTATCAAGGGAGCTTATATCAGCAAATCCATGAATTATGCGCCGATAGAGCGACTGGATTTTGATTTAAAAAAAAAAACCAAGCCAATGAACCAAGAAAAACGCACTGCTAGAATAGTTTTTTCAGCCTTTTTTTGTTCAAAAAACCGACTAAATTTTTTTTCGAGTTATTCAATGTTTACTCATGTATTTAACGGACTCTTTTATTATGGGGGCAGTCTCCTGAGCAGAGCAGGAGTTATTTTCAACGGAACCAAAATTTGGCCACCTGGCAGAAAATCGCCATTTTCGACCAAAGACTGTTCATTGATTTTTCGCATTGAAAGCTAGCTGTATAGATCCTCAAGTAGCCAGAAAATGTCAAAATATTGCTCCCACACATTTGGTCAAACTCAAAAGACGCATACATGTCCGTAAATGGCCAACTTTGACCATCTTCTCCTCTCTGCCGTATTGAGGGGTTTTTTTAAAACTCTGCTGCGAAGCAGGGAGTGTCAGGAAAGCTCAATTTGATTGACTCAAACCATGTGGGCCGACTGAAAGAATTTACAGATTTGACGGAAAATGGCCATTTGTAATACCGAGGCTAGATAGGGTTTCGTAGTTATTCTTGGTACTATTATTACTTGTCAAATCATTTGTTTAAACTGAAATACATTGTTTGTATTTGGTTTTTATCCCTAAGTCATGGACTGAGAGAAGGGAAGTTGCCTCTCATAAAGAAAAGTAAGTATTCAGCCATGAATAGTTCTGAGGCCTGGCACGTGCCCTTGGCCTTCTCTGTTTGTAATACCTCTACACCGTCTAAATCTCGAGTACAGGATCACAACAATCCAGGAGTAAGCCCAAAGACACAGGTGACCATTCTTGGCCACGCTTATAGCCTCGGATATGGATTAAGATATTTGGAGGTGGAGAATTCACCCTGCTCCACCCTGCACACTCTTAAAAAAAGACATAAATCACATTCCCTGGCCCGGAATTTACATAGTGGGTTTTTGGTCGTGAATGACCATTTTCGAAGGGATGCATCGTTTTCTGTGTGTCCCTCAAAGATCTCCGAGTTCTCAACCTGAGTTGGTCCGTCATTTCCCACTCCTCGGTGCTTGTAAAGGCCATCCGCCTCTAGATTTGGTCCATGACATATTGGGGTGTATAATTGTTCTCTTCTTTATCTCACGCGCTATTTTAAACCTTTTCAGTCACTTACTCGCATTCGCTAGGCCTGAAAAGCCAACCTAGCCTCGGCATCACAAATGGCCATTTTCGGTCAAATCTGTAAATTCTTTCAGTCGGCCCACATGGTTCGTGCCATTTAAATTGGGCTTTCCTGACACTTCCTGCTTCGCAGCACTTCCGAAGTTTTAAAAATCCCCTCAACACGACAGACAGGACAAGATGGTCGTCCAAGATGGCCATTTTCGAACATGTATGCCTCTTTTAAGTTTGGCCAAATGTGTGGGGGCAATATTTCAACATTTTCTGGCTCCTTGTGCTATTAACCACTTCGTGCCCATGCTACTTTGATTGGATTATAGCATAATCAGGGTTCATTGAAAAAAAATTTGTTGTTACGGTTTTCTACGAAATTTTATTCCACTGTCATAAACTCATTTTTGCAAAAAAATATGAAAACATTTTCCATAGTTGCGCTAAAGCGGTAATTTTTTTTTAAATTTGTAAAATATATTTTTTTTTGCTTGTCGCCACATGTGGCGAACCTGGGCGTGAAGAGGTTAAGGAACTATATGTATAGCTAGCTATCTATGCGAAAAATTAATAATCAGTCTTTGGTCAAAAATGGCGATTTTCTGCCAAAATGGGTGGACAAATTTTGGTTCCGTTGAAAAAAAATTCCTGCTCTGCTCTGGAGACTACCCCGATAATAAAAGAGTCCGTTAAATACTTATGGAAACATTGAATAACCCGAAATATATCTGAATTTTTTAGTCGGTTGTTTTGGACAAAAAAAGCTGAAAAAACTATTCTAGCAGTGCGTTTTCCTTGGTTAATTGGCTTAAGTTGTCTCCTAAGGGTTCAAACTAAGGGAAAGATCGACTTGGAAGGGTGTGCTCCTCGTTTTTTTTAATCAAAATCCGGTCGCTCTATCGGCGCATAATTCATGGATTTGCTGATATACGCGTCTATAAGTGTTTTTCTGAGGTCTGGGACGATTATTAGTTAGTAGGTTGATTTTTCTAGTTCTAAACATTACCGAATTTTAATTAAAACCTCTAACTTGTTACAAATGCTTTAAATAAATTAATAAAGAGGGACAGTAGCATAAATATATAAAAATTCAAGGAATTTGTAACTTTGCAAAATTGTAACACTACCATTAAAATAATACTGGCTTAAGATAGTTTACTTCTATGTACACGGACTAACTTGATTTTTTTCAAACTCGCTAATAATGAGTAGAAATTTTTTGTTTAAATTTTCTAAAATGCTTGGCGCACCCCTAGGTGGTAGAGGTAGAAAATGAAAAGAGTTTCCTAATCTAAAATATGAATTTTACAAAGGCTAAATTAGTCATGTTTCAGAATGAGAAACATAAACATATCTTTTTTTATTGGTATTTTATTTATGTACATTCAAGATAATTTTATAATCAATTAAAGTGTTTAATTTCTAATTATAATACTTACTGCAAACTTTGTCTTGCGGGCAGCATTTATATAAATCATCAGTAACCCTACAGTTGGTATCATTAAAAGTCGGAACGTAACACCTGGGCATTGCACAAGCCATGTTTCCAACTCTGAAACATCAGTTTTATATATTTATTTTTCTACGACCGATATAAAAAGAAGGCGTTTGCGCTTGCGTTTGTCATCGCAAAGTAGACGTTTCCCGAGGAGCGAGCGACAAAGTACTTTTTCACAACAACTATCTAAACGTCACTTTGCACAATTTTTATTGACCCGTTACCATGGATACGACATTCCATGGCTGACCACGGTACAGTCTGTATGTATTATTGCTTTTTATATTTAATTATATTTATGTTTCTTTTTCAAAGCGGTCGTAGAAAAAATTTTATGTATAGTGCGAGCGCAAAGCTCATTGCCGCTTTCGAGAGGTTCCTCTCTCAAGCGGCAATGTATCAATTTGCGCTCTTACCATACAAATAACTATTTTGTTCTATATAAACAATTTTATGTTCGACTTAGGCGGTTTCTTTTTAAGCCAAAATCTCTTACATTTCGTACTAGTACATAATGATTAAGTAAATTGGACTCTTATGTCAGTGTCATATATGACAGATTTTA
Source organism: Ocypus olens (assembly GCA_910593695.2). Classification (NCBI taxonomy): domain Eukaryota; kingdom Metazoa; phylum Arthropoda; class Insecta; order Coleoptera; family Staphylinidae; genus Ocypus; species Ocypus olens. The sequence continues at coordinate 15,767,128 of OU343063.1, read as the reverse complement.
ATTTTAATCAGAACATCCAATATATACTCACTCGTAAGCTCAATCGAATTCTAAACTGGCTCATTCATAAAGCCCTAAATTATGTACTTATTACATAAATAGCTATTTCGAAATAAAATAACTTGCAGCAGTAATTGTTTCTAGAGAATTATTTCAACAAGTTATTGTTTATTACTATTGCTGAATATTAATGCGGCATACTAAAACCGAAATACACTTTTTTAAACGGTTTAATCAAACATGTATTAATACCTATTGATTCCCCAACTGAACTATGGACCAGTTTCGAACCTATTTAGTTGTATCTATGTACAATGCATTTACAACAGATTTCGCCGCTATTACCTATTAATAATATTTCTTTTCGTTTTAAATAAATTATGTCAACCTTAAAGGTTTAATTGTATTTAGCCTTCTACTATAAACTTGTTTACTTACTTATTCTCTTCGGCAGAACAATGGCAAAATAAGCAAGGGCTTGTTCCTACAATCCTTTCGTCCGTCTGGTATATATTTCCAGCTATTTTGCACGTACCAGGTTTAGTTTGTCCATCTGGACATTTGTACGATAACGGACACCCTCCGCACTCTGCATAATTTGCAGTGCAACCAACTTGTTCATAATAATGAACTCCGGAGGTATGACAGTGCAGATGTGAATTGTCATAAATTAAATTTCCTGAAATTGAGAAAAAAATTGTGGGAGACATCTACATAAGAATATTTATTCTTTTGTAATCAATAGTCAAACTGTACAATTCCGAAGAAGTGTAATGTCACTTTGAAACATTTGTTATTTTATATTTTTTTAAATTCTAATGCATGAGTTGAGAATAATAAACGAATAGCATTTTTAATTGGGAAAAACCTTACTTGTTGCAGAAAGCATTAAATAGATTCAATAAAACGAAACGAAATATAGCCTAAATATATGAATATTCAACCTGTTCGTAACTCTGCAAGCAAAATTACGTCTTACTAAGACTATAAACAAATAACTTATTGAAACAACTACTTCCCTGGCTAGTGCCACTCGGCACGGATATTGAATGATACAAAAGAAATTTGCATGTTATTACCAGTACTACTAGCGAAATAACATTGGTTTAAGATCGTTTATTTCTACCCACAGGACTAACTTGAAAATTAAAGTAACTTGAATTTGAAAATTTTAAACTATAAAACTGAACCCCAAAATTTGTAAAAATTATTAATTAAGTAAATAGCCATCTGTAGACGCGTTTCGAGATTTATCTCTCTCTAACAAGGAGAGTGTGACTCACCGATTTGATCCATCTTTGGCACACATGTAGGTCATGACTAGGAGTGTAACAAGTAATAAGGCGCACTATTCAGCCGTTTTCGAGAAAAAAATTGATTTGATTCTAAAATTAAGATATTTAAATACATATGGATTTATAAAAACCATAAAAAGAAAATGAATGAACCTAACTTCAACAATGGGGTTCGATCCTTCGACCTTCCGACTACGAATCGGAGGTTTTATCGATGCGCCAAAAGGTTGGTATATGTTTGTTAACGCAAAAGGTATATAAACATACGAATGAATAACAAATTTAAAAACCATGTTTTCTCGAAAACGGCTGAATAGTGCGCCCTATACTTGCACCTGTTACACTCCTAGTCATGACCTACAGATGTGCCAAAGATGGATGAAATCGGTGAGTCACACATCTGATCCTCCCCTTGTAAGCGTATTTTATTCTTTAACATTCAATTTAAATGCGAAACTGCACTGATTAATTAATAATTTTTACAAATTTTAGGGTTCAGTTTTATAGTTTAAAGTTTTCAAATTACATTTAGTTTAATTTTCAAGTTAGTCCTTTGGGTAGAAATAAACAATCTTACACCAATGTTATTTCGCTAGTAATACTAGTAATAACATGCAAATTTCTTTTGTATCATTCAATATCCGGCATGGCACTAGCCAGGGAAGTAGTTGTTTCAATAAGTTATTTGTTTATAGTCTTAGTAAGACTTAATTTTGTTTGCAGAGTTATGTACAGGTTGAATATTCATGTATTTAGGCTATATTTCGTTTCGTTTTATTGAAAAGCATTTTATTTAACAATCAAAAATTTTATGCGGCGATCATGTTGCTTTCTCCGATTTAATAACAAAACAGTTTTTAGTGGTATTCAATATACATATAGAATTGCACACGAACAGACATATCTTATCAACTACTAAGTATATTAAAATAAAACTTTGAACATATGCTTTATTTGGTAATTTGAAAAAATTAAAAGCTTTTGGTAAAATTTTGTGCATCGGATGGGTTTTTACCTTAACGGTGTCTCGTTTTCTTTTTATATGTTTTTACTTTCTCCGTTACGAAGTACGAGAAAGTATTGTGATCGTGATTTTTTTTCCAAAAAGTTTTTTTACGGAAATATCCGTTTTGGGGTCCCTAGATGCCATTTCAACAATTTCTGGAAAAAAACATTTTGTGTCTGTGTGTGTGTCTGTGTGTGTGTGTGTGTGTGTCTGTGTGTGTGTGTGTGTGTGTCTGTCTGTGTGCGCTGTATCTCCAAAACTAATAGAGCAATTGATATGAAACTTTCAACATACGTCTTATTTGATAATCTGAAGAACTGAAAAGCTTTTGGTAAAATTTTGTACACCGGAAGTGGGTGTTTACCTGAACTGTTTTTTGTTTTTTGCCAATATTTTCTTAAATATGAAAAATATCACAAAAATATTTAAACTAATATTGAAGACAACAAAGAAATGAACAACTTTTGCTTGAAAATATTTTTCATAAAATCATTGCTATTCGAGAAAAAAAATTATTATTTTTTTTTTAAATTTTTGGTTTATAATTATGAAACGATAATAGTTACAGCAAATTTGTGTGAATAATAATTGTAGAGAATACCAAAATGAACAACTTCTAAAGAATAAGTTTTTTTCGAAATCTCTTTAGTTTTTGAATTTGAAGTATAATTTTTCCATCTTTCATAATTTTGACGTTTTAAACGTCAGTTTCATCCGAGTTTACGCAACGCTCGATGTACATTTAAAATATGATTTAAATTGAAAATAAACCATGATAGCGTAAATATAAATGATACCATCAAGTCGGAGAAAGTAACATGATGGCCACATCACCATTTTTTACTTTACTGACAGAAATAAAAAAAAATTGAACATTTTTAATGATACGTTTCACGTAAACTTATTGATTAAAAAAATAATAAAAAATTAACATTTTCTTAATCTTCTGTTTATCAAATTTAAATTAATAATAATTATAGAGAATGCCAAAATAAATAAGGAATTTTCGGAAACTCAATTGGATTTGAAAATCAGTAATATCACTATCAACATTAAATTAAAGAGAGACCCATGATGGCCACATCAATATTTCTTACAATAGGTTTTTGTGGTTAATTAATTTATTAATAGTATATAACTAGTTTATTTATTTAAATTTTATATTTTGCACTCACCACGTATTACGGAAATTTCTGCAGCTACCACGAATATTATTAAGATAAACATGTTGACGTTGATAGCATTCGAAACGTTGTGGTTGGTAATTATTGGTTTACGAACTTAAAATGCAAATTTATTCGTCATATATTTAAAATATACCTCATATATTCATAACAAAAGCATACTGTACAATTTAAATTGCTACTATTTCGTTATCAAGGCTGTTATGAGTGAACATTGATTAGGATTGGTATTCCCAGCAATAATAGAATTTAAAAAAATATTATGGATTACCACGTTGTAATGATCGCTACCATCCTCTTCATTAAGAATAGAAATATTACTCTAAAAAGACAATACCTCATCTTAAAGAGCTAAGGCCTGATTAAAGAATAAGTTTATTCAAGAAAATAGGTTTTTCCGCTACCGACAGCGTAAATAAGCATTGCATCCATAGTTACAGGTACCGTAATTATTATTGTCATTAAGTTCCGTGTTGCTTATTAATTTTTCTCCGCTACCGGAAATATAATACTTAAAAAAGATCAGAAAATATTCAGCTTCTAACAGTGAAACTTTCTGCAGGCATGGATGCAAATGAAGCTGCGAATATTGTTAGAACCTGTTACCGACAAAATCGAAAAGGTATGGGCCCTGTTACGACTCTTTTAAGCAGTGGTTATGTAAAAAGGATGCCGATGCTATAGGTATAGACGAAAATGTGTTGCTCGCCTATATGTTAGAGCGTTACGTTTCTGTTTATTATTTTCCTAGGTTCATAAGTAAAAATTAAGTTCCGTCGCCAAGGACAACAAATACCACGAATATTATCATCCACTTACGGTACCTGTAACTATGGATGCAATGCTTATTTACGTTGTCGGTAGCGGAAAATAGTTATTTACGCAACAATCGGCTCCGCCTAGGCTCATATTCGCCTACCTCAAAATGTTTTGTACGGGAGATGTACTTTGCCAACGCAAAGGTCACGTGGATCGCCCAGTAACAGTCATAACCAATACGAATCACGGGCGTGTTTTGAATCAGGTGCTGCAATCGCCGGAACGAAGCCTCCGAAGATCATCATTAAAATTGAATATCAGTGATCGATCGCTTCGTCGAGTGTTCAAGAATATTGGTGGGTTTGCATACAAAATACAGACCGGACAGCGTCTGACTACAGCTGATAAGCGTGTAAGAGCCGAATACTGCGCACGTGTATTGGCTACGGATTATGAGGACGCATCGTTCTTGTCGAATGTTTGGTTTTCCGATAAAAGCCATATTCATTTAAACGGAAACCTTAACAAACAGACAAAACGGTTCCTTGGATTCGAACGCCCCGATATAACCGTCGAGCAATCCCGTGTTATAGTGACCGTGTTGCAATTTGGTACATGGGCACATGGCATATTGGGCCCGTATTTCATTGAAGATGACGATGAAAAGCCGTTAACTGTGAATTAGGAGCGCTACAGTGAACAGGTTACCACACCATTTCTGCATGATCTTCAGAGATTTTATCGTGCCAGTAACCTACCACGTAATCAACAATGGTTTCAATAGGACGGGGCAACCTGTTACTCGGCTAGGGAGTCTCTTCGAATGCTGCGCAATTTTGAGGATCGACTTATTTCGCGTGGCACTGATCAGGGACAACCGTAAAATTTTGAATGAGCTGTTGTAGGTAACACACAGTGGGGTGCAATCTTTATCCGTGCCGAAGTGTAGTAGAGTTGGGATGCTCGCAAGGGACATATCACAGGCAAGTGCAACGCTGAGGACTGTCGCGTAGAAGTTACAGAACTTCCATCTAAAGGCACCAATAAATCCTTCCAGATTGGCATCGATGTCAGTATTTATAATTTAGTAAATTCGCCCGACTTCTGGCCAGCTGGAATAATAGTTCGTCGCTTCAATTTCGCATCGCGCATTAATACTCGCAAATCACCGAGCGCCGTCCAAGCGAACGAAAATTTCCTGCGGCGCGCTCCAGCGCAGAACGGACCGTGAGATCCAAAAATAAAAAATCTGTATCCGTAAATACTGTAAATATTTTATTTCTGAATATATGTTCACTTAGAAACAAATGCAACGAACTTGAGGCGTTTGCTAGTAATGACTCTCTTCACTATACAGTGTTAGGCATTACGGAGCATTGGCTATTGCAAAATGAAATTTTAAATTTAAAAATTGGCAATTACATTGCCTCTGATTATTTTGCACGCACCACTCCATACGGTGGTTCGTTATTGCTGGTACCTGAACAATTTCCTTCAGTGAGAAAATTAAATTTGCAATCGTTCAGCATGGAGAGAGTTTCCGAAATGTCAGGCTGCAACCTGTCATTTGATCAGCACATATTTTATATCATAAATGTGTATCGTCCACCATCGGGTAATTTTAGGTTATTTCTTAATATTGTGCACGATGTTCTTTCAAGCTTGAACGCGATTGACAAAAATGTCATAATCGGAGGCGATTTTAATGTGAATTTTAATTTGGCAACTAATAACTCCAATACCTCAGAAGTCTTGAACCTAGTAGGAAACTTCGGTCTATTTGAAATAAAATTTCAACACTCGGTTTGATAAAAAAATTGGCAATGTCTTCACAAATTTGAACATAAATTGTTTTAAAGTGGCACCAGCTAATATCGGTATACCCGACCACGTGGGCATAACGCTTTGTCTAAACATTAATCACTCAACTACTGTGAACGGCTATGCTTACGAAACTAGGCCGTATACAAAGCAAGGGACTTATAATTTTTTCAACCTGGTGATAAATACGGATTTTAATTTTGTAAAATCACGCGATTGCTCCATAAATCATAAGTTTGATCTCCTACTCGACATCTTACAAGAGACTACTAAAAAAGCTTTTCCTATCAATCATGGTAGGAAGCAGTCAAGTTCCGCTGCTAAATGGTTTACAGATGAGCTGAAAGTAATGCGCGGCACACTAGAATTTTTAGATGGGTTATGTCAGCAGTACCCTACAAATGAAAATAAGAAGATGCTCAGGAATGAGGTCCGTCACAAATATAGAGCAGCCCTTCGTACGGCCAAGATCAAAGCAAACGACAATCTAATTCGAAGCTCACACAATAATCCTAAAACAATGTGGAAAATTGTCAATTCTCTGAAACCCACATTAAGCCGAAACCACACTGACAGCAAAATACCCAGTCATGATTTTAACGTATTTTTTACCAACACTGCAACTAACATACTTAACGAAATACCAAAGAGCAACCACGACCCAATCGTCTACGTCGCAAGTGGCTTCTCCTTTATCAATCCTGAATACTTTCAGTTCAGGGTGGCTGTACGAGAGGCTATAGATTCACTAAAAGCTAGTAACTCCAGAGACATATATGCATATCCATTGATCTCATAAAATCAGTGAAAAATTTACTCATTCCACTGTTGACAGTATTAGTTAACCAATGTATTGAATCAAGCACCTTCCCGGACTCCCTAAAGCTAGCAAAGGTAGTGCCGATACCTAAAAAAGGCGATGATAGCGATTTAAATGATCACAGACCTATATCCATCCTTTCCGTCATTTCAAAGATTTTGGAAAGGATTATGTTCAACCAACTGTCCGCTTATATGGAATTTAATATATTGGATTATCGCCAACATGGTTTTCGAAAGAATAAATCCACGATAACTGCGGTTCTGGAGTTTCTGGAGAAGTGTATGAATTCTTTTGAAGCTAACGAATATCTGCAAGCCACGTTTGTCGACGTCTCAAAGGCGTTTGACTCAATCTCACACGAAATCCTTATTCGTAAACTCTACATGTACAATATACACCCTAGTGCGTGCCGCTTAATAAGCTCATACCTTCTTAATAGAGCCCAATGCGTCGGAGCTGGTGGGGTAAGATCCTCCTTTCTGAACATTACATACGGGGTGCCTCAAGACTCAATTTTAGGCCCTTTATTATTTCTCATTTTTATAAATGAGGAGAAAGTGAACTTATCTTATATGCAGACGACACGACAATAGTAAATTCAGCACCAACCGAACTGGAGAGTATTGCTATGAGGAACTCATCATTCATGCGTGTAAACGAATGGTTTAAGTGTAACAGGCTTAAATTAAATCCGGATAAAACTATCAACATGGTATTCACACTGAAACACTTAGATGCAGCGCTCAATGAAGTTTATAGTGACAACGCGAAGTTCCTGGGGCTTTTCGTTGCCCAGAAATTAACCTGGCACAAACAAGGTGATTACTTAAAACATTGCCTGAATAGTGACGTTTTTTATTGCGGAGACTCTACAACTCCGTATCTAAAGTCATTTTAAAATCTGCCTACCATACCACCTTCGAAAGCCGCTTGCGATATGGATTGTTGCTCTGGGGCCACTCTGCTATAGCACTCAAAGTGTTTAAATTACAACGGAAAGCAATCCGCGTGATGTGTGGAGCACATTATCAGGCTGATTGTAAACCACTATTTCAATTAATAGGAGTCATGTCTCTTCCATGTCTGTATTTTCTTGAGTGCCTTGTTTACATTAAAACTAGGAGTGAAGACATGTGTCATCATGGGGATATGCACCCATACAATACAAGGAACAGAGACAACTTATATCCGAAATCAAATAGATTAGAGAAGACCAAAACAGGTACAAGACATATAGCGATAAAATTGTTGAATGCACTTCCATTAAACATTAGGCACTTAAACACAAATAGCTTCAAAACGAAAATAAAACGCACATTATTAGAAAACCCATATTACTCTATTGATGAATTTGTAAACAATATCTCCGAGGACATACTTAGGTCTTAAGAAACACTGCACAACTTAACTTGCATTATGTATGTAAACCAATAAAAATTATTATTTTAATTTAAATTTTAATTTTAAAGCCGCTGTGTACTATATGTTTCTAGTTATATTTTATTTATTACCATTGTAATTTTATATGTATTCTGTATTTATATTTATTGACGAGTGTAATGATATGTTTATCGCTGGCACAATAAAAATATCTATCTATCTATCCATCTAGCGTTTGTAATATATTTGGGGATCCTATTAAATACAGTTGCACAATCTTATAATTTCAGCTTTTACAATGTTTTTCCAGTAAAGGTAATGTATGTGCTCTTTTCAGTTTCTCGCGTCATTTCCATGGCAGTCTTTAAACAAAAGCAAAATATGATATAAACCGAAAAGAACCATCATTAATAAGTAAAAATATATACAGTAAATGCGTATATTTGTAGTTCCATTTTTCGGTATTTTGACCGCGTTTCAACGATTTCGCAACACTGTGCTGCGGTTCTAATGCACGTTATTTGGCAACGGTTGTAAGACATTGCGGTTTCACCACCTATTTCTGATTTGAATTAATGTAAAATTCATCTAATCTGTTCCTAAAGAACATCTTCGCAAGATTTGTAGGGGTTATTTTTTGATTTGGTGGCGCATTTTCGAGGAATGCTTTTTCAAATTTGTCACAGGGTGGATACCCCTTTAAGAACGAATTGAAAACGCTTCTTCGTCGTATTTGTACAATTCTTTGATAGATTAGCCAGATACAGGATCGTCTTTTTCACGCGACCACTACCTTCTGCCTTCTTCGGGACGACAAAGGAAGATGGTACAAAGGTCTTGTTTACCACAACACTCAGCGGGGTCTCAAGTTTACGATGTTGTAAAGCGACCCAAAAATCTGGCGTGTGCGGAAATCGGCCGGTCCTTTTTACCTGCTTGTCAATACAGATATTTAATGCGTCGGAACATGATTGCAATAATGAAATTCATAAAAAAATTATTATCAATAAGAATATCAGCTGTTCAATAAAAAAGGATTGATAAATTCATGCAAAAAATAAAAAAAATGCTATTACTAAGTATGCGATTTAATTCGCAAATGTAAACGTAGACAAATTATTAAAATGATTATACAAAAAACACTTTTATATATAGAGTGGGGCACCTCATACGACTTTAAAAAAAAACATAACTTTAATGTGGATCTAAGCTAATATTTGAAAAAAACCAGTGTAACATTGATAATAATCATAAAAATTGATCAAAAAATGTATATATTCGACAAAATTTTCTGGAACCATAAAATCTTATTCATTTCATTTCAAGCGGTTGGCAGTTTTTTGTATTATAAATAATATAAATGTCAACGAATGAGATTTTGATAAAAATGTATTCCTTATATGACGTTCATTTTGGCATTCCTCAGAAATTTTGTTTATATAAATTTTGTATAACTATTATCGTTTTATAATTATATATAGATTGAAAATGACAACATTTTTAAATTTGTTTTTTGTCCTCGAAAATTTTATTAAAGTTTATTGAAAATATTTACTAACACAAATTTACTGATTTGTAGAAAAATAATTGAATTGAATGCGAGTTCATTGACTTTTCTGTTTGTGAATTGTAATTAATGAAACAAAGAAGACATTATTTTTACTTTCTCCGTTACGAAGTACGAGAAAGTATTGGGATCGTGATTTTTTCCAAAACATTTTTTTATGGAAATATCCGTTTTGGGATACGATAATAGTTACAGCAAATTTATGTTAATAATAATTGTAGAGAATGCCAAAATGAACAACTTCTACAGAATAAGTTTTTTTCGAAATCTCGTCAGTTTTTCGGTAAACCGAGTTTTTGAATTTGGAGTATAATTTTTCCATCTTTCATAATTTTGACGTTTTAAACGTCAGTTTCATCCGAGTTTACGCAACGCCCGATGTACATTTAAAATATTATTTCAATTGAAAATAAACAATAAAAACGTAAATATAACATAAATGGCTACGATACCATCAATTCGGAGAAAGTAACATGATGGCCACATTAACATTTTTTTAATATGCCTGTTTTTTAGGATAATTAACAAAATGGTGATGTGGCCATCATGTTACTTTCTCCGAGTTGATGGTATAGCCATTTATATTTACGTTTTCATGGTTTATTTTCAATTGAAATTGACGTTTAAAACGTCAAAATTATGAAAGATGGAAAAATTATACAAATTCAAAAACTAACGAGATTTCGAAAAAAACTTATTCTTTAGAAGCTGTTCGTTTTGGCATTCTGTACAATTATTATTCACATAAATTTGCTATAATTATTATCGTTTCATAGTTATAAACCAAAAATTAAAAAGAAAATAATAATTTTTTTTCTCGAATAGCAATGATTTTATGAAAAATATTTTCATGCAAAAGATGTTCATTTCTTTGTTGTCTTTAATGTTTGTTTAAATGTTTTTGTGATATTTTTCATATTTAAGACATATAAGATATTGTTCATAATAGCTATTTATGTAAGTCCACAATATAGCACTTTCTTGGACAAGACGTTTTATGGCCGAGCGAGCGAAGCGAGAGAGGCTAATAACGGAGGCGAGTCCATGAAGTGCTATTGTGGACGAGTTACATACAAAGCTTTATGTTCGACTGCTTTTAGCATTTTTGGAATTCATTTAAAATACAAGCTGAAGCAATTTATTTATATATATTTTAAATATAGTGTGCATTTGCTGCCACACTAATGTCAGTCATTGTAAATTTCATAGAAAATCGATGATTAGGTTAAACAATTTAACTCGCACAATAAACGTCCAAACCTTGCAAACTTCTTCAGGAGTAAGTGTAATGAATAATAGTAAGTACTATCGCTATAATCCACTATCATAGTTGATCTCTGTTTTGCATGAGTAATTTGCATTATATTTATTAGGTGTTCTAACCAAAATTAAAATCTGTCATTTCTGACACTGACATAAGAGTCCAATTTACTTTATCAATTATGGGACTAGTACGAAATGGACACCATTTTGGCCTAAAAACAAACCCCCAAAGTTACTATTTTCGTACAGTCGAACATAAAATCATTTTTATTCGAGAAAAAAAATTTATTATTATTTTTGGTTTATAATTATAAAACGATAATAGTTACAGCAAATTTATTGATAATAATTGCAGAGAATGCTAAAATGAATAACTTATAAAGAATAAGTTTTTTTCGAAATCCCTTTAGTTTTTGAGTAAACTGAATTTTTGAATTTGAAGTATAATTTTTCCATCTTTCATACTTTTGACGTTTTAAACGTCAGTTTCATCCGACTTTACACAACGCTCGATGTACATTTAAAATATGATTTCAATTGAAAATAAACCATGAAAACGTAAATATAAATGGCTATGATACCATCACGTCGGAGAAAGTAACATGATGGCCACATCACCATTTTTTACAGAAATTGTTGAAATGGCATCTAGGGACCCCAAAACGAATATTTCCGTAAAAAAATTTAAAAAAAAAAAATCACGATCACAATACTTTCTCGTACTTCGTAACGTAAAGTAAAAATTAACGTACATACATTAAATTAAAGTTACGAACAGGTTGAATATTCATATCTTCAAGAAAACGAAATGTAGCCTGAATATATGAATATTCAACCTGTTCGTTTTCTTGTATTTATCTAATGCTTTCTGCAACAAGTAAAGTTGTTTCTTATTTATTCATATCTTCATTATTTTACTGTACTATAATTTTAAAATCTAAAATGACGACCTTAAACTAATGTTATAATAACAGTAGAAATACTCATAGATGTTATCAGTATAATTATGTTTTTAAGGATTCATTGCATAAACATGCGTTACGGGATAGTGTTAACCCAAAGTATAATTTTTATTCACGAAATAATTTAAGTTGATATCCATCCGTAAATGACATTATTTATCTATACATTAATAATTAAACAACAGTCATTTAAGTTGGGCTGTCACCCGGAAATGAACTATTTTTACAACCAATGTACAATTTTAGTATATAAGCGAAAACATTTTTCTTCTGTATAAAAAATTGAGAACCAAATTCTATGTATTTTTCTGTCAATGAAATAGTTTAAAATCCCCTTGAAAATGCCCTGATGAGGCAAAACTGTTTGTATACCTGCACACGCCCGGATATGCGACCGACCCCATCTGGAACCGAAGATTTTACTACCCTATAAATTTGAGTCCCCGCTGAGTGTTGGGGTAAACAACGCCATTGTACCATCTTCCTTTGTCGTGCGGAAGAAGGCAAAAGTCTACGGTCCTCTTTTTCACGCTCATTGGTGATCCGTTATTTTTTTATCTCGACATTTCCGAAAAATGGGTTATATTTAAACAAAAGAGGTTATATTTTATGACAGTAGGCACCGTTGCCATAAGTACACTTGAACGATTGAAGCAATCATTTAATATGTGAACTGGGCAACGTTACTAGAAATCTGACGTTTAATAATTTTTGTTTACGAAAATGTTATAATGTGCGCATTATTTAATTGCATGGACAGCATTAATGGGGTACATTTAACACTCAATTTCATTAAACACGCATTTGTGTGTTTAATATGGTTAATAAACACGTTAATTCGCGCTTTAATTCACAGAACGCGATTTATGATAATATTTTGTTTCCCCTGTTTAATACCGATTTTTTTTTCAATTGTAATTGTAATTACAACTTTAATTTCGATTTTGATTTTCTTTTTTTACTTTCTCCGTTACGAAGTACGAGAAAGTATTGTGATCGTGATTTTTTTTTCAAAAATTTTTTTTACGGAAATATCCGTTTTGGGGTCCCTAGATACCATTTCAACAATTTCTGCAATTTTTTTTTGTGTCTGTGTGTGTGTGTGTGTGTGTGTGTGTGTGTGTCTGTGTGTGTGTGTGTGTGTGTGTGTGTGTGTGTGTGTGTGTGTGTGTGTGCCTGTGTGTGTGTGTGTGTGTGTATGTCCCCACATATTTGTGGCACTTTGTGTGTGCTACATCCTGAATTGTGGCGGAGGCGCGTTCTTGTGGCACCTTACCCTCCGTGCCACAAGTACATTCGGCTATTTCTCCATTGCTTCATATGTCACACTTACGACATTTAGTACCAATGTTAAAGAAGATCAGATTATTTCAGTTATCTATACGAAAATTCTCTAAAATCATTCTCACGAAAGTTATGATACCTTAAAAATAATTGTGTGTATGACGCCACATCATGGGTACCGATCATGTGTGCTACACACCAAATTGTGACAACCCTTGTTGGTAGCGCCACCTGGAACAAAATATGCTGCGTTGCCGACCTATCCCACATACCTACCGAGGGGATCGCATTGTTTGCTCAATTCTCGGGTTGGAAATAGATTTACAGTTGGCGTTAGGACTTGCAGTGTCCATTCATAAATATTTCAATTAAATAAATAACATAAATTATTAATAAATAAATATTGAAATATTAAAATATTAATGAAATAAGAAATTGTGAGTAGAGAAATTAATTAAATTAATAACAGTAATTATTAATAAATAAATAAAAATTGAATTATTTATGAAACATAAAATTGCAAACAGAGAAATAAAATGTACAATTAAATGTTAAAAATGCACGGAATTTCTTGTAATTGTCTAAATTATTATTGTTCTTGACAATTAATACCCAACTTAAATTGATTTTTTTGTTCCCACTTTACTTGAATTACAGTTAAAATTATGCATAAATTATGCAAATTCACCAAATTAAATAGCATTTATTTATATTAATTTATTGGATTCTGTTTTAAAGATTAAACGGGTTCGGGATGATAAAATGATACAAATATTATTACAATCTTTATATGTATATAAAAAGTGCATGTAATATAATTTATTTCGTATTCAATTAACAAAATTTTCCCACTTTCTTTGAATTTTTAATTTTATCTATATGATTTTTAACACAAAATTTAATGTCAGTCCAACCGCGTGAAGATAATATAGAATTGCTATTCATACATTTTATGCAGTTTACTTTTCCTGGTACAGTATTTCTTTTTATGTGCGTTGCAAAAAACTTCAACACTGCTCCTTTCTCTGCACTAGAGCATTATACATCATATTAAGGATACAAATAGTTTATGATTAATTTTGAAATAGCACTAAACAATATTAATAAATATCATTACCTGAACATGTACGGGGAACAGGTACTTGAGTCGACACTTATATTAAAAAAATATTTTTTTAATGGAATAAAACATGTTTAAATAATTCTAATTAATCCCATCATATAGAAAAATAATTGATTTATATTACTAACAAAAATTTGCTTCAAAATTATATGATAAAATATACATTAACACAAGGTAAAAGTTTTAGCATGTAAAATCCTATGGCCCACGATAAAAAACATGCTGTATATCTAACGGTCAATCCATGTCAAATCAACCAATGATAGTCGCTAATTTTTTTTTATTTTCCAGAAGTTTTAGCTATTTTTTAAATTTCTAACCAAAAAGCTAATAAAGTCTCAGTGATGAAATTTTAACCACTTAGTATAACACCATTAAAGAACGTTTTGTGAAAATATTGGGTTTTTAAAGTGTGTCCCTTCCGAGATATTTCAGATCGAAAATACCTGATTTTAGGAAAATTGCAATATTTGAAGACCCTTTAAAAAAGGATGTAACACTCTGGCCTGATACTTTTTAGGGAAGTAGTATACTATAGACACTATATCCACAAAAAATGAATTTGAGTCTTCGTTTTATCTTTAACACTTTTAATTTTTAAAGAGAAGCTTTTTATTTTGGAAACGTTAACATTTACCTATTTTCTGCTAATTTACAATTTAGTATAGGCCTATATATATATATATATATATATATATATATATATATATATACTTAACAGAAAAAATTGTACATTTTATGTTCTTTAACATGGTTTCTTTTTGAACCAAATATCTCCAAAAACCGAGGAGCTACAGAGTTTAACGTAAATCTCTACAAAATGCAAAATAGGCTGACCCACCAATACAAAATGGCTGTTCACAAAAAAAACTGAACATCTGAAAAATTAATGCATAGCTGTTTTCAACTCTCTGAATATACTACAACATAGGTAAAAAAACGAAAATAGATAAATTTTGTCAGAGACCTTTTCAAATTAAATTGGTTGATTTGATTGACCCCTAAGAATTTTTAGTGACAATCTAAAGACAATAATCAAACAAACTGTTTTAAAAATATGTTTACTTCTTAAAAATAATATTTATTGTTTCAAAATTGTCTAACAATAAGTAAGAAGTTCGTTTGAAATGCATCTCCCTAAATATATGTTCATGAACGCTGGAATATTTAGGTTGGTTCATATACTTACATGTTTGTTTGCAAAATATTAGGAAAAGTTGATAAAAACCAAAGAAATTATGAGCGATTAGATTTTTCACCATAATTGCTTTGAATAGTATGAGAGTGCTGTCTTTATTCTGACAACAATTAAAATGTAACTCATTCTAATTTGGTTTCTGTATCGAATAGAAAATTCAGCAATGTACATTGGCGATTTACATTGTATCTATATGTTTATGCAAACTCCTGCTTCCCATACAGATGGCAAAAAAAGGCAATAGCATAACAAAAAACGTGTATTGTAACTTGTTACTCAAGAGTGAAAAAATAAAATTAAAATATTTGGGATTTCACACGAGTTACCGCGCTTGTCATCAATTGAAAATCTATAAATAGATTGTTAATAATTTTCTTAAAATACAATCCGGAATGAATTTTGAGTAAATTTTCAAATCGATGGTAATTATTATTACATTTTTTCACTTAAATTATTACAGATTTTCAAGAACTTATACTTTATTCTCATGGATTTATCCCACAACTTGCGGATGGGGTGTTTGCAGGTTTCTATGGATTAATAATTATAATTAATTTTTAGTAAATTTATAAAGTTTATAGGAGAGACATATTTCATTTCATTTTTTCATTTGAATGGCAAAAATATTGTTATTTTCAAATAACAACCTACCTTGTTGTTTACTTTTTAGATAGAGCATTTTTAACTACAATACAATACTATTTTTTCTCCACGACCACTGTAGAATTTAAGCATTCTGAAATCAATTTTGATCATAGAACGTACACATTCTCACTCTTGTTATGGATCAAAATAAAATGCACTTATGCGTTTTGCATGTAATTCATTCCATAATAACTAATGGAATGAATATTCTCACACCGTTTCGAATAAAACAATTAGCCTTGGATATCACAATTGTCAAAATACTATAAACATAACCACAAACGCGATAATAAAACGTAAGTTCTTTGTGTTAATTATAATTAATATACTAATACAATAATTATTGTATTAGTCTATTTTATCTGGTCGAGGAGAAAGTATAGTCTACTACTAGGTAAGAATGGAAATTCTGATGCTAGTCCACTCGCATCGAATTTCCATTTTAACCTTGTTACAGAGTATACTATTATACCCTCGCCTAAGGCATTTTTCAAGTTAATTTGACTAAAATAAGCGCTGCGTGTCTAAAATTTGTCGCATAATAACAATTTTTTTTAAATTATTTACCAAATTCAGTATTGCATCAAACTAAAGTTGATTATTTTGTTGCTATAACAATACACTTTTTTATTCTTTATGGAGATTTTTCTCTAGTAATTTTTTTTAAGTTGCATTATTAGAAATTTTTTGAGTAATTTCGTTTTGAAAATAAAAGCAACAGTGCGTTGTCCTAGCAACAAAACGATAAGTTCCAACGAATATCCAACATCATCACTAAACGCATTATTAAATTCCAAAGAACTTGTATACAAATCATTTTCGGATTCGGTAAATAAAATAAAAGTAAAGTCATTACGCAAAACCCTGACCGCTTATTTAGTCGATTTTTTTTTGAAAATGTTATTGTATTTGCAACCACATTTAATTGATGAAAATAACATTTTCTCATACCAGATTTACATTCCTTCCTTACAATTAGTTCAGTGATTTTTTAATTAAATTACGTTCATAAAACTCACATAAATGGATATTTTGTATATGCTGCACTGTCAAATAAGCTCCAATTATGTGTCTAATATTAATTTCTTGGTTTATTTGATCCATTCTCATTTTACTGTAAATGTGTAAATGTTGTTATGTGTTAATTGCTATTGTGTGTTAGTTTGGACCGGATATTGGGATGTGACGCATTCATTCGACGAATTCCTTTTAAAATTTAAAGGGCGGTCCAAAACAGGTAGAACACTTGGGGGTGACGAATGCTAACATCTGCGAAAGATAAATATTTGAGGCCTGGCTCCTACTTCTATACATATTTAAAAATAGACTTTTATTATTGCTATTTAAATTAATAACTTTCTGTAAATTTCTTGCTCTTTCAAACTGAATTTCAATGGCTATTGTAATGCACGCTAGAGAAATAAATCTTCGATTTTTTTATTACGTCCATTTTCTCAATAAAACTTTATTCATACATTTCTTATAGATTTTAATATAGAAATAAATACCAATCAATAATAATAACTTACTACAAAAAATAATGTTGGTAAAAATCAAACTATTATCTTTTAATTTTTATGCTATTAAGGAATTCATTATTTTTTGCTGCCCAAAACAGCGAATGGATAAAATAAACCATGAAATGAACATTAGATACATAATTTGCGAATATTTGAACGTGTGAAATACCCGAAATGTCCATTTATGTGACGTTTATAAATTCAAAACTTACTAAAGTAAGGAGATATTGTAAATCTAAAAAAAATATGACTTACATCTACATTCAAATCCTTATTTCGAATAACTCTATCGACTTTTTTCTGACTACATAGTTTCGACAAATAAGTGTGTCAGTTTCGGACATAATTATTTTTTAAATGAGAACCGAAACTTCCAAATGACGAGTGTATCCTAAAATAAGTTTTTCAAAGCAAAAATTTTGTAAATCAGGGCTTGACGTTACTAATATGGCGGAATCGTAAGTGGTTTTTTCTACCGTTTGTTTACTCATGACTTTACTAGTTTAGAGTTTTTCGAACAATTTTAAATTGTATATAACATTTACTAAATTAAAAATTGGTGGTTAAATAATAGCCTAAATTATACTATTTCAAGTAACGTTCGATGATTTTATAAACTTATATTTGCCTGAGCTATAAATCTGAGATATTTTTTCAGCTAAATCGCCGGAAATAAATAATGAATACCAATATAATATTTAATAAAAAATGTATTGGTTTTGATTTTCAAAAGTAAACTGATTTTTCTTCGAATAATGAATAATGCATAATTTACGGTATTAAACCTGTATTTGATAATCCTTTTGTGCCGTAAATTGTGTGTGTAATAGAGAAAAGTTAGACAGAACAACATAATGACAAATCTTTTTTTTTTCATTTTAAAATTTAATTTGAATTCATAAATTTTAGAATAATTTGCCTAATATTATAAACATAGTAAGATATGCTAAATTTGCGAAGTAAAAAAAATATAAATTGTGTTAATTGTGAGTTAAAATTATAAAACGTATCGGGAAGCAGCTGAAATATTTAATAAGAAACATCCAGACACAAATGTACATACAATAATTAATATTTTGAAATGAAAATAATTAAAACATATGGATATGTTAAAAATAAATTAAATAACAAACGTCGATAACTGAGGACTTTAAAGTGAGGACTTTAAATGTAATGTTATCTACAATAGAATATATTAAATATTAGCTGCGCAAAAGGGTAAAGATATGATGGCAAATATTTTGAAAGCACACAAATTCCACCCATATAAACCACATTAAAACCTAGAGATTATGTTAGTGGTTTCAATTTTTGTTCTCTTATCCAAGGAGAGTTAGAAGAGCATCCATTTTGGGTTAGAATAATCATGTTTGAAGATGAAGCTTCATTTAATTCAAATGGTACAGTGAGTTCCCAAAATTGTCGATGATGGAATGACCTTCAACCCTAACTAACTAACGAAATAAATATTCATTACTGTAGTATTGTGTACATTTTTATCTGGATGTTTGTTATAATATATTTCAGCTGCTTCCCGATACGTTTTATAATTTTCAATCACAATTAATACAATTTCTATTTTTTCTCCAAACTCAATGTCACCGGAATTACTATTCATTTATAATGTTTAAATAATATCTGATGTTTAATGACAGACCTGTCACTGTCATTTCAACATTTGAAATATCAATGTGCATGTATCACTGTAGAGAAAAAGAAAAATTACAAAATCTTATTTTTAGCAACAGGTATACATGACTGTATGATTGAACCCAGTTTTCAATTCTAAATAACTTTTCTTTATAACAGTTCTTGATATTGTCAAAAATAAAGGTACTTTATTCTGGAACAAAATTCATATTTTCACACAAACTCCGTATATGACCAAAAAAATTTGACAGCTGATGGTTGCATTTTAGGTTTTGGACCATGCAGAACTTTTTATAAAGAATAACTTTTTTCCTAAAATTAATTTTCAAATGGGATGGTTGAGAAGCTGCAAACTAACATCATTTATTACAATGCAAAAAAAAAATTAAATATATTGATACCAACATAAGCACAACTTATAAGATGAATTGATATGTAGTGTATTTTTTACTGTGAACTTTTAAAGTTTTCATATTAAGTTTTAAGTGGTACTATATTAAAATTTAATTATTTAACTGTTGATATGTTAACTTTGATAACCGAAATACGAGAAAATGTAATTCATGTCAATGTCATTTTCCTAAAAATTAAGCAAAAACCTATGAATTACAATCTATTGTCTGTTATAAAAATGTTCTAATTATAAGAACAATCAGTTCGCTGTAAAAAGATAAAATTTTAATATGGATTTTAAGCAAATATTTTCATATGTTAAAATATGGTCCA
Source organism: Ocypus olens (assembly GCA_910593695.2). Lineage (NCBI taxonomy): Eukaryota > Metazoa > Arthropoda > Insecta > Coleoptera > Staphylinidae > Ocypus > Ocypus olens. The sequence continues at coordinate 15,746,922 of OU343063.1, read as the reverse complement.
AAAGTTAATTTGCAAAATCTTAACGGCCGTGGTAATAAAATACACGGCATATTATAACATACCCCCTAAAAGCATAATCTATTAATAATATATCATCTAAACCTATAATTTGACTAAATTACAATGTTCGAAAGACATTTATTAGCAAAATATGTAAATTTAGAAAAACAAATTGAAATTGTATTTAATTAAAATATTTGATACAATTAAAATTATTTACCGTTTTGTGCCAGTTATTGAATTCAAATCACATAAATTCAATGGGCAATTGACTCTTAGCTCGATTCGTACTAGATGATACTTGTAATAATCATAATACTGAAATAAAATTGCAACGGATATGCCCGTGTGTCACATCACTGAAATCAGCAAAAAAAATCTGATTTAAATATGTATATATCATAAATTGTGCCCACAATGAAAACGAAAGCTAAGTGTAAAAAAACAAAAACTAACCCTGTAGATAAAAATCGTTCGCCATTTGATAAGACGTAAAAAGATGCCGTAGGAACGTTTTTACGAAATTACGATTTACACTTCTTTCCAAACTGCAGAGAAACCGTTAAAATAATTTAAATGTTAAAGCAGATTATTAATCAACATAAAATTCTGCAAAAGTGTCGAATTTAAACCTACCCTCTATTTCCTATAATAAGCTATATCCCCATACTCGCCCTCGAATTTCAATCACCCTTTATATTTCACCCGATAGCTGACGAGGCAATTCAAGTACAATTACTCAAAATATAGCTTTAAAACATTTTCGCATATTCTGTTATATTTTTTATACCAGAAAAGTTTTAAATGTATAAACCTCACTAAAGACGGTTGTAACATAATTAGTATTATCAACCTACCTAAAATAACTGGATGTAACAATAGTTTCAAAAAGGCCAATAATTTTAATCCTATTACAAAAGTTTGCTGTAAAAGTTGTGAGCTTTCATACATTTAAAACATCAAGAGACTATTTTTATTGTCCCAACAGAAATCTTGGAGCATGTCAACCACAAACATAAAAAATCACTTTTTGTCAAGGTTATTTAATTAAGCCATGCATATTCTAAAGCTATGCTTATTCTAAAATATTTATTTTACCATTTTTCAATTAGTTTATAAGGCACATTTTGATCATAAACCCAAACTTAAAATGTTTGTACAATAAAATTAGGTTAAATTATTAGTTCAAAGGGTATGGTTTAATACTCGTTTTTTTATAGATATTATATAAATTTATGGTTTCATCGTACAAATCCTTGTCGTGTGGGACCCAAAAATATTTATGGGGGCCTATTTAGGTTATTGGAGAGATAATTTCGGAAAAATTGTATTGTCATGCTCCGCTGTTTATAATTATTTAAATCCGAAGGGTAAGTACATAAGAAATCATTCTCGTTTTTCTCCTGTGCTAAGTTCCTTTATTATCCAGTAACCAATATTTATAAATTATTGTTTTCTGTGGTTACATACAAAAGTATTTTAAAAGGATAACAGACAAGAGTTTGCTAATATGCATAATTATGTAATATTAACGTGATTATTTCCGTTTTTGGCCTCTTCAACTACCATTTTTTGACTTCGATTTCGTTCTGAGCCGAAACTTTGTGATGGTTATAAATTTAAAAAAACATATAAATAAGGAGTCTAAATCTAGTTCATAGCGTAGCTTTGAGTGGTTTATCTTTCAAATTGTATTAACAAAAAAAGTCATTGCTTCAATTTGTGGATATTATTTTTATTTCCTTAATTTGAAAGTTAATACAGACATTTTCATATTTATTTTCAAAAACAAAACTCTCATTAGCGTAATGAAATTGATTTGCCAAAGGCAATAAACTTTACATGTGGAAACATTTTGGGGGTTATTAATATTTTGAAAAAATGATGGGATGTTCAAATTCAATTTTTGAACATGGTAAGGAAATTACAAACATACGTTAGCCCTTATGATAAAATTGACACTGACAAATTGATTTCATGACATTACCAGTGTTTCGTTTTCGGCATTGAATATGAAAATTATAAATTTAATTTATCTTGAATTTGATACTATTTTAAATTGAAAATTCACGTGACTTTTAAACGTTTAATTGTAAAAAACTGTAAGAAAAATAATATTTGTCTACCTTTTAAATTAAAAGGGAAAAAAGGTTTAAAAAACTACAAGAGCTTAAAACAACTGAAAACGGAAATTTTTCCTCACGAAGATACTTCACGATTTATAAATGAGGATTATATTCAAGATAAAATAATTCTAGATTTAAATATTATTCACGTTAAATCTTTATATTGAAACTGCATTTTTAGTGTTTATAGTACTAGGAAAGTTGTATTTTCAAACATTTATAATATCCAGATGTCGGCATTGTTCGTCTCAGCAGTCGAAAGCAGGTACCAAGCGTCCCTTTAAATTTTTAAAAGGAATTCCTAGAAAAGAGGACAGACGACTCATTTCAAAATCCGGTTCAAACCAATATCATTCATATTGTTTATTCTGGAGACTTCCACTTCTTTATACATGTTGAATAATATAATAAAACACTTTTCACTTTGTTTTGTATAACATGGTAATATATTCAAATTGAACCGGATGAGAAATGCTTGTTTTATTTTCATGTTTGAAAATGGTAGGCGTTGTTAGCGAAACATATTATACAACATAATTCATATTTTATTTATCCTTCGAGTATATTCAAATTCTAAATAGTATTTCTCATTATCTCTATAGTTGTGGTTTTTATAGTCGTTTGTAGCGATACTTGCCGCTACATAGTAAATTTTATACACAAAACATATAACTTTTAAAAGTAACCTGATAAATTATAAATACATTCATGAATCTTTTAAATAACTTATAATCCTTAATAAATGAACCATTTATGTTAATACTATAATTCATAGAAGTATATTTTTTTAAGTAAACAGAAGTTTTTCAATATATCGAAATTTTGTAAGTGATAAAAGAAAATCATTCGTTGTAGATAATTAAGAGAAACATCTTATTTTTAATTGTTACAATAATACAAATGAGTGAAATAAGTAGAGTTTACACTATATTTAATGGTAATGCATATCTATAGTATAGATCTTTATTTAATAAAAAAATTATCAAGTTGACTTTGATTTTAAAATACTTCATATGGAAAACGTTTCCCGACATTTGCGATGAAATTCCTTTTTTCTCCGAAATTTTGTTATGCAATGTGTAATTTTTTTTACACCAATGAAAAATTTAGAGTTTTGGCTGTACAACGCCGTAATTTTTTTAGGGGGGTGCCATTTGAAATTTTCGGAAAAAATGACAACATGCGAAGATCAATAAAAAATTATTTTTTTTCCATAAATTACCCGAAAAAAAATTATGTGAAGGTACACGAGGTCTTAACCTGTACCTCAATTCAAAATTTAGGCGCCGGCGTCAATTAGTTTCTCTACAAAAAAATCTCAAAAATGGGGCGCAATTTTGAAAGAAATGGTTATAACAGCGAAACCGCTAAAGTGAAGGGTATAACATGTTAGATAAAAAAATAAGTACTCGTCGAGCACTTTCCAAATCTGCAATAAAAAATAGGGCATTCCATTTAAAAAAACATAAGTTTGGTACGCCACTGGAGTACGGCACGCCACTGATGATTAGAAATATTTTTGAAACATAGCGACGGTAACTATGCACCACTTTGTTCTTAGATTTTTTTCGATAGCTTTTATCGTAAAGGAGCTATGATCCGAGGCGTCTTAAGTGCCACACCCTGTATATATATATATATATACATATATATATTTATATATATAAACATGCAAATGATATTTGGGGTCTACCAGAATTCAGTTACACCCGGTATATAAGATACAAATTGCAATATTGTGCTTAATGTTAAAAATCTTGAATCTGAATCTTTATGTTTTATTTTAATTCATTTAATTACTTATATTTTATTTATTTATTTATTTGGTATTACATTTTTATTTTATTATCTATTGGAAGCGTTGCGCGGGCAAGAAAATGCGTGACAAGGACTTTCTTTGCAAATTATAAGACGGTCACATCTCCACGGCAACATTGCTTTTCACACACTTACACACATTTTCATGGCATGCAATATTAGTGGCACCATAAATTGATACCAGTCATATTTGTGACACCATGTGTTAACTTTTCACGTTTCATAATATTTGTGGCACATTTGATTTTTTTGCAATAACTTTTGTTATATGGAGGGTATCGTAAAATTAACCACATATTCAGAAATAATGGAAAGAAGCGCAGCGGAACGACAGTATCTTAACAAAAGCGCCACAAATGGGGATATATCATGCGGTGCCACAAATATGTAGGGACGTGTATGTGTGTGTATGTGTGTGTCTGTGTGTGTGTGTGTGTGTGTGTCTGTGCGCGCTGTATCTCAAAAACTAATAGACCAATTGATATGAAACTTTGAACATACGTCTTATTTAATAATCCGGAGAACTGAAAAGCTTTTGGTAAAATTTCGTACACCGGAAGTGGGTGTTTACCTTAACTGTTTTTTGTTTTTTGCCAATATTTTCTTAAATATGAAAAATATCACAAAAAAATTTAAACAAACATTGAAGACAACAAAGAGATGAACATCTTTTGCTTGAAAATATTTTTCATAAAATCATTGCTATTCGAGAAAAAAAATTATTATTATTTTTTTAATTTTTGGTTTATAATTATGAAACGATAATAGTTAAAACAAATTTATTTGAATAATAATTGTAGAGAATGCCAAAATGAACAACTTCTAAAGAATAAGTTTTTTTCTAAATATCGTTAGTTTTTTAAGAAACCAAGTTTTTGAATTTGAAGTATAATTTTTCCATCTTTCATAATTTTGACGTTTTAAACGTCAGTTTTATCCGAGTTTACATAACGCTCGATGTACATCTAAAATATCCTCAATTAAATATAAACCATGAAAACGTAAATATAAATGGTATCATCAAGTCGGAGAAAGTAACATGATGGCCACATCATTTTTTTATTTTGATTTTAATTTTCGTGAACAAAGTATAGTGTACAACTCGCACATAATGGCTATTAATCACGAGAACGATGTTTGCGGAACGAACCGTAGGCTCGTTGTACCATATACTATTTACTGTCATCATTTCTGGTGTTCATGCGTAAAACTTAAGAAAATAACAAATAACTTCAGAATTACGGATTCTTCGTTAGGAGTGCATGTAATGTAGATCAATCTTGACTTTTCCCGTCATCTTTCGCTGGTACCTTTACGAAATCTTCAGCATTGACCTTTATGGCAAGTTTTTAAATCGGGTGAGTACTTTCAGAGTAATGCTTTAATAATAATATTTGGTAGGTTAATTTTCATTGATTGTGTTTAAATCATCATTTCATTCAACTGTGATTGTGGATTATTACTCTTCTGTTCTCCGCATTGAGAAAACGTAAAAATTTTCCAATCACATACTGATTTATTGAAATGTGCTTTATTAAAGTTTAAGTGTAAATGAAAACGTGCTCTTAAAAGTCAATATTTGGCGAGCCCCCAAGTTACCACTTCAATTTGTATTACCTTTTAAACGCATTCCCTACCTCGGGGATAAATTTTTAAAGACAAAAATCGCGTTTTAATTTGGTCTCGATCGTGTCTGCTATCTCCAAAAGATTCTGCAAATCATTACGAACGTTGATAAACGATCAAAATCAATCTGTTAACATTCGTGTTTTCGAGATGACAAATTAGGAAAGTTGGTTTCGAAATGCATTGAATATACCTGCGTCAGATTTGACATATATAAGATTCGGGGTTAGCAATATATAACAAGTAGTACGTTTTTGGAATTTGACGTTAAGTGAAGGTTGGTAGTAAATTCTGAATTGCGTCAATTAGGATTCTAAAATCAGTATGGTTTTCGTGATTGGAATTTAAAACAACATTTTGACCGTCATTATTATTGCCTTTGTATTCTTGAAAAATATCATACGGAGCGAAGTGTGTCAAAATACATTTCAATCAGTAATTAAGTAAAGAGTAAGCGCATTCAAAACTTTATTACAATAATAACCCTCATAAACATAACCCAGCATTGTAGGCTCTGGCTTTTTCTGAGCCTAGAGCATATCCGAAAGCCTTGCAGTTAGAATCCACGTAATTTCAAGTATACTTTTTCCGCTTGAAATTGAAAATTACATAAAGAAACAAATATTACTCCGCACAACTTGAAACATCACTTTCACTTTCAGTTTCACTTTGAAGATTAATATTGAAACATACAGTTGGTTCCTGAAGCGTTGTATAATCGTTTTCAATTTTAATAATATGACTAATGCAGTTCTTCCACGTGGTAGTTGGAATGTTATTAAATTCTTGTTGGATCATTTTAATTGTTTCTTCGCTCATTTTGGGATTTGTATTATGTTTCCTCAAATTACTTTTTACTGTTGACCATACAAGCTCAATTGGATTTAATATACAGTAGTAAGGAGGAAGTCGCAACATTTGGTGGCCAAATTCTTCTGCCATCTTATCAACTACATATTCCTTTTTGAAATTTCGTGCTTTGATAATTGTCAACAAATCTTTTTTTTTTCGAATTGGGGGAAATAATTAGATTATTCTGAATACAAAACTCAGCTATATCATTTTTCTTAGAAGCCATGGTAGGAATTCTGTTCAGTTGCCTTGAGCGGTATGCTGCATTATCCATTACAATAACTGTATTATTTCCAATATTAGTTAATATTTGATTTCGGAACCTCGTTTCGAATAGTTCAGCATTCATGTCCTGATGATAATCTAAAGATCTTGAGGCAACATTTTTCGCTGATAACAATAAAGCATTTGGCACAAAACCTGAATCTCCTCCCGCATGTAGAATTACAATTCTTTTTCCTCTATTACATTACAAGGTAACACTTATTAGATTTGTCGATCCATCCCTTGGAAATGACGTCGTGAGTATCGAACCACGTTTCATCCAAATAAATGATCGACCTCCCTGCATTCCGATATTCCTTATTTTTTTCTAAATACTCATATCGGTGTTTTTGCAATCTTGGTGATTCCATTATTGCAATTCGCTTGTCTAGCGTTTTGTATCTAAAACCTTGAGTGAGGAGATATTCATGCAGGGTTGTTCGTTTGTATGGAAACTCATCTCCCAGCTTTTCCAAAATAAATTCAATTGTTGGAACTTTACCTGATTTATACGAGTCGTAGATAGTATTTTTAACCCTCTTAGCGGTGGCATCATCTATTTTCACAAATTTTGAACTTCTTCGACGTCTTCTTTCCAATGGTCATTTTCTGACTATTTTCCACACTGTTGAATATGGAATTCCAGTTAGAACTGAAATTCTCCGCAATGCAGATTGATGGGTCTCGCTTATAAGAGTGTTGTACATGTGCACCACCACTCTCTTAAAATCCGTTAAAAGAAACATGTGTTCTGCTGACGTCTGATTTTCATCTTCTATTGTTGATGTATCCATTTGATCGCCGTTATTTGGAAATTCGTCAAAATTAATTTGAAAAGAGTTTCCATTGATAGATTGAAGAGACTCTGTAGATTGTTGATATAAATCTTCAACATACATTCCGGAGAAGCCTCTCTCCTCACATGGTTGGGATCATCGAAATAAGTTTCATTATAAATAGTTTCCCTTAATGACTTTTCCATCGTGCACAAGATAATAATTGTACCGTTTCAAAGAAAAATATTACACCAATTAAAACACAAATCTATTTGAGGCTGTCTTTATGTACTTCTTAAACTTATTACAACTTAAATAGTGGGGGAATTTGTAACTCATAATTATCCAATGGCGTCTATCATTAAAAAAAACATTTAAAGGGAGCATTTTGTACTGTTGCAAAGAGGAAGGAGTTAAGGAATTTGTAACTATTAATAACCTAATGGCGTCTACAATCTTGTACTAATGGCATTCATCATTAAAAAGGATTTAAATCCGAGCGCACAATGGGCTGCAATAAAGTCCCTTCGGAGGTAGATTTTCAATTTCAAGCGGGAAAAGTATACCGTATCATCCTTAGATCGGGACTAAAATTAACTTAAAGTCAAAATCATATAAGACTGTCGAAACCTAATCATAGGAGAAGGAAATAACGTTTAGTAAACAAAGGAAGGAGGCAGAAGAACCATAAAAAATATCATAGATGATATCCTAAAAACTTATGGTAACATTTTTTTCTAATCTTCAACTATTGACAAGTTGTTGACTATCTCTTCAATTTTCGTCAGAGAAGCTACTCTTTAACTGACTGACAAACATTTCCGGCAAAAACCCCACCACTTATTGTATTGTATTTGAATATATAAATATTCAACCTGTTCTCAACTCTACAAAATGAGGTTCTACTAAGCTATAAACAAATAATTTATTGAAACAACTACTTCCCTGGGTAATTTTACTTTTTGTGACCACAGCTCTGACAACTTCAGATTGTCAAATTGTCGAAATTGCGGCTACAAAAAGTGATTCCAACAAAGTTAATTATTTTATTTGAATTATCCAAAATGTTTCACGAAATCACGCGCTTCCACAATAACGTATATTTTAGAAATTCCACTATTTTTTTAAACAAACGTCAAATATGTATGATACCAAAAATTCCCTTTTATACCATCAAATTGGGGAAAGGTGCATGACATCCACATTAATTTTTTGCTTTAATAATACACCGCAAATCAAATTGTTTTATTATTTTATTATTTAACCCAAAAACAATCAAATACACCAAATATCTAGTTTTCTAAGCAATAATGATCATTTTAATCATCATTCATGAAGTGAAAGCATTATACAGGAAGTAACGTGCATCTCATCAAAGGTGGAACAATACATTCACAAGTTACTGGGTCTTTGGTATTCTCCTGCTGAAAAGAAAACTTATGTCCTTTCGAAAATCGGTGACTTCCAATTTTGCACTGTGAGCTGCAACCTAAAATAAAAATATAATTATGATATCGAAATCTTGAATCAATCTAAGAACTTGCATATGCAGTATGCATATTTTAGTAAGATTTAGTAACTTAAATATTTTATGAATTTCCTTGCCATTTATTGCAAGATGAAGCATATAATTATAATAATGCAATAAATAGTTATCATTCCCCATTAACGACAAACTGTAGTGCGCATCTGTACAGATAATAATAATAATAATAATTTTATTTATTACAAACAGGGTTTACACAAGTCAAAAATTTAAGTAATAGATTCTATCACAGTGCATAAATGTGATCAGTAAAAAAAAAGAAATATAAATATAAAATGAATCAAGGCAATGTATAGATAAAATCAGGAAAAACAGTATATAATTAAAATTAATAAAAACAATGTATAGATAAAATTAATAAAAATGTATAAATAAAATCAATAAGAGCAATATATAGATAAAATCAAAGGTATTGCAAGTGACAAAATAAACACACTTAAAATTACAGAGCAAAATATAACAAGTAAGACAATTGAAATAGTTATTTATGCAACAAGTGAGTGAAGTGACACTTTTTCACGAGTAGGCAAGATTGCCAATTTGAATTGGCAATTCCTACAAGTGAAAAAAGTTGCTTTACTCTTGAGTTTCATACAATTTTTTTTCTACGTCCGTTATAAAATGTACAATTATTTTTCATTAATTTGAGTTCATAAAATATGTAATTCCTGAACCCTACAAACAGCTTGAAAAAAAGTGCCATAACGGTTCATTTTTTCACTCTTTTGCGTGAAAAAAAGTGCCGTAGCCGTTCCATTTTTAACGCTACTATAAAATTGTTTGCGCAAAGTGTGTCATGAACGCTTCGAGACACGCCGCGAGTTCCGCCGATAAATGTCAAACATTCGTTTCCGATATGAAACGAAAGCTTACTTAATGAACTTTTAAATTATGAAATAATATATAGGGTGTGCCATTTAAAAAAAATGAAATTGTGCAGTTTGCGAATGGCTATCACCCTGTATAATACGCTGAGTTATGTTTTGGTTGATAGATTAATTTTGAAGACTAAAGTTCAACTAAACTTTACCACTAAATTAGAATTAATTGTCTTTATTAGTTTCAGGGGAGCCTTTAACAATTTTGTTCAAATTTTTGTACAAACAACTGAATAACACAAAAACGGCCTGGTTTCAACCCCCACAACCTAGGTCATTTTAATCTCCAAGTAACGAGGAATCCAAAAATTCTAAAATATACAGGGCGTTCCATTTAAAGACTCATAAGTTTGGTCGTAACTTTGTTATGAGACACTCTGTATAAAATTAAATATTTTTAGGGCGTGCATCTCACTATTCTGCACAACTGTTGTATACATTTTTTTTTCAAAATTTTGACAAATAAGCACGTGATTGACCGTTCCCAGAGCTCTGAAACACCCTGTATAATGTAAAACGCTGTCGAATGCCTTACTTAAATCAAGGAATGATGCCATACACAACTTCTTATTTTCAAAACCATCATATATAATGCCAGAGGGCTGTACTAATCCAAAAATTCTAAAATATACAGGGCGTTCCATTTAAAGACTCATAAGTTTGGTCGTAACTTTGTTATGAGACACTCTGTATAAAATTAAATATTTTTAAGGCGTGCATCTCACTATTCTGCACAACTGTTGTATACATTTTTTTTTCAAAATTTTGACAAATAAGCACGTGATTGACCGTTCCCAGAGCTCTGAAATACCCTGTATAATGTAAAACGCTGTCGAATGCCTTACTTAAATCAAGGAATGATGCCATACACAACTTCTTATTTTCAAAACCATCATATATAATGCCAGAGGGCTGTACTAATTAATCAATAGTGGACCTGTCAGATCGGAAACCAAATTGGTTTGAACTAGATAGTTGATTTTCCTCAAAATATCCAACTATTTGGTTCTTTAAAACTGTTTCAAAAATCCTTTATATTAGGGGTAGTGATGAGATTGGCCTGTAGTTTTCACTACTATTTATGTGCAGTCGTTAATTCGTTTTTTTTTTGTTGAATTTGGTTCTCGTTTATCACGTGGTGAAACATTTTTAATATTGATTGGTTTTACAGAACAGTGAAACCAACCAAGTGCCTCATTTCAACAACCTTTGATGTTAATTAGTTTAGTAATTGGATGTAGTAATAAGTATTTTACACTTTTTAATACTTCTGGTTAAATTAAATTTGAATGGAAGTGGAGGTAATGACGATACTTTAAAATCCAAAATACATTTGCTCTCATTAACATCGGATAATGAGGAAGCAATATTTACAAAGAAATTATTAAGTTTATTATGAGGTAAGGTGCAGTTAATGTTATTTTTAACAGGAGGCCTATGTTTATTTAAGATGTTACAAGTAGCTTGTAACACAATTTAAGCAAATGCTAAAACAATATCTGGTCGAAAAGTGTTATGACAGATTTAGCGATTTTCTAAATGATGCCTCAGAGACATAGTTACATTGATTGTACATTTTTTTATTGTTTTTTTTATGTACTACTTATTTATACTGTATTCTTCATGTTACTTATATTGTAACCTAGTATTATCATAAACTAAATCAGTATTTTATTTGTAATTGGCGTATACATCTACAAATTATGGCTAAGTATTTAATAAATAGACTAAACTAAACTAAACTAAACATTTGCAAGTTTTTGTTTATGTTAAGTTGCCAATTTATATTTTGCTTTGTATTTATTATCAGCGTTTTTTTGTTTTATTCCCGGATGGATTTTGTAATCTTCCCTTAACCCTTTGCAGTCGGATTTAATTTTTTATTAATAGAAAATAATTATTTTTCACACATGGGTTTATACACTATGTTTTTTTTTATCGTGGGCCATAGGAATTTACATGCTAAAAATTAAACTTTGTGTTAATGTATGTTTCATCATATCATTTTAAAGCAAATTTTAGTCAGTAATATAAATCAATTATTTTCCTACGCGATGCGCTTAATTAGAATATTTTAAACACGTTTTATTGCATTGAAAAGTGCTTTTATTCCGAACTGGACGATCGGGATACGCTGCAGAAAAGTTGTCAACTATTTCCATAAAATAAAAATTCCCTGACTTCTTTTAAAAAAATACTACTATTTCGCTGCTGGACAAACCTCTTATAATTGCCGCAACCAATTCCACCCGTTCTTCAACAGTATAAACACATTTTCTGGAATAAATTCATTTGATTACTTGTTACTTGCGCCACTAATCAACCTGACATTTCGTAAATTCAAGGTACTTCGAATATTTTTGCTGTTATTTATATTAAATAATTTCATTTCTGAATGGAATAAAACATGTATAAGGTATTCTAATGCAGCGCATCATGTATTATATATGACGAACAAATTGAAATAAAAAATATAATTATATCTCATGAAATTTAAGAAAACAGTTCGACGAACTTGTCAAACAATGATGGCATTGTAAAACTTTACATATTTTACAATACCATCGAGTACGATTGGGCTTTGCAAGTGTGCTACAGTGTGCACACCTTACATTTGTTCCATGAATTGGCAAATGTGCGCTCTTGTCATATTTTATTTCGACAGGAACCATAACTTTGAATTTGTTATGTGCATAGTTTGAAGCTTTTTTTCCTTTTCTAGGGGTATGTGAATCTGCACCGATCAATCCTGTAGCCACGGCCAAACGAAATTCTTTTAAGTTTAGGTTTCTAGCATCTATAGATCGGTCTCTAAAAATAATGAAAGCATTTACAATGCTTAGATCCCATAAATGTTAGAATAGCCTGTACCACCAATTTTTTTAAATTCTTTGTTGATTTTATACAATGAAATAAACATGTCTGACTGATCAACATATCCCATGTGCATATTGTTCGCTAGTTTTAGACATGAAACGTCTTGTGATGAGCCATCCTTCTTCCTCTCGTAACGGTTTCTACATCATTTGGACTGTGAACGTTGCTCAGAAATAAGACGGGCTTTTTGTCCATCCTTCTTAGATACAATAATTCCCCTGTGCTTATTGCCCAGTTGGAAGTGTCCCTTTCCACATTTGTATTTCTTTTTACTATATCCTTTGGTTCGTCTTTACGCCCCTTCCTTATTGTCGCACAAGCATAAATGTTATCCTTACACAGATCGCGTAGAAGTCCCACAGATGAAACAAATCAAAATATACTTTGTGTTATACACGTGTTAGATTCTTGACCACTCTTGGTCCTAGTCCTTCCTCTACTTCATCACCTGTTTTTCCAGTACATATTTGAAATTGTGATACAAATCCGGACTGCTCTGCCCGGATTCATATTTTGTAACCTCTCTTGATGGGCTTCAGAGGCATATACTGTCGAATTGCAATCCGTCTCATGAATTTGACCATGGACTCGTCAATACTTTGATTTTCGCTTGGTTTGTAACAGTTGCCAAAAGTTTCTGATGCATAAAGAATTGGTCGAAGTTTGTATAACTTCAAAATCTGCTTCCTTTTTTTTTGGATGAACAGAATTATCATTGAGGTGTATATTAGACAAGAGTCAACAGAACCGGTCTCGTGACATGAAGGATGATATAAATGATCTCTTATTTGTAAATTAGCCGACCAGTAGTCCCGGCAACTTGGCTTTTTAGTAAGTCCCATCAAAAGATTTATACCAAAGAGACATTTAATTTCTTCAGAATTAGTTGGTAAATATGAAATTCGTAAAATATTGTATGCACATATTTGCAGCAATCTCCAACAGTGTTAAGATATAATCCCGTTTATAATTTCAATTAGTGTTATTAAGAACATTCCAGTCTGTGCGCTGAATAAAGTTATAGAATTTTGCTTTACAGGTTTATATGTCTGCAATAGGTCTGAACAAAAGTGGGTTGGGCTACAAGCTACAGCACCTTTAACTCTATCGCCTCGTGATCAGATATCTGTAGGTTTGCAGGTAATACCGAAATTTGATTATTTTCCATATTGGTAAATATATTGTCTGAGCAGATATTATTTCTTGTTGCAAAATTTACATCCTTAACAAGATTAAAAGTATTCGTAATATCTATTTGAATAATAGCCCAGGGATCATCACGATTAAAGTGAACGTTGAAATTACCGCCACTGTAATATTTTTTTTATAATAATTAATTTCAGCTAGCTGAGTTGAAATATTATTTAGTAGTTATTTAAGCAACAAGGAACGTATTAATATCTAAGGTGAATACGAGCCGAGGCTCGTCGCCTGCCGAAAATGTTAATTGTCATTACGTTCCATGTTGCTTATTATTTTATCCGCTACCGGAAATATAATACTTGAAAAAGATCAGAACAGATTCTAACATATGGCTTGTAATATTTGGTATCAACATTTTTATAGTCACCTATGCCTCCTATGGTAACCCATCAACTGAGAAAACAGTAAAAAATGTCAAATGTTGTTTGTTTGTGTCAATCCAGTGAAACTTTCTGCGGGCATGGATATTACCGAAGCTGCGAATATTGCGTGTCGAACCTGTTGCCGACAAAATCAAAAAAAAAGCAGTGGTTATGTAAAAAAGATGCCTCGAAAAAGAGGTATGAGTCGTGTGTTACTCTTTCAAGCAGTGGTTATGTAAAAAAGATGCCGACGCTATAGACGAAAATGTGTTGCTAGCTTATATGTTGGAGTGTTACGTTTCTGTTATTTTATTATTTTCCTAGGTCCGTAAGTGAAAAATTAAGTTCCGTCGTCAAGGACAACAAACACCACGAATGTTATCAGCCACTTACGGTACCTGTGACTTTGGATGCAATCAGTTACGTTGTCGGTAGCGGAAAAAAATAGATATTTATGCATCAAGGGAGACATGGAATGTTTTTTTCCCAAGGTTGGCAGGGTTACAAACTGAGGGCCTCTGGCCCGAGGTTTGTAAGTTAACCGAGGGCGAAGAACATGAATATCTTTCGCGGTGCGTACAATATTTTATTTTTTAGTAATTCGTAAAAATATTCAGCAAAGCGATCTGCAATATGTATTTGCATGGTTGCTATGGGTTTGTTTTAAATCAAATCGCCCGCATTTTATGAACTGACGTTTATTTATTTTGATTTGATTTGACGTTAATGCTTTAACAACAAACGTACAGTTGTGAATAAAATAGTGAACAAACCCGGGAGAAAAGTTTAATTCCTGTCTCGCTATAAAGTTGGTCGTGAGCAGACGCAAGATTGTTTATCTTCAACCATCATCTTGAGCGGAGAATTTGGAAATTGTACATACTATTTGTCAGGTAAACAGGAGCAGACCTCATATCTCCCAAGGGAGATATAACTCATATCTCCCGTGGGAGTTATGAGTACGCTTTCATACCTTGTATCCATGACGATAATAGTAAATATCATACTACTAAAAAATAAATATTTTAAAATCTCATGACGACAACCGATAAACACAAATTATGTACGTTTTATAATTTTCGATAAAAACACAAGACAATTCAGCGTGTTTTTCAACCTTAATACTATTTGTTACAGAATTAAAATCACAAACATTTACAGTATTTTGTACAAAAATTACTGATCCTCCATGACAGCTCGTAGGTCATGCAAAATAAGCTTTTGACTATAGCTTATTTATATTGAGAACTGCGCACTGATTACTATTCAACCAATTTTCGGAAACCGCAAGGAAACTAAATTGTTTATCAATGAGGAAGTCTTCTAATTCACTTACTTTATTCTTAATGGACCGTGCATTTAAAAATGTTTAAGTTGGTTCTATATTTTGGGTAAAGCACCTGCTACTTAGGTTGTCTTCTTTTCCACCCTGTCCGGTCGAAAATTTTTATTGAACGTAAATCTCATCTTGATTCCAGCAGGTCAGGTTTTTTCTTTCATCAGCGTATCCAGATGGACGAAATCTGCATACATTTTAAACGACTTGTTTATTCTTCTTGTATCTAGTTCTTCTAATTCAATTCGGTTTATGTTTGGATGATCATCACCCATCAATAACTTAATGTCGTCTCCAGTTACATCTGCTGCACAATTTCCAATATAAATCCCAGCATTTTTATCAGATGCCTTGAAAGAAATTACTGAGGAGAAACTAACACACTAACCGGTGGTTTGTTTACGTTTTTTGTGAGTTCTAGCTTGCCATTCGTGTTCACCATCTACTTCTTCACAATTATTAAGGAGCACTAAATCATAAGCGCCTTGACAGCTCGCCATCTTGTTTTTTTTTGATAGAGTACAATAACTGATGAAGAATCGGGATTACTTTAAGAGATATGACCCTGTTTCGGCGCTAAAGACGAGATGGCGCTAATACATCATATAGACCAACTTCGCTTCCTGAGTGGGTCCTCTCATTTATGTAGTAATTTATTTGCGGACGTCCATACCATTTAAATACAATATACACTATTTTATAACAAATTAGAAGAGAGAAATAAAAAACGGTTTTTGTAACAGTAATTGCGATTCTCCATTAGCGACTCATTTGCACTGCTGAGGACTATAATCCGAAATCGGATTGAAGTTTGTTGTTGATGGACAGTCTCGGAGTGGCAACATTTACTGGTCCGGACAAGTTCCAACCTTCCGCCCTCCAGATTAAATTTTTTTTACAAAAAATGTATTATTTTCTGTTTATTATTTCGTTGTTTCCATCTTGTCCGGTGCCTTATAATCCATATGTGTATTAACTTACTGCTTAAAATGTACTATCCTGACTTGTGTATACTACTAGTATTGTTATAAATAAATTACTATTATTATCAAACAATCTGTGCGAAATTAACTGAAAATGACAACTTCTGACTTTTTTTAAATTCAAAGATTTTAAATAAGCGATTTTTAATATTGAAATAGCACAATCGCCAAATGCATTGTCCAATTTTAATGTCAAAATATGGCGAATGTAGTGCAATTTAAAAACTGGTTAATCTGAAACGCAAAACGTCAAAATTGCATGTTTCAAAGACCGAAGATTTAAAATTGCGATTTTAATTTTTCAAATTGCACAACTGCTGAACATTGATGATAGAAATGTCAAAATGTGGAAAATTTAATGTAGTTTTAAAATGGGTTACGAAATTTTCTCGTAAAATGATATGAAGAAAAATTGCAAAAATGAAACTTTTTTGCAATTTTGAATATTTTATATTATACAAATGCTGACCGCCTTGTATGATTTGACTATTTGTTAAGTTCACGCCATAAAGTGTAAAATGTAGTACAATTTGAATATAAATTTGAATAATAACTTTGTTCGCGAAATTAACGTTAAACGTCAAAATGGCACGTTTTCTGAGTCCACAAATATGAAAAATGGTGATTTTAAGTCTTCAAATTGCACCGCGGCTTTGTCTGATGTTAATGTCTCTAGCGCCAAAATATGGAAAATTTAGTGTTATTTCAAAGTTGATTATAACACGTTTCATGAAAATAAAACAAAATGACAAAATTGCGCGTTTTCAAAGCCCAAATATCAAAAATTGCGATTTTGATAATTCTGACGTCAGAAAATGTGGCAAATTAATTTAAAAATTAAATAATACATTTTTTGTGAAAATGACTCAAAGCGTTGAAATTGCACATATGTAAAGTTCAAAGATTACAAATTGCGTTTTTCAATTTTGATTTTAAAAATTTTCTTGTGAAAGTATCACAAAATTCAAAATTCTCACTTCTTTAAAGTTCAAAGATTTTAAATTCACAATTTTGATTTTTGAAATTGCACAACTGCCAAACCCGTTGTCCGATTTTGATATTATAATGTGAAAAATTCAGTGCAATTTCATTTTTTTCTGCACATAGATAATGCTTGCATCAATTTTGTTTTTAAAACAATTTAATTGACCTATAATGAAAAATTAAAATTAAGCATTTGTTATTATTATAGCACTTAAATTTACAATTAATTCTATTTTATTCACACAAACTATTTTTCGGAAAAGAAATAACTTGACTATTAGTTGCAATATTTCTATTAAAAAAATAAAATTGCTCTAAGATAAGGCCACTTCCTGAATTATCTTCTAATATTTAGTAGTAATAAATACAA
Organism: Ocypus olens; assembly: GCA_910593695.2. Taxonomy (NCBI): domain Eukaryota; kingdom Metazoa; phylum Arthropoda; class Insecta; order Coleoptera; family Staphylinidae; genus Ocypus; species Ocypus olens. The sequence continues at coordinate 15,728,921 of OU343063.1, read as the reverse complement.
AAAACTCGTTTTAATTCATAACATTTTGTCCCTAGTCAAGTAAGCCACAGTAGGCATAGGTTAGGTAGTGGTCGTAAATCTGATGGCTAATAATTGCCCCAGTACAGCCTGGTACCCTGTACATATGTTAAACATGTTTTAACCACATATCATTATTAAATTATGGATTATCATATAATAACGGTTACAACCATTCTTCCAAAAAAAAAGTTCATTTTTTACTTACTTAAGCCAGTGGTTCCCAAATTTTGTGTCGCTAAATATAAAAAAAAGTTTATTTACTTTTTACCTAACCCGTTAATTAAGAAGAACCACTAACTTAAGCAATTAATATGTTTCAAAAACAGACTATTCTGGAGTCATGTCGTGGTTTTTGCTTTTCATTTTTACTTAAATTATATTTCCAACATTTACCTTCCATTTTAGTACCATTACTGGTATCGATTGCTGCATTAACAGGAACATCTGAAATATGATTTATTAATATATTTCAAAGTAAATTCTAATTTGAGGTCATAATTTACCACATATAAAATCAACAGGACAGCACATGTCCCAATGCCTGTAAATTGGTGAGCATTCGTAGAAGAAATTTGGATTATTCGTAAATTGTTGGTCAAATTGAAAATACAAATCACAAGATTTAGGTCTACAAAATGGTGCCTCGTAGATTCCTCGAAAACCTTTTTTACAGATGCATTGCAAGCAGGTGTTTTTGGGTTCGAAGATTTCGGATTCTTCGTAAACAGTTCCGTCGACTAAACATTTGGTACTACAATCCGTTACTAAAAATAAACTTATACATAACATTTCTGACATATTTTAAAGGATGTATGTTTGATAGAATATCAGGTTATTGAAGCGCGGATGCTTGAGGACAGCCTCAAAATTAAATTATTTAAATTAAATTAAATGAGGAAAAAAAGCAGTGTGAATATACAGGGTGTTTCAAAATTGATACACCAAAAAATTTCTGCGTACTCCTCGTAGATAGAAAGAAAAAAACCCTTATGACAAATCTCGATTTTCTACAAAATAAAATGGATTGAACCCCTTCGCTGAAATATTAAAGAGACGCCACAGTTTCCTATCAATGAATACGTTCGCTCGCTTGTATAAAAACAAACGGTGTCGATTTTAAGTGTTGACGCATTAATGAATGGTGACCTAATTTCGAGCGCGCAGTTGAAAAAATTTTATCGAAACATAAATAGTCCGATGCGGTTTAATAAAACCGACGCACAAATTTCAAGTTCACCTTATTTATTATACTTTTTTTTATTGTTCCTGGCAGCTTCCTACACTTGTGCATTTTTATTGCTGTACAATTGTATCCCCTGCAGTCCTATTACTTAAAATCACGGGGGCTAGGTGATGTAAAATGATATCCCTTTGTTACCCAAGCCCAAGACTTCAATTGGAATAACACATTTTTAGAAAGTCCGTAAAACATCTGTGCTCCCAGGAAGATACAAATTGGTTTTAAAAATTTCAATGCCATAGTCGATGGTACATTGACCTAATTTGCGTGCTGCGTCAATGAAATCGACACCGTTTGTTTATCTAATGCCGACAGTACAAGCTCGAGAGACGAAGACCCGAGACCAGGCGAGCGCGAACATGTACGTGGTATTACCGCCTCTTCCTACACGCGAACGAAAGTATTCATTGATAGGGAACAGTGGCGTCTCTTTAATATTTCTGCGAAGGGGTTCAATCCAGGTTATTTTGTGGAAAATCAAGATTTGTCATAAGGGTTTTTTTATTTTCATGTACGAGGAGTACGCAGAAAACTTTTGGTGCATGAATTTTGAAACACCCTGTATAATAATTTAAGCAATTCACAAGGTTAAGACATAAAAAGACTAAGTACATATAACTAATGATATAAGAAAAATATGTTATTAATAGCACTACTATTAAAATAACATTGGTTTAAGATCGTTAATTTCTCCGTACAAGGATTAACTTGATTTTTTTAAATAATATTAGTTTTCTGGGAAGGATGCGGAACCGAAAACTCGCTGATAGCGAGGACAAATTTTATGCTCAAATATGTTCGATACGATATGATAACCCATAAGGCTTACTTTAAAAAAATACGATAGGTTTCGAAATCAAAAATATGAATCTGACAAAGACTATATTACTCATATTTCAGAAGAAGAAACATAAACATATCTTTCTTTTATTATTATTTAATTTATCTACCATCTAGTAAGATAATTTTACATTCAGTTATTAAAGTGTTTTATTTCTAATTATAACTGCTTAATACTTACTGCAAACTCTGTCTTGCGGACAGCATTTATACAAATCCCCACCAATTCTACAGTTGGATTCATAGAAAGTCGGAGCAACACACATGGGCATTGCACAAATCATGTGTCCAACGCTAAAACATCATTTTTATATATTGATTTTTGCGCTATATAATAGTATATTGTATAACGAGCATGGAATGACATACATTTCTCGCGAGTATGAAGTTGCTGCAATTCATAAGAGCGAGAAATAGTCATTCGGTGCGAGTACACTACGCTTTACCTACAACAACTTTGTTGAGCTTCATTGTGATAGTTAAGATAATTAAAAACCGAGAGCGGACAATTCGTACGTGATAACTTTTATCAGAGGCACCTGCTTAACGTTACTGCGGAAACAAATGTCACTCAAAAACCAAACCGCCAGCCGCAACATTATTTATGGTTCATATCATTTCTCGAGTTTATACATTCTTAGTGTTTAAAAGTATATATAAATAGTATGGAAACAAACATCGAAAACAACAAATTTGCCGAGGTACTACAACTAACGCCCCATGTATGTACCCTGCGTTCAACATTGTTTGATAGGCATTTGAATTTGGCGCGTTGTTTTTTATCCTGCAATGTTTGTACCTTGCGTGCGAGAGTGTCAAATCGATCATTAGCGCCCGCAGAATTAATTGTCAGGGCGATCGTGTGTGCGTGTGCTTTATCGATATTTAGTTTTACATTTACGTTTTATACCATCTCATCTTACTGCATATATTTTATTGGTAAGTTAAAAAATAACCACATTAACACATGCAAATCTTAATTATGAAAGGTGATTTTAGGTTAAGAATGCCTTTCGAAGATCACCACAACAGGTTTATCCTTGAAGCATATTTTCGAACAGGCACACGCTACGCAGAAGGGAGTTGGAATTATTCCTATCAAAATTGCGAGGAACAATTTCATGAGCAGTTTCCTGAGTTTGGTCACAATTACTTTGTGCAACATGTTCGCCGTATTGTTACCAGATTCCATTAAACCAGCAGCGTTTCCAAAGGAAAATCTACAGGCCGACCTACTGTCCTTACGGAAGCAGTCGTTGCAGATATTCAACAAAGACTAGATGTGAGTCCGAAGAAATCGCTCCGATGTTTGTCTGCTCAGACAAATTTATCGCTTGGTACATGTCAGAAGGCTTGCAAAAATTACATTTACATCCGTACAAGGTGCAACTCAACAGTTGCTGCCGCCTGATTATCCTCGCCGAGTGCAGTATTGCAATTGGTTTAAAGAGTTCCTGAATGATGACGATTTGTTAGATTTAACGTTCTACAGTGACGAAGCTTGGTTTCACCTTAGCGGCTATGTGTTGAGGTTCCGTTACATCCTCAGAAGGTTGGTGTATGGCTGGCATTGTCCCGAAGGAGAATCTATGGCCCTATTTTTTTAATGACAATATTAACACAGCTCGCTATCGGGAATTGAATCTTGAATCCTTTTGTCGAACAACTTCATGATGATGAATTGCAGCAAGGATACTTACAGCAGGACGGAGCTACTGCGCATACTGCAAATACAACGTTAAATCACCTGCGGCAGTTCTTCGGAGATAGGTTAATTAGCAAAGATTTATGGCCGCCTCGCTCACTAGATTTGACACCGCTGGACTATTTTATGTTCGGATATTTAAAAAATAAAGTGTATACTGATCGACTCCATACTTACTACTACTAAATGTCTTCAACAACAACATGAAACGCCGGGTAAATTTGTGTTTGGATCAAAATAGGCAACACTTTGAACATCTGTTATAGTTTAGTTCAAAATAAGTACCAACATTAAAAGTTTTTTTTGGGAGCGGGAAATTCAAACAGCTATCAAACAATAACGAACACAGTGGAGAAGCGGCGAAGCAAACATCTTTAAATCTACTCCGTCATTTTGACCCATTGAAGGTTAGGCTTCATGCGTGACAGTGCAGTATTGGAATATATTCTATAATCTATTTTTTTTAAGATTACAGTAACTAGAAGATATATTTACACCATTAAAATATGTGAATCTGGTGACGAATATTGGTGCCAAATTCAAATCTAGTGGATTACATGTATAACGTAAAAACTATGAATTTTATAACAGATATAGAAAAAAATATTTGTTTTGAAGTTGATAAATTTGATTAAAAAAATACAACACTAATTTCATGTCATACACATGTGTGAATATCAAATTAATTTACAGTGATATGAGTTGTGTTGACATGATAAAAGCAAAAACGTACCTTTTAAAATTTCATTTAATGAAAGTGTTTTTCAAGTATGTTATACCTCCTGTACTGTGTACTATGACGAAATGGTAATAAAAAATGCAGTGATGTTTAATTTTGGAATTTAATGAAAATAATACACATTTTAAATATATATTTATTACACAATTTTTTTTATTCTGTATCAGAATAATCTTCATTAGATGAGCCGCTGTTCGCATTGAATTGTAATTGCATTTCTTCAACAATATTGTCTAATTTTTATAATTCTATCTCTTCTTTTTTGATGTGTTCAACACATTTAACCCATTTTTCTGGTGTTACTTGCCGCAAACCTTCATGAAAAAGATTTTGTAATTTTGGCAATTTAAAAGTTTTATTTTTTGCCACATACCCTTTTACTTGTGCCCATACTAGCTCAATGGGATTTAATTGGCAGTGGTAGGGTGGCAATCGTAAAATTTGTCGGTTTGTGTTTTTTAACAATTTCATCAATTCTATAGGGCACAGGAAGGTTACTAACATATTTTTTGGCAGCAATTAACAATTCAATTTTTAACATGTCATCATCTATTTCGACCCCTTTTTCCAGCAAATATGTTTTTATATTATTTTTGGTCCAAGCACTTGTTGAAACCTTCTCAAATTTAACGGTGTGGTATGGCGCGTTGTCCATTACAATAACCCCATTATTCTCTAAACGTGGCAAAATATTTATTAGCCATTCGTGGAATTGTGTTGAATTCATTTCATCGTGGTAGTCGCCTGTGTTTTTAGATTGAAATAATAATAACCTACCTTCTACAAATCCATTTTCATTCCCGATGTGGCAAATTATTAGACGATTACCCTTTCCTGAGGGGCTTTTTAATCCTACAGATAAATTTTCCACAAATTCCTGACGTGTGCTATATACAGGTATCCTTCCATATCCTTCAAAATGTTATTTGTTGTATGGCCTGCATTCACCCAAGTCTCATCGCTCCAATCAATAATTTCATTCTTTTCAATTAGCATACTATTTTTACCTCTGCCCCTTTTCTCCCAAACAAATTGTGTGATTTCAGAATTCCCGTCTTATCCATCTTAGAAACAATTTGAAACATGGTTTTCTCTGAAATTCCTACGTCTGCAGAGGCAAGTCGTATGGCTTCAGTTTTCATTGAACTGGATTTATATTTTAAATAAATGTCGTAGGCCATTAATTTCTGCCCACCTCGAATAGATTTTCCCTGCGGGTTTTTAATAACTTTCGTTGTAACAGAATGTAACAGAATGTTACACTTATGTCAACTATCAAAATGACAAAGATCAATAGACAAAATAAAGATGGAGAATAGAATGTGTCCGGTGTGAGTTTTCCCACAATTTCAACCAATAACTGAACAATGTCAAATTGGTCCCATCTTTCCTTGACTGTAATCTTACGAAAAATAGACTATAGCACAGATAATCGATGCGAGAATGAAATGCGTGAGCAATGCACTACATATACTAATCATAATCTAGCATGTAATGAGCATATATCCAAGTTGTCGTAGGTAAACAGTTTTTTTCTACTCCTTGCCGTATATTGATTAATTCCCTAACAATAAACTGTACGGATATAAGCTATTTTTCGGCTAAGTGTACGGATATAAAATCCAGGTTACAGATAATAAACAACCATTGTTATAGAACGTTGCGGCGGCGGCAGCGACGGGAGAACGTCATATCAAACGTCAAATAATTAATTTACATTTTTATATAATCGGAAATCATCATGGAAAGTAAAAGTGATTCGAATAACTGTACCCCACCTGAAATTAGGAAATCTGCTCGAGATATCCAGCAGGGATTACTGCCGATCAGATCCCATCCAAAATGTGACTTCGCATACAAACAATATATGGATTGGTGTACAAGTAAGAATGTGAAAACTATCAATGAATACGTTATGATTACGTGCATAGAAAACATTTCCAAAACTGATAAACCTTCAACATCGTAGACCACACGTTACAGTGACTTTTTATAATGGAGACGTGGCCGCGCCGAGAAATCGTCACACATCAAACGTCAGATAAATTAATTTACATGATTTTTCGGTATTCATTATGAAAAGTGAAAGGGATTTCAGTCGTAGAATAGTATATTCTGTAACAAGGTTAGAATGGAAATTCGATGCGAGTGGAATATTTCGAGCGCGAGCCGTTAGGCGAGCGCGAGGAACCACGAGCATCTGAATTTCCATTCTTACCGAGTATCAGACTATACTTTCTCCTCGACCAGATAAAATAGACTAATAAAATAATGAACACAAAGAACTTACGTTTTATCACGTGTGTGGTTATGTTTATAGTATTTTGACAATTGTGATATCCAAGGCTAATTGTTTTATTCGAAACGATGTGAGAATATTCATTCTATCCCTTGTTATGGAATGAATTACATGCAAAACGCATAAGCGCATAGTGTTTCGTTCCATAACAAGAGTGAGAATGTGTACGTTCTATAATCAAAATTGATTTCAGAATGCTTATTAATTCTATGGTGGTCGTGGAGAAAAAGTTATCTGTACAACGCGACTGGATATGATGCCCCCATATCTCACTCGGCATTGGGGCACTCGCCTACGGCTCGTTCCCCAAACTTGCTTTCGTGAGATATGTGCATCATATCCACTCTTGTTGTACAATATACTATTACCTACGACAACTTGGATATATGCTCATTTCATGCTTGTTAATGATTAGTATATGTAGTGTATTGCTCACGCATTTCATTCTCGCATCGATTATCTGTGCTAGAATATATTCCAACACTGTACTGTCACGCGTGAAGCCTAACCTTCAATGTGTCAAAATGACGGAGTAGATTTAAAGATGTTTGCTTCGCCGCTTCTACATACATACATGGGGCGTTACACAGACTAACCAGACCGCCAAGTGCATAGGGAAATTTGTCCGGATCTACTGTCTCTGTCTTCCATCAAAATTATACATCGCTCTATCTCTCCTCGATAAAACCTTTCACTGTAAGATGATTTGCTTAGTTCGTTTAGGTATTAATATATAGACATATTTGTACAATTTAAACAAAAAATGAAATGTCATTCCTAAGTTAGTCTGTGACACTCGAATGTTATCATTTCATATTTCGCTCTTCAACTGCAACAAGTAAGGTTTTCAATTTTAATTATCTTTCCTGTTTTATTTGATGTAACAGTTCTAAGATTAGTTTTCCCACTGGGGGTTTCCCGTCTTTTGGTGTGAGAAGAAATCAAATTCCCAATTTGTATTTTACACTAATAAACATGCAACTAATTTCTTGGCACATCAAGATAAATACCAGAATTTATAAATAAAACGAATAAACGTTCATAAATGTAATAAACAACCTCTTCTTTTATTTATCTAATGCAACATGCGACACTACTACAAATATATTAAATAATGAATTTATCATAATGCAGGAAACTAATATTGTTAAAAGGTCACCACATATTTCAAATTCCTATTTTGCATTGTTCTTTTTTTTAAATAAATGTGTGAATTTATTGGTGATATACATTAACGAAGTTTATTGCATTATACCTGACAGATTTACTTTATTTAAAACTGAATTTATTGAGCATATTTATTATTATTAATGGTGCTTATCTTACATTTGAATTTCCCACAATTTTCTACACTTTCGCCATCTACAAACGTGTTAAGTTTTGCCGACAGAAAAATACATTGAGTTGGTCGTCTGGTTAGTCTGTGGGGCGTTAGTTGTAGTACTTCGGCAAATTTGTTGTTTTCGATGTTTGTCTCCATACTATTTATATATACATTTAAACACTAAGAATGAAGAATGTATAAACTCGAGAAATGATATGAACCATAAATAATGTTGCGGTTGGCGTCTTGGTTTTTGACTGACATTTGTTTCCGCGGTAACGTTAAGCAGGTGCCTCTGATAAAATTTATTGTGTACGAATTGTCCTCTCTGGGTTTTTAATTATCTTAACTATCACAATGAAGCTCAACAAAGTTGTCGTAGGTAAAGCATAGTGTACAACTCGCATGGAATGACTATTTCTCGCTCTTATGAATTGCAGCATTCGCCTTTCGGCTCATGCTGCAAACTTCATACTCGCGAGAAATGTATGTCATTCCATGCTCGTTATACAATATACTAATTCTAAATAAAATAACTTGTAGCAGTAATTGTTTCTATAAAAATATTATATGTTTATAACTATTTCTGAATATTTTTGCGGCATACTGAAAACCAGAACAAACTTTTTCAAAACGACATAATCAAATATGTATTAAAAACTATTGTTTCCCGAACTGAGCAACTGTGCATCGATTTCGAACCTGTTTGATTTCTCAACAAGGAAAATTTATACAATGTCCATACAATATATTCCGTAGCTATAACCATATTTCGCTTCGTTTTAAATAACTTACATGAAGGCTAAAGGTTTACGAATTATTTAGGAAACTATATTTAAGCTTCTACATACTTGTTCTCTTCGACGGAACACTCGCAAAATAAGCAAGAGCTTGTTTCTACAATCTTTTCGTACGGCTTGTATATATTTCCAGCTATTTTACACGTCCCAGGTTCATTTTTTCCATCTGGACATTTGTACGATAAGGGACACCCTCCGCATTCGGCATAATTTGCAGTGCAACCAATTTGTTCATAATAATGAGCTCCGGAGGCATGGCAGTGAAGATGTGAATTGTCATAAATTAAATTTCCTGAAATTTAGAAAAATTGAATGGGAGACATCTTGATATGAGTATTTATTATTTGTAATTTATGATTCAATATTCAGGAGAAGTATAATGTCACTTTGAAACATTTATTTTAATTTTTTGAAAATTCTAATACTTAAGTTATGAATAATGAACGAATACCATTTTATTATACTGTGGTGACCGCCTGGGTCATGGAACGGAGAAATGGAAACGAGGATCACGGGTAGCCCGGAAAAACGCGGTTACCAGGGAGGCGAGAAAAACAATTAATAAAAAAAGAAGAATTTTGCTGGAATACAGAAAACACACTCATTTTTGTAATTCCTACCAAAAATAAAGTAATCACCTTATTCGTCGACCTGCCTCTCTTTTTGAAGTTAAATTATATTGTATCAAGTCGATAACGACTGATCTACAAGTGTTGAATTGTTGGACCAACGAGAATCATCAACCACAACAGCTAGTTCACATGACGTGATCCTTCAATTACAACATCTGGTGACCCCGACAGAAGACGCCCGAGAGCCACTGAGCGACACCTTCCAAACTCCACGAAAAACGCCGCGCGGAGCCCCACTGTCATTTTTGACGTTTGACGCTGTACAACCGACGCCGTTGGAACCACACACCCGACGTCGACCGTCCCACGTCCAGCCTCCGCCCACCGACGTCCTCAACCCGTTTTTCTGTTCCGTGCTCCAGGTGATTGCTAACCATTTCTCCGTTTCCCTCACTTTTCCTCTATCCTATATTCTCTCACACATACACGCACATTTTCACACAAATCCATGGAGGATCAGATGGAAACGACCGTCAATACATTTAATTATAAACTTCCGGTCTATTCAAAATTTGACCCCACGATATGGTTTATTCAAGTAGAATCCACCTTTCGGAATAACCGCATTACCAACTCGTTGCGCAACTTCCACGATGTGGTCTCGGCACTCCCAGCCGAAGTAGCTTTGGACGTCCGTGAAATGTTAGTGAATCCCCCGGAAATTCTTCCGTATGAAACACTTAAGACGGAAATTATCAGACGTACCTCTATCTCAGACAAAAAAAGGATGCAGCAACTCCTTTCTAAGGAAACATTGGGTAATCAAACACCATCCCAGTTGCTTAGGAGGTTGCAGCATCTTTTGGGAGATACTGCCATCGACGACGGCCTCTTACGAGAAATTTTTGTTAGCCGCCTCCCAACAGATGTGCAGCGCATCTTGATTTCCGCAAACACGACTCACCTGGCTACGCTCGCCGACATGGCAGACCAAATTCTAGAGATATCAGGCGCTCATAACATCTGCGCAGTATCTTCCACCCCGACAGCGGTACCAGCAATTCCGGTCGACCGACAAATTCTGCTGCTGCAACAACAAGTTGCCACTTTGGCTACCAAAGTAGCACAACTTGAAATATCTGTTTCACGCCAAACACGCAGCAGAAGTCGGTCTAAGTCAGCCAACCGACAACCGGAAAACAGGTATTGCTGGTACCACCGTAAGTTCACGGGTAAAGCCACCAAATGTGTACCTCCGTGCGAGTGGGGAAACGGGCAGCTGCAGGGCTAATGTCGGCCTATTGTCCTGCTAGCGCTCCAGGTCAGCTATACTTTGTTCGCGACACAAATTCAGGTATCAAATTTTTAATTGACACGGGTGCCCAAATTAGCATTTTGGCGGTAGATCAAAATTATGCCAACACTCATCACCGCGCTAAATTTTTCTTAACAACGGTGAATGGGAATTCAATACCCACGTTCGGTCAAACAAAATTAAACATTAATATCGGCCTGGATGTAAATTTTACATGGCACTTTGTTCTTGCACAAGTGAACCATTCCATTCTGGGCGCCGACTTTCTCAGGCATTTCAACATCACTGTTGATATTGCCCATAATAAATTATTGAGAAATGCTTTCGGCCCATCAGAACTAAATTCATTGCTGATTCAAAATTCACCTTATTCAAAATTACGTCAGCAATTTCCTGGCCTAACAACCCCATTTGACCTTACAGAACCCGTGAAGCATGATGTTGTGCATCACATCACGACCACGGGTCCCCCTGTTTTTGCTAAGCCCCGCAGGTTGCCACCACAAAAGTACCAGGCGGCTAGGAACGAGTTTGACAAACTCATCAAACTCGGTTTCCTACGGCCTTCGGCAAGTCCCTGGGCTGCGCCATTGCACTTGGTTACAAAACCAGACGGTACTTGGCGTCCCTGCGGAGATTACCGTGGCTTAAACAGGGTAACAACTCCAGACCGGTATCCCTTGCCTCTTCTTCACGATTTCGCAAATAACTGTTGTGGTTGCACGTTATTTTCTAAAATCGATTTGGTCAAGGCATACCACCAAATTCCAATTCATCCTCCTGATATACCGAAAACGGCAATCACAACACCTTTCGGACTATTCGAATACACCAGGATGAGTTTTGGCCTAAGAAACGCCGCTCAAACCTTTCAATGGTTTATGGATTCGGTTTTACGCGGACTACCATTTTGTTTCGCGTACATTGACGACATACTCGTCTTCAGCAAAGACGAACGCGAACATGATCGTCACCTTTTCCAAATTTTTGAGCGGTTGACATCATTTGGTATTAAAATTAACCCTGAAAAATGCGTTTTCGGCCAACCTAAATTGAGCTTCTTAGGACACAGCATTAGTGGTGAAGGGATAAAACCTCTGCAGTGCAAGGTGGATGCCATCTTGTCTTTCCCTCAACCCGCTGACCTAAAAGCACTTCAACGTTTCCTCGGCATGATTAATTTTTATCACCGTTTCGTAAAATCATGCTCGAGCATATTGTCACCGCTAAATCAACTTGCTGCAACAACTCCACGCAACAAACCAGTGATCTGGAATCTATCTGCATTGCACGCGTTTTCGGCAGCTAAGGCCGCCTTGGCCAACTCTGCCATGCTCGCGCTTCCAGATCCTGTTGCGGAATTAAGCATAATGGTAGACGCAAGCTCCTCCTCTGCTGGTGCGGTTTTGCAGCAGAAGGATAAATTTGGCGTTCAACAACCGCTATATTTCTTTTCAAAATCTTTCACTCCGACAGAACGCAAATACAGCACGTTCGGCCGTGAATTGTTAGCCGTATATTTGGCAATTAAAAAGTTCAAATATTATCTCGAAGGTAGAGAATTTACTGTCTTTACAGACCATAAACCTTTGATATCTGCTATCTGTTCTCACTCAGATCGTTTTTCAGGACGAGAGCACAGACATTTGAACTACATCGGACAATTCACCACTGACATCAGGCACATCCCTGGAAAGGACAACAATGTGGCTGACACACTGTCGCGAGTCGAAATTAATGCTTTAGACCTCAACCAACTGGCAAAATTACAATCTGAAGATGTGGAACTCAAATCCCTTCTGGGTAGTGGCACTACAGCACTCAAACTGGAACAGTTCATTCCGGCCGGCTCCAACACGTCCATCTACGTAGACACGTCTCTAGCTGCACGACGACCCTATGTTCCTCCTGCAATGCGACAGGAAGTTCTTTGTTCGCTTCACGAACTTACACATCCGGGTACTCGTGCAATGAGACGTCTCGTAGCAGCACGGTACGTGTGGCCGCGGATGAACCATGACATTGCACTTTTCGTCAAGTCCTGTTTGAAGTGCCAGAAGAACAAAATTCATCGCCACACTGTGTCACCCATTGTGAAATTTCCAGACCCGGATGACCGATTCACCGACATCCACATCGACATAATCGGCCCTTTGCCTATTTGTGACAATTTCAGATACCTTCTGGTCTGCATTGATCGCTTTACGCGTTGGCCAGAAGTAATTCCTCTTACCGAAATTACTGCGGATTCCGTTGCACGAGCATTTCTGAGTGGTTGGATTGCACGTTTTGGAACTCCATCTACGGTCATTACTGACCGAGGTCGACAGTTCCAGTCCAACACTTGGAAGGAATTCTGCAGGACTTTCGGTATACAACACAAATCCACAACCGCCTACCATCCGCAATGTAACGGCCTGGTAGAGCGGCTCAATCGCCAAATAAAAGACTCAATCCGAATGAGCAACGATCCTAAGAACTGGGTAACCCAACTCCCTTTAATTCTCCTAGGGCTCCGGACAGTCTTCAAATCATCTCTTTTGGCAACGACTGCAGAGTTTGTCTACGGCAAGACATTACGCTTGCCGGGCGATTTCATATTTCCAAATTCCGCGCGTAAAAAAATTCCTTCTGGTTCAAAATTTCTCGATGACATGAGGGACAATATGCAGACACTTGGTCCTGCAGCGGCGCGGCCATCCGTTCGCAGGAATTACGTTCCTGCCGACTTAAACACTTGCACGCATGTTTTCGTCCGTCGGGATTGCGTAAAAAACATTACACATCCATGCTACGACGGCCCATTCAAAATTTTAAGTCGAAATTCAAAATTTTACACAATTGAAATTGACGGTAAACAAGACAACGTTTCCATTGACCGACTGAAACCTGGATATTTTTCCACTATTTCGGCCACTTCAGTTAAAAACACACAAAACACCACCAACCTTTCTGTTTTTCCACGTTCAATTTTAAAATCTAACAAATCTTCTACAAAACCTTTTATTTCTCGCAAACACGTATCTTTCTCTTGTTCTGTTTCCTTCCGTAGCCTCTTTTAGACGGGGAGTGGTGTGGTGACCGCCTGGGTCATGGAACGGAGAAATGGAAACGAGGATCACGGGTAGCCCGGAAAAACGCGGTTACCAGGGAGGCGAGAAAAACAATTAATAAAAAAAGAAGAATTTTGCTGGAATACAGAAAACACACTCATTTTTGTAATTCCTACCAAAAATAAAGTAATCACCTTATTCGTCGACCTGCCTCTCTTTTTGAAGTTAAATTATATTGTATCAAGTCGATAACGACTGATCTACAAGTGTTGAATTGTTGGACCAACGAGAATCATCAACCACAACAGCTAGTTCACATGACGTGATCCTTCAATTACAACAATACAATACAAATTTTGATACGGCCATCATGTTGCTTTCCCCGATATAATGATAAAACGGTTTTTTAGAGATACTCTATACCGAGTATTGACTTGGCGGACGCAATATTGGAAATCGCTTTAAATATTAGCTCCCCTATTTATGTTAGAGACAAAGTGTACGTAACTTTTTTGTGGAGGGATAAATTCTGAATTTTCTAATGTTCACACTTAACACTTTACGTTTCTCTAATTGTGTTGCAACTTTACCTGGTTCGTCACAACCATGACCCTCCGCATTTGCATATTATTGCCCGGGTCCGTTCCGCGTAACGGCCCTGAATGTATTTTTATTGTATGCATTATTTATTTCTTGTGTCCGCTCCGATTAACTATCCTTAATGTAGTTTTTATTGCATGCGGATTGAATATCGTTGTATTTATGGTGTTTGCCCAAACGTGCGCAACTTGGACCAGGGGCTATAAACAGCTTAGCGGGTAATTCCAACATCTGCATGACAGACCCGTGAAGCTTCAGATGCGTTTGGAGAAGATTGGCAACAAGGCAACAAATTTTCGGTTTATTAAGAACCAATCAGACCGATTTACATTACCAGCGGTCAACCTTAGGCTTCACCTCCAGCCCCTTAGAGGAACACCAAGAGAATCATGGAGCCTATAGTACAGGAGGCCAAACGGAGCCCGCCTTTTTCAAAATAAATGGAACCTCGGGAAAATGGCTGGAAGAAAATTTAAAAACAATTGCCACACTCTTTCAAAATTTACTCAAAATCCATTCTGCTTGTTTCAATCAAAATCTAGAAAAACCTCATCACTAGATTTCAAGATAATCACACGAGAACACAGCACGCACAGTGATGCTGAATTTCCTCAATTTTCGAGGGCTGGAAAAAATTTAAAAACAATTGCCACACACTTAAAACTCTCCAAATTTACTCAAAATCAATAGTGCTTCATAATTCAATCAAAAACTAAAAACACCCCATCACCAGATTTCAAGATAATTCCACGCCAGAGACCGGACCTTATTTTGCATTTATATTTGGTGCCACTTTTTTTAACATTGCGTTTGACCTTTTGCACTATACGCTCCATGAAGAGAATCATCAAAAAAACACTTCCACTCAAGTCTTTGAGAAGAGAATATTAAGTACGGTCGCGACAATTTTGTAAAACCTCCTGTAAATCCAATGTAAATGATGTTTGTTTAATATATTAATTTATATAACTTAACATCCAAGTTGCAAATTGGTCCTTCGAAAATAAGTTGAACGAAACGGATACAAATCCGCAACCCTTCGAACCGGATAAACGCAACAAATTGTAAGTTGAAATAATGGAGAAACAGTAATGTGATTTAAAAAAATAATGACATGCCATGGAATTGAAACAACAATTGCGGATATCAAAATGGCACAATATATCGCTGTCATTTGAGCTAATGTTTTCGAAATGATTTACACTACACAAGAAAACATCCTTCCAATTAATTATGTGATATTGTGCAGACTACAGTTATCAGGATGTTGAATCCACTATTCAATCTGATTAGCTAGTACGATGATAATTAAGAAAACGATTAAGCAAGACAAAATAGAAGTTTATTATTTGTCGAAATTGCATTTTTTTTAAATCTTGTACGTTCACAAAACTTGTATTTGTGTACATTTTCTATTTCAAATCGCCCCTAAGAGAAAAAAAAAACAAACATTAGACTACAAATCAGGTGACCTGGCTGACCAAGCAATAGTGTGAACTGGACCAATAACCTTTCTTTGAAACGTGTACTCTAGATACTCCTTTAACCATACGTGTGTTAATGCGCTGCGCAACCATCTAACTGAAACCAGATCTCCTGGTCTTCATGTGTAACAAAAATCTTTGTCCAGTGAAATTTCTATCAAGAAGAAAAAATAGTCAAATAATATAATGAGGTAGAATTCCAGTCCACACGTTGACTGGGTCCTCGTTGTCATATAGCGATGTTATTTTTGCCTGCTCCAGTATCTACAATTCTGCACATTGGGTTCATTGTTTAAATTAACCTTTAAATGCCCCATTAAAAAAAAAATATTGCAATTTATTAAAGAAGCAGTGCATGCCTCTGGAAAAATAGCAGAAAAAAAAAATTACATAATAGTACATTATTATACAAGTTTAATAAGAGGGTATATTGTGACACGAGTGGGACTGGAGTACGACTCGCGCAGCGAGAAGTTCTCCAATGTAACGAGTGCCCCACAATGCCTCTTATTAAACAAGTATAATATACTATTTTTTCTACTTTGGTTTTAGTGAAGGAATTATTTCTAAAATAAAATATATATACTTTAACCTAGTGAGTTTTATCTTTTAACATTTGGCAGCACTAAAAACATTTGATCCTTTTGAACGAATTTAATATTTGACATACGTATTTCTACGTTGATTTCAATAGTTAATATTAAAACATATTTAATCAAGAATATTACTTACACACCTCCAAAAATAAGGGAGGTTGCCAAGGGTGCGATAAACAAACTATTTCCACGTAAGTTATAACCCATTTAAGCTTATTAAATAATGCAACGCCTAAATGATAATCGAAATTTAAGGTTATGTTTACATTTGTTTCTCGTTCCTCGTGTCAAGCATCAAGCGGTTTTTTTTTCGCCGCGAATGAAACATGCATTATACTCTCGCTGTTTCTTCCGTGATATTCGTTTTGCAAACAAAGTGATAATACATATAATAAATTACAAGCTTTCCTCTGTGTATGTTGTGTTGCCTGAACGTCGTCACCGAGAGCCTAGTGAATTCATGCGTCTGGCCATTGTCACCGAGTTCCCACATTTTCCACGCGGGTAAAAAGTGAACAATATGACGCCTCGGTTTTCTTTAACCTTAGTGGTACTGGTGGCGAACTCCCCAATATGCATTCGAACATATTCAGTGTGTAACGCATTGGACGGTTCCAATTATCCTATGAATTAACATTTTGATGTCGACATATGTCACGTTTAAGTAGTGCTAATCGCAACAACTAAAATGTTACCACAAAACTGTAAAATAAAAAATCTCATTAAACTATTTTTGATATAACAAATGCTCGATTGTTAAACCAAAGTAGAAAAAACTTTTTTATTTATTGCAAAAAAAAACATGTATGTTGCCAAATGGCTACTTTGAATGTTTACATGTACTTAAACAATATACGATTAATTAGGATGAAATATTTTAAACCAGTTGTTATTTTTATTTAGATAAAGCGCAACACCACATTTTTCGCATATTGTGCGACTAAAACCCTTGCAGTTTGAACGTTTGCATCTTATTTTATTTTCTACGGGGGCAGGCCAATGTCCAAATTGATCTTGATAAGTTGCGCGGTTCCTTATGATTTTTATTTTGTAGTTCTCTTTCAAATGAGCTTAGTCTACCTCGTTTAGAATGCAGAACGTTCATTTTACATAGGCCACCTCTTGACGAAATTTAGCTTAATCCGGAATTTTTAAATCAATTACTCTATTTTGTTTTAGCACTCGTTTGTAAGCCAACCAAGCATTTACCGTTGTCAAGTCAATCAAATGGTAAAAAACAGTCTCAAGTACCATTTTCTACTTTTGATGGCAATCCTGTATCTACCAATTAGACCTATCTAGAAGGTCTACGCCACCCATGTGGCGATTATATTCTTTAATAATATACAGTCCCTGCTCACATTATTAGACTCGCCTTCAAAATCTCAGTTTTTTTAATATTTTAACTGCTTTTGGTGACATAGAATTTCTGTAATTTGTAAATAATAAATAAATAGTATGTTGTAATTATTTATTACTAAATTAAATGCTAAATATTTATTCATCTTGTAAAAAACTAATATTTTGTTAATCCGCCCTTCGCTTTTAGTAGCGCAGCAATCCTCCTCGGCATACTCTCAATACAATTTAATGCAATTTGTATTAATTTTTCGTTATGGCTCCAATGATATATTATTCTCTCAATAAGTTGAACCTTTGTGGTAATTTTTTCTTTGGCCAATTCCCTCTTTAAGCACTCCCATACATTTTCGATGGGATTCATATCAGGTGAGTTGCCCGGCCACGGCAAAAGTGGAATATTCTGGTCTCCTAAAAATGTTTTTATTGATTTTGCAGTATGGCAAGGTGCCCCATCCTGCATAAACATTTTTCTGTCATTTCCAAACCATTCCTCTAATTGTGGAAGAAGTTTGGTCTCCAGAACCCTCTTGTATTGCATCATCCCTTCGACCACGTACAAACGACCAAGTCCTTTTCCACTGATGACCGACCAAATCATCACAGACACGGGATGTTTGACAGTTTGTACTACACAATTACTGTTGTATTTCTCATTTGGGCGACGCCTTACAAACTGTGCCCGATCATCCAATATCTGGAAAGTGGATTCGTCACTGAAGCATGTCTGTAACAGGGAGAAAAGTCGATAAAAGAAAAAAAAGAAGAGAATTTTAATCAACTTACTAAGCGCCAGTCATCAACCGTTAAATGTTTGTGGGCATTGGCCCAAGACAGCCTCTTCTGGATCATCGCTGGGGTTAATTTTGGTTTTTTGACCGGCCTACGACATTTGAATCCAAGATTGTAGAGGTTTCGCCTTACTGTAGCGACTGATACGTTGCAGCCAGCCTCCTCAAACTTTTTCTTTATTGTAAGATGACTTCCCCTGCGATTTTCCATTGCAATAACCCGAAGAACTCTTTTCCCCCTGGGAGTTACAAGCGATTTTCTGCCGCACCTTCCTTTCCGAGCAGTATCAAGGGCCTCGTTCGCTTTTAGTTTTTGGTTCACACGACGCACTGAGGCTTGCGACACTCCACACCTCGCTGCTATCCCACGTTGGCTTAACTCTGTATTTTTTATTAATGTGGAAATAGCAGACTTTTGTTTTTCTGACAGGTCTTTTGACTTTCCCCATCTAAAAAGTAACACCCAAAAATGAATCTTAATTTTAAAATTAATAATTTAAGTAATGAATGAAAATTACATAATAATATGAATAATATCTATCTATTAAACTATATTTTTTATCGGTAATCACCTACCTTGATAAGAAACCTTCCAAACTCAATAAATCGCCACTTTAATTATACACAACTAATCTCTCATACACTGTAACCTCAAAATGTATTCTCAAATAATTAAAAATCTGTAATATCGATCTTGTTCTGCATCTAAATCTTCAATACTTCGATACTTCGATAGGCAACTCAATCATCATAAGTTAATAAGAGATAATATACATACATTAAAAAGCGATATTTCAATATTATTCTAAAAAAAAAACAATATTTTATGAGTGAGTCTAATAAAGTGAGCAGGGATTGTATGGGCATTTCGCTTCTATGACTTTCTTCTTTTTCCTTTCATATCTTTTGACTAATACTTCTGGATGTGTTCGGGTAAACATCGAAATGAGAGTTACAGGTTTGTTAACTTTCCATATGATAGATGTATCATCTATCCACTCTACTGTTGTCGTATACTCATGACTGCTACCTCTCTTTTCTTTTTTCATGATTGATTCGGTTGGTAGCTTACAGTTAGGCAGTCTATTTCTTCATATTGTTCGTAAATAAAAAATGCTATGTTTTGCTAGGTGAACCATAAGCGGCAAAGCAGTGTAATAGTTATCGTGATACAATCGGAAATTTTGATTACGGGGTTTAATTCGTGCTAACCGAATAACTATGTTTGATGACGAACCAAGATCTGGTTCGTTGTCTGGCCTGGTCTCGTTATTTTGTTGCCCAGAATAAATTTCAAAATTATATCCCGAAATTCCAGCTAACACAAATAGTTTGAAACCCCATTTGTGAGGTTTCATGGGCATATACTGTTTCATGCAATGCCTCAATTTCGTCGAACACATTTGCTCATCTATGAATAGGTGTTTTCTAAGGGGATAGCATTAAATTTTGTGTTTAGGTGGTCTATAAGAGGTCTTTAAAAAGTCTATCATGTCATGGTTCACCACGTGGTATGAATTTGGAATTGTCATTGAAATGTATATACTAATGCAATTTTTCAAGTTTGCGTATTGACATTGTGCTATTTATGGCACTAAATGCCAATTCATTACTCCAATAAGACCTTAGGTTAGGCATATGTACAAGTGACATGTACAACTCAATTCCAATAAATTGTCTTACATCACAAGCAAATACAACAGCTTATTCAGGATTATTTTCTTTACAATATAGATTTGTTTGCTGAACAATATTATTTATTAGGTCTTCAGTAAAAAAATAACCAAAAACCTGAAAAGGAGTGTCTAGCTCTAATATGACTCACAATGCATTTCACAATTTCCATGGAAAGTTAATTGTTCCTCAATTAGTTGTAAATTTTTCCTTTTCCATAAGATATTTTGTTTTGTTTGCTGACCGGTTCTAGTTGTTTCCGGTGTTGTGCTCTCAGTCGTGAATGTTGCATTAGAACAAGATGGCAAAGGTGTTGCCACATCATGTTCAATGTCTTCTTCGTATAGATCAAACGTGGGATCTTCCAAACTGTCATAAAAAATGGTTCTTCATCTTCACTCTCCAAACCAGTGAAATTTCCCCAAAATTCATTAAACTTCTTATCCGACAATATTTTATGGTCCATCTAAAGTAAAAATTTATACTGTATATTTTTTTTTATCGTGGGCCATAGTATTTTACATGCTAAAATGTATACCTTGTGTTAATGTATATTTAATCATAAAAATTTGAAGGAAATTATAGTTAGTAATAAGTAAAGTCCGGATTTATATGCGCTAAAAAAAGGCATTATACATTTTTTATATGCGCTAAAAAAGGCATTATAATTTTTTTATATGCGCTCAAAAGGCACTATACTTTTTTTTTATATGCCCTTAAAATTAACCAATATATGCAAAAATGATTCAAATATGGATTTGATATGCGGTTTAATTAAAAATAATGCTGCAAAATGAAAAAAATTATAATAGCAATTGATGATAGTTTATTTATTGGAATTACAATGTAGCACCAAAATTTGATTTAGATTTTCATTCTAGGTAAAGTTAAGTGACATGGGGTTCATGTAAAAATTTATTATGTCCTCCTCAGTCTCGCCTTTCAAAATTCCACAAATCATTTGAATATTTTCGTATCCGGATTTCGATATAATACGCATCAAATTTTCACAAAAGTTAGGGAACTAATTTTAAATTTTCGTACACTTCTTCAATAATTTGAAAAGCCTTATTAAGATGCAAAAATGAGCGATAAAAGCTAATTACAACAAAATCAATTAAAATTAATGGGAATATTGACTTTATATGTAGTTATTTGCGAATGTATGCTCAAATAAGTTTAATGTAGCAAAACCTCGCAATATTAAGTTATAAGCAGAATAAAACTTAGTACTTTGATTTATTTCCGAGAGAAACGTATAGATACAATTTGCCAGTTCCATGCGAACGAGCAAATAAAACATGTAAAAAATATAAATCCGGACTCTAGTAAAAAGTCAATTATTTTTCTGCATGATGCGCTGCATTTGAATAACTTAAACATTCTTTATTCCATTAAAAAATGAAATTATTTAATAGAAATAACTGACCAAAAATAATCAAAGTACCTGGAATTTCCGAAATATCAGATTGATTAGCGTGGCAAGTAATCAAACGAATTTATACAAGAAAATGTCTGTTTATACTGTTGAAGTTCAGGTGGAATTTTTTACGGCAATTATAAGCGGTTTTTCCAGCAGGGAAATAGTTGTTTTTTGGGAATTTTTATTTTAGGAAAGTAGTTGACAACTTGTCTGCAGCATATCCCGATCGTCTAGTTCTGATCAAAAACACTTTTTAATGAAATAAAACATGTTTAAATTATTCTAATTAAGCGCATCATGTAGAAAAATAATTTATTTATATTACTAACTAAAATTTGCTTCAAAATTATATGATGAAATATGCATTAACACAAGATATAATTTTTAGCATGTAAAATCCTATGGCTCACGATAAAAAAAAACATACTGTATATATTACACTGTTATAACAATATGTAATAAAGATATTCATGTACATAAAAGTTGCACATACTAATAATTTTACAATACTGACAGCGCAATGTAGCCAAATGGCTACAGACAATAAATAGCGATTTATGGAACTATCAATTTTTTTTTTCGTATTATAACTATTTATTTGAATGATACACACCTTAGTTGATGACAAAACATTTTTTTTACACAATTCGAAGAAAAACGAGCACAAAAACTCTGCAAATATTACGGTTTATGCACGTGCTCAATAATGTACAAATCTGACAGTACTTATTATAACATTTCTTGCTGAAATAAGCATCCAATTAAATCGCTTAATTCTCAGTCAGGTGTGCAAAAATAACTAATCAACATAAACTTATACTGAAGTCCCCGCATGGGAGCTTATCGTCGCCATTATGACGTTTCTAAGCAAAATAAACATTTCTACATAATAATTCAATATGGTTTGAAGTTTGAAATTTGGTTAGTAATCAATGTCATGTTCCCGGTTCGGCAATGAAGATGCTCGAGAACCAACGACGCACGGAAAGCGGGTGCCAACCCCGTCGGCCACGGAGCGCCCCTAACTGGTAATAATTGTATTTTTTTATAAGTAATGTTGAATAATTTACTTGCAAGAAATGTTCGAACAGAATATGCCTCAGACATTGATAAATACTCATAATTATTAAAGTTTACTCAAGCACGTTGCTTTTAAGTAACAACCTTTCGCCTACGGCGTCGGGTTGTTATTAAGCAACGTGCTTTCGAAAACTTATTAAATTATTTCATTTTATCAATGTTCTTGGGATATTGCATATCCCATTCCATGGCACCCTCTGTTTAATTTTAGTAGTAGTACTTACTCGAGCAGTACGTCGACAAACGGCTAAAACATGCAAATCGCATTTATTTGTTTTCAGTAGTAAACTGATCAAAGAAATATTATGTTGCCAGATGGCAACACTATGTATTTAAGGGTTAAAAGTATACCAAAGTCACTAAAACAAATATTCTAAAAAAGTCTCTATCAGCGTTAGCTCTTTTCATTATCTCAAAACAAAATTCAGCCCTTCTTTCTTCATCACCCTCTTAATTATTGATGGCACTTGTATTTAAAAGAAATAAATATGTGTTTCTTTAAAATCTTAAAAGCAGTTGTATGGTTTATATTTAACCAAACTCCTATTTTTCTCGTACTCAAATCCGTATTTTCTTCGACGGACAGCAAAATATCTAACTCCTTTTGATTTTGTCTTGCTGGATCTCGTTCTTGTATCTCCTTATTTCCACACTTGCAGTTATTCATTAAACTGTTCCCCTAGCATCACACTTGCTTACAAATCCTTGAACAGTACATTTAGCAGGTATCGGTCTGTTCGGAAACTGGATAGAAAACATATTGCAAACATCCTTATAAATGCGGTCTGCATAATACTACTTAATTAGCAGGGTGTTTTATGCCATTTTCACCATTTTTTCATCAAGTCTAACTTTGTAAAGTCGGACTTATATGTTAAGTCATGCGTAAAGGGAAGCGTCATGCACCATAGGAATTAACACAATTGCTTTAGTAAACAAGCTCAAAGTGTCGCAACATCAAAAAATCTCACGATTTTCACTATTTAACGTTGGCGACGTTGGTGTCCTTCCCTCAGCTGATTTTGACGTAATGTGCATTCGAGTATTTTTACGCGACCACCGATGCCGTAGGAACTGAGAATAGCGAAAACTCGCCATGTGTAATAATGGCGAGTTTTCGCTATTGCAACATTTTTGAAGTCATCGAGTGCAAACTCCTTCTCGTGTGGAATTTCTCGAAGTACTTATCGAAACTAACAAAACCCCATTTGGGGTTTGCTTGTTTTAGCTACTGTTCGAATTTTATGGCCTCATGTATATAATTATAATTCTTCGGAACATTATAATACTGGAAAATGCTTTCTCACATTTTCCTGCTGTATTTTACATTGAAAATTCGAGATTTTAGTTTATTAACTATGTGCATTTTTTCCATAGATAGCATTATTGTAAGTGCATATAAAGCTTGAACTAGCCCTAACAATCAATAGAAATGTCACGTAGCCGCATGTTGTCATTAATGTAACAAGACAGTAACACATTGTTTTGAGTGAATAATAAATTGAACAGCAAACACTTTAAATTCTTCAATATCGAAAATAAAAATTGCCCAAAAATAAATGAATTTTGTTACGTTTGTGGTCAAATAGTTCCCAAAGTTGGAAAGAAGGATCGGAAAAATTTATTAACTTCGGAATTTAAATTTGCATATTCGCAATATTTCGATGAAGTGGACACAAGTGGTGAAGATTTCACGCCGAATGCAGTGTGCAGTAATTGCTAGAGCACTATTTTGAATTTATTTCATCGACGAAGAGGACACTCGCATTTTGCTAAGTCGGTAATTCGGTCCAAAGCTAACGTTTGTAATAATACACTATGTTGGATTTCATGTCGGGTGTTGGTAAGCACGGCAGCAAATCAAAGCAAATCAGTTTGGACTCATTATCTTCTCTTGACTTAAGATTGTCTGATTTTTTTTCTAAGTATCCTCGATCTGCTAGCCCTAAATGTCGTGTTTTCTCAGTTTCGAGTTGTTTTTTTTTTCTTATGGCTCCCCAGCCTTTGAGATTCCAGTTGTGAATGTATCATAGGTTTTACCCTTGTCTACTTTTCGTAGGTCCTTGATACAAATGGTTTTTCTCCATTCTGCTTCCTCTTCTCGCAGTATAACTTGTAAAAATTGCAGATACGTCAATTAGCCTTAGCACTGTCTGCTAAAACCTAATAAATCTACTTTATGTTTTTAGTATACGCTGGATTTCATCAGGCAGGACTTATCTTGTCGGCAATATTGTTTCTCGTACATATCTGCTTTTGACAGATCTTGATTTGGTCATGTGGATATATCCAGATTTCAAAACAGTTAGTAAAATGCAATCTCATTGAAATGGACATATCAGGACAGTAGAAACAATGTATACCTTATGATTTAAATTGAAAATAAACCATGAAAGTATAAATATAAATTACTTTTATACCATCTAATCGGAGAAATTAACATGTTGGCCGCATCATCATTTTTTCGGACTAGTTTATGAAAGAAAATCAGTAAATATTAATATCACTGTCATCATTCATTCGAAGAAAGAAACACGATGCCCACATCAATATTTCTTACAATAGGCTTTTGTAGTTTACGTAATAGAGTGTAACTCTTTTATTAATTATAATTTTATATTTTGTACTCACCATGAATTAGAAAAATGTGTGCCGCTACCGCGAATAATATTAAGATAAACATGTTGACGTTGATAATGTTCAAAACGTTGTGGTTGGTAATTATTCCTCAACGGATTTTAAATGCAAATTTGTTTGTCATTTTTATGAAATACTTTGTATATATTCATAGCAAATACACATGTTGCATAATTTAAATTGCTACCATTTCGTTCAAAGTTGTTATCAGCGAATATTATTTAGTAGACATTATTAGGAATACACAATATTCCGTGCCGTATAGCGTGAATAACCCTGTATATTACCTGAACACAAAACCTTATGTTAAAGAGTTTCGGCCTGATTAACATGTACTGATTAAAGGAGGATGACAAGGAATAATTTATTATGGAAATCAAACCATAAACTTTCATTACTTTAGGATATTGGTGCGGGCCACATTTCATCTAATAAACACCATTTTTTTGGATTAAACTTATTTTTGCATTTTTAACCATATTTGTTGTTACTCTCATTTTATTGTATCAGGGACAAAATTAAGTAGGACTTATAAAGCTAATGCAATTTTTGAGGTTGTACTTGTTTTAACAGTTTTCTAATGTCTGCTTCCATTTTAGACGTAGAATCGCGCGGTATCGCATCTAAATGTTCATCGAGAACGATGCTTGTTTCTTCGATAGATAAGGATTGAAAATGTCTGCTCACACAGATATGCACTGCCAAACATTGTAATCGTCTGCTGAGCAAACTTTTTTAATTCCTTGAAGTTAAAACACAAACTTTTCTAGAAGTATATAAACTTAGCTCTTTCCTTAAATTCCGTTTTGAGAGTGGTATTGCTTTGCAAATCTACTATGTTCATTTGCAAATTACTTGGTACAGCATCAATATTAACTACAAAAGGGTTTTGTAATTTTATAGATGTAAGTGTGTAAATGAGTTTCCTTTATTTTATCCCCTTGTGGCCCACCTACGAACGGTGGCTTAGTTCAGTATGTACCATAAAAATGCCTTGACGAGCCCCTGGGCGAGAAGACTTTATGACCCCGTTTAATCCTCGTAATGAATGTGAACTTAGGCTTAGTTATTTTCAATACCTCTCTGATAGCTACTGGTATAATTACCCAAAAATTGGAAGAAAAAAAAAGGGTTTTGGAAAATATCCATGTTACGTAAGATCTTTTTAAAATGCGCAAATCGATTTTCAAACTCAGTTTGGAGTTGTATCAACACATTTTTCATGCATAACTCAGCTTCTCCAACGGCTTTCTTGCAGTTGGGAAAATGGTCGAGCTTTCTTACATCAATATGCTTGATAAATAGTTTCAGTTTCATCTCAAATAACTTTACATCTGAATACATCTTACATATCAACTTGTTTTTTCCCTGCAAGCGTTTGTTGAGCGGATTTAGTTCACCGGTTAAATAAGTCAGAAAATCAAGTTCTAAAATCCACTGTCTGTTGGAAAGCTCTTTAACTGGCTTTTCTTTAATCTCCATAAAATCTCGAATCTCTTTCCTCAGTTCAAAAAACCTATTTAGAACGCGACGCACCAAAGAGTTGAGCGTTAACTTGTATAAACTGCTCAAAGATAAAGCACAGTCTTTTGATTGTTTCTCTCTAGCAATGAACGAAAGTACGGACGTGTCAGATACAGCACAGTTCCTCTTATTTGTACGTGGAATTGACGAAAACTTTAATGTTTATGAAGAGCTTATAAAAATGTGCACTATGAAAGGTACTACTACAGGGAAAGATTTATTCCGTTATTTGAAGCAAGCCTGGAGCTCTTACAATTAAGCTGGGGAAAGTTGATAAGTGTTACTACTGACGGAGGTAAGAACATGAGCGGCCAAAACAAAGGTGTTCAAGGGATAATCATTACCAAACATAAAGACTCAGGATCAGCTGCGCCCTTGATATTTAATTGTATTGGTCATGAAGAGGCGCCAAGGTTTTATCTTGGAAAGAAATAATGACCACGGTCATATCTACTGTCAATTTTATAAGAAAAAAATGGGCTCACACGCCGTCTGTTCCAAAAGTTCCTGGAAGATCTGCAAGCTGACTATAATGACGAGATTTATTACTGTGAAGTGAGGTGGCTCAGTCGAGGTGCCGCACAGTGGTTCAGAATTCAAAAAAGCTGGCCAAAAGTCTAAATCTTGATAAATTTTGACATAAATGGGTACTAATTGCAGATTATGAATTTGTCAAAATTTAAAAATTCAAAATGGTGGATCCAATATGGCGGACATGAGTGATAAAATTATAATTGTCCGCACTGGAGAAATCCAATATTTTAGAATAACAATGATCCCAGCTGTCCGGTGATTATTTTATAATTTAGTCAGGGTGTGTAAAAGATCTTTTTATACCATAAAATGGTATACATTACGAGTAAGTCGGTAGTAATTGTTTTAATATTTTTTTGGCAGCACTGAAGTAATGCGCAATCTCAGTATTACAATTAACTCAGTTTTCAGGTGATTATTTTGAAATTTAGTAAAGATATGTTTGAGATTATTTGTAAACCATCAAGAAGAATTCATGTTTACTAAATTCTGAAAATTTCAAGTTTGCATTTATTTGGCTACACTGGAGAAATTCGCAACTTCAGTATAACAATCGGTTATCACATGATTATTTACAAAGTTAGTGAAGGGACTTGTTAGATTTTTCTTAAATCATAAAGCAGATTTTAAAAATTTCAAGTTGGTCACAATTGTTTTTGCATTTATTTGACCACACTGAAGAAATTCGCAACTTTAACAACAGTTTAATGATTATTTTAAAAATCATTAAAAACTTGGCCCTCGGCTTCGAGTCGGTGAGCACTCTCCATCCTCGGGCCAAAACCATAACCATAACTTATACTATACAGGGTGTGCATAAATTGACGGGAAACCATTGTGATCCTAAAAAATTTCCAAACATTTCTTTTTACGGAAATATGCATTTCGTCGATTCCGACAATTTTCGTAAAAAAACTGAGTGTCTGCCTTTGTGCCTGTCTGCCTGTCATATTGATTTTTACTTTCTCCGTACAAACTAAGGGTAAACTGTTGTGATCGTACTACGGGAAACTGTTGTGATCGTAATAAAAATCCAAACTTTTTTTTGTGGCAAAATCCATTTTCAATTTTTGTCAAAAATGTGTGTCTGTGTGTCTGTGTCTGCCTTTATGTCTGCCTGTCTGTTATATTTATTTTTTACTTTCATCGTGCAAACTACGAGAAAGTATGCGGAAATATCCATTTCGTCGCTTTCGGCAATTTTTGTTAAAATGTGACTGTCTGCCTTTTTGTCTATCTGTCTGTCTTTTTTATGTTTTACTTTCTCCGTACAAACTTCTTTCAAATTCCTTATTTCTTCTTTTTTTACTAATTTGAGTAGGAGGAGATCTTTCCTCTACAATCATCAGGGAAGATAATATTCCAATATAAAAAAATTAACATTGAAAATCCTTTCCGTTTTGTCCATCTACACCCTGTATACATATATACATCATAAATACAAGATATTCAATAAAATATAAAATCGAATTTTTCAACTATATTGCACATCAGCAATAAACCTAATCCTACACTGAGGAATGCAAGTGAATGCAGCTAATTGTTTATCACGTTAAAGGACACTAAAATAAATATTTTTATTGCTATAGGAACACAGGCATACACAGGCAGAAAAATATTTCCATGAATATTTAAAATGTACCTACCTATTTTTAACGCAAATTCCTATAATTGCTAACAAAAATTTTGTATGCATATTAAATGTAATAACCATTAATTTACCTTCAGGAAGATCCATAATAGCAAGGAAAAAATCCGAGCACATAAAGATTAGTATTTATAGTGAAAAACCGACGCCAAACTTTCATTTCGTCCGAACGTCTCCCACGTGTCTAACAAAGAAACAAGTTTGAACACGGATTACGAGGCATTTTGTAGTAGATACAATCATATTCTTCCTTGGATGCCATCCAGTGGAGCCCTCTGGACACGACTATGTCGTACTAAACTCAAAATATTGACTTTCATTTTTTGACTTTTAGCCAGCTTTTTCGAATT
Organism: Ocypus olens; assembly: GCA_910593695.2. Classification (NCBI taxonomy): domain Eukaryota; kingdom Metazoa; phylum Arthropoda; class Insecta; order Coleoptera; family Staphylinidae; genus Ocypus; species Ocypus olens. Next base: position 15,699,313 of record OU343063.1, on the reverse strand, counting down.
CTGAACCACTGTGCGCCGCGTCGCATTTGTATGTATCAAAATTAGAGGGCCATGATTTGTTTTTGTTTTCTGATTAATCTGTTTCTTCTATCAGTCATTTTAATTGTTGTGACAAAAATGGTTTGCCTAAGTAAAGAAGATATTCATTAAACATTTGTTTCAATATGAAAATTTATCTGCACCAAAGATTGTAAACAAATACCCACAAAAGGGTCGGTCGGTTACAAGTATTCAGTGAATAATAATTAAACTCGGAAATTACGGTAACAATAATCGCAAACAAATAAGTGGAAGACCACGAATTCCTGAAAGGATAGAAGAAGTTCAAACAAGAAGATGCTCCGGGCAAAAGTTTAAGTACTATTTCTTTCGACCCAAAATACTTCATCTTATCTATAAAAATTGGGCTTTTTAGTTTTATATTAAATATTTTTAAATATTAATAACTCACGAAGATATACAAAACTTTGTACCGTTTTTTTGGCCCACGGTGTACACATTGCAAGGGTATTCTTCAAGAGAAGGTTTATTTTAAATCAATTCATTTCCAAAATAAATAACCAGCTTGCAAATAATTTTAAATGTTTCCATGAAAATAACATTATATCTGTCAAGAAATTTTACATCAGTAACAAATATTAACTTTTGAGAAATATTATGCACAATCTACAGTCAAATCCAGATCAAGACTCTCACGTTAGTTCTCCTGTAGAATCGTCATCAAAGAAAATGTAAATCGCGTTACTGAAAATACTAAAGCTTTATTTTGTTTGTATATTATTAATATTCAATCTATTCGTTCTAAAATAAATAAAGTTAACATTATGTTTAATAATAGTCTACATAACATACAAATCCTTAAAATATGGACGACATAACCGTGTTCAACTGAGGTATACCATTCGTCTGATAATGAATTTTACAAAATCTTTACTTAGGCAATCTGAGCAGCCCCAAAGAAGGATTCCATACATTAATCTAGATTGCTGGTAATGTAATTTTTTGAGTGGTTTGGGTGTGCCTGGAGGGCCTCTCCCTCGCTTACACATGTACTGTGTCGTTAAATTAAAATTCTATTTCAGCACTTCTTTCGTTAACTTAATTTGTTCCTAACTTTTGAAGGGATAGTGACCGCCATTTAAAATTGCATGGGGCTGAGGAGGGCGTCCTTGACACTGTATATCAAATTCAAGGTCATCGGAAGTGGGTCCCCTTTGCCACACATTTACCAATAAGGTAAATATTTGTTCTCAACATTGAATATTGGCTCCACAATGTCGTAGCTTTTTATTTCTCTGCCAATTCTCCAAAATCTGCCATTACAGCTGTGCAAAGTAATCGATTAATCGATAATCAACAGTTTGATTATTACTGAAAAATAATTGATGAATCTATCATTTGATTAATCGATCATTTGATTAATAGATTGTTCGATCATTTGATTAATCAATTATTTGATTTATCGATTATTTGATTAATCGATCAATAGATTATTTAAATATTTGAATATTATGTTAACACGCTATCTTTAGGTAACACCATAAGCTTAACTCGCACGTCTAGATGGCGAAAATTCGTGTATGAAAAAATGCACTTTCGAGAAAACAAGTGTCGAGTTTTTTATAAAATAATTTTATATGTTTTACTCCGAAATTTTTTAAATTCTAATTTATAAGAATGCAAAACAATATTCACGATAAAGCTATGTAAACTTTGATGTTTTTATTTGATTATCACTCGAGAAATAATCAATCGATTAATCGATCATTTGATGTTTGATTAATCGATCATTTCGATGATCGATTATTTAGATTATCGATTATTTAGATTATCGATTATTTCTATTATCGATTATTTCTATTATCGATTATTTCGACAATCATTTACTTACTAACCAATGAAATCGAATAAAGTTGATGAGATGGGCCAATAAAATTCTAATTACGATGCCTAACAGACCACGCTGCATGTTATGCATGGCAATTCACCCTGGGTGGTATCTAATCAGATAATCTCTCATGTTGGTATTGCCTAGCAACGCGTTAGTACATTATCTATAACATATAAAACGTCAGTTATTGCCGGACTTTTAAGCAGTTTGCTCCTGAATTCGATCTGTTTGCATTTTCGGGTGAAGTGTTAGTGCTTTCATCAGTAATAGTATTCATAGGCATTTCTCAAAATCTTGGTAAGCTCATTTTTACTACAATTATTGTGGCGCAGATTAATATACACATGACACTTGGTGTCACTAAATTCGACTTTTCAAATTATGAAGTGTGAACTTTCTGTTCGGCCAATTGTCTTCTCGAATCTAACTCGTGACTGATTTTTCCTTGGCAATTATTAGCGTCTGGATCACTCTTGCTCGCAGTCGTGCCGATTTTCGTCGCAACAAGCAATCGTGATCTTGCCGCTAATAATTGCCGGCAAAATCATAGGCACTCGTTATATTACTGTTGATTATCGATTATTTCGATTATCGATTATTTCGATGAATCGAATATTTCGATTAATCGAATATTTTGATTAATCTATATAGTCGATTAATAAAAATAATCAATAATCGATTATTAATTTCCATAACCGAACACCCCGCATCAAGGCATTTTCCAAAAATGATGTTGTTCCCTTATTCTTTTGCCATTCTATAATTTATACTACAGTTCATATTTTTCCGAGATTTTTCAGGGAGCAGATTTAAAGAGGTTTCCTTAATAATGCTCGTGGGCGTTAGTAGTAGTAATTCGTCGTTTCCCATGCCTGTTTCCATACTACTTATCCACGTTTAAAACTGATAATGTATAAACTCAGAAACGATGTGCGACTTGGTTTTTGACTGATCCTTGTGATTTATGTAACTATGGGAACATAAGCAGGTGCCTTTGATAATAAAAGTTTCCGCCTACAAATTCTATGTTAATATTGAATTATCCGTTAACTATCATTGTCTCATAATAAAGCGACAGCAAAGTTGGCGTAGGTAAAGTATAGTGTACAACTTGCACGGAATGACCATTTCTTGCTCGTATGAATTGCAGTATAAATGTGTGTCATTCCACGGTCGTTGTACAATATATTATTTTCGCATCTACTAATATACGATGGATGTCTTATACTGCGAAAACATGTTTTAATTGTATTAATGCCAATATGGATGTCGTTCGTGTATTTCTACAAAATGTTGGCAATAATCTAGTGGCACAAAATCTCCATTAAACGGCAAGTTTTCTTCTTCATTCATTGGGCCAATTTCGCTGTCTTTGAAGATAGCGTCAGTGTACACATTTTCCGTTACATCAAACCTAAATTGGTGTTTATTGTCCATGGAATTTATCAAAAAAATGATGACTGTCTGTATTTCTTTGTGTGATGGGTGGCCCTCAACGACTTCGCAGTTTTCAAATCTTTACGTGATCATGTCAAATACTTTTGACGCCCTAATAGTATTTTTTTATTGAAAACAAGGTAGAGGAAAAATTAATCCCAAACCTGTTTCCAAAACAAACAATGGATAGTATTTAAGTAACTATAAAATTAATTAAACAGAGAAATAAATATATTTTATTTCATTTAACAATAAGTTCACTAATTAATAGAGGTCTGGCGTCAAATTATCACTTTTTTCTGACATTAGAGCATGTGTCGCTGGGTCGGACGAATTGTAGAAATTGATGGACTAAAAAATTGTCAGTGTTAGAAAAAAAAATTGTAGGATTTAAAAATATCTTTTTACTGAGCTTATCAGATTGACCTTGAGTGGTGTCGCCAAGGTCACGGAAAGTCTCCTTATTTTGTTTTTAATGAAATACCCTACTTTGTATTTTTTTTTTTTTGACTTGGGCTTTAACCATTCAGTCACACACGGTTTATTTTTGTATTTGTATTTTGTATGAATAACTGTGAATAAATGAAGAAATGAGTAATGTAAGACATATACAACAACCACGGACCCGAGCGAATACTTCTCGATCGCCGAAAAATCTTCCGCCCGGGATGGGAATCGAACCCACACGGCCGCTCTCGCCTCTACCCACTACACCAACGGGCCGCCCACCCTACTTTGTATTACATATTTTTGTAGGTCTTTCGAGTCCTTTCCAAAAGCCTATAATTATATTCATTTTGAGTTAGCAGTTTCAAAGTTACTGTGATTTTTATGATTTAGTGTTTAAAGGGAGGTTCTCATGTAAATGACCACAAAATAGGCAAAGCTTGAATTATTTTAAGATGACGTTACGTTCGCTACGTGTGGACAAATTCCGAGCGGGGAATACGAAATATTTACAAAACAGCGCGAATTTGAATCTTCCCTTCGGGACAATAAAACATGAGAATGAACAGTTTATGACGAAAACTACATATTCTTTAATATTTTTTAGACTGATTTCTAAATGCTATGTAAATGTTATTCAAAAATATTGATGAATAATGAAAAATAAATTCGATAAATGCAGTTTTCGTGATTTTTTTCAAACACAAATTAATGTTTACAAAACTTCTGATCACGTAACAGAGGTATGCCGTGTAGAAATTGTAGCCCTTTCAATAGGCATTCAAATGCATACGACAGATTTTAAATGCGTTGTGGAATTTTATATTTGAAGGGGAGAAAGGCCGAAAAAATTGCAAATTTCGCGATTTTTTCAAACAAAACCCATTATTTCGAAGACTTCTCATTAAGTCACAGAGGTGTGCCATACAGAAATTGTAGCCCATTTAATAAGCTTTCAGGTCAGCGAAACTGATCGGAGATATCTAGCGTCGTTTTTTTTTATAATCGATTGAAATCGCAAAAATGTTTCAAAATACGCGATTTTTGCGGTTTTTTTACGGATTTTTTTTATTAGGATCATTAAGTGTACCAAGGTCATTAAGTGTGTCGATACAATTTCCTCGGTGATTTCTGGATCTAAACTCCAAATGTGGAGATGAGAGTAGAAAGGAACAGCTCGCATCCTGCTTGAACTTCTTCCTGTTCCAAAAATCCGTGAAGAACGCCGCTTGTGAGTTACTATTTTAAATTCTTCATCTTCAGCTGATCGTGGCCTCATGACGTCATCCTCGGTATTTATACTTTTTGTAAAATCAATGTTTACATTTCTTTTGGAAAAGACATCCTCATCCCGGCTCTTGGTATTGTCACTATCTGCGTACGTCTTTGCGATGGCTCTATAAGGATTTTCGTTTTCCACTACAATTACAATGGAATTTAACGCCTTTTTGTGCGCCTTGTTGTCCAATTTTTCACGCCTGATTTTCATTTCAAGAAACTCAATTTTATCGTTTTGTAATGCACGATTCTTCATAAGTATTTCGTTCTTACTTTGCAACTCACGAGAATTTTTAATAATTCATTTTCTCTGACATGGCTGCAGCATTCACTAACCTCAACTTGTCGATGCAATATTATTACTTATTAACTCTCCATTATGCTTTACTAAACATCCTGGATGAACCACGTCGTTACACAAATTGCACATCGTGCCATCCTTAACAAACTGGCCACACTTTCCACCACATTTAATTTGCTTTAATAGTATATAGTGTATCAAGGGCCGAAAATAGGTTTTAGCAACCCGCCGTTTTTAGCAACACGAGCGAGAGAAGCGAGCGAGGGTTGCTAAAAGTTAAGGGCTGCTAAAGCATTTTGGCACGAGTTACACTCGATAATTTTTCGCCTGCCTTAAGTAAAGGAGGAAAAGCAGAATTGATACAAAATTGGAAATAGCAAGTTTGATTGAATTCGTTGTGTGAAAAGTGATATAAGCGGGTGTTGACGTTGTCGGCTCTACTTTGGTTCGGTGATATATCCGCACAGGAAGACTGGTCAAGCGAAAACTGTGCACAGAAAACTGCGCACAGCGAAAACTCCGCACACGAAAACTCACACGGAATAATGCTCACACGGAATACTCCGCACACAGAAAATAACGCACAGTGATAATTGCGTACACGAAAATTGCTCACACTGAAAAATGCTCATATGGAAAATTACTCACTTTTATCAATTCTCACAGGGTGCGCACAACAAATATTTTTGCTATAATTATTACATTTCACATTAACTTAAAATCAACAATGTACTGTGTTTTTAATTAAAAGTATTAATGTCTAATACAGATCGAGTAAAGAACGTTTGGCACAGGCGGGTTCCATGGGTGCGAGAGCGCTGGGAATAAGAGATACACATTCTTTGAGTGGAAACGGGTACGAAGTCGCGTTTTTAGGAGGGATATAGGCGGCTCCTTATTGGCCGTGCGCCTCAGGCACTGTTGCCCATCTAAGTATGATAACAAACAAAAATAATTTTGTCATTCTCTAAAGTGAACTCGTGCAGACTGTGCAGTAAGTATTATTCTTTAATTAATAAATCTGTACACGAGCTAAACATGCCTCTGGAGAATTTAGTGGAAAAGCTGCTAATTATTAAATGGTATCAGCAAGGTAATTCGCTCCGGGAAATTATAAACTTGTTTATTGTTGCGTTTGAAAACCGCCTTCCTCCTTCCAAAGGTTCAATACGAAACCTAATAAAAAAATTTGAAACGCTTGGGTGTTTATCTCCCGCGCAACATAAAAAACCAAAACGTCCTCGCAATGCCGAATTGCAAGAACGGGACGAATTGGTTTGCTTATCTGTGGAAGAAAATCCAACAATGACAACCTAAAAAGAGTAATATTTGTGTTTACTTTAGTAAAAAATAAATGAAAAAATTGTTGTACATGAATTCTTATGTTACATCATGCGTATTTTGTTCCTATCGCTACGTTCGGCATACTCCTTATCGAGATTTACTAAATAAATGCCGCGTCCCATTGTCGTGTTATGTGGAATCGCATGATGCATTCCCCTTCTACGACTCATCTTCCTTCTAGTTTCCACTCAAAGAATGTGTATCTCTTATTTCCAGCGCTCTCGCACCCATGGAACCCGCCTGTGCCAAACGTTCTTTACTCGATCTGTATATTAATTTGAATAAACAATTTAATGATAATGCCATCACAGGTATGTTAAATGTATTTTCTTTTTAGTTTTATTAAGGTTTGATCATTGATCTAGATTAGAATTAAATTTTACTGGATCTATATGCATGTGTTTGAAAGATTCTAATAGAGGGTTGTAACACTCCAAAGCTTATACTACATTTACGCTACAGAGGGTATATTAATAAACGATGATTCTGTTGTTTCGTATATTTCAATTTTCACAACTTCTCCGCTGATCAAATGAAAGTATTTCCAGCGAAGGGGTGTAAATGGATTTTCACGAAATCATAATCTAAAATGCATTTCTAGTTATTCTAGGAAGTTTAACGTCGGTGGCTATTATTTTTCTATTTTTTTCGAGCCGGCGAACTTGCTAGAAATTTTCACAACTTCGCCGCCTGATCAAATGAAAGTATTTGAAATTCCAGTGAACTCAAAAATTAAAATTCAAGAATAACACTCCGTCGCGCTGTTAAAATCTAAAACACCGAACAAACTTATCGGTGGAACTGGAAAATTTTGCCAGATGCGAACCGCCGAATCATTTGACCTTTGCCCCGGAGGCAATTAGTATCCGGCGTAGATGTTTGCAAAAAACACATTCTTTCATCGTCTGTTATCAATCCTTATCCACGATGCATGAACGCATTCCAGATTAAATCTCTTTTTAGTCATTGAAAACAGTTCGATTCGGCAGTTTACCTTCCACCTAGTGAGTTAGTGTTCGCGTGTTTTAGTGTGTGCAGAATATTGAAAATTACATTAATGGAAATGGATTATCAGTTATGAAGATAGTTCCTACATTTGGTAAGCGATTAAATGAAATTAAATTAAACTTTATTGAATGAATAATTTATTGTGAATTTTTCAATGCGATTTAATAATATCTCTCAACACAAATAACTATAGGAGTAGAGAGACCATCAAGTGAATAGCTCATTTATGTAAAATTTATGGAATAATTCATCACAATAATGATATTTTCAATGCGATTTAATAATATCTGAATAACGGTGTAGTAGAGACCATCAGGTCAATGGCTCATTTATGTTATGCTATAATAATGTATACAAAAAAATACGGCATTAGTAGCTTCTTGACCAATCGTACAGAATCTTATAATTACATTTACCTTCTTACCAAATACCAGTTAGCTTTCTTACTATCGAAGGGTTTATTTTCTGAAGCTTAAATAACCAATTTAAAAAAATATTCATTCAATGATTAATTTTTTTAATCGTACAATTTTCGATTTTGAGGTGTTGCTGTCTCTTTTCAATCTCGGATTTGGCACTCATTTTTATTTGAAATCGGAAATATATAATTTGTTCAATTAATTTTAAACTCTTAAAACGAATTTCTCTTTTGATTATTTTTTTCTATCCGTCTCTTTTCAGTTTTGAAAATTGCTGTTTTCTTTTAACCTAAGATGAGAAATCAAAAATGTTTATTTTTTTACATAGAAGTTGAACTTTTAATAATTTTTTTACAACTTTTAAATTCGTATAATGCATATTTCGTTTGCCCAGACATTGTTTAGAATGTTGTCATTTGTTTTCAGCTATAATTTGACAATTTTTGTAACGGAAAATCAGAAATGTATTGTCCTGTTCACAGATCTTAAACTTTTAAAGCAAATTCGGCTCATCAATTCAATGATTAAACCAATGCAGAAAATTAATTTTGATTGGAATTTAAAACTCGTTACACTTGTAGAATTTTACAAATTCCACTGCAATTCAATATATTTTTTTCTGATTTTTTTATCATAGAGTACAAATTTTAAAGTTTAAATATATTTACAATTCGTTACACTTTTAGGATTTTACAAATTTTATTACTTAACTTAAAATATTAATTTTCAAAAATTCAAAACTCACTCAAAAATTGACTCGATAGTCACATTGATTGTTCCTTTGTACTTAAGGCGGTTCTCTCCGTCCGATTTCAACCTGTATTTTAGCGATTTTAAAACCAAAACTGAGCTTTAACTAAAGGCTTTTTTTAAATAAAAAAATTCTATCAGTAAGTATAGTCCACATAAAGTCATCTAGCTCAGTTATATTGTACAAAACTTGAAGTTTGATGGTAAAAAAATTCGCTAACATCGTAAAATGAAGTGTAGTTTTAATGCGTGTATTAAGCGATAACGATAATGTTTTTCTTAAAAATAAATGCTCAACATGACTATATCCGACCTTCCCCTACAACAATATGATAATACGAAATTGATTAGACTTTTGTACTGTTGTCAGTTTTGTTTTTAACATTGCCGTGTTTTCGCATATTAATCGTACAGAAATTAAAGGCAGCTAAGAGGCGCCTACCACCGTCTCTCTTGGCCCAGCCGATGGAACACGAATCGGTTGGCACGCACAGCGCAGCATTAAATCTGGCGGGTTTTCAATCTGAATTGGGACCATTCTTCGTTTTAGCGGCTGGCTGATTTTCTAGCCGAATTATTTTGGATTTTCGAGAAAACTGTCCTATTAATTTAAATTTTTAAATTTCATTAGTAGGCCAAACGAAATATAATCATTATTTTCATGTTTATTTAGACTTCATTCTTTTCCACTTGATTAAAAATCACAGAAGGAATAACGGATAACAGACAATGCTCAGCACGGAATGAAATGAATTAACAATGATTTGGAATTGTGTATGTAATAAAAACCTAGATAAATCGAATTTTCTGATTAACTGACAAAATGTAAATACTGCTCAATTTTTAATGCTAGGCATTGTTGTTTTTATTTTGTTCTAATCTGTCAACTTCCAAAATTATTGTTAAATGTCTTATAATCATTTAACACTTGATGTGTAATGAGTGTATTTCTGATGTATATTTTTTGTTGTTGATTAGAAGTAGAATTTTAAATAAGGGAAAAAAGTGGGTTACCTCTTTTGACACCATTGAAACGTAGAAAATGGGCAAAAAAATCCTTGTTATAATAATTTTGTTATAATATAAAGATATACAATATTTAATAGAATAATTCTAATTTATATGGATCTGAACTTATAACTTAATTAATTTAGTTTATATAGTGTCTTTGTGCAGTAATAAATACATTTAAACTTTGTGCAATTTTGACATCTTTGATATTTTTAATACACAAATCTATTGTGCCATTTAACAATCGTCGTGGTATTAGCAAGGAAAGTAATTGTTTCAATAGATTATTTGCTTATATTAGTCTTTTGAAGACTCTTAAATTATAGAAGACGAAAAACATCACATTATCAATTTTAAGAATGAAAAACAAAATCAAACTTCTTATAATTTTAAATTCAAAAAACGAAATATAGCCTGAATATATAAATATTCAACCTGTTCGTAACTCTGCATAATTTTAATTTTTCGAAAATTAAAAAAAATGATAAAAATATACAGGGTGTATTTGAAATAACGAACAGGCATTTAAGGGCACATACACAAAATATTTGTAAACCCATTTCCGTCAAAATTTATTCGAATAAAAAATTTTGAATTTTCCTAATTTTTTTAAACATTTTGAGAACCGATGCTTTTCTCATTTAATTAGGTCTGCCTGGAATTTGTGTTTGTTTATTTAAATCGCGAGATTCGATTTCTTGCCTCCGAAATTTGAAGTGTATCGCAACGTTTTTTTTTGTAAAAGATAAACAGTTCTCAAGTTTATTAAAGAACACTCAGATATTTTCTACGCGCTTGTTGTAATTCGATATCTAAAGCCGATGCCGTTTAAAAATTAGGTCACATTACCACTGCCCCCAAACATGTTGCGTATTTTCACTCATAATTATTTGCGGGCTTTTTGTTACAGTTATAAACAAAATAAATGCGAATATTGTTTAAAAATAATATAATCGCTTTGTGGTTGAGAGCCTGTTCGTTATTTCAAATACACCGTGTATAGGGTGTTCTATCAGATAAGCAAGCTCAATAATTTTCATAAAGTCTAAAAGGTATTGGGGGTTCTGGTTATTTTGACAATGCACGAATTGGCAATTTGTAACTGTAACTTGTATAATTACGGACAAAATTAATTCTACGCCTTTGAAATCTAGTGCGTCTTTTTTCTAAAATTCAATGCTTAATCACTATTATTAAATGTTAATGTCAATATCTATCCAGAGTAAAAAAAAACGATATGCCTAATATGTATGCCATAGTATGTACTAATTATTACTTTTCTTTTTGACGCATTTTCTTTTGTTACTTTGTGTTTGTGTTACACACCAAGGTGGCAATTATGGAAATAAAGATCATTATTATTATTATTATTATAAAATTGGTACATGTCGTGGGGCTAGCTACCTACTAGGGATGGGTGGTATTTCACGTAGCGTTCACTGGTATTGAAAAATCACGGGTTGCTACTGTTACTGAAAGGCGTATGTCACTGCTGCATACTGTGATTAAAATCACTGCTATTTAAACTTTGACTGCTTTGTTACTTAAAACGTGATAGCTCCTTAAAATCACAATTGTTACCTAAACTGTGATTGCTAGGTAAACTGTGATTGTAACTTAAAACGTGATTTTAAGAAAATAATAGAACATGGCACTTCTAAATATTATTTATTATTCATTATTCTCCCATTTATGCACGGTATTGTATTTAAATTTCAAATAAATATTTAATAAAAATGCCATACTATACCATATAAAATGAACTCAATTACTGATCTACTAACAATTATTAATTAATTAATTAAGATTTCATAAGAAAGAAAAAATGATCTTGACCTGCGTGGAATCGAACCAACTTGCTGTGATCGATAACGACTTTACCACTCGGTTACGACGGCTCGACATTTTATAATCTTAAAATTATTATTTAAATATTTATTTAACCTAGCGCAAGTTTACCAGCCGTGACCACAGTTTAAAATCATAGGTATTAAAAAGTAGCAATCACAAGTAGCAACGTGATTCAAAAGAAGCAGTTTTCTACTGTCTACTATTAAAATTCAAATATGTATAAATATACTTACACTAGACAAAATAAGGTGTCCTATTGCTTTTGCCCGAAATAGTACATTTTTTCTATTTTGTGAATAACAATGTAGCATTCGTATAAAATGACATTGCAAGTCAAGTTATCTTGAATTTGTTAATAATAAGTAAACATGATAACATAGTTGAACACATTAGTGAAATGAAAAGCTGTTATGAGTACACAACTAACGTTTTGCCCAGCATACTACTTTGGTGTTAATTGAATAATAAATCAAATTTACTGAAATGATGAATGTTTAATTTTTTTATTTCGATAATACAATTTTCACTTTGTAGCACTGTTTTCGGTTGTGCAAAGTGATACTTTGTACAATTACTGTCTTATGTCATAATAATTCATTTATCATTTGCTTTACAGGTAATTAATTGATATATTCTGAACAGCTTCTATTTCACTAGAGCATTCAATTAACAAGGAAACTAACTCAAGTGTTCCTCTCCGATTTGAAAGAAATTTTGTGGATTTTTATTGTGGAGGGGGCCAAAATATTCGATACGTATTTTTTGTTTTGGATAAAAAAACATGGTTAGGGGGTGAACTCGCCCCTCGAAAAATCAGCGATATTTTTTTGTTTTTTGGCTATAACTTCTGAACAAATCATGTTTTGTAAATTTAGAAAATTTTAAAGCCTTTCACCGGTATAAAAATGTGTTTATTGTCTACTTCCAGACTGTAAAAAACATATTATTTTTTATGGTTTGTATTTGCGGCAGTAATGATATTCGTTAAAAACAAAGATTCATACATAAAAATAAAAATGATGATGATGATGACCAAAAATAGTTTACTATTTTTTTCCAAACACGGAATTCAAATATACATATTCTTCTAAATAAAACCTTTATACTAAAAAAGGTTTCATGTTCACTAATGGAAAATGCGAAAAGTTGTTTTATAACTTCTTATTTTTTTTCAATTTATTTTACAGCTATCATGATTTGTTCAGAAGTTATAGCCAAAAAATAAAAATATGGCTGATTTTCGAGGGACGAGTTCACCCCCTAAATATGTTTTTTAGCCGAAACAAAAAATCCCGTATCGAACATTTTGGCCTCCTCTGCAAATCCAACACATTTCATTCAAATCGGAGAGGAACACTTGGGTTAGTTTCCTCGTAAGTTATCGTAAATTACACAGAATCTTAAGATATTACACTTGAGACTTGTTAGTGTCTCGTGCATTCTGTGAGCATTTCATAAATTGTTTTTTTCGGGAAATATATATGTATGATGTATATCTCTGTCTCTCTGCAACATTATTTTGTCTAATATTTCATGGTTTGCGTTGCGAACAATTTTTTTTTATTAACTGTTGCTATCTTGAAGTGGAATTTTGGGACACTGGTTAGGTTATATAGGATGATTTTAAATGTAATCATTCCTGTATAAATACCAGTCCATGTTAATTTTGTACATATCTCCTTGAGAATGACCTAAGGTCGAAACTAGTCGGAGAGACAAATAAAAGCAGTGAAACAAAACCAAGTGTTTTAATTATTCAAATTATATAATTATGTTTCACCACGGGTTAAGTGAGAAATTAATTAATCATATATAGGAGGATGTTGGGAGGGTTAGTATATCTGATGCGGGTTAGTCCACATAGACAAGACGTTTCTGCTACTGATAGATTATTTTTGACTGTGGATGGGGACGTGGAGAATAGGATATGTCTAATTGTACAATTTATAATTTTTCCAGAAAATGCATAGTTTTGGCTGAAAATCCAAAAATCAGCAGAAGGTGACAAAAGAAATATGTTTTTATTGATAAATCTCAAGAATCCTTAATATTTTGTTATACAAACTGTATATCATTGGAAAGCTTATTAAAAATACCATAGATTGGTGGCATCCTATATAGGGTGTTCCATTAAAAAAACAAGTTATCCATTGTTTTGCGTATGTTGACACCCTGTATAGCAGCATGAACAAAAAAAGACCAGAGCCGATGTGTATTATTCTTCTTGATGTGGAAAATTTTCTAGTATATAAAAAATGATGCTATCTTGGATAGGAACGCTTCTACAATGTTTTCAATGTGTACATGTTTTTGCCACAAATTTGCCCACAACTAACCAACCGTGCATAATATACCCATAGTATCTTATACTATTTTTATCAGCTTCTTAAGGGGATTAAAAATAAAGTATAAAATATGTTCCATTTAAAAAAATATAACCTTGATCTGTTATTTATACTGGGACACCCTGTACAAAATTGAAATTTTCTACATTTACAAAATTATGCCATCATGATTTGTTCAGAAGTTATAGCAAAAAAAAACAAAAATATCGCTGATTTTTAAGGGACGAATTGACCCCCTAAACATGTTTTTTAGAGGAAACAAAAAAATACGTATCGAATATTTTGGCCCCCTCTACAAATCCACCAAATTTCATTAAAATCGGAAGGGAACACTTGGGTTAGTTTTCTTGTCAGCAATTCTGCTACTATTAGCTTCTATTTTCTGTTTCTGTTTGTCATCTCAATTTTAAATTATAATTTTACCTTTTGTATTTTAATATTTTTTATTAATATTTTATTTTATATTTTGTTTTATATTTCATATTCCAATTAATTCTTAAATGTACGGGGTGAATCCCGTTAAATACAGGGTTTTCAAAGAAGTGAAGGGTAACTAGATATTTTGAAAAACGTAAAAAGTGTCAATTTTTTCAAATAAATATATCTCGGTTATTATGACACATAGAAAAACACTGTACATGAAAAAGTTGTACATCATTTTACGCAGCTTAATACAATAAATTCTGAAAAATTTTACCGCCATTATTTTTCGAGATATGACGCAAACTTACATTTTTTTTTTATAGAAACCATAGTTGGCTATGACGTCATTCGAAAAAATATTATTTTCTCTTTAATCCGATATCACATATGACATAGTTATTTCTAAAAATAAGTAAGGTACAGTCATTTTTAAGATTCATTATAAATCAAAAAATAGTTAGCCATGAAAAAGATGAAAGTAAAACAATTGCAGTTGTTTATAACAACAACAAAATATTATGGTTATTATTTTTATAGAGATAAACAAAGTTGACAAAAAACAACATAAAGTATTATAATTATTTAATTATCAAAATAATAATAGGGTCGTTTGATCGAAACTGCAGTCACTAATAAATAAACAGTGTGATATTAACTAAGTAAAAGTGCGTTTTATTTAAATAATAATAGGAGACAAATTAAATTTAAAAAAGATGTAATTAATGCCATAATATTAATGGTGGACTTTTTGAGCATCTTTTGTAATATTAAAATGTGTCTCCTATTATTATTATTGAAATAAAATGCACTTTTACTTAGTTAATATCACACTAAGGCTGAAAGACCCCGGGTCGATAGCCAATAAAGAATCTTTACACATTTAATTATTATAGTTAAGCAAGATTTGTTTATATCATATACTAAATGTATGAATTCTTTAATAAAGATGATTTATATATATATATCACACTATTTATTTATTAGTGACTGCAGTTTTGATCAAACCATCCTATTATTATTTTTATAATTAAACAATTATTATACGGTGTTTTTTTGTCAACTTTGTTTATCTCTATAAAAATAATAACTACAATATTTTATTGTGGTTATAAACAACTACAATTGTTTTACTTTCATCTTTTTCATGGCTAACTATTTTTTCATTTATAATAAAACTTTTTGGGATCGTAGCCCATATGGCCAGCTCAAGGGGCCTACTATTTATGTACAATTTATGGATGAATAAATAAATAAATGAACAAATGAATAATGTCAGATGTATACAACAACCATGGACCCGAGCGAATACTTCTCGATCCCCGAAAAATCTTTCGCCCGGGCTGGGATTCGAACCCACACGGCACGCGGTGCAATAATAAAACTTAAAAATGACTGTAACTCGCATACTTTTAGAAATAACTGTGTCATTTGTGATACCGGATTAAAGAGAAAAAAGTCTTTCGAATGAGGTCATAGCCAACCATGGTTTCCATTAAAAAAAATGTAAGTTTGCGTCATATCTCGGAAAATAATGGCGTTAAAATTTTTCTGAATTTATTTTATTAAGCTGCGTAAAATTATTTACAACTTTGTCCTTTACAGTTTTTTTTCTGTCATAATAACTGAGATATATTTATTTGAAAAATTTGACACCTTTTACATTTTTCAAAATATCTAGTCACACTTCACTTTTTTGAAAACTTTGAAAATGTTATTTGATTGGACTCGTAAAACTACACTTTTTTGCCCATTTAACCGTTTCTCTATCTCTTATTGTTTCCGAGATCCCCATAGAGAACATCGAAGAAAACTCACCCTGTATATTATTATTATTATTATTAAAAATCAATGTTAATTTTAAAGTTAAATGTATTATAATTGCATTAAAGTTTTTTAAGGATTTCAATCATATCAGTATTTTTCTATTTTTCTTAAAAATTATATATCAAAAATTCACAACACGCGCAAAAAAATCGTAGTTAATTCTAAAAGCAAATGTTTCGTATCATATCAGTATATTTCTTCACATTAATTTTCAAAAATTTATAACATCCAAAAATTAACACATTTTCAAAAATTATTGTTAGTTTTAAGGGCAGTCGTTCTGTGGATGTATCAAAATATTTGAGGAACTCAATTTTGTTTACGATTTTTGTTTTGTTTAAGTGTTTAACAAAAATTGACTCGTTTTCAAAAATAAAATTTAATTTTAAAGTTAAATGTATTATTATTGCATTCGAGGTTTTTATTTAAGGAATTCAATCATGTCAATATTTTTTTTTCTATTTTTCTTTGTTCAATTATTCGACTTAAAAAAATATTAAAAATTCATAACATAAGGATTGATAAAAGTGAGTAATTTTCCGTGTGAGCATTTTTCAGTGTGAACAATTGTCGTGTGCACAATTATCACTGTTCGTTATTTTCTGTGTGCGGAGTTTTCCGTGTGAGCATTATTCGAGTTTTCATGTGCGGAGTTTTCGCTGTGCGCACATTTTTGTGCGCAGTTTTCGTGTGAGCAGTCTTTCTGTGCGGATATGTCTGGTCACGCATTTATACACACCCGATATTGTTTTTTTTGTCACTTGATTTGAATGGGAAAAATAGTGGATTTGTAAATTACGTGACCGTTGACAGGGCGCAATAAAAGCTAAAAACCACTGACAAATCTTAATCTCTCCAGTAAAGGCAAATACCACTCTTAAGCACTTTTTACATGGAAATATTTGCTCATCGTAAAAGTACACTTTGTATTACAAAAACAGCTAATGAACGTAAGTGAACCACTCTTTATAAGTTCGTAAGATAAATAGCATGCCGACGATAAATAATGGCTAGTTTAATGTTCAAATGTTCAGCGGATCATTGTCCATAAATAATAAATTTTATGAAACAGCAATGTACTGACGCAGGGAGCACCGCAAAGGTTAAATGCTATGGGAATGTTAATGGCGAACAATAAACTCACCGTACATGCAAACTGGCGAACTAGCAGACTGGCATGTCGTCTTCATTCATGTAATTTATGCAATATACTACCGCGGTTATGTGAACGAATTTTAAATTGATTTAATTAACTCTACGATTCTATTCAATCCACCTTTAAAAGAAATTATTTAACCGTATATGTTAAGGAAAAAAAAAACAATATAAGCTGTGATTGTATTCAATTGAAATAAGTATTTAATACATTAGGAAAGTTATTAATATCTATCACACATATAATTAAACCGTTTCAGGTCAAACATTGAACTCTACACTAACACATACCATACAAATACACCAGCCAGAAAAGTAATCGCGAAATTGCCTTACTCGATAAGGTATGGATAACATGTCGATAAATTAAATTATTTATTATTGGAGAATATGTTTCCATACATATTCTAATAAGTAGTTTATTATTGAATCTCATATACGCTAGAAAGTCAAAACGAATAGAAAATATACCTGTATAATCTATTGGAGAAATACAGAGAGTTATGGAATTTAAAGAAAGTAAATACCATGCGCCTTTAAAATGGTGAGCGCAGCGATGAAATAGAAAATAATATTTTTTTTGGCATATTATTTTCAATGGGCCGCTCTGTTCACCGTGTGTTCGAGGATATAGGCTGTGGACCAATATATTTTGTTCACGAAAATGTTATAATGTGCGCATTATTTAATTTTATGGGCAACATTAATGGGGTACATTTATCACCCAATTTCATTACACACGCATTTGCGTGTTCAATGGGGTTATTAAACACGCACACGCATATTTGCGTGTTTAATATGGTTATTAAACACGCTAATTCGCGCTTTAATTTACAGAACGCGATTTATGACAATATTTTGTTTACCCTGTTTAAAATTGATTTTAAGTTTTTTTCAATTGTAATTATAATTACAACTTTAATTTCGATTTAAATTTTGATTTTGATTTTGATTTTGTTTTTGTTTTTTTTTAATTTTGATTTTGATTTTAATTTTGATTTTAATTTTCGTGAACAAAGTATAGTGTACAACTCGCATATAATGGCTATTAATCACGAGAACGATGTTTGCGGAACGAGCCGTAGGCCTTCTCGTGATTAATAGCCATCGTTATATGCTCGTTGTACAATATACTATTAACACATGGCCCGACCGCTGTACCACTCAACCAAAAGTTATCGCTCGGCTTGTCCATGAACGTAGTCTTTCGAAACGGGAATTATAAAGTTTGTGTTTTATGTCTGTTGCATCCTCTGGTAAATTCTGCAGATTAACACAACACACAATTATAGTTTAACAACTCTTTATTCAACGAGCTCATAAATTAGACTGTTCAATTCTCGGCGCACTCGCAGGTGCGACACTAAAAACTAGGCACACAAAAAACACACATATTGTTTCCATCTACAATACACCACAACATCCCTTCCTTTAAACTATTACTTATCTAATTTATAACTATCTTATACAATTAAAATGGTCATATGTTAATCTGTTTGGTGGTTTAACTGTACGTTTAGGCCGTCCAGTACTTTCTGAATTATCCTCATTAATTTCTTACTGAGCGTCATATATAGGTAAACTACCACCCAGATTATTTTGTTTCATCTTTAATATTTGATTAGTATGTCGTTTCCAGGTAATGTTTAATTGTGGTACTTTAACCAAATAAATACATGAACCAATTTTTTTATAAATAATTGCCTTGATCCATGTAGGTTTTTTTACATTTTGTCGGTAATCTCTTACCCAGATACTTTCCCCTTCTGAAAACATAACTTTCCTATTTCCCTTAAATAATTCTTTTTGTTTGATTTGTTTGCTTACCACGTTATAATTTATTTTTTCTTTTAATAAATCAAATCTAGTTCTGACACAGTCACCAAACATTAATTTAGCTGGTGGAACCCCGGTAGTACAATGATTTGCATTACGGTAATCAAACAAAAACGCATTTAATTTTAAATTTAAATTTAAGGAAATATTCTCTCCCAAGGCTCTTTTTAAAGCATTTTTAACAGTTTTTACTGAGTTTTCCGCTGCTCCATTGGATTGTGCATAATATGGAGCTATAGTCAGATGACGTATACCATTTGCTTTTAAAAAACCTTCAAATTCGTCTGACGTAAGTTGTTTACCATTATCTGAAACCAATAATTTAGGCAATCCATAACGAGCAAACGTACTGCGTAATGCCTGAATAGTTACATCCGACGTAATATTTTTTAATGGAAAAACTTCTAACCATTTAGTATGTGCGTCTAAAATAATTAAAAAATAATGGTTTAAATATGGTCCCATAAAATCGATATGAATTCTTTCCCACTTTTTCTGAGGAAAAGGCCATGGAGTTAATGGTACTTTTGGTGGACTATTCCGAACTTTAACACAATTTTCACTAGAACTAGCCATTTTTTCAATATCTTTTGTTAATCCGGGCCACCAAAAATAACATCTAGCCAGGCTTTTCATCTTGACAATTCCCATATGGGAAGAATGCAATTCATTTAAGAGTAATATTTGTAATTTCTTAGGAATACATAACTTGTTATTCCATAATATACAATCATCTTCAATCGTTAATTCATGTTTAAATTTAAAATATGTTTTTAAATTATTCTTTATTTTATGAAAACTTGGCCAACCATTTTTTATAAAATATTTCAATTTAATTATCTCTGGATCCTTTAAACTATATTTTTTTATTGTATCCCAAGTAATTGGAGTAACCGCATTTAAATTGAAAAATTGTGAATAGTCCAAGTCTACATTTTCTAACTCATTATTATTGTTTTTAAAGGTAATCTAGATAAACAATCCGCCACATTAGCTTCCGATTTTACATATTCAATGTTATATTGATAATTTGAAAGAATGACTGCCCATCTTCTAAGTCTGTTAGCTGAATATTGTGGAATTCCCTTATCAGGATTGAATATAACCACCAATGGTTTATGATCAGTCACCAATGTAAACTCTCTTGCATACAGATACTGATTAAATTTTGTTAATCCAAAAATTATAGAAAGTCCCTCTTTTTCAATTTGCGAATACTGTAATTCGGCCTTACTCAATGTGCGAGATGCATATGCAACCGGTTTCTCGGTTCCATCTTCCATAATATGGGATAAAACTGCACCGATTCCATATTCACTTGCATCAGTTGTCAATTTTAATTTTAATTCGGGATTATAATGAACTAACACGTCAGCGTCCGTTAGTAACTGTTTAATTTTTATAAACGCTTTTTGACATTTTTGATCCCAATAGAATTTCACATCTTTTCCTAATAATTGATATAACGGATGCAAAACCGTAGATAAATTATTTATGAATTTGCCATAATAATTCACTAGCCCTAAAAATGATTTAACTTGCGTCGTATTTTCCGGAATAGGAGCTTTTATAATAGCTTCAATTTTATCTTCCGCAACATGTAAGCCCTCACTATCAGTTATGTACCCTAAATATTTTACTTTAGGTTGGAAAAAACTACATTTCTCTAAAGATACTTTCAGTCCGGCAGATTGCAATCTACTTAATATTAAGTGTAATCTCGACAAATGTTCCTGTCGATCTTTCCCCGTTATCAAAATATCGTCTAGAAAACATGCTACTCCATCCACACCCTGTACAAGAGTATCCATAATTTGTTGGAACTTACTTGGTGCACATGCTATTCCAAATGGAAGCCGGGTGTATTGAAATAACCCCTTATGTGTGGAAATTGTAATATATTCTCTTAACATTTGGTCCAGGCAAATTTGCTGATACGCCTGCGAAAGGTCTAATTTTGAAAATTCAATTCCCCCTTGCAGCATAATGAATAATTCCTCAATGCGAGGTAACGGATATTTATCAACTTTCAATACTGGATTGACAGTAACTTTGAAATCACCACATAACCTTACTGAACCGTATTTTTTCAATACCGGTACTATTGGCGTACCCCAACGACTAAATTCTACTGGAATAATGATACCTTCGCCAAGTAATCTGTTTAATTCCTTTTCAACTAGTTGTTTAATCGCAAATGGTAACAGTCTCGCTCTGAAAAATTTAGGAGTCGCATTATTATCATTTAATTCTAAAGAAATTGTCCCCTTTGTAAATGTACCAAGCCCAGGTGAAAATAATTTTGTATACTGAGATTGAATATTGTTAATATCCTGATTAACATAATTAATAGAAGCTATGCCTAATTTAAATTGCTTTAAAAAATCACGTCCTAATAATGGAGGACCTCCGTTTTTTATTATGTAAACATTTAATTGGAATACTATATCCTGATATTTAATGTTTAATTTACAGATTCCGGATGGTAAAATTTTATCTCCATTATATAAATATAATTCCTTGTCAGGTGGATGCAGCCTATAATTGCGAAAATATTCCAACCATAATTTTTCCGAAATGGCTGTTACGCTAGACCCTGTATCAACTTGACAAGAAATTGCTTTATTTTCTATGATGACATCTAATGTTAAAGGTGGATCAACCTTGTTATTTTCATTAGTAATTGTAAATAAAGATAAACCCGCCAATTCCGCTTCCAAAAAGTTGGCGTGTTTTTTCCTCGGTCCATTGTTGCCCAGCTGATCCTTTACTCCACACATCGGCGCAAGATGTCCTATTTTCCCGCATCTGTGACAGGCACAATCACGAAAACGGCACATTTCCGAACTATGAGATTTTCGACCGCACACCAAACACTTCCCGAAACTCTTCGGCAATTTCGGCGTTACTCGTTGATGACGTTGCTGTCTGACGTATTTCGTCACATGATGCAGACCAGGCTCCGCCTTTACTTCCGCCAGGATCTCCGTGTTGGATTTCGCCGCCATCTTCGCCGTTGCTATTTCCACAGCCTTTGAAAAGGATACTGATAACTCTTCCTCAAAGAGCCGATCTTGAATATTCCCCTTTTCGAATCCTATCACAAACCGATCTCTCATGGCTTTTTCAATATCTCCTTCTTCAAAATTGCAATGCACCGCCAAACTTCTCACACGTGCTGCCCATTCCTTTACGGACTCGGAGGTGTTTTTGTACGCGTTGTAAAATTTATATCGAGCCGCAAATGCTGATAACTGAGGCTTAAAGTGATCATTTAATAATTTAATTAAATCTTCATAAGCACTTTCCTCCGGTATTTTCGGTAAACACAAATCGTACACTAACTTGTATGCGTCCTCGGACAATGCATTTAAGAGAATTGCACGTTTCTTCTCCGTCGTCTTAATGTCGTTGGCCGCAAAATAATTATCCATTCTGCGCCTGTATATCGTCCAATCGGATATTTTTGAGTCGAACTCTCGTAAATGTCCCACGAAATGTTCACTTTCCGTAGCCATTTTACCCACACGTTTTTCACGTTTTTGTCCGTAACTTTATACGAACACACCGTCTACGATGATTACGATATTATCGCCACTATCCTCGTCGCCACTTTGTTGCATCCTCTGGTAAATTCTGCAGATTAACACAACACACAATTATAGTTTAACAACTCTTTATTCAACGAGCTCATAAATTAGACTGTTCAATTCTCGGCGCACTCGCAGGTGCGACACTAAAAACTAGGCACACAAAAAACACACATATTGTTTCCATCTACAATACACCACAATGTCCATTATTTACAACTAATTTAAACCATAAACATATTTAACCCTCCGTCTACAACGTGACATTCTGGTACTCACGTGCGGTCTTAGCGGACCCCTTCCATATTTTGTTGGGTCTATTAAAGAAAACGAAAAAATCACACAATACTACAGTTTCATAAATGATTTTAATAATCCTTTATGCATTTTCAAGTACAAAAAAAGAAATAAATTGTACATTAGTTTTTGTGAAAAAATGATTTTATGAAATTATACAATGGAAATTTAAGCATAAATTTCCTAAATATGAAATTAAACTATGAAAAATTATGTAAAAACCTACAAGCTAAAATACCAAAATAAAATATAAGAACCACAAAATGATTACATTTCTTCATCAGTATCATCAAAACAGTTTGCACACTTCCGATTGACTTTTTCGTGATCTTTGCAGATCGGGTTCCGACATCTTTCGCACACATTCATAGTTTTATGTCTCTATCTCTTGGACAAACTAAGCATCTTTTTTTAGCACGCGGTTCTTCAGCAGGGACCGATCTGTTGGGTTCTGACACTCCCAAAATCTTACATATTTCACAATGAAGTCACCTGGGTAACCTGTTATTTAGTATTCGTTTTCTCATGTGTGGTTCTGTTAGAGAAAAAGACAATACCTTCAAAAAATTTGTTCGCCTTTTTTTGACCATATTCTTGCTCATGTGATAAACATTGCTGTTTACTCCAGCTGCATCTAGCATCCCATAAAAAAATCTCAATGGCCACCGTCTTGTTGAATAGGCATGGCATAATTTATCAAACACATCCACTCCTCCTTTAGTGGAGTTATAAAACTCAACAATGTCTGGTTTACCTGTTTCTTGATTCACAGTTCCAGTATCGTGCATTGTAGATAGCAAAATTACATTTTTGTTTTTTTTTATTGAATGATACCAGCATCTTGTCATCTTGGTAGGAAATCTAGATGAGCCTAGCGGTATGCCTTTAACTGAAACTATTGAGGGAGGGATCTGTTTTTTATTCTTACGCATGGTCCCAACCAAAGTAAGTTTTTGTTGCATTAGCTTCTCCGATAGCTCCATCGGAGTAAACCTGTTGTCAACCGTTATGTTGCGATTAGTATTTTTCACATTTTAAGTAAGCTGAAGAATAGATACTTCGAAGACAACTCTGAAGGTTCACTTGTACTCGCTGACAAAATATGATGTTAAAGTAAATTTTCTTCTGAAAAGACATCAAATTCATCCTCCTCCATGTCATCGTTTACAAGCACACCATCTTCATCCTCACTGACTATTTCATTAGATAGGATTTGCTCATCTTCCCCTCGCTCCAAAAGTAAATTTCCATTCGTGAAAAAATGAGGCTTCGCCATGTCTAAAAAATGTAAAAAAAGTTATAGAATTGAAACAAAGAATTTTGTGTCAGAATTCCGGCAGCAGGTATTTTTTTATATGAGTACATTTCGAATTTATTTTACCAATAGTCAGTTCGTCTTTAAATATTGAAAAATTAGTAAAATAAATTTACTAAAAACAATGTGCGAACATTACAACGTCTTTCTCTTTCGACTCCAAGCACGTTGTTCATATTTCTACTTCAAATAATATGAATATCTTACCTCAAGCATGTGTCTTCCTCTTTGCACATGTGAAAACAGACTGAATTGACAGATACTCCCAATCTAAGCAACTATAACAATGATGGCGGCAGATATTTTATTAATTATTAAAATAATAATATTACTGAATTTATACTGCGCCACTGGTAACGACCATCGGCACATTCCACGCGCATTTCCTAGCTCTTCCTATTTCTCCAATTGAGTATAGTGCATTCAAGATACCGTGGCTTTTTTAAGACTGGCCATACGGTTTTACATCCAAGTTTTTCAACCCTCTATTAACAGTTATTTATGTAAAAATTACGAAGCATAACGCTGTTTTCAGATTAATTCATTGTGTGTTACCTAAATGGTTGTAATAGACAATTTACAAACAAAAATATTATATGCAAAAACGTAGCTTAAATGCCAGAAAAGAAATACAATACATGACTTTAATAACGACCGATATACTCCATCTACTCATAAATTAGACTTTTTTGACATCCTGAGTGACACAAATCCCACTAGGTTGCCGAAAAACTTTCGCCACAAAAAGTAGTCTTTACGAAACTTAATTTATTACGAAAATCGCACTCAAGAATCTTACCACGTATGTGTGTAGTTGGTTTGTCACATTATTTAGATGGTTCTTCATAGCGGAAATCAAGAACAATAACAGTAACAAACTGTCAATAATGTGTCTATTGGCGACATCGCGTATGAGTATATTGGAAGTATACCGGTACCAACATAACTTGCTGCAAAATTACACTTTTCTGATAGCCGTGTTGGTACTTTGCATTTTCTAGTGTTTATCACTAAACATGTCAAAAAAGTTTAATCTATGAGTAGATGGAGTATACATTATTTATGTTATAACAAGGTTCTTTAGTTTAATAAAAAAAATAATTAAAAGTTCAAAATGGCCTCCGTAGGCAGCTGAGCAATTATAAAATCGTAATACTCTGACAAGCTCCAGATATTCTATTTTTCAGTTTCTGAATGTCTACCAGTCCATCTCTTAAGCCCGTTTTAGACGACATTATTTTCTTGTACCAGAAAATCTTATCCTTTTTCTCGTATCGTGTAATACAGGAAATCAAATCTTGTACAATAAATTGGGATGAAAATAGGACACGCTCTATTTCCATCCTAGATCTAGTATGCGAGCATGCGCATTTTGAATGTAGTGAATTTACATCGCTTATCTGCGATATAACCTAAAATTGCAGCACGTGAATTGAGTTTATGCCGTTTCAACGAAGACTACTGGGACAACAGATGAAATCACGAGCATTATTGAGGGATATCAAGAGAACCCATTGCTGTATGTTGTAAAACATGTGGAATACCATAATAAGTTCCAACGTTTAAAACCGAAATGTTTTATACCAACTTAAATTTTTTCAATTCTGCGCATGATCCGGGTCTATTTTCTTGTACCATTATATATGATGAAAAATGCGTATTTCGCACTAGCTTATATTTTTTGATCACATATTCTACTACAATTTTCTTGTACAAGAAAATAACGTCGTCTAAAACGGGCTTTAGATCAAATACTTTTTATGCTAAATAACCTCAGAAGAAATAATCAAGCAGTGAAAGTCCTATCGAAATCGTCCTGGATTGTTTGATTTAAAAATTCCGTATCTTCTGCAGCGCTATGTGGTGGTGTCTGTTCCTGCTGGAAAATAATGCCCCCATTTACTTAAACTTTATTTAACGCAGAACCAACTTGCATCACCAGGGGTTCCATGTTTTTACACGATTAAGATTCCCGGAAGGACAAGAAAATGTGATTGCCCATTATGTCTGCCCACATGTTGCCTTTTTGGGCCACTGTGTGCGAGTTTTTTGTGTTGGAAATATAAAAATAATTCTCATCGATTTGAAACTTTCCAAAATTAATCAGAATTCATTCAAAATTATTAGGTCAAATCTACATACCATACACATGATCACCAGATTTTGTCATAATTTTCCTATAATTTTGGTGGCTTGAAATAAATATAAAAACAATTGCGATCGATTTGAAACATTCCCAAATGACTCAAAATTAATTGAAGATTATAATTTCGTGAACATCTACATACACTTCATCGCCAAATTTTGTGATACTTTTATTTGAACAGCACCTGTAATTATGAAAAATTGTAATAATTTTAATAGTTTCAAAAAAATATAAAAACAATTGTCGTCCACTTAAAACTTGCCTAAATTACGCAAAAATCAGTGGAGGTTGCAATTACGCAAAATATTACATAAATTCCATGACCAGATTTTGTCATAATTTCATGAAATCAATTCGAAAAATCGTGAGAAATTGTTATAATGTTGGTGGCTTGAAATAAATATAAAAACAATTGCGATCGATTTGAAACTTTTCAAAATTACTCAAAATATTCATTCGAGATTACGATTTCGGGAAAAGCCGGATATACCGGGTGTTTCAGACTACCCGTACACCCCAAATATCTCGCGAAATACAAATCGGATTGACATACAAAAAAATACGTCTAAATTTTTTTTTGAGCTCTATCATATGGTTTGAAATTTAAACCATCACTCCTCCCCCCTGGGGCGGGGTGGGGGTAACTTTAGAATCTTAAATAGCTACCCCTATTTTTTATTGCAGATTTGGCTTCTACTCTAAAATATATTTGGTTTTTAATCGAAACATTTTTTTCGATTAGCAAAAGAGAAAAAAAAATTTCAATTAAAAAAATCCTGTTTGTAGTTACAAACATTCATACATTACCACAATAGAAAATAATAGAATGGAATTTAATAATC
Source organism: Ocypus olens (assembly GCA_910593695.2). NCBI lineage: Eukaryota > Metazoa > Arthropoda > Insecta > Coleoptera > Staphylinidae > Ocypus > Ocypus olens. The sequence continues at coordinate 15,671,803 of OU343063.1, read as the reverse complement.
AAATTGATTTTTCAATTTTTCTTGCTTATTGCTGACATAAAATTACGAATGACTTCAATCAACGCCTTATTTAAGAGATGCCTACGTAAAAAATGTCGTAATCTATCATTTGATGCGAGAAATAAATATAATTTAATACATGTTTTTGCCGAATATAGGGCCATCTGTCGCTCATCGAAATTTTTTTTTTCGGATAAAAACCTAATATTATTTAGCGTACAATCCAAATCTGCAATAAAAAATAGGGGTTCCCATTTAAGATTTCAAAGTTACCCCCCTCCCCGACCCAGGGGGGAGGGGCGGTTCACATTTCACACCACATAATAGGGCTCAAAAAACATTTTTGGACATATTTTTCTAAATCTCAATCCGATTCGTATTTCAGGAGATGTTTGGGGTGAACGGGTGGTCTGAAACAACCTATATACCAACATCAAATTTTATGATGCTTTAATTTGAACAGCGCGCGTAATAATGAAAAATTGGAATAATTTTAATGGTCTCAAAGAAATATAAAAACAATTATTGTCGAAAAGAAAATACATTCGGGCAAACTATACGTGAGGTGTGAGTTCGCAAACAACGTTTTTTCGCTGCGTTTCGCCACGGAAATTTTTTCGGGCTCTCTACAGGGTGTTTTTAAATTGATGCGAAGGATTTTAAGGGGTGATTTTTTAACAAAAATTAAGGGAGGTCTTTCATATAATTTTTTTTTCTAAACCCCCTCCTCTCCAAGTTACAGCCCTCCAAAGATAAAGGAAAACATGTTTTTATTTCATATATCCACTATGAAAGAATTTAGAAGAATGATATTTGGCAAATAACTGTTCCTAATAAAATGGCAATTTTTGACGTTTTTTGTAGCCCTAAAATGCTTTTACAATGGGTGAAAAAATCACCCCCATAATAGTTTGCATCAGAACTTTTTAATGCGTCTACACCTTGATTTAAATGGAGGGAAGCAATCTGCAACTTTTCTGTCTCTTGACATTGTCTTCTAAAATTGTTAATTTGATCACAAAAAATAAAATAATACTCAGACCCATTTGACATAAATTCACAGATTGCCAATAACCGTAGCAGGCGATGCTGCCTTAAAAAAAATAATAATGTCTTTATTTTTTAATGGAAAAGTACAACGAAAATAAAACTATATATAAAGGAGGTTTTGAAAGAAATATATAGACACTTACCACCGACTTGAAATATTCCAGAATTGCCCAAAATTCAGTCAGAATTATGATTTTGCAAAAACCTCGCAAAATATCACATTTCTAGATATGAGGAGAAATCTCCGCAAAGAAAGTGTGGTGTTTAAAAACTTTAAAACCCCTTTTGGCTTGAAATTATTTAAAACAATTGTTGACGACTTAAAATAAATTATAAATTTATAAGATTCTGCAAGAAATTAAAATAAATGTAAAAACAATTTCCATCGACTTGAAACTCTGTGATTTTTTTAACTCAAAACAAATAAGGAATTATGATTCTGTCAAAATCTATAAATGCCTCAGATTTTGAGATTATTCTTTAGAAACAGAATAAAAAATAATCTCGCGGGCTGAATATTAATCTCCAGAAAATTAAATGATATAGGTAGAACAACCGAATGATACACCCTGACCTCTAAAAAATATTTGGGCAATGAATTGGTAGCTATAGAAGGAGCAATGCAAACACCCCACCTTAATTCATCAATTTCGGATGGACAATCAAAAGGGAACTTACCAAAAGGATGTCGAATGAGGAAACAAATATGGTTATAATAGTATATTACATAACTAGAGTTGTAAGTAGGACATTACGTGCAAGTGAAAGATATTGCGAACGAGCCGTGTAGCGGCGAGTAACATAATTTCACGAGCGCGTAATTGCGCTACAACTCGCGTTATGTACTATACTTTACCTTCGACCTTACATTTATTCGCTTAAACTAAAGACATATTGAAACTGAATCTTGCCAGGGTGACGTTTAAATTTGTATTAAATAGCCGATAATGGCAATGAAGGACGACTGCCAACAAACGAATTACCGCTCGAACAATTTTCCGTCGAATCGTATATTGTCCAATACAATGATTGAACAAATTTAAGGATACGGATCATTGAATTTACTCTGAAGTGTTAATCTACTAAGATACCATTGCATGACGTAAAGTTTATTGTGGTAGTTATTGTTTTCACAAATAAGTTGTAATCTGACGTTTAAATGTTACTGTCACTTTTGATATTTAAAGACGAACAGACGAATGCAGAGGGACTCGGCGGGCGTTAATTGTAATTGGCTAATAAGTATATAAATGAAAGAAGGTACATAAGTGGTAATAGTACATGGTACACATTTATGTACAACATTTAACATTTATATATGCTCTATACGGGTCTTTAAAATTCAAGGCTCACCATGGGGATCTCGCTTATTAGAAGAGATAGAGGATATGTTTAAATTTGGCACTTTTGCAGAATTTTATGGTGATTAATAAAAAAAGTCTTACAAAGCTGATTTTCGTTTTTTTCTTTATATCTTCGTTTTTCGTTTTTATAACACTTTTTTTATTATCTAATAGATGGCGTAAGAATTTTCTTTGGAACATGTTTCGTTTCTTTTCAACCATCATCAACTTTCTTATTTCTTGTGGACGCCATATTTATTTTTTAGCACATCTGAATGCTCATTTTTTTGTGATGGCAACAATATAACACAACATACAATTAATTTGATAAATCGATATATAACCACTTTTATTGGAAATCATCCGTGCCATGGAATTAAAGACTATTCAAAATCTGAATACCTCCTTGTTTGTTAAACATTATTATTTTGTATGAATAAAAATGTCGTTCGATGATTCAGAAAAGCGAGATGTTACGTATTTTTTATTCAGTAAACAGAAATACAGAATTTGCTAGTAAAAAATATTTACAAGAAATGTAAATGTATACAGAAAGAAGGCAACTGCATCAAACAATTTTTTATGCGAATGAACAATTATTTTGGACGATATAGATGATACAAAATTGAAAGTTATTAATAAATAAAATAATATACAATACTAATAACTATAAGGGCCGGTATATTCATCTGTTCAGTAAAGTGTCTGTTAGTTACGTGTTCAGTAAATTTATAGGTCACCTGTAAGGCATTTGGATATATTCATCCGAATTTATGTGTCACGTAACTACGGGACACTTGCGACGTTTTAATTCGGGTAGTACAGTTGAGAAGACAAGGTTAGGTATATATATTTCTATAAGGGAGAAAGAGATATTATGCATATTCAGTTATACCGTTGGGAACACTGTTTCATTATTGATTGATGCTTGTCTGTCTGCCTTCGGCGTCGTACCTCGTACTTGCCTCCGTCTGATATCGATGAAAACAATTCCGTGTCATTCTAACAGTTTAAGGGCGCTTCACAACAACCCGGGAACGGTAACGAGTACCAAAAGTTAAATGATATGATTCGCATGTTAATATACACAACTAATAACTAATTTCCGGTAACCAGAACAGAAAGGTTGGTACATTTTCGTCCCCGTTTCCGTTTTCGGGTTGTTGTAAAATCGCCTTTTTAAATTGTTAGTAACGATTCTGGCTGTTATTAGGTCGCCGATTTATATATCACCAATATCGTAATCAATTTCGTCTACCTCAAGCTTTATGTCATCTATAATGTCTATTTTTTGCAGGTCGGTCAACAACAACGAACCTTGCGATAATAACTCAGGATATTAGTGAAGCTCTTGATAATCGCAGTCAAGTAGACGTTATATACACGGACTTTTCGCGGGCTTTTGATACTATTGATCATAGAATATTACTGAATAAGCTTTCTGCATTTGGACTGACTGGGAATTTTGTAACATTTCTGGCATCATATCTGGATAATCGGACAAATTATGTGTACTTTAACGGGTTCAAGTCCCATAAGTTTCTATCATCTTCTGGTGTACCACAAGGATCTAATTTGGGTCCACTGCTGTTCAACTTATTTATAGACGACCTAATTACATCCATATCATGCCCAGTATTAGCATACGCTGATGACCTAAAATTATATAAAACCATAAATAGTTCACTAGACTGCATCGATCTGCAACAAAATTTAACTAAAATCGTAACCTGGTGCAGCAATAATAAACTCTCTCTAAATATTAATAAATGTGTTACTGTCACTTATACACGCAAGCTGCAATCAGCTATTTATAATTACACGATCGATGACGTGGTGCTTCGACGTGATATTCAGATGAAGGATCTGGGAGTTTTGTTTGACTCGAGGCTCACCTTCTTAGATCACATTAATAACTTAAGTTCTTCTGCTTTCAAGGTGCTTGGCTTTTTAATGCGTACCTCTAAGTATTTTAATGATACTAGCCTAATAAAGGTTTTATATTTTGCATTGGTTCGCAGTCGTTTAGAATATGCTTCACTTATATGGTATCCATATTATGCCAGCAATTCTTGGGCCGTCGAACGTGTACAAAAGCGGTTTCTTAAATTTCTAAGCTTTAAAATTAATGGTGTCTACCCGGATCAGACCATGACTTATGATAATTTATTGTTAGCACAAAACTGTACCTCCTTGTCGGAGCGAAGAGATAGATGTAGCAGACTATTTATGTTCAAATTAATGTTCCTCGTGTAACATCACGTCAACCTCTTACTTTTTATATACCAACTGCATCTACTAACAATTTGCTGAAGGCTCCTATTGTACACATGAGCCGTAATGCCAATGAGCATTATAAAGACATATTTATAGACGCTTGACTGTGAACTTTTGTAGTTTTTCCCTTATTTTAAAATTACTATTTAGTTTATAAATGCTATAATTTATTTGTTTTAGCTGTCATTATTGTGAGTGTTAACCATGTTAATTTAATTTTTAGTTTTTCACTGAATTACCTATACCTAGCTGTATATATATTTTTTTGTATTTGATGATGTCCTATTTTGGTTCTTCCTGTTGGACAATAAAGTTTATTATTATTATTATTATTATTATTATTATTTCACTTTCATGATAACAATCTTTTTAAACGCATCAGGATATTTTGAGGTTATAATCCTCTATATAAGCTCCTACTCGACACTCAATGGGATCTATAAGTTTATCTGTTCAGTAAACTAGATTTACTGAAAGGTTAGCGTTACAGGAAGATGAATATACGTTTATCTCATCGGTAACACTACGGAACACTTTACTGAAAGGTGAATATACCGGCCCTAAGGGCCGGTATATTCATCTGTTCAGTAAAGTATCTGTTAGTTACGTGTTCAGTAAATTTACAGGTCACCTGTAAGGCATTTGGGTATATTCATCGGAATTTATGTGTCACGTAACTACGGGACACTTCCGACGTTTTAATTCGGGTAGTACAGTTGAGAAGACAAGGTAAGGTATACATATTTCTATAAGGGAGAAAGATAAATTATGAATTTCTAATGAAATACGGTTGGGAACATTGTTTTATTGTTGTTCCATGCTCGTTTGCCCGCCTATGTTTTATTTCTGATCTTCTTTTAATTGTGTTGTTTATGTTATTAGTTAGTTATTATTGTGTTGTAGTTTATATTTGTTAGTTTGAATTGTTAATTTGTGTGTTAGTATAGGTTATAATAGGTTATAGTTCAGTGTGTTTTTAGGTTAGGTTCACATTTCCACGTTTTTTTTTTACTTTTAATTGTGTGATAGTTGTTATTAGTTAGTTTACTTTGTGTTATAGTCTTTATTTGTTAGTTTAAATTTTTAATTCTCTTGTTAGTATAGCTTATAGTTCAGTATAGCGTATTTAGGTTAGGTTAACGTTTCCCCTTTTTCTTAAATTTCTGATCATGTTTAAATTGTTTTATAGTTATAATTAGTTAGTTTATACATTGTGGTTTAGTCTTTATTTGTTAGTTTAAATTATCAGTTTATAGCTAGAAATAGGTTTTAGTCAGCGTAGTGCTTGGGCTGGGTTCAGGTTTCCACCTTCTTTTTATACTTTTATAGGTAAGGGTTTACTTTAGGGTAAATCGGGAAAAAATCGGGAAGGGGGTTGTTTTTTTATTACTTTTTAATTCTTTGTAGACGTAGTTTTTTGAGCCGAGTCCAAAAATGTATATCTTAACTTTGAGAAACGTAAGGGGAAAAAGTTGTGCCCCCTTAAAGTTTCTCTCATATCGGCCGGATAACTCGCTCGAAACCTGCTTTTCTGGGTAGTTTTTGGTAAACCAATAACCAAAATCAATGTATAACAATGTAAACTTACGATTTGAGTAGTGAAAGTGCGGATTTTATATCTTTTTCTTCATACAAATATCGCATTTTAAGGTTATATTAGTTCATCGTTCGGCCGAAACTGACAGACATGAAAATTGATCACTCTATTTAGTTATCTGTGATTATATTAGGGTTGCCAACTGGTTACATCTTTTTCTTTTTTTTTGGCCTGGGATGCACGTCCATGTGGCCTGCTCTAAGCTATTTGCAAAAGGACAGGGTCTTCACATTATTGGATTATTGGGGCTATCATGATGCCCTGTAATATGAACTGGTCACATCATAATCAGAAAGCCAATCTATTCCCAAGGAAAATAGGTATTTAAAAAGAAAGTTCGACATAATTAAAAATAATTATATTTTTGAAATTAACTATATTAACAATAAAACATATCTTTATATATATTTTACACAACATAACATTACAGCTGGAGTTAATTCGAACGTGCTAAATGATAATGTTAAAAAAGCGTATGTTAAGAGGTTAAATAGTCAACATTTATATTTACATTACCATGTCCTTAATTTCAAGTTGAATTTCACACAGTTCCAATAGGTTTGTTTTGTTTGAAACCTATTTTATTTACGTTCTAGTAACTGCTACTATTATTTCAATTTGTGTGCTATAGTGCTATTAGTGTGTTTAAACTGAAAGTATGTGCTAACATGCCAAAGAATCTTGCTATGACCATATCCGCTTCGTTCTGCCATCGACCACAGCGAGCCGGTTGCGACCACAGTGAGCCCATACAACTACCTCCTATGCATTCATGACGGCTTCGCCGTCACCTAATCTACGATGGGTGAAACTACTACCTGTTCTAAAGGGGAAAGAGGGGGGGCTTATCGTAACCGGGCTCACTGTGGTCGATGGCTGCGCTTCGCTCCGCCATCGACCACAGTGAGCCCATATAACTACTGCCTATGCATTCATGACGGCTTCGCCATCACCTAATTTACAACGGGTAAAACTACTACCCGTTCTAAAGGGGAAAGAGGGGGGCTTAACGTAACCGGCTCACTGTGGTCGATGGCTTCGCTTCGCTCCGCCATCGACCACAGTGAGCCCATATAATTACTGCCTATGCATTCATGACGGCTTCGCTGTCACCTAATCTACGATGGGTAAAACTACTACCCGTTCTAAAAGGGAAAGAGGAGGGGCTTAACGTAATCGGGCTCACTGTGGTCGATGGCTTCGCTTCGCTCCGCCATCGACCACAGTGACCCCATAGAACTACCGCCTATGCATTCATGACGGCTTCGCCATCACCTAATTTACAATGGGTAAAACTACACTACCCGTTCTAAAGGGGAAAGAGGGGGGCTTAATGTAACCGGCTCGGCTCACTGTGGTCGATGGCTTCGCTTCGCTCCGCCATCGACCACAGTGAGCCCATATAATTACTGCCTATGCATTCATGACGGCTTCGCTGTCACCTAATCTACGATGGGTAAAACTACTACCCGTTCTAAAGGGGAAAGAGGGGGGCTTAACGTAACCGGCTCACTGTGGTCGATGGCTTCGCTTCGCTCCGCCATCGACCACAGTGAGCCCATATAATTACTGCCTATGCATTCATGACGGCTTCGCCATCACTTAATTTACAACGGGTAAAACTACTACCCGTTCTAAAGGGGAAAGAGGGGGGCTTAATGTAACCGGCTCACTGTGGTCGATGGCTTCGCTTCGCTCCGCCATCGACCACAGTGAGCCCATATAATTACTGCCTATGCATTCATGACGGCTTCGCTGTCACCTAATCTACGATGGGTAAAACTACTACCCGTTCTAAAAGGGAAAGAGGAGGGGCTTAACGTAATCGGGCTCACTGTGGTCGATGGCTTCGCTTCGCTCCGCCATCGACCACAGTGAGCCCATATAATTACTGCCTATGCATTCATGACGGCTTCGCTGTCACCTAATCTACGATGGGTAAAACTACTACCCGTTCTAAAGGGGAAAGAGGGGGGCTTAATGTAACCGGCTCACTGTGGTCGATGGCTTCGCTTCGCTCCGCCATCGACCACAGTGAGCCCATATAATTACTGCCTATGCATTCATGACGGCTTCGCTGTCACCTAATCTACGATGGGTAAAACTACTACCCGTTCTAAAAGGGAAAGAGGAGGGGCTTAACGTAATCGGGCTCACTGTGGTCGATGGCTTCGCTTCGCTCCGCCATCGACCACAGTGAGCCCATACAATTACTGCCTATGCATTCATGACGGCTTCGCTGTCACCTAATCTACGATGGGTAAAACTACTACCCGTTCTAAAGGGGAAAGAGGGGGGCTTAACGTAACCGGCTCACTGTGGTCGATGGCTTCGCTTCGCTCCGCCATATAATTACTGCCCATATAATTACTGCCTATGCATTCATGACGGCTTCGCCATCACTTAATTTACAACGGGTAAAACTACTACCCGTTCTAAAGGGGAAAGAGGGGGGCTTAACGTAACCGGCTCACTGTGGTCGATGGCTTCGCTTCGCTCCGCCATCGACCACAGTGAGCCCATATAATTACTGCCTATGCATTCATGACGGCTTCGCTGTCACCTAATCTACGATGGGTAAAACTACTACCCGTTCTAAAAGGGAAAGAGGAGGGGCTTAACGTAATCGGGCTCACTGTGGTCGATGGCGGAGCGAAGCGATCGACCACAGTGAGCCCATATAATTACTGCCTATGCATTCATGACGGCTTCGCCATCACCTAATTTACAATGGGTAAAACTACTACCCGTTCTAAAGGGGAAAGAGGGGGGCTTAACGTAACCGGCTCACTGTGGTCGATGGCTTCGCTTCGCTCCGCCATCGACCACAGTGAGCCCATATAATTACTGCCTATGCATTCATGACGGCTTCGCTGTCACCTAATCTACGATGGGTAAAACTACTACCCGTTCTAAAAGGGAAAGAGGAGGGGCTTAACGTAATCGGGCTCACTGTGGTCGATGGCGGAGCGAAGCTCTAACTACTGCCTATGCATTCATGACGGCTTCGCCATCACCTAATTTACAACGGGTAAAACTACTACCCGTTCTAAAGGGGAAAGAGGGGGGCTTAATGTAACCGGCTCGGCTCACTGTGGTCGATGGCTTCGCTTCGCTCCGCCATCGACCACAGTGAGCCCATATAATTACTGCCTATGCATTCATGACGGCTTCGTCGTCACCTAATCTACGATGGGTAAAACTACTACCCGTTCTAAAAGGGAAAGAGGGGGGCTTATTGTAACCGGCTCACTGTGGTCGATGGCTTCGCTTCGCTCCGCCATATAATTACTGCCCATATAATTACTGCCTATGCATTCATGACGGCTTCGCCATCACTTAATTTACAACGGGTAAAACTACTACCCGTTCTAAAGGGGAAAGAGGGGGGCTTAATGTAACCGGCTCACTGTGGTCGATGGCTTCGCTTCGCTCCGCCATCGACCACAGTGAGCCCATATAATTACTGCCTATGCATTCATGACGGCTTCGCTGTCACCTAATCTACGATGGGTAAAACTACTACCCGTTCTAAAAGGGAAAGAGGGGGGCTTATTGTAACCGGGCTCACTGTGGCCTTTGCATTCATGACGGCTTCGCCGTCACCTAATTGCAGGTAAAACTACTACCCGTTCTAAAGAGAAAAGAGGGGAGGCTTACGATGGCTTCGCTGTCACCCAAACTACTGTGGGTAAAACTACTACCCGGTCTAAAGGGGGGAGGGGGACTTTAACTTCACCTTTACCTAAGCAACTTACCATTATCTAAATTCATTCAATATTGGGAGACCTGACCTGCTAAACAACAGTGAGGCTGCAAAATAGGCGTTATGGTTAGTAAGCTTCTAAAGTGCTGACCGTTTTGCTACAAGCGTTCCCAGGGAGCACCGCGTGGAGGCGGTCAGCTTCACTCCCCTGGCCCTTCAGTTAAACATCATTAGGACCACGCCTTAAGAAAGGCGGTTTTCTCGCCAAGCATTAATGACGGAAGTCACCGTACTGACGGCGAATTGCATGCAGTAGGGCCTCCATCACATCAGTCTTCAGTTTGCGGCAATGACGGCGCCACAAATATTCCAGCAGAAAATCTGCGAATTGTTCCCTGGGAACATTACGCCCACAAAACCATTGTTTTGCAGGGCGCCAAGTCGCTTCAATTCGCTGGGTGTGCGTGCCGTCTTGAGCTGCAATAAAAATAAATTAGAGGAATAATAAACAGTTAAAGATTACTCACCAACAAACTTGAAGAAATCATCACTGTGATTTACCTTTTTGTGGACATACCCGTTTTGACCAAGGAGATCGTAACCTCGCCAAAAGTCTGTATGTATTTCGGTACCTGGGAGCACGTACTTCTTAATTTCTGAAATTAAGGTGTCGCTGTCCCGGGTGTCGACCACAACCATTACCACTTCTTCACGGCCATCCTCGATCATGCCAAGCACCCAATGGCCCTCAACAATTCGGCCACGATTGTATTTTCGTTTTCCAAATTTAGATTCATCAATTTGGACGATCTTTCCAGGACCGCCCAATTTGATGTTCTCTTGTTGGAAAACGAAATCCTCGATGACCATCTCACGACAGTACCTATACCTATAATAAATTGTAAACAAAAAATTAATTTCAAATTAAATAAAGAAGAAAAGTAGCCTGACTATATAAATATTCAACCTGTTTGTAACTCTACAAAATTAAATCTCGCAAACGAATAATAATTGTTTGCCTGGCTAATACCGCACCAAATATTGAATAATACAATTTTTTTGCATGTTATTAATAGTATTATCATCGAAATAGCATTGCTTTAAGATTCTTTATATCTGCGCACAAGGTCTTATATATCTGTTTATACAAACAGATTAACTTATAACCACTGATTAAAGAGAATGGGGTGCGATGCAAACAGACATTAATTTTGCAGAGTTACAAATACTTTTAGCATTTATTTGATTTATTTAATATTTCTGCAACACATAAAGATTTTTAATTTTAATTAAAAGCAGTTTCTGTAAACAAGCAAAATAAAAGAGTTCCTGCAAACAAACAAAATAAAAGAGTTTCTACTTACCACCATGTTATCGTTGGTTGACTAAGGACGGTCCGTTGGTCTAGCGGTATAGTCACATCCACGCTCTCTTTGCGGAGCGTGTCATGAGACCAATCGCTGCAAAATCCGTACATTAGCCAGATCACCTCATCTGGCCGAATCCTTGCCTCCTCAAACCAAGTGCCTGCAGAGACAGCATTCCCTCTTCCACAACCAGCTTTTGGACATTTGAACCGTCCACAGCCGTGCTGACCAACTGTATACAATTTGGTCGGAACACGATGGACCCGACAGAACGGAGATGTTGTTGGCAGCAGGCCTTGGCCTTTCGCCCAATCAATGCTTGCAGCAGCCGTAGGCAGACTTCGCGCATTCCACAAAACGTATTCGTATTCCATTATAACTGGAATAAAAGAAACATTAGAAAAATAATACAGAAATTTAATAGACAACTTACCCAAAGACGAAAACACACTTTTACTCTCAACTAAAAAGTAACGAGCAAACTGGGGCACAGAGAAATTGTAAATAAATTTACAAACAAAACATTCAAAACTCGTACCAATTGTCTACACAATAAAAGTTCACAGATAACCTTAATAGAGTGTTTATTTCGACACGCCACTCCTTCAGTTGCGGTGGGACGATGAACTAATGAAAATACGCATTTTTAACGTGGCCCCAACATGTGATGTTTTCATGAAGAAAAAGATATAAAATTCGCAATTTCACTACTCAAATCGTAAGTTAAAATCATTATTAGTCGATTGTAGTTGTTAGTTTACAAGTTGTTGTACACAGAAACTCGTAGTTTGAGCGAGTTTTCCGTCGAATATGGAGACTTTAAGGGGGCATAACTTTTCCCCCTTACGTTTCCGCGGGTTAAAACGTACATTTCTGAACTCGGCTCAAAAAACTATGTCTTCAAAACAAATTTCAGCCCCCGGGTCCATTTACCCTAAAGTAAACACCAGCCCTTTTATACTCTCAGTGGCAATTAGAGCTTTCTACATTACCATGTCGACAACAGGTAAATATTGAAACAATTTAGGTTTGTACGGTTTTGCGGCAGTGTAACTCAAATTTTAGGTAATAAACGACAACGGTCGACCAACTTTTCAGTTGTCGAAACCGAATGTTTGGTCGAAGAAATTTTGAAGAGGGCGTCTACTCTTGAAAATAAAAAAAACAGATGCCATTACATGGAAACAAAAAGAAAATGCGTGGGTTGATCTCGCTACGACGTTTAATGCAGTCACCGCAGGCAATAGGTCTGTCAAAACTTTAAAAGTCAAATATGATGGCATAAAACGTAGTATTAAACAAAAAAATTGTAAGCAACGTTCAGAGCAGTTTAAAACTGGAGGTGGTGCTGCAGAAGTGGTGTTATATACACCATGGGAGCAAAAGCTGCTTCAACTGATATCTTTAAGTGTCGAAGGTCTTCCAAGCATAAATGATTGTGATGAAGGTATACATTTATGCATTTATTTTGTCAGTTATAATATTGGTTTAATTTATAGTACTCGACGTGAAAATCCTAGAGGCAGAGCCCTACCAGGCGGGGCCTAGCCAGGTGGACCCCTTCCAAACGGAGGATGTACAATATATGTTGGGCGATGTGGAGATTGTCGATACTCCCGAGGAAATTCCTTCCACCTCAACATCCAACCCTCGCCCAATCCTCACAGATGTAACAAACACCGGGAAGGCTACGAATGGTATGTATGTGCAACTACATTAACGCACTGAGAGATTGAATCAATTTAGTAAAGATGAAATATAAGAGTCCATTATCCACTATTGGCAATGGTTTATAATTCCCATTTACCCTGTATTACTTTCAATGGTTAGATGTAACTTACTTTCATTATACGGTTTGTATTACCACAAATACTAAGTTTTGAAACATTAAATAATTTGTTGTTTTTTCGGTTTCAGTTTTCAAGTGGGATTCTTGGACCCCGGATAATTTAAGGACGCCGAGAAGTCGTAAACTTCTGACTGCACAAAGGGCAAAGCCTATAGACACATTACGCAAGCTGACGACTAGCAGAGACGAGCTTATTTCTCTCCAAAAAGAAATTGCGGAAAGGGAACTAACCAAAGTTGACCTCTAAATCGAAATGCTTCGGAGGAACGACGAAAAAAAATGGAACTGTTGGAATTGCAGAAAAATGAAATAAAAAATAATAAATAATGTAAATAATCTTTTATTTAACCTTACAAGTTTATATTAATATTGTAATTCTTGTATGTTAATGGTTAGGAATTGCATAAAAGAAAACACATTTGTTCTTGTAGTATTACTTGAACATTTTGTATTTATTAGTGAAGACAGTTATTGATGTAGTCGATTTTTATACACGCTTATATTATAAAAAAACAAGATTTTTCCTTAACACATACTGTCACAGTATCTATGCATCAACAGTTGTTAATTTTATATTTGTAACTCCGACGAATAATTTTCAAGCATTACTTGTTGAAGAGTGACAACTTTCATTGCTAAGATATTGCGACAATCTATCAACTTTCAGCAGTCGTTATTATTGTTATGACGATACATAAGACAATGTTTGGTCATACGAAAAGCAGTGTTAAGCACTTTAGAAAGCTTTATTGTATGCTCTTACCTAACTGGTACTGACATGTAAAATGAACCTTTCAAAACATGGCAAACTGTCTACTACTGTACACTGATACAGATACATACTACCTGCAATATTATCAAAAATTACATACCACAAAAAACATGAAAATCTTTCTTACAAGTTTTGAAAGTAATTTAAAAAATCTGCACGAAAAAAATTATTATTGTCACCATGAACAACATCTTCTAACTCTTGAAATTCTTCATTTTGTAAGATCACTTCGTTCTCTTCAATTGCGTTTCTTCTTGCAATGTTATGTAACACAGCAGTTGCTACTATAACATTCTGCACCATTGGTATTTTACACCTCATACCAATTGAAAGGCAAGGAAAACGCCGCTTCCAAATTCCAAATGCTCTTTCAACTACACCTCTGCTTCTAATTTGGGATTCGTTAAAAAGGTTTTCTGTATCATTTTCAGGATTTGTTATGGGTGTTATAATATATCTTCTTAAGGGGTATGCACTGTCCCCCAATAAAACACCATTTCCAAATTCGTTGGCCTCCAGTCTTTGTTTTACATTTGAATTATCAAAGATATTTACATCATGGGAAGAACCTGGCCATCGAGCAACAAGATCTCGAATCTTATAATCGGCGTCGCAGATGCATTGCACATTTAAAGAAAAGTATCCTTTCCTATTCCGGAAAACTTCTGCATTCGGTCCTCCTAAAAACGTTGTAACTTTTGTAATTATACCCATTGTAATACATTCTCATATAAATTCAAGAAGTTTTTATATTGAATATATTGTGGTAAACTGTAAAATGTTTGACCTACGATTATGTTGTGTATTTAAAAGTCATACCTGGGCTTTGAATTTTAATATGTGTGCAATCTACAGCACCAATTACTCGAGGGAATAGGGCAATTTGCATAAATTTCATTTGTTCACTGATTGTTTCTTCATGTGTTAAAGGCATATAAATGAATCGTTGCCTTAAACTGGCCAGTGCCGAAGTAACCCGATGTATGATTTTTGCGGCTGTTGTTTTGTGGATGTTTCCAAAATCTCCTACAGACACGTAAAAACCACCAGTGGCATAAAATCGTAAGGTCAACAGCAGTTGTTGCAGAGGTGGTATTGGATTGTTTCTAAAAAAAAATGTTGTTGTCATACAGGGATCATATCGGCTCTTGTTCTACAATATACTATATACCTGGTCGACTGATACAGAAGTCCTTCTTCTAGCAAGGCTACTGTTTCCAAAACAGAATTTTTTGTCAGTCGAAACCGCTGAAAAAATTCTGTGGCATCCCAACAATTTAAATTATCCCATTGTTGGTAACGATTCTGACTATTGTAAGGTCGCCGATTTAAATTATTAACAATCTCTTCATCCATTTCGTCTATCACAAGATTTATGTCATCAATAATTTCCATTTCACTTTTTAATAACAAACTTTCTACACGCGTCGTGATATTTGAGGTTATAATCCTCTCTGTAAGCTCCTACTTGACACTCAAAGGGATCTGTAAGTTTATCTGTTCAGTAAACTAGATTTACTGAAAGGTTAGTGTTACAGGAAGATGAATATACGTTTATCTCATCGGTAACGCTACTGAACACTTTACTGAAAGGTGAATATACCGGCCCTAAGACAAGTATGGAGATTATTAATTATAATTTATGTTCAAATAAAACATCGTTTTCAATAATACACAATTGAGCGCGTTTCTTAACATTATTTATTGCCTTTAAACACTTCTTCTGGGAATCGTATTAAAGGCATTCGTAATACCATCTTTGAGTTGTTTAACATTCTCGTAAGTATGATGGTAGACTGTGTTTTTAACAAAACCCCTGAAAAAGTAATCCAAGACACTCAAATCGGGCGTTTCCAATTCACTGATTTGGATACATTTAAATTAAATAAATGCGAACATTTGTGGCATTGTACGCAGGTGCACCATCTTGCTGCCACCAGAACTTCTAAAGTTGAATTAGAGGAACATTACCCAAATAATTAGAAATGTTTGTTTGAAGAAGATGTAAATATCGTTCACTAATTAGAGGCCCTTCGTACATAATTTGCCCTATTATATTTTCATCATAAATACCTTCCCAAACATTTACTCCAAAACGATGCTGTGGCCTAACACTTCGGACTTGTCTGGGATTTTCTGTTGTCCAATAATGTTCATTGTTGCGATTAAATACGCCACTATTTGTGAATTTCATTCATCGGTCCAAATAATGTTTTTTTTTTAACAACTTTTGAAGCAACCAATTACAAAAGACGTCTTAAATTATCACCAGGCTCAAGTGTGTGGCCCAAATGAATTTTATATGGCTTATAATTGAATTTATTCAAAATTCTCCATAGTTTCGTTGGTGGCAAATTTAATTCAGCTGCTACTTCGCGGCAAGAGGTTGATGGATTTCGATTTACCTAAAATATGTTTTGTAAGTAAACGTAAAATTAAAGAACTAAGACACAGTATTACCATTTCCAAAATATGATTGCTATATTCTTGGGTAATTTTATTACCGTATGCATTGTGGTGTTGAATCAATGATCCAAACTCTTCTAAATTTCTGTCCATCCATAGAAAAAAATGTTCGATGAGGTTGCCTTCTTTCTGGATACATTTGAACAAAATTTGAAAAACACAGCGACACACGTATCCAACTCGCAATAAAGGGAAATTAGTCCAACAAAAAGACATGCATGTCTTTTGGGATAAATCACCACAAGGCAGTGGTATTGTGTTATATAATAAATTACCGGACTCAATAACACTATTAACGGAGAATATATTTAAAATGGAATTAAAATCATTCCTAAGCCTGCATGCGTTTTATAATGTGGAGGAATTTATAGAAAAATTAGCAGATTTCTAACGTTGAGTTTTGGTAATCTATTTTTAAGTTATTTTATTTTTGTTTATTTTATCTAATTGTTAGTTGACGTAAGCTACTTTTTATTTTGACGTGTCTCATATTGTTACTACAATGCACAAGACCAATAAACTCTTATCTTATCTTATATTATCTAAATATCTTTTACTAGCTAATACCGTATTTCTATTTACTGAATAAAAAATACGTAACATATCACGCTTTTCTGAATTATCGAACGACGTCTTTATTTATAAAGAATTGTTTGACAAACAAAGAGCTATTCAGCTGTTTCATTGTTTTTAATGCCACGGCACCGATGATTTTTAGTAAGGCAGAGATTGCCAATATAAAAGTGTTTTAGACGATTATATGTTCATTTATGAAATTAAATGTATGTTGTGTTATATTGTTGTCATCACAAAAAATAAGCATTCAGATGTGACAAAAAATAAATATGGCGTCCATAAGAAATAAGAAAGTTGATGATGGTTCAAAACAAACGAAACATGTTACAACTAAAATTCCTATCCCATATATTAGATAATAAAAAAGTGCTATAAGAATGTCTTTACCATTTTTAAATACCTTCTCAAATAACGGAGATATAAAGAAAAAACGAAATTCAGTTTTTTCTGTTTTTTGGACTTTACTCGAAAACAAAAAAAATGAAGTGATTTTTTCCAGTGGATTATTAATCAGCATAAAATTCTGCAAAAGTGCCAAATTTAAACATACCCTGTATTTCTTTTAATAAGCCAGATCCAGTGCAGTGAGCCTCGAATTTGAAACACCCTGTATATTCGTAATGGGTCTCTTACGATTGATGATATCAGTTCGGTAATTCATCAATTACAAAGTGGAAGTAGGTAAAATATAATAATGACGTTCCCTTCATTACAACAGTAAAGACAATTACGCTTACTGGTGTTGTTTAAAAAAAAAACGAATTGTTTATTATCAGAATTGTGGTGGTACTAGAACCAAATCTATTGATATTATGATTTCGGTTAATGGTGATAATTTTGATGTAATTATCTAACATTATATAACATAAACTTGGTTATACGACGATATATTAAAGCTCAGCTACAGTTAGATAATTATAACCCAATTGATCTGTCGGCAATTAATTGCACTGCACTACAATAGGTTTACGAGCAATATAATATCGATAAAACATTAATGTGGTGACCATAATTTACCAACTATTAAACTGTTAACTGTTACAATTTCTTAAATACAATTCAAATAAATTCCAATCTCAATTCTAGAGAGTTATTTTTAGATTTATTTTTTCTAATTTTCTTGGTGTTGGCGTTTCTCTCTCAGATAATTCGTTATTAAATTTAATTGAACATTATTCCGCATATGAAATTTCGTTGACCCATTCTCCAGCTGCATATAATGAAAAAAAATACGAGTACCACCTTACAAACTTTTAACACATATTTCCTTTCCATAAAGCGGTCTGATTTATTGAATGATAAATATTGATAAAATAATAGACAATTCGTTCCTGCATCGATATGTAGGTATATTCCTTAAAAATAAATTTATCTTACTGGCAAAATTCCAAATCCTGAATGGATGGCTGCATAACTTAAAAATAGATTAGCAAATAATATGTAAATGAATATACGCATCAATCCAAGACAAACCACTAAAAACTCAACTACAAAATATATCATCAAAGTATTTATTCCCATTGCGGCACAGGTAATTAATTGGTGCCTTGAAGAGTATATTCGTTCTATAAGTGGGAACCCTAAATGTGCACGAATGACTGGAAGATACACGAGGAACTAAAAAGTTAATCTTGGAAAGAAGATACTCACAATCTACAGTAGTATTGACCAGTTTATGAATGAAAGATGCACTGGCAAGATTTCTGCGTTCAGCAAGTGATGTAACATTGTGTTGATTCAATAAGCTACTATAGTCCACCATCCGATCGGGATTTGTGCCACTTTGCTTAAAAACTAAATATTTCAAAAATCGTCTTTGTAAACGCTCCACTGCTAGTAATTGGTTCATATAGTGTGAGTACCAAATGACTGAGGCATATTCAAGTTTCGATCGGATAAATGCAAAATATAGTGACATAAAAATGTTCAGATCAGTGAAATATTTAGAGGTACGCATTATAAATCTCAGCATCCTTATAGTAGATGAGGTTATATTGATTATATGGTTCCAGAAGCTGAGTTGGTCATCGAACAGTACTCCTAGATCCGAAATCTCACTTTTTCTTTTAAGTATTGTTCCTTGTATATAATAGTTGTGGATAATTGGTTTTCTTTGTGCGAGTATAGGAAACAACACAACTTTTGGAAGCATTTAGTTTTAGCTTGTTTAAATTACACCAGGTAACAATTCCATTAATATTTCGTTGAAGAACTTCTGTGCCGTTTAAATCATTGATTTCATCATAGATTTTAAGTTCGTCCGCATACGCCAGCAGAGGACAGGAAAGAGACATGAGTAAGTCATCTATACAGAGGAAAAATAACAAAGGTCCTAAATTAGAGCCTTGTCGAAGACCATTATAGCATACATAGTTCGATCTATGACTCAAATATAATGCAAGGAGTTTTAGTAAGTTACTTGAGAAACCGAGCTAATAAGAAATTAGCCCACAAACGCTTCAAAGACAGTGGTCCATCGGATGATTATGAGCTTGTTTCGTCATTCTCTATAAAAATGACTTGACCATGGTTAAGCAACACATCTTTTGGAAGTTTGCCAGAGAGCAAAGCAATGAAAATAGTATTAAAACGATGATAGAATATGAACAAAATGAATAAACGCCCATTCATTCAACAAACAGCATTCATTTATTTTATTTATTCTAAACCCATCCAATACTCATCGACCACGTTAAATACCACCAGGCAATAATGTATTTGCACGATCGCGTCTTTTTCTTGATTTACCGATATTGTTTACAGACATGGGAAGTCGACCATCCCGCACTATTCTGTTTTTACCATGACAACGATAAATACAATACTGAAATATTCAATACAGTACTAGTGCGGTAAGTAAATATGTCATTTCGTAGTGTTTGCGCGATTTGAGTGGGACTTGCGAATACCAAGCTCATCCCCTTTCTTTAATTTAAATATTCTCGTTATTATTATATTTATTGAATCTTTACTATATCTGCTTACAAATTTAGTGTACACAATGCTGAAAAACATACATATAAGATTGACAGCAAGCCGAAGGGCGGAGTTCACTTGTGTAAAATGATGCTCTACTCTGTCTCATGCGTCCTCTTCTCCACTTTGCCACTATCCACTTCTTCCACATCCAGTATATTATAATATGTAAAATCTGACACATAACATTTGTTTACAAAAAATCCATAGCAACCCTGACTGCGAATGTTCTCCACAGACCAAATCATTATAAATAACAAATATTATATTCAAATTTAATTTCAAATGATCGTGCAAAAAATAGTATACCATACTCGATCGGTATGTGTTAACCAGTCTCGAAAATTTGCAAAACTCGGCTCTGGGGGCCTCGTTTTGCAAGAATATTTTCTCGACTATATGAACGCACCTACCGATCTTGTGTCGTAATACATATATTATTCAATAATGTTTATAAAAATATGTGTTTCTTGTAGATTTTTAGATGCTGACTTCGAATCTGACCTTCAAAGTTGTATTTTTTAAATATAACCTATAGTTAGCTTCAGCCGACTTTATTCGGTTATTTTTTTCCCCTTTTAACGATCTATAGCATATGGGGTTGTATTTGTAATTTCATTAAAGTCTAGTAAAAATTAACATTTTTCAATCACTAAATTTATTTTCTCACGTTCATCCAAGTTAGCTTATATTTTTAGAGTAATAATAGAAGTTTTATTTATTATCATAATTTATTTAAAAAAATAAATCAACAATAAATTAAACAGATAATGTTTTCAATAAATATGCCCATTAATCAAAATGCAAAGGGTACAATCATTTATAACACTTTTGCATGCAATATGAATATGAAATTTGATTTGTACACTCAATACAATTTTCTCTTACATTATTAATACTGTCATTTCTCATTTTATACAATTTGTCTTTTATAAATCCAAAAAAAAAAGAAATCTAGCGGCGGTAAATCGGGTGATCGTGGTGGCCACTTTACAGGTCCATTTGTTCCTATCCAGTTATTCCCAAAATTTATATTTAATAGGTTTGACACTATTCTTGCATTATGGGCTGGTGCACCATCTTGTTGAAAGAATATATTTCTTCGTTGAATTAGCGGTAATGTATCCAAAAAGTTTTCAATAACGTTTTGGTCTAAAATTTTATAATAACGTCGCCTCTCAAGGGTTCCTTCGTAAATTTTGTATGATCAAATTTTGTTTCCTGTTAGGGCACGCAATTAACATTAAAACCAAAGCGTCTTTGGCACTGGACATCAACAACATTGTGAGAGCTGGAATTAAACCAATAATGCGCTTTATGCCTATTAAATATTCCTGCAGTGCGCCCAAATAATACAACGGTAAAAATAATTGGAATTGAACATTTTATTAATGTTGTTTTCGAATAGTGCAATGCCAAAATTTATGTTTTTCAAAATTGAAATCCCAGATTCCTCTCAATTTTACGAGTTGAAATAGCTGGCTCAGCTCTAATTACACCTATAGCTGATTTTTCTAAAGTGTTCACTATCATTTCGTATTGATCTTTAAAGAAAATTGGTTTATTTAATAAAAAAAACAATTTTTCTGCAGCCGTCCCGAAAATAAAACTTTCGGTATGATTTATTAAATCGAAAGTACCACTTTACATAAATCGTACCGAAAGTTGTTATTTTCGGGACGATTTTGTTTCACTTTCGGAACGATTTCGGGTCGCTTTTTGTTACTTTCGGGACAATTTTGCGTATATATGTAGGCGGCCTTGACCAGCACTTGTCATATAACATTCGTGTATGTTTTTGCTTTTATAACATAAAAAACGGCTGCAGAAAAAATATTGTACGTAACAAGTTCCAAAAGTGATTTTACGGGACTCGCAGGATTCCTACTCATCCCGTAAAATATCACGGAACTTGTTACGTAAATTACTATAACGTGTCTATAAAAAACACAAGCCGACAAGGTAAACGTGAGAAAATATATTTGATGTTTCAAAAATAATAATTTTTAATATATTTTAATAAAATTGCAGATACAATCCCCACATACTGTATATCCTTAAAAATAGAATAAAACAACCTAATAAAATAGGCCCAAGCCAACTATAGGTTATATTAAAAAAAACATCTTATAACTTTTATTTTAATGAAGAAATCGGAATTCTGTTAAACGTATTTTATTCTTTTTAAAAAAGTGCCCGAACAACATATAACTTTCATTATTGTCAAATGATAAACAACTGAGATATTTCAATATATCGAAAATGGAAAAAATTGACTTTTTGGCTCGAAAAAAAAAACTCGAAAACAATAGTTTTCACCATTGAGTTGTTCTTTAAAAAATCGAGGATGCGCCATCCGTTTTTCTCTATATATTATAGTTATCGAGATCCCCTATACAAACATCGAATTTTGCCCACCCTGTACATCGGTATGGAATACGATTTTGTTATCAAATTTGTTTCATCTAGTAACACTAGATAAGTTTAGCACTGTGTGTCCTTGTCAAAATGTTTTCTGGTTTTTTCATTTTAATAATAACATTTACAGTTTAAAGTTTCACATTTCATTTTAGAACAATTTTCTAAGTTAGTCTTGTATGTAGAAATATGCGATCTTAAACCAATGTTATTATCTAGTAGTACTAGTAATAACATGCAAATTTCTTTTGTATCATTCAATATCCGGCGTGGCACTAGCCAGGGAAGTAGTTGTTTCAATAAGTTATTTATTTATAGTCTTAGTAAGACTTAATTTTTGCTTGCAGATTAACGAACAGGTTGAATTGATATATTCAGGCTACATTTCGTTTTATTGTATTTATCTAATGCTTTCTGCAACAAGTAAGGTTGTTTCTAATTTGTTTAGTATTATTATTATTTGTGATATATTATTTATCTGTTGTTTTTGGTGCAAATTAGAATTTACCGTGGAATTACTCAGCATCGTTTAAATTTAATTTTATGGTTCTAGGTATGAAAAATTGTAAATTAATTTAAATTATGTAAAATGTAAATCCTTAATTTGTTTAATCGATTGTAAATTTTACAAAAATATTCTGATTAATAAAAAATGAATATGAAATAAATATAATTTATCAATTAAACAAATTTATATTGACGAAATATGGCCTCTTAACCTCAGTATCGATTACAACGCTATCAAATGTATACTGGATTCCATACGTCTACGATGAACTTGCACGGCATCATCCTATATTATCTTGTTTTAGTCACAGTGTGTGGCGGGACCTTGGCGGGAGGAAATAAAATTACAATGAGTGTTGAAAAAGTAATTGATTTAGAAAAATTGTATTCTCCCAGTCAATGGTCAAAGCGAATGGGCCCAACAGAAGTTATACAACATCATATAAAATTTGTTACTGAAGGTAAATAAATTAAGTCTAACTAAATAATAACATATTCATCCATACAATATAAACATCAAATTACTCAGTCACTCAAGAAGAATATATTATTTCAAAATAGACCCTTGTCTACGTCAATGATACATTTTATTTCACTGGTTCATCGAATAGTATTTCGTATCATGTGACCATGTGTTTGTTTAAATATCATTATTATTTCGAATAATTATGTTCATTAAAATTAACAAATAAAAATTTCACCTTCTGAGATTTTAGTTACACACAAACATTAGTTTTATTTCATTAGTGTTACATACACTCCCGTAGTTTGATAGTTTACCTCAACAACTTTGTTTATGTAGTCTTCTAATAAGTTAAAACATACATAGTTAGATAGATAGATAGACATTTATTCATGCTATTAACAATAATGTTGTACATAAGTAGAAAAAATAAGATTGCATAATAGAATAATAGTGTATAAATATAGGTGTATAATAGTACATTATTATACAAGTTCAATAATTAAATTTTTTCGCGGGTGGGATTGGAAGTCCAGTGAAAAGAGTGCCATACAATGCCTATTATTCAAATTAAAGTATACTAGTTTTTCTACTGCTGTTCTGCCACAGTTCTTTAAAAACAAAATTATACTTAAACATAATGAGTTTTATCTGCAACATTCAATTGAATTGAATTAAAAAATAGAGGTCGTTAAAAACCGTACTCTATTTATACAGGCATCTTAACTTTAGAATATAAATGTTATTATAATTATAAATTCTATAAAGAAAATGAGTAATACGGATAATTCCACAATAATTAATTTATTAATTCAATTTTCTCAACGCTACAAACGTTAAGTAATCGTGCTAGAACAATTTGTCTATTTCATTGCCACAATAAATGAAACTAAGCATTGTAAAAGCAATTTACATAAGATTTTGCGAAACACATAATATTGGCTGCTGTTCTGCCACAGTTCTTCATTCGAAATAAATTATTCATGAAGTAAGTAAATAAATCAATGTACTATTTTCCATTATCTTCCGATCAGATTCTTGAATAAATCATTACTAATAAATTATTTATGATCATATATTTGTCAGCGTGCTAAATAATTATAAACAGAGATATTTATGGTAATTTCAGCAAGTTTAATTAAGTTGCTAATATTATAGTAAATAGTGATTTTATTTCATTTAACCAATATTAAATTCGTAAGTTTGAATATTTTACTATTCATTAGGAAATACATTAGTTTTGTAATTAAGAAACTTTTAAATACTAGAGATGGACAAAACTGCTACTTTTGAATCACGTTGCTACCTGTGATTGCCACTTTCTAATGTCAGTGATTTTAAACTGTGACTGTGATCACGGTTAACAAACGTCGTAACATCTTCTGAAATTGTTAATGGTGTATCAAAAATGTTTTTGATATGATTCTGCTAATATTTGTCCACCTGTTGTTCCTTTTGATATTATACCTGTGACTGAAGGTAATATTTTGGCTATATTATTGCTATACCAAATAAATATACGACTATCCTTGATTCAGTTCAAAATTCGAGAAGTATTTGGAGTTTTTAGCAGAAAAACAGAATGTTTGTTCAGTAAATTTGAAAAGTTGGAAAATCTTCCTATTTTGGTTTTACCTCTGAAAAAAAACGCATCGTTTGAAAGATTATTTGCTCTGTTCTCGAAGGATTATTTTTAAATAAAATCATTAACCAAAAAAGATATGGATTTTTGAAAATTTTTCTTTTAATTTTTTGAGCACTTGGCCAAAAACATCGCAGAAAAAAATATAAAGATGCAGGCAAACTTCCATATGAAATTATCCTTAATGGCTGAAGTATCGCTAATTCAAAATCAATTCGGTTTTTGTAAATACAATAACAGAAAAAAAATATAAAACGCGTAGAAAAAATTCCTTAAAAAAATATCCTTAATGGTCGAAGTATTGCTTATTCAAAATCAATTTGGATTTTGTAAATTCAACAATTTTTAGTGGAGATATGAATTTTTGAAAATTTTATTTTTATTTTTTTGAGCACTTGAATGAAAACATCGCAGAAAAAATTCCATAAAAAATCATCCTCAGTGGCCAAAGTATAGCTAATTTAAAATCAATTTTGTTTTTGTAAATTCAACAATTTTCAATAGAGATATGATTTTCGTTTTAATTTTTTGAGGACTTGAATGAAAACATCGCAGAAAAAAATATAAATCGCGTAGAAAAATGCCTTTAAACAATATCCTCAATGGTCGAAGTATCGCTTACTCAACAATAATTTGTATTTTCGATGGTTTCCCAAATTACGAAGTATTAATATATTAAATAAATAAATAATAATTGAAGATCTGGAGGTTGCAGGTTCGATCCCTGTCGGAGGCATGGTTACTCTTTTGATTCAGCTATGTACGGAGCAACTTCGATTATTATTTATTTATTTAAAAATAATTTGGTTTGTGTAAATTCAACAATTTTTAATGGAGATATGAATTTTTGAAAATTTTAGTTTTATATTTTTGAGCGCTTGAATGAAAACATGTCAGAAAAAATATAAAACGCGCAGACAAAATTCCATAAAAAAACATCCTCAATGGCCGAAGTATAGCTAATTTAAAATCTCTTTGGTTTTTGTAAATTCAACAATTTTCAACAGAGATATGGAGTTTTGAAAATTTTCGTTTTAATTTTTTGAGCACTTGAATTAAAACATCGCAGAAAAAATATAAAACGCGTACAAAAATTCCTTAAAACAATATCCTCAATGGTCGAAGTATTGATTATTCAAAATAATTTGGTATTTGCAAATTCAACAATTTTTAATAAAGATATGGATTTTTGAAAATTTTAGTTTTATTTTTTTGAGCACTTGAATGAAAATATGGCAAAAAAAATATAAAACGTGCAGACAAAATTCCATAAAAAATAATCCTCAATGGCTAAAGTATAGCTAATTCAAAATCAATTTGGTTTTTGTAAATTCAACAATTTTCAAAAGAGACATGGATTTTTGAAGATTTTCGTTTTAATTTTTTGAGCACTTGAATAAAAACATCGCAAAAAAAAATATAAAACGCGCAGATAAAATTCCATAAAAAATCATCCTTAATGGCCGAAGTATAGCTAATTCAAAATCAATTTGGTTTTTGTAAATTCAACAATTTTTAACAGAGATATGTATTTTTGAAGATTTTCGTTTTAATTTTTTGAGCACTTGAATGAAAACATCGCAGAAAAAATATAAAACGCGTACAAAAAAATCCTTAAAACCGTATCCTCAATGGTCAAAGTATCGCTTATTTAAAATTAATATGGTATTTGCAAATTCAACAATTTTTAATGAAGATAAGGATTTTTGAAAATATTAGTTTAATTTTTTTGAGCACTTGAATGAAAACATGGCAGAAAAAATATAAAACGCGCAGACAAAATTCCATAACAAAATCATCCTTAATGGCCGAAGTATAGCTAATTTAAAATCTCTTTGGTTTTTGTAAATTCAACAATTTTTAATAGAGATATGGAGTTTTGAAAATTTTCGTTTTAATTTTTTGAGCACCTGAACAAGGTGCATTTGGAGATTTTCGCGGTTTGGTAAATTGTTTTTATTTATTTTTTTTAGTTCATGATGTTTGCAATTTCAAAATTAGTTTCGTGGTATTATTTTAAAATGTATGTTTAGATATTTGCAATGAATCTTGAATTAAAATGAATTTTAAGTCATTTTTGGTTTATTAAGTCGTCGGACTCGGATCATTTTCGATCACAGCGAGTTTGTGGTTCAATTCCATGCCGGGGTATCCTTTTGAGTGATAATAAGAGAGGGTTTTTATGTTAAATAAAACACACTTTTACTTAGTTGATATCACACTGTTTATTTATAGTGACTGCAGTTTCGATTAAACAATGATCACTGTCAAACTACATATAAGTAAAGTAAATACAAAGAAACATCTTATTTATACTGCGTTGAACAGAGGCGAGAAGATGAGGTTAGTTTGTTTGTTAATTATGGGGCCGTCCGGATTATCCTTGCGTTTGTGGATTTCGAGGGATTCGAGCACGTCCATTTTAATCCCCTTGTCCACGAAATGTAGAATTTTGAGTACATCTTCGTCAAAAGTATACCGGTTTTCAATAAGATGGTTAGCGAAAGTAAAATCTTCTTTATTTAAACGAAACGATGTTAAGTGTTCCTTAAATCTAACTTTAAAACTACGACCTGTTTGCCCTATGTACACTGAGCAACGTCCACAACTTTACCAGTCTTCCATCCAATTAGCGAGACGAATCCAAAAAGCGACGAGAACTCTCATTTTTGCCATGATTCATCACCGGACACAGCTATTCCTCTTCATACTTTGCTCACACATTATTTCTGCAGCATCATGAATACATTTCACTACAGAGTCATAAAATGAATGAAAAATCGGCGTGGAAGATCCATGAATGCACAAAATTTTTGTATGCCGTGTAATCCCACTCCGATTAATCGCATTGCAAGAATGATTCTGCGAATAATTTCGTATGCTTTATCAATAAATGAACAGCTCGGAACAAAAACTTTATCACATTCTTTACACGTAATCACAATCTTGAAACCCAAGCCACGCTTTCCGGTTTCGGTGAATTCTACATCGGACTTGCACTTTTTACAAACAACTACTTGAGAAATTGCTGTAAACACTGTCAAAAAGTCTATCACACTGTATCCAATACTAGGATTCACTTCAATATCATCTGAATTATTTGCAGATCATTTCTTAGCAGACGTACCAACGTTCTCAGTGGGCTGCTCCATTTCAAAGCGATTTACCGGACGCTGCCGCTTTAAAATGCTTGGTCCACCTGATTTGGATTTCCGTCCTCTTTTGCCAATTTGGCGTCGAATAAACTCGCTTCTTGTCATCAAACATATTGTTAACAATGATAGTTTATCAGTAAAAGCCAATAAAGTCAATAAAGTAATTCGTTGAAGCAGAAAAACTAACGAAAACAGAAAGAAGCGTCCACGCGTGGTGTCGTTTTTCAGCTGACTGACCCACACATATAACTGTATTGATGACTACCACCTCCTAGCGGCCTTTTGGGGAACCATTGCGGCCATCAGGCCTCGTTGGTACATTAGTGCAGAGGGTAAGGGCCCGTTCAGACGTAGCCACTCGGAAGCGCTGCTAAGCAGCGCTTCCGTTGGCAAAGGCTATACGCATATGGGAGTGTTCACACACAGCCACCGCCACTAAATAGCAGCGCTTCCGACGGTTCGAGCAGTTGACTCCGCCGCTAGTGGCAGCCACAAAAAGTGGCGCGTCTCATGGCGAAAGCGGGAATTGCATTGAATTCGTGTCGAGCGTTCACACGCCGCTTCTATTTTAGCAGCGCCACTAACGCGCGTCTGTGGCGCTACTAACGCCGGAGGAAAGCGCGTCGAACACGCTGACCAGCGTTGCCAATCCTACCGGAATGTCGGTATTTCTACCGATTAATACACATTATTAATATGTATTAAATGGAATACTTGTTATGACTTTCTTGTGGAGCCACAAATATATTTTTTAAATATAACATATACATCCAGTGTTGCCAGATTGGGGTTTTCTTTCCCCAAAATGGGGGTAAATTATTGTCTCGGGGTGTATTTTGGGGAACTTCAATCAATGGAGTATTTTTTGGGGTGGGTATTTTATACGAGGGGTTTTTTGGGGAAATTAATTAACATGTTATTACATTTGCTAGAAATCATCATTACCATAAAGAAGTCAGTAATTTTCCTCAGCAATTAGGAAAAGCCTGTGATATCATTTATGGAAGTTGTCCTAGGGATTCTTTTACTGCCGTTTTCGTAATTTTGTTACCCTAATGAGATGCTGCACTTTCATTTAAAAAATATGTATGTGTGCCGAAAAGAAGATGAAAATATTGAGGATGAAGATGAGTAATAAATTTTAATAAACTTCATAATTATAATGCTTGAATTTTGTATATTTTCCAATAAATCCTCTGTATTTACATTTTATTTTCAAAATTTATTTTTTTGGGGTGGGACAGCGGCGTAATTTTGGAGAAGTTTTATTAAATATTTGGGAAATTAAAATTTTTTAGTGGCAATACTCGTTGCCCGTAAATAAATTATAATTATTATTATATTAAATATTCATTTTTTTTGTTTGCATTTTTATCGTTAGGCCTGGACCTATATTTTAGATTTTTGACCTGTAGTTTCTGCATAACTGAATAATTTTTCTTCATTTTGGATTAAATTTTCGATTTGTTTGTTAAAATTCTCAATTTTTTGGTCAGCATTTGTTTATTTTTAGGCCCGAATTTTTTATTTCTTGCCCTCAATTATTCATTTTTATGCGCGATATTTTGCCGGTATTTTCGAGTTTTGGTTTTTTTGTCCTTTATCTTTGTTTAAACATTCTCGCGTTTCTGGTTGGCAATTTATTTTGAGCTAGAGTTATTTTTGGGACTGAAAATGGCAAAAGTATTTTTCTTTTGATTGATTTTTCAATTTTCTGGTCTGCATATTTTTATCTTTTAGACCAGGAATTTAATTTTTATTTTTGCTTATATTTTAGATGTTTGGTCTGCATTTTTGATTTCTTTGTTTGTTCTAACTAATAGAGTTTTTGATTTTGGTCAAAACATTTTTAGTTTGATGAAATTTTGTACATTTTTAATTTTTCGATTTTTTTAGTATTTTTATCTTAATTATTGATTTTAACGAGCGAATTTTTGATTGGTCTACACTATTGTTGATTTTTATGGGCGATTTTTGTTTTGTTTTGAGGGTATTTTCGAGGTTTTTGATTGTTTGCCCTTCATTTTAGATTTTTTAACCCGAGTTATTGTTTTTATGGCCGAATTTTATAAATTACTTTCGAGTTTAGGGTTTCGGCAATTTATTTTGGGATAAAGTTTCATATTTTTTAGTCTGCATTTTTTATTTTTTACATCAGGATATTTGGTTGTTTGCCTATATTTCAGATGTTTGGTCTGTGTTTTTTATTTCTTTGTTCCAAATTTTAGAATTTTTGGCCCATAAACCAAAATTTTCGAATATTTCGTTAAATTTTTTTTTTTTTTCTGATTTGCATTTTTTATTTTT
Organism: Ocypus olens; assembly: GCA_910593695.2. NCBI lineage: Eukaryota > Metazoa > Arthropoda > Insecta > Coleoptera > Staphylinidae > Ocypus > Ocypus olens. Next base: position 15,641,332 of record OU343063.1, on the reverse strand, counting down.
GCATTTGTTTATGAATGTTGGTTTAAATTTTCTTAGTTTTGTTTTTTACCTTGTTTATAAATTTCAACGAGCGAATTTTTGATTCGTCTATAATTTAGATTTTTAACCTGAATAGTTGATTTTTGTGTCCGACCTTTTGGCTGGGATTTTCGAATTTTTTTTTGACAAAATTTTTGATTTTTTGTCCTTTATTTTATTTATTAATTAAATTGTGTTTGAGATCATGGCACATGATAAACACCTATTAAATTATACTATAGTATAATGACATTAAAATTATGTTAATTCGAAGACATGAAAATAAATAAATTCGAATATATTATGTTGAAATTGTAAAATATAACTAAAAATTAAGGTAATTGAGGTAAAGATTTATTTTTGGGGATGAAAATGGTAAATTATTTTCCTTTTTCTTGAATTTTCAATTTTTAGCCTGTATTTTTATTTTTTATACGAGGGTTTTTGATCTTTTTGGCCTATATTTTAGATGTTTTTGGCACCTAAACTAAAATTTTCGATTTAGTTCAAATGTTTTTTTGATTGCATTTTTATTTTTCTCAAGAGTTTTCAATTTTTTATCAATGTTTTTAGTTTTGTTACCCTAATTATTAATTTTCATGTTGTTTAATTGTTGATTAATGTTTTCGAGTTTTTTGGTCCAAGTTTTTGATTTTTTTGCCCAATAATTTAGATTATGCAGACTGAATTTTTGATATTTTTGGCCTGTACTTGGTTTTTGTATTAATTTAAGGTTATTTATTTAATTTGAAATGTTTTGTTTTAGTGGTTGTTTTAAGATAAAACTAATGTACTTTGATATTTCGATAGAAAATATAGACTGCGCGATTTGTGTTTAAGGAATTACTTAATTTTCAAATATTTCGATTCGATTTTTGATTTTTTTTCAAAAATTTTTAAATCAAAAAACTAATTTTTGCAGTCAATTTAGTTTTTTTAGTAATTGTAATTTAGTATTTACTTTGGCCCGAAATGAAACTGATCACCCGGTATAACTGGAACTGTTTGGAAATAATGAAAGAGAAATGCGAACAATGTTAAGTAGATAATTAGCGATGCTTTCCGAGAAATTAAAGAATTATTTTAATTATTTGGAGCATACCACAGCATGATTCAATATTTTTCTAATTTTTTTAAATGGCCTTTTTGTACTATGTACATATTTTCGAAAAAACAGAGTTATAAAACTGATGCATGAGATTCAAGATTCGGCGAAGGCAACTTTTTTTGTGCTCATTCCGAAATCTTAGTAGCGCGCCTTCTCTAATCACAGTGTTGTCAGATTGGGGAGGTTTTCTCCAAAATGGGAATAAATTAAGGTTTTGGTGTATATTTTGGGGAATCGATGGGGGTATTTTTTGGGGTGGGTATTTTATGCGAGGGGTATTCTGGAGGGTTTTTATGAAATATTTTGGGAAAATTAAAAATTACTCCTGGCAACACTGTATACATCTGTTTTATTAGGTATAAATAAATTTATAGTACAAATTGTGTATATAATATGTTGTCTACGGCAACACTGTAATAGCTGTTTTGTGGAAATATCTGTATAAAGAAGTGCTTCTAACGGACGTTAGAAGCGCCACTGACGGACGTTAGTAGCGCTACTAACGCTGAACGGTGGCGCGTTCGTAGCGCTGCTAACGTCCGTCGGTGGCGCTTCTAAAAGTGGCCCGTGTGAACGGGCCCTAAGTATCGTAAACGGGTGACAAAGGGAAGCACGTCGCGGCAGGTAGAAAATGCGCTCGGCGCACACTCCTAACGCTTCGACACTACAGCAGATTTTCACTATTCTACCAATTGAATAATGTTTTTAGGACCCTAAAGTTTACTTTAAGCCAAAAAAAAAATAGTTGATTTTTTTTTAAATCCTAGACTGGCCTAACCCCTTAATATGTGTATGCTGTAGGATCATTGAAAATAAATGGCTTATTATTATTATTATCTATCGCGATGCCAATATGCCACATAAACACAAATTCCGCACCTAAATATTTTATCAATTTACATAATCATTTATTATACATGGGCAGAACGACTTATGATCGACAGATCTTTAATTCTAATGAAATATTTTCCATTTATTAGTAATAGTATTATTATTTCATAATATCTAGTTGTAAAATATATCAATTATAAATAATGATATAAACTTAATAGACTACATTAATAAAGACAATACAAACAATCACAAGATCTAGGATACAGTATTATTACAAAATGTATGTTACTGTAACATGTGTTGGCCTTCTTCTTGAATCCATATAAATTGAGGAAATGACTGCACCAATGGAAAGTAATCTTGAATGATTAATGCATCTAATTTACATGTTCCAATTTAGTAAACAATGTTTTACTTCCGCATCAAATGAGAATACGCACGTGGAACGAATATAATTAATACCAGATGTAGAATGGAAATAAAAGCACTGTTTATTAAAATTAATGTAAATAGAGCACATCATCTTAAACGATTGTATTAATCTGTGACAAAATATTATAAATATTCACGAATACGCCTGAACTACTTATTAATCCAATCATGATTTAGAATAGACTTATATTGTAAAAAGGAATGAAAAAGTGTGGAGTGTTTCATTAGGATTAACAGTATCATTATTAACGAGCAAGTTTTACATTGTCAAAGCGGGAAGCGCAGTGTAACTTTCTCAAAGTTGAGACTTTAATATTTGACACTACTAATTCTTACACTAAGAAATACTGTAATTGGTATTATTATACAGGGTGTTTAATTTAAGTGAAGATTGAAATATCTCGAAAACTACACATCGAATAAAAAAAAAAATATAATTAAAATTTGTTCGCCTCGGAGGGGGACATCTAATGATATGAAACTCGGCCCACTACCCTCAACCCCCTATTAGGTAGGGGGTGAGAAATAGAAAAGTTAAATTGAAACCCTAATTTTTTTGTAGGGATTTGAATACTCGGGAATTTTTTTTTGTATTCGTGACAGACAACGCTATAATCGACAAAATTTAAAATAGGCAAAAGTCGTTGAAAAATGGGGATTTCCTGAGAAATGGGGATTCGTAAAATAAGGTTCCCTATGCTGCTGAGAAATAATACGTAAAACGTGTTGGGAGAAATGTAAAACACTTCTTACACTGTCAAATCTCCCTCTCTCTATTCCCACCTCTCCCGCCATGCTACATCGCTCAATGCCGACCTAGCAGCCTTCAAAGATGGAGCTCCCTATCGCTGTTACCACCAGATGCGAAATTCGCGCTGTGATACGTTTTTTAAGTGCAAAACGGATTTCAGCTATTGACATTCTTCGTCAGTTAATAGAAGTTTATGGCCAAAATTGCATATCTGTCCAGCATGACTCAAGCGCTAAAACTCATCATAAAACGACAATGAGACGACTCACATGCGCATCTGTGACAAAAAAAGATTTAGATAGTATTTATTTTCTGCAGAATCCATTTAATTTCATTTCTAGAAAATAATTGTAAGTAAACAATGCTTCGTGCAAGCGTAGAAGAAAAAATTGAAATGATTCTGATTTATGGCGAATGTAGGAGAAATATCAACGAGGCTGTTGTCTTATACGCTGAGCGTTTTCCGGATCATGTTCGATCGCGGTCTTTTTTTTTACACGATTGTTAGAACATTTTTATCGGATGGTAGTGTACAACCCAAACAAAGAAAACGGGCAAACACTGCCACAGGAGTTTGCAATGAAATAGCTGTGCTAGCAGCTGTTCAGCAAAATCCACAAATAAGTACTCGACAATTACAACGCGATTCCGGAATTTCCCTAGGTAGTATTGTTAACATTTTGCACTATAATAAGTAGCATTCTTATCATATTTCATTGCACCAAAAACTTCATGGAGATTATTTTCTTAACAGAGTAGTATTTTGTGAATGGGCACTTCAACAAATAGAAACTAACCCAAATTTCTTCGTCAATGTACTATTTTCAGATGAGTCTACATTCACAATTCATGGTAGTATTAATCGGCATAACATGCATTACTGGAGTGTAGAAAATTCCCACTGGTTACGACAAATTGAGCATCAACGTCCTTGGTCCGTAAATGTTTGGCGTGGAATCATAGGGAACAAACTCATTGATCCATATTTTATTGACGGTATTTTAAATGGAAATAAATATCGACAGTTTTTGGAACAAGAACTCCCAATACTAGTTAGGATGTTGCTTTAGATGTTCGTGAAAGTAAGTGGTTTCAGCATCACGGTTGCCCAGCGCATTATTCAATTGTTGCACGGGAAGTATTAGACCGTGATTATAATGCTCGGTGGATCGGCAGAGGTGGTCCTATTAATTGGCCTGCTAGGTCGCCTGATTTAACATCACCGGTTTTTTTTCTATGGGGTTATCTGAAAGATAATGTTTATCAACAGGTGCCAACAGACAGAGAAAACATGATAGAACGCATAAGAAACGCTTGTGCTCAAATTCCCGCAGATATGCTTCAATCATGTGTACAATCAATCGAAAGAAGGATCAATAAGTGTATTGAACTTGAAGGTCGAATTTTTGAACACTTTCTTTAATTAAAAAACTGTTATGTGTGAGCGGCATGAAGACACACACCTTCCTGTACTTTTATTTCTTTGATTTCATATGTACGAGGGGGATTCGTAAAATAAGGTTCCCATGATTGTTAATAATAAACAGCTATATTTTTGTTCTTAGTGTTATATATCATTTTAAAGCTTAAAACGTATGCTATTTTTCTACATAATAGACGTTTCTGTTCAAACACTTTCGCAGACGATGCTCCAGTTTTTCTATCCCCATGTTATAGAATTCTATATTATTTTACGAATCCTCATTTCTTAGGAAATCCCCATTTTTCAACGATTTTTGCCAATTTTGAATTTTATCGATTATAGCGTCGTCTGTCACGAATCTTATTTTCTCCCAGAGTATTCAAATTCGTACAAAAAAATGGGGGTTTCTATTTAACTTTTCTATTTCTCACCCGCTACCCCCCTGGGGGTTGAGGGTAGTGGATCGAGTTTCGTATCATTAGATTTGCCCCTCCGAGGCGAACAAATTTTAATTATTTTTTTTTATTCGATTTGTAGTTTTCGAGATATTTCAATGTCTTCACTTAAATTGAACACCCTGTGTATTAAAATTATATTTTACCAAGGATATTGTAAATTTGATAATAAAAATCGATTCAACTATATTTGCAAAAAGGAGGAAAATACATTACAAATTTGTCTGGCTGAGACAAAATTCTACGGTAAATTTTACAATAATTTAGATAAAATAACATTGTAAATAGAATGGCATACATTCCGATTAGATCAGGAAGATTTGCGGTAATTAACTTACACAGTATTTCGTAAACTATTGTGACCAACAAAAAGTATTTCAAGAGTTCTATTCGTAAACGGTAAACTGCAAATTTCTGCAAGTTCGCATAGAAAAGTCAGTTGGTCATTTGTTAAAACGTATCCGGTACATGCCTAATTACTATTATTCATGTAAAAGGGGTCATTTGCAACACTTATGTTGTCATTAATTTCTCTTCTGTTACTACAGCCGACGCATACCACATTGAAGGATATTCTTATTTACTGGCTTTACTACGGTACATTTTAATTTTTTCTTGTTTCAACAGCAAAGTGCAAAATAGTGTATTTATATTTATATTACTAACATTGGTCATTTTTATTCAGTCTGTTAACTTTATTGAGAGCTCGGAAAAAGTTGTTCCTTTAATTTAATGGTAGCCATAATAACAATAATAAACTTTATTTGTAAACCCAGCAGTACAATAGATTAAGAAATAATGTGTGCTTCGTTAGTTCTAGGGATAAAAATCCTAGGGCGAGATTCATTGAAGGAAAAAAAACCCAAATTGTTCTTCCATCTACACCGAAATATAATAAGAGAAATACCAAAGTACCAAAATTAAATTAAATAATACCTATAAATATAATATTCTATTATACAAGGTGTCTAAAAAAGACACCACCAAAATGATATGGTGTATTCCTGAGACAAAAAAGAGGAAATTAACTAAATTTATCTATATGAAAAATTACATACTTTCCAAGATACAGCAAGTCAAAGTTTAAGATTTTTAAAATATTTTAATCTATATCTCGAAAATGGCAGATGAGAATGATTTGTTTATTTTTTTCTGATAACTACATTGGGTGCACTACATTGTTTGAAAATTTCAAGAAATTTCTTCAAGTACAAAGGTGCTCCAGAGGACATGCTGTTTACATTATTACATAGAACTTTTTTTTTCTTCATATTTTTTACGATTTAATATTTTTTTCAATGCAACTCATCACTTTTAAAGAATTTATAACTCTTAAAGTTGTTTTGTTTACGCCTTATTTTTAACAACAAAAAATAAAAAAGAACTTATTGTTCATTGTTTAATTGCGCTCGTCCTGCAAGAAAAGTCTTAAAAATAACTATAATCCAAAAACTGCTTTTATTTTAGCATATCAAATTATTTAACAAATTACAAAAATTGTTCAAAATGACCCTCATAAAAAAAAATCACAATACACATTGTATGCGCGCGCGCGCGTCGCGTCGATGCGCTTCAACCACCGGCGATACTTCGGTCACCACCACTCAACGTGTTAACCAGTTTTACTTGAATTGAAAGTTTTAATTGTATTGACACACGTTTTCAACGAATTGACACCCGCCTACTTAGATTATTTCATTTTTTAACACGAAATTTTCCAAAAACAATAAGTTCTTTTTTATTTTTTTTTGTTAAAAATAAGACGTAAACAAAAAAACTTTAAGAGCTATACATTCCTTCAAAGTGACGAGTTGCATTGAAGAAAATATTGAATCGTAAAAAATGTGAAGAACAAAAAAGTTCTATGTAATAATGTAAACAGCATGTCCTCTGGAGCACCTTTGTACTTGAAGAAATTTCTTGAAATTTTTAAACAATGTAGTACACCTAATGTAGTTGCCAGAAAAAAATAAACAAATCATTCTCATCTGCCATTTTCGAGATATAGATTAAAACAATTTAAAAATGTAAAACTTTGACATGCTGTATCTTGAAAAGTATGTAATTTTTCATATAGATAAATTTAGTTAATTTGCTTGTTTTTTATCTCAGGAATACACCATATCATTTTGGTGGTGTCTTTTTTAGACACCTTGTACATACAAAGCAGCCTTAACAAAACATAAGGATAAAGCATTATGAAAAATACTAATAATATAACAGTAAAACTCATAACAAAATAGTAAAATGGTAATTAAAGAAATTATTAAGTACTCGCATTAAAATGTTTCTAATTTTGTAATATTAATAACGTGAACAGGAATAACGATTACTACGTTGCCATTTTTTAAATTTAATTTAATAAACAAATCTAGTGTAATTTAACCTACAGGGCAAATAGTAAAAATAATACTTGCAGTCTTATTAATTTACATAACTGTCGTTTGTTAATTGAAAATCGCATATCTCGGATTAATTGTATCACTGATATACAATAAAATAAACCAGACTTTTATCATAATTATGAAGTTAATCTGAGACATGCGCATTAGATCATAGGCTACAGCGATCCAACTAGTGTTAGGAATTAAAACAGAACTAAAGGACCTAAAGAAACAAGTTAGTATACTAAATGAGCAAGTTATGAATTTGCATAATGTTATAACTAATAAGGACAATATAATTAGAAAATTAACCTCTATAAATATAAATATCGAAAAACCCAATATAAACAAACCAATGGTACCGAAGACACAAACCAAATCTACTCATACAATACAGAAATCTGCAATCCAACCGCAGAACGATACTAATAAAATTGATTTGGATAACATTCCAAATGTAAATACAGTGGCCTATAGTGAAATTGCAGCCATACAAATAAATGGACATCTATTGCAATGAATGCCCCACCCAACACCCCAGGCAGCAGTCAACCACCATCCGTATTAGAAATCCTAGACAATTCGAACACTGATGATTTCACAACAGTCGATCGAAGGAGCAGAAGAAGAAAAATGTCGATTATGGGCAAATCAAATCAGCAATTAGGAATCAAGGGTAGAAAAGTTCTATCCCATTTCTACATCAGCGGACTGGATCCAAGCGCAACGCAAGAATCCATGATGGAACATCTTATTTCCATGAAAATTAAGGACGCGCAGTGCATAAAAATGGCCTCCAAAAGGCCAGAAGAATATCCATCCTTTAAAATAAGCGTTCTGAAATCAGACTATGATATTGTAAATGACGGTAATCTATGGCCTGAAGGTGTATACATCAATCCTTTTCTTTTTCGCCTTCAGAACAAAACTCGAAAGTGACGGAACCGGGAAACCCTAAATCTAATAAAACTTCGGATATCAACCTAACAGTGATCCACCAAAATGTACAATAAATTGGCAACTGTTGCGATGAAATTAGTGTGGAATTAGAAAGTAATATTTGTGATGTACTGTGCGTAACGGAACACTGGAAAAGTGAGGATCAGTTAAAATGCATCAATATTCAAAACTTTACCTTAGCATCAGCGTTTTGCAGGGAATAAAATCACCATGGCGGAGTTGGAATATATACAAGAAAAGGTGTCAACTTTCAAAAGTTACCCAATATAAATCTAAGTAAACCATTTATCTTTGAATGTAGTGCAATAACTATCACAGATACTGTTACTAACATTATTATCATAGCCTTATACAGACCTCCAAATGGATGTGTGGATACTTTTCTTGAACTATTTGAACGACTCCTAATGACAGTACAGAATGAAAATAAATTAAAACAATAATCACTGGAGATTTCAACATAGATTTTCTAAGTAACACTAACCTAAAGCAGAATGTAACCCAACTTCTAACATGCTTTGGCTTTAAACAATTATTCAATAAACCTACAAGGATAACCAGTACATCAGCAACATGTATAGATAATATGTTCATCAATCAACCTGACGTATGTGTTAGCGAAATCATAAATATGCACATCTCTGACCACCATGCCCAAAAGATCCGCATCTCGACAACACGTAAAACTACAAATCACAAAATACAAAAAAGATGTTTCCATTTTAATAACATGCATAAATTCAAAATAGAAATGCAAGGTATTGATTGGAGAGTCATATATGATCTCGCTGACTCGGATGTCAATTCTCAGTGAAATATATTTAGCGATTTATTCAATAAAAGAATGGAAACATGTTTCCCCAAGAAAACCATACTCTTAAAACATAATTGCAAACAAAGGTACATCCCAAATGACGAACTAGTAAAGTGCAAAAACGAACTAGACATCCTATACACAATCTCGCGACACGATCATAAGTACTCTGCATCATACAAACAAGTCAAAAAACAATATAACAAGATATTAATACAGCTCCGATCGGACTATTACAGCTCAAAAATTGAAACGACAAACAATCCAAATAAATATGTGTGGAAATTAATTAATGAACTAAAGGGAACCAATAAAAAATTGTCCAAAATAAATGTTGCAGGAACAGCTAGTGAAATAGCATCTGAGTTTAGCACGTACTTTGATAGCATTACATCACAATTGACAGATAGCCAAAGGCAGACTACTTATTCAGATCATTTATCTCAAAACTCAAAAAGCATTTTCATCAAACCAGTAACAGAAATTGAATGCATCAAAATAATTAACGATCTAAAAAATACCTTAGCATGTGGAAATGACAATATACCAAGCATTGTCATTAAGCATTGTATAAATGAAATCATAAAACCCTTAACTTACATAATTAACAATTCTCTTCAGCACGGAATTTTCCCTGAAAAGCTAAAAACGGCTATCATAAAACCTGTCTACAAAAAAGGAAGCTCATCGAACGTTGAAAACTATAGGCCAATTGAGGAGCATTCACGCAAAAGTTAATATGTCCATTTTTAAGAATTTCGAGTTATATGTCGTTTAAGGGTCAAAAGTCTCATTTATAACGATTTGCACGGTTTATTTCAGTCAAAAGTGAATTTACCCTACGTAAAATAAATAGCAAAGTTAGCATAATCAAGCAAAAGTTAATATGTTCAACATACGTTTTATTTCTGATATGTTCAAGTAAAACTGAATTAGTACAATACTAGTATACTATATGCAAGAACCACATTATTCAAGCAAAACTGAATAAGCACAGTGCTCATTTTTCGGATGATATTTCTCTTTTGGTGTTTCCTTGCGACATCTCTGATCAAATAATCAAATTACTATTTAAAGAAGATATTATTTGGCTTGCTGATAATGCAGACATTTTTTTCGTGAGATTTTGTTTAACGCATGTAAACTTAATTAAAGTGTCATTTTGTGAATTATTTTGTGGTTATATTACATATTTGTATGTTTTTGCATGTAATTATAACAATTAATAATATTTTTACTTAAAAAAATGGACAATAATGAAAGTGAAGTTACCGTAAGAGAAGGTAGCTCTGGATCACGGAAGAAACAAAAAAAAAAGTCAAAAAGGGAAGATGAGAAAACTAAGAGGTTAGAATTACTTTTTATGTAAGATTTTTAATATAATGTTTTATATCAATATTTTAGACACCAACGGCCAATTTTTGCTGCATATCAAGCGTGTAATAATTCTAAAAAGCATTATGAGTGCAATCAAGTAATGTTGGAAGAAATAGAACGCTGGAGAGATAAAATATATGATCAGACAAAAAATAAAATAGAACAGGATTACCAAATTTGTCAATTATTCACTGTAACACTGCCTTCAAGAAAAAGATCAAGGGTACATCGAAATTCTCACTTGATAGCTGTTAATTATGTGTTACCGTCCCGAAGAGGATACAAAACAGTGTGTTCGAAATTTATCATTTCTCGATTTAAGTTGTCTCGTGCTACAATATTAAGACTGGCAAAAATTGTACAGGAAAGAGAAAGATAATCCACCAGGAAGCAAAACGTACTGTTTTGATTTACAGCAGGTACAACCACTGCCAAAAACCCCTGTGATGCTTTTTATTTGCGTCAAGTTAGCTACTATACATTTTGCGTAGTAGGTACAGATTCCAGAAATCCAAATTTCTATACTTGGACTGAGGATGAAGCAGGAAGGAGGTGCACAGAAATAGGGTCAGCTCTCCTACATTTTTTAGGAACTTTGGAAATACCAGAAGATGTAACAATGCTACGACTATTTTGTAATGGATGTGGTGTCCAGAATAAAAATTCACACATCATCCATATGCTCATTCATTGGCTATCCATATCAACTAGTTCCATCAGCAACATCATGATTATTTTTCCTGTTCGGGGGCATATTTTCTTACCAGCAGACCGAGTAGTCGGAAGAGTAGAAAAAAATTTGGGAAGGGAACCCCTTATCAAGAAAAAAGAAAAGTACCATGACCTGTATAAACAAGTTGGAAATTTAAAACTATTAGATACAGACTGGAAATTATTTGATATTAAAAGTCTGGAAAAATTCTTTAAGAAAGTCACAGGAATTAGCGAAATGAAACGAATAGTGTTAGAAAAGACAATTAACAAAGGAAAAACACAAATATTATTTTGAGGATTACAAAATTATAGATATTGCGCAGATGTTGAAATGCCACAAAACTTATGCAAAAGAAGAGCAATATATGGAAATCTGAACCTGCCACATATCAAAGTAGGAAGACCACTACCGCCAAAGAAAATTGAAAATCTTCAATCTCTATTGCGAGCCGAATTTAATGAAGATTGGGTCACCGACCCAGATCTGGAATGGTACAAACATATCATTAACAAAGAGATACCAACATTGAATCTTTCAAACGAAAATCTTGGTGATGATACAGATATGGTAGAAGCTTGTGAATGCCTAACCGAAGAAATAGCTTTTTATATCTGACAATTTTTAAGTTTAAAAGTTTTTGTACTTATATAAATAAAATTTTCAAACAAAACTTGTTTTGTCCATTTCATTATCCGATCAAAACTTAATAGGTCCACACTGTTCAAGCAAAACTCAATAAATCCAAATCAAACTGCTAATTTGTGTGCTTACATTTGAATATAATAAAAATCTTCTTATACAATAAACAAAGGTTCGTAACTGACGACATAATAATTTTAAAATAGTAAAATTTTATAAAAAATTCACCCTTCAATTAGAAAAATGTAATTATCTCAAATGTTAAAAACTGGACATATTAACTTTTGCGTGAATGCTCCTCAATTAGTCTCCTACCGGTATTCTCTAAAATATTTGAAAATGTGATGATCAATAGACTAAATAATTTCTTTACCTCATGTAACATTATAAACAACACGCAACACGGCTATCGTGGATCTACATCCACTGCAATCTACGACTTCATGCAAAAAGTCTTAAATAATGCAGAAAAAACAGAACTAACACTGGGTATATTCATTGACTTAACAAAAGCGTATGGATCTATTGATCATACCATACTATTAAATAAATTGGAAAAAGCTGGCATTAGAGGCACCGCCCATAAATGAGTTTCATCTTACCTACGCAACCGCACTCAGAGGGTGGTGGTAGAGAAAAATGGCATTTATGCAAAATCCGAGCCGACAGCTGTGAATATTGGATTACCCCAAGGAAGCTTAACAGCACCGACCTTATTTTTACTTTTCATCAATGATTTGAATACCACCCTCAGCAACCCTAACCAAGTGATCATTAATTATGCGGATGATACCAACCTTCTAATTTCTGGAACAAATTTAAATAATCTAATAACCGATTCAAATGCACTATTCATTCAAATCAAGAATTGGCTCCTTGCAAATAAATTAATCATAAATAAGGAAAAGACACAAGTAGTCTTATTTGACAAATATAATTCAAGCTTCCTATCGGAATCTATTGTGCTTGACAACACTCCAATAAAACTCTCGGATTCTATAAAATTTCTTGGAATCCAAGTGGACAGCAGATACAACTGGCTACATCAAATAAATATAACCGAAAAGAAATTGAATTCTATTATATACAGTTTAAGAGTGATAGCCAAATACCTAAATAAGTCGATATCGAAGACCGCATACATGGCTAACTTTGAGAGCGTCATGAGATATGGGATAATATTTTGGGGAAACAAATTACATGCCAACAAAGTATTTATCCTACAGAAAAAAGCCATACGAATTGCATTTGGGTTAAATTACAGACAATCTTGCCGAGGAATCTTTAGGAGAAATAATATCCACACATTCTACGGGATTTACATTTTGGATGCCATCCTATTCTATCATAAACATATCACGACAACAAATTAGGAAACTATTCAACAAGAACAAACAATTACATCTTTCCCAAGCACACGTTAAAATCAACAGAGGAGGGGGTGCATTATTCGGCAATAAGTCTATTTAATGCACTACCATACCATATTAAACTGCTTAAAGATAATCTTAAAGAATTAAAAATCGCGCTAAAGATGTTTTTGTTGAATCTTGAACCATATTCATTACAAGAATTTATGTCAAGTAATTTATAAACAGGGATAATCGGAAACCATTAAAATAGGTAGATTAAGGTAGTAATAGTGGATTTAAAGTCTTCGTTTGTAACATAGAAACTATAGTAAATTAACTATATTGTTTAGATTAAGTTATGGTAACTATGAGTACTGAATTGTAAACATCCTGACGACAATTTCATGTTGTACATGTAAATGATACCTTGAAATAAAGAAAGAATTATTATTATTAATTATTATTAATTTCTTTTTGAAACATATTAAAATTAAAAATATCTGATAAATGCACTTGTCTATCAGTGACGGCTCGTGACCTACGGAAGTGGGTCGGCCGAATGTAGGCAAGCTGCAGTTAGTTAACTTATTTTTTTGGTAGTTATTAAGTATCATTTATATACTGTATCTTCCTGGAAGCGTATTTTTACAATGGTAAACATGAACCAATCATTTGCTATATGCAACAATATGGTTTTTGTGCAGTATATAGTAAAAAAAAAATATTGCTAACGCGACATAATTAGGCAAATGTAAGTAAAACCCAACTGTAGGAGAGTAGGCGTACCAAAAAATTAAATCGTCCGACAAGAACCACGGGAAGGTCCACAGCACTCTTGTCAGGATATGGAATGGGAGTTGGATTTGACAGAAGTGAAGTACGTTTGAGGTGGAGGATATGAAAAAAAAAGAATAACACTCTTAAAAATGTGAATAACTTGAAAGATAGGGGTCAGGAATAAATAAATATTTACCTATAAAATATTAAATTAAATAAACTCTCAACACGAAAACTAAAATCAATAAAACTAAAACCGAATTTTGAAGAGAATATAAAAATGGCAGAAATGAAAAATAAAATATTTACTGATTGAGGTTGGCGGCACTTACTTCGTGATACATTTTTAATCAAATTAAACACACTTTTACTTAGTTAATATCACACTGTTTAACAGTTTGATATTAACTAAGTAAAAGTGTGTTTTATTTAATTAAAATATTTACTCTTAAAAAATAAATAAATAAATAAAATATAAAATAAAACAAATCTCTCAACAAAAAAAAGTCAATTCTTTTTAATGTCAGGAAAATAAATAAAAACTAAAGGGATTTTGCCAGGAAATAACAGTGGTGCCCGTGTATGTGAAAAAATTTAATTATATTATATTTGAATTATTTCAATCATTTTTAAATATTAAATCGATTCGCCGGGATTTTTTTGTAGCGAAATCGTCAATAATTTTATTATAAAAACTATCATCTTTAACTAAACTTTTAACCAACCCTCTTTCTATTGCTAAAATAGATACATTACTTAAGCGCGATTGGGATATTGTATTCCTACTGTAGGATTTTATTCTTTTCAATGCTGAAAAGCATCTTTCTACCGATGCAGATGTTGGTGGGAGAGACAATATTAAACAAAATAATTTATATAATTCCAGAACGTCTGTAATAATATCATTATTATAAATAAATTCTGTCATGTCACCTACTGTTGGGGAATTACCGAAAATAAATTTGTCAGCATACAAAACTTGCAATTCTCTTTTTAATTTTTCATTATTAAAAAATGTTTTGTAGTTATTAATCAAAGATTGAAATTGTTTTTTCCGGAAATTTTTTATTAAATATGTCGAATTTATTTTGATTGGTTAATTCCAGAAAGTTAAGTAAGAAAATATCTTTAAAACGTATTTCAATTTGATTTATAAGCATACCTAAAATTTCAAAAAAGATTCGTTTCGTAGATATCGAATCATCATTACTACTGTATGTTTGACGTCGTTTAGCGCATGGAGGCTGAACATCTAAAATTTGATTAACATCAGAATATATTTTAAGAAAATAATTGTCATTTCGGAATTTTTTTAATGTGGATAAAAGTGATATAATTCTTTTGTTACAATACGTGATGTCAGATAATTTATGTTGAATTATAGAAAAAATAGGATCCGTATGTGTAAAAATTAACTGAAAAGTATATAAAAGAAACAGGAAATCAAAATCGGTTAATATTCTTTTTAACCCGATTCTCGTATTGAAATATCATCCCATTGATCCAAATCTGCGATGATATGATCGAAAACTTCAATCAAATTAATTATATTAATATATATATAGTGTTCACAATGCGCGATTTAAAGTTCCAGCGGGTTTCTGAGTTACTCGGAACTCTCTTTTGACAAATTGTATCCAGAAGATTAGTGCGTTTAGTAGATTTTGTGAAAAAAGATGAAAAGCCCGAGAGATTTGAGAAAAATATCCTACATTCTTTAATTTTTTTACATGAATCTTGTAAAACTAAATTTATTTTGTGCGCGTAACAGTGCGTAAAAAGTGCTTGAGGAGCAATTGCCTTAACTTTTTGCTGCAATCCATTTAGTTCTCCCGCCATTACAGCAGCACCATCATACGTTTGGCCGATTAATTTGTGTTCGATATTGAAATTATTGAAGTTTTGTTGGAGTACATTAAAAATATCGTTTGCAGTTCGACCTTCACTAAGGTTGAAGAAACCAAAAAATCGTTCTATTACTTTCCCCTCACAAACGTAACGAAAAATCACTGACATCTGAGAAAAACAGCGTATATCTGTACTTTCGTCTATTTCCCATGAAAAACAAGAAGCTCTATTAATTTCGTCGTAAATATTCTGCTTTAAAACCGAAGTTATGGAATCAATTAAATAGTTTTAAATCATTTTTGACAGTCCGGTAAACACTGATAAGATATGGATGGATCAATGAATTTATTAAAATTTTCATCCAAACTAGATGCAAAATGAGCTAATTCTTTGAAATTCCCTTGATTGTCTGAATTTGTTGTTTCGTCGTTACCTCGGAATGCAAGTTCTTGAGTTGATAAATAAATGACCATGTTTATTAAATGTTTGACCATTTTTCGATTTTCCCGAACGTTTTCATTATGTTTATTTATAAGTTCTCGTCTAGCGGTATCAAGTGCATTTACAATATTATGTTTCGCGAATAATTTATATTTTAAGGCAGAATACGTATGATCTTTTGAAAGTTCATGTTTCGCTAAAGCGCGATAAACTTCTTTTAAATTGTCGTAACCGCATGAATTAAAAGGGTTTTTGCTTTCACAAAACAACAAACAATACCAACAAAATAATTTGTTACAAATCTCACTACCAGTTAGCCAAATAAACTTTGTGTAGAGTGTTGCAGAAAAAGTGCGATTGTGATCTTATTTTCTTTGAACGAGATTAGTCAACAACGGGTGTGGAACTGGCACATTTTTAATGAAAACTTTATCATCGTACGACAATCGGTTAAATTTATTGTGTAAAAAATAATGAACCAAATCAGCGTTAGTATTTACAATATCCCTTACACTAGCCATTGTAGTTTCAACAAATAACACAATAATTAATAATCGCATACACGAGCACCATATGCACGGGACCAAGGAAAAGACAAAGTGATTCTGTCATCTGTCATTTTTATGCTGGCACACGCGCACTGTGGATAACGGCCTGTCGTACCGATACTCCTCCGTTAAAACGATACACATTAAATAATTTCGCCCGACTTTTAACAGTGAGAGAATGTTGTCGGAGTAACAATAACATCTTTAAACATGTTATATACATAATATGGTTAATATTATACACTGATATATTTCACATAAACTACCTTAAATTTACCTAGAATGGTAATTATTTTGTAAATTACTATTAGGTAACCATTTAATTATTGTTTGCATTTTAAATTACATCTATTGTTTAATGATATTTACTTATATTAAGATTTGCCTTCTCTTTAAAACTGCGAAATATGTTCTGATTTCTGAAATATTTTTTTAAGGAATAATGTGTTTTCTAATACCGGTCAATTATTGGCCTTAATGACCAATTTGTATTAAAGTAAGTACATATATTACTTTTAAATTGAACAATATGAAAATAATCAGAAATACGTTAATGAATAAATTTACAAGTTCTAAAATAAAAATCTGTGACCTGTAACGCAAGCGAATTAAAGTGTGCATCGAGTCATGGGCATCGGAGTATTGCGTACGGAGTACGGCCCCGGTGAATTTGCCGTACTGGAGTAAACCATTTGTGGACGTACGTTCACGCTGCTGGCAAAATGAGACGACAGAATCTGCACCGACACTCGTGCGGACGTAGCGCTTACATTAATCTTAATACTCTGAAAATCAACGGCTGGCCGATTTTGCGAATACGAACTTGCGTAGTAGACATATATTAAATGAAAATAAACTCCCGCATTTATCGGCCTTATACTGAGTGCTTATTAATATTACTAGCTATAAGCATATTATGTATTTATTATAAAAAAATCGCAATATTTATTTTCTCAGAAAATAAACATTTATAATATTTGTTTTAATTGAATTTAACGGTACGGCCCGGCCGACCCTGCCGCCCCTGACGAGCCGTCACTGTTGTCTATACAGATTAAATAAATTACAAATTAAATTCAAAGATGATTTATTTATTTGGTTCGTCCTAATAATATTAAACAAATGTTGGAAACTGAAGTTATATAAAGGGTGCCCCAACAGTCTGAGCTCGGAAGATTGAGACCACATCAAAATCTAAGAAAAATCTGTTGATATATTGTCATAGATCGTGTCCGAGTGCATGTTCTAAAAATATTTTCAGCGGTAATACCACAAGAGGTTAGAATTTGGCCGGATAAATTGTATTTGTTTGCACGAGTCATAGAATCGACACAAATTTCGAGAATGAATTGAGATGGAATGGATTTTGCCTAATCTCAATTCATTCAAGAAGTTTGCGATGAAATAACGAGTCCTTAGAATAAAATTTATCCTTCCGAAATTATAACCGCAAGTGGTATTTGTTGAAATTATTTAACGAATTAGAACTATATATATTATAGTTATTTATGTTAATTAAAAGTACAATGGGTGATAGAGCATGTTTTATTTGTAATGGAATTGGATGAAGCACCATTCGTCAAAATCGTGTATGTGGGTAAAATGATAATGGTCGCGCCTGCTTGTTCTATACATGAGTTGAATTATCAGCCGCAATACAACGAGTGGTATGATTATTACCGATGATATTTTGGTGTTGAAACCGAGCTGCAGATTCAGCGAGCGCTAGCGCGAGTTGAATGTGCTGCTTCGGTTTCAACGACTAAATATCATCGGTTATTAATCGCACCACGAGTTATATTTAGTGAGAGAATACACCGAATACAATTTTATAATCTTGATGAGAACTCAAAAAATTCCCGTAGTTTCTTTGCAGCACAAAGGCTCATAAACGGGTTGTATTTAAACAGAGAGAGAATATAACAAATAAAATAATAATACGAAACTGAACATTTAATTTTAATTATTATAATACTAAAATACATATTTTGAACATTGAAGACACAATTTTGGTAAACTGTGTTAGGTTGTTTTTCAGCATTTTCTGGTCCAATAACTGTAACTTTCTTCACTTGCTCTTCCATATTTTCATTTGTATTGCTCATTAAATTATTAATTTCTGCGTGACGGTTTCCTTGCACATTAAGATAAGACTGAATAGAACTAGAACTTGAGTGACCCGTAATTTTTACTAACATTTGATCAGGAATGTTCGCGTTTGCTAGGTGAGTTGCTGATGTGGATCGATGGCTGTGATTGGTGATTTTTTCGTTTGTAACATCCATTCCGATTTTTGCGGCAGTTTCTTTAGTCCAAGTGTGCCAGTGCGGGTTTGGTGTCAGAAAGAAACGCTCAGTCGTTACATGTTTTGGTGGTTTCTCAATAATTTTATGGTTTAAGCGAACTGGGCAAATAGTTTTATCATCTATATTAGGAAGTAACCATTTACTCTTACAGCAGCTTTTATCTCCGCCTTGATGCGTCTTTGAGAATACAGGATTCTATTCAATCCGACCGGTGGAATGTCCAGTTAAGTTATCGGTCTCAATATTAAAGTGGAAAATACAAGCAAAAGATGCCTCATTCTTTTGCCAGTTTCAGGCCAGTTCTTTTGAAACAATGGCGAAGAAGCTTTTTTGTAACCCATCAAGAGTGTTTTTATTCCATACCTACTGTAACTTACTGCTTTCCTCAGTGGCGAATGTTAAAGCACTACATTTCCTCTTTTCTTTAATTCCTTGAAGTTGCTTCCTCTTTGAATCCATTGCTTTCCGTGCTTCCTTAAACTCTGGATCTTGGAACGGATTAAATTTTACATTATATAAAAAAAATTACTTGCAGTGATTTGGCAGTCCTGTTAAATAGAGTTTTGATAACAGACTCTTTATAATCCATGCCATCTTTCCTGCGCATATTAACCCTTTGCCTTCCAAAGGTACTCGTAAGTACCGGAAAATTAGTAATTCTTAAAATGCCACCCCTATAAGTAGTTTTAATTTGTATTATTTCGTGACTTACTTTTGTTTATTTAGGTAAATTTTAATAATCCAATTGAAAAAAAAATAAAAAAATTACAATTTCATATATTTTTTTGACTGGTACTTATAAGTACCTTTGAGTGTAACTGAGTGGAAAAGAAAAAAATTGGAATGGGTTTATTTCCTGAAAATTTATTACAAACTTACAAACTTTTCTTAGGACTACATTATACAAAATTATGAAATTATTATTATGAAAAACTATATGTTATGATATTGTACAAAACAATTTTTTTTTTTCATTCACACATAGAAAAACACCACATAAAGAGCAGGTCGAATGTGGTTTTGATTGGATGCATTGAGCACTGCACATCTCACATCTTCCTCTCCTATCAACAAATTGGGGCCAATGATTTCCTCTGTTACCCAGCCTAATTTCGTCAGATACGCTGTAGTTGTAACGCCTTTTTTTGGAGGCTGGGCCCGATGCTACAGATTTTCTTTTTACTTGCTCATGTTTCGGAGATCTGCTGCACAATCCAAGAGTTACTTCTCTTCTGAAGGCTAGTACGGTTATGGGTTCTTCTCTTATTTTCTTGTATACAACAAAAGCATTTATAAAAGCGATTTCCAAACAACCCCAAAATATTCTGTGCCACCATTTTTTTGAGCGCCTATCAATCCCATAGCATTGGCGTAGTTGGTCGTGGTAATCAACCCCTCCCATAAATTTATTGTAGTCATAAACAATTTCTGGTCCAGGAATATAAGAAATGGTACCATCACGCAGTTTTCGTTTGATCGGTACACTTTTAGTTCCATGAAAATTGGAGGCTAGTGTCACTACTTTATTGTCTTTCCATTTGAAGAAAGTAATGCCAGTGTTCGATGTTTTGTGATCAAAGTCACCTCTCTTTAAATTTTTGTCAATTATCATTCCTTTTGGAAGCCCTTTTCGGTTTGATCGAATTGTCCCACAAGCTAGAGTGTTTTCTAGTTTTAATTTCTCCAAAAGTCTTACAGTTGTAAAGAAGTTATCAAAATACAAGACTTTGCCCTTATTCCAGTCTTGTTGTGTCAACTCTAGGACAATTCTTTCTCCCAAATTGAAATCTTTAAAATTTTCGTTCACTTTTTCGTTTTTACCTTGGTATATTTCAAACTTTTTAATAAAGCCAGACATATCTGATAACATCCAAAATTTGAAACCTCTTTTCACAGGCTTCATTGGATTATATTGTTTGATTGAAGAACGACCTTTGAATTTCACAATTGATTCATCAACACACATTTTCTGTTCTCCTACATAATTTGAAAATACCACATTGAGTGAGTCAACAAAGGGCCGAACTTTGTAAAGCTTATCTGTGTTATTGTTGGGAATGAGAGCATTGTCGTTGAGATGTAAGTTCGTAAGTATTGTTTGGAATCTATTTCTAGACATGGTTTCTGGTACAATTTCAAGTTTCAGATCATCTGCGGAAGACCAATAACTTTCTAGATTTGGCATAACATGATATCCCATAAGGAAATTCAATCCGATGAAAGCTAACATTTCATTCTGTGTAATGTTTAGTGTCTTATTATTTTGAGTACCATACAAATTTGTTTGGAAAGTAATATCTGGAATTACATTACCCAAAAGCTTTACAAAGACATCCGTAGCAGTTATGCAATCTCTAAAATAAGTTTCTTCCCAAGAACCAGGTTGATATTCAGGTAGGATAGTAGTTGATCTTTCAACTTTTTGCCATGTACCTGCAGGCTCCTCTCTAATCGGGTCTTCGGTTTCATTACCTTCTATTTCCTGCGTTGGTTCGGATTCAACCTCTTCACACAAATCCTTTGGTTCTCTTTGTTCAGAGTTATTTGTTTGACTAATAAAAACATGTTCATTTTGATCCTCATTGCCAGATTCAGCATCTGATTCAACATCTGTCTGTACATTATTATCATCATCCAAATCAAACTCGGCAAAAAATTCGTCATCATCCACTATTTCCAGTAACTCCTTATCGGTCAAACGCTGTTTACTTTCCCAAGGAAATGGCATTCTGTAAAAATTTGAAAAATAATAAAATTCGATAAATTATACACTAACCGCCAAAGGTACTTATGAGTACCATATAGATAAAGATGTGTATCTTGTTTGAAATGGACTAAACATACAAATATTTTAATAGACAACATAAATAAAGGTCTTACTTACATTAATTGCTTGCTGGATTTCAATTGTAACAACAAATACCACGATATTTTCAATATAATTGAACACGTTGCTTTCTAACCACCAAGCTGTCACAACAAGCACGAAAACAGTGACAAAAATCAGTGTTACCAAATTTACCAAACAAACATTATGTTGTTTCTACAGTCCTTAAAAGTACCCTTGGCGTTTTAAAGGAGTTTGATCAATAATAGTGGAGTATAGGGGGAACAAAACCTGCGGACTTAAAAGTACCGTCGGGAGATAAATAGGCCTACACAAAAAAACTGCCTGGAAGACAAAGGGTTAAAAGCCCAGGGGTGCTATTATTGAAAAGTAGTCGACATGTGTCGCATGCGAGAAGAGTCGATTACAAATGTCGTGCGCGACACTAAAACGGTATTTTTGAACACCCATCGAGATTTACGCTTGAAGACCCACGAGCATGTCGTGTGGGTCGTTTGGCAACAAAGCAATTTCATTGATGCCAATATAAACTTTTATCATGTTGGGTACTTTATAAAATGAAAATATATTATATAAAAATTAAATATCAATAATTTTTGTATTTGTTCAGAATTTATATAATTTCTGATGGGGTGCGTCTGCTCATTTGAAAAAAAGGCTTCCTATGCTGTTTTTATGGATATTGCATCTATAAAACTCAGGTTTACCAGGGTTTATTGGGCCCTTTTGACTGTTCGCTTTTATTGTTAAACTGGGGAAATTGTGGGCAAAAAATGTACATTTCGATGCCAGACAGACGGCTCTCTTTGGGGACTTAAAATGCTTTACCACTCCACACCATTCGGTTGGCGAATTTTGAGCGTATAAACGGTAAACATCATCAACTCTGCTTCTTTGCAAAATAAGATTCGAGTTGTGGGTAAACAATGGCAGAATCCAAAAAAATATATATCTAGTAAACAGAGGACATGTTTAATATAGTAAAACCAAGATAATTTTGTGAAACTCTTGTAAAAGTGTCATCGTCGCTTGACAGCATATCATTAAAATCGTTCCCTCTTAGTTATTAAATACAGGGGTCACAGGCTGAAAAAAGATAGAAAACGACGAGATTTGCAGTTTATATTTTATATACAGTACGTTTTTTTTTTATCGTGGGCCATAGGATTTTACATGTTAAAAATTATTCCTTGTGTTAATGTATATTTTAACATATAATTTTAAAGCAAATTTTAGTTAGTAATAAATCAATTACTTTTCCACATGATGTGCTTAATCAGATTAACTTAAACATGTTTTATTCCATTAAAAAATGAAATTAATTCACTAATCAATCTGACATTTCAGAAATTCAATGTACTTTGATTATGTTTGCTCAGTTATTTATTTTAAATAATTTCATTTTCTAATGAAATAAAATATGTTTAAATTATTCTAACTAAGAAATCATGTAGAAAAATAATTGATTTATTACTAACTAAAATTTCCTTCAAAATTTTATGATAAAATATATAACACAAGGTATAATTTTTAGCATGTAAAATCCTATGGCCCACGATAAAAAAATACCGTATATACAATTGGGGGTTGGACGCTCGGTCGCTCGACCACTTTATGGTTTCCCGCTTCTCGGGACTTTTATTACGTCGTCGGGGTCATTGATAATAATCAAAAGATTAAAATATATCACGAAGGTTTATCTAAATTGTTATTAAATAAGTCAAACAAAATACTGTGAAACAGGTTAAATAATAGTGTTAATGTGTATTACAGTTTGTTAGTAAAAATAAAACAATTGAATTTGGGTTTAACGAAAGGGGCATTTTATTTAAGTATGAAATTTTATTATGAAATAAGTGATATTATTTATTACAGTTCATCATCATTGATAACACCAGTTTTCGTAAACTTTCTCTGGCCCCATCATATAAACAGCGATCTTCCAAACGTTTCAATAATAAAGTAATAGTCACTGGTTCATTTAATTTGTGCATATTCTAAATTTCCTTTCGTATTTCATTTATTTGTTGAATTTGTATATCAATTTTTGGTTTTGTTCTTATCCTTTTACATACAGGGGATATTTTCGCCTTCTTTGTTTTGGAAATTATGTTTCGGATCATTGATTCGTGCAGTTTGAGAGCCATTGCGGCACGCTTAACATATGATGTTAAAGGGACAACTGGTTGTTGCGATTCCTTCTCTTTCTTCCTTCTCCATTTTTAAAATAGTTTAATATTTCGCACAGGTAACACAAAGCAATATGCGATCCAGCACATCGGGGCAACATTTATATACTTATTTACTGTAGATTTAAATCTACCTGCATGTAATCTGTTATGTAATTAGAGCAGGTACCTAACTATTTAACAGATTTAAAAGGGACTTATGTAAATAACTTTCGGTATGGATTGAATGGTGGGTTCGCACAAATATTTACAACCAGCTACGGATCATAAATACTGAGAGATTACCCGAGTTTAACAAAATGATCTTGGTTTTACTTTACCTTTATGGAAGGGAAGCCGGATTTGAGGAGAGGAAAATTTTCCAATGAATTTACTTGTGAATAGTGGTTGTTGGTGAACTCAACAATTTCAAATACACAATTATATGTAAATAACAAGATATTGATGACATTATATAAACTTTTATTTGGTTAAATGGTTTAAGATTGTGATTTTAAAGTTAATTTTAAGGATAGATAGAACATTACAATATCAAGCAGAGTTTATCAACTAATAATCAGTAACAGCTAATTAAGAAAAACGTTTTCCTTCTTCCATAACAGTAATTTAGCAATAACGCACTGCATTCATGAAAAGTATATTCATCATTGCAAACAGTGATATACAATATAATGCACGAGTGTTACGTAACTTACTGATAACTAACTACTGACTATTAACAAAACCGTGTCGACTACTTTAGGGCAGTAGAGAAGTGTCGATCGAAATATCTCGCATGCGACATGGTGTCACGCGTTCAATAATACCGATTTGTGAAAAGTGATCGACATTTGCCGATATCTCGCATGCGACACCGTGTCGAACGATTCAAAAATAGCACCCATGTCCTTTAATATTATTGCCAGCTGTGCCACTGATGTTTCCTTGTTCATCTGGAATTTCCTAGCGGCACAAAACTCAGAAAATTATCGCCACTGAGACTCTCTATTTCGCACTGTGTTTTTCACTGCTTCACTTATATTACTGCTAGAAGCCTTAACGAAACGATTTGCAGCGTCCATTTTTATACTTGGAATTCCGACAGGACCACAATAAATTATCACCGCTACTTTTGTTTTTTTTTATCATCGCAGTGATACACATGCTGCTATGCATTTCCTTGCATCTGATTGGCTGAAAATACATTCTAGTAGGCCATGAGTTGTATTCTCATGTATACAGGGTGTTTCAGAGCTCTGGGAACGGTCAATCACGTGCTTATTTTTAAAAATTTCGAAAAATATTTTCTTCAAAATTTGTGTATAATAGTGAGCTGCACGCCCTAAATATTTAAATTTAGACAGGGTGTCTCATAACAAAGTTACAGATCAAACTTATGTTTTTTTAAATGGAACACCCTGTACTTTTTTGCCATTTTTGAATTATATGGAGCAAATAAGGGTGAGTTACTTCAATACTCCCTATACCTATTGTTTGCCGTTTTCGAAATATTTGAAGATTTGTTGAAATGCATAGTCTGGGTGAAATTTTATTTTTGCCCCAGTGATTGACGTTGAACGATTAAAATCATTTCAAATATTTACTTGAAGGTTCGTACTATAGAGCCAACCATGATTTAATACAAAAAATTATACATGGTGATAAAAAAATGCGGTAGAAAAACCGAACTTATAAAGTCAAATAACTTCGTTTTTTCAAATGGCACACCCTGTATTTGGTAACGTATTCTTAAGTAGAATCCAATTATCTTTCAGATTGTGTAAGGGTTCCCTGTTCCTAATCTCAATAGTTTTCTTGTATTCGGCGATTATCATATCAGGAATAATTATTAAAATCTGAAAGATAATTGGATTCTACTTGAGAATACGTTACTAAATACAGGGTGTGCCATTTGAAAAAACGAACTTATTCAACTTTATAAGTTGGGTTTTGCTACCGCATTTTTTTTATCACCCAGTAAAATTTTTTGTATGAAATCATGGTTGGCTCTATAGTTTGAACCTTCAACCAAATAATAGAAATGATTTAATTCGTTCAACGTCAATCACTGGACCAAAAATCAAATTTCATCCAGATCATGCATTTCAACAAATCTTCAAATATTTCGAAAACGGCAAACGATAGTTATAGGGAGTATTGAAGTAACTCACCTTTATTTGCTCCATATAATTCAAAAATAACAAAAAATACAGGGTGTTCCATTTAAAAAAACATAAGTTTGGTCTGTAACTTTGTTATGAGACACCCTGTATAAATTTAAATATTTTTAGGGCATGCAACTCACTATTATACACAACTTTTGTATAAAACATTTTTCGAAATTTTGAAAAATAAGCACGTGATTGACCTTTCCCAGAGCTCTGAAACACCCTGTATATAACTCTAAAACGAATCGGCAAATTTTGACAATTCAAATGTCAAAAGGTGCAAATTATTTCTTTAATCAATGTGTTATGAGAGTAGCAAAATAACAAGGTGTCAAAAGTGGAATTTTCTTTAAATTAAAATTGGAAACCCTTACTTATTGTCGAAGCATTAAATAAATGAAATCTCGTCTTTTTACTTTCTCCGTTACGAAGTACGAGAAAGTATTGTGATCGTGATTTTTTTTTTCAAATTTTTTTTTTACGGAAATATCCGTTTTGGGGTCCTAGATGCCATTTCAACAATTTCTGGATTTTTTTTTGTGGCTGCGTGTGTCTGTGTATGTGTGTGTGCGCTGTATCTCAAAAACTAATAAAGCAATTGATATGAAACTTTGAACATAAGTTTTATTTGATAATCCAAAGAACTGAAAAGCTTTTGGTAAAATTTCGAACACCGGAAGTGGGTGTTTACCTTAACTGTTTTTTGTTTTTTGCCAATATTTTGTTAAATATGAGAAATATCACAAAACATTTAAACAAACTTTGAAGACAACAGAGAAATGAACATCTTTTGCTTGAAAATATTTTTCATAAAATCATTGCTATTCGAGAAAAAAATTTATTAATTTTTTTTTATTTTTGGTTTATAATTATGAAACGATAACAGTTTTAAACGTCAGTTTCATCCGAGTTTACGCTACGCTCGATGTACCTTTAAAATATGTTTTCAATTGAAAATAAACCATGAAAGCGTAAATATAAATGATACCATCAAGTCGGAGAAAGTAACATGATGGCCACATCACCATTTTTAATTTAGCATTTGATTGATTTTTGACACATCAAGTGATAACATATAGTATATAGCAGTGGTGGGGAAACTTTTTTTAAGACGGGCCATTTGTAATAACTAGACAATCGTAGCGGGCCAAAGAATAATGCTTAATCGTTAACTAATTTATGTGTTCTATAAACATATACATATATTATTACATACATTTATTATTTTAATAGTAAAAAAGCAAAAGGTAACAAAATTATAAGCACAAAATATAAAATGAATTTAGTGTAGTTCTTGATGTGAAGTATTATCACTTTATTTTCTGGTGTCATTACTGGTTGATGGTGCATGAGAAAAATGAAATTGAGACTGTTTCATCAAAATTTCATCAAAGTCCGGTTCCATTTGCGAAGCAGAAATTCTTAAAACTGATGAAAGGTGCTCATCTGTAATTCTATTTCTTAAAGAAGTTTTCCTAAGCTTCATTGTTGAAAAGATTTGTTCGCATATATAAGATGAGCCGAACATTGTCATTATCTTCATTGCATGAGTAATTAGATTTGGGAAATTATCTGGACTTAAATTTTTATAAAATTCTAGTAATGGTACTGTATGAAAAGTTTGTTTCAGGAGAGTATTACAGTTCAGTTCTATTAACTCAACTTGAAATTTTGCATCAACTTCTTCGTAATTAACATTGAATGGGGTCGCAAAAATACTAAACTCTGGTTCCATTTTTCTAAAGTCCTGAAATCTCCTTTCAAATTCTGTAGATAGTTTTCTCAAATTAATTTCGTATTTTTTAATCTTATTGTTTGATATAGTGAATTTTAAAGATTGTATTCTTGGAAAATGAGAAAAATCAGATTTAGAGATCTGATTCGCAAATAATAATAACTGTAATTTGAAACTTTTCAGGTATTGCCAAATATCGTGAAGAAACTGATTTTTTCCTTGCAATTTGAGATTAAGTTTATTCATGTGTACGAGGAGGTCTGTGAAAAAAGCGAAATCAGAAAGCCACGTTTCGTTTTCCAAGACGTCAAATTGATTATAAATGTCTTTATCAAGAAGAAAATTCACAATATCGTCTTTTAAATCCCAAATTCTTTCAAATACTTTTCCAGCACTTAACCAACGAACTTTTGAATAATACAGGATATCGGAATGCTCAGCATGTACGGACTCCAAAAACTGTTGAAACTGGCGATGTAATAATCCTCTGGAACGAATCATATTTACTAGTTTTACAACAATATTAAGTATATGGTCAATATCTAAAGCCGATTTACAGAGAGCATCCTGATGTATAAGGCAATGCAAAAAAACAACATCATTTTCCGGATACTTAGAATTAAATTTCTCAGCAAATCCTTGATTGATTCCAACCATATTAGGAGCACCATCTGTAGTTACATTACATAGCTTGTCAATAGGTAAACGAAGTTTATCGATGCAATTTTTAAATTCACAAAATATATCGGCACCAGTCGTTGTTCCTTTCATTGACTGCAGCCCTGCAAGTTCTTCTGTAATTTCAAAGTGGGCGTTGATTCCTCTTAGAAATATGAGTAACTGCGCAGTATCGCTGATATCTGTACTTTCATCCATGGTAATTGAATAAAAAATAAATTTTTGAGTTTTTGTAGTCAGTTGTGAAATTAGATTTTTATCAATATTTTTAACTCTCTCGGTGATTGTTCTTCTTTAGAGATACAGTGACTGAAAATCCTTTTTCTTGTCAGGGCACATAATATCGCACACATCTATCATGCACTGCTTTATAAATTCACCATCTGAAAATGCTTTATAAGATTTAGCAATATTATAAGCCAACACATAACTGGCTTTCGTAGCGCATCTTTGAGAATGATTAGCTCTCTGAAATAATTGTTGTTGACTTGATAAATTTTTTATTAAATCTTTCGATTTAATTTTTTTCACCTCTTCACTTAACGATGAGTAGGAGTGGTTTTCATGTTTGCTCTTGAAATGGCGTTGATTGTTATATTCTTTTAAAACTGCAACAGTTGTATTGCAAAGTAAGCACACAGGTTTTTCTTTAAACAAAGTAAAGAAATATTTCCACGTCTATTCTTCTTTAAAAACTCGACATTCTGAATCCACTTTTCTTTTTTTAACATCCATTTTAGACGTTACCTACTACAGAGAACAACACACAGAAACGCAATTGACGAAAGCTTACTGCCAACTAATGCTCTTAAGCGGGAGTTTGTTGAGGCACTGGGAGTTTGGGGGATTACACAAACAATTACTCGAGTCACAGCGGGTCGTTGCAGATGACTGACTAAGTCGCTAACTAACTGATCTTTGGGCGGCCTCGCTTGTATTTATACCTACTTGCGAGAGTGTCTGGAAGTTTCGAGCAGATGAGTCATCTGTTTAGGTCGGATGGATTTGTCCAGAATACTATTGTGTTTTGAATATCGCCGCAGGTAGTTTTTATGCGGGTCGTCACATTACGAAGTAAGAACGCGTTCGAACATTCTCACGACGGCACTCTTAAACGGGCCGGATTAAACCTTTCCGCGGGCCGGACTTGGCCCGCGGGCCGTAGTTTCCCCATCACTGCATTAGAGGGAGATCTACGCCACCATACAGCGATTATATTCTTGAATAACATATGTGCATTTAACTTCTATGACTTCCTTCTTTTTCCTTTCATATCTTTTGACTAATACTTCTAGATGTGTTCCGGCAAACGTCGAAATGAGAGTTACAGATTTGTTATCTTTCCATTTGAGGGACGATACATCTATCCCATCTGCTGTTGT
Organism: Ocypus olens; assembly: GCA_910593695.2. NCBI lineage: Eukaryota > Metazoa > Arthropoda > Insecta > Coleoptera > Staphylinidae > Ocypus > Ocypus olens. The sequence goes on along the minus strand of OU343063.1, from coordinate 15,611,171 downwards.
AGTATACTCATGACTGCTACCCCTCTTTTCTTTTTCATGATTGATTCGGTTGGTAGCTTACAGTTAGGCAGTCTATTTCTCCGTATTGTTCCTAAAGAAATAATGCCATCTTTTGCTAGATGAACCATAAGCGGCAAAGCAGTGTAATAATTATCGTGATACAATCGGAAATTTTGATTACGGGGTATAATTCGTGCTAACCGAATAACTATGTTTGATGACGCACCAAGATCTGGTTCGTTGTCTGGCCTAGTCTCGTTATTTTCTTGCCCAGAATAAATTTCAATAGTATATTACGACACAAGTTCGGTAAGTGCTCTCTAACAGGTCGAGAAAATTTTAAAAATACGAGGCCCGTAGGGCCGAGTTTTTGTATTTTCGAGACCTGTTTGAATGCACTTAACGAACCGAGTGTTGTATAGTATTTTTTGCGCTACCGATTTAAAATAGTTATAAAAATAGTAAAAAAATAGTTCAAAACGACTTTTATAATTAAAAATCGCTGCTCTTTTATCTAGTCCATAACGGTACTAGGACTGTCATGACTCAGAACAGGCTTGTTATTTTGAGAGTTTCCTAGCAACCGAAATTAGTCCGGGAAAGCCATTCGAACGTGACTAAATACACACACAGTAAGCATAGCAATACAGGGTGTTTCAAAATTCATGCACCAAAAATTTTCTGCGTACTCCTCGTAGATAAAAAGAAAGAAAACCCTTATGACAAATCTCGATTTTCCACAAAATAACATGGATTAAACCCCCTCGCAGAAATATTTAAGAGACGCCACTGTTCATCTATCAATGAATACTTTCGTTCGCTTGTATAAAAACACACGGTGCCGATTTTAAGTGTGGACGCATGAATGAATGGTGACCTAATTTCGAGCGGGCTGTTGAAATTTGATCTTAACATAAACAGTACGGTGAGGCTTAATAAAACCGACGCACAAATTTCAAGTTCATCTTATTTATTATGCATTTTTTTTATTGTTCCTGGCGGCTTCCTACACTTGTGCATTTTTATTGCTGTACAATTGTATCCCTTGCAGTCCTATTACTTAAAATCACGGGGGGTATGTGCTGTAAAATGATATTCCTTTGTTACCCAAGGCCAATACCCTATTTGGAATAACACATTTTTAGAAAGTCCGTAAAAACATGTGTGTTTCCTCGAAGATACAAATCGGTTTTAAAAATTCCAAGGGCGACGATGGGGCTGCACAGTTTGACCAATCAATGCCCTCTACAAATTCACCCCCATCAATTGAAGACGGTGAAAAACCGAAAAAGAATTCAGTTAGTTTCTGCTTGTAAACTGAGTTGGTAATTATGGCGTTAATACCGTTCGATAATCACGAAAATTTGTACTGACTGACACGACATTTACTTCTAAATAACTCGATGGTACATTGACCTAATTTGTGTGCTGCATAAACACTAAAATCCACACCGTTTGTTTATCTAATGCCGGCAGTACAAGCTCGAGAGACGAAGACCCGAGACCAGGCGAGCGCGAACGTGTGCGGCGGTGTTCTCGCCTTTCTACGCGCGAACGAAACTATTCATGAATGGGAGCATTGGCGTCTCTTTAATATTTCTGCAAGGGGATTTAATCCATGTTATTTTGTGGAAAATCGAGATTTGTCATAAGGGTTTTTTTTCTTTTTATCTACAAGGAGTACGCAGAAAATTTTTGGTGCATGAATTTTGAAACACCCTGTATAGAACGGTAGCGCAAAAAAATATATGCGAATCCCGAAATTCCAGCTAACACAAATAATTTAAAACCCCATTTGTAAGGTTTCATATAATGTTTCATGTAATGCCTCACTTTCGTCGAACACATTTGCTCATCTATGGACAGGTGTTTTTATAAGGGAATAACATTAAATTTTGTGTTTAGGTGGTCTATCTAAGGTCTTATCATGTCCTGGTTCACCACGTGGTATGAATTTGGAATTGTCATTGAAATGAATATACTGACGCAATTTTTCAAATTTGCGTATTGATATTGTGCTATTTATAGGACTAAATGTCAATTCATTGCTCCAATAAAATCTTAGGTTAGGCATATGTACAAGTGACATGTACAGCACAATTCCAATATATTGTCTTACATCACAACAAGTAAATGCAACAACTCTTTTAGGATTCTTTTCTACACAATATTGATTTGTTTGTTGAACAATATTATTTATTAGGTCTTCAGTAAAAAAATAACTAAAAAACTGAAAAGGAGTGTCTGGCTCTAATATGTCTCCATGCATTTCACAATTTCCATGGAAGGTTAACTGTTCCTCAATTAGTTGTAAATTTTTCTTTTTCCATGTTTTGTTTGCTAACCTGTTCTAGTTGTTCACAGTCTTGAATGTTGCATTAAAACAAGATGGCAAAGGTGTTACCACATCATGTTTAATTTCTTCTTCGTGTAGATCAAATATGGGATCTTCCAAACTGTCATCAAAAAATGGTTCTTCAACTTCACTCTCCAAACCAGTCAATTTTCCCCAAAACTCATTCAACTTAAAGTAAAAATGTATATACAGGGTGTCAAAAGTCTGGAAACGGCGAATTTATTTCGCGCACGGGTAGAAAATCGAAATTTGATAATGGGTGTTTAGTAATTTTGCCCGAGGAATCGAATGGGCCCATCAGATTTTGGGCCCGATGGGGCCTTATAAGAGAGGCCCAAATTTGAACTTTCAAGTGCAAACCCATATTTTTTGTTGCGGATTCGGATTCAGCGGAAAATTTTACATCCCAATTGGCTAAAACCCAAAATTTTTTGGTCTATTTTAGGGCCCCATGGTGCGTTTTTTGCTCAAAAGTCTGGGGACGTCTGGTTCATTCAATCCAGTCGATAAAAATCGAAAAACAGATCTTGGAGTCTCTAGGACTCTGCTCGAGGAATGAAATGGGCCCATCAGATTTTGGGTTCTATCAGGTCTTATGGGACTTCCATACCACAATGCCTTGAAGACTAACATTTAATTTTCCCACCAATTACCACTTCTGACTAATTTTGTTTGTTGTTTGGGCGTAGGAAGCCTCAAAGCGATGTTTTCTCTCGCACTCACTAAGCAAGATAAATACAATAAGACTCGACGTACTCGTACCCATACATAACACGGGAAATATTTTCCTGTGTGCTATTAGATTTATGTTGTCAAATCCAATATTGAAATCAATACGCTCAAGACAATGTTCCACAGTTACAACTTTTGTCCTCGCAAATTATTTTGTGTTTTCATGTTTGTGCGAGAGAAAACATTCCCTGCTTTCTAATGACAAACGTAAACGCAAATCAGTTGAACGTGGTCATTGTGTGAAAAATCATAGTTACCTCGATATCACCCGAATAAATCGTGTTAGAATCGCAAATTTTTTCTTCGAACTAAATATGCCCTTAACCACCCGTCACAGAATAGAGATCTTGATAATGCGTGGATACGGTGACAAACAGAGATCATATGAGAGTGCTGCAAATTTGTAAACGGTTGACCGATTTACGGCTACAGTCTGTAGCAGACTTGCCGAGATCGGGCCGGGGTAAAAGTACCACAATTGAGTAGAAAGCCTTGGAAGTTCTTCTCAGTGTCATCGAGGATCCTCATGTGAGCCAAAAAAGTTGTCCCAAACTCTTGAGGTAAGTAAAGCATCAGTCCAAATAATTTTAAAAACGAATGGTTTGCATCCCTATAAAATGCGCTTAGTCCAGGAGCTCACCCCAGAAGACTTTGATCGTCGTCTGGAATATTGTGAGGTAATGATGGAGAGATATGTTGCTGATAATTTCACCTTTTTCTGAACGTGTTCCTCGGATGAGGCAGAATTCAGTTTGAATGGCGAGGTGAATCGCCACAATATGAGATATTGGGCCGATGAAAATCCCCACTGGATGCGAGATACACACACGCAATGGCAGGATAAGATCAATGTTTGGGCTGGAATTTTTAATAACCAAATAATTGGGCCTTTTTTTTCTACATGAAAATTTCACTCACGTCCACTACTTGGTGATGCTGGAACGGGATATCACTAATTGGAAAGCGTATAGTATTAACCAGATGGATTTTGCATTACTTGTTAGGCAGTTTCTCAATGTTACATTTCGTGGGCCTGGATAGGTAGAAGAGACGCCATCGAGTGGCCACCAATATCTCACGCCCTCACCCCTTTAGACTTCTTTTATTGGGGCTATTTAAAAGATAGAGTCTACAAAACCAAGCCTGCGAATATCGAAGAACTCTAGAGAAGGATAGTGTAGGAAATCTGCCAGCGACTACTGTACTGCACTGCAGTGGATGGACACCAATTCGAATACCTTATAAAATAATCATGTCCAGTACCGTAACAAATTATAAATAAAGAAAAATCTGCAATAAAATCTAGAGAGAGGGCTGAGCCCTGTACCTGTCATATGGCACCCAAATGGTTTACCTGAGTCCTAGAGACTCCAAGATCAGTTTTTCGATTTTTCTTGACTGGGTTGAATGAACCAGACGTCCCCAGACTTTTGAACAAGGAACGCACCAAAGGACCCAAAAATGGACAAAAAAATTTTGGGTTTTAGCCAATTTGGATGTAAAATTTTCCGTTGAATCCGAATCCGCAATAAAAAATCTAGGTTTGCATTTTAAATTTTAAAGTTGGGCCTCATACCTCTTATAAAGCCCCATCGGGCCCAAAATCTGATGGGCCCATTCGATTCCCCGGGAAAAATTACTAAAAGCTCCAGTATCAGAATTCCGATTTTCTACCCGTGCGCTAAATAAATTCGCCGTTTCCAGACTTTTGAACCACCCTATATATTACACTGTATAACAATATGTAATAAAGATATTCTTGTACATGAAAGTTGCACATACTAATAATTTTACAATACTGACAGCGCAATGTAGCCAAATAGCTACAGACAGAAAATAGCGATTTATGGAACTATCCATTTTTTTTTCGTATTTTAACTATTTATTGGAATAATACATACCTTAGTTGATGACAAAACAAACTCCCTGCAAATATAAACCCTTTGACCTATAACCACGAGTACTCCTCGTATTTAAACGTTCGGGCCAAACACAATGACCACGAGTATATCTCGTGGCGCGCCGCTTGGGCCAATCACATCGAACACGAGCCCAACTCGAGGCGCGCGGCTTGGGCCAATCACATCGAGCACGAGCTCAACTCGTGGCGCGCCGCTTCCGTTAGTAGTGCTGCGCTACTTGATCTAGTCGCATCCAGCACATGCGCGCCGTAGTTTTTTTTTTATAAAATTGCCATAGTTTGTTATAAAATTTACAATTATTTCCCAAAAATGTTAAGTGAAGAAGAAATGAGTGATAGTATCGATATTGTGTTTATTGCAAGAAAGCGTCCAAGAAGAATAAGTACTGAAGATTCTACCGAAGATGAAGATTGTGAGACAGCAATTTCTGAACTGTTATCCAAGCGATGGAATTGGACGGTTAAATTAAACAAGCCCAAAGTCTTCAAGTCACCTGTCATACGCAAAGAAATTTTAGATTTGATAGGCACAAGTAACAGTCAATATTTTCAATATTATATTTGACGACGAATTTTGGGATAACATAGTAACCGAAACAAATCGTTACGCATCAGAAGCAATTGACAAGGAAAACATGAAAAAGAAAATCGACTATACTTGGGTTTCTGTTTGCCGCAATGAAATGAAAATATATTTGACATTATGCATAATAATGGCACAAGTGAAAAAATCGAAAATTCAGGTTTATTGGTCAAAAAGAGCCATTATAGAAACACCAATATTTAGAAAGACAATGCCGCTCAAACGATTTTTCCACATTACCAGGTTTTCCATTTTTTCAATAACAGTACAAGTGATGCAGTGGATAAAATACGAAAAGTGAAACCTTTTATCAACTATTAGAACCGGAAATTTTAAGAACTGTATGTAATGGAAAAAGACATTGAAATTGATGAGTCGCCAATGAAATTTAATGGATTAGTTTATCATATAAACAATATAATCCATCCAAACGGGCAAGATTTGGCATCAAGTTTTACAAACTCTGTGAGTCATTATCGGGCTACTGTTTCAATTTTAAATCTACTCAGGCAAAGCTGAACTCGTCAAACTTAAGTGTATCTGAAGAGGTTGTTATGAAGTTATCAAAACCTATACAAAATAAAGGACACACTTTGTACTTTGATAATTGGTATTCTTCGCCTAAACTATTTTTTAACTTTAGTTGAAAATAAAACAAATGCGGTTGGAACAGTACGAGTTAATCGAAAGAATGTGTCAGCAGAATTTGCTAAAGCCAAATTAAAAAGTGGTGAATATCGAATGAAAAGTTGCAATGGCCTCTTAGCTTTGAAGTGGAAGGATAAACGAGACGTCCATATTCTTTTTACAAAACACGAGTTTGTTCAAATGGTTGAACTAAATAGAAATTCACCCAATCCTGTTTTGAAAACGAAGAGTGTCGTTGATTACAATATGGGAATGATTATAATAATAATAATAATAATAATAATATTTATTTGTGCTAATAACATAGTTTACACACGTCGGAAATAATTGTATAATATAACTTAACTATAAACAGACAGTTAAGATAATTAAAATTAAAAATAAGAAATGGGGTTAATAAAATATAATAATCTATGTAAACTATTACTAACATTGTGTAAGGTAAAAAAAAACAAATGTTTAAGTATATCGTAACTATTACGAGTGTAGTTAAATTTGCACAAATAACGTGTAATTAAAAGTTTTTTTTATAGTGGTTATCACATTTAAAATAAGGCAATAAATAAATTAACATGTTAAAAATTGGTTTATAAATGACATAACAAACATATTAAAATTGTGTATATATGTGAAAATACAGTATGTAAAATTTAAAAGAATAAATGAGTTAACATGGTAAAAATAGATTTATATATGACACAACAAACATATTAAAATTGTGTATATGTGATAATACATTATGTAAAATTTAAAAAATAAATAATATGACATAACAACGAATATAAAATAGAAAATGATATAAAGTAATACAACATACATTAAAAAAAGTCCTATTGGTAATTGGTAATATCAGCAAACCCACCAGACAAACATTCTTGAATGCTGTAGAAAGCTTTATGAATGAGATAGTTTTTGATTACATTGCGAAATTGATCTTCCCCGAGTGATTTTATTTCAGAAGGTAAAACATTAAATAATTTAGGGCCATAGTAGTTGACTCCGTTTTGAGACTTGGTGAGTCGAAAATAATTTAATTTTATAGATAATGCAGACTTGGTTTCATATCCATGGCTCTCTTGGTGCATCCTATATTGGTGCAAATTTTTGAGAACATACATTAAACATTCCAGAATGTACAGGCACGGTAAAGTCAAAATGCGTAATTGTTTAAACCATTCACGACAATCCTCTCTGTAGTTTATTGACGCTACGATTCTAATTGCCCTTCTCTGCAGACAAAATAACCTGGACATTACACCCGAGTGTCCCCATATTAGTAATGCGTAGGTAAGGTGACTCTGGCATAAACTAAAATAAATAGTTCGCAAGGTATTGAAAGGCAGAAATTGTTTAATTGCCCGCATCAGGTATATACTGCTATTAACCTTTTTCGAGATATCATCCCCATGTTTATGCCATGATAGCTTACTATCTATAGTAACCCCTAAGAATTTAGCATGACTATCTAAGTTATTCGGTTTTAAGGTAAACATGATGCTATTTGATTTATCTGCATTTACACACAATTTGTTTGCTGAAAACCAGTTGGATGCTCTGTTAACAGATGCAGCATTCCTGTTAAGAGCTTGTTCAGGTGATTTACAAGAGTCCATTACTGTTGTGTCGTCTGCAAATAGCGTTACGGATGAATTATTAACTTGACATGGAAGGTCGTTGACATACAGCAGGAATAATAATGGTCCAAGAATAGACCCTTGTGGAACCCCATGATTATTCTTAACCTCGGATGATTTTATTTGATTAAAGTACACACTTTGCATCCGATTACTTAAATATGAACTGAGAACGCGAATGCTCTTTGGATGGAAGTTATAAAAATATAGTTTCCTTAACAGTAGGTCATGCGAGACACAATCGAACGCTTTACTAAGATCCATGAAGGTGGCAGCTGAATATGTTCTATTCTCGTATCCTTCATAGATCTTTTGGGTGAAAGCGATGATTGTATTTGGGCAGGCTGAGAAAAAAACAACCTTGTAAGGTTGTGAGTAAGTCTTAAGTAATAATAACAGTTAATTACGTGACGATTTTCGCAATTTAATTGACAAAAAACCTAATTTTTACATTTGCAGCGCCATCTGTCGACCAATAAAAAAATGTTTCGGATAAAACTTTCGGATACTTTTTAAGCCTCTATCAGAATCTGCAATAAAAAATAGGGGTTTCCATTTAAGATTTTAAAGTTGCCCCCTGTTCCCGCCCCCCTTGGGGGGCTGGGGGGCAAAGTCTACGGCATCAGATGTCCCCCTCAGAACCATTAACTTTTCATTTAGAACACTTTTTGATTCAACGCAATGTTTCAGAATTATCGCTACTGGCGGATTAAAATGGGACACCCGGTATAAAAACAATTGCCATCGGCTTGAAACTTTCCAAAACAACTGACAACACATGTGATTCTACTTTTCCGTAAAAATTATAAATGCATTGTTTCTAAATTTTAGAATATTTCAATGTGAAAGCAGATAAAATTTAGAAAAAAATTGCAATAAATTCGTCGACGCGAAAAACATATAAAAACAATTTCCATCCACTTGAAACTTCGCAAAATCACTCAATATAATTTCAATAGTGATTTTATACAAAATTCAAATACATTCCGTCGATTGCCTTTGCGATTTTTCGTGTACATTTATGAAAAATTATAATCATTTTTTGTTGACGCGAAAAAAATATATAAACAGCTGTAAAATACTTAAAACTTTCTAAATTTACTTAAAATACAATAATCTTAATAATCTTCCAAAAACTCAAAAATCTCCATCACAGGTTTTCAAGGTAACCGACCGAGAACAGCACTTCAGATTTTTTAATTTGCACGAGTGAAAAAAATTATAAAAACAACTGCAACACACTTGAAATTTTCCAACTTTACTCAAAATTAACAATTCTCCAAAAAACTCAAAAAACCCCATCACTGGTTTTCAAGAATTTAAGTTTCACTTCTTCCAAGTGAAAAAAAAATAATATAAAAACAAGTGCAACACACTTAAAACTCTCTAAATTTACTCAAAGTACATTAGTCATAATAAGCCTCTAAAAACCCCATAATACCCCATCACAAGTTTTCAAGATAACCGACCGAGAACAGCCCTTAAGAGTTTTTAAGTTTCACTTATTCGGAGTGAAAGAAAAATACAAAAACAACTGTACCACACTTGAAACTTTTCAGATTTACTCAAAATGCATTAATCTTAATAAACCCCCAAAAAAATCAAAATACCCCATATCACTGGTTTTCAAGATAACAACACAAAACACAATTCTGGAAGAAATTTTTCAAATCTGCGAATTTGTTCAAGAGATATATTCTCAAATAAATGTGTTGCCATTTTTCTCGTCTCAAGAAACTTTCGAAGGTATCGTTTTAACATTTAAAATGACAAATCAGTGTTTTTAGAATTAATTTAAAAAAATCTTGTTTCGTTTGAAATTAGATGTAGTGCCATGGCTCCTTGGCTCTACATAACGAGCCGCCCCTGCTTGTACCATTTGATCAACAATTACTTAGACTTAGGTGGCTGTGATGTTTCGTGTCTTCGTTAAACGTCAAACAATTGTCACTGTTAATTAAATTTATTTTATCCTATAATGTAAACATGCCAATAACTCCTTAGCATCGAGTAACGTTAAGGTACCTTTAACAACACTAGTGTTGTTAAGAAATCTTAACAACACTAGTGTTGTTATACCGGGTGACCCAGCGATCTGTAAAAGCCCTATAACTTATTTGCTATTTGAGATATCAACTTCTAGTTTTCTTGAACTGGTACCCACGCTTATTCTACATATTTTAAAAATATGTATGTTTTTGTACAGGGTGTCCCAGTATACATAACAGTACAAAGTTATATTTTTTAAATAGAACACCCCATATTTTATATTTTATTTTTAACCCTCTTGAGAAGCTGATAAAAATAGTACAAGATACTATGGGTCTATTATGGACGGTTGGTTAGTTATGGGCAAATTTGTGGCAAAAACAAGGACACATTGAAAAAATTGCAGAAGCGCTCCTAGCAAAGCTAGCGTCATTTTTTATACACTAAAGAATTTTCCACATCATGAAGAATAATACAAATCGGCTTTGGTTCTTTTTTGTTCATATTGCTATACAGGGTGTCAACATACTCAAAATAATGGATAACTATTTTTTTGCAAATGGAACACCCTATATACCTTGCCACCAATGCATGGCATTTTTGATAAGCTTTCCAATGATGTACAATGATGTATAATGAAATATTAAGGATTCTTTAGATTTAATTATAAAAACATTCTCCTCTCTAGGAGACCAAAGCTGTAGAGCGAAAAATGTTCGATCGATATCGGTCTTTCGAGTTATACAATAATGAGTGCGCAAAATTGTGACCGTATATCCATTTTAGCGTTTTTTTACAAATTGTTTATTAATTAATCGCACTATACTGTATTTTCCACGCTCTCTAGCGGAAAAACGGGTAATTGTAGAATAATTCAAATGACCCTATCGATTGAAAAGCAATGTTTTCTCCAAATGCATAGTTTTCGCTGAAAATTCAAAAAACCATTCAAAAACGCGAAAATTGATACAAACCTTTTCAATTTGCATTTTTAGGGAAAATTTGCTAAATATGGTGGCCGCGAATATCCCTCTCGCACACGTCACGAACACACGATGATTTCCTCTGTGTTTCTCTCCCTCGGGTGGAAATCGCACAGTTCGATATTGTTTGTGGGCCGGTGCGCAGATATATAAATTTCATATTCCATTTTTATCCGCCCGATATTCTTTCCTTTAGCGTATAAGTACTACCAATCGCAACAACTAAAGTTTAACAAAAAATACTTAAATTATGAGCAAAATCTGTAAAATAAAAAATTTCATTGTTTTACTGTTTTTGATATAACAATAAGTCGATTATTAATCCAAAGTAGAAAAATTACAATTCAGTAGTAAATTTAAAAATGAATTATTTTTTTATATTCATCAATTACTAGATTTTTTTTTATTTCACACTTTTGCCCATTAAAACTTAATAATTCTTGTACCAATACGTCTAAATTTTCAGCAACCTTTTAAATGTAGTTAGGCAGTTGTAATTTTATATTGGTTAATTTTCACTTACGATCTCACAATTATCAATCAATTATTTACGGAATTTTTTTGGAGTGAATTTCAAGAACGTATTAATTAACGATTATGTTCTTGAAATGCACGACAAAAAATGTCCGGAGATTAATTGATGCCCGAGTGCAGATTCGGTAAGAAAATCGGCAGAAATCCTAAAAAAGTAATCCATTTCTGTTTTAAATTTTGATTATCAATATCAAGTTGTAACATAGCCGTTCCAACCAAAAACGAAATTGTCCACAACAGAAAGTTTTGTGAAGTTGTGTAAAAAAATGTCACACTTTAGGATTGCAAGTTTAGAAAATATCGACAAAGAAGTAAATTCCATAACGTCGCAGAACACCAAGAGAAGCAAAAATTTTGTCTGGTGTCAGTTTCAGTGTTTTTGCAAAGAGAGAAAATTAAGTTCGAAAAATTGTGACCCCCTTATTCTCAATATCGCGGCGCTGGGCGTGGGAACAAATGGTAATATTAAATCCGTTCAATTAAAATAATAATGATTTTATTAAAACAAAATAATTATACCCTAAACAACTTAACGCAGAATTTATTATTTTAACACATACAACTAAACATAACAATAATATAATAGAATTTACAAATAAAAAATATTTCGATCAAAGAAAAAAATTAAGTTTAATTTAAATTGACTACGTATAAACTAGATTATAACCCCGATAGCTCTAAACAACGAAAAATATAATTCTTATAGTTAATCCCGTAACTGGCGGTACGCAAGTTAATTAACTATCGACGCCAACACACGTGGAATCGTCGATAAAAAAAAACAAAATGTATGCACTAAATTCACGCAGTTTCTTTCGGTTTAAATTTGTAACTAAATCCCAATTATTTCCAATGGCACCACTCAGTAATAACGTACTGAGATGTAACAAAACAAAAAAAAAAACATTAGGTGGTATACTTGATAGCTCTTCAAGCAGAATAAATCGATACAAATTAAATGAATATCTTATCTGTATCCTGGTTCGCAGAAGTTCAGCTCTCTCAAGATAATTCCTTTTTATTCGACGATACAGCTTCCAAATTCGTCAAACCATAACTCGATGCGTCCATAGCCCTTGGTAACGGTAGCAGTAACAGAGGACTTCCTCGAGATGGCGAAACGATAATACGGTAGCGTGTGCAGATCTAGCCTTCCGCAGATGAGACCCCAAATTAAAGGGCTCCTGAATGGATTCAACGGTATAAGAATATATCTGTACGAGATAAATAACTCACCTTTGCGTAGAAAAAAACCTACAATACGGAACGGTATTAATTTAACCAGCTCAATATTCGGCCGAAGACTACACGCTGCATCCACGCGATCTCTTTTTTTTTCTACTCTGCCCGGCCGATCCGAACGCGGCGATATCGCAAAAAAATAAACTACGTTTCGATATTTTATTATGAGCAACATTACTTCCCACTTTTGAAAATAGCAATGCTACAAAATCAACCTCAAATGATGAATTAGCCAAAGTCCTAAAAGGTTGGTTCTTCAATGTGAAGCGGAAAAATTGGGATGACTATAAAGAGTCAGTGGTGAAGATTATGTGGAACTCAACCGCCAAACAACTAAAGGAATTCTTTTAACAATGACGTACATTTTTTTAAAATACAATCATAAATAAATACAACAAAACTTTTCGCGTGAAAAAAGGTTGTTATGACCAGAAAAATCATTGCGACTAATTAACAAAAAAAACGCGTGTATTGAAATTGTCGCAGAAACTGATTGACAAAAATGTTACAAAAGTGTAAGAAAAAAAGGTAATAATTGTATTATAATGCTTATAATGCTTAACTACTAACTAGTCTTAACTAGTCTTAAATGAATAAATTGATATGAATTAATAAAATGTTGTTTATACTCGAGGCTTCTACTTCGTTATACATTTGATATAATAAATAAAACACTATTGCTTTGTATAACATTTGAAGTTCAAAAGTTATACAAACAATTAATAGTGTTTTATTTATTAATAAATTTAATATTTATTATAAAGTACATTCGTCAAATATTGCATCATTAGCTTAAGATAATTAAAAACTTTGACATATGAACTCAATATTTATCCTCAAAAATAATTAGATGTGTTACTGCTATCAACACCTAATCTATACTTGACTTTAACATATTTAGTAAAGAGTTATAAATATATTTTCTAGTCAGTAACCGCACCATCAAGACGATCCCAAACGAGTTAAATATTTCTTATGGGCCATCGGATAGGCAGAAACTCGACATATTCGGAACAGACCTTCCAGACGGTGAGTAACAATTATATCGTAAAATTTGAAACGGCACTCGAATACCTAATGTTGAGAAATATAAAGGCGTATTCTATTGGTCTGTTCTACTTATTGCAGATTCACCGATATTCGTTTACATTCATGGTGGGTATTGGCAAATGCTTAGCAAGCAAGTATCCAGTTACGCCGTTGAACCACTTTACAAAAACGGCCATAAAGTTATAGTAATCGGTTACGATTTATGCCCAGAGGTTACACTACAACAAATTGTCGAAGAGATTCAGAGGGCGTTTAAGTATTGCATTGGTTACGCCAAAAGGAATAAATCGAGGTTTTTATCACAACTATATTAAACAGACATTAAAACCTTGTTGTTATACTTTATTTTTTCAGACATATATCCATTGGAGGGCATTCCGCAGGAGCGTACTTAACCATTTCCATATTTTCAACAATATTTTCTTCACTGCCTAAAGAAGACCAAGACATTGTTAAAGGTGTATACTTAATATCAGGAGTTTATGACTTAGTTCCTCTTGTCCGGACAACCGTTAATATTCCGCTGAAATTAGATGAGCAATCTGCAACTGAATTGAGTGTTATTAATAGAAGCATCTATAGTTTAAACAAAAATATATTATTCAAAATTATTGTTGGACAAAATGATAGTCCTAGTTTCAGAGAACAATCTGAGAAACTTGAAGAAAGCTTAAAGGCTGATGGGTGGAATTCGGAGTTAATAATAATTGAAGAATTAGATCACTTTGACATTGTTGAAAACTTAAATAATGAAGATTATAAAATTATTAAAATGATTATTTAATAAATATATTACTTACATAACAATTTTAAATAATTTAATTCCCTATAAGAAATTGAAAACATTTATTCACTTTACTCTTAAAATGGAATAGAGAAATGCTGTTAATTAATACAGGGTGTATTTGAAATAACGAACAGGCTCGTACCCACAAAGAGATCATATTATTTTTAAACAATATTCGTAATTATTTTGTTTATAACTTTAACAAAAAGCCCGCAATTAATTATTAAAGTTAATGAGTGAAAATACACAACATGTTTGGGGGGCGGTGGTAATGTGACCTAATTTTTAAACGGCATCGGCTTTAGATATCGAATTACAACAAGCGCGTAGGAAATATCTGAGTGCTCTTTAAGCGTCAATGAACTTGAGGACTGTTTATCTTTTACAAAAAATAAACGTTGCGATAACACTACAAATTTAGGAGGCAAGAAATCGTATCTCGCGTTTTAAATAAACAAAGACACATTCCATGCAGACCTAATTAAATGAGAAAAGCATCGGTTCTCAAAATGTTTAAAAAACCTCGAAAAATTAGGAAAATTCAAAAATTTTTTTTCGAATAAATTTTGGCGGAAATGGGTTCACAAATATTTTGTGTATGTGCCCTTAAATGCATGTTCGTTATTTCAAATACACCCTGTATATGGAAAAACCACTTCACCTCTTCAGTCAGTAGAAATCAATTCAGAGAAAAACACAAGAGCCAAAAATTTAAATTTAATATTAAAAATGGCAAAAAATGTTTATTACACAAAATTCTACGCTGTGTTTAAAAATCATAAGTTACAAAAGTGTTCTGTAAATAAAGTACCAAGTGACTGATTGATTGGGATATTTTTGAAGGATTTGGTAATGATTTTGAAAATTTGTAGTTGTTCGGTGCAAATAACGCGAGAGGAATTGATAGTTTGTTTGAATGCATTTATTTGCCATTTCATTCCATTATTTATTTCCATGCGCACAATTTTTCCTGTTTTTTGTTAACCCTCGCCCAGAATTAGCCGATTTGAACAATTAAGTGTGGAGAGAGTCGTCCAAGAAACCGTGCGACTAACACGTATTTGTGCTTCGCTTATCACGTCGCTCTTCACAAAATCGTCCATCGCCAAATTCAATCATTGTACGAAGTGTCAGGCATTTAGTACTTTCCGGGAAGGAGACGGACGCCGAGGAACCCATGACCAGACATATCCGCACAGGAAAACTGCTCACGCGAAAACTGCGCACAGAAAACTGCGCACAGCGAAAACTCCGCACACGAAAACTCCTCACACGGAATAATGCTCACACGGAAAACTCCGCACACAGAAAATAACGCACAGTGATAATTGCGCACACGAAAATTGCTCACACGGAAAATTACTCACTTTTATCAATCCTCACAGGGTACGCACAACAAATATTTTTGCTATAATTATTACATTTCACATTAATTTAAAAGCAATAATGTACTGTGTTTTTACTGTCATTTTTGAAAATGTGTTTATTTTTTGAAATTTTTGAAAATTATTGTTTAAAAAAATACTGATATGATACAAAACATCTACCTTTAGAATTAACAACGATTTTTGAAAATGTATAAATTCATGAAATTTTTTTTTTAAGTTGTCGAATATTTGAACAAAGAAAAAAAAATACTGATATGATTGAATTCCTTAAAAAAACCTCTAATGCAATAATAATACATTTAACTTTAAAATTAAATTTGATTTTTGAAAACGAGTCAATTTTTGTTAAACACAAAGAAAAAAAAATCGTAAACAAAATTGAGTTCCTCAAATATTTTGATACATCCGCAGAACGACTGCCTTTAAAACCAACTATAATTTTTGAAAATGTGTTAATTTTTGGATGTAATAAATTTTTGAAAATTAATATTGAAAAATATACTGATACGAAACATATCTCATTTTAGAATTAACTACGATTTTTGAAAATGTATCAATTTTTGGGTGAGTTGTGAATTTTTAATATATTATTTTTAAGAAAAATAGAAAAAAAATACTGATTTGATTGATTTCCTTAAAAAATCTCGAATGCAATTATAATACATTTAACTTTAAAATTAACATTGATTTTTAATAATAATAATAATAATAATATAAAGGGTGGGGTTTTTTCGATGTTCTCTATGGGAATCTTGGAAACTATAAGAGATAGAGAAACGGTTAAATGACGCAAACTTACATTTTTTAAATGGAAACCATAGTTGGCTATGACCTCATTCAAAAGACTATTTTTTTCTCTTGAATCCGATATCACAAATGACTTAGTTATTTCTAAAAATATGTGAGTTACAGTGGGTTCGAATCCCAGCCCGGGCGAAAGATTTTTCGAGGATCGAGAAGTATTCGCTCAGGTCCATGGTTGTTGTATACGTCTGATATTATTCATTTGTTCATTTATTCATTTATTCAACCAAAAATTGTACATAAATAGTAGCCCCCTTGAGCTGGCCATATGGGCTACGATCCCAAAAAGTTTTATTATAAATAAAAAAATTGCCATGAAAAAGATTAAAGTAAAAAAAATGCAGTTGTTTATAACCACAATAAAATATTGCAGTTATTATTTTTATAGAGATAAACAAAGTTGACAAAAAAAACCGTAAAATAATTCTTTAATTATAAAAATATAATAGGATCGTTTGATCAAAACTGCAGTCACTAATAAATAAATAAATAGTGTGATATTAACTAAGTAAAAGTGCATTTTATTTCAATAATAATAGGAGATATATTTTAATATCACAAAAGATGCTCAAAAAGTCCACCATTAATATTATGGCATAAATTACATCTTTTTTAAATTCAATTTGTCTCCTATTATTATTTAAATAAAACACACTTTTACCTAATTAATATCACACTGTTTATTTATTAATGACTGCAATTTCGATCAAACGATTCTATTATTATTTTGATAATCAAAGAATTATAATACTTTATGTTGTTTTCTGACAACTTTGTTTATCTTTATAAAAATAATAACCATAATATTTTATTGTTGTTATAAACAACTGCAATTGTTTTACTTTCATCTTTTTCATGGCTAACTATTTTTTGATTTATAATAAATCTTAAAAATGACTGTAACTCACTTATTTTTGGAAATAACTATGTCATATATGATATCGGATTAAAGAGAAAGAAATATTCTTTCGATTGAGGTCATAGCCAAGTGTGGTTTCTATAAAAAAAAAATGTAAGTTTGCGTCATATCTCGGAAAATAATGGCGGTAAGAATTTTCTGAATTTATTTTACTAAGCTGCGTAAAAGAATCTACAACTTTGCCCTTTACAGTGTTTTTCCAACTGTCATAATAACCGAGATATATTTATTTGAAAAAATTGACACTTTTTACATTTTTCAAAATATCTACTTTTTTGAAAAACCTGTATTTAACGGGATTCACCCCGTACATTTAAGAATTAATTAAAATATAAAATATAAAACAAAATATAAAATAAAATATTAATATAAAATATAAAAATAGAAAAGTTAAAATTACAATTTAAAATTTCGACAACAAAAACAAGTAAAAACAATACAATGCAATACGCTAGACATAAATAATTAAAATAATGAAAACCCCCGCAAGAAAGTTGCAATTATCTCAATTTGACCACAAACAAATACCGATAGATCTATTCGTGCTAACTTAGATGGTGCCCTCAGAACCCTAACCAAACTCCGCCACCCAAACAATCCCTTATTTAACCCTTCTAACGAAGTCCTCTACTCCACTAATAATATCATCCACATTTCAGAACGCACAAGATCTCTCGCTGTTAAGTTTTCGAACAACCCAACCAATATTCGTATCCTCAACCAATTCTGTACTCCCCGCAACCTTAATATCCCCCCTAAACGTAAGTTCCCTACCCAAACATTACATCAATACATTTCTTCATTTCATCCTTCATCATCTAGCGATTAACCCACTTTATATAGACTGTGAAAGACGGGCCGAAAGACATTATATGTCGATAGCCCATGAGACAGAATAATTCTAAATTGTAAATATAGATGATGTATAAATGTAATACTCTGTCAATAAAGATAATGTATATACCGGGTGACCCAGGGATCTGTAAAAGCCCCATAACTTATTTGCTATTTGAGATATCGGCTTCTAGTTTTCTTGAACTGGTACCCACACTAATTCTACATGTTTTAAAAATATATATGTTTTTGTACAGGGTGTCCCAATATACATAACAGAACAAAGTTATGTTTTTTTAAATGGAACACCCTATATTTTATACTTTATTTTTAACCCTCTTGAGAAGCTGATAAAAATAGTATAAGATAGTATTGGTCTATTATGGACGATTGGTTAGTTGTGGGCAAATTTGTGGCAAAAACATGTACACATTGAAAACATTGCAGAAGCGTTCCTAGCAAGGATAGCATTATTATTTACATACTAGAAAATTTTCCACATTATAAAGAATAATACACATCGGCTTTGGTTCTCTTTTATTTATAGTGCTATACAGGGTGTCAACATACGCAAAACAATCGATAACTATTTTTTTCAAATGGAACACCCTATATATGTTGCCACCAATCTATGGCATTTTTAATAAGCTTTCTAATGATATACAGTTTGTAAAAAAAAATACTAAGGATTCTTGAGATTTATCAATAAAAACATATTTCTTTTGCCACCTTCTGCTGATTTTTGGATTTACAGCCAAAACTATGCATTTTCAGGAAAAATTATTGGAGACCAAAGTTGTAGAGCGAAAAATTTCCGATCGACATAGGTCTTTTAACTTTTAAGATAATGCGTGCATTGCCCGCTAGAGCGCGAAAAATCTTGACCGTATATGCGTTTTACCGTTTTGTTATCAAATTTTTTATTAATAAATTGCACTATACTTTATCTTCCGCACCCTCCAGCGGAAAAATGGGAAATTATGGGGAAATTAAAATGGCCCGTATCGATTGAAAATGTTCCGCTCTACAACACTTAATAGAAGCAATTTTTGACAAAAATGCATAGCTTTCCCTAAAAATGCAAATTGATAATGTATGTACAATTTTTGCGTTTTTCAATGGTTTTTTTGCATTTTTAGCGAAAACTATGCATTTTGGGCAAAAATTGCTTCTTTTAAGAGTTGTCGAGCGGAATATTTTTAATCGATGTAGGTCATTTGAATTTTACTATAATTACCCGTTTTTCCGCTAGAGGACGTGGAAATAAAACATAGTGCAATTAATTAACAAAAAATTTGAGAAAACGCTAAAATGCAGATACGGTCACGATTTTGCGCACTCTGGCGGGCACTGGACGCATTATTGGAAATGGCGAAAAAACTACATCAATCGAAAATTTTCCGTTCTACAACTTTGGTCTCTTATTATTTTTTTAGAAAACGCTTAGTTTTGGCTGAAAATTCAAAAATGAGGAGGAGGTGACAAAAGAAAAATGTTTTTTATGGATAAATCTCAAGAATCCTTAATATTTCATTATACAAATTGTATATCATTGGAAAGCTTATTAAAAATTCCACGCATTGGTGGCAAGATATATAGGGTGTTCCATTTGAAAAAAAATAGTTATCCATTATTTTGCGTATGTCGACACCCTGTATAGCAGTATGAACAAAAAAGAACCAAAGCCGATTTGTATTATTTTTCATGATGTGGAAAATTCTTTAGTGTATAAAAAATGACGCTAGCTTTGCTAGGAGCGCTTCTGCAATTTTTTCAATGTGTCCTTGTTTTTGCTACAAATTTGCCTATAACTAACCAATTGTCCATTATAGACCCATACTATCTTATACTATTTTTATCAGCTTCTCAAGAGGATTAAAAATAAAGTATAAAATATAGGGTGTTCTATTTAAAAAAACATAACTTTGTTCTGTTATGTATATTGGGACACCCTGTACAAAAACATACATATTTTTAAAATATGTAGAATAAGTGTGGGTACCAGTTCAAGAAAACTAGAAGTCGATATCTCAAATAGCAAATAAGTTATGGGGCTTTTACAGATCCCTGGGTCACCCGGTATATTAGATTTTAAGTCTGAAATATTATTTGAAAACAGTTTAAAATTGGTCCGTCATAAGGGTGAATTGAAAACCAATCAGTTTAAGTACAAAGGAGCAATCAATGTGACTATTAACGTGACTATTGAAATCGAGTCAATTTTTGCGTGGGTTATGATTTTTGAAAATTAAAATTTTAAGTTAAGTAATAAAATTTGTAAAATCCTGCAAGTGTAAAGAATTTTAAATTGATTTAAACTTTAAAATTTGTACTCTATGATAAAAAAATCAGAAAAAAAATTATTGAATTGCAGTAGTATTTGTAAAATTCTCCAAGTGTAACGAATTTTAAATTACAATCAAAATTAAATTTCTGCATACGTTTAATCATTGAATTGATGAGCCGAATTTGCTTTAAAAGATTAACAGAACAATACATTTCTGATTTTCCGTTACAACAATTGTCAAATTATAGCTGAAAATAAATAACAACATTCAAAACAATGTCTGGGCAAACGAAATATGCATTTTAGTTGTATACAATTTATTAAAAGTTCAACTTATATGTAAAAAAATAAACATTTTTGATCTCTCATCGTAGGTTAAAACAAAACTGCAATTTTCCAAATTAAAAATGGGGAAAAAAAATTGCTTAGAAGGATAGAAGAAAATAATCAAAGGAGAAATTCGTTTAAGAGTTTAAAATCAATTGAAAAAATTATAGATTTCGGATTTCGAATAAAAATTAGTGCCAAATCCGAGATTAAAAAGAAACAGCAACACACCAAAATCGAAAATTGTACGATTTAAAAATTAATCATTAATTTAATATTTTTTTAAATTGGTTATTTAAGCTCCATAAAATAAACCCATTCGATAGTGAGAAAGCTAACTGCAAGTGCTATTTGGTATGAAGATATTATAAAATTCTGTACGATTTGTCAATAAGATATTGATCTGATGGTCTCTCTACTAATGCCGTATTGTTTGTATACTTTATTGTAGCATAACATAAATGAACTATTGACTTGATGGTCCCTACTACACCATTATTTATGTATTCAGATATTATTAAATCGCATTGAAAAATTCACAATAAATTTAATCCATTTCCATTAATGTAATTTTCAATATTTTGCACACACTAAAACACGCGAACGGGGCAAAAGTCAAATGATTCAGCGGTTCGCACCTGTCAAAATTTTCTAGTTCTACCGGTGAGTTTGTTCGGTGTTTTAGATTTTAATAGCGCGGCGGAGTGTTATTCTTGAATTTTAATTTTTGAGTTCACTGGAATTTGAAATACTTTCATTTGATCAGGCGGCGAAGTTGTGAAAATTTCTAGCAAGTTCACCAGCTAAATAATAGCCATCGACGTTAAACTTTCTAGAATAACTAGAAATGCATTCTAGATTATGATTTCGTGAAAATCCATTTACACCCCTTCACTGGATTTTAAAATATTTTCATTTGATCAGGCGGAAAAGTTGTGAAAATTGAAATATACGAAACAGCAGAATCAATTGTTTATTAATACACGCTCTGTAGCGTAAATGTAGTATAAGCTTTGGAGTGTTACAACCCTCTATTTGAATCTTCCAAAGACATGCATATAGATCCAATAAAATTTAATTCTAATCTAGATCTTAAATGATGGAACCTTACTAAAACTAAAAAGAAAACAAATTCAACATACCTGTGATGGCATTATCATTAAATTGTTTATTCAAATGAACATATTAGACATTTATACTTTTAATTAAAAGCACAGTGCATTGTTGCTTTTAAACTAATGTCAAATGTAATAATTATAGCAAAAATATTTGTTGTGCGCACCCTGTGAGGATTGATAAAAGTAAGTAATTTTCCTTGTGAGCATTTTTCACTGTGAGCAATTTTCGTGTGCGCAATTATCACTGTGCGTTATTTTCTGTGTGCGGAATTTTCCGTGTGAGGAGTTTTCGTGTGCGGAGTTTTCGCTGTGCGCAGTTTTCTGTGCGCATTTTTCGCGTGAGCAGTCTTCCTGTGCGGATATATCACCGAACCCGAGGAACCATATCCCCAGGTTAGTCGGCAGATTTTTCTGTCCTCCCATTTTTTTCGACATAAGTGCATTTAATTGATCACCATACGCTGTCGGTAACTCTCGCGAAAACAGTTTACAGTCCACTGTTGCCACCGAAGCTACAGCACCCTACAGTAGTTATTTACAGAAGTCAGGAAAGGTATGCTGTAAATCCCGCCATGTCAGGTAAAGATACTTTCATGACGAATCTTGTGTACATTTTTTTTCTGGAATCAAACGCTTGATTGGATTTAAAAAATCGATATTTATTAAATAAAGTTCATATTGATAAATATAAAATGCAATCAAATTTAGTTATTTCCGTAATGATACCAGTAATTCCGTGTGTCTATTTGCACAAATTTTAATTCTGCAGCATACTAGTTAAGGCTTTGAAAATCATATACCACAGCGAAAGGGTCAACTATTACGTGTTAATGGTTCATTAATTTCATGTAATGTCGTCTGCCATGTATTTGATTTCGATTAAAAATATATCATGGTAGTCAGGTGTTTGCTGTATATTGCGAGTCCTTGAAATATTACTTCTCTGCCGTAAAATATCTTAATATTAACGGAAAAATATGAGCCTGACACACTGCAAAATATGCTGTTCGGAGCGCCTAGGTGGGCACGGAATTTTTTAATTGCCTAAGAAGGTATATGCCCTTGCATAGTTTCGTAGACAATACCTTCTCATGTGAGTGCCAGCTTAATTTTGAGTCCAACTTAATTCCCATGGATTTTGTACTGCTCACTTCGGCATCTTTCTTCATGGAGAATGTTACTTCCGTCGTCTTTTCTGGAGTCACAGTGATGCCATTCACTGTAAACCAGTCAGTCGTCTTTTGAACCGCCATGTTATTCATACCCATAGCTACCGTCTTGTGAGAAGAGGAACTTTGCAGTGTAGTATCATCTGCAAATGACACAGTGTTTATACCATGATTTTGCCCGGGCAAATCATTGATGTAAAAAAATAAAAGCAGAGGGCCTAAAATTGATCCTTGAGGTATACCAAAGCTTCTATTTATTTTTTACTTCCTTAGAGGTAGTATTGTTGCAACAGACTCATTGGTATCTATGTGCAAGGTAGAAATGTATCATACGGCGGCTATTGCTATAAAAGTTATAGCAGTACAACTTTCGCAAAAGAATACCGTGCGAGACGCAATTGAAAGCTTTCGTGAGGTCCATAAAGGTTGCTAAGGAGTAACCTTCTATAAATGCCTCGTATATTGCCTCAGTGAGCGCGTTAATTGCGTTAGATGTCGATCTTCCCTTACCAGAGCCGTACTGCTGGCCAGTGATAAATCTTTGAAGCTCCATGAATTCAGCACTGTTTCATTCTAAGATTTTGGAAATAATAGGTAGTAATGAGATGGGCCCGTAATTATTAATATTATTAGCATCCCCCTTTTTATGTAAAGGTTTCACTTTTGCTCGCTGCAAACATTGAGGAAATATACTTAGCGGTACGCATAAATGATTAGTTTAGTAAGTGGTACTATTACGTCGGTAATATATTTTATTATACGTATATCACGACTAGGAGCTTTCAGCCTGTCCGCAAGGAGGCGCTTCAGGACCTTTCCTTCCCCGTCTTCCCTTCGTCCCAGGTTTCCCCTTTTTGGGGAGTAGGACCAGCCTAGCTCGTTTGTACCTAGCGGGGAAAAGTCCCTCCTCCAGACACCTGTTGAGGCAATCTAATAACTCTGTGGGGTCCTCCCTAACGACCATCTTGATTGCCTTGTAAGGAATTCTCCCAAGTCCGGGCGCCTTCCTGCCTGGAAGAGCATTCGCCGCCGCTGCAACCTCCTCGTTCGTGAACAGTTGCTAAGCTGTCGGATGCTCCAACCACGGCCCCGGTAGTGGCTCGGATTCCATTTCCGGGAAAAGTACGCGGATCATCTCCCGAGTTCCCCCCTCTTTGCCACAATGCGGTACGGTTTTCCCCAGACATCCGCGTCTACCTAATCGATAAGCTCCTGTCACCTCCTCTCCTTGCTCCTGTAGATCTCCAGTCTCAGCGCATTCTTAGCCACCCTGCAGACCTCATCCAGAATGGCCATATCACCTCCACCAGACCTTATGCATTGGGTGAGGTCCCTCCTGGCCGAGTTGACATGCGCTCTTGCCTCTACAACCGCCTTGCACCACCAGTAAACTACCCGAGCCGACTCTTGCTGTTTACACTTGGTAATTGCTGCGTCGCAAGGTGCCCTAAGCCTCCCGGAGAATGCCCTCACTGCCGACTTGTGGCACGATGTCCGGACGCTTGCCGTAACAGGTCCTCTTCGTTCATCCGCCCCAGTTTCCCCCTTATCGCTGACGGTGGCGTTTTCCCCTCCTCTCAGCTACCTCAAACCAAATGTAGCGGTGGTCGCTGTGGTTTTCCAAATCTTTATCTACCCTCCACTCAGTTACTCTTCTCAGCATGTCCGGGAAGGCCAACGTCAGATCAATGATCGAGTTCGATTCTTGCTTGACGAACAATGTCTCCGTACCCTCGTTTGCGACTTCTAGTTCCAGAGTGGCCATCAGGTCAAGCATAGCTTCACCTCTACTGTCTACTCGCTGCTCCCCCCATGGTGGGCCTTCGCGTTGAAGTCCCCACCCACTATGGTCTGCTTTCCTCCCTTCCTCACACAGGTCTCTGGCGATCCATGCCAGATCCATTCTGTCTCTGGCGATCCATTCTGAGAAATAGGACAGAGTAACATTTTCGGAAAATGAATTAATGATCTTTCCGATGCGCCATCAATACAGTTTTTATAGATCAATTGCTTTTGGACATAATAAGGGCATATAAGAATCTCTTAACAGCACTAGTGTTAAAGGTATCAGGTTTTATATGAACTTAAAACTTGGTTGTTCTTCAGGATCATAATTATACGAAAAAAAAAACTCATCTGTCATGCGAAGCGTGGTACCGTAAAATAATTCGGTGCTTGTACACTTCAGATCTTCCTTCAGGGTATTACAAAGGAATGATAAGATGTAGTTTTTATAGACCTAATCCCTAAGATTTTTTATTTATTATTTTCTTTTTTTTTTGATGCGAGGAGAGGATATCTTCATAAATACCCTGTAGTGGGGTAGTGTTGGATTCGCCGGGATCGTGCCTATCAACTAAAACTTCTCCTCTTTTAGCTCGATGCTAGTGCCAGTCATAGATCAAGGTCTCTTCTGGTTTGTCATTTGAGATTGACTGGTAAAGTAGAGAAGAGTGACCTGGATGTTTTTGAGCAAATGTGATTTGCAGTAACCAAAGGCTTGCGTTGCGTATAGCATCTGCGTTCTAATAACCTGTTTATATTAGTTAACCACATTTACTAGAGCTTGAGCTAGGTATTAATAATTAGGAACAGGTTGGCTAACGTGGCTTGTGCTTTGCCGATGGCACATTTGATTTGTTCGGACCAATTGAGGTGCTGGTTAAGTATTAATCCCACATATCTAGTATGGTCTTGGAGATCTATAGGGGACTCGCCTAACTTGAATTCGAGAGGTGCAGGTCCAAAAAAATTTGCTCAAGCTATTCGGAAACAGATAGCAAGCAGGTCGTGAAATCCTCACGGTTTTTTTAAGTCGCGAACTGGCGAAAAAACTAATTATTCGGAGAGCTCGATAAATGTCAGCCTGACACTTCAATGGTGACACGATGACTAGAGAGGCTTGACGCGGCCCTGGTGTTGGGTTAGGTCTGCAGACACGAAACACGATTGTAACTGTTGTTCTGATTGGTCAGCTTTTAGCCGATTTTGGCGCTTGAATAAGCATGCCTGAATTAAATTTTCGCGCGTATGAAGCGCATTGGAAACGGTAATATAAAAAAAAATGGGACAATTAGCGTCCTTTTTCGAGTTTTTTTTTCTGGACAACGGGGCACGAAGCATAAAAAGGGACAAACCAGTTAAAAAGAGGACGTATGGTTACCCTATTTCAAAATAAATCCTTTATTTAATCAATAGTCAATATTCTGAAGTGAAGAAAAATATACTAGCGATCGTAATGAATTAGCATTTGTGCTTTCCAAAAGCCAATTTGTTAGTTTTATTTATTTGCACTGCTCAAAACAATATATTTAATAAAGACGTTAATTAAAACACAACTCAAATTGCACAGATCAGGTGAAACTTGAAAAAACACGTTGTTTCTGATTTATGAATGTACCATTTCAAATATATTTTTTTAGCAGATGTTATTTGCGTGCTTTTTTTTATTAATGTTAATTTTTGGGTAGTATTTTTATTATAACACTTCGACCATTGTGGTATATCTACAATAATTTTACTGCATATTTCGGAATTTTATAACTAATACTGGTATAATTTTTTATAGGAAGTAATTAATAGTGCTACCTTAAAAGGAATTTCTATTCATAGCCAATAATCCAACAAAAAAATTATAAATTATATGCATTACAATCTATATTATTTAAATTAAGCATATAATATATGCAAATTGTATGTAATGGATTATGGCCTGGCTATGGGGTGATGATTATGCACTTATTGAAACCAGTGCATAAAATACTTCACATGATTACAACATGCGCATGGTTATTTACCAACAGATAGTATGTAAATAAATAATATAGATAAGCCTTATCGTATTACTTCGTCTAAGTGCATTGCATTTTTAAGATAAGTGAGGCGTAAAACACGCCAAGTTAGGTTAACATCGCTACGCATTCTGATTTTTAATACGACCAGCTCATTGAAACAAGCCGCACACACCCGAAGAGCTAATGGATTATCATCTGAAATTTGTCGATGAAGGTACATTATGTGAAAACATACATGCATGCAAGGTAAATTTAAATGTAAGAATTTTACAATTTATTTATTTTTAGAAAGTCAAAACGCCCGACAGACCATTCCTTGCCAATTAGGCATTGACTATGGTTATTCTGAAAACGAAAAAGTTGATATTTTTGGCACCAATCTGCCTGACGGTAAATATGGAATATTATATACTTGTTATTAAATATTATTTTTTTTTCTTCGTCCGTTATAAAATGTACAGTTTTTTCATTAATTTGGGTTCATAAAATATGTGATTCCTTAACCCTACAAACAGCGTAAAAAAGGTGCTATAACGGTTAATTTTTTCACTCTTTTGCGTGAAAAAAGTGCCGTAGTGGTTCATTTTTTAACGCTACTATAAAATTGTTTGCGCAAAGTGTGTCATGAACGCTTCGCAACACGTCGCGAGTTCCGCCGATAAATGTCAAACATTCGTTTCCGATCAAGAAAACTTGATTATTATTTTCTTCATTTAAAAAGGTATAATTACTTATAATAATTGATTAAGGTTTTATCGAATTTATTTGAAGTTACGGATGTAGAAAAATTTTTGTAGGAAACTCGAGAGTAAAGCAACTTTTTTCACTTGTAGGAATTGCCGCACTCAATCTTTCCTACTCGTGAAAAAAGTACTGCTTTACTCACTTGTTGCATAACTAACTATTATGTGTGTTTAGTTGCTCATGCTTTGTCCAGAAAACAACGCATACTGTTTGGTTTTATTAATACCAACCGTTTAGAAATCCTAATAACGTACGGCTAATTAAAAGGATATAAATTGGACGAATTGATTTCAATGCTTCATATTTCTCAATTTTTTTTTTTTTTTAGTATGATAAAATACTTAACTCGGCTGCTAAAATTAGCTAGGTAGAAATATAGTTCTGCGCAGTATTTCTGTCATTTCTGGTATTATAAAGGTCATTTAAATTTAATTGACGATTCAATTTTAATTAACATTTGTCCTACATGCATTTTGCTTATAACCAAACTTCATTTAAATTTTAATCTTCAGTTAAATTTAACTAACCTTTATAATACCTGCCCTAAATCTTTAAAAAACTAGAGAAAAATACCAACGAAAACTAATTTTATTATTTATACATTTAATTAATTTTACTCTTAGATTTAGTATTTTTTTTTTGTGTGATAATCCATAAAAATTTTCTTATACATAAAGGAATTTCACAATATAAACACATAAAACAGGTTTCCTTCCCTTTTTCGTGTTTTTTGCAAACTCTGCAACGCCTTTGAGGAAACTTTTTTTTGCCTAAACTAGTCATTTTCACAACCTTATGTTGTCTCATATTTGCTAAAAGCCTCATTGACGCATCTTCACGAGAAACTGTATTAGCTGCATTTTCTGAACTTTCTGAATGAGCACAATCTTTTTCAATCCAGTTTTTCGCAACATGTTTCAAAAAAGATGAAAATTTTATTTTTTTTCCTGGATTCGGGACCTTGAAGACAACACATGAATTAAACAGAGCACAATTTAATATAAACATGAAAGCCTTCTTTGTCCATTTGACAGTTTTTCTTATAATTGAATTATAAGCAAGGTATTGGTCTGCTAAATAAACTTCCTTCATGTACATATTATATTCCAAAAAGCTTTCAGGTTTTTGTATCAGATCGCCAGTTTTTCGATTTATTTTCTGGGTTTGAGCCTGCTGTATTGTCGAAATCATTCTTACAACTCTTTTATCTTTCCAAATATTTATTAGAACTTCACCTTTTCTACGGAAGTTGTGTTCTCCTTTTTTTAAAGTAATTTTTTCTAGATCGTACGGTATCCCGCGGTTTTCTTTTATTGTTCCACAAATTCTTATTTTTTTGCAGAGTAATTTCTGTGTTGACTCAACACTATTGTAATAATTGTCCATGTAAATATGGTACCAAATATTGTCATAACCATCTAAAAGGCTTACGACCAGGTTTTGCAAATTTTCTCCACTGCCACTACATAATTTAAATTTGCATATTCACATAACATTCTCACTAATAAGCCATATTTTGTAATCTTTCCTGGGTTGTACACTCGGAAACTTACTCGACCTCTGCAAGGAATCATGGCTTCATCCAACGAAAGATTTTGTTTTGGTTTGTAGACTTTATCAAACTTGTCTATAAAATATTGTATTATTGATTCTACTTTGAAAAGTCGACTTGCGTCCTTAGGCATTACATTATTATCACAAAAATGTAGTGATTGTAGTATTTGCCTGAATCTATTTCTACTCATGATTTTACCATAAATTGGTGTTTCCATGTATGGATCAGTAGTCCAGTAATCGTTAACATTATTTTTCTTGATTTATATTCAAAGCTAAAAATTTCTTGATTTCGGTTATCGTAGTATCTTGCCACTGCTTTGTGTTTTTTACACATTTATATTTATGCATGTTTTGCATTACTACATACTCCTAAACACAAGAGCCCCAAAGTGCGAGATCTCAAAAACTGTAATAGGTAGAGGGTTGAAATTTTCACGAAAAATCACAAATAATTCAAGAACAAGACTATTAAAATTTCAACCCCCTCTAACCACCCCCTCAAAAAAACATTTTTTTTCCAATATATATTTTTCCCGATAGTCCCCGGGCTCCTCTTAGCGACCGTGAAATCCGTGATTTTCCAAGTCACCCCTAGAATCCGGCGTGAATTTTTGAAAATCGATTTTTTGCGATACAGACGCTCGCGCAAAACCTATATCCTTCCAGGATTTTTGAGTTGGAGGATTCAAATATGGCTCAAAAAATTCCAAATGCATTGTTACACAATAGTTGCTTCTGTGTTGGAAGTGCTCTTCTCCGTTCGCAAGCTACAACCCTTTTTCTGCGGAGGTCGCTTTTTCGTGCTTCGGCGAGCGGGGTCATGCCCCCTTTATAGCCACGACTTGAATTTTATAGTTTTGTAGAACTACCTCCCCTCTAAATTTTATGTTTCTTACGAATTTTCAATATTTCTAAGCCTTGAGGAGTTATTCAAAGAAAACCACCCCCGATTTCAATAAAAAAATCTAGAGCGGCCATTTTTAATCCGACGCGAGAAAGGACCCCGCAGTTTTTGATAGGGAAATGGCTTTCAGACAATCTCTATGAAACCAACTGAAAAATATTCACAAATAGTCACGCCGATCAAAAGTCTCCATGGTCGCAACAGCCAAAGATCTCAAGATCTTGCGCAAAAAGCAGTTCGGTGACTGCAATAATCGAAAAGTTGTCAACTATTTCCCTGAAATAAAAATTCCCTGACTTCTTGTAGAAAAATACAACTATTTTCCTGCTGGACAAACCTCTTATAATTGCCGTTACAAATTCCACCTGTTCATCAACAGTATAAACAGACATTTTCTAGTATAAATTCGTTTGATTACTTGCCTTACTAATCAATCTGACATTTCGTAAATTCAAGGTACTTTGATTACTTTTGCTCAGTTATTTATTGTATATTAAATAATTTCATTTTTTAATGGAATAAAACACATTTAAATTATTCTGATTAAACGCATCATGTAGAAAAATAATTGATTTATGTAACTAACTAAAATTTCCTTCAAAATTTTATGAAAAAATATACATATAAATGTAGAATATAGAAAATATAAATATAGAAACACAAGGTATAATTTTTGGCATGTAAAATCCTATGGCCCACGATAAAAAATATACTGCATACATTCATCGTTCAACATTCGTCACGTCTTTGCATATATCGATTTTTTCGATTATAGTAGTATCAGGCACAGAACTGCTTTTTGCGCGAGATCTTGAGATATTCGGCTGTTGTGACCGTGAAGGCTTTTGATCGGCATGACTTGAATATTTTTCAGTTGGTTTCAGGGAGATTGACTGAAAGCCATTTACCTATATTATATTTTTCGTAAGGTGCACCGTTTACGATCTACGGCCGATTTTTGATTGATTTCCGGGAATTTTTTGAAGAATTTTTCGATTTTTTTTTCGAAAATTAAAAATCCGACGACGACATATCAGTCGTCTATTTAATCCGTATTAAAGATCCCCATAAAGTTTTTCGATCCGATTTGTAGTTTTCGAGATATGACGGAAGGGAAATGTGAAATTCAGCAGTGGGGCACGACGTACTGTCAAAAAATGACGTTCGCCGTGTATGTTTATATACCTTTTTCCGCTACCGACAACGTAAATACGCATTGCATGCATGATTACAGGTACCGTAAGTGGCTGATAACATTCGTGGTGTTTGTTGTCCTTGACGACGGAACTTAATTTTTACTTACGGACCTAGGAAAATAATAAACAGAAACGTAACGCTCCAACATATAGGCGAGCAACACATTTTCGTCTATACCTACAGAATCGGCATCCTTTTTACATAACCACTGCTTAAAAAGAGTCGTAACAGGACACATACCTTTTTAGATTTTGTCGGTAACACATTCTAACACGCAATATTCGCAGCTACGTTTGCATCCGTGCCCGCAAAAACTGTCACTGGATTGACACAAACAAACAAAATTCGACATTGTTTTCTCCGTTGCTGGGTTGCCATAGGACGCATAGAACGCATAGGTGACTATAAAAATTTGAATCCCAAAAGTTACAAGCCGTATTTTAGAATATTTCCTGATCATTTTTAAGTATTATATTTCCGGTAGCGGAAAAAAATTAATAAGCAACACGGAACGTAATGACAATTAACATTTTCGGCAGGCGACGAGCCTCGGCTCCGCCTCGGTTCGTGTTCGCCTATCTCAAATGTTAATACGTCCTTACGTTCCTTGTTGCTTAAATAACTATTAACTGACGTTAATTAACGGAATCACAATGAGCCGCATTGGCGCAATGGAAACGCGGACGCTTCGTAATAGGATGGTCCGCGGTTCAAATTTCTTCGATGGTTTGTTTTGAAGTCTTTTTTTCTTTTTTATATTTTATATAAATCCGTGTTTATTTAAAAACGTTTGACGTATTTTGCCGGTAAATATTTTTTATCGTTATTGAATTTTTTTTTTATTTTTAAATCACGAATCTAACGACGGATTCCCTGGGATCGTTCTTTCGAGAACTCACCCCTTAGGCTTCCAGAGCGTGTTATTTGGCCGGCCCCCAGGGTTCGTTTCTCTTCTTTTATGGACGTATTATTTTCAAGTCAAAAAGCTAAAACTTTCAGGGATAGCAGAATATATTTTTTTAAATGTTTGGAACTACCCTTATGTTCCATTTGCACCCCTTGGCTTAGTTTTTATTCTTTTAAGGAAGTATTTTTTTCTTTTAAAGTCGAAAAGTTAAATCTTTCAGGGATGGCTGAAGATACTTATTCAAAATTTGTGGAACCATCCGTACGCTCCACTTACACCCCTAGGGTTCGTGTTTTTTTAAGGACTTTTTTTTTATTTTCAAGTCGGAATGCTTAAAACTTTTAAGGATCGCATAGGATACAACTGGCTTTAAAAAAATAAAATAAAAAATGAAAATAAAAAATGTAAAATGAGAAATGAAAAATTAAAAATGTAAAATGAAAACTGTCATATGCAGGACCATCTTCTCTACGATTTACGGTGATCCGTAATTTTTTAACTCGACATTCCCAAAATTCCTCAGCGGGGGTGTAGAAGGGGATAATTGAATTCAACTCAAATGTCAGATTTTGTAATAGCTATTGAAACCAAATCGAAAACATATACAAAATTTTTACACAAAGTGGATACTTTTTAAAATACTGATTTTCCCCAATTTCAAACTGCCTAAAACGATTTAAAGGCATGTTTTATTTTTTTGCATCCCCTTCTGCCCTGCCGATGGAGATGTCCTGTTTAGGCAATGTGGCAGCTATGACGGGGTACGGATTGAGCAAATTTGATCGTCACAATGATCCTCACTGTGGTCTTGAGGGCCTTCTTAAAAATTAGAGGAAAAAAATCGCACAGCCTTCCCTCTATATCCTGGATGATTTAAACCTTTTTTATCCTCTTCATGAGAGACAGCTCTATAACATTTATTCTTTACATTTTTTCGAGTTTTCTAATAGTTCGCGAGTTATGAATTTTTTTATTTGTCAGGGCACCATATTTATCATTTTTCATGAGTAAACCATCGGACATTTGAGTGAAAATCGCATGATTTGGATTCGGGGGGCGTTCCGGGGCCCCGGCCTTAAAAGTGAGCGATTCAAGACTATTTGTCGGGAGTCTTCATGCCTTCAGTTTTGACTTTGAAGAGTCTGTCAAAGCTCCAGTATATTCACAAAGCTTTCCCCTACAATATTTATGTTGGAACATGTTTTTATTTGTTGCTCCCTTAACGAGATACGATTTTTCAATTACTTTATTTGATTTTAATGGCCTACGCATAAACGACAGCGGAGCCGTCGTTCGTCACCAGTTACTTTTCTTCATTTTATATTTCACTATTTCACATAAAGAACACAATTTCACATACATCAACTTAAGCTTGAAAAACTAGTATTATATCTATTTGTCTCTCTTACTAATAATTGAAGAAAATCTTCATCTTTAAACAAATCCACCACGTCTGAAATATTTTCTGCATTTCTTGGGAACACTCCAAAATTTCCCAAAAATGAATTTACAGTTATATCGTTATCAATTTGGGACCAATTTGATGTTGAATAGTTTTGTAGGTTTTCCAATGTGGTGTCTTCTAAATCGCTGCTTTCAGATTCACTTATAATTGGCAAAACTTGTATTTTTCTGCTACTTGGGAAGTCTGAATCATCGCTTTCAAATTCTTCAACATTTTCTAACTCAGATAATATAAATACAATAAAACGAAATGTAGATAATATATCCGCACATACCTCATTACATATATTAATTAATTCAAAGTCGTCTTCTTCCATGATAACGCAAGGCAAACAATTAAATTAATATATAAATTAATTAATTCGTAAGTTAAATATTGCAGAATACAACCTAACTTGTAAATTCTGTGTTGTAATGTGACAGTTACTATTGATAATAAAAACAGAAAACGAACTACTACGTCAACGGCGACTAGTTCTTGCAAAAAAATAACGTACTACTACGTCAACGGCTACGAAATTTTATGAGAAAAACGTATTAACACCTAAGTGCCGTGGGGGACTAACGCTGTCCCCCATTTAGCTGACATCTACTGTCCCCCAGCATTTATTTTATTTGTGGCCATGTCTATCAACTTATATGCGGCAAATCAGTGCAAACTTGATGAGAATGTATTCAGCATGTTTTTTTTAATATTCAAGGATGCTTGGTTTTTATGTCGGTCTACTCATTATGGAGAAAACACAATTTTATATGTAATAAAATTCACTTCAATTTTTCATAACAAATCTGCTTTATTTCACATCAGATGAATGCATCTCAAAAAACAATCAATACACAAATATTTACTACAACTTCACACCAAAGTTTTGTTTTAGGTGTTCTATTTTTTGCAATCTGTCTGCCAGAAATTTCCAGAAGTTTGGAATAACATAAACTGCATGATCGCTAATTGTCCTGCTGTGATAATTTATTTTATGGTATGTTCTCTTTATTGTCAGAAGCCGGTAGCTCATTGCACCTAATAAAACCTAAAATGCAAAATAAAATTATGATTATTTCAAAATATAATACTATAAATTTACTTTTTATTACTTCCCCGCGAAACTTGGTGATTTTTTGCTGATGTAACCAGTAAGAATTTACAATGGCTGCCCCAACTACCAGCTCGATGGCAAGCTTTCTATACTATTTCACTCCCCGTCTTAGTGATGAATTATAGGATTTCATCTGGTCTGAAATTTGATAGATCGTAACAAACATTTTTCATATAATGTATAATACTATATACCTGAAATATCTATGAACGCCTTATGTTTGTTTATTCTATTACAGTGTTTGGTTTTAGAATATCACCTGTCCTTTTCCTAACTGTTACTATCTCCGGAATATATTTGGTATTCAACATAAGGACGTCTTTCTTATCCTTCCATTTTTCTACAAAAATTCGAGTATTGCTTTCTTCTGGAATAACATCTCCTATCTTCAATTTCTTCTGAATTATATTTTTCGGATTATTTTTTCTGTTGATTCTCAAAGTACCCAGAATATAAGTATTTTTCTCCAGTAGTTTGTGAGCAAGTTCAACTGATGTGTAGTAGTTATCTACAACTACTGTTTGGGCGTACGTGTTTTCCTCCTGGTTCTTAAGGATACGTCCGTAATTTTCGTTTTGTGGTAAATTAAACAACGAAGTTGAGTTTAACTCGTCTATTCACACACACTCCAACAATTTACAAATATATACAATCTCTGTGCAACTGAGCACTTTCAGTGATAAAAATGAAACTCTGTCAACTCAAAATATTTACAATTAAAGAAAACTACAAACTAAGTGGGGGCGACGGGTGGCGACATGCGCATTTCGCCGAGGGGCGCAGGGAACACCTTTACTAGAGCGGGTGGTAACCCTAGACCCAGAGGTCTAGGTAGAGAAAAAACCTAATGTAAATTAGGGTAGCGGAACTTGCAGCAAGACATCATCGCAGATGGATAATTGCTGAAATTTCCCTTAATCCCTGCCAATTGTGAACATTTCTGAATTTACACGTTTGTAGACAATAAACTCATAAATCGAAGAAATACATAATCTCCAGAAATGTAAATATGGCAATAAACTAATAGAGCACCTTTAGAAATAATAAAATTGCTGGAAATACAGTAATGGCTAATAAAAACATAAAATAAGTAAGAATTTATAATGCGATTACAAACATGCCGCCCGCCTTGAAAGGACCTAGTCTTTCAATTGATAATACGTAAAAGTAACAATGTCATATATATGGTATATAAAAGTAATAATCATTATTCAAACATAGTAAATTATAAGCCAATGGGGTTAGCTACTCCTTCGGTCGAGTCAATAGGTAACGCGCACAGGTTCATCACCGAACGTTTTAACACACTAGTCGAGGTTTTCACGGTCACTACGCGCACTTTACCATCAGCACCAGGATGTATGGCTTGGACTCGGCCAAGGCGCCATTGGGTCGTTAGGGAGTTTTCTTCCTTCAGGAGTACTAGTTCACCAACACGGATAGCTTTGGAGGAGTCGCGTTTCCATTTGGAACGCTGCTGCAATTCGGCCAAATACTCTTTTGACCACCTCTTCCAGAAGTGTTGGGTAAGCTGCTGGATCCTCTGGAATCTGGAGAGCCTCGCCGAGGGTATATCAACGACGTTTTCATCAGGAGGCCCAGTCAATGGCCTTCCAATCAAGAAGTGAGCCGGTGTCAATGGGGCGAAATCATTAGGGTCATTGGACATAGGTGTCAAAGGGCGGGAGTTTAGGATAGCCTCTACTTGTATTAAATGAGTACTTAATTCTTCAAAGGTAAGCGAAGCATCACCAACCACGCGTTTCAATATTGTTTTGACAGATTTTACACCCGCTTCCCATAGTCCGCCAAAGTGAGGAGAACGAGGGGGTGTAAAATGCCAGCTGATTTCGAGATTACTAACACAATCGATTAAAGTGTCTTTATTTTTATCAGAAATAATAAAATTGCTGGAAATACAGTAATGGCTAATAAAAACATAAAATAAGTAAGAATTTATAATGCGATTACAAACAACTACTGTGCGACCTTCATTCAGCAAATCTTTTGATAAATCTAAAACGATCTTAAATGGAACTTTCTCCTGCTCACAATAAACTTTTAGGTCATACCGATAACCACCTTGAAGACATAATTTAAATAATTTTATGCCAAATTTATGGCGTTTATTACTTATGTACTGTTTAAATTTCAATCGGCCCTTAAAATGGACTAGTGTCTCGTCTATGCATATAAATTCGCCAGGAATAATTGGAGCCTTAAACGATTCTTTGTTCGATGTTCAGCAGTGGCGTAATTTTATAAAGTCTGTCATTGGTATCCGTATTTTCATTGTCGACAAAGTGCCAAGATTTCAGTAAAATTTGAAATCTGTTTCGTGGTAAAATATTTTTGAGACCATTTTTATATAACTTATTTTTTGACCAATAGGATGAAATTGATGGAAGCTGTACCAATCCCATCCACATTATACATCCTATGAATTTCTCCATTTCAGATTGGTCTCTGTCTTTCCACTGCTGCATACGACTTGTTTTAGAAGTCGATGGTTGATTTCTTTCTTGCTCAGCGTATAAATTGGTTTCCCTGGCAAATAATTCTAAAATGTTATCGGGGGTAATACCACAAGAGGTTAAATTTGGCCGGATAAATTTTATTTGTTTGCACGAGCCATTGAATCGACACAAATTTCGAAAATGAATTGAGATGGAAAAATGGATTTTGCCTAATCTCAATTTATTCAAGAAATTTGGGATGAAATGACGAGTGCTCAAAATAAAATGTATCCTGCTGAAATTATAACTGCGAGTGGTATTTGTTGAGATAATTTACCGAATGTGAACTATATTTATACTTAAAAACAAAAATTTCTACATTGTAACAATGTTAGTACTATAAAACAATAAAAATGTGGAAAAAAAGTTGGCCATTGGGGATCATTTTTTTATTTTACATGGTGGCACTCTAGGTGTTAATACGTCAACGGGCAGTAATGTGTTAATATTAAGACGTTCGGCATGTTCCGGGGGCAAATTTGTATAAGACTTGGCTTATTGCAGTTCGGAAAATGTATTATAAACAGATATACTTATTATTTTTCAATGCAATACAATTCTAAAATTATAATGAAAATGAAACACAAATTCTGATTCACCAAACGGTATACAAAAGAAATGAAAACCATACATTTGTATTTTACAAAAATATAATTATTTTGAGAACTTATTATCGACGGAATCTGCTCTTTCTCTAAGTTATTTTGGTCGAAATTTTATTCCTCTAATTCACTGACATCATTTTCATGTTGGTATCAACTCTTTTATCTGCTGTGTTCTATTTTGTTCTAAAGCTTATACAGTTTTAATGGAGAAAATAGTTTTTCTGGTTAAATACCACAGTAGCAATTTCAAATAATAACCTCTTATTTACCAAAGTTAGCTAATTGCATGTATTCTTAATTTTATGCTAAGTAGTAATAACAACACCCTGGTTACATATTTCCCCATTTTACAAATGCCAACGGTCAAATAAAAAAAATATTTTTCAGAAGTGCTATTGCTATTTAAAAGGTATTGCCTCCCACTAAAGTGCTGATTTTCGCTTACACAAGTGCTTCTCAACCTTCTTGGATCAAACGCCCATTTTGTCGGGTCCACTTCTTAACTTGTCCGCTTTAATTTCTAACAGCTTAAGATTACACAATAATCCCAAAAGTAATGTACCTTAGGTTTAGGTTAGGTGTTAGTAAGACATAAGGCTCATTTCACTTGAAATCACCCGAAATTAAAAAAATCTCGTTGCCCTCATGTAACAGATTTTTGAAAAAAAAACAGCAAGTACTTAATAAAAAATAGTCATTTTTATCAGAATTTCTATGTCAAAACCGGGGTCAGTGGGTCATTTTGAAATTTGATGCAATTTAAGGAAATGTATAAACTATAACTTTGAATAAGAGAGATTCCACGTCAACTGATCCACAAGTGAATGGGCTGGTTTTCAAAACTCTCCCAGAAGTATTGGATCATCTTTGGGGTCCCAAAATATACAAGATCCTAAATTTTCAGCCACTAATTTTGCCACAGTTCATTATAATGGCCAATTTAGTGTTTTTTTCATTTTTTCAACATCAATGACGAAATTTCGTATATGGGATGGCATAATCGGATTTTGGGCTGAAAAAAATTTCAAAAGATATAAGATCGATATAAAATTTCCCGAGGAATCCGTTCCCGCCATCAGAATTGCGATTACATACTCCCCCGAGCCAAAAATTGAGATTTTTTTTCAAAGTGCCGTATCTCCGAAGTCTCATTTTTCTAAAATTTCTACAACACGTAAAAATGTTCCTTTTTCCAAGTTCTTTAAGATGAATCAAAATTTCCGATGAGTATTTGCATTCCAAGTACAAAAAGTGGCGAAAAACTGTATTTTTGAATTTTTCCGCCCATTTAGCCTGTTGAAAGGGTACACCAACGGTGACTTCGACGCCTGTTTCCCAAGTATCTTAATATAAAGATGCTAAAAGATTAAAATATTAATTATACAGATTACATGGGTTATAAGTCAGAAACAGTCTGATCAATGATGCACAAGGAACTAGGAATTGCGCCCGATTACATGAGATTTCTCGTGAAATAATAGCTGTGAATGTGTTACAAACAAGATGTATTTCCAAGGTTTAGTTCAGTGATTTATTGAATGTACATATAATTTTATAGATCAGGTACGTCCACACTCAATTTACTAAAATTCGCCTCGATCTTCTGTTTTTGAGCTTTACTCAATATAAAGCTTTTCGACGAGTTCCGTTTTTCTGTGAGCTTTACATCACAAATAATATGTGGGAAAACTATAGTCAACAGACAGGGAAACTCCGGAAAAGAGTACAATTTAGAACTAGGATTCGAGCAGAGGACTGATATTTCTGCCATAAGCTCTTCTTGGCTAGTCTGGATTATATAGCCTAAATGCCAGTTGCCATGGAATGCAAAATCTACGTGGGAACTTGCCTCCCAAATTTTCATCACTTTACCTCTCAAATCAAAGAGTAATGCCCAATTTTTATCGATACTGGTGTGCTTACATTTGATGATCTGCTTATCATATAGTGTAAACTGGTGGAAACTTCTCGTGCCGGGAATCGTTTTCACCTGCTTCCTGACATTGCTCCTAACTGACTTGATTTCATCTGGAGACACGTGTTCACATAAGACTAACTTAATATTTTCTTGACAAAATTTTAGTAGCTCAGTGACATTCAGAATTTGGTTAGAATGAGGCCGTTTCAAACTCACGAAAGCAGCTTAGCGTTTGATCATGCCCCCAATTCCATCACAAGCCAACTTCCCATGTAATTTGGCAAAGTAATTCCACTTCATACTAATTGAAAATCTTTCTTCACATTCACCTAGGAATGCAAAGATTTCCGCGTTTTTTGTATTGACCGCCGCATCCATCGCTGAAGATCTCAAAATATCTGATATGTGGGAATTCTTTTAGGATATATTTGAATACTTTTTGGATGAACACTTTCACAGCGGAAACATCGTGCTTAAGGTCCTCAGTAAAAAAGCACATGTTCAGTTTGATTATCGTTCAAGTAAATAACTACTGGGTGAACGGTAACTGCTTCCTGGTTCCAATATCGTTGAGAGATGTCATCCTGCACTACGTATTTGTAGTTCTCACTGAAATCCAATTGCACAAGAGCCTCGTTACCCTTAAGTTCATTTTTCCTTATTTTCAGATAATTCCCTTGCTGTTTGGCAATGAACGCATGTGGCAATAACTGGTCTAATTTTTTTTCAAGCAAATCGACAAGTTCACTTCTCAGCTCTTTTTGTCAACAATGTTGCTCTATCTGTTGTTAACCATTCCTGGTACTCGTACTCTTGTTCATTCCCTTCATCATCATCTTCTTGGTCGTCTGAAAATAGTAGTTTCTCTAAACGGTCGGTGGATGTCGCATCTCTCCTGCACTTTGAACAAAGCCGAAACATACAGTCTTTCGATTCAATGTCACAAACAATTTTGGATAGAAAATCCGTGAGAGAACAGTCCTGGCCACATGCCTTGAGCAAGAATTTGAAGTTTTGGTGCAGGGTGCAAACGCAGATAGAGTGAGTTCCGTTAGCTCCAGGAAGTATGCATTGCTTGGGCCGCATTTCACAAAACTTCGAAAATCCTACCTTATCATCCGGGAATTCGATCTTGAATTGGCAATACAATTCGCGCAAATTGCACAGCATCAAACGTTTCTGCGCATAATCATTTTTACTTATTTTGACGCGATCTCGCATACCGGGCATGATGCGGGAATGTGTGCCTATATCGCCCAGATAAAAATTTGACTTCTTTTTCGAGAGGCCGTCCAACTCTGGGCTTAGGAACAGCAAATATACCTTCCTCTCTCCTGAGTTCTCTAGAATGTCTTACGAGCCTTTCCGAAATCTTTAAAGTACTTGCTACCTCTTTGCAGGTCATTTCAAGTGGGATTATAGTTAGTAGATGTTTCTGTTCCGGTCTAGAGGATTCACTGACCTTTTTCTGCAAATCCGTCATTAAACTATCAAAAAGTTTAGCTTTCATCGTCGCATCTGGTAGAATATCCAAGCTACATGTGGATGGAAGATCCAAGGATATTTTAATTTTTTTCCTCAAAATATTCAGTCAATTTTCCCAACTTCTCTCGCCCATATTTAATCATCTGATTCACCCGACCACCTTTCATTTTTATCGGAGATTGACCGAGTTTGTGGAATATCTCATTGCAAAAATCCAGTGCACTCTCCTGTGGAGTGCAGGTTATCGATTCCTTATCACGCAAATACACATCGGATATTTTATTCATCTTGAATTACTTAGAAAAAGGAACATTTTGACGTGTTATAGAAATTTTAGAAAAGTGATACTTCGGAGATACGGCGCTTTGAAAAAAAAATCACTTTTTCTCGATTTTTGGCT
The DNA here is from genome assembly GCA_910593695.2 of Ocypus olens. Lineage (NCBI taxonomy): Eukaryota > Metazoa > Arthropoda > Insecta > Coleoptera > Staphylinidae > Ocypus > Ocypus olens. The sequence goes on along the minus strand of OU343063.1, from coordinate 15,569,278 downwards.
CGGGGGAGCATGTAATCGCAATTCTGATGACGGGATCAGATTCCTCGGGAAATTTTACATCGATCTTATATCTTCTGAAATTTTTTTCAGCCCAAAATCCGACTATGCCATCCCATAAACGAAATTTCGTCATTGACGTCGAAAAATAAAATAAAAACACTAAATTGGCCATTATAATGAACTGTGGCAAAATTAGTAGCTGAAAATTTAGGATCTTGTATATTTTGGGACCCCAAAGATGATCCAATACTTCTGGGAGAGTTTTGAAAACCAGCCCATTCACTCCTGGATCAGTTGACGTGGAATCTCTCATAAACTACAAAACAGAATTCGTAAAATTCTGGAAATTTACATTTAACCTATACAAATGTGCAATAATTGTTTTTTTTTTATTGCAAAATATATTGCAAATTTCAGGAATTTATTACAGTAAAACCACATGTAACCTATACAAACGTGCAATAATTGTTTTTCTTTATTGCAAAATATATGCAAATTTTAGGAATTTATTACAGCAAAGCCACAAGTTTCACCACCTTCAATTTTTTTTCTAATGCTTGTAATCAAATGTTTTCACCATCAAAAAAATCAGGCGGGTGTTTTTTGTGGTTGGACAATTAAAAAAAAACAAGGAAAATGCAATAAATTATTATTTTCATAATAAATGTATGTATGTATTTATTTAATGTTTTGACAGTCTAACACACGTCAGGTTACACAGTGTGTAAATAATACAGAAGTGGTATATAATAGATTGCACATAAAGAATTATAATAACATTCCAAATAAGACATAAAAATATGAAAGCAAATAAAACATAAATAATTAGCACTAAAAGCATATACAAATATTACATGAAACTAGTTTTTCAAGCTAAAGTTACTTTTAGGTAAAATAATCTTCTTTAATTAATTTTGAATTTAAAAAAAAAACTCGCGAACGATTAGAAAAATCAAAAAATAGTGAGAATAAATGTTGCAGAGTGATCTTTTCAGGAGAGGATAGAATGCTTTTAAATTGTCCAGGATGTACCCGGAAGGCCGGGCCGAATTTTCTTGTATAATTTTTTGAGAAGGCCTCGACGGCCACGGGGAGGATCACGGGGAATATCAAATTTGCTCATTCGATGACAATTGATTAACACCACATTGCCCAAAAGCGCCACATCTCTCATCCATGCAGAAGGGGGTGAAAAAAAATAAAATACATTATTTTAAATCGTTTTGCTCAAACGACGCGCGTTGAGGAACTTCGAGAATGCAATCGGGTGGTAACCCCATTTTCTGAATCTGACATCTGTCAAATGTGACAATGCACTATCAATGCATTTCTTAATTTGCCGTTTGGAAAGCACTCGGACGTTAACAGCCTATTTTTCATCAACTTTGGGCCTCTAAAAATTATTTGGTGAGCGTCTAAGAAGCGTATACACATTACAAACCGACATACAAACAGAATTTGGAGCGGTACTGATTGGGGTCGTTTCGGTCTTTGCCAACCCGTTGCGGCCGATGCGGCTGACGGGGTGACCGAAATGTTACCAAAATGTTTGGTGGTCTGCTTCAAATGGAACTCTTAATGATTTCCCAAAGTTTCATTGTTCTAACCCTCCCGGAAATATTTTTTTTTCTCAATTGATTTTCCGGGGAACAATTTTCAACGTTCAAAAACGACAATAATTCAAATACTCATATCTCGGTTAATAACCGGGCGATTTTAAAAATTCAAAGTTTGTTTTACATGCACCCAATACCGCAATGATAATCCGTCGTTGGATTCGTGATTGAAAGGGAATATAAAACTTCATTTTAAAACGATCGAAAATATTTACCGGCAAAATAAATAAAAGTTTCATGAACTTTTAAAATTAGAAGGAGGGGTCGGATCGAGAAATTTTATTTGGATTTTCTGTTGGGCTTGAGAAGGGCTTTCCGATTTCCTATCGGACAAAAAAAAATGTTGTGCCCCGCTGCTCAATTTCCGGAAAACAATCTAAAATCGGCCGTGGATCGTAAACGCTGCGCACCACGAAAAATATGGCCCCAACCTTTTCGAAGCAAAATGCAATTCCGAATGGCATGCGTGGGATTAAAAATGGCCGATGTAGAATTTTTTTTTTAAATCGGGGGTGGTTTTCCTTGAATAACTCCTCGAGGGTTGGAGATATAAAAAAGGGGTAAGAGATATGAAATAAAGAGGGGCCCTCGTTCTATAAAACTTTATGAAAATTAAAGTCGCCACTGCAAAGGGAGCGCGGACCCGCTCGCCGAAGCACGAAAAAAGCGACCTCTGCACAGAAAGGGTTGCGGCTCGCGAACGGAAAGGAGCACCGAACCCTACGTATGTGGCCGTTGTGCCCCCATGCATTTTCAGCCTTATCTGAACGTTCCAACTCGAAAACCCCAAAAACCTTAGCATTTGGCTTGAACCTCTGCATCGCGAAAAATCGATTTTCAAAAATTCACCCCCGAGTCTAGGGATGAGTTGGAAAATTACAGTTTTCACAGGCCCTTAGAGGAGGTTTTCGGCTTTCAGGAAAAAAATAAATATTGTAAAAAAAAAATTGTGGGGTTGGCAACACTTTTTTTGAGGGGGTAGTTTTAGGGGGTTGAAATTTTAATAGTATTTGTCTTGAATTATTTTAGATTTTTCATAAAAATTTTAAATCGATATCTATAAGGGTTTTTGCAATATTGAAAAAAAAAACGTAATTTTGACCTTACGCTTTTAGTATACAGGGTGTTTCAAATTCGAGGCTCACAATGGGGATCTCGCTTATTAGAAGAGATAGAGGGTATGTTTAAATTTGACACTTTTGCAGAATTTTATGCTGATTAATAATCCACTGAAAAAAATTACTTAAATTCAAATTCAAAAAAACTGAAAAAGTTGATTTTCGTTTTTTCTTGATATCTCCGTTATTTGAGGATATATTTAAAAATTGTAAAGACGTTCTTATAGCACTTTTTTATTATCTAATAAATGGCGCAAGAATTTTCTTTGTAACATGTCTCGTTTCTTTTCAACCATCAACAACTTTCCTATTTATTATGGACGCCATATTTATTTTCTATCACATCTGAATGCTCAATTTTTTGTGATGACAACAATATAATACAACATACATTTAATTTCATAAACCAACACTTTTATTGGAAATCTCTGTAGCGCTTACTAGAAATCATCCGTGCCATGAAATTAAAAACGATTTAAAATCTGAATACCTCTTGGTTTGTCTAACAGTATTATTTTGTCTGAATAAAAATTCAGAAAAGCGAGATGTTACGTATTTTTTATTCAGTAAACAGAAATACAGAATTTGCTAGTCAAAAATATTTACAAATGTATACAGAAGAAATGCAACTGCATCGAACAATTTTTTATGCAAATTAACAATTATTTTGGACGATATAAACGATACAATATTAAAAGTTCTTAATAAATAAAATAATATACAATACTAATAATTATAACACAAATATTCCCTATAAACACTTCTTCTGGGAATTGTATTGAAGGCATTCGTAACACCATCTCTGAGTTGTTCAACATTCTCGTAAGTATGACGGTAGACTGTGTTTTTAATAAAATCCCAGAAAAAATAATCCAAGACACTCAAATCGGGCGATCTAGCTGGCCAAGCTACAATTCCGCAGTTTCCAATCCACTGATTTGGATACATTTGATTTAAATAATTGCAAACATGTCTGGCATTGTGCGCTGGTGTACTATCTTGCTGCCACCAGAACTTCTCAAGTTGAATTAGAGGAACATTATCCAAATAATTAGAAATGTTTGTTTGAAGAAGATGTAAATATCATTCACTGGTTCGTACATAATTGGCCCAATTATATTTTCATTATAAATACCTGCCCAAACATTTACTCCAAAACAATGCTGTGGCCCAACACTTCGGACTTGTCTGGGATTTTCTGTTGTCCAATAATGTTCATTGTTGCGATTAAATACTCCACTATTTGTGAATTTGCATTAATCGGTCCAAATAATGTTTTTTAAAAAATCATCATCTTCACTGCACGTTTGAAGCAACCAATTACAAAATCCAAGACGTCTTAAATTATTACCAGGCACAAGTGTGTGGCCCAAATGAATTTTATATGGCTTATAATTGAATTTATTCAAAATTCTCCATACTTGCGTTGGTGGCAAATTTAATTCAGCTGCTACTTCCCGGCAAGAGGTTGATGGATTTTGATTTACCTAAAATATGTTTTGTAAGTAAACGTAAAACTAAAGAATTAAGATACATTTAGTATTACCTTTTCCAAAATAGTATTGCTATCTTCTTGGGTAATTTTATTACCATATGCTTTGCGATGTTGAAATGATCCAAACTCTCCTAAATTTATGTCTATCCGTAGAAATAATGTTCGATGAGGTTGCCTTCTTTCTGGATACATTTGTAAATATTTTTCACTGGCTAATATCGTATTTCTATTTACTGAATAAAAAATACGTAACATATCACGATTTTCTGAATTATCGAACTAGATTTTTTTTCATAAAGAATAATAATGTTTGACAAACAAAGAGCTATTCAGATGTTTCATTGTTTTTAATTCCATGGCACCGATAATTTTTAGTAAGCGCTACAGAGATTGCCAATAAAAGTGTTTGAGACGATTATATGTTCATTTACGAAATTAAATGTATGTTGTGTTATATTGTTGTCATCAACAAAAATTAAGCATTCAGATGTGACAAAAAATAAATATGGCGTCTATAAGAAATAAGAAAGTTCATGATGGTTTAAAAGAAACGAAACATGTTACAACCAAAAATCTTAGGGCATCTATCAGATAGTAAAAAAAGTGCTATAAAAATGTCTTTACCATTTTTAAATATCTCCTCAAATAACAGAGATATAAAAAAAAATGAAATTCAATTTTTTCAGTTTTTTGGACTTAACTCGAAAACAAAAGAACGTAAGTATTTTTTTCCAGTGGATTATTAATCAGCATAAAATTCGGCAAAAGTGCCAAATTTAACCATACCCTTTATCTTTTCTAATAAGCGAGATCCCCATGGTGAGCCTCGAATTTGAAACACCCTGTATATTAAATAATAATAAAGAAAAAATAAATGACAACCCCCTATTTTTGTTCTTGATTTTGATAGATCTTTTCATTGTCAAACTGGCAGTATATAAATGTTGCCATCTTACCTGAAATTTTGTTCGAGTAAATGACATTTGAAGGTGAGAACCCGATATTTAAAGTTTTTGCAATATTTATGGTTTCAGCAAGATGGCGCACCCTCGCGGCATGTGCGGCATGTTTTGAACAATTGCTTTATGAATAGGTGGATTGGCAGGCGAGGACCGATGGAAGGGCCCGCGAGAGAGATAGACTGCGCAGAATTAGCCCTGAAAATATTTAAAATGTTCAAGAAGAATTTCTACGTGTTCGAACTGTGGATGGCAGAACATTTAATTTAATAATTGCATTTGCTTTCTAAAGATGTTTTTCTTTATTTTGTGTTAACAATAAAATTTACAGTTTCTCACTTTCAATTGTCATTTACTCGAAAAATTTCTTATGTAAGATGGCAACATTTTTACACTGGCAGATCGACAATGAAAAGATCTCTCAAAATCCAAAATAAAAATAAGGGGTTGTCATTAAAAATAATAATGGATGACGTCATTACTCAAAAACAAATGACTGAAAGTCGACTTTGATGCAAAAATGTATATTTTTATATATTTACGTATCAAAGAAAATTGACTTGTTCGAGGATTTTTTCCAAAAATATTTAATTTCAGTTTTACCGAATTTATCCGCTTCTTAATTTCCACACTATATACTATAAAACACCAAATCGGACCGATTTCAATAATTGTACAAAACAATTTTTCAATATTCTAAATCCGCAGATACTCTAACAGGAGTTATATTATTGTTACAATTTCTTTATTTAAAAACCGAGAATATCACATAAAATTATATGAAAGTAATTTAAACCAAAGATTAAATCATTGACAGAAATCAAATCATTATTTTTAAATAATTTATTTTATATGCAAACAAGCAAATGTAATTGGCACATCTTTAAATAGAAACTGGCTTAGCCCTTATATAGTTATTTGTTAACTATTCTAAAAAAGGAACACCAAAAATTAAAATATTTCGAGTTAAATTAATAGTAATTGAAGTATGAAATATGTATCTCATCACATTAAACTAAAAAAAAAACATTGGATTATTACAGCAACCACGTATCCTGGCACGTATTGCAAATTTTAATCGTCGATATACAGGGATATTCAATTAAACCATATACTGTTATGTTATCCATTCCGTGAATATTTTAGATTGGTTGAATGGATAGTTAGGCGGAAAAATGTCCGCGTCGTGACCGGCGGAGTCGTCACATAAATCGTTGAGCAATTAATTGAATAATCCGGCTCATTGTTCCCAGATGATAGATCACATCTGATTTATTCGTTTCGACCGGCACACATTTTCCGGGCCATTGAGTGCATGGTTTTGTTTTTTTTTCAGATGCACCGATTGTGGTTTATGTCCATGGTGGATATTGGCAGAGATTAAGCAGAACTCTTACTTCGTATGTGGCGAAAGCTTTCTATAATGAGGGATTTAAGGTGATGGTGGTTGGATACAACTTATGTCCTTCTGTAACTATGGATAAAATTGTGGAGGAAATTGCAAATGCGGTTAGGTTCTGCCTAACGTACGCAAGGAAGATTGGATGCCGGTAAATATTTGAAATAATGTATTTATTACTGAACAATTCTACTTTAGAAAGAAAGCATGAATTTTTTTATCGTCTTGCTGGTTTAAATAAATAAATAAAGATACAAATAATAATTACAATTGCGGTGATCTGCAGAATGGGGAAACCACGTTGGGAAAATTCATGTTTAAATATAATATTTATTTTCAGTTGAATATGTTCTACATTAGTCTAAAATTATAACAAATATAAGTGTGATTTATTTCAGGGATCATACAATAAATTATACAGTACAGAGTATTTACAAAATATTACAATCAAACGAAATATCCAATAATAAATAAACAATACGGAATTTAAATTAAACTTTATGTTATCATATTAATGAAGATATCGGAATTCTGTCAAGTTTATTTTATTCTTTTAAAAAACGTGCCTGAACTTACATATAACATTATTGTCAAATGATAAACAACTGAGATATTGCAATTCATCTAAAATGGAAAAAAAAATACTTTTTGGCTATAACTCGAAAATAAAAGATGATGAATAAATTTAGTTTTCACCAGTGCGTTTTTCTCCGAAAAATAAATCGGGGATGCGCCATAGAAACATTGAATTTTGCCCATCCTGTACATTATATGTATGTAATAATTTATGTGTTTATTAAAACAGAGAATGAAATGCAGCAATAAGTGCACTTTGGCGTAAGCATTTAATAATAATAAAAATGTATTGATTTTAAGAAGCATACGATGCTTTTACATAAGACGGTATAATAATGAATAACTTAAGTGAGATACTATAATCCTCCCCGGAAGGCTATAATAAAGTCAGCCCATTGATTAAAAAAATAAATAAAAATCGTATCAATTAACGCAAAAAAATCAGACTAATATTTAAAAATTAAATAATTTCTTAAACATAAACGCGCAGGCAATATTTTCTATATAAATATGAAACTTCATTTATCATTATCTCAAAATAACCCCTACATTTCAATTAAAACACACTAAAATTAAAAATTTGAAATCAAATAAATAAATAACCTAAAATTCATACAAAAACAAGGTTGCAAAATCTAAAATAAAAGACAAAAAAATCAAATCTTGAAAATACTGGCAAAAAACGAAAATTCGCTCATAACTGTCACTAATCCAGTTTAAAAATCCAAAAAAAATCAAAAACCCGTGCTTAAAAATTAATAATTAAGGTTAAAACATCTAAAATATTTAGTAAAAAAACTAAAATTCGGGCCTGAATATCGAATATGCGGACCAAAAAAAAAGAAGAAATTACAAGTCGAAAATTAAAAATATTGGCCAGAAAATGAAAAATCCTGGTGTGAAAATAAAAAATGTAGACAATAAAAGTAAAAGAAAAGTAATTTGCCATTTTAAGCACAGAAATAAATATTAAGCTCAAAATAAGTTTCCGGCAAGAAACTCGAAAATAATGGCAAAAAATTAAAAACTAAATCAAATTAAAAAAAATATTTTAGCTTAAAAAATCTATATCAAAAGGTAAAAATCAAAAACAGATTAAAAAACTCACAAATACCAACAAAAAACAAAAAATTCGCGCTTTAAAATCAATCATTTAGGTTAAAAATCTAAAATATAGCGTAAAAAATGAAAAATTTACGCCAAAAATTCTGACCTAAATATCAAATATACGGATCAAAAACGAAATTACAGGCCAAAAATACAAAATATTGGCTAGGACATAAAAAATTCTGGTCTAAAAATGAAAAATGCAAACAATTGAAAATTCAAGTAAAGGAAAAATAATTATAACAATTATTTATTTATTCGCAGTTAATAATAATAATATTTGTACATACCGGGTGACCCAGGGATCTGTAAAAGCCCCATAACTTATTTGCTATTTGAGATATCGACTTCTAGTTTTCTTGAACTGGTACCCACACTTATTCTACATATTTTAAAAATATGTATGTTTTTGTACAGGGTGTCCCAATATACATAACAGAACAAAGTTACGTTTTTTTAAATGGAACACCCTATATGTTATACTTTATTTTCAACCGTCTTGAGAAGCTGATAAAAATAGTATAAGATAGTATGGGTCTATTATGGACGGTTAGTTAGTTATGGGCAAATTTGTGGCAAAAACAAGGACACATTGAAAAAATTGCAGAAGCGTTCCCAGCAAAGCTAGCGTCATTTTTATACACTAAAGAATTTTCCACATCATGAAGAATAATACAAATCGGATTTGGTTCTTTTTTATTCATACTGCTATACAGGGTGTCAACATACGCAAAATAATGGATAACTATTTTTTTTCAAATGGAACAACCCATATATCTTGCCATCAATGCATGGAATTTTTAATAAGCTTTCCAATGATATACAATTTGTATAATGAAATATTAAGGATTCTTGAGATTTATCCAAAAAAACATTTTTCTTTTGCCACCTCCTGCTCATTTTTGGATTTTCAGCCAAAACTATGCATTTTCTGAAAAAATAATAAGAGACCAAAGTTGTAGAGCGGAAAATTTTCGATCGATATAGGTCTTTCGACTTTTCCGATAATGCGTGCATTGCCCGCCAGAATGCGCAAAATCGTGACCGTATATGCATTTTAGCGTTTTTCTCAAATTTTTTGTTAATTAATTGCACTATATTTTATTTTCCACGTCCTCTAGCAGAAAAACGGGTAATTATAGAATTATTTAAATGACTTAGATCGATTGAAAATATTCCGCTTTACAACTCTTATTTTTTGCCCAAAATGCATAGTTTTCGCTAAAAATGCAAAAAACCATTGAAAAACGCAAAAATTGATATATACATTTTCAATTTGCATTTTTAGGGAAAACTATGCATTTTTAGGGAAAACTATGCATTTTTGGCAAAAATTACTTCTATTAAGAGTTGTGGAGCGGAACATTTTCAATCGATATGGGCCATTTTAATTTCTCTATAATTTCCAATTTTTCCGCTAGAGAGTACGGAAAATAAAGTATAGTGCAATTTATTAATGAAAAATTTGAAAAGAAAACGCTAAAATGCATATACAGACACGATTTTGCGCGCTCTGGCGAGCAATGCACGCATTATCTTAAAAGTTGAAAGACCTATGTCGATCGGAAATTTTTCGTTCTACAACTTTGGTCTCTTATAATTTTTCTTGAAAATGCATAATTTTGGCTGAAAATTCAAAAATCTGCAGAAGGTGACAAAACAAATATGTTTTTATTGATAAATCTCAAGAATCCTTAATATTTTGGTATACAAACTGCATATCATTAGAAAGCTTATTAAAAATGCCATAGATTGGTGGCAACGTATATAGGGTGTTCCATTTGAAAAAAAAATAGTTATCCATTGTTTTGTGTATGTTGACACCCTGTATAGCACTATGAATAAAAGAGAACCAAAGCCGATGTGTATTATTCTTTATGACGTGGGAAATTTTCTAGTGTATAAATAATGATGCTATCTTTTCTAGAAACGCTTCTGCAATGTTTTCAATGTGTACATGTTTTTGCCACAAATTTGCCCATACTTATACTATTTTTATCAGCTTCTCAAGAGGGTTGAAAATAAAGTATAAAATATAGAGTCTTTAAAAAAAACATAACTTTGTTCAGTTATGTATATTGGGACACCCGGTACAAAAACATACATATTTTAAAAATATGTAGAATAAGTGTGGGTACCAGTTCAAGAAAACTAGAAGTCGATATCTCAAATAGCAAATAAGTTATGTGGCTTTTACAGATCCCTGGGTCACCCGGTATATCATAAAAGAAAGTAAAGTATAAACTTATCTACTAAGTAAATTCAAAAAAACGCTATATTTCGTTTTTTTAAATTTATTTATTGCTTTCTGCAACAAGTAAGGTTGTTTCTAATTTATTTATTATCTACTAAGATAAAAATAAAATACATATGACAAAACAGATTTCAAAATATCTATATCTAAAATAAAGTAAGATCAGAAACTCGGAAATAATAGCAAAAGAAAAATCTAAAAAATATGACAAAATTTATACCAAAAATCGAAAATTCGGGGTTAAAAATAAAAAATCCAGATTAAAAAATCGTAAAAAAATCAAGAATTTAGACTATTAAAATCGAAAATACAGGTAAAAAATCTAAAATTTAGACAAAAACATAAACCTCAACAATCGTGGGCAAAAAAATCGAAAAATTCAACGAACAAATCGAAAATTGTGGCCAAAATAACGAATATTAACGAATTTAGGCTAAGATTCAGGAATTATAATAATAATAGATTTATTAACGGAATTACGGAGTATTATTATAATTAAATAAATATTATACGGAGAAACTTCGTTTATTATTTGTTTAAAAATAAACATATTTTACAAATGTAGTAAGAAAACAAAATTTGTAGAAATAAGGTAATTTACAAATAAAACAAATCACACCAAAACTCATATAAATTACAATAACGAACAGAACATGTTAAATAAATATAAACAAAATCAAACAAAATTTGAAGAAAAGTAGGGCCAAAGATCTAAAATATTGGCCAAACAATCAAAAATCCTGTTCTAAAAATAAAAAATGTAGGAAAGAAATTATAAATTCAAGTAAAGGAAAATAATTTGTCGTTTTCAACCCGGAAACAATAGTAAAAAAATCTAAAATATAGGATAAAATAAGACTAAAAATAAAAAAAATATGAATAAAAATCATAAATTTATGAAAAATCCGGCCAAAATTAGGACAGATAAAAAGATAAAAAAAATTTAGACCATTGCAATCGAAAATACAGGTCAAAAATCTAAAATACAAGCAAACAAAATAAAACTCAACAATCGTGGCTAAAAAACGAAATTACAGCCCAAAAATTAAAAATATCGGCCAGAAAATTAAAAATCCTCGACTAAAAATTAAGACAATTTTTTTTAAACCTCTAAGTAAGTTTCCGGCGAGAAAATCGCAGCGGAAAAATATCTAAAATATAAAACAAAATTTAGACCAAGAATCGAACATTCTGGGCTAAAAATCAAAAATATAGATTAAAGGAAAGTGGCTGTATACTACTCACCCGATTCGAACGATTCAAGAATCTATTGGGTAAGGTTTATAAGGCATTTGATCTTGACATATTTTTCTGGAAGTAATGAGAGTACTTTGTTATCTTCCAAAAAGGCCGCTAGTTATATGTATGGTACTTGTTGTAGAATGTACGAGAAGATAGGGTTGAGATAAGTCGATAATTCCTAAAATCTTTGCAATCCAAAGTAAACAGTAAAAACGTTATACGATTGAGTTTTTGGCTCAGCTCATATTCATGTTCTTTCCAGTTTAGTTTAATGTCCAGAGTAAGTCTAAAAATTTGCAAAAACCATTTTCTTCATTGTTAGAGTTTAAAGAAGGCTTATAATTTTTGGTAGTTTCAAAGAGAGCTTGATAAAATTGACCGAATAATAGTTATTTATGGAACAAGTGAGTAAAGTAGAACTTTTGCTTTACTCTCGAGTTTCATTCATTCATACGTTTTTTCTACGTCCGTAACTTTAAATAAATTCGATAAAACCAATTATTATATATTTTTTATAATAATACTTTTTTTAAATCAAGAAAATAATAATCATCAAGGTTTCTTAATCGGAAACGAATGTTTGACATTTATCGGCGGAACTCGCGGCGTTTGCGAAGCGTTCATGACACACTTTGCGCAAACAATTTTATAGTTGCGTAAAAAATGAACCGCTACGGCACTTTTTTTCATGTTCTTCGTAATCACAAAAAGTGCCATAACGGTTCATTTAAAAAAAAAATCCTCAAAAATGAAAAAGTAATTAATTTTTTGATCGTCGATTCTGATTCGACACTCAATTCTGCATAGAATTTTTTTTATTTTACATTTTTCCGATTAGTAGAAGTCATGGAAATTTGTAAGCAAAATAGGGGAAGCGAGCTCTTGTACGGACTATTTTCACTCTCCTGAAAATGTTACTTTTAAGTTTAGGTACACTTTCTTTCAAAACTATAAACTATACTGACATATACTGATATATATATATACCGGGTGTGGCACTTAAGACGCCTCGGACCATAGCTCCTTTACGATAAAAGCTATCGAAAAAAATCTAAGAACAAAGTGGTGCATAGTTACCGTCGCTATATTTTAAAAATATTTCTAATCATCAGTGGCGTGCCGTACTCCAGTGGCGTACCAAACTTATGTTTTTTTAAATGGAATGCCCTATTTTTTATTGCAGATTTGGAAAGTGCTCGACGAGTACTTATTTTTTTATCTAACATGTTATACTCTTCACTTTAGCGGTTTCGCTGTTATAACCCCTTCTTTCAAAATTGCGCCCCATTTTTGAGATTTTTTTGTAGAGAAACTAATTGACGCCGGCGTTTTTGAATTGAGGTACAGGTTAAGACCTCGTATACCTTCACATAATTTTTTTTCGGGTAATTTATGGCAAAAAAATGATTTTTGATTGATCTTCGCATGTTGTCATTTTTTCCGAAAATTTCAAATGGCACCCCCCTAAAAAAATTACGGCGTTGTACAGCCAAAACTCTAAATTTTTCATTGGTGTAAAAAAAATTACATATTGCATAACAAAATTTCGGAGAAAAAAGGAATTTCATCGCAAATGTCGGGAAACGTTTTCCGTTCCCAAGTGTGCCATGAGAAAACAAAAGATTGGTAATTGTCAAAGTACCAAAACAAATACACAAATACGGTCAACATAATAGTATGTACCTATTTATTCAACATGATATGAAAAATGCAGATAAAGAAAATTTAACAACTTAAACTAAATGTTCGAAATGACGACCTTCCTGCTGGAGGCATAACCGCAACTTCTGGTGATATACCGCAGTTCATTATTTTCGGTAATAACTGCCTTCTTTCTAACTCTCCTTGGCCGTTTCACACTTCCCGTAGTAGTAAATCTCTCCAACACTTTTTGAAACGCACGTTCATTTGGATGTGCCCTGTGCGGATATCTCGCAGCGTACACTCGTGATGCCAAGAAACAATTCTTGTTACATTCTCCAAGAATAAATATCATGTCAACCATTTCCTCTTGAGTTCGGAACATTTTTAGAACGTTTATCAAAAATGACTTATGGCTGCTACTGACGTCTAATAATTTACTTTGACAATTACCAATCTTTTGTTTTCTCATGGCACACTTGGGAACGGTGTTTCCCGACATTTGCGATGAAATTCCTTTTTTCTCCGAAATTTTGTTATGCAATATGTAATTTTTTTTACACCAATGAAAAATTTAGAGTTTTGGCTGTACAACGCTGTAATTTTTTTAGGGGGGTGCCATTTGAAATTTTCGGAAAAAATGACAACATGCGAAGATCAATCAAAAATCATTTTTTTGCCATAAATTACCCGAAAAAAAATTATGTGAAGGTATACGAGGTCTTAACCTGTACCTCAATTCAAAATTTAGGCGCCGGCGTCAATTAGTTTCTCTACAAAAAAATCTCAAAAATGGGGCGCAATTTTGAAAGAAGGGGTTATAACAGCGAAACCGCTAAAGTGAAGGGTATAACATGTAAGATAAAAAAATAAGTACTCGTCGAGCACTTTCCAAATCTGCAATAAAAAATAGGGCATTCCATTTAAAAAAACATAAGTTTGGTACGCCACTGGAGTACGACACGCCACTGATGATTAGAAATATTTTTAAAACATAGCGACGGTAACTATGCATCACTTTGTTTTTAGATTTTTTTCGATAGCTTTTATCGTAAAGGAGCTATGGTCCGAGGCGTCTTAAGTGCCACACCCGGTATATATATATATATATATATATATATATATATATATATATATATATATATATAACTGTTGATATCAACACGATTTTTGTTTTGTTCTAAAGGTGGTATCGTTACCCACCAATATGGCTGAGATTATTTCCATATGTTAATGGCGGGTTTTTTTTTTTTAATATAAATAACTCGAAAACATTTTCATGTTAGTTTTTTATGTCACAATTCTAAATCCAATTATTTTTTTTAATTCCTCTGCTATAAATGCTTTTATTGGAGGTAAGAAGATGTTTGCAAAATTTCAGCGAAATCGGTCCAGTAGTTTTCTAGAAAAGTGTACCTAAGAATCAAGTTTTTCTAACAGAAAACGGCCTTAATACACTATTGAAATCGCAAAAATAAAAATAATCTAATTTATAATGTGGATAAAGAGTATGTATTTAAGTTCATGCATGTAATAATAAATACAAATATAATACAGACGAATATTTCAAACTGCACAAATCACCAACTTGAAAGTATTTAATTTAGCATTAAAGGAATTCAGTGTGGGCCTTGTCCTGTTTTTTTAGCCAGATTTTTTTTTGATATCTAGGCCTACTATTTAAAAACTGAAGCTATATATCATTGTGCTTATACGCAATGACGCATTAGAAGTTTAATGTCATAGTTATAAATCACTAAAAATAGGAAAGTTATATCACTCTTTCTATACTTCTTCTTTGCCCTGTATAACGAATTGCTTGAAATAATTTATTTGTTTAATAAATAAACAGGATTTTTACCAATAACGTTTTTCTTTAATTTCAGGTCTGTTGCGCTTGGAGGACATTCGGCAGGCGCGCATTTAATAGCCACAGTCTTCATGCACAGTTTTGAGAAATATGAAGTTGATGACCAAAACTTAGTAAAAGCTGTATTTCTTTTATCGGGAGTTTACGACTTATTACCAGCAATTCATATCCCAACGAGCAAGCCATTAAAATTAAATGAAGAATTAGCGACTAGTATCAGCCCCATGTTGAATCTAATTAAATCCAAGAATAAGTCGGTACAGTTCAAAATATTTGTTGGAATTAAGGAAATGGTAGACGTAAAAAGACAATCCCAGGAATATCACAAAAAATTGGTCGAATCTGGTTATATTAGTGAATTATTTATTTTAGAAGATACAGATCACCTTAACATAGCCAGAAAATTGATTAATACTGATTATGTAGTTGTTCAAGAAATAAAAAAGTTACTAATGTAAACTATAAAATAGTTTAATTTTTCCTGCTCGGGTATTTGTATAAAAATCTAATCTTTTTAACATGCATTTCAAATTACAGCATTGTTATAATATTTGTTGTTGTAATAGTTGTTCTTATCTAGAAACTGACTTTTTGAATGGAAATGCGGTTTCCGGCACGTGATACACATTGGTTTTCGTGCGGAGTATGTACCGCGTGGCGTTAATTTGATGTTTTTATAGGCTAAAACAGTTGTAAGGAATCCGATACGAATAGCATTAACATATCATGGCTAACTTGATAAGTTTGGGATATTTTGTGCGTTATTTTAATTTTAGACTATTTTAAAATACGCCCTTTTCTCAATAACTGTAAGATATGCACAAAACTGTTAAATAGTTATATGTGTGGTCTTCCTCTCAGAATTCATCGGCGTGCTTATTTTTTTATTTTGAGTTTTAACTTAAAGGGGAATATCAGTGTGACAGGCTGAAAAATAAGTTTTTTTTTAAACGGCTCTATCAAATTATTTGAAATTTAGTGTATTAATTATTCAAATAATGAAGCATGGAAGGAATTTTTATTTTTTATTTTTACTACATTTTATTAAGTGGAAGAGCGGTCGCAACATGGCGTCTCAAAAAAAGACTCCCAGACGGTTGACAACATAAGTGCCACAACAAGCATCTGAAATAAAAAATTCAAAAAGATTATTAAATTATAATAGTATAGCTATCGCAGAATCAAAGGAAATTTAAAAATTTTGATTAGAACAAAAACGGCGGCCATTTGAAAAAAAAACGAATTTTACACAAAAATTTTACGGTAAATTGTTAATAAAAAAACTCTACGATGCGACGACAGCGCAGTTTTTTTAAGAGAAACCATTATGAATGAAGTCGATTGGACAAAATTTAACAAAGTTATGCTGTTAACCAGGTCAAAAAACATGGTTTCGAAAAAAAACGCGTTTAAAGTTTTGAGAGGATAAAATTGAATGATGTAACTTAAATATTAATATAAAACAAGTTCTTGTCGAGTCTGCTATCTATGGACCATACAGAAGCTCTTTTGCGTCCAGCAATATCATATCCTCATCCTGAAGTCGGTTTATAGCATTCAAGCGTTCCTCGTAGGTGTTTACTGAGGGCCTCTGTAAAGAGTCTAAAATTGGGAATTTTAAAGAGAGATACCCTCTTCAAGCGGGCGGCATAATGGAAGAAAAAAAACCACAATTTATGGCGTGTTGTTGAGGGTGTTTAAGGCGACCAGTACATTTAGTCTACCAAAGCAGGCCGCCGGGGAGGGTTTGCGGTTGTAATAATCATCATAAAAATGTCAGCACCCGACACCCGATATTTTGCCGGCACGTGCGGAACCGTTTTTTGTCTTCAAAACCTCAGTGCAATTTATAGATTAATAAACTGTATAGTCTTTGTAAATGAATTTTGTTAATTTCAAATGTTTCGGATAGATTTTTTCAATATCAACCGTTTCTTGTTTATGTTTTTTCTTTACTTTTAATTGCTGTTCTACAAAAAGAAATATCTCTGTATTGTATTTTATTTGATTTCGGTTTCTGTCAATACATTTCTTTGAAAACTCTTTTGGACATGCCATGATATTACTTACTTACTATACTTTATCTTTGTAGGTATTTTCTTTACTTTCTCCGTTACAAAGTACGAGAAAGTATTGTGATCGTGAATATGTTTTTAAATTTTAAGTCGTTCAAATGCCAAATAGGTGGTGTCTTGGAATTTTTGAAATTAAAACCCCTTTTAGCTATTATTGTAATGTTTTTACAAATTTAGAAAAAAACGTTGTTAATACGTATATTTAAACAAAAGGCATGTTGTTTAAACTGATTTTTCACGCATAATTACTTGTCAGATAATATAATAATTTAATTTAAATTATTTCTTACAATTGATAACCTTATTAAATTAAATTACCGAGTAACAGCAATTACATCCTATGGTTTTTTTTCCTTATATTTAAAGAGAATTCATATTGGCGATCCCCTTTCGTCGTATTGTGCTCTTGGCCCTACCCAAGACCAGAACTACCTGCACTGGTAGCCCGTAAAGTATCAAATGTCGTCGGCTGGCACGTGTCGGTTATAAATTTCAATTTCTTCACGGTTTGGTCTTGAAAAGGATCACTAATGGTTGGTAGTAAACAAACCGCAAGTTGGACCCTTTGTTGCTGCCGCTGTGGCAAGAATGTCCTAGTCGCTTTTGGGACCAATTTTTGATTTAAAAGTAAATTACAATATGCTATACTGACTTTCATTTCTCGATTACCGACATATATTATGAAGAATATTGTACTCTTTTACCACGTGACATTTATAAGCCAATACGGTTATCAAATTCAGTGGCGGCTCGTGGAACATTTTGATGATAGAACCACTTAGCATATAATATACTTTTTGAGAAAAAAAAGCCGATTACTGTTGCAAAATTATTCAGTAAATTACAACTGACAACACATGTGATTCTACATTTCCGTAAAAATTAGAAATGCATTGTTTCTAAATTTTAAAATATTTCAATGTGAACGAAGATGAAATTTAAAAAAAATTGCAACAAATTTGTCGACGCGAAAAAAACTCAAAAACCCCATCACTGGTTTTTAAGATTTAAAGTTTCACTTCTTCCGAGTGAAAAAAAAAATATAAAAACAAGTGCAACACACTTAAAACTCTCTAAATTTACTAAAAATACATTAATCATAATAAGCCTCTAAAAAACCCATAATATCCCAACACAAGTTTTCAAGATAACCGAATTTTCAGATTTACTCAAAATACATTAATCTTAATAAACCTCCAAAAAACTCAAAATACCCCAAAATATCACTGGTTTTCAAGATAACAACACAAAACACAATTCTGGAAGAATTTTTCAAATCTGCTAATTTGTTCAAGAGATATATTCTCAAATAAATTCAATGCAATTTTTCTCGTCTCATGAAACTTTCGCAGGCTTCATTTTAAGATTTAAAACGACAAATCAGTGTTAGAATTAATAAAAAAAATCTTGTTTCATTTGAAATTAGAGGTAGTGCCATGGCTCCTTGGCTCTGAGCCGCCCCTCATCAAATTATTGATGTTTGATCATGCATCAAATATTTCCAGGATCATTTTTTGCATTGCAATCGGTCCTCGTCTTTGACTCGTGGCGATTGTGAATGCAAAAATGTTCTCAAAAAATGATATTTTCATACAATATTTAACGCATTAAGGATATTACGCACAAAATTCATAATTGCTCTATTAAATGTTTTCAAAAAAATCTTTTGGATTAGTTGATGATTGTGTATTTTTTGGCCTGCTGAAAATATCGTGACGTCACTGGTGTTTGACGTATGATATCATAGGCAATTTAAAAAAAAATGCAACGTTTGTAGAGCTCTTAGTTATCTTTAGTCACATTTTTTTTTAAATACGTATCATTTAATCTAAAAACAATTTGTTTACTTTGCTACTTTTGTAGAGCTTGTTGGAATGATCATAAAATTTCGCACAAAATTCATAATTTGGATTATTTAATATACGATTTTGAAAAAGCTGGAGAAGACAATGAAGTTTTAAATGTTTTATTTTTACAACCTTACATAATACTGCATTAATTAAAAATAAGCCAATTCCAAATTTATTGATTTATTTAATATTTGACATGTTAACAAGTTTAACACTTAAATTAAAAGGTCTTTACTTCTCTTAAAATTAACTAAATATGGTGCATTTGACTGAACGAGAAAGAATAGAGGTATGAATGATGATGGAATATGGCGATAGGCTAAGAACTTATGAGGAAGCATGCGATTTGTTCAATCAAAAACACCCCGCAAGAGTTACAATTTCAAGATCCGCAGTAAGAGCTCTACAAAAGTTGCCAAATATAAAAAAAAGAATTCCATTTACAAAAATTGCCGATGACATCACACGTCAAACACTAGTGATATCACAATATTTTTGAGCACGCCGTAACGTGTGCAATGATGAACAAAAATCGACCTATCCGTGCGATTCTTTTAAAAACACTTAATAGTGCAATTAACTTTATCACCACTCTGTATATAAATATTTATATTTACAATATAAAGTAGTGTTTACTAATAATTACTAATTAATTAATAAAAAAATTAGTCAGTATTACGATTATTAAAACTATTGCATGTACACTTTTCATTTGTGTTGCAGGTAATTAGACCCAACCCTCCTTCATTCATAAATTTCCCTTTTGTGGTATTCTCGAAATTCGATATGGATAAGTGGTGATTAGCACCCTGGGGTTCTCTGGGGTGGGCCGCCGGAGGGTTTGGAGACAAATTCTTACGGTCCTATCTCGCGGAGAGTTGGGCCAATCAAGGCACTCGAAAAACTTCACCCCCAACAATTGAAGTCGGTACCAAAGGTGATAAAAACGGCTTGCTGCACTCAGTCCAAGAATCATTCTCAATTGATAATTCTAATCGTAAAATTGTAATGTTGTAAAATAGTGTAAGTAAAAGTTGATTATTTGTTTTATCAGTATCTATTTCATATTATTATTCTTAATATAATAAACTGACAATTCGTAAATATTAAAACAATGAATTATCATCTCTGAAACTTATTAGACTAAAAAAACGCAGACAGAATTAGAATTAGTGATTTGTTCAGTGCAATGTAGGGTTGTGTGGTAAAATTAAAATTTTCCGATAAGATATTATTTTCGATGACTTTATTTTTCTGCCATTAGTGGTTACGCTACGTTGCATAAATATTTTCAAGTTTATAATTTATCTTCATCAAAACAAACATATTTATGGTTTACACCACATACTTATATGATAGCATATCTGTTATTACATATAAGGGAAAGGGTATATAAAGGGGACTTAATTCAAATTTTACCAGAACTACAATTCAACACCTACATCATGAAACTTGCATTATCTGTAGTGTTCCTGTGTTTAGGAATTTCCTTTGCAGAGAGAATAAGTAAGTTTTTTTTCGTCCCATGTATTCTAGTGATTATAAGAAAAAACAAATTACATTTCAGAAATTCATACTCAAAGTTCGCCCTCAACAAAAGATTACAGTTTCTTTCCATTACGGACGAACTATTTGGAATTTATTGTTAACACGACCGTTTACATGAGTGTAGTATTATCTGCTGAATATGGGCTATACGCTCCTTACTACGAAATTGTTTTCGGTGGATTTTCAAATACTAGAGATTATATTCGTAAAGATAATCAAGGATCAAATTTATCGGCCGAGTATAGAGGTGACACAGTTTTGAAAAATAAGTTTCAGAAAATTTGGATTTCTATCAATGATACGGAAGAGAGTATATCTGCAGGTAAAATGAATGGAAGGGCGATCTTATATTTCCAAGATGTGAATTATATGAAGATGTCTTATTTTGGAATCGCCACTGGGTTTGGTGGAATCGGTGATTGGAATTTCGATTATAAAATGTTGGTTCCTGATAATATCTAGTGATTTATAATATAATAGATTATATAATGTTATTGGCTTCCAATTATGACTAATTTGTATTTAAAACCGAATTTAGTTTACATTTTTTGCAAATAAATACATGTGGAAATTTGATTAAATTGTTCTCTTACAGTTATTAAATTCTCAATATAAACATTTCGAGCTTGTTGTAATTGGCCCGTATTCATATATCTCATTTAGATTCGCCTTTAACTAGATGACGGATAAATGCGAGAATAATATGACAACGTGGCATTTATTTGAGCGAGAAGTAAAACATTCGAAATAAATAGAGCGGAATTATAAGAAAATTTATGTATGTAGCTGATTCAAATTTTTTAATGTGTTTTATGTACGTATTCTCGCAAAATTTCTTCTATTTTCGTTGTATTTATTTTCTGTTTTTTTTTTCAATTTCCCGCCCAAATAAATTATACATTGTCATATTATTCTCGCAGTTTTTCATCATTTAGTTAAAAGCGACTCTAAAGTAAGATATGAATGTGGACCATTGTATTTATAATATTTTGGCAACCTGAAAAATATTCGATCTCACAATTGAAACAAAGGGTGTTAAATTGTGATTAATTTTAAATACAGGGATAGAATAGTTTCCTGATTTTTTTTAGAATGGCAAAAGCATTGTCGGTTTTGATTGATCTCGTAAGTTTGGAGTTTGTAGCAATTGTTATCCAACTTGGAATATGTCCAACCTCAGCACAAGAATGTGTGCTTATTTTGGAATTTAAAGATTTTTACAGAATAGCGAAGCACAAACTGATTAGAGTAAATTTAGAAAGTCTAAAGTTTCTAATCTTTTTAGGCGACTAAAATTTTTGACCTCAGAATTGAACCGCGAAGGTGTAATTATTCCCTAATCTAGGTTAGAGAGATTTGCAATTTTTACTACTAAAAACAAAATATTTTAGCAAATTTAAAAAGTCTGAAGTTAGTTGCATCATTTTTCAATTCCTTAGGTGACTTACAAAATGTCCGATCTCATAATTGAAAGAGATTAAGATCAAAATCTTCGAGAGGAGCCGTTAGCAGTTTTTATGGATTTATGAAGCGCAATCTATTTTTAGTAAATTTTGGAAGTTGATTCCAATTGTTTTTGAAATTTTTTGGTGACTTGAAAATACCCAAAATTTAAAAGTACAGTGTTTTAAGAGTGACTTTTGTAAAACTTAGTAGAGGCAGTGTTAACAAATTTTTATAGAATTATAAAGTACGGAATATTTAAAGTATGTTTCGAGCTTTATTATCTCCGTTACAAAGTAAGGGAAACTATTGTAAAAAAATGAAAAATGACAAAAATTATTGTTTAACGAAAAATATCTGGTTTGAGGTCCCTAGAAGTGATTCTAGAAAAAAAAACATTGTGTCTGTGTGTGTGTGTGTCTGTCTGGCTGTGCGCGCTGTATCTCAAAAAGTAATAGAGCAATCGATAAGAAACTTTGAACATAAGTCCTGTTTGATAATCTGAAGAACTGAAAAGCTTTTGGTAAAATTTCGTAGACCGGAAGTGAGTGTTTACCTTAACTGTTTTTTGTTTTTTTCCAATATTTTTTTAAATATAAAAAATATCACAAACATATTTAAATGAATATTAAAGACAACATATTTTGTTTGAAAATATTTTTCATAAAATCATTGTTATTCGAGAAAAAAATGTATTTTTTTTTCAGTTTTGGTTTATAATTATGAAACGATAATAGTTACAGCAAATTTATGTTAATAACAATTGCAGAAAATGCCAAAATGAACAACTTATAAAAAAATATTTTTTTTTCGAAATCGCTTTAGTTTTTGAGTAAACTGACCATTAGAATTTAAGTATAATTTGTCACTTTCATCTTTTATAATTTTGACGTTTTAAACGTCAGTTTCATCCGAGTCTACAAAACGCTCGATGTACATTTGAAATATGATTTAAATTGAAAATAAACCATGAAAGCGTAAATATAAATGATACTATCAAGTCGGAGAAAGTAACATGATGGCCACATCACCATTTTTTAATTTAGAAATTATCGAGTGAATTGAGTTGGAAATGGATGAACCGGGGCTGGAGGTTGTTGTTTGTGGAAAACTTTGTAATAAGGTGTTAAGCTATTTTGTTCAACTCTTTAAATGCTATGAATTTATCACGATATGGATTGGGTGTGAAAGGTGCACTTAAACTGGAGTTTGGAGAAAAATTAAATGTCGGGTGTGTATAAATTGGCGGATCTACACGTGACGATATTCTTCCAAAAATTCTAAGCAGCTTATCTTCATTCTAAAATGCAGTGGCGGCTCGTGGAACATGTTGATGGTAGAGCCGAGATGGTACATCCCCTTTTTTTGAAGAAAGAAAGAACCATTTATTTTGGTAGACCAATCGAATATTTGGCCAAAAAATCAAAAATTTGGAACAAAACAGCCTAAGATCTAAAATATTTGCAAAAAAATCAAAAATCCTGGTTTAAAAATAAAAATGCAGACGAAAAAAAAATTGGCAAAAAAACCCAGTCAAAAGGAAAATAATGTGCCATTTTCAGCCCCAAAAATAACTCTTTTTAGCTTAAAATAAGTTCCAACGAGAAATTCGAAAATAAGAGCAAAAATAAAGATTTAAAAAAAAATCGCACAATAAAATCAATAATTCAAGTTAACAAAATCTAAAATATGGGACAAAAAAATAAAAAACAAGACCAAAAATCTAAAATTCATGAACAAAAATCAAAGTGGTAGACCAAAAAATCAAAAGATTTGGTAGACCAAAGTCGAAATAAAGAAAATTTCGGCCAAAAGACCTAAAATTGAAACCAAAACAATCGAAAATACAAAATATAGGCCACAAAAGTAGGGTCTGAAAAGGTGAATATTTAGACAAAACATCGAAAACTCGGATGTAAAGATAAAAAATGCAGACAAAAAATCGAAAATTTCTACAAACCAATCGAATTTTTTCGTCGAAATAAGATATATTTAGACCAAAAAAATAAAGAAATCTACAATATAGCCTAAAACGGTAAAAAATTAGTCAACACATCGAAAACGAGCGTAAAGATAAAAATTTCAGACAAAAAATAAATCGAAAATTTCTACAAACCAATCGAATATAAAGAAAAATGAAAAGAATTAGAACAAAAAAATCGAAAATATAGAAATCTAAAATATGGTCCAAAGAATCAAGAATACTGAACTAAAAATAAAAAACGCAGACAAAATATTACAAACTTAGGTAGAAGTATAATAATTTGCCAAAAATTAGTTTCTGAGCAGAAATTCGAAAATAATAGCCAAAAAATAAAAACATTCAGGAAATGAAATCAATAATCTAAGTTAAAAAATCTAAAATATAGGATAAAAAATAGACAAAAAATCTAAAATATACGATACAAAATTTAGACCAAATATCTAAAATTCTTGCATAAGGATAAAAAAATTTTAACAGACAAATAAAGAAAATTTTAGGGCAAAAGATAAAAGAAAATAAAAATCTACAATGTTGGCCAAAAAGTCGAAAATTTAGACAAAACATCGAAAACTCGAGCGTAAAGATAATAATAATGTTTATTGTTGTTAAATACCTTAAATGTTTACAAAAGTCAACATTAATGAGATAAAATAAAATAAAATACAATAAAATATAATAGCAAATAAATTAATAGCAAATGTACAGGCTAAAAGCACACTTAATAAATGCAGACTAAACGAAAAAATCAAAAATGCGGACCGAAAAAATCGAAAATTTTGACAGTAAAATCGAAAAATTAGGTGAAAATAAAGAAAAATTTAGGCCAAGACTAAAAAAAATAATTTGTAATATTGGCCAGAAAGTCGAAAATTACATTACATAGAAAATTCTGTTCTAAAGATAATAAATGCAGGCTAAAAAATTGAAAATTTCAACAAATAAAACTCAAAAATACCGGAAAAAAAATCTCGCATATAAATCAATAATTCAGGTTATAGATATTTTAATCAAAATCAAATCAAAAATTTGGAACTAGAATTAAAATTTCGGCCTGAAAAATAAAAAATGCAGACCAAATATTCAAAAATTTAAGCAATTAAATCGAAAATGTAGGTCAAAATAAAGAATATTTAGATCTCAAAAATTTAGACCAAAAAAAATCGAAAATATAAAAATTTTTGGCCAAAAATATCGAAAATACAGGTCAAAAATTTAAAAATTCACCCGGAAAAATAAAAAATTCGGACCAGTCGAAAATTTTACGAATTAAATCGAAAACTTAGGTCAAAATAAATAATGTTTGGGCCAAATAACCAAAAATTTATATAAAAAAATCGAATATACTGGTCAAAAATCTAAAAATTAAAAATTCGTCTCGAAAAATCTAAAATACGGACCAAAAAAAATTGAAAATTTTAACAATTAAAACGAAAATTTATGTCAAAATAAAGAATATTTAGGTGAAACGATATAAAATTTGGACCCAAAAGAATAGAAAATATAGGAAATACAGGTAAAAAATTTGAAAATTGGCCGGGAAAAATAAAATACTGCGGGCCAAATAGTCGAAAATTTAAACAATTAAATCACAAATGTAGGTCAAAATGAAAGATATTTAGGACAAAATATAAAATTCTGTGACCAAAAATATCGAAAATAGAGGTCAATAATTTAAAATCTAAAAATTCTCTGGGAAAAATAAAAAATGCGGACCAAATAGTCCAAAATTTTACCAATTAAATCGAAAATTTATGTCAAAATAATTCATGTTTGGGCCAAATAATGAAAAATTTAGACAAAAAATGAATATACGGGTCAAAAATCTAAAAATTGAAAATTCGTCTCGAAAAATCCAAATTACGGACCAAAAAAATCGAAAATTTTAACAATTAAAACGAAAATTTATGTCAAAATAGAAAATATTAGGTCAAAAGATCAAAAATTTAGACATAAAAGAATACAAAATATAGGCCAAAAATCTAAAACATACAAATTTGGTGGGAAAATAAAAAATGCGGGCCAAATAGTCGAAAATTTAAACAATTAAATCACAAATGTAGGTCAAAATGAAAGATATTTCGGACAAAAGATAAAATTCTGTGACCAAAAATATCGAAAATAGAGGTCAAAAATTTAAAATTTAAAAATTCTTCGGGAAAAATAAAAAATGCGGGCCAAATAGTCGAAAATTTAAACAATTAGATCACAAATTTAGGTCAAAATTAAGCATATTTAGGACAAAATATAAAATGCTGTGACCAAAAATATCGAAAATAGAGATCAAAAATTTAAAATTTAAAAATTCGCCGGGAAAAATAAAAAAATGCGGACCAAAGAGTCCAAAATTTAAACAATTAAATCGAAAATTTATGTCAAAATAAAGAATATTTAGGCCAAATGATGAAAAATTTAGACAAAAAAATCGAAAATACAGGCTTAATAATAAAAAATGTAGAATATTATAGTAAGAAAATGGTTTAAATTAGTCTCAAAAATCACTTCAAAGTAATTTTCAATTTTTTTTTTAATAGCAAAACATTTTTTGTATTTTTGCTTTAATTGTTCAAAAATGAGAAACTAATTTGAAAAAGAATTCAAATAAAACCATTAACTTTGTTGGGATCACCTTATTGTTTCACCTTTTGTGCCGGCAGTTTCGACAACTTTTGATTTATTAGATACATTTTGAATAATTTAAATAAAACAATTCATTTGGTTAGTATGACTCTCAGTAGCGGCTCGTGGAACATGTTGATGGTACTTATACAATATGGGGAGGCCAACGCCTCTTTTTTTGAACTCGGGTGAATTCTTCACCCTCGCGGCAATGGCCAACTTTCTCACTCGTTTAATAATATACTATTGTCGATTTGATTTTTTTTCAAGGCACACTACATTTATTACCTAAAAAATCATGTGAGCAATATTTATTGTTATCTTTTTCTGGCATAAATATTAACTTAAAACCAACTTAACGGGCATAATTGAATTCAGAAAAACAATGTCTAATATTATAAAATTAGAAAAGTATATGCAGCCGTTTAAAAATTAAAATGTGACTATCATTTGGTAATGAAGTTGATTTTGAAAAAAAACAAAAAAACCGTCATTTTATAGTATTTAAACAGCCGTTGACTTTTTTTTGAGTTCATTCAAACCGGTCAATAAATAAAAGAGTTATGGCGTTGTGCGTTTATTATCGAACACACATGTTTTGTATACATCTACATATTAATTTTTATTATAAATTTATAATATAGGCAGTAAATTTTAAAAAACCTATTATTTAAAAAAATGTATGCATTATTTAGACCCTAAAATTTTATTTTGTAATGTAGTTAGCCATTCAATATTATTGATATTTTTGGTGTCTTTTTGAAACTCCCTAAGAGAAAATCAAAATAGCCATAACAAATTCCACATTATTCTTGAATGCACTTAAGTAGATAATATATGTAATCCGATTTTGAAGAGCATTATTTAAACACAAAACTGCGTAACATACGATAGGGATGACGATAATGAAGACAAATAGATCTAGATTATTGCACAACAAGAAGTGCAGCGTATGGTCCTGCAGTCGAGGGCATTAATTGCCCTCCAGCGATGGATAACAATCTCTCGCTCTAAGTTAGTGTGTCTGATCAATATGACCTAATGGCATGATCTCGCCCACGAAGCACCGACCTTATATAGAATTCTGAAACGGTACAATGGGAAGTTGATGATATAACTGAACACGATATTGAGTGTCACTTCCTAGTTGCAAAAACTTCACAAGTGTGCACGATTGTTCACGTTGCTTATGGTTTATGAGTTTTTATATATTTATTAATTTCGATTAATTCGTTTTTGCCAGTTTATCCTAATTTATACACAGTGAATACATTCTTATTAAACGTTTTTATGTTTTTTTGTATGAATTAATGAAAAGTACTATTTTGAGAAAATTTTCCAATTCGAAATTTCTGTGTGTGTCTGGCTTTAGGTACCGTATTTTGAAACTTATTTAGATTTTTAAACCTTAAACTTAAGTGTTTTTCGAAAGTGGGATGTTTCAGCTTTCTCGATTTTTTTTAAATACGGTAAATATTACAACATTTAAATAAAAAAAAAACACTTTTTATCAATAAATATTTTTCGTATAATCGTTGATTATAGAAACAGAAAAATGTGTAATTGTTGGTCTACAGTTATTTATGTAATAGCGGTGTACCTTGATTTTACTACTAAAAGTAAGGCCACTCCAGAACTTTAAAGAAACCATTTTTATCAGTTAATATGTTCCGTTGCTCGTTGGTTAACGGCTAACTTTAATGTACCCAAATGTATCAAAAATCGTTCATTAATGACCCCTATTAATGCACGATGTTTCATTAATAAACGATTTTTCATTAATGAACGATTTCTAGGGCCGCGGTGGTATAGTGGGTAGAGGTCCGGCCTCTAGACCCCGCAGGTGCGGATTCGAGTCCCGTCCGGGAGGTCACTTTTTTTACTTTTTTAACACGAAAAATGGCCGTGCGGGTCCCTGGATATATTTAGTCTTTGTCCTCATTTCACTTAAATGAATTATTAAATATTATACATCGGTTGTGGCTGAATGACCTAGTTGGCTAAGCCAATTCCCTATCATCCTCGATTGCCTAACTCGAATTCCTATCAATCATATTTCCTAAAAAAGAACGATTTCTAGTTAAGCATTAAATAACTAATTCATGAGTGGCTAATTACTCATAATTACTGGAAATGTAACTGATAATAGCGAGAAAACGATCTTTAATTTGTTTCACATATAAATGCAAAAGTATATCAATTCTCTGCGCTAGAAACAAATTAGCGGTGAACCGCCTTCGATTTTGTTATACAATAATGTCAAAGTGTGAAACATCAAATTTATGAAATGCTTGTATCAAGTGAATGTCTGCTACTATGGATAGTGTCGAGTTTAAATTAACACCGCCAAAAGTACTAGCCATTGCAAAAAATGCAACATTAAATTTGCTTCCGGAAAAGAGTACACATTTTTACGAAAAAACTTACGTAGAATTTATTTCCTATTACGAGGAGTAACAGGTAAGACGTCATTCGGAATCTGCGATATTCGCATGTTTTGCCGATATTGCTGCAAAGGGCTTAACAGCAAGTTTATTTGTTTGTTTTGTTTGGATTTTCTCTAATCTAATTTCTAATGTTGATCTAAGTTACGATCAACGGAAAAGTCTTGTAACTAACTCGTGTGTTAATTGGCGAGTAATGATCTCAACAATTAACGCACTCGCGCAGGCGCTCGTGCGTGAAAATGTCTCGATCATTAATCGCTATCATTAACACACTAGTTGGTTAAATAACTATTAGATATTCATCGTATTTTATTGACTCCAGTTTATGACTTTTGGCAACCACGCTCCCTCGGTAACTGGAAGCATCAGAATGGGAGAATAAGAGGTAGGGCAGAAGAGAAGAATTACAGATAAAATACCACCCTAGACTAGTTGAAACAAAGTGTGATCCTGTGCCAGGTCCCACTTCACTAACCCGCTGCTACAAACCTTTTTTTTGGGACGTAGTGACCGCGCACAGCTAGCAGTGGCTCCTAACAAACGAAATGCCAGTGGAAACAAGCTAATATTCGTTACCTGACACCTCTTCTTCCTGCCTTACACTCCGGCCTCCTAGCATCCTGGTACATTATACAGTTATCACTTTCACCCTTGCCAGTTACCCTACAACTTACCGTTGCCGATCCGATTCACTTAGCTAACTCTTCTGGCTTGCGAGGACGGACCTTGTAAAATTTTGTACTTCCGCGCAGTTTTCCGGTGACTTCAGCATCTTCTCGACTAGGCTGTCGACTCCGACTGCCGAGCCTAGAATCTCCTTTAGCTGGGTACGCTCCTTGCTCCAAGCTTTGCTGTGTCGGCCCAGTTGTCTCAGGATTTGCACAAGCATTCCCGTGCCTTTTCAATCCGGACCAGGTACTCTTGTAACTTCTCACGACCGGGTAGGAGCTGACAGAGAAAGTGGTCTACTTCCCCTTGCTTCCTTCTAACCCACAGCGGTAAATCAGGACTCCTGGGGGTCCAGGCTCCCTTGGCAGCTCCACTCCATCTCAACCACCACTGTTCCAAGAGCCTCAACTTGCCGGTCTTTTTGGCTTTCGTTCTATCCTCACCGGGCAACCATAGTGTATGTACGTGACCGAAACCTAATCTCCAGGTCTGGCGGTGCAGACGGCGCCAGTACTTCCGCCGCCACCGTCGACACGGTCCGGTAACCCCGAATCCTCATGAGGGCGACGGGCCTCATCGCGCCTTCCTTTTGGAGTTTATACACCATCGCCAGGCTGGCGCCGCGTAGAATAGTTTCGACAGCGCCACACCCATCAGGACCCTTCAAGTCTACTCCGACGGACCCCCACGTTGGCCATCAGCCCTATCACTGCCGTATCACTGCCGTATCACTGCCAGCTCGCGGCTGCCTCGATTACCGTTACCTGTCAGCTGCGTAGATTAGCACCGCCAGGTACTTCATTTTTTTCTTAACCGTTGCCTCCTGGCCCTGCAGATTTATTGCTTCCCTCGGAGTCCTGCCTGCCCTGCTTCTTGAAAGTCAGACCGTATCGGTTTTCTGGGTGGGCAACTCAAGCCCCACCGATGCCATCCAGGCCGATACTTGCTCCACCACCGTCTGTGCCACGCTGCTCGATCCTCCTTTTTCTCACCACGATTAGCAGGTCGTCCGCAAAGCCAACCATTTCGACCCCCTCTGGAAGTGGCTGTCGCAGGAGCTCGTCGTAAACCACATTTATTTATTTATTTATTAACTTTACATATCCTGTTACTATTATTTGTGCAGAACAATATATAATTAAAGTGAATCACCCAACAAATTTAGGACACAGGATTTGCAGGCGGAGTTCACAGTGTATTCTTCCACTCAGACCTATTATTTTTTTCCAGAGGAGTGGGCCCAGAATGGAACCCTGCGGTTGCAGCAAAAAGAAATCGCCACAAGTTAGATTTGCCTTTGGGCTGCACAGTTTATTTTATCCGGTGGGGTGGGTTATGTTGGATTTAAGTTCTTGTATTGTGAGCGCTAGTACACTCAAGTATATAAATAAGAAAAACTACTTCAATTTAAGATCGTTATTATATTACTCCTATTTCCGGTACATGTGTGTATAATAATATCAGTAAAAAATGCCAACGTGGAATATCCTGTCCCCTGGTAGGTCTAATGGAGGGCCCTCCTTGTTCGCTGTGGTATTTTCCCGGGTGACTTGAACCGAACCCGGCGACTTTCTACGGCTTGGTTTTAATGGGCCTGAAGTCGTTTCTGGTTCAGAATGGTCTCTGCATGCTATGGACTGCGGGACAAGGCTAGGGCCTGGCTTCGTTCTTCTGATCCTCTTCACGGAGACTCCACGTGGTATATAACAGGGAAAATCATAGTTTTAGTTAACGATCTTAATAACGAAATCAACTTAAAACTACGACGTTACCTGGTTTAACAAATTTAAATTTGCATTTAAACTAATTAAAAAGATTATAATAGCAATAGCTCGACAAAAACAAGGTCAAAAGTATGCACTAGCGCTGCACGATTAATTAAAAAATATATATAATTTTAAAACATTAATAGCCCCAGAGAACGAGCCACACAACACATACTACCTTGTCCATCCCGAGCGAAAAGAGTGAGTAGCCAACTACGATGTATCGATTCTAACCTCCAGAACTTACGCCTCGCGGTCGGGAAAAATAATACTGAGTTATAGGTAGCTTCCCTGTTATTTCACTTCTATAAGTGATCACAAATTCATTGTCCTGGACAACTTTATATTCAGGTACTGAAGCCACATAACATTTACTGGTAACAACAAAATATTCCCGCCGCGAGCAAGTTACATTCATTTACTACTCATTTATTCACCTATTCATATCCCGGGGATGGGTTAGATTTTTACGGACGAACAACAGAGAGCAAGTTGAACAGTTGAGAAAAAAAAACTCCAACCATGAGGACAAGGCGGAACCAATGACCTCCCAACTATCCCGTCCACCCCAAGCAACCGTTCTCTCCTCGGGCTCTCTCTCCATGCGTTGCTTAAATCAATCTCGTTAACCCAAAAAAATACTCCCAGTTGCAGCAATATGGGTTGCCTATAATATATCTCTATAATTTGAATTTAGTTACTTGAATTCACGTTGATACATAAAACATTATACTACAAGTCAAGCAAATGGAACGGAAATTAATTATTGAGACAACATAACAGAATTTTCATTACACGGTACCCCCCGCCCCCATCATAATCTCCTCCTTCTGTATGCCCTCCTCCCTTTCGTATAGGAGCACCCTGTCCTCGAGGTAACTTCCGAACATACGCAGCAGGTACGACGCCATCTGTCTTGCCCTTAGTGCATTGAGGATCGCCGGCCATGAGAGATTCTTGGCATCTAATGCTATGGCCACGCAGTGCCGTCTTCCGGTCCGCCACCTCGGCTAATCTTTGCACCTCCAGTAATGCGTCCACCGTTGATCTGCCCCTCCTGAACCCGAATTACCTCTCTGATGGCCCATCTGTTTCCTGGATGGCCTCCTTGGCCCTTTCCCCTAGAAGTCGCTGGAGCACCTAGCCCTCCCCGTCCATTAGGCAGACTAGGCGGTAAGCCCCTGGCTCCTTAGACGGCCTTCCTTTCTTGGGTATTAAAACCAACCTCGCCCTCTTGTATTTCCTAGGGAAGATCCCCTCTACCAAGCAGACATTTAGGGCGTCCATCATCTCTGTCGGGTCGTCCCTGATTACCATCTTAATTACCTTGTAACGTTGCCACCCACTTAATAATTTTAATTATGCAATGAGTGGTGAAAACGTAGTTTTATTTTACAACGGGTCGGTCCGGATTCAATACACAACAATAATTTAATAGTTTATTTACAATATTTACCGGAATTTGAAATGAAAATAATTCAAAAATATAAAAATAAAACTTGGTAACTCTGGTAATGCGGACGGCTGCTCGGACGGCTGCTCCCTCTGTTGTTGAACGGCCCATCCACTGCAGGTTTCTGTATGACGGCTGCTCTGCCTAGCCTGGGACAGACCCTCACAGATGGCTCTAGACAATAAAATATGTGTTTAACTTTGTTTTCGGTAATTTGTTTTTGGTTTCGGATTTGCATTAAATTTGCAGAGTTTCCCCTATGGAATGTTGCTCTTTACAAATTTATCTAGTAACGTATAAATTTGCAAAGTTTCTCCTATGGAACGTTTCTCTTATTTATTAATTGTCGGCAAGACACGGTAATTATTTCGGTATCGAATTAGTTTTGCAAAGTTCCCGCTATGGAGTTACTCTCTGCAAAACTATCTAGTAACCGCTAAATTTGCAGAGTGTCCCCTATGGAATGTTTCTCTACAAATTTATCTGTCTAGCCGGATTCGCGTTAATTTGTAAAGCTCTCTTTGTCTTTACAAATTACTCAGGTAACGGATTCGCATTAAATTTGCAGAGTTTCTTTCCCCTATGGAATATTTCTCTTTACAAAATTATCTGGTAACGGGTAAATTTGCAAACTGGCTAACTTACAATCCGGATTGTAAGTCACTCAGGATCTCGTATAACCTACCTTTGAAGGCCTATGCTATACAAGCTCTGAAGCATGAGCGCTCCAGACCTTGTTTATATAGCCGAAATTCCGCTTCATTGTCTCCACTGTTCGATCTTTCCTGGTGGGAATTCTCCCGTATTGCGGCGGTTGCGCGTGTGAACGCACAAAATCGTTACAACCTCTGGTCCTTCTCCCCACGGTCCTGGCAGATTCCCGGACTAGATTGCTGGGAATAGCGTCCGCACGACCTTGTAAGTGCCTCCTGTAATCAATGAACCCACGTTGCGGAGTCCTACCCCAAACCTCTTATATGGCAGTCCCCACCTGTCCGTCTCAACTCTTCTCCGTCCCTTCAGGTAACGAACCAACCTCTCCTCGTTGGCTCTATTAAGAATCCACCGAATCCCTGGCTTCCGCGGGGGGCAAGGCCCTCCTCTTTGCCCCGATCTCAAAGTAAATGTGCCGATGGTCACTATGGTTCTCCCTCTCCATCTCGACTCTCCAGCTACGTATCTTATCCTGCATGCCCGGTGTAACCATGGTGAGGTCTATTATAGATTTTGCGAACGTTGGCTCCCTGCCCTCGTTTGCCACCTCCAGGTTGAGGAGTGCCATAATTTCCAGGAGCATCTCTCCCCTGCTGTCCTCCCTGGTTTCTCCCTAAAAGTGCGCCTTGCAGTTAAAATCCCCCCCCCCAAAATCACGTTCTCCTCAGCCCTCCACAGCCCTGCTAACACATGCTGCCAGCTCCTCCAACCACGTCTGGAACTCACTCAGTTCAGTATTTGGTAAAGCGTAGCTGGAGAATATTACCCGACCCGCCAGGCTGACCCAGATTGTTCCCTTTCTGGGTGTATGGCCATATCCCTCGCCTCCCTGTACCAGCCGGGCCAGTCCTTGCTCCGTTGGGTTCGCTCACCTCCAACGTCTGCAACTGCTGCTCTCTCGCTGCGACTTATAGAAGGTCGTGAGCGGCATGTATGTACCTGATGGGACCCCTCGAGCTTGTTCTGGCCTCGATGCTGGTTGCCAACCCGACCGCGGCCGTGTTATCCTTCCCCAATTAGCACAGCTCTCTGGCCAAGTACCCTGGCCCTTTTCTTTTTTGATATTCCTCTGCTGTGGTGGTATCACCGTTGGGTTGCGCTCCCCTGCTGCTGAGCTGTTTGTTCGGCTTCTTCTTTCATTCGACACCTTACCGGAGGATCCCGCCCCCGCCTCCTGTCCCCCAGCCACCGGTTACACCTCCGGCTTTCTTGTCGCAGACCCATGTGGCATAACGTTGCGGCCTTCGCGGGCTAATGACCGTACCGGGTCCCCACCCCCGGACTCTGTCCGGGGCATCCTCCTTCTCATGCCGTGCCTGCACCTCCCACGACCGACTTGATCCTCTCTTTCGGGTTCCGCCTCCCTCTCTATTTCCCTGTTCCAGGTTCCCCTTCGGTTGTCCCTTTGCAGCTCCCTACCGTTGCCTTCCTCGTCCTCCTCCTGCTTTATGCCCAAAACCTGCTGCCACGGCCTCCAGGTGCTCGAGTCGTTTATTAAATTTTGTATAATCATCCCACATCTCCTGCCCAACCCCTCTTACATTTCTGATGGCACGGGTAATGACCAAATTCATTTATATTCCACTGCTGTCTCGCCTTGGCGATACCATCGATGTCTCCTCACCGGAGTTTGTAACGAATTTTCAATGCTCGGCGTGATTAGATAAATTCCAACGCGATGTGTAATAATCACGCGGGGCATTGCCCTCTCTCGAGATTGCGGATAAAAATAAGCAAGCGCTCGGCGTAACAAACACATGCGAGCACAAAAAACACCCCATGCGCCGGCCGAGCAGTTGTGCGACCTTGCGGGGATTCCGTGACGCGACACAGGGAATTCCGCGCCGCGCGCTACTAGACAGGGGCATCGTTCAGGACGACGAAGTTAACCGAGAGGGCCGATGCGTACGCCGCCGCTCTCAAATAAACGAAGAGTTTGACTTGATTTACCAAAGCTATGAATGTCAAACAGTAAGCCATTTGAATACTAATTTTCGCAATTCTGTTCACATTAAGAGCTTGCCAGGAGCCGGAGCCCGGAGCAGGAACTAGGAGCAGGAGTCCGGAGCAGGAGCTAGGAGCAGGATACCTCCGTCGTCCAGGCCAGGATCTGTCAGGAAACACGATCCGCCGACCTAAGGACCGACTGACCCAGAATTATCTTTTATTTCATTCACTCATTATTTTGTATATTACTTCCTCCGTTACGAAGTACGAGAAAGTATTGTGATCGTGATTTTTATTTCAAATTTTTTTTTATGGAAATATCCGTTTTGGGGTCCCTAGATGCCATTTCAACAATTTCTGGATTTTTTTTGTGGCTGTGTGTGTGTCTGTATGTGTGTCTGTGTGTGTGCCTGTGTGTGTGTGTCTGTCTGTGCGCGCTGTATCTCAAAAACTAATAAAGCAATTGATATGAAACTTTGAACATACGTCTTATTTGATAATCTGAAGAACTGAAAAGCTTTTGGTAAAATTTTGTACACCGGAAGTGATTGTTTACCTTAACTGTTTTTTATTTTTTGCCAATATTTTCCTAAATATCAAATCAAATATCATAAAAACATTTAAAGTAATATTGAAGACAACAAAGAAATGAACATCTTTTGCTTGAAAACATTTTTCATAAAATCATTTCTATTCGAGAAAAAAAATTATTATTTTTTTTTAATTTTTAGTTTATAATTATAAAACGATAATAGTTACAGCAAATTTATGTTAATAATAATCGTAGAGAATGCTAAAATGAACAAACAATAAGCTTTTTTTTAAATCCCTTTAGTTTTTGAGAAAACTGAGTTTTTGGATTTGAAGTATAATCTGTCATAATTTTGACGTTTTAAACGTCAGTTTCATGCGAGTCTACAAAACGCTCGATGTACATTTAAAATATGATTTAAATTGAAAATAAACCATGAAAGCGTAAATGTAAATGATACTATCAGGTCGGAGAAAGTAACATGATGGCCACATCACCATTTTTTTAAATTTAAATAAACTCTTTATATTGTTGTTTGAGAAGTTATTGGACTTTATCGGAAAATACGTGAAAAGAAATCCTTAAAATAAACAAAACTAATTCCAGACCAGCCCGAGGTATACTGGGAGCAGTTTAAACTCCTAGAATAGTTCTCCATCAAACGAGAAGTATTTTAAACCGTTACAAGTTTGTGAACGTCTTTGATTGAGACCCTCGATCCACCGTATCCTGGCGGTCTCCCCTAACTCCCTTACCCAAGATTTTTCACCTCCTTTTCGATGCCCGTTTGTGACCGTTTACCCCTCTCCTTCTCATGAGGCCGGGTGTTCCTATGGCGAGCCACTCGCCGACTTTTTGGCAGCAGATGTTACTACCCTCAGCACAGGCCTGACGGCCTTCGTCACAGCCTGCGTTTCCCCGAGTTCCCTCGCAATGAGCTCTAAGGAGTCCTCAAGGTTCGCATGCACCTCTACCGTTGTGGCGTTGAGGTCCTCCGCCTCATCTCCCAATCACGTTGATCCGTCCGTTGAGGTCTTGCTCCTAAAGGGGTCTGGGGTGTCATCCTGTGTCCGTCCTGGAACGATTCTTCGGTCCGTGTCGTCGTCCGGGAAGCGCTGTTTACGCACTCTGAAGAAATGAATATTTGCCCCCTAGAATCTAAGGGGCAGTCCGGCGAAGGGGCTCGGAATTGTTACCACTGATTGATAAATTCATTTTTACTTTGGCAGCCGTGTTCCCTGACTTCCACGAAGGCAGGGCGTACAGAGAGAGACTTCTACTCCTTGTTACCTAATAGTGTAGAGGTCGAAAAAAAAAGTTGAGTTAGCTCAGGGTAGCAGAAAGGCCATAGAGATAGAGAATAGGTAGGAGTACTTACCCACGGGTAACCTTGTTGCGACAGGATCGGAAAGCAAGAGTTAGAGGTATTTCATGTAAATACTGTGTAAATTTATAAAAAAATGCAATAGTTTTGTCGATGCGAAACAGCGGCGGCGTAAACGGCGGCGGTGGCAACGCAAGCGGCGGTGGCAACGCAAGCGGTGGAAGCAGTGACGTCGTTGGATGGGCTTTCGGCTCGGCGTGACGGATGCGGTGATGTTCGAACTGTTGTTGACTGACTAATTGTTATTGAATTTGAGTTCTGATGATTGCGGAGCGCTCCATGGGCTTTATAGGGTCCTCGCCCTACTCTGCTCCGGGTTATGGGTTGTGGTAGGATGCGACGGGAGTATCGAAATCGGTGCACGTGTCCGAACTAGCAAATTGAACTTCTGAGAACAATTTGGGTTCGAGACGATTTCGGCACGTAGGCAGGCATCGGGAGGCGGATCAGCAGTTCATTATGTTGTCCTGGCAGCTGCCCTTTTTACTAATGGTTCTGCGAAATTGACCCTAATGTTACCCTCGATGCGAAGATGCACAGCGGTGGAAGCTTATCTCTTCATTGTATTGTTACTGGCAGCTGTACTTCTTCGAAAATTATCTCGTTTGGAAATTTAAATAATGCGGAATGTATTTTAATTTTGAAAAGGAGCAATGGTTAGCTCATAAAATGCAAATTAAGATAATTACTCATTTGCTTACCCGCTTTGCCGGCCCACTGGCCACGTGCGTCAGCGCGCCAGAACTAATTCGACGGGTCCTGGGTTCGAATCCCGGCGAGGGCATGGATGTTTGTAGTTGTCCATTTTCATTTATATATGAATAATATCTACAAATAATCGGTTGTGGCTGAATAACCTACGCTGTCTATAAGCCAATGTCCCATATCATCCATAATTTCCCATCAAAAATGTTCGCAAAAAAACGCATTTCTTAAGACGCGTGGATAAACTAAGCGCCGATAAAAGCTTTTGGCAAATTTCATGCAAACACGATGCAGATTTATGAAAAAATGTAACCATTTTGTTGACGCGAAAAAAATATAAAAACAATTGCTTTGTGCGACGATGTAGAGGTTGCTCTCTAGAGAAAATCCCCAGGTTACTCCAGATTTCAACGGTTGCTTGTTTGCAATAGAGTAAGCATTTCAAGGAAACGTAAACTAATTTGGGGATTTTAAAAGTAAGAATAAAAAAATGGTGATGTGGCCATCATGTTACTTTCTCCGATTTGATAGAATCATAGTTATTTATATTTATGGATTCATTCATTATTTTCAATTTAAATCATATTTTAAATCGAACGTTTCACATGATCGAGTGGCAATGGCGTTTAAAATGAAATTATGAAAGGTAAAAATGACAAATTATGTTAAAAATTCTTATAATCTTCACCGTAAGTTTACTGAAAAACTAGAAAAATGCGAAAAAAGAGTCCTGAAAAAGATTTCTAAAAATAGTCCTGATTAAAAAGTCCTGAAAAAACCAATAAAAGTCCTGAACAAGAAAGTCTTCAACAAGGCTTCTAAAAATAGTCCTGATTAAAAAGTCCTAAAAAAAATCTAATAAAAGTCCCGAACTAGAAAGTCTTAAATTTTTTTTCTAAAAATAGTGCTAATAAAAAGTCCCCAAAAAAAAGTCCTCAATAAAAAAGTCCTGAAAAATATTTCTAAAAATAGTTCTAAGTCCTAAAAACCCTAATAAAAGTCCTTAACACGAAAATCTTGGAAAAAGTCCCGATAAAAAAGTCCTGAAAAAGAGTCCTGACAAAAAAATGTCTTGAAAAACAGTTCCTTCAGAAAGACCAGAAATAAGGTCCTGAAAAAAGAGTTCTGGTAAAAAAAGGTCATGAAAAAAGTCATGGAGAAACAGTTTTGAAAATAAAGTCTTGAAAAAAAAATCCTGTTGAAAAGTTGTGAAAAAGGGTAAAAAAAGTCCAGAAAAAAGTACTGCAAGAAGAGTCCTGAAAAATTCAGTCTTCACATAAAACACCAAAAATAAAAGTCCGAAAAAGTGTCTCGAAAAAAA
This sequence comes from Ocypus olens, assembly GCA_910593695.2. Lineage (NCBI taxonomy): Eukaryota > Metazoa > Arthropoda > Insecta > Coleoptera > Staphylinidae > Ocypus > Ocypus olens. The sequence continues at coordinate 15,529,547 of OU343063.1, read as the reverse complement.
GTCCGGAACAAGAAGTTCTGAAAATTAATCCTATAAAAAATGTCCTGAAATATAATATTAAAAAAAATTCCTGTAAAGAACGCTTGAAAAAAAATTCCCGAAAAATGTAATTAAGAAAATTCAGAACAGCATCCCGAAAAGAAGTCCTGAACAAGAGGTTCTTAAGAAATTCTCGAAAAAGTCCCAGTCCTGGAAATAAAGTCTTGAAAAAAGAGTCCTGATAATAGTCGCGAATAAAAGTCCTGAAAAATAGTCTCCATACAAAATACCAGAAATAAATGTCCAGAAAAAAGCCCCAAAAAATCCTAAAAGAAGGCTAAAATAAGTCCAGAAAAAGAGTCCTGATAAAATTTCATAAAAAAATTGTCCTTGAAAAATACCCTGAAATAACATGTTTAAAGAGTAAACAAAAATTTCTGAAAAAAAGCATTATAAAAAGTCCTTGAAAAAATCTGAAGAAAGTCATTCCAAAGAGTATTAAAAATGTCCTGCAAAAAGGCCTAAAATAAGTCCTTAACAAAATTCCTCAAATAAAAAGTTCTGAAAATACTGTTGAAAAAAAGATAAAAATATCTGAGAAAGTCCTTAAAAAGTTCGAAAAAAGGTCATGAAAAGGGAAATTCTGAAAATGTCACTTTTCTAAAAAAAATCCCGAAAAGAAGTCCTCAACGAAAAGTCCCGAAAACGTTCCGAAAAAAAGAAAAGAAATCCTGAAAATAAAGGTCCTGGAAGTCCTAAAAATGAGTCTTGAATTTTTTATAAGTCCTGGAAAAGAATCCTCGAAGAAAGCTCTTTAAAAAATGTCCTTAAAAAAGTAATGAAAGTCCTGAAGTACCAAAAAGGCTAAAAGAACAAAAACCTGTTAAAGTTATTATTCAGAAATACGAAATTTTACCAAAAGCTTTTTAGTTCTTCAAATTCTCAAATAACACTAATGTTCAAAGTTTCATGGTTTCATTTCTGTATTAGTTTTTGAGATAAAGCGCGGACAACCAGACTGTTATGTAGAGAAAAATGGTGAATGCATAAATTTGCTGTAACTATTATCGTTTTATAATTATAAACCAAAAATTAAAAAAAATAAATAAATTTTTTTCTCGAATAAAAATGATTTTATGAAGTTTCGGAGGAGCAACCTCGTAATTCCAAAGAATAATGTAAAATTGTATCAGATTTATAAATGTTAAACATTTTATAAAAATCGCTAAAAAAGAAACGTTACGTTTTGCATATAAAAGTATTTTTACCCTATTTACATGTTTTTTTTGTTATAATGACACCCTCTTATATATCGATTGATTTTAATTCAAGATCAACTGCGGATGTAATGTCCACGTTTGGAGCATAAATTTTGAATGAAACGATTCCGGGTGTTATTATGTCTTATTAAACAGTTAATAAGGATCGACCGTTATTACTGGGAGATGCAAAGCATAAATCTTAATCTTCCTGTTTGCTGCGTTGCTTAATGAGCTTCGATGGTGGGAACGTCATCCTCATTGCTTGAGTATTATCTAATGACTGACTGATGAATAATTAAAGTGTTATGCAAGTATGCGAAAAGTTTTAAAATTAAGCCGGGAATATACACTATGGATTATTAAATTTGTAATTAATTCATGTTTTTTTGCTACTCTGGTTCCTCAATATTTCAAGGTATGCATGATTGGGTCTATTTAAATACAGCAGACTTTACTTAAAGGAAATTAATTTATTGTGTTGTCATATAACAAAACTAAAAAAATCATTATGTGGCCATCATGTTACTTTCTCCGATTTGATGGTATAAAAATGATTTATTTTTTATATACTATCAATATGAATCATATTTTATATGTACAATACATCGAGTGTTTTGAGTAAATATACTTAATTGAATTAGTTTAGTTAATCATCGGTATTATGTACTTTTCTTTGGCAGGAATTTGGATCTAATAAAAATATGGTCAAGGCATGCAGTATTTCTAGTGGGCTTATTAATTGTGGAGGTATAGTGGTATTTACTTAGTACATCCAGATAGCATGAAGATTCTGGTGAATTTTTTAAAATATCAATATTTGTATCCCCCACTATTATGCTATTAAAATAATCTGATTCATTTGTATTTCTGAGATAATTCTCAAGTTTAGAGAAAAAGAATTTGACGTCTGATGCCGGTGATCGATATAGGCCAGTGATTTTTATTTTAGTAGTGTCATTCAGTTCAATTATTTTTGAATTATTGAATTCAATAATTTTGAAATTAGACTGAAAGAAGTTTTTTATCTCCTTCATTTTGATTATAGTTACCTTCATTGTAAATAGCAGTATAGTTGGGTATACTATATAGTGAAATATTACCTACTTTCCAGGTTTCAGTTAATACAAGGCAGTCGAAATTTGTAGTTATTTCATTTAGAATGATTTGCAGTTCATCGAAATTCTTAGATAAACTTCTAATATTTAAGTGCATAAGTGAGAAATTGCTAACCTTACTATTTATTTCTACGATTTTATCACATTCATCCATGGTTTGTAGAAAATATGTTTCCTCTTTTTCTGTTCTAAAATCACGTATGTATTGATTCCATTTTTTTAAATTATTTTACAATAAGTAAACTCTAAATACAATACAATACTCTATTACAATATTATTTTACCGAGATTAAAACAATTCATTAGGTGTAAAGGTTGTGATACAAAGTATATTTTGCATTTTTCGCCCTTGTTTTAGGTTTATTTATATTGTTCTGCTGTGTTCGTTTCGTCCTCATTCAATTGTAATAGTTCCTCTTCAGTATATCCGTGTCCGTGTACATATAGTTTTATATATATTATTTACATCAGAAATAGTCAATGTAATTTCTAGGGTATTTTTTAATATTTCTATTGTAGACGAGATAATTGTTTTACTGTCAATATTTCGTAGACCGTATATAACAATATTGTTTTTTACTGCTTTTCACTGAGTTTCCTTGAGTTTATCCTTTAGTATTTTGTTTTCTTCTTCTATTTCAAGTGCTTTTTTATTAATTCCCTCGATTTTTAATAACAATCTTGTTTCTGATGCTTCAATTTTATTAAGTAATTCATTTTTACATTTAATAATTTCGTATAGTATTGATTGTTTAGTTTCTCCTTCCATATTACACAGTTGGGTTAGCTCCGCGGTCAGAACGCCAGACTCCACATCTCGACACCAGCACAGACCCCGGTTCTGACCGCTCGCGGCCAAAGCCAATGCACAAATGGGAAACCTTTTTTTGCACTTGTCTATAATTTTAATTTTGTTTAATTAAAATTCCCGTTTAATTAAAAATTTTTGTTCGTTATTTTTAGTAAGTTCAATTTATATAGAATCAGATATAAATCAATTCACTTACTTATGTTCATTGATGCTTTATTTGTTTTATTCATTTATTCGTCACTTAACCTCACTTATTGCACAATTTGTATTTCCATAGTTAATTGTTTTAAAAGATGAATAGTTCTTTCACTTAATGCATATTCTCCTCTTTGAATTCCAAACACTCACTGTTCACCAATTTTAGGATATGTATGCCTATCTTCTACTTCAGCCAAAGCTTTTACATTTCAGTCCACAAGTGCTCCTTAGGTATGTACTCTATGTTATTTAGAGTTTGTTATACTTTACACTAGCTTACTTATTTTCTTAAGTGCTCGTTCTAACGTTTCTCTTCTCTCTTTCATACATAATTTCTTACCATTGTTACTAAGATAATACTAGACAATAATAAAAATATGACATCGAACAATTAGGGAGAAGTACACTTGCCTCCTTGAAATGATACACACTTTCTACTAACACATTATTTTAAGGTATATAATACCAATAATTTTTGACAGTTGATAAACCAACCTAGAGATAACGTTCAAACTAGTACACAATGAATTACTGCGAATTGCAGAAGAAATCTTTAAAAAAAGTAGGACTTGTGTGGATGAATCAAGATACAAAATAAATTGTTCTTTTCATTAACTCTTAGCGATTAAAAACTCACAAAACACATTATTGTGGATAGGCGCTTGTCAATTTATTTGTTACTTAGCTTAATTACTTAATTACTTGCACCATTGTAATTAAGCTATGCTTAAAGCATTCTTAAAATTTAAGCAACATTTAAGTCAGTATTTGGCTTGCACCATACTTTAAGCACAGCTTAAGCAAGACTTTAAGGCCCGTTTGCACCAATGTAACTTAAATTCTAAGCTGTACTTTAAATCATAAGTGTGGCTTATTTCATTGCACCAGGTCGTTTAATGTACCTTAAGGAATTAAGGATTGCTTAAATTAAAGCGATCAATTTTGCGGGCTTAGTGAAAACTTAACCTAAAAATGTAAATCATATGACAATTTCAGTGCAATTTTTATGAAGTGAATGTAAGTGTAATGGAATTTTTAATAATTGAAAATGATATTATTGATGATGATGTCGAAATCGTGGAAATAATGGATGTTGCTCTACCGCGACAAATTTATGAAAGAGCTGATTATTTTAATAGTTTTGATGACCCTGCCTTTTTAAAAAGATTTCGAATGAGAAAAGCAACTGCTTTGGAAGTTTTGCGTCTAATTGAGGCACAACTAGAGTTTCCTTCAGATAGGTAATTATACATGCAATGAAATATAAATTGGTATTACATTGTTATTATTTTCAGAAACAGTAGTGTTTCACCCATTAATCAGTTGTTGATAGCACTTCGTTTTTATGCAACTGGAAACCACCTTCTAAGTATTGCTGATTTCGCTGGTGTTCATACATCTACTGCATGCCGGATAGTACAAAGAGTGTCTCGAGTAATTGCTTCACTAACTCCAAGATTTATTAGATTTCCAGAAAATTCCCAGAGTTGTTTGGACCTACTTCGGCGAAATAAATGACTTTTTGCGTCCATATGTAACGATGGACGAAACATGGATTCACCAATACACGCCAGAGTCAAAACGGCAGTCAGCTGAGTCAACAGCCGGTAATCCTCGCCTGAAGCGGCCAAAAGCACAACGGAGTGCTGGAAAGATTATGGCGTTCGTATTTTGGGATGCGTGCGGTATTTTATTTATCGACTACCTTGAAAAGTGTAAGACAGTCAATAGCGATCACTACATGGCCCAATTGGATCGTTTGAACGAGGAAATTTCAACGAAACGGCCCCATAGGCAAAAAAAAGAAAGTGATCTTTCATCAAGACAATGCACCGTGTCACAAGTCTTTGGCTGCAATGGCAAAATTGCATGAACTGCGCTTTGAATTGCTTCCGCACCCACCCTATTCTCCAGATTTGCCCCCAGCGACTTTTACCCGTTCGCAGATCTAAAAAAAAATATCGCCGGAAAGAGATTTGGCTCAAATAAAGAAGTAATCGTAAACAAACGCTTATTTTGAGGCCAAAGACAAATCGTTCTTCAAGAAAAGTATTAAAATGTTGGAAAGGCGCTGGAATGACTGTATCGCTCTTGAAGGAGATTATGTTGATGAATAAAACAGAATTTGACCGAAAAAATTGTATTTTCTTCATTAGACCGGAAACTTATCCGCCGATGTGTAAATTCAGTTTATTTATTTATTTATTTAAATAGTATACCCAACAGACCCACAGGTCCAGTTACAGGGGTGATATCTACAAATTAACAGTAATAAAATTTAAAATTAAAGTTAAAGTTAAGACTAACTTAAATTACAATAATATCCATAAACTAAATTAACTAGTTACAATAAAATCTATATATTCTAAGAAAAACATAGGTTCTGAAATTCTATAATGACTAAGCAAAAGACGTAAGATGTTAACATTTAACATTTAAAAAAGACGGAGAAGGAAACAGAAAATATACAAGGCCCTAGCTTGTATCAATTACTAAAATACCTGTTTTGTGAAAATCACGAGTTTGGCGGCAAATAAATCAACATTAAACTCACTTCATTATAAGCTCTTGATGTAACCGAGAATTCAAAGTATGTATATTATTATGAGGTGTGTTGTATGAAATCGGTCTAAAATATCGAGGGACTGTGAAAATAAATTTATCTAAAAAGAGGGGATTGTCAATAGCAAAATGAACTAATTTATATAAATGAACTAGAGCAATATATTGATGTTTACGTCAAATGAATATAAAATTGAAATCAAATAGGAGCGATTCATATGATATATCATTATTATAGTAACCATATCTAATAAAAAACCAGTACCGCAAGAACTTTTGAATATTCTCAAGCATGTCCATGTATTTGTGATACATTGGTGACCAGATTAGAGAGCAGTAGGTAAGCTTACTTATAACAAAAGTATCGAAGAGAGTCCTAATGACATCCATACTCCGGAAACCGCGACAAGTACGGATAATGAAACCCAACACGACGTTAACACGTCAAAACTATAATCGTACTATGTTTTTACATTTATACAGTGTGTCTGCTTAAGTTCGCACCATATGGAAAACTTTTTTATTATTAATTTTACGAAAAAAAGTTATTCTTCATAAAAAGTTCTGCATGTTCTAAAATCTAAAATACAATCATCAGGTTTGTTAGAAAATATCAATTTTGTCCAACAGTAAAGTAAATTTATTTTTTGAAATATCAGAATCTTTGATCTGTTATCTCTTTAACTTTACGTCTCTTAACCTCCATGTTGCATTATTTTGATGATGCATTAAAAATGATACATAACAAAATAATTTATTTTATAATAATTATCAACTATATAAATACAATGCTAATAATGTTAATTGCGTAACAAGCGTGTAATAGTTTATCATCAATTCACTATTGCTTCAACGTATCCACCTTCTCTTACAATACAGGTTTCCGTTCTAGAAAATTCCCTCAATACATTTTTAATTATATTCGGACTTATACCCTGAATTTGTAATCATTGTTTCCAAATTTTCTATGTTTGTGAATGGCTTGTGTTGATATATATTAAGTAACCCCAGAAGAAAAAAATCTAACGGGGTTAAATCTGACGAACTAGCTGGCCAAAAAATATCGGAATATCTATGAATTAACCTTCCATGAAAGATATTTTCAAGGTATTGCCTTACTTCCATTGTACTATGACATGTTGCACCGTCCTGCTGGTACCATACCTGTTACCGTTCATGTCTTGGAAGATCACGAAGAAAATCATGCAACTGATTTTGTAAAAAATTTAGATATCGTTGACAGGTCATAGATTGTCGAAAGAAAAAAGGGCCAATTATTTTATCCTTGTAAATGCCGCACCAAACGTTAGTTTTAAATAATACTGATCGCGAGTTTTAATCGTAAAGTGAGGATTGGAGTCAGTCCACCATCAACAATTTTGCGAAGACACTGTTCCATTAGACGTAAATGTAGCTTCGTCAGAAAAAAATATTTTCCTAGCCAAAAAAGGATCGTCCTCTAGCTTTCCTTGGATAAGAAAACAAAATTCTAGTCGTCTGTCGTAGTCTCCAGGTTTTAAAGTATGGATATATTGTGGTTTATATGGATGAAACTTGTTCTCTTTAAAAAAAATTGATATTGTATCTTTACCAATTTTATCCGGAAGGGAAGATGCCCTTTTTCGCAGAGACAATCTAGGTTTTTCCACTGCAGATAACATTACATTTAACTTCATCACCTCACTTGCAACAGGTTTCCGACGTTTGTTTGTGAATTTATTATTAACATGATTTGAATTTTTCCATAATTCTCATTACTGATGTATGGTGTATATTTTTCTCTGGATGCCTGTTGTTAAATTTTTCAGCTACTTCACGATAAGTTTTATAATTATCACCAACTATTAACACAATATCTACTTTTCCTTTCACACTTAATATCACCGGCATGTTAACACATTTTATTTGACGTTCACTGTCAAACAATTCTTGCTATCAAGAAATCATTTGTTTATCAGTGCATCCTAGATTTCACGCAACTACAGTTACATTTGCATTGTTATTTTAGATAAAAAAGAACAAATTTTTTTACATGTAATTGGATGTAATTGAATATTTGAACGTAGTTTTTAGTTCTGATCAACTTTTCTTAATAAGAATTTTCGATATTGTCAAAAATAAAGGTAATTTATTCTTGAGCCAAATTAATATTTTTTGAGAAACCGCGTAGACGACTAAAAAAATTAATATCTGATGGTTGCATTTTAAGTTTAAGATCATGCAGAACTTTTTATAAAGAACAACTTTTTTTCGTAAAATTAATAATAAAAAAGTTTTCCATATGGTGCGAACTTAAGCAGACACACTGTATAAACGAATTCTCAAGTAATATAATATTTTTTTACAATAACTACTTAATGGTTAAAACATAGTTCATTTCTCAATTCAGTTTAATTATGGATTACCACGTAGTAACGGTCGCAACAATTATCATATATCATTATTTTGAGGCAAATATTGAATATACCGGGTGACCCAGGGATCTGTAAAAGCCCCTTAACTTATTTGCTATTTGAGATATCGACTTCTAGTTTTCTTGAACTGGTACCCACACTTATTCTACATATTTTAAAAATATGTATGTTTTTGTACAGGGTGTCCCAATATACATAACAGACCAAAGTTATGTTTTTTTAAATGGAACACCCTATATTTTATACTTTATTTTCAATCCTCTTGAGAAGCTGATACAAATAGTATGAGATAGTATGGGTCTATTATGGACGGTTGGTTAATTATGGGCAAATTTGTGGCAAAAACATGTACACATTGAAAACATTGCAGAAGCGTTCCTAGCAAAGATAGCATCATTATTTATACACTAGAACATTTCTCACATCATAAAGAATAATACACATCGGCTTTGGTTCTCTTTTATTCATAGTGATATACAGGGTGTCAACATACGCAAAACAATGAATAACTATTTTTTTTCAAATGGAACACCCTATATTAGTTGCCACCAATCTATGGCATTTTTAATAAGCTTTCCAATAATATACAGTTTGTATAACAAAATATTAAGGATTCTTGAGATTTAACAATAAAAACTTATTTCTTTTGCCACCTTCCGCTGATTTTTGGATTTTCAGCCAAAACTATGCATTTTCGGGAAAAATTATAAGAGACCAAAGTTGTAGAGCGAAAAATTTTCGATTGATGTGGGTCTTTCAACTTTTAAGATAATGCGTGCATTGCCCGCAAGAGCGCGCAAAATCGTGACCGTATATGCATTTTAGCGTTTTCTGTTCAAATTTTTTATTAATAAATTGCACTGTACTTTATTTTCTGCACCCTATAGAGAAATTGAAATGGCCCATATCGATTGAAAATGTTCCGCTCTACAACTCTTAATAGAAGCACTTTTTGCCAAAAATACATAGTTTTCCCTAAAAATGGAAATTGAAAATGTATGTATCAATTTTTGCGTTCTTCAATGGTTTTTTGTATTTTTAGCGGAAACTATGTATTTTGGGCAAAAATTGCTTCTTTTAAGAGTTGTAGAGCGGAATTTTTTCAATCGATGTAGGTCATTTAAATAATTCTATAATTACCCATTTTTTTGCTAGAGGACGTGGAAAATAAAGTGTAGTGTAATTAATTAACAAAAAATTTGAGAAAAACGCTAAAATGCATGTATGGTCACGATTTTGCGCACTCTGGCGGGGAATGCACGCATTATTGGAAAAGGCAAAAGACCTATATCGATTGAAAATTTTCCGCTCTACAACTTTGGTCTCTTATTATTTTTTCAGAAAATGCATAGTTTTGGTTAAAAATCCAAAAATGAGCAGGAGGTGACAAAAGAAAAATGTTTTTATGGATAAATCTTAAGAATCCTTAATATTTCATTATACAAATTGTACATAATTGGAAAGCTTATTGAAAATTCCATGCATAGGTGGCAAGATATATAGGGTGTTCCATTTGAAAAAAAATAGTTATCCATTATTTTGCGTATATTGACACCCTGTATAGCAGTATGAACAAAAAAGAACAAAAGCCGATTTGTATTATTCTTCATGATGTGGAAAATTCTTTAGTGTATAAAAAATGATGCTAGCTTTGCCAGGAGCGCTTGTGCAATTTTTTCAATGAGTCCTTGTTTTTGCCATTATTTTGCCCATAACTAACCAATCGTCTATAATAGACTCATACTATCTTATACTATTTTTATCAGCTTCTCAAGAGGGTTGAAAATAAAGTATAAAATATAGGGTGTTCCATTTAAAAAAACATAACTTTGTTCTGTTATGTATATTGGGACACCCTGTACAAAAACATACATATTTTTAAAACATGTAGAATAAGTGTGGGTACCAGTTTAAGAAAACTAGAAGTTGATATCTCAAATAGCAAATAAGTTATGGGACTTTTACAGAACCCTGGGTCACCCGGTATATACAATTGTTTCGGGATTCTTTTTTTGATAATTAAAAACAATTTCTTGCATTTATTAGTTAACGGAAATGCCTGTTTTCTTTCTTTCTGTTTTTTTCACAAATTTTCTAACTAATTTATATTGAATTGCCACAAATTTTTAAAAGATGGTTAAGAACAACAAATTCCAATATACAATAATATTACTGGCAGGTATGAACCATTTCAATTATCAAAAAATAACAATAATAAACCATGATTTAAGAATTTAAAACTAAGGTAAGCCAGACCGTAATATTTAAAGAATGCGTTCAGTTACATGAGGTAATTGTTCTCCTCCAGCGACCCGGAAGATGACTTTAATTCAGTTCCTGAGTAAATCCAGTAACGCACATGCAGGCCCACGCTAAGTGTATGTGATTGCGTTCGTAAGGAAAAAGCATTACGGATTCGGCATCAGGAGGCAAGAGAAGGGGAGAAATGACCAATAGAAGTAGGATAACATATGTGCATTAAGTACATTTGCTATCATTATCGTAAATGTTGACAGAGAATAGCATTGTACGTTACAGTAAGTGACCTTGAAAAATATATGATCTTTTATCATTGAGTGACATAGTTTTATCACGAATTACTTGGCGTTTCACTAACCTCTATACAAAGATTAATTGAAATTCTATCTTGTTAAAATTTAATAGAGAGGCAATAATTGATTCAGGATCAAAGTTCCTCTTTTCACGATTGTTATTAAACGGAAACATAAACGTGTATTTACGCGATGTAATTTTCAATAAATTAATAATACTAAAATAATTAATTTAAGTTGTACTGGTAAGTATACCATGCACATTTCTTTTGTAGCGTTCAATATACGGCGCGGCATTAAGACCTTTTGCAGTTACGAACAAGTTGAATATTCAAAATAAATTTAATAAAGACGAAAAATAGCCTGAATATGGCTATTAACTAGTTAAGTGCGTTACAGATTAAGTTATAACAATAACCTTTTCAGAAATAATTTGTTAAATTTTATCAAATAAAAATATAATCCTTTATCGTTTTTCGTAAAATTTATAATGGACCATTTGCCCTGCGTTCGACGTGTATACTCGTCATTGCTTGATTTTAATTCCGCACTCTGTGAGGAGTTTTTAAAATTAAATTCCGCAGTTAACAGGTTAAGCAATAAGTGGCAGAATCTAGCGATATGTCTTGGACCTACACTTGTAGTAAATAATTCTATTATGCGCAGCTCGAACCTGTACCACTCCAACTTGACTCTGAACGACAATAAATAAGAAGTAATAAGTACTAATTTTTATTTATATAAATATTAAAACTACAATTGCTATTGTATGAAAGTTGAAGCCCTGAAACTTGTGCAAGCTCATTATTAGTTCTTTGTAAAATAGAACTAGAAGATTGGACATTCACATTTTCGTTAACGTCAATTGTTGATGTAGGATTAGTTCCGTTAACAGCACAAGTAATGCGTTTTAATACACTTATTTTATTTCCGGTGGACTCTTCAATATAAGCCGCAGCTACTGTCGAAGGTTTCCATCCTACTTAGCGTTTAAGCTCATCCACACTCAACCCACTATTTACCATGACTGTAGCAGACATCCGTCGAAATGCATGACCGGTGAATTTCGAAGCATCTGGAAGATTTAGAAATCGCGCCACAAGAGAAGGGCATTTACCAAAAGTGTTAATTCGGGTCCGGGACAAAGTGCCAAATGCCCAAAGTGCCGAATCAGTAATTTGCCCAAACTGCCGAATTTCATACTATCGACCAAGTCCAAAGTGCGGAACGACGCCAAGGGATGTCGCATCGTTCGTAAACAAGGTGTCGGAGCCGAATGCGAATCGGCAGTTTGGACATTCGGCACTTTGTCCTCGCGCCAACCTCTCAGTAAGGCACAAACTGCGGAATGCACGCCGATTCGGCACTGGTCTTCGCATACACCTACGTGTAAGGCCCAAAATGCCGAGTATTTATGTTATAATACATTTAAAACAAAAATACAATTTGTTTTATTTTAAATTTAAAAGAAAAAACATTCTCCAGCCCTGAAACTATCTACCATCCATTGATAAAATTGTATGTATTATCAAAAATAATTTTCACACATTACGAACATTCATAAGGATGTGCATTCGGCATTTTGGGCCTTACTCATAGGTACGTGCGAGGACGTTCTGTCGAATGACCAAAGTGCCGATTCGCATTCGGCTCATTGCACTTTGGGCAAAATACCGATTCGTCACCTTTGGACGCAATGAAAGATATTTGATAAACAACTTGGCATATACTACATCAGAACCATTCGTAACAGCAAATTTTCGACCTTTTCAGTTTTACATGGACGAATATTGATTATTAAAATGCAACCCTCTCTTTTAATGTCCGACATCCGCAGATCGCACATTTCGTATCTTCTGCAGGAATGAAATATCCCACAAACAGCGACAACCTGAAAAACACAATATTGCTATCAACATTTTTGAGAAAACTGTCAAGTCAATACTAACCTTCAAAAACAAAAAAGTATCATCAGGAGCTTTAATGAAACATTTACGTAGTTCCTCTTCTGTAAATACTAAAGATTTCTTGTTCGTTCCCTTTATAAAAGCATATACTTTATGAAAAGAAGCAATGTTCACTCTTTTTTTAATTCGCAACATTGTTTGCAATTTGGAATGTATACACCATAGTGTTGATGATTTATAGACACTCGACTATCACGAAACACAATTTTACGATAACTAATTGGCTTTTTAATAAATAAACACATTAGAAACAACCTTACTTGTTGCAGAAAGCATAAAGTAAATGAAAAAAAAAAGAAATATAACCTGGATATATGAATATTCAACCTGTTCGTAAATCTGCAAGCAAAATTAAGTCTTATTAAGACTATAGTAATAGTAATAACATTTCAACAATACAATTTCTTTTGTATCATTCAATATCCGGCGTGGCACTAGCCAGGGAAGTAGTTGTTTCAATAAGTTGTTTGTTTATAGTCTTAGTAAGACTTAATTTTGCTTGCAGAGTTACGAACAGGTTGAATATTCATATATTCAGGCTATATTTCGTTTTATTGATTTTTTTTTAAATAAATGTTACATATCATTTTGTTCATATATGCAAGCATTAATGTTTCATCGGCCACATAGTACTTTTTTCTTGCCATCCAGTTGATTAATTTCTCGTATTCTTTGCAGTACGCTTGTTTCGATTTTCAGGGATTAATCGTAGTTCCGCTTATTCTGCTAACGTTTGAATCTCTCGGATGAAATTTCCTCAGGTACAATTTTACGAAACGCACAAAAAATGTTCTAATAAAATTAACCAAACAACAAATGCTAACCATTTATATGGCAACGATTAAAATGAGATCCACAGATAACTGAAAAAGTAATCTAAATTTACTTTCTTTTTATAATTTATTTTCACATTGTAGTGCAGGTATAATACAAAATAACGTATAATACACGTGTACAAGCACTGCTTGAAAGGCTTGCTTATTATACACTTGTATTATAATATACTATTTTCGCATCAACAAAATTATTCCAATTTTTCATAAATTTACATCGTGTTTGAATGAAATATCGCAGAAGCTATTGGCGGAATGGATTGTAATTGGTCACCATATCATTCCTGAGTTAATATTGAGTGATTTTGAGAAGTCAACAAATTGTAATGTTGACAATGAAAAAAATATATTTTAAATAAACTAATCTTTTATATTTTTTTTAATTGCGCAATTCTGATAATGGACAAATATACATATTTTAAAATTTAACATAGGAAGAGGTGGTTTTATAGTGATCACAATATTGTTTAATATTAAAAATATAAATTTTCACACATCCATCCCATCCGATGCATCGGAATCGCCCGCACTTAATGATTCATTATCATCGCTGTCTAGGGAATATCTGATATCTGGAGCCTTTAGCAATGCCAGAACGTCTTTTTCAAAAGGTATTGCTCTTTTCTGTGGTAACCTTCTTAAGCTACTGATAAACGGATCAGATGTTAATAGCAGCAAATTGAGTACATCTTGATTGGCCTTAGTCCGTGATATTTTGCGGGAATAACATTCTCGGTACCTTTTGAACTCTTTATTGCGCGCTTCCTGAGCTTCCTCACTAAGTTGTCCGATTGGAAGAATAGCGTGATCAATTATTTTTGAACCATGTATAAGTACTTTGTGTACGGTTGGTGGCATCGGGTACCATGGATATTGCTCTATAAAAAGTTTTGCTGTTTCTAGTGCATAAGCATGGTACTTTCCCACATTTATTTCATGCCCACTTGAAATAGTTTGCAAAATAATTTTGAAACGTTTTATAATTTTAATATTAACGCCAGTAATATCTGCTGATATCTCGGAATTATAAAAAAATGTCTTGCCGTATTACCGTCATTGGTACTTCCAAAGCCCGGCTAAATCTGTCCTGTATGTGCTTCTTAGTATTTGCAACAACTTCCTTGTTTTCATCTCCACGCGATTGCCACTTCTTTAATGGAAGTTTATACGCAAGATGCAGCACACATCAAATCCATGCATGAAGCACAGATAGTCCGAATTCAAGTCTTGAAATATCTACTATCTTTGCACATGACACTTTTTCAAAATTATTGAAGTGCTTTGATGTTAGGCCACAAACAAAACATCTTTGAGTTGACGTAGTACCCGTAACAGCATTACATACTTTTCCGTCAACCATTGTGAAAAGCATTTTATAATTTACTTCAATTTCCATATTATTGAATTCATATATTAATGGACGTAATTGTTGTATTTGAGCTTCGATGTATTTCTTTACTTCTATAGACAGATCCTTTGTCTCATGTTTAAATTGGAAGCGAATCGGTCTACAGTATCTAGTAGAAGAACTTCTATCGTTCTGCCAAAACACAATTTCTTCTTGCTTTTGAGGCTTCTCCGATGTTAGCCTTAAAGGGACTAAGGAAGATATAACTATGTTTGCATCACTAGCACTTGTATTCCGCTTGTCCAGATCCGTCAAACCCCCACTTATAAATTAAAGTTAATTTTTCACATGTAGCAAGTTGACTGGTGCTTAGAACATCTTGCTGGACATCTAAAAGGCGGGACGCTGTGTGGCCGAGAAGAGCTTGCAATTTAACTTCAGCAACAGTTTCGTTGACTACAATATTTTTCTTTTGGGGATAACAATTCTTCTTTGCTGCTTGAAGTATTTTATAAGATGGAAATCTTTCTCTATTGTGATGCCTTATCACGTTGTACTGATGCCTGGTAAGTTTGGCTTCAACATACATTGCAAGAGCTTGGACACCTGTCAGTTTTTTTGTAAGAGGGACACTATATTTCTTGTAGGCTGTTCTATATTTTGCTGCTCGTCTCGGCGATGTAGCAGTTACTTCTTTGACCACTTTTGAAGCTTCTACTTTACCCGTACATCGTAAACTCATATGAGTAGCGAAAGACAATTCTCCTGGTGAATACTTGGTTCTTAAAGATTCGGTTTTTTTTTTTCGCTTGGTTCTGTCTGAAGACGTTTCAAAGGTTAACGAAGGTCTCCCAACTTTTTTTGACAAAACAACATAGTTTGTAAAACTTATAGAACCGTCTAGCCAGTTCTGGTTCTTTGTTAAAAATCTCTCATATGTTCTTTTCGATTCCTGCCATCTTTTCTTGAAATCGCAAACAAAAAATGAGTTTTTTGTAGAGTTCGGGAAGATCGTCTTTTGGACATTTTGTTTGCGTTTCGACGATTTTTTTTAATAACTTGATTTGGTGCTCGAATTGTATACAACCAGATCCTCTCATGTTATTAACAAGAACTCTTCTAGTTAGGAAGATGTCCGTAACACCTGATCCTAAATTTGAAAACTAAAACCAATTACTAAAATTTTCAACTGATTTGGACAGTTTTAAGAATATTTTCTTCTAACGGGGCAGATATGGGCAACTTTTTGTTTAAGATATTATTAAAGCAATCTATAAAGATTGATTTAAAGTGAAAACGAAAAACATGATATGCCATGATGTTAACTAAAATCATGATTTTTGTTTTAAATTTCAAACTTTATCAACTCATTTTGTTTAATTATTTAAGTATTGTAACATCCAAAACAAATAATGTAATTATAAAATAATGTACTAACCTGTAGGCAAGCCCTCCATGGTAGAAGAAATGAAATATTGATAAACACTAAAGAACACTTTGAACACAATCGCGGAGTTGAAAATCGCTACCAGTACGAGTCAGGACAGCATTTATACATGCCCCCAATAATAAGGGTACATTATAACGGAGGTATATAGCATCATTTTCCGGTATATTTTTCCGATTATTTTTGATTCTATTATTTGGGATTTCTGCCAAGAATTAGTGTATTTGACCCCACTGTGCGACGTCAGGCAGTCAAACTTGGTCAAATGGTTTAATTTTTTAGGATTCTGCTATCTGATGTCCCTCAAGAGTCCATTTTAGGACCCGTTTTGTTTGCTATACAGGGTCTTCATTTCAAAAGGAGCCACCCTGAATAACTTTGGATTTAAAGTAGTTACGGTTTTAAGAAAATATATGTCAATTTTGTATTCGAGGGGTAACTTAAAAAAACACTGTTTTTAGAATTTTATCTTTCACCCCCTTACCCCCAGCTACCCCATCGTTATAATTTCAAATGGCACCCTCCCATTGTGCGTTACCTCATTTCAAAGGGCATGAAAAATACTATGCAGCAAAGCAAAAATAATTGAAATCGGTTCATTTGTTTTAGAGAGAGAGAGGGTATACATTTCAAAATAAGACACCTTAATTAACTCTGGTTCTGATATAGTTACAGTTGCAGGAAGAAAAATTGTCAATTTTGTATTTGAGGGGGAGCTTGAAAACACCGTTTTTAGAATTTTATCTTTTACTCCGTCATCCCCAGCCACCCCATCTTTATAATTTTAAATGGCACCCCCTATTGTGCGACACTTCGGTTTAAAGGGTGTGAAAAATGCTATTCAGCAAACAAAAAATAATAGAAATGCGTTCACTTGTTCCAGAGAGAGAGAGAGAGAGAAAGAGTCTTCATTTTAATAAATAACTCTGGATCTGAAGTAGGCAAGATTTTGAACGAAAACACATTAATTGGGGAACTTAAACAACCCTTCTTTAAATTTTCTCACCCCCCCCCCCCATATAGGGTTGAAAATAATACTTCCAAATAACTCTCCAAACATACAATTTTGAGAAATAAAACACATTGTTTTTTTTTTATTTTCAAATAAAGAAAACAATTATTTTATTAAATGCTCAAAATGTGCTCCGTTATTTGCTAAACAATAATATATTCTATTTTTAAATTCTTGCCGGACTTGAATATTTCTTTGGGAATTTGTTTACAAGTTTGTGTTATCCTATTTCTGAGATCTAGTATATTTTCTGGGGGAGTGTTGTAAACTTGATTTTTTATGTAACCCCACAGAAAAAAAAAAATCAAGCGGCGTCAAATCCGGAGATCTTGGAGGCCATTCTTGAGCACCTCTTCTTCCGATCCATTTTCCAGGAAATCGTTCATTTAACCAATTCCTCACAGGAACAGCCTAATGTCGAGGAGCCCCGTCTTGGTGAAAATGGAATTTATTTTCATCGATTATCATGTTGCCATCTTAGTCGACTTGGTGTTCTAATGACTGGGTAATGAGTGGGTCAATTAAATTCTTTAAAATGTCTAAATATAATTCTCCCGTCAGGTTTTCTTGAATAAAAATTGGACCAATTATCTGATCTCCGAGTATACCGGCCCACACATTAATTGTGCATGATCTTCTCGAAACGCATGTGTATTTTCATTGTCCCAGTATCTACAATTATGTTTATTGGCAAATTCATTAAAAAAAATGTCGATTCGTCACTAAAACAAATTTGTTTTAATAAATTTGGTTTATGTGCGATTTTTTGACTCATTTCTTCCGTGATTGAATCCTTCTGTCATAGTCATCATCACTGAGCTGTTGGTGAATCTTAAGTTTATATGGAAAAAACTTATTTATTTTTAGCACCTTGTGCACTAAACCAATTGAAATGTTGGTTAGGTTAGCCACTTTTGCAACGCTAGTGTTTGGATGCATAGCGAAATGACCAATAACTTCAATTTATGCTGCTTCGCTAAGTACTCTTGCTTGAACATGTTTTACATTACACACTGAACCAGTTTCTTCAAATTTTTTAATTGAATCTATTACATACTTGTGGCGTATATTCTTTCCGGGATGCCTTTCGTTAAAAACTCGAGCCGTTCCACGAGCGTAACAATACAATTTCTATTCTTTCTGCTAACGTATAAACCATCGTTATATTAATACTGACATACGAATAATAACAAAATATTACGTGTAAACTCAACAAACAAAAAATTTGTTTTCTTTTTGTTTCATAAATCCGTATTAAATTAAACATTTGCAGTTATACCTTTGAACAAATGAATAACATTTTTAATTTCTTTATTAGTATTTCTTATGCACATGGCAAAAAAATCGATGTTTTGAAGTCAAATTACATGTATGTATGACGTGTGTCTATTTTAACAATAATTATCGGAGAATAGGGGGTGCCATTTGAAATTATAAAGTTGGGGTGACTGGGGGTGAGTAGGTGAAATATAAAAACAGAGTTTTTCAAGTCCCCCTCAAAAACAAAATTGTCGTTTTTTTCCGAAACCGTAACTACCTCAGAACCATAGTTATTCAGGGTGGCTTCTTTTGAAATAAAGACCCTCTTTCTGTCTTTCTCTCTCTCTCTTTGCTGGATAGTATTTTGTATACACTTTAAAATAAGGTATCGCACAATAGAGGGTGCTATTTTAAATTATAAAGATGGGGTGGCTGGGGGTGAGGGGGTGAAAGATAAAATTCTAAAAACTGTGTTTTTTAAGTTCCCCCTTGAATACAAAATGGACGTATTTTTTTCTTAAAACCGTATCTACTTCAGATCCAAAATTATTCAGGGTGGCTCCTTTTGAAATGAAGACCCTGTGTATTAGGGCGTAAAAAGTGATACATTTTCGTAAAACCAAAAATATTAATGAAAATGTAATGCAAACATCGGTGAATAGGACAACTTTGAAATCTAGTGCTACCCAATGCTTTCATTTTATGAATAAAATTATTATGTCGGGGCTAGCTGCCTACTATTAAACTTTGTTAAAAAAGAATCATTTTGTTTTACCAAAATTCATCATTTTTTTAAATCTGTTTGTTATTGTAGATGACAATCTCGGTACCATAACAATTTCTTTTCTTTAGTTTCATTTAATAATAACTCGTTTTGTGCACATCATACTGCTGCTGAAGTATCGAATTTTAAATTTTTCTCTTGAGCTTCAGTTTACTCAGAGTCATGCGCATTTCAATTCATAGGCAACTCCGATTAATTTCTTTTTGAAATACACTGTAGATAATCTTGTAGTTTATTATTCTAAATAATACGCATGCGCGAAAATCATGCGGATCGGTGCGCCATGTTGTCATGTCTCTTAATTTGAATCGGTGTGATATCTTTTAAAATTAGATTGTCTTTACTCACCAGTTGGCGGTTGGATCGATTGGTGCTTACGCTTCGGTTAAAGTGAGATCAAAGTGTCCCTCCCCCTCCTTCTTTTGTACCGACAAGTAGTTTTACCCGCAGTAGTTTATATGTTAGTTATAGATAATGAGACAAGAAATCCGGCAATGTCGTAAATATCGGACCTGCACTTGTTGCGCGTATTTCGGTCCATTCATCATTATCATAAACTACAAGATTACGCATACCGTATATACCTGAAGGTTTGTTTAAAATTTGATCGAAAAATTGTTCACCATCCTTGGCTTAGTGGGAAGATGCACATGTTGGCCAGGCTATTGACTTGGTTCCTGTAAAAGCGAGAGAGCACTCATCTATCGTCGAAAAGTTTGCGATTTATCGCTTTATTTTATTTTAAAATTGATCATCTATATTGGGGCTATGATGTAGTGATAAATATAAACGATTGTGGAATTACTTCTCTTTAGCTATTAGGTGTTATTCTTTATATTTTTACCCATACCATTCTTTTTATGGTTGTTCTAATGATAATAATATAACACGGAATTTGTATGGATTATAAATACCCATCATAAAACTAAGTGAAATGCCCATTAACGGAATATTTCTACGTCCGCAAATCGTCTACAATAATAGTTTATAATAGCACATTGTTAAAATTGGACACCGTAGCATCTTCTATAAGTGAGCCAATTAAATTCCTAAATGTGCTTATTTTCTGTAGAACTATATAGAGAACATCCGTGCCTTAAAATTTAATTAGAAACAAGCTCGGGCGACGAGTCCATTTATCGTCAGTTGATGTGCTGCGAGCCCGCAATTATGCCACATTAACGTGATTACGTAGTAATTACTTGAAACGAAAAAAGACAGCTCGTGGTTAATTCACAACAATGAAATAATGAACCTCGGGAATTTAAGTGGACAAGATTCGCGCCGCGGGGACTCAAATAATGATTACTTTCTCCGTTACGAAATACGGGAAAGTATGGAGGTCGTGAAAAATGTTCAATTTGTTTAACTCTTAAGGTCCCTAGATGGGATTCCAACGATTTCTGTGGCCGTGTGTTTGTGTGTGCTGTATCTCAAATTTATTATGCGAACGTTGGCGGTGGAAAGCTCCAAATAAAAAAATCCCCGATCATCTGCGGCTAAAATCCTCCGAAACGTCAAACTATCTTTTCTAATAGTTGTGTATTTTCCATACCCCCACCCCTTTGCGTAATGACGTCATCGTCATTTTTTTTAAATAGCAACCACCACATTTTTTGATGGATTCTGATTCTCCTTAAAATCCTACATACAGCAATATGCAGTTTGGTGATGTTCATTTGATTAGTCAGCGAAACTATTGGGATTTATGAAAGAAACTGATTTATGTAAAATTGAAAACAAAAATTGAGATAGATGTGGAATTTTTATCAATTTATTTGAATCAGATGAATAGCAATTTGACAGAATATCAAATTAATAAAATAACAATTCAAAAAACATTAAACTATCAAATTAAGGGTTCAAAGTGAGTCCCATTTACTTCTTGGCAGAAGGCAAGTCGATGCATGAATTCCTGTCTAACATTTTGAAGCATCTCTGGGGTAATTGCCTGAATTTCATTTCGGATTATTTCTTTTAAGATATCAATGGAATTTGGTCCGTTAAAGTAGACCTTGCTTCTAAGATAACCCTACAAAAAATAATCTAAAGGCGTGAGGTCGGGGGATCGTGCCGGCCATTCAATTGGCCCCCGCCTTCCAATCCAGCGCACAGGAAAAACATGGTTTAAGTAATCGCGAACAGTAACATGGTAATGAGCGGGTGCTCCGTCTTGCAGATAAAATAAAGCATTATTGGGAACACCGGGGTCATCGTGATTTAGGTACAGTACGGCGAGAGCAGGAACGAGATGGTCTCGTAGTTCTAAATACTTTTTACCTGTTAGTGTTCCTTCAATAAAATAGGGTCCTAGAATTCAGTTCCCAAAAATACTAGCCCAAACATTCACCTTTTCTGGATATTGGGTACGGGCCTCCATCATCCAGTGTGGATTCTGGGGAGCCCAATACCGACAATTCTGTTTATTAACCGTTCCGTTGAGATAAAATGTAGCTTCATCAGAAAAGATAATACGATTGACAAAATCAGCATCTGCATTGCACCGTTCCCTCATGTTATCGCAAAATTCAATCCAGCGATCAGGATCGTCTTCGTTCAACTCGTGAAATAAAGTCACTTTGTATGGATGCCACTGATGTTTTCTTAAATACTTCACAACAGAAGATTGACTGATTTCATTATCAGCAGCCAACGGTCGTGTAGTTTTATGCGGATTATGTTGCAATTCCAACAACATATTCAATTGTACTGCTTCAGGCACATATTGGTGGTGTCCTAAATCGCTCCTACAGTGTTCCTTTTCAGAAAAATTTCTTTCAATTTTGTTTACTGTGGAGCGCAAAATGGGACCCTGATTGGGATATTTAATAATAAATAAAACACATACTGCTTTTTGTGTACGCTGCCTGTCCCCATATCCCCTCATAATTAAAATTTCAATTCTTTGCCTTTCTGTTAACACGTTAAACGCCGTGTGCAAACACGGATGTTTCACACAGATTTTTGTCACAGGAGCCGCGTGATACGTATACGTATCACAAGTTTACTTGTCGTTTTTCTACCGTGAAATAATAAATATAAATCTTAATAAAATATAGATATATCTTATTAGTATTTTTACTTTCTCCGTTACGAAGTACGAGAAAGTATTGTGATCGTCATTTTTTTTTCAAAAAATTTTTTTACGGAAATATGAACAACTTATAAGGAATAAGTTTTTTTTGTCACACTTCCAACGATAAGTCGGTGCTTTGTTTGCAGCAATATTTCTACCTCTCTCTGCCGATATTTTATTATAACAAACAATACATCATCTCCTGCCAGACGTTTCCATATCCGTCAACATATGTTTGTTTCCCTTCTGAGTGACGGGTTCTAACTCCATATTAGTAATTCCTAATAAAAATTCGGCAACTTGCTCTCTAAAAGCAATTATAGAGATATTGCTGCCTGTCACACCTTTGTACAACAAATACGAATTTACAATAGCCTAGCAGCAACTCAATGCCTATTTTGCGGTACCATTTGATTCCTTTTCTTAAACTAGTGGAGTGCGCTTTGATTTGGTCTGATAAATGTATAAAGGCCTTACATTTATTGTAATTTACAACGTTTTCAGGCTTATTAATTTCAGTACTTCTACCAGAACTGACTCTTACCATCCGCCCAACATGTTTTATCGAAAGGGTTAGAACTTCACGTTTGTCTTGCCATTTTGTAACGACAACTCCAGTGTTGCTCTTCCTCGACATACATTCGCGTTTTTTTCAGTTTTTTTGTGAATCGCATCTTTGGGATTGTTTTTTCTATTTTTCCTCAAAGTACCAGCAAGATGCGTTTTTCTTTGAAGCAACTTATGATCCAGATCTACACTCGTTTAATAATTGTCTACATAAACTGTTCTACCACTATCTAATAGTGGTTCGCATAATCCCAAAACAACGGCTGTTGGGACATTTTCATTGGCCTTTGTGGCATCTTTTTCTTTACCACAAAAAAATCTGAAATCGTAGGTATAGCCACCTTCGATGCATAATCTGAACAGTTTGACTCCGAATTTATGTTTCTAATTTTTTATGAATTGGAGAAAAGATAATCTCCCTCGGAAAGGAACTAACGTCGGGTCTTTGCAAATATGTTGGCCGGACGTGAAGTATCGTTTGAAATTATTTCTTAAATATTCAATTAGTGGCGTCAGTTTATACAATCTATTGGAAACATCTGCATTTTCATTATTTGAAAAATGCCAGTTTGATAGGAGCAATTCAAAACGATTTCGTGAAATAGCATTACTAATTTTATTATAATATATTCTTTCTTTGGACCAATAATCAGACAGATGGGGCAAGCGGATAACACCCATCCAAAGTTGCAGTCCAATAAAAATTTCCAGTTCTAATATATCAATCTCTTTCCATTTGTTTATCCTAGCGCTGGGCAAATTGATTTTTTTCATTTTTGGGGAGGCATATCGATTAGTCTTGTTGACCACGAGTTCCAACAAATGGTTGTCTAAAAACAACCTGAAGAAATCGATTGGCATTTCATCTATCATATCCAACAGTTTAACAGGCAGTCCACTATGTTGAGCTGTGAATGAACATTTATTCAGGTGAGTTCCCTTTGCTTCACCCCATGCTAGAGAATGAAATTCCTCTTCATTTTCTTCTGAAGAAGAGTCACTTATTATAAACTGACCAACAACACTTTCCATAGATTCCGTAATGTGGTCTGTAGAGGTGGTGGAACATGTTGGTGGAATATCTGTTAATGTTTTTCTCTTTTTCAAGAGCGACATATTACTTTCTAAAGACGATGATTATTCTCCTTCACTTGGCTGGTATTCTGCATCAGAGTCCCCGAAAGGTTCGTCTTCTCCAAACATTATTTCGTCCAGTAAATTTTGAAATCTTTGTTGCTCTTTTTCATAATCGCCCATATTGCTAACACTTTCTAAAGCACTAAGGCAATAAACATAACACAATATCAGACCACGATAAAAACGGCGCAGGTCGATAGTGCGAACTGACAAAAACCATATGTATACGACACATCACGCCACCTAACAAAAACGTTAGCGCTAGTTGAATTTGCTGTATCAACAGTATATCTGTATGTGATTATATTTTAGGCACCACGCGTGACATACTGCCAGGCGATGTTTTGATTGTTGACGCAAAATAACTTTTTTAGCAGGCCGCGTGGAACACGTTCGTTTCAATATAAATAATCGTATAAACAAATGCAAAATTTATATATTTACATCACAATTAAATGAAGTAACAAATATGACTATTTTTATGAATGGCCCACAGAAATAAAAAAAAATCTAACATTATGGCAGTTAACGTGTTAAGTAACGAACCATGTTTCGCAAGATCAATGGCAATAAACAACAATAAAACACTACCGAAATGACTTTGCTGCAAACTGTCAAATTGCGATTCATCTGATTCAAATAAATTGATAAAAATTCCACAGCTGTCTCAATTTTTGTTTTCAATTTTACATAAATCAGTTTCTTTCATAAATCCCAATAGTTTCGCTGACTAATCAAATGAACACCACCAAACTGCATATTGCTGTATGTAGGATTTTAAGGAGCTTCAGAATCCATCAAAAAATGTGGTGGTTGCCATTAAAAATAATGGCGATGACGTCATTACGCAAGGGGGGGGGGGTGTATGGAAAATTGATAACTATCACAAAAGATGCACGTTAAAAAAATAAGGTTGACGTTTCGGAGGATTTTGGCCGCAGATGATCGGGGATTTTTTTATTTGGAGCGTTCCATAGCCAACGTTCGCACTGTATATTATAAATTTTTATTTGCTCACCTTTTTAGTCCCATTGAATGCCAAACATTTTTTACTTCCTTTCCTTAATTTTAACTTTTAGATTCTTACAAAATACTTAATTTATCTCATTTTTACATTCCATTTCGTTTTGGTTTTCCATTTTGCATATCCTACATAAATTTCTTCACTTCATTACTTCCTTTGCAAGTTTTTTCATAATATACATTTTAGTTGCAATAATTTGTTTTCTTAATTATCTCCACAATTTTACAATAATTGTTACCAATTTGTATCCTTTTTATCTATAAATTAATTTTATTATAAATTAAATTTATTTATAAATTTATAATTTAATTTGGATATTCCATAGTGCAATTCTAATTTTTTTCCGCAGTTTCTTATCCATTTTATTTTACAGTTCTCTTTTTTATAACTGTTTCTTCTACTGCCTTTAAAATATCATCTTCGTCACTTTTCTATTCTTCTAAATTTTTAATGTCTATTAATTCTCAATTTTGCTTTGCCCTCTTCATTATTATAGAAATATATAAAATTAATTTTTCACATCTCTTAACTTCTATAACTAAAAGTTTGTAATAGCATAAAATTAATTGCAGAAAGCTCATAGGAAGTCATGCAATACCAGCAAATATTTTTGTAACAATCAATTAAAATTAAAAAACTAATTTTACCAACCAAATTTAAATTTTATTTGAACATGTGTTAGAGGTATGATTAAAATTATTTAATTATTATATAAATCGTTGCGAACTATAAAACGCTACAACCTAAACGAGTTTACTTTATAATTTACCAATATGTATTTCTTATGTAAATATATCATTTGTACATATTTTTGTCGAAATAAGGAATATTAAGACACAACTTTCACAGGTTCGATATATCAGGTCTGCTGGTTCAAGTAACACAAACAGATCTTGATTGGTAACCCTTGTGTAAACCCTAGGTCCCGATACCACATCAGTCCTTTACTCCATATCCTGTTATTCTCACGAACAGACTTTGTCTTTTAAAACAAATAAAAATATAAATATCAAGTAAATATGTGAATTGATTCTCAAGCAAATATCAAGCTTCTGATAAAATATTAATTTGCGACCTCATCTACATTTAAATCAAACATTAATATTTAAATACATATTTGCAAATGAAAGTTTTCATTCAATGTCAAGCAGTAATTTATTATAATGTATATTTTTAGATTGTCGCATCATAAATAATCGTTACTGCAATCAGTCGGAACATTATAATTCATATCTCTGATCATTTTCTAGAAAATATACCATGCCCATTTATTATTAGTCTACTGGGTGTTGAATTTTTACAAGGATGTAATACATTTTGTGATGTATGAATGCAAAGGCCTCGCGGAAGTGACAGCAATTGAATTGGAAAGTATTAATACTCTTGCTATCAATTTGATGTACCGCGGAGTTTGCTAACGTTCAATCTTTAACATCCGACGTTTTATAAATGAGCAGATCATTTATAATACTAACTATTAGTAAATTGATTGGCTCACTCCCTATTTCCTTACTTGATTAAATATATATTAAATAATAATGAAAATACAATACTTATCATAATCTACAACATAAGTATAACACATACTACATTGAATAAGTTATATATTTTTTCTGTTACCGACAACGTAATTACAGGGTCTGTGGGTGGCTGATAATGTTCCTGGTGTTTCTTTTTAAAGTAATAAAATTCGTGGAATGTAACTTTGAAGTTTTATTCAATATTCAAATCAAATTTATTTCATATTAACGAAAATTGAACAAAGTACAATTTGAGAAAGAGTATTTTTTTATAACAACATGCTTCCAATAAATCATTTTCTTTATTGGTGAACGAGAGCGAGTTTCCATGCACAACAGATGTGGAAGCGCAGAATCATCTCCAACAGCAACTCATGATTAAATTTCCACTTGTGCCATGCTAGTTTCGCGTTTACCAATATCCTTGATTTCCTTGATTGGATTCTGCTGCATATCCCTCTCCTACTGTGGAAGATTTCCATCCAAATATCTGTCCCAGAATTTTAGAGCAGAGTAGCAGACGAGCATCTGAAGAGTGCCTAGTGCAAATTTAAGAATTTTGCAATAATTGCTAGAATTTTTGAGAGTGTGTGTTTTTTGTAGGTTTTACTTCGAATTTCCTTATACTAATTTAATATTCCAAGATATTCGATCTCGCTTTCCATATTTTCGACCACAGCGAAACTAAGCGGAACTTGTTCTTAGTCTCTGGAACCGCCACAACAATAAATTGTGCCTTATCGGCAACATCGCTGCATTCCATTTTGCGGAACTCTATCCTGCAGACCTCCACAACTCTCACAGTCATCAACGTCTAGAAAATTTAATAAAATAAAATTTTAGTTCAATACTACATTTAAATCAAATAAATATGTGTTTGTAACATGAATCTTTCGGTCGAGAATCTTTTCTTAGGTATTATTCAGAGGAAATGTATGGATACATGTTTGGATAAAATTATAAAGTAAAACCTGTACGTTTTAACATTCTTCTCAAAATCTGGACCAACAAGCTACCTGCCTACACAAAATTATGTAATTAACGTATCGACACTAAGCCTTTATTTGTTGCTAGATAAGCACAATTGCACAAAATGTCATCTAATCGCTGACAATGAACTTTTATTTTGATACGTCTGTATAAATTTAAGTCCGCGTTTTGATTGGCTCGCAGTTGTCCGTTAATGCTCACTGATTTGAATTGATGAGGAACGCAAACCAAATGGCTGTTTCGGATACCGTTCTCGATGGTTTTGAGTCGCAGGGCAATTAATTGTGAAAATGGTTCCATCCCGCAATTAGTGGAACATGTGTACGACGAACATGCGAATGTACGGTTGCTGGTTTACATATTAACCGATAAACGGGATGTTTTATTATTTTATTTACAATTGAGCGGAATGCGGCAATGATTTGCGTGATTTGTTTGTGGCGATAACTGTTTTTAGTAATTATTAGTTTATGATGGCAGTATTATTTTATCTCAATGCAATATGTTAAAAATAATTGATTCGTATAATATTTATGAAGAAAATAGTGGGAACATGCATGTTGTAATTCTAGAACCTGATTATCACTCAGGACCAGCGGGCGGGTTATAAAATACAATGTTTTATATAAGTACATTATTATAAAAGTTTAATAAGAGGGTATATTGTGGTACGAGTGTCACGCTACGTGAGTCCATTGTGTAACGAGTGCCTCACAATGCCTCTTATTAAACAAGGGTAATATGCTTATTTTCTCTACGTTGATGTCAGTTAAGGATTTATTTCCAAAATGAAATATATACTTAAACGTAGTAACTTTTATCTGCAACACGAGGCAGCACAGAAAAAAACAAATTTTTATTTCGACCGAATTTAATATTTGATGGCGATTTCTACGGCGATTTCAATAGTTCATTTTACAACATAATAAATCCCGAATATTATTTGCACACTTCCAGAAATAAAGTATGTTGTAAAAAAAGTTGCGCATAAAAAAATATAAAGATGGTCGCAGAAATGTTGACTATAATACGTTTACGGAACTCAGAAAAGAGTGTAAGAACCATGGTGCAAAGATTACATGGTGTGCCTATAACTCCCGCACCACACCTCTTTCGTCAATTTTTGATGCTGCAATAACCAACTGTGAAAAATTAATTTTCAAGTTAGTCCTTTGGGTAGAAATAAACGATCTTAAACCAATGTTATTTATCTAGTAGTACTAGTAATAACATGCAAATTTCCATTCAATATCCGGCGTGGCACTAGCCAGGAAAGTAGTTGATTCAATAAGTTATTTGTTTATAGTCTTAGTAAGACTTAATTTTGC
Source organism: Ocypus olens (assembly GCA_910593695.2). Lineage (NCBI taxonomy): Eukaryota > Metazoa > Arthropoda > Insecta > Coleoptera > Staphylinidae > Ocypus > Ocypus olens. The sequence goes on along the minus strand of OU343063.1, from coordinate 15,500,361 downwards.
TTGCAGAGTAACGAACAGGTTGAATATTCATATATTCAGGCTACATTTCGTTATATTGAATTTATTTAATGCTTTCTGCAACAAGTACGGTTGTTTTAAATTTAGAAAAAGATAAGTATATCAAATTTTTCATTGCAGAAAAATATAAGTGTATTAAATTGACAATTGCAGAAAAAGATAAGTATATTAAATTGTTAATTTCAGAAAAAGATGAGCTCCTAAAAATTATAAATGATCTTCAGGCAAAGTTGGCTGCAGCAGAAGATGAGAAAGTAAATATACAAAAGGCATCTAAAGTAAATGTGGAAAAAGTTTTGAAACCATATTTTACAAAAGGGCTAATACGATGCATTGTAGAACAACGGAAATGGTGAAATGAATATTACCCCACAAAATCACTATTTCGAGCACCCAGTCCTTAAAAATTCAAAAGTATTTGTATTTGCAGATGTACCACATCTTTTAAAATTACTACGTAATTGGTTTATTGACAATGGTTTATTGTTGGAGAGTTATGAGGAGCCATTTACTGCTGCAGTTTTCCAAAAAAATATTGACATAGGCAATGCGGGCGATCTTCGAGCAGCACACCGTATAACCGAACAAATATTGGATGCTCGCCATTCACTCATAAGCTGTTCGACCAGCAGCTCAAATTTGGTCGCACGCAGCGGCAAAAGCAATCAAATGGGCTGGTCAATGTGGTCTTCTGAAAGCTCCTGATTATTCCAAATTTTTAGATTTCGTTTTATTAGTTAATAATTGGTTTGATGTCTACAATTCCCAACAGAAATATGGTGTTCATGCAGGAGTTAATGCCTTCGCTATAAACCTTTCAACACAGGAGCAAATTCTAATCTCAATGGATAATTGCAATAAAAACATGAGAGTCGGGTCCAGGAAAACTATGATGCCTTTTTCAAAAAGGAATTCTTATCAGTAATGCCTTACTTCGGCAGTTGTGTAATCATCCTAAAATTAAATATCCAAAAGAGTTTCAGTATATTTTAACAAGACATCTCGAGCAGGATATTTTGGAAAACCTGTTTGATTATTTAAGAGCTATGGGCTACTGTAAAGATCATCCTTCAGGATATGATTTTAGGTATAGACTTAGATGGTACATTCTGGGTAAACACTCTCATGCAGTATTTTCAATTAATCGTAACACTGAAGATCTAAGTGCAAATTGTCTGACTGCATCCTCTGATCCCAATCTGTCATCTTCTTTGACAGTACCATCAACTTCTTCACCTTCAACTCCAAAAGCCATATCATTATGCACATCTTCTCCTAACCCTGGAATAAGAAGACACCCTCTGCCATCCACCAATATTATTTCATTTAGAGTTGTTCAATGAACATATTGATGAAATCATTCTTATAAGATAATAATTTTCAAGTATCATCAATATTTCTCCGGGGGAATTATTAGAAGATTCTACATGTAGTAATGATGAGTCGATGAATGAAATGGAAGGGGCCACTTCTGTTGATGATAACCTATACCAATTCATCCAAGATACATATTTTGAAGAAGATGTTTCCACATTAAGCTGTGTAAATCCAAGTGATATTGTTGAAGAAGCAGCTTTGCAATATATAGCAGGATATGTTGCACATCGTTTCAAGGGAAAATATCCACATTTGGGAGAGCGTACTGGTAAGTTTGCTTATGAAAGTACAGAAACGAACTGGATTAAAGTACTTTCCAAAGGTTATTTAATGTATCATTCGTCAGAACTTCTACATTACTCGCATTGTCGAAAAATGTTTCACGTATTTTCATGGAGATTTCTTTTCCAAAGAAGAATATATACAAAAGGTTGTGGCATAGGTCAAAATTAATGAGGAATATATTCCTTACATCCCAGTAGAGGTACTACAGTGTCTGGTACGTACGCGGACTTACATAACAAATTAATAAGAGGTCTTATGCACAATCTGAAGCACGCAAAAAGGAAAATGAAATGAAGAAACTTTTGATTTCACACAAACGCCACAAAAATATTGGCCATAATTCTTGGGAAACATTGATTTTTTATCAATAAAATTACTCTTCTAGTGTAGTCATTTTTCTTTGTTTCTGCAAAGTTCGGATAATTTTCTTTGGGCAATTTCAAGTATGTGTTGAAATAAATATGGAGAAAAGAGAATACCAGAAAAGCAGCTTCTGCTAAAAGTACATTTTTGGTCATCAAAATTTCTCTTCTAGAATTTTCTTTGGGCAAATGTAGATGAGACAAGAGGTTATTGGTAGAATTGTCTAAATATAATATTTGTAACTACCTCATTACATGATTACTAATTTACTTTTATACATTTATCATCGAGCAAAAGGCCAATGCCAATGGTCGTGAATTTGAACCATGTATGTTAACAATAGTTTCTGTTTTTAGGATCCTCCCCACAAGGAATTTCTTTTGATCGACTGGAATTTTCAAAGGTATATTGCAGCACGTAATTTCAATTTTAAATGATATTTTATAATTCAGTAATAATGTTTCTCTTTCAGTTTAAATGTGTTAAGCAATATAATCAACTACATTTTTTGGGATTAAGAGATAACATCTCAGGGTTGAGGATGAAGAATGAAGCAAAGAGTAAAGCCTCTCCTCAATCAAGAGGTAATCCTGTTTTGCAAAACACAGCGGATCTACGCCAGAGAAGACCGAAAACTAATCATATTTTACGCTTTTAAAATAATTAATAAAATTTGTTGTATTATTAATTCTGTCTTTTATTTATTATACAGTATGAATTTTTTATCGTGAGCCATAGGATTTTACATGCTACAAATTATACATCGTGTTAATGTTTATTTTATCATATAATTTTGAAGCAAATTTTAGTTACTTATAAATAAATTATTTTTCTACATGATGCGCTTCATAAGAAAAATTTAAACATGTTTTTATTTTATTAAATTTTTTTATATATTTTTTTTATTATGAATACAAAAATAAACAAATGAGAAAAATAGAGGTGAAAATTCTGAATTTAATTTCAAATCGAACGGCTCATTTGCTGCTATTTATTTAGTGAATAATCAGTGGTAATTACATTATTTTGGTAGAACTATTTATACATAATAATTGTTCATATACTTCAATATTTGCTTGGGCAGAAAATAAGTTATTTAAATAAGTAATTTATTTCTTATGTTGTAGATTACGAAATTGTCATACTGTCTTGTTATTACGCAAGTCAATATAATGCTAAATTATATATTTCACAAAGAAATGAGACAAGACGTATAAGAATTCAACAGGTTTACTAACTAAATTTGAGTAAACAGACAATAATGAATAAACCTGATTCAAATATTGAAAGGTAAAAATAATTAAACAATAATCGTTTGCCTGGGTCTGCAGTTGGATGGGTTGTTAGCAAGCTCAGTCGCACACATATCAGCATTGCTGGAGATTCACGAGATCGATGGCCAGTTAGACACACGCTAGCGAATATAAATTACAAAACATGTTAAAATTCGATTTCGAAATAAAAACACGATACAATATTTATTTTATACTTCACAATGAAACGTATCATAGGTACCTATGTTAAAATATCAGGAGCATAGTATTATTTTTTTATTTAACGTAATTAGGTTGGAAAGAAGATTATTAAATGTGGTTTTAGATGTTTAATTTGCTATGCACACTAAAAATACGAAAAAAGATGATAGCATGTAAATAAAGTACGCGCGACAGACATTTGAATTAGTTATATCTACTTTTCGAAGCTAAGCAAGTAATTTTACAAGGTTGCATCACTGAGCATCAACGAAATGAGAGAAGGGAATATTTTGGAGGGAGATCGCGGCTGTTTAAGCACACCATGTAATCTTTGTACCATGGTAAGAACCTTATTGCGCTGAAGCACCAAGAATATAGTATACATAATTCTAAAAATAAAATTATATCAAATCCTAAATCATTTTGTAAATACGTAAAGACACTTAAATTAAATTTTAATGGTCTTCCTACATTTATGATTCTAGATGACATGAATAGCTCTTCTCCCTCCGAAATTGCAAATCCACTTGCAAATTGTTTTACAAGGGTTTATAAATCAAGTTCTAGCACAGTCACTAATGCGACATATTCTTACATTAAAATCTTATGAATGTTCCAGTACATACATGATTTACACATTCACAAAAGATCTGGTCCTGATGGTGTCCCTCCTGTTTTTATAAAAAAAAAAACTGTAAAGATTCTCTCAGTACACCAATTTTTAATATCATTACTAAATCCCTAAACTCTGGTTACTTTCCAGGAAATTGAGCTATTGCCGCCCAATTTATAAATGTGGCGATCAAAGTAAAGTTATTAATTATAGAGTGATTAGTATACAATCGTACATTCTGAAGATGGACAAACTAGTAAGTGAATATGTAAAATCTTTCTGCAAAAATATAATATGCGATGAACAACATGGCTTTTGGCCCTTTTCCCGTTAAACTACAAAAAACCTTTTTATAATTATTATTATATTATAAATTCGAGGCAGCCTCACTTTTTTTTTTAGTTTAAAAATTTAAATAAACTGTAAATTAAGCGCAATTGGGTTTGATGGAAACTTTTGGAGTGGTTCTAATTATATCTAACAAATCGATTCCAGCAGGTTATTTGTGATGGCGTAACATCCGATCCATTTTTGGTATCGTCAGATATCCCACAAGGATCTAACTTTCATTCGTTTCAATCTGTCAATCAACGAAATTGAAAAATGTTTCAAAACTAAATATTTATTATTTGTACATGGCCTCAAGATGTACATTAGAATTACTTCTACACAGAATATAATGTTCCTTTAAGAGGACTTAAATGTTCTTTTAGAATGGTGTCATTACAACTTCATGGAATAAAATACATCAAAATGCAAAGCTTTTATATACACTACAACGTGCACCTACAACATCATCTTACCGGATGGGCACTGAACGTTTGGAAATCGTTACTAAAATCAACGACTAAGGATTGTTAATGGATCAACAATTAGCTTTTTCTTATCACATCGATGCCATCGCCGTACAGCTTTAAGAATACTTGGCTTTTTCAGAAGAAATATCGCCCAATTTAGAAACAATTATTGTGTTATTTTACTATATTCTTCATATGTCAGATCATTATTGGATTACTGCTGCATCAACTAGTCGCCCATTTATATAGAATATACACACAAGTAGTTTTGTATGTCTTCGTGAGTTATTAATATTTTTAAATAAATAATATTACAGTGAAATGCCCAGTTTTTACAGAGAAGATGAAATACTTTTGCTATAAAGAAATAGTACTTAAACTTTTACCCGGAGCACTTTCTTGGCTACAAATTAATGCATGCACTTCTATCCTTTCAGGAATACGTACTATACATAGTCTTCCATGTAATAGTCATTCAATAGAAGTGACAGCTAATGTCCTAGATTCATTAAAAAACAAAAAAACAAATCATGACCTAATTTTTGATACCTACAAATGCGACGTGGCGGTGCATTATAACCTCCTTCATTCATATAAAATATCGTCGATAAAAAAACTTTTCAATAATGCAATTAATCATTTTGCGATCTGCAGAGTGTAAACATTTTGTTTTTCAAATGTGTTTTTTTTTAATGCGTTAATTATTATTAAAAATAAAAATATTTCCAATTTTTACCGGTTTTTTTGGCACACTGTGTAGATAGAATAGTTAGTTAAAAAATCATGTTTTAAAAATAATATTCTTTACACAAGTAATAATTACCCTGGTTTATTGTCATTTTTCAAATTATCCATGTTTCATTTAACATTTACTTTAAAGGTGTTCAAAGGATCAATATAGAGTTCTACTATTTTAATTTGCAAGATTCTCGACTTTGTATGTTGAATTTCATAGATTAAAATATCCACTAAATAGTCCACTAGCCCCCAAATTATTAATAAATACCATACAGAATTGGACTTTTTCGGAATAACGTTTATCATTTTAGCAACAAAATTAAAAAGCGTTCTTTATACATATTAAGAATGGATTTATTATTTATGTTTTTATCATTCATTCTAGTTACAGGTTTAATTTTTTAAGTTATAGTGTGGATATTTTTTTTTTGATTTTGTAAAAGGGTATCTGTTTAATAAACATTATTGTTATTAATATTTTCTTCGAAACATTCATTGTGATATTACAATTTTTAATCTTGTAGAAATACACACCCGCCGAACCAAATTATCGCCATTGCCATAGAAGCTCGCTGTGCTTTTATCAGTTGGGTACACTGATAAAAAACCAAAATGAGCGGTGATCATAGGTTAAGGAAATTATTATTGACATTAGTCAGAATCATAGTGACTAGCGTTGCTTGATTCATGAGAGTCATTTAAATTGATATGTCCAGCAGAACCATCAAAATATTATAAAATATTTAGAGCTTCATATGTCAAACTTTTGTTCTTTTAAGGATATATCTTACTCCTGCAAGAAATATGAGATGGAATACATCTTACATCCCTTTCGGGAGTAACTCTACCGATATTTTTAATGTCCTTGGACATTTTCCCAATCGGAAACGGGGCCCACTAATCATTTCAGGCCCATGAATTAAAACTATTGCACTGTTGTCGGCATGAAGAACCACTGGTATAATGTAGTGAATAATTCAGCGGTTTCTAAACATTATCGCTTAAATGCAATAACATTTACCGCGAATCCACTTGACCCTACTTGTAAAATGATCTGACATTTATACAATACATTTTCGTCTACTCCCAAAATTCTGGCGGACACTGCCGTGTTCTCAAAAAAAACGCTCAGCAGTGTTGCCGTCATTAGTACTACCAACTCCCACTTTTGGTTAATCGAAATTTACATATAATTCTTTGAACCTTTCTTGAATATTTTTTTACGGTCATTCGCAATCAGTGCGGGCTCTAGGGGTGATGGCGCCCCGATGCAAATTGACACAATATAAATTTATTAAAACTAAGCAACAGATAATAATAAAATACTTAAGTGCTTAATAATAATATATGTATACTTGTATTAATACATAACAGCCATAAAAAATTAAATAATAATTTATAATAAATTTATTTTTCTTGCATTTATAGAAGCAAATCTATCATTATATTGACGTCTAATTTGTCGTAAATTTCGTTTTCAATTGATATTATTGCAAGTCCGACCAATCTCTCTTGAGAAATAGTTGATCTTAAGTATGACTTAATTAATTTTAATTTCAAAAAGATCGTTCGCCAGTTGCAACTGACACTGAGAAGGTGAGTAGAATTCTTAAAATTTTGTATAGAAACTGTACAATTATGAATAACTACAGAAGGATTCTGAAGCATTTTACTTACAACATTTACTCTATTCATAATATCAAACCAAATTATAATCGAACAAAGAAATGCACAACTTTTTATTTTAAAAGCCAATGACTTTTTTTGTATTTTTGTCGTTATCTTCCTTTTCAAATATTTCAAGTAGTGCATCATAAATTTTTCCGAGCAAAGTAATTTCGGCGTCCTTCGCGTATGGCGCCCCGATGCGACGCATCTTTTGCTTACCGTGTGGAGCCGGCACTGTTCGCAATTTCTTCGTCTTCTGCTATACGCAACTGCCATTTATCAATTCCCAACATGAAAAAACATTCAAAAAATCTTATCCACGCATGTAATGTAGATAATCCGAATCGCAGATTCGTAAGATCAATTTCTGTAGATTTCATTAATTCAATATCATTAAATTTCTTCGATTCATGTTACACAAGTAACAAAACATTGCCGATTTGGTCCCCGTTACTAAATTGCAGAATTTAATTTTGTCATTGTAAAAAAGAGTTCATATTTACACGGCACTATTTTTATAACAATATTGTCTGATAGATGTCTAATTAAGGAATTATTTCTGCCTAACAAATAAATAGCCTTCTTAAAGTTATGTTCAGTTTTGTTTTTGTACGAAACTAGATGCGTATGACGTGTAAGTTAAAAGGTATAAGTTTGTTTTCCGATCATTTCTAAAATAAAAAAAAAATCAAAAACGTGTAAACAAATATTGAAGACTACAAAGAAATGAACATCTTTTGTTTAAGAATAGTTTTTATAAAGCTTGTTTAAAAAAATATATATATACGTCATCTACTTATAGATTAGACTTTGTTGAAATCTTGAGTGGCAGAAATCCCACTAGGTTGCCGAACAACTTTCGCCACAAAAAGTAGTATTAACGAAACTTAATTTATTACGAAAATCGCACTCAAGAATCTTACCGCTTAGGTGTGTCATTGGTTCGTCACATCATTTAGAACATTCTCTGCACTACGAAAATGAAGAGCAATAACAATAACAAACTGTCAATAATGTGTCTATTGGCGACAACGCGTATGAATATATTGGGAGTTTACCGGTACCAACCTACCTTGCTGCTAAATTACATTTTTCTCATAGCCGTGTTGGTACTTTTCATTTTCTAGTGTTTGTCACTAAAGATGTCAAAAAAGTCTAATCTATCAGTAGATGGAGTATAGTTTGGTTCTATGAAATGATTATAGTTGGGTTGATTTTTTCATATTATTATTGGATTCCAAAATGCGCAATAACCCCATACATTCTGGAAAAATACGGACACCCAGTACAATATTGGTAAATGACGCAATTATGCCTCTTGTTTTCAATTAGGATATCAGACCTACACATACTTATTATTAAAAAAAAAAAAACGTAAATTCTTCCACATATCTTCGATTATGGGAAACGTCTTCCGTACATAAAAATTGATAAATAAGTTAATATATTATCGATCCTAATTCGCCCGACCTATAATACATCTCTAAGTTGTTTAAACTATTGCATAACTCATGGAGAGATGAGTATAGTTAAAAAAGGATATGCATGAAGTAGTATCGTTATAATACTGACAAATGGATGACATTAATACGTTTCCTCATCCTGCGTTGTATTCTAATAGACTCATCAGACATTTCCCACCGTAACATATTTGATGAGACTTCCTCGTAAGTAATAATTTCCTCATATATTTTTCTTTCACACCTAAATAAAGTCTCATTATCTCCCCAGTTAATAAGGTGCCAGATGCAATAAAAGCACTCAAAGAAAACTTACATCCAGTAAACCGTGGATACTTTAACGAATAGCATTTGCAATAATCGATACCAGATTACTTACAATTAGTGTAATAATGTGCTTGCATGAGGAAAATTATTTAAGGTTTTCATTTTCGTTGAATTAACCCTAATCTACTTGTTTTATTATAAATATAAAACAAACAGATATACCTTGATCAATGGATTTTTGCGTGCACGTCATAGATAGCCGAACCGATAATATTTTCATGCGTTTACTCCCTCTACGATAAGTTAAATGAAGTGCAATAATGTGTGTACATATGTCGTTCATACAATTAACAATTAATATTTCCATTATTTTTTATTTTGACATAGGTTGTTGTACATCGTTGAAAAGAGAAAAAAAGTCTATTTATGCGTGTAAAAATCAAATATGGCGGCCATTTGAAATAAGAAAGTTGGTATTAATATCTTGGAAACCGCCATCTTGAATTTTATTTTGACTTGATTTCTATGTTTGCCTAATTAAACCAAGTAACTTTTATTTAAAACTTTTTTTCGCATCTTTAATAATTATTGAGATATTTGATTTTTTTGAAAATCGCGATTTTCAGTTTTTTTAAAATATTTTCTAAACTGCTCGGAATTCTGAAAATTTCTCAACATAATCTGAATCAGCATAGAAAACTGCACAACATTGCCCATTTAACCAGATCTCTAGCTTTAAGAATAAGAAAGATACCCATGCAATCCTACTCTATTTAGGACACCCTGTATAACTATTAGGGTGGTTCTTAACCATTTTTTCGTCTCAGAAATGCCCTCCCATGGTCAGAAAGTGTTCTAATTGATGTAAAAATATGACGGATAACGTGACTTGATGGTTCCCTTATCAAAAACCCACTTCTAGAGCCCAAAAACCGTTTTCAGGTTAAACATGAAGAATCAGTCAAAACTTAATGAGGGGCTGTAAAAATCACCAGTTTTACCATCAGGAGCACATAGATATTGACAATAAATGCTCTTCATTATGTATCAGGCGATTCCAGCCTTCCCTATGCACCTCGAACAAAATTTTGAACATTCCTCTAAAGTATTCGAAATAAGACATTTTTCACATGAAATTTAATCACTTAATGATTACATAAACATGAGTCATGAAGATTTTGCTAACCTTAAAGTCAGATAGACATCAAGTATTGACGATCCAGTTTTATGAAACTTTAAAATACTTCAGCGGGAAAATTTAAATTGCTCAGCAAAATATGAGATAAGAGAAGTTTTATGACTTTCATCATTATAGATAGCGCAGAAGTTCGAGGATATAATTTGGTAGATAAATATTAGATTTAAATGGAAAAATTTCAATTCTATGAAATGTTTAAAATTAAAAAGTGGAACAATTTTGAGACGAATAATGGCAGCATTGAGAAAAAACTTTTATTAGAAAGAAATTGAGAGGAATATTTTTTTAATGCTTCGTAAATGAAGAATGTGATATTTTTAATATTCTAATCTGCTCAATCCAAAGATTCTCAAAAGAACAACAAATTATTAAATTCACTGCAACATCAGTTCAGCGAACATGCCTTTTTTGTTCTTTGCTTTCCGAGAGGGTATAATTTGCATTTAAATTACATTATTTTCGTTTCTAAATGTTATGATTGAAATTTGTATTTTTCTTTTTTTCTGAGATTTGATATTTTTTAATTAGCAAGGTAAATACTTAAATCCCAGTATATCTAATAATAAAGAGCATGTTTTGTCAATATTGATGTACTCCTGATGGTAAAACTAATGATTTTTACCTTCCCTCATTAAGTTTTGACTAATTCTTCATTTTTAAGCCGAAAAACGGTTCTTGGGCTCTAGAAGTGGGTTTTTGATAAGGGAACCATCGGGTTACATTATCCTTCATATTTTTTCATCATTTTTTCATTTAGAACACTTTCTGACCATGGGAGGGCATTTCTGAAACGAAAAAAATGTTAAGAACCACCCTAATAACTATTATACCTACAAATTTAGTTGAATTAGCCACTAATAAATTATCTGCAAAGAAATATATCCAAACTTCCTTTGTTTTAAATGGTTTTAACACCTCGCTCTCGTAACATGGCGGCCACAGGAAGGGTAGACTTGATTAGATTAGACGGCGTCGATTGGCTGTCATGAGCCTGATAGCACTACGACCTAATTAGGTCTTTTGTATTAGTGTCTACTGCCATTAATTTCCCAGAAAATCAATTTCCTTGGTGTGGTTTCCTGGAAGGCAATGCCCTAATCCTTTCTGGCGTTATCGCCATTCTTCCGGTTATGGCCTGCCTGGCAGTAGGTAATGCCACACACTCGCATAGAATGTGTTTCGCAGTTTCTTTAGTCAATTCACATAGTCTACAGGTAGTGTTGTCCACTTTACCCATCTTGTGAAGTTGATAATTCACCGGGCAATGCCCTGTATGGGACCCGGTGCTTTGTCTTATCAATGTAGAAAGGAAACCACAAAAGACAAACACCTCAATCCAGGGCTGAACAGCATAAGGGAGTTGACCATTCCTGGCCGATAATTTAAAGTGCCCGCAAATTTCGTCCATTCCTACCATACTTGCCCATGAAACAGCGATGTTTTCCGATGTTTTAGTTGGAGGCCGAATGTGGCACCGAAGAATAAGTCGCTCCTTTGCGAAGGTAATAATGAAAGAATTGGGGCATTCCAAATATTTACGCAACGGACCAGATGGTTATACCCTGAGCGACCGGAACGCAGAGAGATTTAGGACCTGTTTACTAACAAACATCTTCGATGACATGCCGATACTAAGGGGATAGTCCCTTTGCCATGCCGATGTGGCCAGAATGTACAGGTCCTCTGCAGTGTGGGCAAAGGCATGACATCTGGCCAAGCGGGTCTAAAATAATGACGGATTCATGTTCAGAACACTTCTAATCCCCTAAAAATAATTGAGTCATAATTTGCTTGTTTTAACTGATGATTTTCAAACAATCACCGACGTACTCGCTACGACGATCGTACATCATCTTAACCTCGACACACCTGTAAATGGTGGGAATAGAAGCCCTTACTCGACGGGCACGTCCGCCCAAAACTAACTTTCCTTGCCCCGGAAAGTGGTAAAAACATTTTTCGGCCAGGGATGACGCTCCCGACTAAAGGATGCATGACTAAGAAGGAGTTTAGCTATGCGGGTACCAGGCGACCCCCAGTTTATTAGATATCTGTCGGTGGTTATGCCACTCAGATTGGTATTAGTACAACAATTAGGCAATAGATTCCGCCACTTTGGGTCTCTATCTTTAACGGTGTTTGGCATATTTATATTTTAGTAGAAATTTCTGATTCCCCTTCAGCTTCTAGTTGTGCTGATGAAACGTGAAAGGTCGAAACAGGTCCGTAGGTGAACTGATGAGAAAACAATATTTGATGTTTACATATTTTAATACAAATGTATTTGTACATGTATACAGATGGCACCCCTTCAATGGTTAGAACTATAAAATGATTTGTGACGTACGCTAAAAAGGAAAATGAAAACAAAATTCACTTCTTCAAACATTATGATTCATTGGTAGCAAAGATAATAGGCCTTGATCTGAAAATAGTATTAGAAGGAATCATTTAATTTATTAAGTGTTAGGGCGGGCCGATTAAAAAAAAATCCAAAACATGCATTAGCGGAAAAGTTGTGTGTTCACAAATAAAAAAAAAACATTGTTATAAAATGTTTCTTTATTTGAATATCGGTAATACAATTACCATTTTCAAACAAGAAGTGTTTTAAAAACCGATTTACAAAGGTATATATACAGGTAAGATACAGATAAAAACTAATTATGTATCTTACCTGTATATATACCTTTGTAAATCGGTTTTTAAAACACTTCATGTTTGAAAATGGTAATTGTATTACCGAAACTTAAGTCACAAAAATAAATATATAAGTTAAACAAAACAAAGTTAAAATTGTTTTATTATAATACTTTTGAATTTTTTAATCAGCAATTCATCAAATAGATATTTTTTAAAAACAAAAACTATACCTCTGTAAGAGGATTTTTGATATTAAACAATAATACACCTTATACCAGTATTATTACCTTTATTTCCGGCCCAACAAATACAATCACAATACACGTTTTATTTTGTAAATGAATATTTTTTTCTGGCATAGGAAACTAGTCCATTCCGCTAGACTTTCAATTATGTGAGTACATTGATTTCTAGATTTTTATTATACAGTGTGGAAATTAAGTAGCGGATCAATTCGGTAACTCCGTTAATGTGTATGATAGAGAAAAAATCTAAAAGATGTATAGCGATTTAAATTACTGCGCACATGTAAAATATTTTTTTGCAGATTTTTCAAGCAATTGTTTTAAAAGTTGTGACTTTTTTTTAAATGCCAACCTATATTTTTTATTTTTTATTTCGGTACAGTTTTAAGAAAGAATTAAAGAAAAACGGTCTTAAAGTTAAAAAAAAGAAATTAACAGACTAATCCTATTTATTGGGGTTTTAAAGAAATACAAAAATTACGCTTCGACAATTACACTAAATGTTCAAACTGATGACCCTGCACTATCTGACAATACCCAAGACGGCAATAAAATGAATTGAACACGTTTTGAAGCAATTGAGGTGTTATTAACCTACACTCATGTCGAATTCTTTCTTTAAGGTCCTCTAAATGATTTGGACGATTTTTCTATACCATGTTTTTTAAATGCCCCCACAGAAACAAGTCTAATGGCGACAGATCAGGGGACCTAGCCGGCCATTCCATTGGGCCTTTTCTTCCTATCCATCTTCCTGGGAATACTTCGTCTAAATAACGTTGCACGTCCACTGCATAGTGTGGCGGAGCACCATCCTGTTGCAGCCAAATGTTATTGTTTGGTACGTCAGGGTCGTGTTCATTCGAAAACAATATCGTTAATGCAGGTACTAATTAAAACTGTAAAAAGTCTAGGTATCCTTCCCCATTCAAATTAGTGTCGAAAAAGAATGGCCCTAAAATTCTGTTGCCGATAATTCCTACCCATACATTGAGCTTTTGGGGATGTTGGGTATGAGCTTCATGCATCCAGTGTGGATTTTCTCTAGGCCAATATCGATAATTCTGCCTATTGACAGTTCCATGTAATGAAAAACTTTTATACGCCGCGAGAACATTGGATCACGATTGCAAATTTCCATCATTTGTTCACAGAATTCTTGCCTAAGATCAAAGTCAGTGTCTGATAACTTATGTATCAATTTTACCTTATAAGGATGAAATTTTTGCATTTTTAAAAGTTTTAGTACCGAAGTATGGCTCAGATTTCGCTGTAAAGCGATATTTCGACTAGTCGAATGCGGATTATCTTCAAATTCTAGTAATAGATTAAGCTGTACATCTTCGGTTAATATTGTCACAGGGAGGCCAGTTTTGGGAAGATCTTGAACAGTACCCTGATTTCTAAATTTATTTTCGTTTCTACTGACCGAGGATTGGCTTAACTGTTGAACAGGATATTTGTCTTTGAAAAGTCGACATACTTATTGATGGGTTCTAACTCTATCTCCATATCCAATCATGATTAAAACTTCAATTCTTTGTTTCTCTGTCAGCGAAGCCATTTTTGTCAAACAGGTTTCTTACTACGTGGAAATACTCGTACTATTTACAGGAAATGAAAAACGCACTAAAAACATGTCAAAGTGGACACATTGTTTTGTTTGTTTTAAACCCCGACAACTAGGATTAGTTTGTTAATTTCTTTTATCATAATACTTATGTAACCTATTCAAGTTTTTATATGGTTGAAAACAGATTGAAAAAATCTACCGAAATGAAAAATAAAAAATACAGGTTGTCATTTAAAAAGAAAAAAAAACTTTTAAAACAATCTGAATTATTTTACATATGCGGTTGTGACAGGAGAAATACACTTCGGGCAAATCCATTTGGGCTTAGATGATATTATCAGAGCAATTTGATTATCATTGATACCACTGCATTTATAGTGTATATGTTTAGAACATTTTCCATGGCACTTAAGAAATAGGGTGTTGGGTGTAACCCCGCGATCGCATACTCCACATGAATTAACCATGCTTATTTATAAATCACAAATTTACAAGAAATTATATTAATACACGGGGACACACTCTTCACACCAACGCGGTCTGTCGTGGTGACTAACAAAAAACGAACAAGGACAGAAGATCACGGATGGGAACAATGAATGTGAACACTGGGTAAAAACAACATAAAAATGAGTGGATCGGGCCAATATCGAGAATTAATTTTGAGGTTAATCCGCAAATTGGTAATTAACTGGTAAATACTTACAGTTTTGTAATAACTGACAAGGCACTAGCTGCCAACACTATCAACTATCTATTATCACGAATTATACAAAATAAAATCAGCTATATACGTAGAAAATTGCAATTAAATTCGGACGCATGTAGCACAGACCAATACGACATACATACTCATTCATATATTATATAATTAATATGGGGGACATACACTAGACATCCATGGACCCGCACGGCCACTTCCTCGTTCCGAAAAAGATACCGCACGGTTGGGATTCGAATTCACGACCACGAGGCCCATGAGCAGGAACTCTACTCACTAGACGACCGCGGCCTCCAAATGAAATAATTATCAAAAATAAATATTTTACGCACAAAAATTACACTATGAGTTATAATTTGGGAAAGTGCAGTTAAACACAATCTGCCAAGAAAAATCAGTTTTTGTCATAAACTGATATTTGCAGATTCCTACGTAATATAACTAGGAATTTTTTGAATTATAATTATTTATATTACAATTATATAATAAATATCATTATAAAAATATACGACCATTCTATTATTTTGAAATTTCAATACGTGGCAGTTTAAAAATTTTAAACTGCCACGTATTAGTTTAAAAGAAAATATTAGACAAAAATTCTTTAGTTGACAGTTTCACCAGTTTTTATAAAATGCAGCATTCAATATTTTTGAATTTTAAAAATTCTATATACGTATACAGTGCACGCCTAAAGTATGAAATATATTCAGTAAAATCGAAATAAAATAAAACACGTCGATTTTCTTTTATAAAAATAAACATTTTTCCATGAAAGTCGATTTTCAGTCGTCATTTGTTTTTGAGTAATGATGTCATCCATTTTGTTTTTGAATGGCAACCCCCTATTTTTGTTCTTGATTTTGAAAGATCTTTTCATTGTCGAACTGGCAGTATAAAAATATTGCCATCTTACATAAGAAATTTTTCGAGTAAATGCCAATTGAAGGTGAGAACTTAATATCCAGAGTTTTTGCAAAAGGACCTTGTTCCAACGCTTTTTTTCCAAACAAAAATGATCTTGACCTTACTTACATACAATATGGTTTCAGCAAGACGGCGCAACCCCGCACTATGCGCGTTTTTTGGGCAATTGCATTACGTATAGGTAGATTGGCAGGCGAGGATCGATAGAATATCCCACGAAAGAGATGAATGCGCAGAATTAGCCTAGAAAATATCCAAAATGTTCAAGAAGAATTTCTACATGTTCGATTAAAATAATAGTAATAATAAAAATAAATTAAAAAAACGCGCCTTGTGCGGGGATGCGCTGTCTTGCTGAAACCATATTGTATTATATAGAAATTCAAGATCATTATTGTTTGGTTTGCTACAAGCGCTGGAACAAGGTAATTTTGAAAAAATTCTAAATATCGGGTTCTCACCTTCAATTATCATTTTCTCAAAAAAATTCTTATGTAAGATGGCAACATTTTTATACTTCCAGTTCGACAATGAAAAGATCTCTCAAAATCAAAAATAAACATAGAGGGTTGCCATTTAAAAACAAAATAAATGACGTCATTACTCGAAAACAAATGACGACTGAAAATCGACTTTCGTGCAAAAATGTGTATTTTTATAAAAGAAAATCGACGTGTTTTATTTTATTTCCATTTTATTGACTATATTCCATACTTTAGGCGCGCACTGTATTTACAAAACTACGTGAAAAGATGCAATCTCATTACAATAACCTGCTTCTTCGTAAGGGAGTGAGATGGCTTTCGAAAGGTCAATAATACGTTTTTTTGAACTAATTCATTTTTTTCAACTTGAAAACAAACCAGAATTTTGTGTATTATTGCAAAATTATTCTTGGTTTCCAAACTGGCTTATTTATTATAAGATACATATTTGATCACCTTAATAGGTTAAACTACATCATGCAATGAAAAAATGAAAATATTTTAATATCTGCAGATAAAATTAAAGTTTTTAAGTATAAAATAAAAACGTGTAGGATAAAAGCGAACACAAATAATGTAGAATAGTATATTCTGTATCAAGGTTAGAATGGAAATTTAATGCGAGTGGAACCACGAGCATCTGAATTTCCATTCTTACCGAGTAGCAGATTATACTTTCTCCTCGACCAGATAAAATAGACTAATTAAATAATGAACACAAAGAACTTACGTTTTATTATTACGTAATTGTGACATCCAAGGCTAATTGTTTTATTCGGAACGGTGTGAGAATATTCATTCCATTACTTGTTATGGAATGATTTACATGCAAAATGCATAAGCGCAGAGTGTTTTGTTACATAACAAGACTGAGAATGTGTAAGTTCTATGATTGATCCCAATTGATTCCAGAATGCTTAAATTCTACAATAGTCGTGGAGAAATGTATGTGTGTGGAATATCCCAATATAGAGTTCAAAGCACATAATATTTTATTGCAGTTTTCCACATCATATCTCTGTGAAATGGAATTCTCACTTGTAAATATAAAAACAAAGAAGAGAGAAAGACGTAAGGCCCTTGAAAATGAGATGATCGTATGTTTAAAAACATACCTAATATTTAAGAAATATGTAAACATCATCAGGCACATACTTCACATTAAGTTCACATTTTTATCACCAGATACCTTTATAATAACTTATGTTTTTAATGTGTTTGTGTTGTTTGGAAATTACTAATTTAAAAAGCATGTCTTTTGTACAAATACTTCTTATCCTTCATCAGCCATTTTACTAACTGTAGAAAAAGCAAAATAAATAATAGGGGTGCCGTGAATTTTGTTTTATAATTTCAGTGTGGCTCCAGACAAAACAAATTGAGAAACAATGATGCAGAGCTTCAACATGAGAATTGAAAATATTTCTGAATTGTTATTAATCTGTCCAAAAACCATACTAGTTTAAACATAAAACTAATGAATTATTTAACATGCAGAGAGAATTTCCAAATGAGAACAAAATGTATACGCATAAAATTATCTTTGCATGTATTCACTTCACGAACTAATAAGTGCACTTTCAATTACAGTTTAATGTCACGGTAATTTTTACAAACGGTGTTCTCTTCGTCGTGAACTCGTCTATATTACAAGTAGATTAAGAGTAAAGAATACATAATGGAGAGTGATCGCGAGAGTGAATGAGAGTGCACTACAAATATTAATTAAAAAATCACAAAGCATAGCGACATATATCTTTCTTCAAATGTATTAATTTCTATGAATTGCATTACATTTTGCGCTTAATTAACCGTGATATAAATTACTATTTAATAATAAAATTATACTATAAGTGCTTAAATAACATATTATTTAGTTTGTGATAGGTGGTAATTATGCTAATAAAAATATCAATTTAATATATACAGTTGATGGGAATAGAGAGAAGGAGATTTGACAGTGTAAGACAGTGTTTTACATTTCTCCCAGCACGTCGCATTAGTTTTCAGCAGCATAAGGAACCTTATTTCTCAGGAAATCCCCATTTTTCAACGATTTTTGTCAATTTTGAATTTTGTCGATTATAGCGTCGTCCGTCACGAATGCAAAAAAAAATCAGATAAAACTTTCTTATTTTTTCCCGAAGTATTCAAATCCGTACAAAAATGGGAGTTCCTATTTAAGTTTTCTATTTCTCACCCCCTACCCACTAAGGGGTTGAGGGTAGTGGGTCGAGTTTCGTATCATTAGATGTCCCTCTCCGAGGCGAACAAATTTTAATAATAATTTTTTTTTATTCGATGTGTAGTTTTCGAGATATTTCAATGTCTTCACTTAAATTGAGCACCCTGTATATATAGTATTTACTCAAGGTAAGTTAAATATTTTATATACTCTAATTAAAAATCTTAAAATTCTAGGCATTAATCAATTGTTGGTACTTTTCATGTATAATATTTATTCACTTGCAATATGCATTAAGGCTTATAATTGAATTATTATTAACAAAAAATGTACAAAATAGATGCGTACTTCACTTTATGAAACAATTACCAATAAGATAAATATTGGTAATCAAAATCTCTGTTTTACTATTTATATTAACGAAATATTATATAATTTTCCCAACTAGTTTTGATCACACGGACATTCTCGATGGAGAATTGTTTGCACAAAACTTGTTGTGGAAGTATATTTTATTAATATAAAATGTAAAACTAAGTGATTTAGATTACCAACATTTAACTTATTGTAGCACGAAATAAGTATAATATGAATTTTATGTATACACACACACACACACACACACACACACACACACACACATACACACACATGCACACACATACACACGTAAAGGTTGTGTGTGTGCGTTGGTATTAGTTCGTGTCGCTATTCACAGATGGCGCTTATCTATTCCATTTTATCAACATGAATTGTCGCTTCCTGTTATTCCTTGGTGTTGCTCTTTATTTTGGTTGGTTCGACCGCATCACATATCATATGCAACCGTTGTTGCCTACATGTATATACAACAAAATGTACATGAAATGCTAGTATTAATTCTATTTTAAAGGGATCTGTTGACGAGAAATTGGTGAATTAGGTTATAAGCCTTTATGGCAAACTGAATCGATAGCTTTCTGAGTGTCTAAAAAGAATGGCCGAGTGTTGGTTTTGAATTCGAATTGCGTGGCAATTAGATGTTAGGATGGATAGTGGGAGAATGGTTAAATGGCTGCTGCAGAGAGGGCAACTGGGCACTGCCCCCTCCCTCCCTTTAAAGTTAAACTTCCCTTAATTTCTTTTAACAGATAAATTAATGAAACACATAATTTGTATGTACATTTTCTGATTTGTTTGATAACAAATAGTATGTTTTCTCAAGTGACATGGGCTCCGGGGCATCTCGAATATTGTCCTCAATCTGCAACGTCTACGTTTGGAATCGAGCGATGGAAACTGGCCTCTGTTTTGCCTCGTATCAAATATGCAACGGTGCACATAAATTGTGTTTTCGGTCGGTCGGGTCGTCGCAAATGCAATTAACAATTCCGTTAGTAACATAATCGAACTGATAAAAAATAAGACACTGGTGATGAGTCAAGACATTAAAATTGAATTAACCCTTTGACCTACAACCACGAGTACTCCTCGTGTTTAAATGTTCGGGCCAAACACACCGACCACGAGCATATCTCGTGGCGCGCCGCTTGGGCCAATCAAATCGAGCATGAGCTCAACTCCTGGCGCAGCGCTTGCGTTAGTAGTGCTGCACAATGAATGCATTTTCTTACGAAACAGAATTTTTTGAAGTCCATATTTTACGTTTTCAGTTGTGCCATGAAAAAGCTTGAATTTGTGCGCATACAATTGGGAACGCCAGACGTGCCTCAGTCCGACTGGTTTCTGCTGCTGCATTCGGACGTAAGGAAAGTAGGCCAAAGGGTTAAAAAAATCTAGGTCCCTCTAGATCAGATTTATTGATTAAACAAGTAGAACATACTTCGAAAACTAATAAAACCGTGTCGAGAAAATTCAACTAAGCTCTTATAGTTTATCAGACTGGTTATGTGGGTGTAATATATATGCAAAATGCTTTTTTTTTGTGTGCTTAATTAAGAATTATCCACAAAGCGACCATGCCTGGACTTCTAAAGGTATTAGTGATTTAAAACACCTTGGTGAAAAAGTAAAAAGATATAAAATAAGTGAAAAACATCTTAGTAACATTATAGAATATTCAGTTTTGGGAAAGGGTAATATAATGTGCCAGCTGAACAGTGCATATAGATTAAATATAATTTAGCAGAATGAAAACGTCAGTAAAAACAGACATATTAATGGAAAATTAAAGGACTGCATTAAGTTTTGTGGCATGTTTGAAATCGCTCTAAGGGGACATGACAAAACACAAGGCAGTGCGAATCTGGGATTTTTCGTGGATTTTCAGAAAATGATAGCACCCTCAAGGACCACATCAACAAATCTAAAAATTGGGTTTGTCAAAAACCATTCAAAATGAATCGCTGGACAGTATCTACGAAGTTTGCCGCTCTTTGAGTCTCGACGAAATTAACAAAGCTCACTACATCGCTTTACAAGCAGACGAGACAAGCAGATTCGGCTACACTTTCCCCGTTGGTTTTTATAGTTCGGTACGATTTGAACGGACAACTACAAGAACGATTTCTGGCTTTTCTGCAACCAGAGAACCATACTGCTGATGGCATTAGCAAATGCTTATTGGAGGAACTTGGGAAAATTAAATTGGACCAAACGCCTGCAAAATTAATCTCCCAAAGCTAAAATGGTACCTCAGTAATGAGTAGTAAAAACAACTTCACCAAATTTTTCAACCTTGGCACATTTATTTAAAACATAACAAACCAATGATTGGACAAAGTAATTTTTTTGACATATAGTTTATTTTTATTGACGAAAAACGATCGATATTTCCATTCAAAATCGAAAGGTTAACTTTCAAGGTCCGCCAATTTGTCCTAGATCAATTTTTCGATAAAGTGTTCGTTCAAACACTAGATGCTTTAATACATTAAAGAAATCTTTTTGTTTTTGATTTCTGATAATCCAAATCCGAGTAGCAGTGGTCACCGCGAAACCTGTTTTTTCGCATCCTATTAAATAATATAATCGTTGCTGAATCATTTTTGGTTGAGAAAGTTGTCCATTACTCGGCCGAATCATTTTCTCCACAGGTGACGTCCAATCAAATGATGGCATTTTCATTGCCCAACAGATTTCAGCCAATGAAATCATAGCAGTTTCATTGCCCAACAGTTTAGTTGTTGTTATGGTTGCCATTTGTTTGTATAAACATGAATTCATAAATGTCAAAATTTCTCCAGTGGAGTGCTCAACAGATTAGTGTTTTAGGTACGTTCACATATACACTCTTTCGCCGGTTATTGAATACCGTTCTAACCGTGCATTACTTACACAGGCCGTACAGGACAAATTCTAGTGTGTGAATGCCAAAATTGTGTTACATGCGTCGCGATTGGAGTGGCGTGCAGAATTTTAAGCAGACTAAAAAATTTCAAGCATCTAATCCCGTGCGAGACGGGCGGAGACAAAAAGTGTGCATTTTTATATTGTGCGATGTTTTTACATTTAAACGTACGTTCCTTTAGGTAATTATTTAATATATTGCGAAAAAGTATAGTATTAAACTCGTGAGCAAGTTGGCCATTGCCACCCGGGGGAATTGCAACACTCGCCTACGGCTCGTGTTGCAAACTTCACCATCGTGGCAATGGCCAACTTGCTCACGAGTTTAATAATGTACTATTCTTTAACGGCCTTCAAGAAGATAGTAGTATCTTTTTTCATTATTAATATTTTTCCTTATAAAATTTATTTTACATTCATGAAAATACATGCTACTATATAGAGCGACTCAATTTTAAGCAAGTCTTATATTTTATTTAAAAAAAATCCCAAAAATAACAATTTTTTTTATCTCCCTGACTAGGTATGATCCCTTAAAAGTTTATTCAACGCGAATAAAATATACATTGTACCCTCGATATATTTTCAGTTTTGCAAACAGCACCGCGCACTTTAGTGAATTCATGCACCGATTTTCTGCGTTTTCCGCACCTGTAAAAAGTGAACAATATTACACCTCCGTTTTTTTAAACCTTAGTGGCACTGGTGGCGAACTCCCCAATATGCATTATCGAATATTTTCAGTATGTAACGCATTGCAGCGTTCCAATTATCGTTAACGGTAATCTTACGTTTTGATGTCGACATCTGTCAAGTTTAAGTACTGCCAATCGCGACAACTAAAATATCACCAAAAATAGTTAAATAATAAGCAAAAACTGTAAAATAAAAAATCTGATTGAGTAATTGTTTTTGATAAAGCAATAGATTGATTATTAACCCATTACTGCCCATGACATGTAAGTGTTGAAAGGAATATCAAATTATCAAATATCTTCTGTAACTTAATATTTTAAAACCAAAAAGAATCATTGTTATACTATTAAAACAGAATGTTTATTGTTAACTTCTCTAAAGTAAGGAATATTACCAGTAATTGTCACTAAAGCCTATAATGTTTATTACTCACTTGAGTACATTGGGAAGTAATGGGTTAAACCGAAGTCGAAAAAAATTAATAAATGCAATTGTTCATTATACATTCATATTCATTTATTTTATAATTGAAATAAATGCGTCACATTTAAACATTAAAATTTAAATGTATGTATGGTTCTAGGCAGTAAATACTTTTATCACAGATAGTCATATCAATGCCCATATCCATGTTCGTATTCGTGACCATGTCCATAATAACCAGCACCGGCCCACGCATCTCCTCCATCATCGCCATGTCCACCCGATCCAGCAGATCCAGCAACAATGTTAACTTGCCTAGGCGACGATTCAACGATGGTGACACGTCCAGCGGTTGCACCGGTAATGTAGGCACGCCCTCCGCTTGATCCCACAATTCTAGCACTTCCACCTTTAGCTCCTACGATGTTAGCATTTCCTCCACGCGCTCCTACAATTTCAGCGTTTCCACCCTGAGATCCTACAACTTCGGAATTTCCACCCTGAGATCCCACAACTTCCGAATTTCCACCCTGAGGTCCAACGACTTCAGAATTTCCACCCTGAGGCCCTTGAACTGATGAATCTCCACCGTGTGGTCCGATAACACTGGCTTGTCCAGCACCTGGTCCAGCGATGGATTGCTGTCCCAGTCCAGAACCACCGAAATCGCCGAATCCGCCAGCATGTTCAGAACCGCCGCCACCGTAATAACCATCGTGTCCCCAGCCGGATGGTTTGGCACCGGCGAGGGCCAACGTCGCGAAGAAAACAATGGTCTAAATCACAAGTTCAATTAAATGATATACACAATTATAAATTTAATTATTATGTGTATCAAAAATATGTACTCAATATAAAACCATTTAATTAAGACATTGAGGTCATATCTAACAAATTTAAAATATTGTTCAGTTACCGAGCAATTCATAATTGTGGTTTTAAAACATAGTAATTGTTCCATTCAGCGTTATTATGGATTACCAGGTAGTAACGGTCGCAACGATCATCATGATTTAATTAAAATTGAATTATATATTAAAATAATAACAAATTTTAAATATTAAAAGTGCAGTTGATTAGGTTAGGTGGAAGAACAATGCTCTATAATGAACTATGCCTTTTTCTAAGAATTTAAAAATAATGTGTTATTCGTTACAAGCTAGTAAATGTAAAACAATCGAAGAAATAAAGTTATTAATTATTATAATGGTTTTTTTATAGTAGTAATAATTCCAAACTTACCAAACTATTCATTGTTAATGCAAGTAACCGACTAGTGTCTAGCTAATGAACGAGTGTACTGATGTCTTGATCAAGAAGACTATATATACACACCAAAACTCGGCATTCATTGTTGCATGACCACTAGAAATTAAGATACGGTGGATGGCTGCAATTTTGTAAAGCATTCATTGATTTTGTAATGATAAATGCATTCTTACACATGCATATATTGGATAGTTGATGCAACTTGATTACAAACTTTATGAAATGGAACAGTGTTATTTTAGAGTTTCACAGATTTATTGTTCAAGAACATTCCTTATAATTGTGCCTTATTTTATTACCTTAATAGAGTACAATTATTATTATTATTATTAGTGTTGGTGACTTTTATTGATTTTCAAAATTTCAATTAAAATTTGAAACCATTTTTTTATGTTAGTCTTTATACGCAGTATAAACGATCTTAAACAATAGAGTATTAATAATAATAATAATACTTTATTCACGTAAGCCATCAATTCAATAACTTACATAAATTATACAATACATATAAATATATTATTTTCGGCGAATATGAGCATCAAGTTATTATAATGATATTGTAGAGACACCACATACATGGGCAACAGAGATCGGAGACAGCGATGGATGGTAAAAATATATTGACACTACCAGATATCTCTGTAATAAAACTTAAATAGATTGTAGAAATATAGAAGTAGCCTTTTCATTAATACAAGTCTACTATACATTGGCGACCCCGCCTTTGAACCGCAAGAATCGAAGCCAAGCTACAACCGCTGAGTTCTTGCAAAGAATCAGGACCCTGGGACTCCTCCGATACCATCTCCCCGATACTGGCAGTGACTTCGAAACCTTCGACACCATCGTTGACTTCGTCCAGTCCGTGCTTAAGGTGTTCCTTCATTTCCTTCTTTCTAATTCTGCTCCATTTTACACTATCCTAATTTATACTGCGAATATTGTTACGTGTTCTACGTGCTATGAAAGACCAGGTTGAGTCCACCGTCAATAATTTGCCTTTATTTTCAAATTTTGAACCAACGATATGGTTCCTACAAATTGAATCCGTTTTCAAACATAATCGCGTAACTAATTCCCTCAGTAAGTTTCATGATGTGGTCGCACCCCTACCCACCGAAGTAGCAATTGATGTTCGCGATGTAATAATCAACCCCTCCCGGAATTTTTTCCCCATGAAACTCTAAAGTCTGAGGTTATCAAGCGTACCGCAATTTCCAAGAAGCATCGATTGCAACAACTTTTGTCTAAGGAAACCCTTGGACAACAGACCCCGTCGCAACTACTGCGAAAGTTGTTCCAGCTTCTCGAAAATACGTCAATGGATTCAATTCAATTCAATTCAATTTATTCGTGCCATTACCCACATAGGTTTACACTAGTCAAATATAAAAATTACACAAATGTTAGCACATTATAAGAGCGTTACACAGTTTAAAAATATAAAATAAATTAAATAAATTAATTAAAATAGACAAATTAAAAATATACACGTTAAAAATTACATGATAAAATCAGACATTAAACTTTTAATACTCAAACTCTTCGACACTGTAGAACGCTTTAGAAAGTAAATACTGTTGGATACATGATTTAAACATTTTGTTATTAAGTTTTTTTACCCCTTGTGGAAGCTTGTTAAACAGTGTCGGCGCATAATACCGTTTTGCATTTCGTGATAATGATAATCTGGAATGTATGGGACTAATTTCTTCGTTTTTCCGTGTGGGGTACTCGTGATAAGCATTATTCTGTACGTAATTTTCTTGATGTTCTTTTGCCCATAATAGACACTGCAATATACCGAGTGTCTGGGATAAGGGGCGAACATAGGGATTTAACATGTAAAATTAAA
Source organism: Ocypus olens (assembly GCA_910593695.2). Classification (NCBI taxonomy): domain Eukaryota; kingdom Metazoa; phylum Arthropoda; class Insecta; order Coleoptera; family Staphylinidae; genus Ocypus; species Ocypus olens. The sequence goes on along the minus strand of OU343063.1, from coordinate 15,473,792 downwards.
TATGTGTAATTATTAGCTCTCCTATTCATTTTAGAGAAAAATCGTAAAGGAATATTTTTTAGAGAATTAAAAATTATAAATGTATCATCCATTTAATTTAAGGTTGTACCAGAATCCACCTCAGAAATAATAAAAATAAATTTAACCCTTGCCTTGACTTTGACAAATGTCATGTTATGGTGGGAATAATTTTACTAGTCAAATATCAATTCACGCGTTGAAATTACTATTAACAATAATCGAAGTTATTCCAATGAAGAGAACGTATTCATTGTCAAAGCATTTGGCAGTGGCGTCAGTTTACTCAGAGTTCGTGACATTACATGCAAACGGAACAGAATAAACAACGATGAATTGGAAGAAACAGTTAGGGTTTGATACATGCTGAACCAACAACTAGCATACGATGCATTGATCGTGAGTGCAACGTGTCTAAATTCTCTGTACAGAAAATTCTGAAGAAGCATGGTTATCATTCTTAAAAACATCAATGCCATCATGAGATACTATTAGTGGATGAAGAAAGGAGGCGTGTATTCTGCGAAATTATGCAGGATCGATCAAATACAGACCAAAATGAATGCTAATAATGTACTTCCATATAACAATAAAACAGTAAACATTCAGTTTTTTAATTGAAAGACACCAATTGCTAATTTAATGGCCGTTTTCACCAACCATTCCTAAAATATAAGCATTTCCTAAATAAAGATAGGAACTCCTTACCGTCAATTCGGTTTTCACCAGTCCTAAACACTTTCCTAAATGGTTTAAGCATTACTTATCGCTAGGTACGCGATAAACGGCAACCCAGGGATTAAGTATCTGTTTCTAACCTAAAATTTCTAGTCGGTTTATTTATGTTGGTCTGACAGCTGTCAGGCTTCTAAACCATGTCAAAAAGAATGCCCATTTGAACGTGACTGGACACTAACAACTGCAATAAAAAACCCTGCTGTGTCTGCCCCCGCTAGACATACACATTAAAGAGCGAGCAGCAGCGGCCACCAGGCTACAAGCAACAAATATGTAGCTCGTAAACAATGGAAGAGGCGAGCACTGAACATATTTTTAAAGAGGAAGATTGCAATTAAGATGCCGGTGGACACAATCTCTCGAAAATTGATATTTAAAAGGAAGCTCTAAGTAAGCCTAAAGCACGTAAACTCAGGCGAAGGTAGCAAACTTAATAACATCAAACGCATCGTTAACGAAAACAGGGGCAGGGATTGGTATATACTGTAAAAACCTATCCCTGAAAAAGACTGCTGCACTTGGTATATCAATGAGTACCCCCACTAAGGCGAAACTCGTGGGTATATTACATGCAGCCAGAGAAATTGCTGATAGAAATAGCAAAGGGAAAATTGTGCATATCATCAGCGACTCTAGAGCAGCAATATTATTTATTTACTTATTTTGCTTTGTTAGAATGCAATTACAAGCTACAAAATCACATCAGCATTAACGTTGGAATGTTGCGCGGGCCTAGAGAGAGTGGCAAACGATAACTAGGTAACCTTGTGCTGGGTAAAAATGGACTGCCAAGAAGAGCTTCCAGACGCCCTACTTTCGGGCCGGAATCCAACTAGCCCCTCTCTGTCAGACATAATATCCTTATTAAAAGACACATCGACTGAACTTCACGAAGGTCGATGAAATGACAAGCCTGGCTGCAGGGTAGTCAAATATTGCATCTTGATGAACCCCAAGATTGTCAGATACTGCTTGCAACTGTCCAGGGGGAACCTACGAAAATTCGTGGGTCTTCTAACTGGGCACTGCAATCTAAGAAAGCAGAAATAGAATGAGCCTCTGTCCCAAGCCCATCTGTAGAGGGTGTGAAGCTGAAGAGAAGACCCCCGAACATGTACTCTTGAAGTATTTAGCCATCTCTACAGTAAGACAATCATCAGACATCCATAAAGTCCCTCTTGGTGCAGTACTGGCGTTTGCCAATGCCGTGGGTTGGCTGGACGGCACTGGGGAATACGGACTCAGATGGGAGGATGTATAAAGGGCCCATTGAGGACTACGTGCAATATTTATAAAGCGAAAGAGTGCGAGAAGTTGGCTGTTAATAAAAAAATGCATCACCGGTCTAAATATTTTTTTGCAATTTTTGAAAATCCTAGTCGGGTTGCGTCCGCATCAACTTCAAAAATTAATATCTTTTTTATTAACTAACGAATTTTAACGAAATAAGAATATTTTTAAAGCGAAAGAGTGCGAGAAGTTGGCTGTTGCTAATACAAAAATGCATCACCTGTCTAAATATTTTTTTGCAATTTTTGAAAATCCTAGTCGGGTTGCGTCCGCATCAACTTCAAAAATTCATATCTTTTTTATTAACTAACGAATTTTAACGAAATAAGAATATTTTTAAAGCGAAAGAGTGCTAGAAGTTGGCTGTTGCTAATACAAAAATGCATCACCTGTCTAAATATTTTTTTGCAATTTTTGAAAATCCTAGTCGGGTTATGTCTGCATTAATTTCAAAAATTCATTTTTTTTTGTTAATTAGTGTATTTGAACTGAATGTAAGAATTTAACTAGTATTATTAATAAAGTGTATTACCAGTCTACATATTTTTGTTTTATTTTTGAACTTCAAGCTCACTTTAACGGACAATTAATACATCCCTGTGAAATTTAAAAATTCATAACTTCTTCAATAATTAACGCATTTGAACTAAATAACAAAATTATTAAAGCCAAACAATGTAAGAAGTGTATTGTTACTAATAAAAACATGTATCGCCAGTTGAAATATTTTTTTTTCGAATTTTTCAAATTCATGATCGCTTTAACGTGCAATTATTGCTTCAAAAATTCATAACTTTTTTAATAACCAACGGATTTGAACTAAATAAAAAAATGATTAAAGCTAAAGAATGTACGAAGTGTATTGTTACTAATAAAGACATGTATCGCCAGTTAAATTTGTTTTTTTTTAATTTTTGAAATTCATGATCGCTTTAACGAGCAATTATTGCTTCAAAAATTCATAACTTTTTTTTAATAATCAACGGATTTCAACTAAATAATCCAAATCAGATTACGTTGGTCTGTTACGCGGGGCCATACCAATTCTAATGGAGTTTTACTTTCTCCGTTACGAAGTACGAGAAAGTATTGTGATCGTGATTTTTTTTCCAAAATTTTTTTTACGGAAATATCCGTTTTGAGGTCCCTAGATGCCATTTCAACAATTTCTGGAAAAAAAAAAATTGTGTCTGTGTGTGTGTGTGTGTGTGTGTGTGTGTCTGTCTGTGTGTGTGTGTGTGTGTGTGTGTGTGTGTGTGTGTGTCTGTCTGTGTGTGTGTGTGTGTGTGTGTGTGTGTGTGTGTGTGTGTGTCTGTCTGTGTGCGCTGTATCTCAAAAACTAATAGAGCAATTGATATGAAACTTTCAACATACGTCTTATTTGATAATCTGAAGAACTGAAAAGCTTTTGGTAAAATTTCGTACACCGGAAGTGGGTGTTTACCTGAACTGTTTTTTGTTTTTTGCCAATATTTTCTTAAATATGAAAAATATCACAAAAATATTTAAACTAATATTGAAGACAACAAAGAAATGAATAACTTTTGCTTGAAAATATTTTTCATAAAATCATTGTTTTTCCAGAAAAAAAATTATTACTTTTTTTTTAATTTTTGGTTCATAATTATAAAACGATAATAGTTAAAACAAATTTATGTGAATAATAATTGCAGAAAATGCCAAAACTAACAACTTATAAAGAATAAGTTTTTTTCGAAATCTCTCGTGTAAACCGAGTTTTTAAATTTAAAGTATAATTTTTCCATCTTTCATAATTTTGACGTTTTAAACGTCAGTTTTATCTGAGCTAACGCAACGATCGATGTACATTTAAAATATGATTTCAATTAAAAATAAACCATGAAAGCGTAAATATAAATGATATTATCTTGTCGGAGAAAGTAACATGATGGCCACATCACTATTTTTTTACTTTCTCCGTTACGAAGTACGAGAAAGTATTGTGATCGTGATTTTTTTTTCAAAAAATTTTTTTACGGAAATATCCGTTTTGGGGTCCCTAGATGCCGTTTCAACAATTTCTGGAAAAAAAATGTTTGTGTCTGTGTGTGTGTGTGTGTGTGTGTGTGTGTGTGTGTGTGTGTGTGTGTGTGTGTGTGTGTCTGTCTGTGTGTGTGTGTGTCTGTCTGTGTGCGCTGTATCTCAAAAACTAATAGAGCAATTGATATGAAACTTTGAACATACGTGTTATTTGATAATCTGAAGAACTAAAAAGCTTTTGGTAAAATTTCGTACACCGGAAGTGGGTGTTTACCTTAACTGTTTTTTGTTTTTTGCCAATATTTTCTTAATTATGAAAAATATCACAAAAATATTTAAACAAATATTGAAGACAACAAAGAAATGCACATCTTTTGCTTGAAAATATTTTTTATAAAATCATTGCTATTCGAGAAAAAAATTATTATGAATTTTTTGATTTTTGGTATATAATTATGAAACGATAATAGTTACAGCAAATTTACGTGAATAATAATTGTAGAGATTGCCAAAATGAACAACTTCTAAAGAATAAGTTTTTTTCGAAATCTCGTTAGTTTTTGAGTAAACCGAATTTTTTAATTTGAAGTATAATTTTTCCATAATTCATAATTTTGACGTTTTAAACGTCAGTTTCATCCGAGTTTGCGCAACGCTCGATGTACATTTAAAATATGATTTAAATAGAAAATAAACCATGAAAACGTAAATATAAATGATACCATCAAGTCGGAGAAAGTAACATGATGGCCACATCACCATTTTTTCGTATTATTGTACATTTGAATGAATTTGATTCAGATTCAGATGAAAAAGATGACCGACGTACCCGAATTTGGGGTCAGAATAATTAATTCATATATATATATATATATATATATATATATATATATATATATATACAAAATCTTTATTGACAAAGGTTACAAATTATTATAAATACATAATCAATTAAATACATGGAGTTTTCATGTCAATTGGCTATCGACCGAAGGTCTTTCTGCCAGGTATTCAGTGATCAATGAGTAGTAGCTAATGATAGGGAAATAGTGGGTGTTAATTATTTGGGTGAAATGATGAGATGAATTCATACAGAGTAGATGCAGGATGCTTACATTTTCGGGCAACATTTTGATTACGACGAATACAGAATTGAGAAAGGAAGTGGAAGTTAGAGGGGTTACTTGCAAATTTCTCTGCGAGATAAACTAGACGATTTTCTATAGGGGAGACGTTTGTTGTGGTGTAAAGAAGATGGTTTGAGGGGTTGAACAGGGGATTGTTAGGATGGCGTATTTTAGTGAGTGCTCTAAGGGATGCGCGTTCGCTTACTTGAATGGATTTAATAATGGGGTTAATTCATATTTAAATGCAAAATAAAGTTGTCTTACTTCTCAATGTTTCTGAAAAACTCCTTCTCTAATACATAGGCGCGCACTTTCTGGCGCCATTAATTCAATTCTTTTTCTTTTCAATGTCTACCTTTAATTTGATTATGTCCTAGCTATAATTCTTCTTCGCTCTTCTTCGCAATTGATGGTGACGCTAGTTTAAAATAATAATTCCATAAATAAATCAATCATTGGAAATATTAACACGAGTAATTAAACGAGTGACGTTATGTTACTTCAATGAAGTAGTAAAAAATCACTTGTGCGAACTTCACTCTATTTAGCGAAGCACACACCCGCAGTTTCACCAATATGACAACTAAAATTTCCCTAAAAAAACAGTACCTTAGTAGGAATTGCTTATCAAGGAACCGATTGCCATGGTGAAACCGAATTTATCTAAAGTACCAGTTTAGGCATTTCTTAGCTTAGGTACTATCTAACAAAGTATTTGTTTAGGAATAGTTGGTGAAAACGGGCATAAATCAGAGCACCAAATTTCTTGGGATTGCTGAGGACGAGCAACTCACCTGGTGTTAGCATGTTAATTATGTGTGTAGTAAATTAAATACTGCTTACTATGCAGTTCTTAAACTAAAACCAATTTTACCACCAGAGTCAATCATAACTCTCTACTACTCATAGGTATATCCTTATCTCTCCAATAATATACCACCGTGGGAAAGAAGTCATATTCAAAGGATATTCATAGCCCAGAAAAGAGTATTAAGATTAATTTTTAACAAAATTAGATTGCCGTAGTTTATTTAAGGAGAACAGCATACATTAATATGTATTTACATAATTAAAATAGCAACATTTGCTGCGAATTAATAAACTAACTAAAAACTAAACTAAGCTTAACTTTTTGCAGTCTGTCTGTTTTACCGAAGAATGCTAGTTCACACTTTACAACGAGCCAAACCTTATTGTTCACAGTAATTACAATGCGCACATTGATATCTGACTAGCAAAATTATTTTCACTATGACATGACATTTGTCAAAGTCATGGCAAGGGTTTTTATTAAATGGTAAATGGCTAAACTTATTTTTATTATTTCTAAGGTGTATTCTGGTACAAACGTAAATTGAATGGATGATACATTTACAATTTTTAATTCTCTAAAAAATATTCCTTTACGATTTTTCTCTAAAATAAATAGGGGAGCTAATAATTAGACATACTTAATTTTACATGTTAAATCCCTATGTTCGCCCCTTATCCCAGACACTCGGTATATTGATATGGTAAAGTTAATATAATTCAATAAATTTGTCCTTACAGTCCTCCCTGTATCCAACAGCCGCTATTATTCTAATGGCTCTACGTTGTAAAATAAAAATTCGTTTGGCCGCACTCGAGTGACCCCATACTAATAAACCGTAGGATAACAACGAATGACAAAGTGCAAAATAAGAACATCTCACAATATCACGAGAAAGACATCTTGATAGATTTCTCAACAAATAAAAATTATTTGACAATTTATTTGCCAAGTTAGCCACGTGTACGTCCCATTTTAAATGTTGGTCTATATGTAGTCCAAGAAATTAAGCTGAACTTGCAGTAAATTCTTTTTCGTGCTCTCTTAAAGTAAATAACATACTTATAGTTTTCTGATCGTTCATGCATAAACTATTTAACGCAAACCAGGTTTTACATTTATTCCGAGCATCAATCTCCCTGATCTGTAAATGTTCTGTGTTAGAATTTGATATGGAGACAGACGTATCATCTGCAAATTGAGTGACTACAATTTCACTATTTAAAAATATTTGAGGAAAGTCATTAGCATAGATCAAGAATAATATTGGCCCTAAGTGAGACCAGTGGCGGTTTCAAAGGGGGGGTAATCGGGTAATTACCCCCCCTAAGAATTTTTCGCTTATCAATTTTTTTTGTTAAAAATTACCGGTATTCCATATTCCAAACAAATAATATAATATTGGATTATTGATTTTATTTCGTGATTTTTTAATTTTTTGCTAATATTTTCAAATTTCTAGTCAGAAACTTATTTTTGGTGGCAAATTATTTTGCTTCTACCTTTCGATTTTTTGGTCTGATTTTTTATTTTTAGATCAGGATTCTTGATTCCTTGGCCCATATTTGAGATTTCTGCATTTCCAACTTTTTTTTATTTTTCTTTATTTTGACCAAAATATTCGATTGGTTTGTAGAAATGTTCGATTTTCTTTGTCTGCAATTTTAATCTTTACGCTCGTTTTCGATGTTTTGTTTAAATTTTCACCGTTTTAGGCTATATTGTAGATTTTTTTATTTTTTGGTCTAAATATTCTTTATTTTGACGAAAAAAAATCGATTGGTTTGTAGAAATTTTGGATTTTTTGTCTGCATTTTTACTTTCTCCGTTACGAAGTACGAGAAAGTATTGTGATCGAGATTTTTTTTTCAAAATTTTTTTTACGGAAATATCCGTTTTGGGGTCCCTAGATGCCATTTCAACAATTTCTGGAAAAAAAAATTGTGTCTGTGTGTGTGTGTGTCTGTGTGTGTGTGTGTTGTGTCTACTGTGTGCGCTGTATCTCAAAAACTGATAAAGCAATTGATATGAAACTTTGAACATACATCTTATTTGATAATCCGAAGAACTGAAAAGCTTTTGGTAAAATTTCGTACACCGGAAATGGGTGTTTACCTAAACTGTTTTTTGTTTTTTGCCAATATTTTCTCAAATATGAAAAATATCACAAGAATATTTAAACAAACATTGAAGACAACAAAGAAATGCACATCTTTTGCTTCAAAATATTTTTCATAAAATCATTGCTATTCGAGAAAAAAAAAATATTATTTTTTTAATTTTTGGTTTATAATTATGAAACGATAATAGTTACAGCAAATTGATGTGAATAATAACTGTAGAGAATGCCAAAATGAACAACTTCTAAAGAATAAGTTTTTTCGAAATCTCGTTAGTTTTTGAGTAATCCGAGTTTTTGAATTTGAAGAATAATTTTTCCGTCTTTCATGATTTTGACGTTTTAAACGTCAGTTTCATCCGAGTTTGCGCAACGCTGGATGTACATTTAAAATATGATTTAAATTGAAAATAAACCATGAAAGCGTAAATATAAATGATACCATCAAGTCGGAGAAATTAACATGATGGCCACATCACCATTTTTTTTATCTTTATGCCCGAATTTTTGTTGTTTAGTCTAAATTTTCACCTTTTTAGATTTTTACTTTTTTGGCCTATATTTTGTTTGAATTTTTGGTCTTTTGGCCGAAATTTTCTTTATTTCGACTTAAATTTTCGATTCGTTTGTTAAAAATTTTGATTTTAGATTTTTGGTCTTCATTTTTTATTTTTTGTGCCATATTTTAGGTTTTCTTGCGAATTTATTTTTTATTTTTATATATACAAACATCTTTATTCACAGAAATAACATCTAAATACATTATGTTAAAAACTTGAAATCCGCTTTCAGTTGGCTGTGAAAGGGCTATCGATTTTTATTTTTGCTATTATTTTCAAATTTCTCTTTGGAACTTATTTTAAGCTAAAAAAAGTTATTTTGGGGCTGAAAATGACAAATTATTTTTCTTTTGCTTGTATTTTCAATTTTTTGGTGTGCATTTTTATTTTTAAACCAGGTTTTTGATTTTTTGGCCGATAATTCAGATCTTCGGCTGTTTTGTTCCAAATTTTTGATTTTTTTGGCCAAAATATTCGATTTTTCTAGCAAGATAAATGGTTCTTTGTTTATTCAAAAAAAGAGGACGGATATTGTATAAGTGGCTCTACCATCATGTTCTTCGAGCCGCCACTGATTTCATTTAGTAGAAAAGTGCCTTGTCTCAACTTTTAAAGCTAATTAAAGCGAAAATTAAAGAAAAATATTTTCCTATTAAAAAAAAAATTGGAAAATGATTTTGAACAATAGAGTGATTTTTGAGACTAATTTAAACCCTTTTCTTAGAATATTCTGCATTTTTTATTATTAAGCCTATATTCCCGATTTGTTTTTTGGCTAAATTTTTGATCATTTGGTCTAAATATTCTTTATTTTTACCTAAATTTTCGATTTCATTGTTGAAATGTTCGACTGTTTAGTCCGCATTTTTTATTTCTCCTGACGAATTTTTGGTTTTAAAATGTTTGACCTGTATTTTCGATATTTTTGGTCAAAATATTTTAACTTTTAGCCTAAATATCCCTTATTTAGACTTTTGCGATTTATTTTTTTAAAATTTCGACTTTTTGGCCCAAATTTTTAGATTTTTGACCTGTATTTTCGATTATTTTTGGTCTAAATTTTTGATCTGTTGACCTGAATATTCTTTATTGTGATATAAATTTTCGATTTAATTGTTAAAATTTTTGATTTTTTTGTCCGCATTTTTGATTTTTCGGCCCGATTTTTTAATTCTAGTTCCAAAATGTTGAGTTAATTTTGGTTAAAATATCTATAATCTGAATGATTGATTTATATGCGAGATTTATTTTTATTTTTTTTCGGTATTTTCGAGTTTTGTTTGTTGAAATTTTCGATTTTTTAGTCTGCATTTATTATCTTCAGGCCCGAGTTTTCGATATACTGTCTAAATTTTCGACTTTCTGGCCAACATTACAAATATTTATTATTTTTTAAAATCTTGTAACCTAAATTTTTCTTTATTTTGACCTAAATTTTCGATTTTATTGTTAAAATTTTTCGGTGTTTTGGCTCCCATTTTTGGTTTTTCGTTTAGTCTGCATTTATTATGTTTAGGTCCGAATTTTCCATGTTTTGTCTAAATTTTCGACTTTTTGACCAACATTGTAGATTTTTTGTTAATTTTTTGCCCTAAATTTTTCTTTATTTATTTTTATTTGTCTGTTCAAATGTTTGTTTCCTTGATCCACTGTTTTTATTTTTTTTTTAATTTTTGGTATATTTTGCAGTGGCGGTTTCAAAGGATAATCGGGTAATTACCCCCCTAAGAATTTTTCGCTTATCAATTTTTATTGTTAAAAATTACCGGTATTCCATATTCCAAACAAATAATATAACCGGTAAATGTTTTCAACGCTTTAAAACATTGGAAAAGGATAGGGAGATTTCACGGAACAGGTGTGGTATATGAGAGCGGAAGCACCAGTTTATTTATCTTTTTTGTAATTACACCCCCCCCCCCCTATACTAGTAGGCTGGAAACGCCCTTGAGTGAGACCCTTGTGGAACCCCATGGGTAACTAATACCTCCTGAGATGTAGTTTGGTCATATGATACTATTTGCTTTCTATTACTTAGATAAGACATATACATCCTGCAACTAGTTGGCAAAAAATATAACTATATAACTTACTAATCAATGTCTGATGAGATACACAATCAAACGCTTTTGATAGATCCATAAAATTTAATAACACGTAGGATTTTGTCTCCAGACCACTCAAAATATTATCAATAAGTTCGACCATTGCATGAATTGTTGACATTCCTTTTCTGAAACCAAATTGATTTGGCGACAACAAACCATTGCATTAAAAGTATTCCGATATTTGTTTAAATAGGACTAACTCTATCACCTTTGCAATGACAGGAATTATTGACACTGGCCGATAATGATTAAGATCTGTTGGATCACCTTTCTTAAGAATGGGTATACACTTCGATACTTTGAGAAAATTTGGAAAACAACTCTCTCGTATGCGCTGATTAATTAGCTTAGTCAGCGGCAGGATAATTATGTCTCTAACAGGCTTAATGACGGTCGGTGATAGACCGTATATGTCCCGACTGCTACTGTTCTTGATCGATGCAATTATATCTCTAACCTGAGCTACAGATACTTCTTTAAATTCGAATGACAGATTACTTTTTACCATTGGTATATACATTAGTAGATTGTCATCAATATGTGGTATATTTACAATAATTTCGTCAATGACATTAATAAAAAAATTGTTGAAATCGCCCGCTGTTAAATTTGTTGCCGATGGATTCTGAGTTGGAGTGGTTCTGTGAGAATTAATTAGGCTCCACATGCGTCTAATATTATTAGGGGACTGTTGAATATAATCGTCATTTGATTTGATTTTTTTTCGGCTAATTGTATTTTTATATTCTGTGGTGAGATTCCTGCGCAATGCCTTTAATTCATCCATAGGATTCCTACGATATGTTTCATTAATTATATTAATTGTTTCTCTCATCTCCCGCAAGTCACAACTGTACCAGTGTGGAGCAACAGATTTATTTTTATTTTTAACAACTCGCTCTGGAAATGCTTTTTGATAATTGTCTATTAGAACGTCAAGAAACTTAACTGTTTTAAAATTACAATTTTCATCAGAATCAATAAAACTCCAGCCGGAATTGCTTAACAAATTGTAACAGACAATCATACCAGAAGTTGTAATTGGCCGAATGCTTACTTTTTCAATTGAATTTATCTGCTTAGTTACTTTAAGAGAGCAGAAAATACCATCATGATCAGTGATTCCATCTGTGTTGACCTTAGTTGTGTATGTATTGTCAGTATAATTGCTGAAAATATTATCAATGCAATTATTTCCACGGGTTGAGAAATCGACTAGCTGCGTTAACCCATAGCTATGCAATATGTCAAGTAAAGTAGTTGTGGGAACATCCTTTGAAAAGAAATTTACATTAAAATCTCCCCCAATAACAATTTTACACTTTTTGAGAGACAGTGATTCTGATAGAGAATTAATTATACCTATAAATATATTATAATTTCCCGATGGTGATCTATAAACAGTTATTAAATATGTATTAATTTTTGATATAAATGATTCACATAATTCGCAATTTTTTTCTTCAGAGAGATCAGAAATCCATTTTTCATCACCAGGTTCATTACTCCACCATGTTTTGAGGATGTCCGAGTGTAGAAAGATATTATCGCGCCGATTTAGCAAGTCCGTTGAGGTAATAAACGAAAGCTGGTAGGTCCTACCCCCAAACCGAGTTCATTGGTATTCAGATATATTGCATGCAATAATATTTACAACTCGGCCTGTCACCCATTGGTGTTGCTTGTTGCAACGTCCGCTTCGATATTTGAATGAGTGGCTCTCAAAAGGTTTTTAAAAGTACCATCGACTAATTCCGCGTGTTTATTTAACCAAGAATGTTAAATAATGTTGTAATTATCCCAAAATGTATTGTCGTGAATGAAAACGTTATTTCAAATGATTCAAAATGGGTTGAAAATAAAAGCAAAATTAAAATGTTACGCAATTTATGTACAAAAAAAGCAAAATAAAACAGCGGCTAATTACAAAAACAAAATAATAAAATGTTAGTTTTAAATTACTTATAAATAAAAAAAACAATACAATAATATTTACAAAACGTAAACAATTTTATACTTAATTCCTAATGTTTTTTAATCCGAATCACTAGCACAGTCAGTATCTGACTCTGTCAAATCCGAGGACGAATCATCACTATTTAATGATATTACTAGTGGTAATACGTCGTCCATTACACACTGTTTTACAAAGTCATCATTAATAATTTTATTTGTGCTTTGGATGCAGCTGCTCCAAATTTGCGGAGTAACTTGGTCGAGGGATGCTTTCCAACAATGCTGAACGTCATTATCATTTCCTGAGGTTGCTATTATAATTTTATTATAATGATTTTTTGCAATCCCCCACACCTTCTTTTATTTATTTTAAGTATCGGTAACAGCTCACTTTTCGTCATATATGGCTCGAAATGTATGTTGCGTTCCCTAAGCCACTCAATAATATCATTTTTTTTTGACGCACTTGTCGGACACCTGTTTAATTGTCTTGAATGGTACGAGGCGTTATCCATCACGATGATGGAAGGTTCCTCCAAACTTTTTAGAAGTGACTCTTCAAACCACTCTTCGAACAATGTGGAATTCATTGATTTGTGGTAGTCACTGGATGAATTGCTTGAAGGAAATACCAAGCAACAGTTAGGAATAAACCCCTGTGAGTTCCCTGCATTCAAAATAATGAACCGTTTTCCTAGTGATAATGGATTCACAGATTTATTGGCAGCCTGAATACTTCCATCACTCCAGGTCTTCTTCACGGTTCCACATATGTAAATGATCTTAAGAAGTACATCCTTTTTGAAATAATATGTGCTTGTTCGCATAATATATGTCTATTATTATGTTTTTTTAAATCTTTAGGTGCTGATCTATTCCTCCTTTTAATTGTGAGGCATTCACCACTTTTGCGTTGTGCACAAACTCTTTGAACTGTCTTTGTTGAAACTTGCATTGCACTCGCGGTTCTTTCATATACTTTATTTATCGACGTCAGTGGTCCACCATTTTCACGTTCAGCACAAAAATAGTCTAACACATTTAATAATATCATCCGCCCTTCTTTGCTTAAAACTTTTCTCGATGCCATTGTTATATCACTTCAACATAAAAACTGAGACTGAATCTGTAATCTTTGCGAATCATATTTAAATATCCACAATGTTCAATTAGGACTGTAATTAAAAAGTCATAAATGTATTGAAAATGTTCAAATTGTTTTGAATTTACTTAACTAATCGCCTTAATTTTAACGATGCCCATGCAGAAAGCAGTAATCACTTTTAAAACAAATTGGATTGTGATAACATTACATTTGTCAACCTTTAAAAGTCATTAATATGTACTTAAGAGATCGGATTCATCGTCCACATTTTCTGTGTTCACAGTAAAGTTAATGATTCCAAACGATTGCAATAAAAACATTGTTTAATGTCTTATGTATATCTAAAACAATTCAAACAAAATAATGTTTGTATTGCTTTGAATGTGTATTTTATTGGGAACCACTGGCATTCACGACCGTGCGACGGGTCCGCCCTGTGTTGGGGGCGGCCTTCCCTTTTACAACCACAACGGACTTGGTAATTCGGCGCGCCTTTACCACACGTATTCCATTTAACTGGCAAAGCTCGGCCTCTTGATTGGACAACCAGTGTTCCGCTAACATTATGATGTCATATATATCTCCTTGTTCATGAAGAAATGACTCCACTTCATTAATTTTATTCCGTATGGATTGTATATTAACATAAAATATGTTTATTGATGAGTTCTTTAGTTCAGTTTTTATTTCTTCCGAAGGATGGGGAAAAAACGCTCATAACGTATCCCTGCCTCCCATATGGTGGGGTCCTTAATTTTCTCGAAATGTTCGATTGGAAATGTTATTTTGAAGGAGCTATAATCATCAGGATGTTTCGATTGTAGTTCCTCACATTCAATATTCACGAAACCTCTTTCCTCTTTCAGATATTTAGTTATCATATCTTCGGTGGTGTCTTTATCAACTCGGTAAACGTGTAGATAGCCCTTCCTTTTAATTGGGGCTCCCCGGATGGATGTATTGGATGCTACCCCTACCTTTACATAGTTGTTTTGCCTTCTGTTCTGAACCATATTCCATCCTTCGTCAACTGTTGATATTTGCGGCGAAGATATTATTTTATCATTCTCCGAAATACTCGACTTTTTATTGTTTTTGTGAAGAATCCCAGGCGTTGCTTGTTTTGGTTTCTTGTGTTGCACCGAATTCATAGTATCATCATTTGGTGTTGAAATGAGTGGGGGATAGTCCACTTTAGGCGACACTGCTATATTTGGCTCAGCAGGTATTTGTAAAATATCTTGATAACATGATGGCCACATCACCATTTTTTAATAAAATTTCGGATATAGGGTTTTTTAAGGTCGCTGAGTGAATCTTAACTATATCCACTATAAAAATGCTCTATAGCGTAAATTATACACGTAAACTAACATTTATAAAATATTTGTTATATCTCCATTTACCTTTTCCTTAAATACTTTTTACAAATGTTCCTTTACAAGCAAACATTTGTTTGAGATTTGGCTGTCTAAAACTGGGAGTGAGGCAGTTAAGGTTTGCCACATGTTACTTATGATGGTGGATTCCTTTCCCAACGTCGAAACTGTAAATCTTGAAAATTTTCAAAATCTACCTACCTACCTACCTAGATTTGCATAAAAAAACTGCTGGAATATTGGAAAAGAGCTACCGTCAGAAGTTGAGGTTTACAGAAAAATATTTAAGTTGATAGAACGTCCTAGAAAAATGCGACCTCTTGAAAAACAGAGGCAGCACGCAACGTATGCAAGAAGTTCCACAGGCTATGCAATTATCATTACCACTGGGCGATAATTCTGCTGTTAATGAATTATTGGAAAACTCTAAATCCAACAAGCAGTTTATTTGTTGCTGACGCTCTCGGTTAATAACCGGACAACAAATGTCATTGTCTCGTTAAATTACTACCTAGATCTATGTAATTGTTTAAAAACTCAGACCAATATATTACTATGTAGTGTATTATATGAACACTACATTTTTGATATATCATTTTACCATTTATTTGATTCAAATAAATTATGAATTATTTTTTTATTTACCTCAAAAATAACGGATATAAAGTAATTTCACAATATTGTATATTCACAATTAAGGCTGCCTCTTTTTTTATAAAAAGGAAGGATGATTAACGGAAATTTGGGTTGGGGAATTATTGATGATATGGGGACATTGGCTTAGACAGCGTATGAAAATAGACATCCACAAACACCCATGCCCTCGCCGGGATTCGAACCCAGTAGGCTGCCTCTTATTTATTAGTTTTATCAGTTTCCCTTTAAATAATTACTGTATTGTATTGGATCCGCCATTTTGTTTTGTGAATTTTTAATTTCAGATTCTCACTCCGCGACCTCAAAAACCCATATATCCAAAATTTCATGAAAAAATTACAATTTTTATAACTTTTGTCCGCCCTTTTGGATCCGCCATTTTGTTATTAATTAATATTAATTTGTAATTAGTTATTTTTAATCAGCAATCTTGAAAAGCACCCAGACCGATTTTTTTATGAAAACATGACATTTTTTTTAAATTTTTGTCCGCGCTATTGGATCCGCCATTTTGTTTTTCAAATTTTTAATTTCAGATTCTTAATCAGCAACATCAGAAAATCTAAATTAGTAATTTTCATTAAATTCCGATAACGTCTTTATATTTTGGCCACGTTTTCGGCATTTGGGACCACTGCGCGCCGTAACATTTTGGCAACAATTTCTGCATTTGTGCTAAGGTGGCATAAAGGCTATGTAAAAAGAGCAGCTGCAACTCGCTGCATTTAAATGAAATAGGCTAATGTTCTACAGGCTCTAAGGAACAAATTGTGATATATTATCAGTAAGGGTTCGTGGGGGAATGACAAAATTGCATCTGTAGAAGAGGAAAATCGCAGAATTAAAAACGATCTATTGTAAATAAAATCAAATACTTCACCTGATCCATTAAAAATTACAACAGATGTTATTGGTGATATTGATGAACAGCGAGTACGCGCAAGTAATGTAATAATCTTTAATGTCCCGGAAGTTAATAATCAGGACATTAGTAATAATACTAGGGATACAACTTTTGTGTAAACTCTTTTGGATCAAGTGGACCAAACAATTAATCCTCTCAAAGTGTTAAGAATTGGTGATAGAAACAAAAAAAAATCGCCCAATAAAAATTATTTTATGAGATTGCAAAACGTGTTTGGAAGTAAATCATTGACTGTTAATGGTGCTGTCATTAAGAGTGATCTAACGAAAAGGCAACGGTTACTTATAAAATCTCTTCGTAAAGAATTGTTGAGCAGTCAAGAGGCAGGTGAAAATAATATAACCATTAAGTACATACATGGAACTCCCATGGTCACATTAAAAAAACTATACAATGTATGCTCAAAACCAATCAACTGTTATTATCAAAATATGCGTGGTCTTAATACCAAAATATCCGCATTTTATAACAATCTAGTTTGTAGCAATTATGATATTATTTTATTATCTGAAACTTGACTAAAAGATGGAGTATATGATTCAGAATTATTTAGTGAAAATTACTCAGTGTTCAGATGTGACCGCTTGCAGTCTCTTTAAATTATGCATTCTCCAGTCTGAACATTGATATAGTTGCAATGGAAGTGTTTTTCTCTAAAAAGAAATATACTGTTATTTGTATATATTTGCCACCAAAAACTGCAGCAACAAACTATGAATTTCTCTTCAACTATATAGAGGAAAACTTTTCCTCCAATAATTTACTTATCTGTGGAGACTTTAATATTCCTACTTACAAATATAATATTGATGTGGATAACCCAAGTAATGAATTAACCTCACTAATTTTATGGCCTTAAGTGATATGTAGCAATGTAACACGATTTGCAATTCAAATAACAGAATATACTTGATTTAGTCTTGACGTCTGATGACACTCAATGTACAGTTAAGAAATCAGAGGAAATACTTACTGCAGAGAATGGCCATCACCCAGCTCTACATTTTGAAATTACTGGTACACAAAAAAACATTTTTTCTGTACAAAACGACTTTGTTGAATCTTTTGATTTTAAAAAAGGTAATATTAGAGGATTATATGATGATTTCGTAAATATTGATTGGTCGGACGTTCTTAATTGTAAACATAGCTCTGATTCATGTGATGCCTTTTACAAAATACTTTACACCTATTTTGTCAAACACATTCATAAGAAGAGGAAAAATACTCATCGTACGTGTAAACAATATCCCATGTGGTTTGACAAAAATATTATTCAGCTATTGCACCATAAGAACAAATTATATAAAAAATCCAAAGTGACTAAAAATCCACTGATACTGAGTCAGTATAAGGACAAAAGAAAACAACTTAAAGAACAGTCTAAAAAAGCTTTCCATCGCTTCATCGAGAATACTGAACATAATATATCTTCAAATCCACAGTCGTTTTGGTCCTATGTTAACAAGAGAAAGAATATATCAAGAATCCCAGGAAAAATGAAGAAGGGTGAACTTACTTTAAACCCTTCAGGCGAAATTCTTCAAGGACTTGCAGATTCCTTTAGCAACGTTTACAGTGGCAGTGATAATGGTAGTGCCAATGGTGAAAGTAGTAGTGATGGGTAACTTTAAAATAAATGAAGATAGTTTACTTCAGCATTTAAAGAAGATGACAGGAAATACTACAATGGGCCCTGATCAGATCCCCGGCTTTTTTTTTAAGAATTGTGCATTTCAACTTGTTACACCACTCACACATATTTTTAATGTAACTTTAAAGAAAGTGTTTTTCCGAATCAGTGGAAAATAGCGCGTTTGTGCCCGGTATTCAAATCGGGTGATAGATCTGATATTGCAAATTACAGACCAGTTGCCATTATATCTAATTTTTCAAAAATATTTGAAGGTATTATCTGTGAGTACATTCGTGCGCAAACTGAACACTTTATAACATCTCATCAACATGGTTTTTTTTCGTAGAAGAAGTACGCAAACTAATCTATTATGTATTACGCAATTTATATCTGGTCAACTGGACCGAGGTGCTCAGGTGGATGTAATATATACAGATATCTCGAAGGCGTTTGATTGTATGCCTCATCACAAACTTATTTCATATGTAAAAAATGGTGATGTGGCCATCATGTTACTTTCTCCGACTTTATATTTACGTTTTAATGGGTTTATTTTCAATTGAAATCACATTTTAAATGTACATCGAGCGTTGCGTAAACTCGGATGAAACTGACGTTTAAAACGTCAAAATCATGAAATTTGGAAAAATTATACTTCAAATTCAAAAACTCGGTTTACTCAAAAACTAACGAGATTTCGAAAAAAACTTATTCTTTGGAAGTTGTTCATTTTGGCAATTTCTACAATTATTATTTACATAAATTTGCTGTAACTATTATCGTTTCATAATTATAAACCAAAAATTAAAAACAAATAATATTTTTTTTCTCGAATAGCAATGATTTTATGAAAAAAATTTTCAAGCAAAAGATGTTCATTTCTTTGTTGTCTTCGATGTTTGTTTAAGTGTTTTTGTGATATTTTTCATATTTAAGAAAATATTGGCAAAAAACAAAAAACAGTTAAGGTAAACACCCATTTCCGGTGTACGAAATTTTACTAAAAGCTTTTCAGTTCTTCGGATTATCAAATAAGACGTATGTTCAAAGTTTCATATCAATTGCTCTATTAGTTTTTGAGATACAGCGCACACAGACAGCCACACACACACACACAGACAGACAGACACACACACACACACACACACACACAGACACACACACACACACACACAGACACAAAAAAAATTTTTCCAGAAATTGTTGAAATGGCATCTAAGGACCCCAAAACGGATATTTCCGTAAAAAAAATTAAAAAAAAAAATCACGATCACAATACTTTCTCGTACTTCGTAACGGAGAAAGTAAAAATATAACATATAGAATGTAATATCAGCATTACAATCATATTTAACGAATAGACTCTTTGCAGATTATATGGGTTGCCAGTCCAAGACATTTGTAGCAACAAGTGACGTACCACAGGGTTCAAATCTTGGGCCATTGCTTTTTGTAATTTTTATTAATGAAGTGTCTTGAACTGCCAGTTTTTAATGTATGCTGATGACATAAAGTTGTTTAGAACAATTGAAAGCATTGGTGTGTTAATATCCAGCGGAACTTGTGTAAAATGTCAGAATGGTGTGTTGAAAATGGGCTGAAAATAAATGTATTGTATCCTATGGCCGGCTACAAAATAATCTATAGAGCTATTCAGCAGAGCTGGCGGTCGGGGTGTCTTGTCCGTCCGAATCAAGTAGTGTCCGTTGCAATTTTCCACCATAGGCGTGCGCAAAAACGCCAAATATAAAAGTAAAACCGGAAATATCACAAATAAAAAAAAATTATAAGTTCATACCACATAAAATTACTTGATTTATAGCGGATATAATTAGCAATACGTTTTACAAAGGGATTAATATTCTTCGGCCAATTTTGAACAGGAATAAATAACCGGATTAGTTGACGTAATTGTTCTTTAATAATGATATAATACTATGACCGAGAAGTAACGAAAATCTTAACAAATAACCCCTGGGGCTTGTTAATGTATTTAGTACATTAGGCCGAAAGGGACGCAAATTAATCTTCGCAATGGATTATACATTCAGAAAACCCGAGTAAATCTGGGAATTCCCTTATTAAAAATTTGCCTGTTTCCCTTGTATACAGTGTGTATCAGCCAAATGGAATAAATTCGATAATAAATAAATGGGGGCGTGTTCGACAAAACGCTCGGATGCGTCGATTAGTATTTTTAGTTGCAAATTTTTTTCAACTAAAACTTTAGTTAGGACATGGTACATGAAATATGTCTAGAATTTTCTGAACAATCCAAAAATTGAATAATATACAGGGTGTTGAGTTTAAAATAAGAAAGTTGGTATTGGCCTCTGCTACATGACACACCCCGTATAAAAAGTGTTTATTAGAAAAAATGCGCAACTAAAAATACTAATCGACGTATTCGAGCGTTTTTTTGAACACGCCCCCATTTATTTATTATCGAATTTATTCCATTTGGCTGATACACACTGTATATACATGTTCACTTAATAATGTAATTTACATTCGTTTTGATAACTGCAGTCAATACAACACCGAAACAGTAGTACTCCGAGACGTCTAAAAATGCCGAAGTGTTTAAACTCTAAATGTGACAGTTTAGTTTTAAACTTATTAGAATATTTTGAAAAGGAAAAAGAATATGGAGGGCCAATTACAAATATTAATCGCGTTCGAGAGAGAGAGCAGCGGAAGCTTTAAAAATAAGTTTACGATCGGTTTACATTACATTAAAGTTTGGACATAGAATATTAAGACTTCCACCATATCACTGCCAGTTTAATCCAATAGAGCTTGCCTGGGGAACATGCAAAAATTATTATGATCTTCATATAGGTTGTGAGGGATATAGTTCTGAATCAGTTTTGAAAATGTGAGAGGAGGCGCTTAAACACGTACCGAAAAAAAGCTGGAAACAATATATTAAACACACGGACGCTGTCATATTGAATAATTGGAAGAAAGAGAAAATAATCGACAATATTCCAGAGTTTATCATACACGTAGGAGATTCAAGTGCACTGATAATTTTGAAGAATTTGACGATAATGAATGATTAATTTATTTTTTGTATTATTATTTTATACTATTCATTTAAATAAAATGAATGTCACAAATTTGTTATGTTTTCATTATAGTTATTTCATATTTTATTTATATTATTGTATTAGAATAAGTATTTTTTAATGTTGTATTCATATCCATTTCCACATTTGCTAAAACGTATGAAATAAATTAATTAAAAACATATTTTCTTTCAATTAACCTGCGTAATTGCAATGCTTGACTAAATCGCGCGTGCCTATGAAATAACCGGTAAGTAAGAGACGCCGTAAACTATTTCTTTCTCCTTCTACTGCTTGGTCTAAGACCGAGCTACGCAGGCCGCGTGTGGATTTTCTAGATACGACCGACGAAATCGTACGTCTTGGGAATATCCGCTCGGTTATCAGGTAGTAGAAAAGGATACCAATATTATTTGAATGTTCCGAACTTAGTTCGTAAACCGCCCTTACTCATAAATAGGTCTATAATTTATGATTACTTCTTAGGCCATACACCTATTCTGAGGGATAATTGCTTTAAAGATCGTGGTGTATTATTTGACACCAAGTTATCATTTAATAGTCACATTGAAAATGTAGTCAGTGAATCATACAAATTGCTTGGTTTTATAATTCGCAATTGTTCTGACTTCAAAAGTAACGCGCTAGCGATGCGTCTATATAATTCATTTGTATAGACTAAATTACTGTATTGTGCCACTGTTTGGTCACCTGGCTATAATAAATACATTGAATTGTTGGAGAAAGTACAGCGACGCTTTTTGAGGTATTTATATTTTCGCAAATATCGTATTTACCCTGACCATGCAATATCGTATGTGTCCTTATTGTTAGAATTCGATATGCTATCAATTCAAGCTAAACATAAATATACCATGGTACATGAACTGTACAAACTAATCCACCATTACACAGATAATCGTGATTTTCTACATCTTTTGGAAATATCAGTTCCTGGATTGGCAAGTCGGAATAAACTAACTTTTAATTACTCGACACCACGAACAATGCATCACTCTTTTTCACCACTGCAACTTATGCTAAAAAAGTACCACGGAGTACAAAATGCAGTTGATATTTTCAATCAAGATCGCAATAGATTTATATCAAGCTTAAAATAAGCTATATTGTAGTTTTTGAAATTGTTACATTTCATTTGATTAAAATTTGTTAAATTTTCCCTTGTAATTAGGCTTTGGGCCTGTAAAGGAAATGTATGAATAAATAAATAAATAGAATAAATAAATTATACATATTCATTTATTTTATAATTGAAATAAATGCGTCACATATAAAAATTAAAATTGAAAGGTATGTATGGTTCTAGGCAGTAAATACTTTCACCATAGATGGTCACATCAATGCGCATATCCATGTTTGTATTCGTGACCATGTCCATAATAACCAGCACCGGCCCATTCATCTCCTCCATCATCGCCATGTCCACCCGATCCAGCAGATCCAGCAACAATATTAACTTGCCTAGGCGATGATTCAACGATGGTGACACGTCCAGCGGTTGCACCGGCAATGTGGGCATGTCCTCCGCTTGATCCCACAATTCTAGCACTTCCACCGTTAGCTCCTACGATGTTAGCATTTCCTCCACGCGCTCCTACAATTTCAGCGTTTCCACCCTGAGATCCTACAACTTCGGAATTTCCACCCTGAGATCCCACAATTTCGGAATTTCCACCCTGAGGTCCAACGACTTCAGAATTTCCACTCTGAGGCCCTTGAACTGATGAATCTCCACCGCGTGGTCCGATAACACTGGCTTGTCCAGCACCAGGTCCAGCGATGGATTGCTGTCCCAGTCCAGAACCACTGAAATCGCCGAATCCGCCAGCATGTTCAGAACCGCCGCCACCGTAATAACCATCATGTCCCCAGCCGGATGGCTTGGCACCGGCGAGGGCCAACGTCGCGAAGAAAACAATCGTCTAAATCACAAGTTCAATGAAATAATATACACAATTATAAATTTATTTAATATCTATATCAAAAAATGTACTTAATATAAATTCATTAAATTATTTAAGACATTGAAGTCATATCTAACAAATATAAAATATTGTTCAGTTGCCAAGCAATTCATAATTGTGGTTTTAAAACATAGTAAGTGTTATTATGGATTACCATGTTGTAACAGTCGGAAACATCATTATGATTTAATTAAGATTGGATTATATATTAAAATAATAACAAATTTTAAATATTAAAAGTGTAGTTTATTAGGTTGGAAGAACAGTGAGGCACTTTATACTGAACCTCGCCTTTTTCTTAGAATTTTAAAATAATATGTTTTTTTTACAACCTAGTGGATGTATAAAAAATCCAAGAAATAAAGTTTTTATCTATTATAATGATTTATTTATGGTAGTAATATTTACAAACTTACCAAACTATTCATTGTTAATGCAAGTAACCGACTAGTGTCCAGCTAATGAATAAATGTACTGATGTCTTGAACAAGAAGACTATATATACACACCAAAATTATGCATTCATTGTTGCATGACCACTAGAAATTAAGATACGGTGGATGGCTTCGATTTTGTAAAGCATTCATTGATTTTGTAATGATAAGTGCATTCTTATACTTGTAAGTAACCTTTAGGTTATAAAAAGACATTTATTGTTATTTTATAATTGTATTCATTGTTCTTATATTTATATTAGTATTTAAGACGAATAAAGTATTTATTTAAGACGCAGTTTATAGCAGATGGTATTATGCTTATGTTGTAATTTTATATAGTATAAATAGCTTCGTTTATTATTATTAGGACATTCATAATTTTGTACTCTTAACGTAACATTCATAATTTATATTTTATTTGTATAATTAATATTGTAAATTCTAGGTTTGAAATTAAAAGTTAATAAAAGTGAATCACTTAATTTAACTTGCATATATTGTATAGTCGATGCAACTTGATTACAAACTTTATGAAATGGAACAGTGTTATTTTAGAGTTTCACAGATTTATTGTTTAAGAACATCTCTTATAAGTGTGCCTTATTTTATTATCTTAATATAGTACAATTATTATAATTATAAGTGTTGGCGACTTTTATTTTCAAAATTTCAATTGAAATTTGAAACCATTTTTTCATATTAGTCCTTGTATACAGTATAAACGATCTTAAACAATGGTGTAATAATAATAATAATAATACTTTATTCATGTAAGCCACCAATTTAATAACATACATACAATACATATACATATTTTATTTTCGGCGAATATACTAATAATATAAATAATAATAATAACTTTATTGCCACTGAATGTAGATTAATATATTGGACACGTCAAACAAAACAGATAATACAGCATAATATCACTTAAAAATACTAACAAAGATATTCATTTAAATTATAATAATACTTATCTATTAAAAATTCATGAAGGTGTTTCTTAAAATTTTTAATATTCTTAGCAGATTTAATGTGGTTGGGTAACCGATTAAATAGTAGTGCTCCAAGTACTTTTGGTGAGTTTCTTGTTATATTTAATTTATATTGACTGAATTACATTTAAAAATATATTGGCATATATTATTAAGGATGGCAGCGTTAGTTCGTTAAGCTTCGTGAAGTATGGTTTGCATGAGTCTCTGCGAGTAATGCCAGTCATAGATCTTATAATGCGCTTCTGAGCTATGAAGACTGTTTTCCAACAGGTAGACATGCCCCAAAAGCACAATCCATATCTCAGTCTCGATTATATGGTGGCGTAATAGAAATTTTTCAATTGACCTTGCGTGAGGTATGGTTTTATGACATGGATTATAGCAATATTTATTTAACTTCGAGGTTAACTATCTACAGTGTGTAACCCAGTCAAGATTTTTGTCAAAATGGAGCTCTAGGAAATGTGTGTGCTCGCTCTGTGATAATGGACATGCATTTAAATTAATACGCAGTGCAAAATCTTTTTTGTTTGCTTGCTATGGAATCGTGTATAGACTGTTTTAGGCAAGTTGGCAGAGAGTTTGTTGTAAGAAAACCATGAGGATAAATTGCTTAGTGTTGTATTACAGTAGGTTTCCAGTTCAAAGTCAATCTTATTACTGAGAATAACTGAAGTGTCGTCAGCATACATGAATAGTGGAGTATCTGGAGCACAATTTATTAGATCATTTATATAAATGATAAATAAAAGTGGTCCTAAGATGGATCCCTGCGGATCCACAATTTTGATTATCTCGTGTGGTGAAATAAAACTTTGAGTTGAGTTATTTTGGACATGGCACATTCTAACTCTTTGCCTACGATTTGACAAGTATGATCTGAACCAGTTGTTAACTGTACCTCTTATGCCATAGACAGAAATCTAGGAGAATTTCAGTGCCCAAGCTGTCAACGGCACGGATCAGATCTATGTAGATACCTACAGGATATTCGCCTGCCTCTAGGTGTTCAATAATTTTAGCATAAAATGAGTGCAATGCTGTTGTAGTAGAGTATTTTTTTCGGAATCCATGCTGAGAAGGTGTTATTATAGCGTACTTGTTCAAATATTCATTGAGTCTTAGTTGCATACATATTTCGAGTATTTTATAAAACACTGAAACTAAAGCTATTGGCCTGTAATTTTTATTATCGAAGCGGGCTCCTTTTTTGTAAACCGGAGTAATTATGGATTCCTTCAAAGTTTCTGGGAAAATTCCCTTCTCAAGAGATAAATTTATGAGATATGTAAGAGGTTTAACCATATAAATAGCTGATAGTTTTACTAGAAAGTCTGGGATATTGTCAAAACCACACGATTTTTTATTTTTTAGGTTATTCAGTATGATCATTACTTCATTTTCGTCGAAGGGTCTTAAAAACATTGACTGTGACTGTACGTTACTGGGATTATTAGGGGCGCGAATGGGGTTTGAGGTATTTTTCACTAGGTTTAGTGGTTCGTTTTTCAAGAAAGAATTGAATAATGAGGCAATCATCTCGGGATTATGAACTTGGTTGTCGCCATGCTCCAGAGTAATGTTCTGGTGGTTTTGTATTTTATTTGAGAGTTCACTTATAACTAACCACGATGATCGAGTAATATTATCTGAGTTTACTATTCTATTTTGATAGTAGTTCTTTTTTGTATCTTGAACTAATTTTAAATGTTGCTTTTTTGCGGCTTTATATACAGCATTTAGTGCTGGGTGGCAAGAATTTAATATGAAAAGATCATGTAATTTTTGGCTAGATGTTTTAATGTCTGAGTTTACCCAGGATTTGTTGCGGTGAATATGTCTTTCTTGCAAAGGGAAATGTTTATTAAAGTAAGATAGGAAGATAATATGAAATTCAGTTAAATTTAACCGCATCGTATACGTTCGCCCATGATATGGCATCTAAGTCTGATAAGAAATTAGCAATGTTTTGATCATCATACTTCCTGTACCTTGCTTTTCGTTTTTTTGAGGTATAGCATACATCAAAATTATATAATATAGATTTGTGGTCAGAAATTGAGTTTGAGATTGTACAAGTCTGTTTTGATAAGTTTGTATAGATGTGGTCTATACACGATGAAGTAGTGGCGGTACATCTAGTACTATCACTGTTTATTAAAAGAAAATTATACGATAAAAGTAAATTTTGCAGATTTGCGAAATTGTTAGTCCGTGCGTTTGAATTTATTTTAAAGTCGCCCTTTAGTACGATTTTAATTTTTGGGGAATAAATAGCGTCTAATATTATGCGGAGGGCCTGTAACAAGTAAGAATATATATGTTGTGCTCTTGGTCAGCTTGCCATGAGATGCCGCAGATTTCTATTATACCATCCACACTAAATTTTTCGAGACCGAGATTTATAGTATTTAATTCAGATATGAGCATCAAGTTATTATAATGATATTGTGGGGACACAATATACATAGGCAACGAAGATCGGAAATTATGTTTGTTGCTAACACTAGACAGCGCTTTTCCGGTAAAATTTATCTACATGCCGTGTAATTCCCAGTGTTACTTGAAAGAAACGTAGAATGTCACAGTGCGGAAATCGAGGACGAATAAAACAATAATTTCTTGTGTTGGCCTTATAGCACAATATGTACAAAATATATGTGTACATCACCCGCTGAAACGTTATTAACAAGGTGAATATTGGTAAACAAAATCACTATGTTTTACTATTTATATTAAGTAGAATAAATAATATACAACTTGCCCAAGAAGTTTTGTTCACAGGAACATTCTCGAAAGGAGAATGCACAAAACTTGTGGAAGTATAATGTTTAATTAATATAAATTGTAAAACCAAGTGTTTTTTATTACCAATATTTAACTTATTTTAGTGTAGTACGAAAGAATATATACACACACACACACACGTATCCATTGTGTTCTTGTGTTGGTGTTAGTTCACGCCGCTATTCACAGATGGCGGTTATCGATTCCAATTTATCAACATGCCTTGTCGCTTCCTGTTATTCCATGCAGCAGTCTGTGCAAGCTTGCAATGCTGTCGGACGTGTTCTTGCATTGTGTGCGGTTATCGCCATGTGACTCGTGAGATTTTGCAATCCACTTTTAAATACACATTGATAAGAATATAAATTGCTATAGCCCAATATCCTATCTAATACTATACCGAGTCTTGTCTACTTTATTAAGAGCAGGTAAGGTAGGCAAACCCAGCTTTTATAATGTCATTTTATTTATATTTTTAAATTAGAAACAAAGACCCATGATAGCGTCAAGTAGTAAAGACGTTGGACCAAAGAAGAGAAAAGTCGCAGAAGAACTGAGATGTTTTCAAGACAGATGGACTATAAACTATTTTTTCGTGGTAATTAAAACAAAACCAATATGCTTAATATGCAATAATTCTATTTCTGTCTTGAAAGAGTATAACATTAAACGGCATTATGAGGCTAAGCATGCAAATAAGTTTGATAAGTACGAAGGGCAATTTCGACAAGACCAAGTAAATGAATTAAAAAGAAAACTTTCTGCACAACGTCAAATATTTACTAGAGCGGCTCAAGAGTCAACATGCTATGTAAAAGCTAGTTATGCAGTAGCAATGATATTAGCAAAAAAATCGAAGCCACATTCAGATGGTGAAATGGTTAAGGAATGTTTGGAGAGTGTCGCTGAAATTCTGTGCCCACAAAATAAAACGGATTTCTCCAAAATAAGCCTGTCTCGTCAAACCATTTTACTAGGCGAGTCGACGACGTTGGAAAACTTATTGAAAATAATTTGAAAAATCGAGCATATTTCATATTTTATGCTCTAGCATTGGATAAAAGCACAGACCTAACAGATACCGCCCAAGTGGCGATTTTTATCAGGGATGTTAATGTCCATTTTAACAAAATAGAAGAATTAGCGGCACTGTATCCACTTAAGGACACTACTCGCTCACGAGATTTGTTAGGAGCTGTTACATCGACAGTGAATCGCTTTTCGTTACAACTCAACAACCTATCGGGCGTAACAACAGATGGTGCTCCAGCAATGGTTGGGAAACACGAAGGTTTAGTAAAACTGATTGAAAATAAGGCCTGCAAAGTTGGTAATACTTCGATGCTAAATTTTCATTGCATTATTCATCAGGAGAATTTATGTTCCAAGTCCCTTAAAATGGATCATGTCATGAAGGTCGTCATCAAAACAGTGAACTTTATTATTATGTCGAAAGGGTTGAATCACCGTCAGTTCCAAGAGTTTCTCAAGTCTTTGGATTCACAGTATAATGACGTTACATTTTATGCAGAAGTAAGATGGCTGACCCGTGCCAAAATGTTGAAACGAGTGTTTGATTTGAAGGAAGAAATACAGTCATTCGTCACAAGCAAGTCAAAAAGTATCCCAGAATTTGAAGACAAGGAGTAGGTTAGCGACTTTGCATTTCTGGTCGATATAGTTAGCCACCTAAATGTTGTTAATACTTCTCTACAAGGGAAATATCAACTAATTAATAACATGTATGATCTTATTTCCGCATTCCAAATGATACTTGGGCTTTGGGAACAACAGTTAAGGACAAAAATCTTCACCCACTTTCCGACATTGTTGTTGCAGCCAGACGTCACACAAACAGCGGCGGATAAACATGCTTCGTTAATATATGACTTGAACCTGGAATTTGATAACCGATTTCAAGATTTTAAAAAGCATCGTGTGCTTTTTGCTGCATTTGCAACGCCATTCTCCGTAGACGTGAATTTATTGCCAAGAATTTTACAAGTGGAACATTGTGAAATGTGTTGCGATTCACAGTTAAAGGAAAAATTTAAAAAGGTTGGTTTGGAAGAGTTTTACAAATCATATTTAGACAAGAAGAAATATCCTGCATTTTACAAACATGCTCTATCGATGATTTCGCTATTTGGAAACACTTACACGTGTGAACAGCTTTTTAGTCGAATGAAGCATGTTAAATCTCAAATGCGAACAATTACTGATGAGCATTTGGAAAACTGTTTGCGTGTAGCAATAACATCAACCGAAATCAACATTGATGAACTTAGTTCTGACAAACAAAATCAAACGTCTCACTAAAATATATTATATTTTGTTTATTTTTTACTATTATTTTTTGTATTGCCTAACTCTAATCTAATAAATATGTTCTCATTTTTGTTATATTAAAAAAACAATATTTAAATAATACAAGAAAAAATTTTTGTACGGCCCAGTAGCAAATCTTATTTCTAAAATCTGGCCCGGCTGCTGAAAAGGTTGGCCACCCATGATATATATATATATATATATATAGAACGAGCCACTCCGCATAAATACCAATTTCAATATGTGTGAAGATGTGTGCGGAGCGCGCGGATGGGGCTAGCTGATGAGTCCCTAATAAGGACGAAACGGTCCGTCCTAGTCTTCCGCCCTTCCATACGTTTTCACACATTTTTCAACATCTTATCACCGACCGACGTGCCCACTAAGCAATGTTTCTTTCGATTTATATTCAATCATTATTTACGGTCACTATCCCCACTAATATATATATATATATATATATATATATATAATATAATATATAATATAATTTTAACTAAAATATCACCAAAAATAGTTAAATACCAGAAACTGTAAAATAAAAACTCTCATTGAGTAATTGTTTTTGATAAAGCAATAGATTGATTATTAATACATTACTGCCCATGACATGTAAGTGTTCAAAAGTATTTCAAATTATCAGATATCTTCTGTCACTCAATGTTGTAAAACCAAAAATAATCACTGTTATACTATTAAAACAGAACGTTTTTTGTTAACTTCTCTAAAGTGAGTAATATTGCCAGTGATTGTCACTAAAGCCTTTAATGTCTGTTACTCACTTGAGTACAATGGGAAGAACAGGGTTAAACCAAAGTCGAAAATAATAATAAATGCAATTGTTCATTATACATATTCATTTATTTTATAATTGAAATAAATGCGTCACATATAAACATTAAAATTTAAATACGTGTATGGTTCTAGGCAGTAAATACTTTCATCACAGATGGCCATATCAATGCCCATATCCATGTTCGTATTCGTGACCATGTTCATAATAACCAGCACCGGCCCATTCATCTCCTCCATCATCGCCATGTCCACCCGATCCACCCGATCCAGCAGATCCAGCAACAAAGTTTACTTGCCTAGGCGATGATTCAACGATGGTGACACGTCCAGCGGTCGCACCGGCAATGTAGGCACGCCCTCCGCTTGATCCCACAATTCTAGCACTTCCACCTTTAGCTCCTACGATGTTAGCATTTCCTCCACGTGCTCCTACAATTTCAGCGTTTCCACCCTGAGATCCTACAACTTCGGAATTTCCACCCTGAGGTCCTACGACTTCAGAATTTCCACCCTGAGGCCCTTGAACTGATGAATCTCCACCGTGTGGTCCGATAACACTGGCTTGTCCAGCACCTGGTCCAGCGATGGATTGCTGTCCCAGTCCAGAACCACCGAAATCGCTGAATCCGCCAGCATGTTCAGAACCGCCGCCACCGTAATAACCATCATGTCCCCAGCCGGATGGCTTGGCACCGGCGAGGGCCAACGTCGCGAAAAAAACAATCGTCTAAATCACAAGTTCAATGAAATAATATACACAATTATAAATTTATTTAATATCTATATCAAAAAATGTACTTAATATAAATTCATTAAAGTATTTAAGACATTGAAGTCATATCTAACAAATATAAAATATTGTTCAGTTGCCAAGCAATTCATAATTGTGGTTTTAAAACATAGTAAGTGTTATTATGGATTACCATGTTGTAACAGTCGGAAACATCATTATGATTTAATTAAGATTGGATTATATATTAAAATAATAACAAATTTTAAATATTAAAAGTGTAGTTTATTAGGTTGGAAGAACAGTGAGGCACTTAATACTGAACCTCGCCTTTTTCTTAGAATTTTAAAATAATGTGTTTTTTTTACAACCTAGTGGATGTATAAAAAATCCAAGAAATAAAGTTTTTAATTATTATAATGATTTATTTATGGTAGTAATATTTACAAACTTACCAAACTATTCATTGTTAATGCAAGTAACCGACTAGTGTCCAGCTAATGAACGAATGTACTGATGTCTTGAACAAGAAGACTATATATACACACCAAAATTCTGCATTCATTGTTGCATGACCACTAGAAATTAAGATACGGTGGATGGCTTCGATTTTGTAAAGCATTCATTGATTTTGTAATGATAAGTGCATTCTTATACTTGTAAGTAACCTTTAGGTTATAAAAAGACATTTATTGTTATTTTATAATTGTATTCATTGTTCTTATATTTATATTAGTATTTAAGACGGATAAAGTATTTATTTAAGACGCAGTTTATAGCAGATGGTATTATGCTTATGTTGTAATTTTATATAGTATAAATAGCTTCGTTTATTATTATTAGGACATTCATAATTTTGTACTCTTAACGTAACATTCATAATTTATATTTTATTTGTATAATTAATATTGTAAATTCTAGGTTTGAAATTAAAAGTTAATAAAAGTGAATCACTTAATTTAACTTGCATATATTGTATAGTCGATGCAACTTGATTACAAACTTTATGAAATGGAACAGTGTTATTTTAGAGTTTCACAGATTTATTGTTTAAGAACATCTCTTATAAGTGTGCCTTATTTTATTATCTTAATATAGTACAATTATTATAATTATAAGTGTTGGCGACTTTTATTTTCAAAATTTCAATTGAAATTTGAAACCATTTTTTCATATTAGTCCTTGTATACAGTATAAACGATCTTAAACAATGGTGTAATAATAATAATAATAATACTTTATTCATGTAAGCCACCAATTTAATAACATACATACAATACATATACATATTTTATTTTCGGCGAATATACTAATAATATAAATAATAATAATAACTTTATTGCCACTGAATGTAGATTAACATATGGGACACGTCAAACAAAACAGATAATACAGCATAATATCACTTAAAAATACTAACAAAGATATTCATTTAAATTATAATAATACTTATCTATTAAAAATTCATGAAGGTGTTTCTTAAAAGTTTTAATATTCTTAGCAGATTTAATGTGGTTGGGTAACCGATTAAATAGTAGTGCTCCAAGTACTTTTGGTGAGTTTCTTGTTATATTTAATTTATATTGACTGAATTACATTTAAAAATATATTGGCATATATGATTAAGGATGGCAGCGTTAGTTTGTTAAGCTTCGTGAAGTATGGTTTGCATGAGTCTCTGCGAGTAATGCCAGTCATAGATCTTATAATGCGCTTCTGAGCTATGAAGACTGTTTTCCAACAGGTAGACATGCCCCAAAAGCACAATCCATATCTCAGTCTCGATTATATGGTGGCGTAATAGAAATTTTTCAATTGACCTTGCGTGAGGTATGGTTTTATGACACGGATTATAGCAATATTTATTTAACTTCGAGGTTAACTGTCTACAGTGTGTAACCCAGTCAAGATTTTTGTCAAAATGGAGCCCTAGGAAATGTGTGTGCTCGCTCTGTGATAATGGACATGCATTTAAATTAATATGCAGTGCAAGATCTTTTTTGTTTGCTTGCTATGGAATCTTGTATAGACTGTTTTAGGCAAGTTGTCAGAGAGTTTGTTGTAAGAAAACCATGAGGATAAATTGCTTAGTGTTGTATTACAGAAGGTTTCCAGTTCAGAGTCAATCTTATTACTGAGAATAACTGAAGTGTCGTCAGCATACATGAACAGTGGAGTATCTGGAGCACAATTTATTAGATCATTTATATAAATGATAAATAAAAGTGGTCCTAAGATGGATCCCTGCGGAACCACAATTTTGATTATCTCGTGTGGCGAAATAAAATTTTGAGTTGAGTTATTTTGGACATGGCACATTCTAACTCTTTGCCTACGATTTGACAAGTATGATCTAAACCAGTTGTTAACTGTACCTCTAATGCCATAGACAGAAAGCTTATCTAGGAGAAGTTCAGTGTCCAAGCTGTCAAAAGCACGGATCAGATCTATGTAGATACCTACAGGATATTCGCCTGCCTCTAGGTGTTCAATAATTTTAGCATAAAATGAGTGCAATGTTGTTGTAGTAGAGTATTTTTTTCGGAATCCATGCTGAGAAGGTGTTATTATAGCGTACTTGTTCAAATATTCATTGAGTCTTAGTTGCATACATATTTCGAGTATTTTATAAAACACTGAAACTAAAGCTATTGGCCTGTAATTTTTATTATCGAAGCGGGCTCCTTTTTTGTAAACCGGTGTAATTATGGATTCCTTCAAAGTTTCTGGGAAAATTCCCTTCTCAAGAGATAAATTTATGAGATATGTAAGAGGTTTAACTATATAAATAGCTGATAGTTTTACTAGAAAGTCTGGGATATTGTCAAAACCATACGATTTTTTATTTTTTAGGTTATTCAATATGATCATTACTTCATTTTCGTCGAAGGGTCTTAAAAACATTGACTGTGGCTGTACGTTACTGGGATTATTAGGGGCGCGAATGGGGTTTGAGGTATTTTTTACTAGGAATAATGAGGCTATCATCTCGGGATTATGAACTTGGTTGTCGCCATGCTCCAGAGTAATGTTCTGGTGGTTTTGTATTTTATTTGAGAGTTCACTTATAACTTATCACGATGATCGGGTAGTATAATCTGAGTTTACTATTCTATTTTGATAGTAGTTATTTTTTGTATCTTGAACTAATTTTAAATGTTGCTTTTTTGCGGCTTTATATACAGAATTTAGTGCTGGGTGGCATGAATTTAATATGAAAAGATCATGTAATTTTTGGCTAGATGTTTTAATGTCTGAGTTTACCCAGGATTTGTTGCGGTGAATATGTCTTTCTTGCAAAGGGAAATGTTTATTAAAGTAAGATAGGAAGATACTATGAAATTCATTCAATTTACAGTTAAATTCAACCGCATCGTATACGTTCGCCCATAATATGGCATCTAAGTCCGGCAAGAAATTAGCAATGTTTTGATCATCATACTTCCTGTACCTTGCTTTTCGTTTTTTTGAGGTATAGCATACATCAAAATTATATAATATAGATTTGTGGTCGGAAATTGAGTTTGAGATTGTACAAGTCTGTTTTGATAACAAGTTTGTATAGATGTGGTCTATACACGATGAAGTAGTGGCGGTACATCTAGTACTATCATTGTTTATTAAAAGAAAATTATACGATAAAAGTAAATTTCGCAGATTTGCGAAATTGTTAGTCCGCGCGTTTGAATTTATTTTAAAGTCGCCGTTTAGTACGATTTTAATTTTTGGGGAATAAATAGCGTCTAATATTATTTGCAATTCTTTTATGAATAGATCGTAGTTACCTGCGGAGGGCCTGTAACAAGTAAGAATATATATGTTGTGCTCTTGGTCAGCTTGCCATGAGATGCCGCACATTTCTATTACACCATCTACATTGAATTTTTCGAGACCGAGATTTATAGTATTTAATTCAGATATGAGCATCAAGTTATTATAATGATATTGTGGGGACACAATATACATAGGCAACGGAGATCGGAAATAGCGATGGATGGTAAAAATTCTTGACACTACAAGATACTCTTGACACTACAAGATATCTCTGTAATAAAACTTAAATGGATTGGAAAAATATAGAAGTAGCCTTTTGATTAATACCAGTCTACGCTACATTGGTGACCCCGCCTTTGAACCACAAGAATCGAAGCCAAGATAAAACTGCTGAGTTCTTGCAAGGAATCAGGACCCTGGGACTCCTCCGACACCATCTGGGATTCTCCCCGACACTGGTAGTGACGTCGAAAAAAACCCCCGGCCGCCAAGGATTCCGCAACAACGGACCGTCTACCTTCGACACCATCGTTGACTTCGTCCAGTCCGTGCTTAAGGTGTTCCTTCATTTCCTTCTTTCTAATTCTGCTTCATTTTACACTATCCTAATTTGTACTGCGAACAGTTTTGCGTGTTCTACGTGCTATGGAAGACCAGGTTGAGTCCACCGTCAATAATTTGCCTTTATTTTTAAATTTTGAACCAACGATATGATTCCTACAAATTGAATCCGTTTTCAAACATAATCGCGTAACTAATTTCCTTAGAAAATTTCATGATGTGGTCGCAGCCCTACCTGCCGACGAAGTAGCGATTGATGTTCGCGATGTAATAATCATCCCCCGGAAATTTTTCCCCATGAAACTCTGAAGTCAGAGGTTATCAAGCGTACGACGATTTCCGAGAAGCGTCGATTGCAACAACTTTTGCCTAAAGCAGGGGTGGCCAACACGCGGCCCGCTGGGTGTCTACTTGTGGCCTGCGGAGCATCTGCACTTTTTTTTTTCTTTTAGTGTACATAAAACCAGTAAAATAACATTCCAACGTGCGTAGTTCGTATCATATGTCATATATGGAAGTATCGCCATGTGACTCGTGAGATTTTGCAATCCACTTTTAAATACACATTGATAAGAATACAAATTGCTATAGCTCAATATCCTATCTAATACTATACCGAGTCTTGTCTACTTTATTAAGAGCAGGTAAGGTAGGCAAACCCAGCTTTTATAATAATAATATAATAATAATAATTTTTATTGTCCAGGAATGAAGCATTACAGTCGTAATAACATTTTAGACACGTCAAAAATTGAATAACTATATACATACTACTTATTTAACTTTTACATTAGTGAAATCGCTTATATTATAATATGTTTCATCTACTAGAAACAATTTGAGTTTTTTCTTAAACGCTAATACATTTGAGGATGCCTTGATATATTCAGGGAGAAGGTTAAACAATGATGGACCAAGTACGTCTGGCGAGTTCTTTTTTATGTTCAGACGGCAATATCTTACGTAGATATTGTTGTTATTGCTTGTAGCGTGTTGGTGGATGTCGCTGGTAAGTGTGAATGTAGATCGTTTTTTGTAGGTATATAGGCACAGCTCGTAGATAAGTAGACAAGGCAGTGGAAGCAGCTCGAAATTTTTAAAATATGGTCTGCAAGACGTTTGAGGACATATACCTAACATGGATCTTATAATGCGCTTCTGAGCAATAAATACGGAAGGCCAATGTATAGAAGTACCCTATAAGCAAATGCCATACGATAGATTGTACTGTAGCATAATAAAATGTTAATAGTTGTGGCATAGTTAGTACTGAACGCAGAACCCTTATTTGGTAACATCATTTATTTAACGATTTAATTAATTTGTTGCAGTGGAAGCTCCAATCTAATGTATTGCCAATATCGAGTCCTAAGAACGGACTACTCACGGTGGATGATACCAAATTATTGTTCATATATAGGTTTAACTCTAGGTCTTGTTTATACTGTTTGTTATGAAATCTGATGTATGTGGATTTAGAGGGGTTTATTGATAATTTGTTATTTTGAAACCAGTTGGCAAGTTCTTTGATGGTTGAGTTACACTTTTCTTCAATGTTGAAATTTGGAGAGCTAATGACTGCTGACGTATCATCCGCGTACATAAATATATTGTTCATTGTACAGCTTGGAAAGTCGTTTACATATAGAGTAAATAGTATAGGACCCAAAATTGAACCTTGCGGTACACCTATATTTATGACTTGGGTTGATGACGTATGTTCTGTAAGAAGGTTATTATTTAAGTGTTGATTTACTCGTTGATGTCTATTTAATAGGTATGAAGAGAACCAATCATTAGCAACTCCCCTTATGCCGTAGTCATATAATTTATTTAAAAGAATGTTCGTGTCAATGCAGTCGAATGCACGACTTAGATCGAGGAACAGTCCGACCGGATATTCACCAGACTCGAGTTTGTCAGTAATGCATGTATAGAATGAGTGACATGCTGTCATTGTGGAATGTTTATTTCGGAAACCATGTTGGGCGGAGGTCATAATATTAAACTTATCAATATATTCCTTCAGTCTTTTGAACATACACAATTCAATTAATTTAAAAAATATTGACACTAAAGAGATTGGGCGGTAATTTTCAACAAAGGTGGGATCATTTTTCTTAAATATTGGTATTATGGTTGATTGTTTCAGTCTTGTAGGAAAAGTTCCAGTTTCAAATGATTTATTTATAAGATAAAGTAAAGGTTCCACTATTTCTTCAGCTACTAGTTTAATAAGAAAATCAGGCACATCATCAAAGCCGCTAGAACTTTTATTTTTCAGGTTTTTAATAATATTTAATAATTCAATGTCAGTGATGGGACTAATAAAAAATGACTGATTTGCTGTGTTACCAAAAAATTCTGTATTAGTATGGTTAGGGAATGATCTAGACAATTGTAGGGGTTCGTTCGCGAAATAGGAGTTAAATATATTACTTATAAGTTCTGGATTATCTTGTAGCCCACGAAAATTCAAGTTAATATTTTTATGTTTGTTCGTACTATACCTCATTTAATAACCAGGCGGACTAAACGCGAAAGCCACATTTACACTATAAAAAGTCACCAGAAAAGTAACCAGACATGTTTTGGCGGTAAAAATTAAATTATTTCAAATTCGTTTACCCATAACATTTATTTAGCAATTTTAACAACACATAAATTAATTCTAGGCAAACTTTCTGGATGTAGTCACAGATTTAGTATGTAGTATTGAAATATGAATTAAAATAAGTATGAGAATTTAAGGGCACACTACATATATTTATTTACATATAAAGTGGATTGAAGTATTAGGTATATTTTAAAAATACATATAATTCTGTAGAAGGTTTGAAATATAAATACTAGATTGTCGTGAAATAGAATTTTATTAAATTAAATATATTTGCTATTTAAAAATTAACTTAAAATAAATCTCTTTCATTAATGTATATAATGTTTAACGGGGCGTATTTGGCAGGTCATCTCTATTCTTTAATTCAATTAAAATTTAATTCAATGTAGCGATTTCATTCTTAAAGACAAATTTTCCGCACACACAGTTTTTGCTGCTTTCATTGTAGATATCTTCGGTTGCTGGACGTCCTTCAAGACGTTTAGGACTTGTTACTGCCCCAATCTCCGTACACTCCCTAATTTTGTGAAACTCCGTACTTCTAGCGAATCCTAAATATAATGTATGTTTATGATTCGATTCCATATTGCAATAACTTGCGCCACACTAACCTAATGAATCGACAATTTTGTGTACGACGACAGTAGGTTTTAAAGCCTCTTGTATTAAAGTTTTATATAAGATGATTTTGGATTGTTTTTCCTCGAGCGTTAATGCTCCAAAATCCAACCATTTCCGTTTCTTAGGGAACGAAAATGACACCAAACTTGTGCCAGATGTACATCCATAGTTAAAAATTAAAAAAATAACGATTTCCAAGAAAATCGCGGGATGAGAGGAATCCATTCTTACACGATCAACGCAAAAAATAACTGACCAAAAACACAAAAACTAAGGCGTAACGCGTGTAACCGGTGGGACACAAGGAACGGCGAGACATCAGCTAATCATAAGAACGGCCATTACTGTTTTAGGCAATTTGGGCCTGTGTAAAAACGGCGCCCGTTTGGCCAATCACAACAATGTATTTTCGCGGCTATAATTTGATTTAGTCCGCCTGGTTATTAAATGAGGTATAGTAGATAACTCGTTTATAATTTCCCAAGTCGATTTACTTTTATTTTTTGAGTTCATAAATTTCTTTTGATAATAATTTTGTTTTGTTTCATTAATTAACATTGTGTGACTTTTTTTTGCTTGCATGTATGCAGGTTTTAGAATTGGATATTGTTTTTGTAACATGTATAAGTCCTGGAGATTCCTACATGAGAGCTTAACGGTGGGGTTGATCCAGGATTTAGTATTGGTTTGGCGTTTGTTTGAGAATGGAAAATTACTATTGAAATGGAACATGAAAGTATCGTGAAAACAATCAAAGCTAGTGTTAAGATCGTGTTCAGAGAACACGTCGTCCCAAGATTCATTTTTCAGGTGTGTTTTAAAGTTTGTTACGTTTAGTTGGCTGAAAATGCGAGTTTTTGAATTAGGGGGTTGAGTTTGGAGTAATTCCAGATCAAAGTTGTACAAAATCGATTTGTGGTCAGATATTGTATTTTCTAAAGTAAGAGTTTTATTTGAGCTTAAATTTGAATATATATGATCTATACATGTAGAGGAATACCCAGTTGTTCTTGTATCTCCAGTATTTATTTTATGCAGATTATAAGACTCCAGTGTACTTTTCAAATTTGTGTAATTCAGCAGTCATATTATTTGAATTTATATTAAAGACGCCATTAATAACAATGCGTCTTTTATATTGTGTAGATCAGACAGTAGCTTATTTAATTGATTTATAAATACTACAATATCACTCCTTGGGGGTCTGTAACAGGTTATAATATGGAAAGTTATGTATCTACTTGGCTTCCAGACTACACCACATACCTCAAATATATTATCTATGCAATATGAGGCGAGATCGATTACTTCTATGTCGAGATCTGCTTTGCAATATATGGCGACACCACCACCCCTGCCCTGTCTACAGTATCTCGAACCTAAAATATAAGAATTCATTTTAATACATGAAATATTTATGTTATCAATCCACGTTTCAGTTAGGCAAATTAATTTAATATCAAACATATTATACTCTATTTGTAGCTGATTTAGTTTATCTGTGTTGATGGAACGTATATTTAGCAAGAGTAAGTCGAAATTATTATATGTTATTGCAGTTGCGTTTGGTGCTGTTTTCGCTGAAAATTTGTTTGAGAATGAGATTTATGCATATAAAATCTATTTATGAAAGTATTGGATGGCCAGAAAGTAGGGTTTATTACAGTTTCTTAGATATCGAGCGGAATACCGATTTTGAATGATGAATAGTCGCCTTCTTTATATTTCGGATCTAATTTTTGAATAATAAATTTTCCAACAAACGAGTCTGCTGGATATTTTGATTTGTCTTCCAGGTAGATCTTGAGTTGTTCGACGGAGACTTCTTTCCTTAATCTTGAAACAAATATCCATGTGCGTTTAGTGTACGAGCATACTTGGAGTGTCGTATCTGCAGAGCTACCGTTAAAATGCGAGACTTTTGCGCTTGTAGGCGTTTTACGGTGCTTGACTTGTATCCACTTTTCGTCGTCCTCACGTGCTGGGCGCGACTGTGTTTGGTTGGCCTCGTCCGCTTTCTTGGATTGGTCCACCTGCTGGCAGCTGGTTGAGGCTACTGCGGCGTAGTTTTGGTTTGTGGATTGGTTCTTAGTAGAGACGCGAACCAAATTTTGTGTTGATTGGTTAGATACGGTTACAGGAATCTTCCGATTTGCATTATGGACTGTTGTCTTAGGTTTGTTTACTGTTTTTGCTAAGCAGTTCAATTCGCTTATTAAGGTGTCTATAATTACATCTTTATTATGTATGATTTCCTCTTGTTTAAATACCTTGTTTTTGAGGTCAATGAGTTCCGTCCGTAGATTCAGTAGAATTTGTAGTCATGCGTTGTACTCCTATTTTCTCACAACGAGAGCATGCAGCAACGCCGTATTTATCTTCCGATTTTAGACATCCTTCGTGGAACTTGTACAGGCAGATATTACACTTGATTTCACTCTCGAATGTTGAGATTTGTTTTTGGCACCCGGTGCAAATACTTTCGTCACTTGTACTGATGATTGTACTGTTTAATAGATCGCTTTCTGATAGCGAGCGACTAGCGTGGCTGCTCGCTATGATGCGATCAATGGCATTTTATTTATATTTTTAAATTAGAAACGAAGACCCATGATGGCGTCAAGTAGTAAAGATGTTGGACCAAAGAAGAGAAAAGTCGCAGAAGAACTGAGAAGTTTTCAAGACAGATGGACTATAAACTATTTTTTCGTGGAAATTAAAACAAAACCAATATGCTTGATATGCAATAATTCTATTTCTGTCTTGAAAGAGTATAACATTAAACGGCATTACGAGGCTAAGCATGCAAATAAGTTTGATAAGTACGAAGGGCAATTTCGACAAGACCAAGTAAATGAATTAAAAAGAAAACTTTCTGCACAACGGCAAATATTTACTAGAGCGGCTCAAGAGTCAACATACTATGTAAAAGCTAGTTATGCAGTAGCAATGATATTAGCAAAAAAATCGAAGCCACATTCAGGTGGTGAAATGGTTAAGGAATGTTTGGAGAGTGTCGCTGAAATTCTGTGCCCACAAAATAAAACGGATTTCTCCAAAATAAGCCTGTCTCGTCAAACCATTACTAGGCGAGTCGACGACGTTGGAAAACATATTGAAAATAATTTGAAAAATCGAGCATCCAAGTTCATATATTATGCTCAAGCATTGGATAAAAGTACAGACCTAACAGATAGATTGGCGATTTTTATCAGGGATGTTAATGTCCATTTTAACAAAATAGAAGAATTAGCGGCACTATATACACTTAAGGACACTACTCGCTCACGAGATTTGTTAGGAGCTGTTACATCGACAGTGAATCGCTTTGCGTTACAACTCAACAACCTATCGGGCGTAACAACAGATGGTGCTCCAGCAATGGTTGGCAAACACGAAGGTTTAGTAAAACTGATTGAAAATCAGGCCTGCAAAGTTGGTAATACTTCGATGCTTAATTTTCATTGCATTATTCATCAGGAGAATTTATGTTCCAAGTCCCTTAAAATGGATCATGTCATGAAGGTCGTCATCAAAACAGTGAACTTTATTATTAAGTCGAAAGGGTTGAATCACCGTCAGTTCCAAGAGTTTCTCAAGTCTTTGGATTCACAGTATAATGACGTTACATTTTATGCAGAAGTAAGATGGCTGACCCGTGCCAAAATGTTGAAACGAGTGTTTGATTTGAAGGAAGAAATACAGTCATTCGTCACAAGCAAGTCAAAAAGTATCCCAGAATTTGAAGACAAGGAGTAGGTTAGCGACTTTGCATTTCTGGTCGATATAGTTAGCCACCTAAATGTTGTTAATACTCCTCTACAAGGGAAATATCAACTAATTAATAACATGTATGATCTTATTTCCGCATTCCAAATGATACTTGGGCTTTGGGAACAACAGTTAAGGACAAAAATCTTCACCCACTTTCCGACATTGTTGTTGCAGCCAGACGTCACACAAACAGCGGCGTATAAACATGCTTCGTTAATATATGACTTGAACCTGGAATTTGATAACCGATTTCAAGATTTTAAAAAGCATCGTGTGCTTTTTGCTGCATTTGCAACGCCATTCTCCGTAGACGTGAATTTATTGCCAAGAATTTTACAAGTGGAACATTGTGAAATGTGTTGCGATTCACAGTTAAAGGAAAAATTTAAAAAGGTTGGTTTGGAAGAGTTTTACAAATCATATTTAGACAAGAAGAAATATCCTGCATTTTACAAACATGCTCTATCGATGATTTCGCTATTTGGAAACACTTACACGTGTGTACAGCTTTTTAGTCGAATGAAGCATGTGAAATCTCAAATGCGAACACGAATTACTGATGAACATTTGGAAAACTGTTTGCGTGTAGCAACAACATCAACCGAAATCAACATTGATGAACTTAGTTCTGACAAACAAAATCAGACGTCTCACTAAAATATATTATTATTATTATTATTATTTTGTTTATTTTTTACTATTATTTTTTGTATTGCCTAACTCTAATCTAATAAATATGTTCTCATATTTGTTATATTAAAAAAAAAACAATATATTTCTTGTTTGCTTTAAATAATACAAGAAAAAACTGTACGGCCCAGTAGCAAATCTTATTTCTAAAATCTGGCCCGGCTGCTGAAAAGGTTGGCCACCCGTGATATATATAATATAATTTTAACTAAAATATCACCAAAAATAGTTAAATAATGACCAAAAACTGTAAAATAAAAAATCTCATTGAGTAATTGTTTTTGATAAAGCAATAGATTGATTACACAGCCCCACAAAAAAAAATTCCGGATCTCTAGACCAGACATGTGTATCCTTATGTATTTTTGCCCGCCGAATCCGAATCCGAGGTCAGAAAAAGCCCTACACCCCAGGAATTGGCCCCAGAGGCCGAAAATGGCCGCTGAAAGGTGTGAAACGGGAATTCCGGCATGACGGATGCTCAGGGCAGGTTGAGATTGCATTCTCAAGGCAAAGTCGAATTAGTGGCTAACGGAGGTTAGATCCAACAGGCATCGCGGCCCCTGAGGCCGGAAAATGGGCCCTTGGAGGCCGAAAAATCGAGATTTTCACGTCGTCATCACGGCACTCAAATTTCTATGGACTCTAAAACTCAGGAAACACTGGCAATGTAGCAACATTTTGAGGCCCATTGTAATTCATGCCTCGGCCCAGAAAATGGACCCTTAGGACCAGAAAATCGAAATACCATGCCGGCATCCCGGGGCTCGGGTTTCTACGGACTTTTAAACTTG
This sequence comes from Ocypus olens, assembly GCA_910593695.2. Classification (NCBI taxonomy): domain Eukaryota; kingdom Metazoa; phylum Arthropoda; class Insecta; order Coleoptera; family Staphylinidae; genus Ocypus; species Ocypus olens. Next base: position 15,429,397 of record OU343063.1, on the reverse strand, counting down.
AGAAACACCCAAGATGGTGGAACGGTTCAAAGCCCATCGGAAGTCAAGCCCAGGGCCCGGAAAATTGGAGCTCGGTGGCCGGAAATCGAGATCCCTACGTCTGAATCACGGTACTCGAATTTCCATGGAGTTTCAAACACCAGAAACGCAAACGACTTGATGCGAGATCTTGGATTGGATAAGGATAGAGCAGAGTTATTAGCATCGGGATTCAAAGAAGATAAACTCCTAGCACCCAAGACAAAAGTGACAATGTATCGGACCAGAGAAAAAGACTTCCTGAAGTTTTTTAGGGAAGAGAATTCCCTGGTATATTGTTCTAACATCGAGGGATTAATGTCTGAAATGAAAGTGAATTGTTATAAAGATGATGAATGGAGATTGTTCATCGATGCCAGTAAGAGGAGTTTGAAGGCGGTTTTGCTGAACAAGAAGAACGTGTATGCCTCAATTCCGTGAAACACCGTGAATCCTATGACACCTTCAAATATTTGATTGACAAGTTAAATTACAATCAACATAATTGGGCTATTTGTGGAGATCTGAAAATGATCACAATACTTCTTGGTCAGCAATCAGGTTACACAAAATTACCGTGTTTCCTGTGTTTATGGGATAGCCGAGCGGATGATCGTCATTATATTGTCAAGGACTGGCCCCAACGGGAAGAATGGGTCCTCGGGAAAAATAACATCCTCTTCAAGGCTTTAGTGGATCGCCACAAGATTTTGCTGCCACCGCTTCATATCAAATTAGGCATGATGAAGCAATTTATCAAAGCCCTGAATAAGGAAGGCAAGTGTTTTCAGTACCTTTGTGAGAAATTCCCTCAAATTTCGACCGAAAAATTGAAGCCAGGAATCTTTGATGGTCCACAGATTCGCACAGCCATGAAAGATGCTGATTTTGTGAAAGTGATGAATCCTCGGGAAAAAAAGGCTTGGTTAGACTTCAAGAGTCTTATCGAAAACTTTTTGCGTAATAAGAAGTCTGAGGATTACGAGCAACTTGTAGAAAATTTTTTGAAGAGTTTCAAAGATTTGGGATGCAGAATGAGTCTGAAGCTCCATTTTTTGCACTCACATCTAGACTATTTCCCGGAAAATTTAGGCGATTGTAGCGATGAGCAAGGGGAAAGATTCCACCAAGATATCTCCGAGATGGAGAAACGATACCAAGGCAGTTGGGATGTCCATATGATGGCTGATTACTGTTGGTCATTAAAAAGGGACACGCAAGACCACCATAATCGCCAGCCAGTGAGAAGATCCTTTGAGGATAAAGCAATAAGGTACCACAAAAAAAGGGAATAGATCTGTTTTATGTTATTTATCAAATTTTTATCATTGAATTTATTTTTCATAAATTCAGTTTTTATTAAATTTATTTTTTTTTGTAAATTTATGTTTTACCAAACTTTTCTTTAGTGAATTTATTTTTATTGAATTCATTTTTGATCGCATTTATTTTTAGTGGATTTATTTTTTATAAAATTTGTTTTTTTACAAAAAATTTTTAATTAATTTATTTATGACATTTTTCTCAGTAATTTTCGATTCTCGATTTCCGGCCCTTCAGGCCCATTTTCTGGGCCCCGGGCATAAATTCTAATGAGCCTCGAATTGTTCCAACATCGTCAGTGTTTCCTGAGTTTGAAAGTCCATAGAAACTTGAGTGCCGTGATGACGACGTGGAAATCTTGATTTTCCGGCCCTGAGGGCGCGGTTTCCGGACCCTGGGCGTGAATTCCAATCGTCCTGGAAGAGGTTCCACCCTCTTTACGTTGCTGCAGTTTGAAGTTACAAGAAAATCCGAGTGCTGCGATCCCGACATGAAAATCTCGATTTTTTGGCCCCAAGGGCCCATTTTCCGGCCTCAGGGGCCGCGATGCCTGTCGGATCTAACCTTCGTTAGTCACTAATTCGACTTTGCCTTGAGAATGCAATCTCAACCTGCCCTGGGCATTCGTCATGCCGGAATTCCCGTTTCACACCTTTCTGCGGCCATTTTCGGCCTCTGGGGCCAATTCCTGGGGTGTAGGGCTTTTTCTAACCTCGGATTCGGATTCGGCGGGCAAAAATACATAAGGATACACATGTCTGGTCTAGAGATCCGGAATTTTTTTTTTTTGTGGGGCTGTGTTATTAATCCATTACTGCCCATGACATGTAAGTGTTCAAAAGTATTTCAAATCATCAGATATCTTCTATCACTCAATGTTATAAAACCAAAAACAATCACTGTTATACTATTAAGACAGAACGTTTTTTGTTAACTTCTCTAAAGTGAGTAATATTGTCAGTGATTGTCACTAAAGCCTTTAATGTTTGTTACTCACTTGAGTACAATGGGAAGAACAGGGTTAAACCAAAGTCGAAAAAAATAATAAATGCAATTGTTCATTATACATATTCATTTATTTTATAATTGAAATAAATGCGTCACATATAATGTATGGTTCTAGGCAGTAAATACTCTCATCACAGATGGCCATATCAATGCTCATATCCATGTTCGTATTCGTGACCATGTTCATAATAACCAGCACCGGCCCATTCATCTCCTCCATCATCGCTATGTCCACCCGATCCAACCGATCCAGCAGATCCAGCAACAAAGTTAACTTGCCTAGGCGATGATTCAACGATGGTGACACGTCCAGCGGTTGCACCGGTAATGTAGGCACGTCCTCCGCTTGATCCCACAATTCTAGCACTTCCACCTTTAGCTCCTACGATGTAAGCATTTCCTCCACGCGCTCCTACAATTTCAGCGTTTCCACCCTGAGATCCTACAACTTCGGAATTTCCACCCTGAGATCCCACAACTTCGGAATTTCCACCCTGAGGTCCAACGACTTCAGAATTTCCACCCCGAGGCCCTTGAACTGATGAATCTCCACCGTGTGGTCCGATAACACTGGCTTGTCCAGCACCTGGTCCAGCGATGGATTGCTGTTCCAGTCCAGAACCACCGAAATCGCCGAATCCGCCAGCATGTTCAGAAGCGCCGCCACCGTAATAACCATCGTGTCCCCAGCCGGATGGTTTGGCACCGGCGAGGGCCAATGTCGCCAAGAAAACAATGGTCTAAATCGCAAGTTTAATGAAATAATATACATAATTATAAATGTAATTAATATCTATACCAAAAAATGTACTTAATATAAATCCATTCAATTATTTAAGACATTGAAATCATATCTAACAAATATAAAATATTGTTCAGTTGCCAAGCAAGTCATAATTGTGGTTTTAAAACATAATCAAATTTTAAATATTAAAAGTGTAGTTTATTAGGTTACGTGGAAGAACAGTTCTCTATAATGAACCTCGCCTTTTTTTTAGAATTTCAAAATAATGTGTTAATCGTTACAAGCCAGTAAATGTAAAACAATTCAAGAAATAAATTTATTAATTATTATAATGGTTTATTTATAGTAGTAATAATTACAAACTTACCAAACTATTCATTGTCAAAGCAAGTAACCGACAAGTGTCTAGCTAATGAACGAGTGTACTGATGTGTTGATCAAGAAGACTATATATACACACCAAAACTCTGCATTCATTGTTGCATGACCACTAGAAATTAAGATACGGTGGATGGCTTCAATTTTGTAAAGCATTCATTGATTTTGTGATGATAAGTGCATTCTTACACATGCAAGTAACCTTTAGGTTATACAAAGACATTTATTGTTATTTTATAATTGTATTAATTGTTCTTATATTTATATTAGTATTTAAGAGTATTTATTTAAGACGCAGTTTATAGCAGATGGTATTATGCTTATGTTGTAATTTTATATAGTAGAGATAGCTTCGTTTATTAGTATTAGGACATTCATAATTTTGTACTCGTAACGTAACATTCATAATTTTTATTTTATTTGTATAATTAATATTGTAAATTGTAAGTTTTAAATTAAAAGTTAATTTTTAAAAAACTCTAAAAGTGAACCACTTAATTTAACTTGCATATATTGTATAGTCGATGCAACTTGATTACAAACTTTATGAAATGGAACAGTGTTATTTTAGAGTTTCACAGATTTATTGTTTAAGAACATCTCTTATAATTGTGCCTTATTTTATTATCTTAATATGGTACAATTATTATTATTATTAGTGTTGGTGACTTATATTTTCAAAATTTCAATTAAAATTTGAAACCATATTTTCATGTTATTCATTGTACGCAGTATAAACGATCTTAAACTATAGTGTATTCATAATGATAATACTACTTTATTCATCTAAGCCACCAATTTAACAACATACATACATTATACAATACATATACATATTTTATTTTCGGCGAATATGAGCATCAAGTTATTATAATGATATTGTGGGGACACCATATACATAGGCAACGGAGATCGGAAATAGCGATGGATGGTAAATTCTTGACACTACAAGATATCTCTGTAATAGAATTTAAATAGATTGGAGAAATATATATGTAGCCTTTTGATTAATAAAAGTCTACGCTACATTGGTGACTCCGCCTTTGAACCGCAAGAATCGAAGCCAAGCTACAACCGATGAGTTCTTGCAAGGAATCAGGACTCTGGGAATCCTCCGACACCATCTGGGATTCTCCTCGACACTGGTAGTGACGTCGAAAAGACACCCCGGCCGCCAAGGATTCCGCAACAATCGACCGTCTACCGTCGTACCTTCGACACCATCGTTGACTTCGTCCAGTCCGTGATTAAGGTGTTTCTTCATTTCCTTCTTTCTAATTCTGCTCCATTTTACACTATCCTAATTTATACTGCGAACATTTTTACGTATTCTACGTGCTATGGAAGACTAGGTTAAGTCCACCGTCAATAATTTTCGTTATAATTTGCCTTTATCTTTAAATTTTGAACCAACGATATGATTCCTACAAATTTAATCCGTTTTCAAACATAATCGCGTAACTAATTCCCTCAGAAAGTTTCATGATGTGGTCGCACCCCTACCCGCCGACGCACAGTGGGGCCGATTACATCAAAAGTTGGCAAAAACTATTTTCGTTGATTTAGTTGTTGGCTATGATAAATAAGATCTATTTTGTGAACATTAAATATTGTTCCCCCATCAGAACACCTACAGACCGGTTTCGACCTTTCAGGTCTCATCAGTGTAGTTAGTTGCTGATGGGGAAACGGAGATTACTATTGGAATATGAATATTCCAAACACCGTTAAAGGTAGAAACGCCAAAGTGGCGGAATTTATTGCCTGAATGCTGTACTTGAACCAAATCCGGGTGGCTTTAACACCGACAAGATATGGACATTGCCAGCGGCGGCAAATATAAGTACAGCATTCAGGCAATAGATTCCGCCACTTTGGCGTTTCTACCTTTAACGGTGTTTGGAATATTCATATTCCAATAGTAATCTCCGTTTCCCCATCAGCAACTAACTACACTGATGAGACCTGAAAGGTCGAAACCGGTCTGTAGGTGTTCTGATGGGGGAACAATATTTAATGTTCACATTTATATTGTTATATTTGCCGCCGCTGGCAATGTCCATATCTTGTCGGTGTTAAAGCCACCCGGATTTGGTTCAAGTACAGCATTCAGGCAATAGATTCCGCCACTTTGGCGTTTCTACCTTTAAGATCTATTTTAATAAAAAAGAATAATTTATTAATACTGTGTGTTGAAAAAACGACAAGTTTAAGCATTTCAATTTTTTAATTGCAATATTCTTGAAAATTTAATCACACCTATGTAAAATTAATGTACATTAAATAACACAATTTCTGATATTAGTTTTAAATATAAAAAAGGCATAAAAATGTATACGTCATATTAATTAATAATTAATAAATACAACTGTAATGAGGAATCATCGCTGTCACTGTCTTGGTCTTCAGAGCTAATTGTAACAATATTTGAAGGTTGTAATAAGTGTAGAACGTGTTTGTCTAACCGACTTGTTTTAATTTTTATTTGTCGCATCCTTGAAATTAAGGGATCTGAAGATATTAATAAAGAGTGAATTATATCTTCATTGGTTTTTTCACGAGAACACTTGCGAGAATGGTCTTCTCTATATTTTTTTAAAAACCTTATTGCTTGCTTCTTGCGCTTCTTGTGCTTCTTCACTAAGCTGTCCTATTGGAAGTAATGCCTTTTCAATAACAATTCGTCCGTGAACGAAGACTTTGTGGACATAGGAGGCATCGGATACCAAGGGAACTTGTTTACAAAAATCTTTGCAGTTTCAATTGTATACGTTTTAAAACCATCTACATTAATTTTATAACCACTAGCCATTGCAGTCCAAATTATATTAAATCGTTTGATAATACTAACATCAATTCCGGTAATATTCACTGATATGTCCAAATTATGGAAGAAACGCCTGGCCGTATTCCCGTCATTACTACTACCATATCCAGGTTTAGGCTTATCAACTATCAGTCCCAGTTCTGACTTGAATCTTTCTTCTTTGCATCGCTACAATCTTCTTTTTGTCGTTTCATCTGGCTTGCCATTGGACCAGTGGCAACTTATATGCAATGTGCAGTAAATATTTAAAAAAAACGAATCCACGCGTGTAGTACGGAAAGTCTAAATTTCAATCTAGATTCATTTATATCAGCTGATATCACCTTATCGATATCATTGAAATCTTTGGACGTCAAGCCGCAAAGATAGCATCTCTGTGAAGACTTTGTCTCAGTCAAAGAATTACATATTTTGCCATCCACCATTGTTAATATAAGTTTATGTTTTACATCAATAGTCCGGCCATTTATTTGAACTTCTGTAGGTACTAGTGAATTTATTTGGGACTGTATAACATCTTTCTCTCTTAAAGCCAGCTCGGTTGTCTCAGGAGAGAATTGGAATGGGATTGGTTTGCAGAACCTCGTGGAAGAGCTCTTCAAATTTTGCCAGATTATGTCATGGTTCTCTTCAGGATCCCCAGACAACAGTTGCAATGGCACTAAGGAAGATAAAAATACACTCGCATCACTTTTGGCATCACTGCTGAATCTTTGCTTGTATTCAGACTGATCCGATGAACCGTCAAAGCCCCATTTCGTGATTAAATAAAGGTGTGTTTAAATTTTGATGGGCTGCAATGACATTGCGTTGGACTTGTAGAAGGCGTGATGTAGTGTGATCCAGTAGTGACTGAAGTCTCATATCGACTGATGTATCATTCACGGTTTTTTCTTTATCCGGATAGCAATCCTTTTTCGCCCGTTGAATCATTTTATAGGATATGGGAAATCGTAACCTATCTTTCGCTCTAATCATATTATATTGATTCCTTGTCAGCTTGGCATCCACAAACATCGACAGGGCCTCTTCTGGTGAAAGTTGATCACTTTTAACAGTTAACGATTTCTTGAAAGTAGTCCTATATCGTGCTGCACGTTTAGGAGAAGATTCAGTGACTTCTTTCACTAATTTTGAAGCCTTTAGTTTTCTGTTGTCCGTAGACTCATTTGAGCTGCATAACACAACTCGTCAGTCGAATCTTCAGACCTCAGTGATTCGGTCTTTAAACGTTTTGCCCTATCTGTAAGTTCAGCGAAGTTTTTTTCGGCCTTCCAACATTTGCGCAACGAATATTTTGTTTACTCCGACCATAATTTGAAAACCTTAAGGATGCGTCTAACCAGGCAACATTTTTTATTAGAAATCGTTCCTGTTTCCACGAAGCAGTCTTCCATTTCACTTTAAAATCGGCAATAAAGTGTCCTAATTTGTGCTTAATGGCTGGCAATACGTCACTTGGGAAATTTGTCATTTTTTGAACATATGCGTATAAATACTCACATCTAATATTAATTTTTGGCGAAGGCGATTGCAGTAGTACATCCACTAATGTTTTTTTGGTGCGAATAATATTATCAACACTAGATCCTGTAATAAAAGCAAGCGTTAAATATATTTTTATATATACTGGGTGCCGTAAAAATGGCGGATTAACTCAATGGTTCATTGTCGAGGATATACATACTTTCCTACTTGTCAATATTATATACAAGTGGTATTTTCAAATGCGATAATTTGAATGTTAAATAATTGTTTTTCCCATTGTAAAAAAAACCTCGCATCAGTAGATTTATTTGAATGCCACAATCAATTATTTAACATTGAAATTATCGCATTGAAAATACCAACTGCATATAATATTGACAAGCATGAAAATATGTATCTCTCAAAAATTTATTTGATGAGCTGGAGTGGAAATAATTAATGTTATGCAGATTTTAAGCAATGAAATAATTTACACTAAAGTCTTCACATCTGCGAAAAAATAGAATACCGATTTTTTTCATTATTTTTTCCATACTCTCGAAGTAATCCTCGACAACGTACCATTGAGTTAATCCGCCATTTTTACAGCACCTTGTATATATTTGGAGATACTTGATTATATCGAATGACATCGGACTAAATTTAAATGATTAGCTCAAGATGGCAGTTAAAAGCGATAAATGTTTTTGCAGTTTATAATAGCCTAAGCATTGGGCTAAAAGGCTTTGCAAAGGATTTTATCCGACAATTCCGGAAACGTCACTAAATGTCTGAGTGCAATGATAGTATGCAGAGGTACAAATATTTTGTTGGACGTTACTTTTACACATGTATTAAAAATATAAAACCTAATATTACATTTTAAATTTTCTTGCTAAAGTATAGTATTAAGTTGTATCGTATGTTCATTTAAAAAAAAAACCTCAAGTGTGCCATGACTTTTTCGTTTTAAAAATTTAAGTTGGCACACTTGACACTTGTTGGGAATTGACATGTAAACGTCAGATCTTTCCAGAAGTCACAATTATTCCGTGCTCACAATGGTTTACAGCAACCAGCAAACAACGTTTCTAATTGAAAGTTATTTCAGAAATGGGATTAAAGTGTCACGGAAATTGGGTGTATTCATGCGACGCACCTTTAGCAGAGTTTCAGGAAGAATTTCCTAACGTGCCCATTATTTATGATGAATTTAAAAATACCTTATCACGATCTGTTGTATTATTTCGTGAAACGGGTAGTATTCTCCGTAAACCAGGAAGTGGTAGACCAGTTAACGAACTCAAGATGCTATTAACACAGCCCAAGAAATTTTGGAACATGAACCTATGACTTCTCTGCGTCATTTGTCACAGTAAATGAATTTATCGGTAGGAATATGCCACAAGCTTCTACGAAAAGATGTGCAAGTATACCCTTATCGCATAACATCGGTGCAAGAGTTATTACCTGTTAATTACCCCAGACGACTGGAATTACAAAATGTAAACGAGGATGTTTTACAAATTACTTTTTTTACCGATGAAGCTTGGTTTTACAAGGATGGGTATATTAATTCCCAAACTATGAGAATTAGGTCGGATGAAAATCCTCGTATATATCGAGAGAAACCACTACATCCACAAAGAGTTGGCGTTTGGGCAGCGATTAGTGGGAGAGGATTAGTTGGACCGATATTCTTTGAAGGTAAAATCCTATTTTTATTATTAATAATAAAAATTCAATAACCGTGCATTCATTTTAGGTACGATAACTGCAAACCGTTATCGTACAGAAATTTTATTGCCTTTTATAAATGAATTAAATGATGACGAACTGCAAAGTGGATATTTTCATTAAGACGGAGCAACTCCTCATTGCACAGTAGATAATTTGGCCATTTTGTAGGAATTTTTTGAGGACCGAATAATAAGTCGAAATGCACGGATTCCCTGGCCGCCCCGTTCATGCGATTTAACACCATGCGATTTTTTCTTGTGGCCATACCTGAAAATTGTATTTATGCACAACCAGTACACAATCTAGAAGACATGCTGCAACGAATTTGAGATAAATTTATAGAAATTAACAATAATCCAGTGTTGTTGCGGAGCGTAATGGAGGGTGTGCGACGAAGAGTCCAGGCTTGTGGTCAAGAAGAAGGAAGGCACATACAACATTTAATATAATTTTATAGTGAAAAATTTAACGGAAGTATCTATAAATTGACTACCCTTTGTTTAATTTTGAGAAGTAACATAACCTCAATATGTGTAACCAACTTAAATTTTTAAAATTAAAAAATCATGGCACACTTGAGGTTTTTTTTTTTTAATGAACATACTTTACATACTTCCAGGTTGTGAACCCATTTCTTTAAACCACTTTGAACTTTGTCTTTTAGAAATTACATTTTTAATTCATTGATGCGTCGTATAATTGAGTATCGGACAACACTCGACTTTACACTGTGTTAGATATAAGGGTAGCAATCCCACCGCTTAAAAACACAAGGTTTATAGGTTTATTGTGGGCAGGTACTCTGTCACTATGACACATAGGTTATAAATGCAAAATGGCAGATTTTAATATTTTGGGTTTTTTCCATCTTTTGATACAATCGGCCCCACTGTGCGACGTAGCGATTGATGTAATAATCAACCCCCCAGAAATTTTTCCGTATGAAACTCAAAGTCAGAGGTTATCAAGCGTATGACGATTTCCGAGAAGCGTCAATTGCAACAACTTTTGTCTAAGGAAACCCTTGGACAACAAACCCCGTCGTAACTACTGCGAAAGTTTCAGTTGAATAACTTCGTTTTTTCAAATGGCACACCCTGTATTTAGTAACGTATTCTCAAGTAGAATCAAATTATCTTTCAGATTATAATAATTATTCCTGATATGATAATCGCCGAATACAAGAAAACTATTGAGATTAGGAACAGGGAACCCTTAAACAATCTGAAAGATAATTGGATTCTACTTAAGAATACGTTACTAAATACAGGGTGTGCCATTTGAAAAAACGAAGTTATTCAACTTTATAAGTTGGGTTTTTCTACCGCATTTTTTTATCACCCTGTATAATTTTTTGCATGAAATCATGGTTGGCTCTATAGTTCCAACCTTCAACCAAATAATAGAAATGATTTTAATCGTTCAACGTCAATCACTGGGGCAAAAATAAAATTTCACCCAGTCCATGCATTTCAACAAATCTTCAAATATTTCGAAAACGGCAAACAATAGGTATAGGGAGTATTGATGTAACTCACCTTTATTTGCTCCATATAATTCAAAAATGTCAAAAAATACAGGGTGTTCCATTTAAAAAAAACATATGTTTGGTCTGTAACTTTGTTATGAGACACCCTGTATAAATATAAATATTTTTAGGGCGTGCAACTCACTATTATACACAACTTTTGTATAAAACATTTATCGAAATTTTGAAAGATAAGCACGTGATTGACCGTTCCCAGAGCTCTGAAATACCCTGTATATAACATAATTTTAACTGAAATATCACCAAAAATTGTTAAATAATGACCAAAAACCAAATCTGATTGAGTAATTGTTTTTGATAAAGCAATAGATTGATTATTAACCCATTACTGCCCATGACATGTAAGTGTTCAAAACTATTTGAAATTATCAGGTATCTTCTGTAACTCAATGTTGCAAAACCAAAAAGAATCACTGTTACACTATTAAAATAGAACGTTTTTTGTTAACTTCTCTAAAGTGAGTAATATTGCCAGTGATTGTCACCAAAGTCGAAAAAAATAATAAATGTAATTGTTCTTTATACATATTCATTTATTTTATAATTGAAATAAATGCGTCACATATGAACATTAAAATATAAATGTGTGTATGGTTCTAGGCAGTAAATACTTTCATCACAGATGGTCATATCAATGCCCATATGCATGTTCGTATTCGTGACCATGTCCATAATAACCAGCACCGGCCCATTCATCTCCTCCATCACCGCCATGCCCACCCGATCCAGCAGATCCAGTAGATCCAGCAGATCCAGCAACAATGTTAACTTGCCTAGGCGATGATTCAACGATGGTGACACGTCCAGCAGTTGCACCAGCAATGTAGGCACGCCCTCCGCTTGAGCCCACAATTCTAGCACTTCCACCTTTAGCTCCTACGATGTTAGCATTTCCTCCACGCGCTCCTACAATTTCAGCGTTTCCACCCTGAGATCCTACAACTTCGGAATTTCCACCCTGAGATCCCACAACTTCGGAATTTCCACCCTGAGGCCCTACGACTTCAGAATTTCCATCCTGAGGCCCTTGAACTGATGAATCTCCACCGTGTGGTCCGATAACACTGGCTTGTCCAGCACCTGGTCCAGCGATGGATTGCTGTCCCAGTCCAGAACCACCGAAATCGCCGAATCCGCCAGCATGTTCAGAACCGCCGCCACCGTAATAACCATCGTGTCCCCAGCCGGATGGTTTGGCACTGGCAAGAGCCAACGTCGCGAAGAAAACAATCGTCTAAATCACAAGTTCAATGAAATAATATACATAATTATAAATTTAATTAATATCTATATCAAAAAATGTACTTAATTTAAATACATTAAATTATTGAAGACATTGAAGTCATATCTAACAAATATAAAATATTGTTGCCAAGCAACTCATAATTGTGGTTTTAAAACATAGTAAGTGTTTCATTCAGTGTTATTATGGATTATCATGTAGTAACGATCGCAACCATCATCAGGATTTAATTAAGATTGAATTATATATCAAAATAATATCAAATTTTAAATATTAAAAGTGCAGTTTATTAGGTTAGGGGGACGAACAGTACTCTATAATGAACCTCGCCTTTTTTTAGAATTTTAAAATAATGTGTTATTCGTTACAAGCTAGTAAATGTAAAACAATCCAAGAAATAAAGTTATTAATTATTATAATGGTTTATTTATAGTAGTAATAATTACAAACTTACCAAACTATTCATTGTCAAAGCAAGTAACCGACTAATGTCTAGCTAATGAACGAGTGCACTGATGTCTTGATCAAGAAGACTATATATACACACCAAAACTCTGCATTCATTGTTGCATGACCAATAGAAATTAAGATACGGTGGATGGCTGCAATTTTGTAAAGCATTCATTGATTTTATAATGATAAGAAGTGCATTCTTACACATGCAAGTAACCTTTAGGTTATACAAAGGCATTTATTGTTATTTTATAATTGTATTAATTGTTCTTATATTTATATTAGTATTTATATAAAGTATTTATTTAAGACACAGTTTATAGCAGATGGTATTATGCTTATGTTGTAATTTTATATAGTATGAAGCTATTCGTTTATTATTATTAGGACATTCATAATTTTGTACTTATAACGTAACGTTCATAATTTATATTTTATTTGTATAATTGGTATTGTAAATTGTAAGTTTGAAATTAAAAGTTCATTTTTAAAAAACTCTAAAAGTGAACCACTTAATTTAACTTGCATATATTGGATAGTCAATGCAACTTGATTACAAACTTTATGAAATGGAACATTTTTTATTTTAGAGTTTCACAGATTTATTGTTTAAGAACATCTCTCATAATTATTTTATTATCTTAATATAGTACAACTATTATTATTATAAGTGTTGGTGACTTTTATTTTCAAAATTTCAATTAAAGTTTGAAACCTTTTCTTCATGTTAGTCCTTGTAAGCAGTATAAACGATCTTAAACAATAGCGTATTAATAATAATAATAATAATACTTTATTCATGTAAGCCACAAATTTAATAACATACATACATCATACAATACATATACATATTTTATTTTCGGCGAATATGAGCATCAAGTGATATTGTGGGGACACATAGGCAACGGAGATCGGAAATAGCGATGGATGGTAAAAATTCTTGGCACTAAAATATATCTCTGTGATAAAACTTAAATAGTTTGGAGAAATATAGAAGTAGCCTTTTGATTAGTCTACAAGTCTACGCTACATTGGTGACCCCGCCTTTGAACCGCAAGAATCGAAGCCAAGCTATAACCGCTGAGTTCTTGCAAGGAATCAGGACCCTGGGACTCCTCCGACACCATCTGGGATTCTCCCCGACACTGGTAGTGACGTCAAAAAAAACCCCTTGGATTCCACCACAACGGACCGTCTACCGTCGTACCTTCGACACCATCGTTGACTTCGTCCAGTCCGTGCTTAAGGTATTCCTTCATTTCCTTCTTTCTAATTCTGCTCCATTTTACACTATCCTTATTTATACTGCGAACATTTTTACGTGTTCTACGTGCTATGGAAAACCAGGTTAAGTCCACCGTCAATAATTTTTGTTATAATTTGCATTTATTTTCAAATTTTGAATCAACGACATGGTTCCTTCAAATTGAATCCGTTTTAAAAAATAATCGCGTAACTAATTCCCTCAGAAAGTTTCATGATGTGGTTGCAGTCCTACCCGCCGATGTAGCGATTGATGTTTGCGATGTAATAATCAACCCCCCGGAAATGTTTCCCTATGAAACTCTAAAGTCAGAGGTTATCAAGCGTACGACGATTTCCGAGAAGCGTCGATTGCAACAACTTTTGTCTAAGGAAACCCTTGGACAACAAATCCCGTCGCAACTACTGCACAAGTTGTTCCAGCTTCTCGGAAATACGCCAATGGATGAAAGTCTGCTTAAGGAGATATTCCTTAGTCGCTTACCTAGTGACGTTCAACGGAAATTGATTTCGGCAAACGCAACCAATATGAATGATTAAGCCGACATGGCTGACCAAATTCTAGAAATGTCTAGCTTGCATACCATTTGTGCGATGTCCTCTGCACCTTAGGTGATTCCAACACCAATGGTCGACAATTTCTTGCTTCTTCAAAAACAAATCACTGCCCTAACATAAAAAGTCGATAAATTGTCGATTCAAGGCTCAAGTTTTGCGAAGAATCGAAGCCGTTCTAAATCAACACGCAATAGCAACAATGATAATACATCGGGCCATAGTTAGTGTGACCCAAAGTTTGCAAAGAAGCCGAGCAAATGCACTCCCCCTTGCAAATGGCAACACGGGCAGCGGCAGGACTAACGTCAACCCATTGTCCTGCCATTACTCCAGCTTCTTTGTGTTTCGTTCGCGACACAATTTCTGGCACTAATTTTTTAGTCGACACTGGTGCTCAGATAAGCATTTTGGCAGTCGATCAACAACAACACCCAACAAATTTTCATTGACAACGGTGAATGGTATTTAAATACCTACGTTCGGGCAAACAAAATTGACTATTAATATCGGCCTAGAAGTAAATTTCACATGGCACTTTGAATTAGAACAAGTGAATCATTCAATCCTTGGCATTGATTTCCTTCAGCATTTCAAAATCATTGTTGACGTTTCCCGTAACCGATTGCTGAGAAATGCATACGTAGCTAATGAACTAAATTCTATATCAACACAAAATTCACACGGTAGCTAGTTCTTCTGTAATATATCCATGGTTTCTTTGCAATATATCTTTAGTTCTTATGTAATATATATATATATATATATATATATATATATATATATATATATACAGGGTCTTCATTTCAAAAGGAGCCACCCTGAATAACTTTGGATCTGAAGTAGTTACGGTTTCAAGAAAAAATACGTCAATTTTGTTTTCGAGGGGGAACTTAAAAAACACTGTTTTTATCATTTTATCTTTCATCCCCTCACCCCCAGCCACCTCATCTTTATAATTTCAAATGGCACCCCCTATTGTGCGATACCTCATTTTAAAGGGCATGAAAAATACTATCCAGCAAAGCAAAAATAATTGAAATCGGTTCATTTGTTTTAGAGAGAGAGGGTATTCATTTCAAAATAAGCCACTATGATAACCCTGGTTCTAAAGTAGTCACAGTTAAAGGAAAAAATATGTCAATTTTGTTTTTGAGGTGGAACTTGAAAATATTGTTTTTAGAATTTTATCTTTTACCCCCTCACCTCCAGCCACCCCATCTTTATAATTTCAAATGGCATCCCCTTTTGTGAGACACTTCATTTTAAAGGGCATACAAAATACTGTTCAGCAAATAAACATTAATTTAAATCAGTTCATTTATTTCAGAGATCTTCATATCAAAATATGCCACACCAAAGATTGTGTGGCTGGGGATGAAAGAAAAA
The DNA here is from genome assembly GCA_910593695.2 of Ocypus olens. Lineage (NCBI taxonomy): Eukaryota > Metazoa > Arthropoda > Insecta > Coleoptera > Staphylinidae > Ocypus > Ocypus olens. The sequence goes on along the minus strand of OU343063.1, from coordinate 15,413,439 downwards.
ATTATAGAAACAGTGTTTTTCAAGTTCCACCCGTATTTTTGCTTAAAACCGTAACTACTTCAGATCCAAAGTTATTCAGGGTGGCTTGTTTTGAAACAAAGACCCTCTCTTTCTAAAACAAATGAACTGATTACAAATATTTTTTATTTGCTGGATGGATAATATTTTGTATTGCCTTTAAAATGAGGTATCGCACAATAGGGAGTGCAATTTGAAATTTTAAAATCGGGATGTTTGGGGGTGAGGGGGCGAAAGATAGAATTCTAAGAACAGTGTTTTTTTAAGTTCCCCCTCTAAAACAAAATTGACGTTTTCTTTTTGAAACTGTAACTACTTCACAACCAGTTATTCAGGGTGACATATTTTGAATTGAATACCCTCTCTAAAACAAATGAACTGATTCCAATTATTTTTGCATTTCTGGATAGTATTTTTTAAGCTCTTTAAAATAAGGTATCGCACAATGGGAGATGCTATTTGAAATTATAAAGATGGGGTGGCTGGGGGTGAGTATTTTGAAATTAATACCCTTTCTCTCTAAAGCAAATGAACTGATATCAATTATTTTTGCTTTGCTGGATAGTATTTTTTATGCCCTTTAAAATGAGGTATCGCACAATAGGGGGTGCCATTTGAAATTATAAAGATAGGGTGGCTGGGGGTGAGGGGGTAAAAGATAAAATTATAAAAATAGTGTTTTCAAGTTCCACCTCAAAAACAAAATTGACATATTCTTTCCTGTAACCGTGACTACTTCAGAACCAGGGTTATTCAGGGTGGATTATTTTGAAATGAATACCCTCTCTCTCTAAAACAAATGAACCGATTTCAATTATTTTTGCTTTGCTGGATAGCATTTTTTATGCCCTTTAAAATGAGGTATCACACAATAGGGGGTGCCATTTGAAATTATAAAGATGGGGTGGCTGGGGGTGAAGGGGTGAAAGATAAAATTCTAAAAACAGTGTTTTTAAGTTCCCCCTCGAAAACAAAATGGACGTATTTTTTCTTAAAACCGTAGCTACTTCAGATCCAAAGTTATTCAGGGTGGCTCCTTTTGAAATGAAGACCCTGTATATTGAATATAAATCGAAAGAAACATTGCTTGGTGGGCACGTCGGTCGGTGATAAGATGTTGAAAAATGTGTGAAAACGTATGGAAGGGCGGAAGACTAGGACGGACCGTTTCGTCCTTATTAGGGACTCATCAGCTAGCCCCATCCGCGCGCTCCGCGCTTCTTTCGATTTATATTCAATCATTATTTACGGTCACTATCCCCACTAATATATATATATATATATTAAAAATGTCGAAGAAAAATCCTCGTATCAGGGAATCCGACCAAAAAGGGTGGTTAATAAATCATCTATTTATCATAAAACCGAGCTTTCGCCAATGTTTATTAGCTTCTTCAGGGATAACGCTACAAAATAATTTACAAGAGTGAAAAATTTTATAAGTTAATGAAATGAGGTTATGCACGTGTTCGCGACGCACGTGTTGGCGAAAATGTACTTACATGGAAGATGTAAAAAAATAAACCGTTGAACATACGGAATTAATGAAAAGGCTCGATGCAGTAATAGTGAAACATATTAAAATTTGTTTAAAACGTTGATGTCACAGGATTAAAATTTACAAACACACATCGCCGGACATGTTGGTTCGAGACGATGACTAACAGTGATTGTGAACTAGGTTAGATTGTAATGGCCGAGGTACAAGCCAAACTGGAGGGAGAGCACTACACAATTAGTGCCAACCCTGGGAATTGATGCCGTCAAAGTGGCGGTAAAATTTGAATTTGACAATTTAAAGTGTAAAAGAGTAAAAGTGTAAAAATGTATAATAAAAAAGGGGGGGTGGTGTTGTCTGTGGCTATCAATTTAACCTTTACAAATGTAGATTATAACATTAACAATGACTGACTCATTTTAACGCTATAATAAAATGTAGGGGTTAGGATTAATAGATGAGTTAAAAAATATATAATATAAGTGTTAGAAGTGGTAGTTAAGTGATGGTGGTTAAATGGTGAGCACACCATTTACGGTGAATAAAGTGGATTAATGTAACCCCCAGATTGTAAGTTGTAATATTAACAATGTACAAGTCATTGTAGTATTATAACACATTGCAGCAGTTGCAGGGTTGTTGTTGAAAACGTATAAGTTACGTAATGTTAAAGATATATAAAAAAGGTAGTGTTTAAAAGTTTAAATTATTTAGGTGTAATACAGCAATTTCAATAAATTGCTGGGGGGGTAAGAGAGAAAAAGTGAGATGTGTAATAATAATTGGTTTGATTACTGATAACGAGAACAATTAACTAGATCCAAACGAAAATCAAGCAGCAGAAACCAAGGAGTTGTGTGAATTATTAATCAGGGGATCGTTATTAGTCTTATGATGGTCTGAAAGACTGATAAGGTAGGAATAGATATTACTTAAGTGATCTGTGTCTGATTTGAAATTCATTGTTTTTCCACGGTTCTTCTGAATGTGATACATCTCCAGAAACAGTCTGCCCCTGTAGGACTTACAAGTGTCGAGAACTTTTACGTTGTTGAAGTCTGGGTTGTGGTTTGAAGAGTTGCAGTGAATAGAAAGAGCACATGACTTCTTGCCCAGTCTGTAATCGCTCCTGTGTTGTGTCAAACGTGACTTGAGCCACTGTGAAGTTTGACCCACATAGGAGAGATCACAACCCGAGCAAGGTATATTGTAAATTACGTTGGACAAGACATCAATTGAGTTCTTGTCTTTTAGCCTAGTGAAAAAATGACTGTTAAGGGTGCTAATGTTAGATTGAGCTATTCTGACTTTGTCGTGGCCCAGAACGTTAATAAGTTTAGGGGTGAGGCCCTCTGCGTAGGGCAACTTCCTGAATGTTATTTGGTCGGGGGGGTTTGGGGGAGGTTCAATAGGGACTACTGTTGGTGGAGTAACAATAGGATCTTGTCGGTTAAACATCAATTTGGACACAAGTGAACGCGGAAAACCATTGTTAACCGCTATATCAGCTAATAAGTGTAGGTTTTTTTCTCTGAAGGAGTGATGGCAAATTTTTAAGTACATTTTCGCCAACACGTGCGTCGCGAACACGTGCATAACCTCATTTCATTAACTTATAAAATTTTTCACTCTTGTAAATTATTTTGTAGCGTTATCCCTGAAGAAGCTAATAAACATTGGCGAAAGCTCGGTTTTATGATAAATAGATGATTTATTAACCACCCTTTTTGGTCGGATTCCCTGATACGAGGATTTTTCTTCGACATTTTTACTATTTTCCAACAAGTACGGCCGTTACTTCCCTCCAGCATCTATATATATATATATATATATATATATATATATATATACAGGGTGTTTTAGAGCTCTGGAAATTCATACAGGGTGTCTCATAACAGAGTTACAGACCAAACTTACGTTTTTTTAAATGGAACACCCTGAATATTTTAGCATTTTTGGATTCCTTGTTACTTGAAGATTAAAATGACTTAGGTCACCCTATATATTATTTCATAATTTAAAAGTTCATTAAGTAAGCTTTCGTTTCATATAAGGTTTCATATATCTGAAGTCAATGGTTACTCAAATATTTCAAAATTCGTTAGTAATTTGCATGTTTTTATTGTTAGTTTTAAAATCTAGGTAATTTTTAAATTTAAAAAAAAAACAGGTGACAATAATTACTTTATTGATCTCATAATAGTATATTATTAAACGAGTGAGAAAGTTGGCCATTGCCACGAGGGTGAAATTTGCAACACGAGCCGTAGGAGAGTGTTGCAATTCACCCGAGTGCTAGAAAAACCACTGCGGAGGGGCTATGTGTTTCATAAATGCTTCTGGCGGTCCCCAAACAATTAGCATTGAGCGGAAAATTATTAATTTTTATTTTTGGTGATTTTAGGAATTCTTCTAATTATACAATGGCGGCACATATTCCTTATCTCGTTGGAGAACCGCAAAGAACAATTGAAGGCGATGATTTCCCGTCAAAAAGACAAGTTTTGAAGTGCTAGTTTTATCAATTGAGAATTGAGCGGAAACCATTGAAAGATAGTTTAAATCACGTGGGGAAAGAATTGATTTCGTTCTGGGCAAATAAGAACAATAATATAAAAACGAAAAGCTTTAAAAAAAATTACGGGACTTGGGATTCACTCCATAGGAATAAAGGCAGAAAAGTGGCAAAGGAAGAAGCATTTCAAACGGAAATTGACGATGTTTTTGATATTGGAACTCAAGTTCTGCCAGGAGATGGCGAACTTCCCAACGAAGATTTGGGAAACTCGAGTCGCACTGAAAGTATTGAGGAACAAGAGGCTGGACACTGCCAGGGTCAAAGAAGTGTTTGAGGGCCCAGGATCAATCGGTGAAGAAGCAGGTATTGTTCTTACCAATAAACTACACCAGGCAGTTTTCTGATACTGCCAATGTCCATTTCGGCAAATCCAGCTCAATCGACCCCGAGTAGTTTCCTCCCCGAAAACTGTTTTCCCGGGCCCAATTTTCCCGGATCCTGAGCCCCCAGTGGTTTCAGGAAGTCAATTTTGGCAAATCCGGTAGCCCCAAAGACTATCCCTACCCAAAATTTTGTTCTGCGTCAGAAAACTCAAATATTTGACCGAGGATTTGATGTCAAATAATTTTTAAGATTTTGATTTGATGTCAAATCCAAGTATTTGTGCATCACTGATGGTAGCACAACATTAGAATCAATGAAATCTGCTATGAAACTCGTGGAACTATCTGAAAATTTGGACAGTTGAACAGGCATTCAAAACACTAACGGTCACGTCATATCATGATAAATACCTCATGTCATTAAGAATACAATTACCTCTAACACAAAACCCTATATTGAGTCTCAACTTAAGAGTTATTGCTGCCCTAGATCAATGCCGAGTGAGTGACAGAAAAGCTGTCCATTTGGGCAAGAAAAGAATCCTATGCGGAATCCAGCACTATAGTAAAGAATTTGAAGGTAGTTAATGATACCGCTGAAAGAAATCTGAAATTCATCCAGGACTACAATAACTGCTTCTCGCAAGAAATAGAGCAGAAAAAATATATCTTACAAGTGCTGGAAGACTAGAAGACAAATTATGAAGACAGCAAGAAAGAGACGCTACTCAAAAACTATTGAACAATTTATATGTAACAGACCTGATTTTGTAAATGAGCTTATATTGATACTTTTGTCAATAAACCTATTCTTTTCAATATAAAGTTAATATGCAAAATTTATTGGCTCATTCATTTTTGTCCAGGACGGATTCCAATTTTTTCCACCACAGTGAGATCGGAAATAATTTTTTGAGAACCATTCTGGGCCCAATTGTTGTTGAAGAGCTGAAAAAACTTTCTCAGATGTATCGGGATGACCTGGGTTTTTCAATTTCTCAGGATCCTGTCTGGGCTATTGAACCAATTTAAGCATAACATTGGCCCCCGGTATTTGAGTCAACTGTTGATAATAATTCTTAAAAACATGGGCTGTTTTCTGGCAGTTAGAAATCGGTTAACACCCAGAAGGTACGTTAAAAATCGCTGGAGGTGCGCTTGAAGTATCAATTCAGAAGTGATACCAAAGTTGAAGAACCAAATAGGAATTATCGGCCAAATTACAATTTTTACCGGTGGTCCGGGTCGTCAAAAAACGGCTAAAGTCGGTTAAAAAAGATACGGTGAAAATCGATCGGGATGGGCTTCAAGTGTCGATTTCGAAGTGGTTTATCGAAAACATGTCCAAAGACACCAAAGTCCATGAATTAAACACAAATTAGGGGAAATTAATTTTTTTCCGATTTTTCTGGTCGTAAAAAATTGGTTGAAAGTGAAAGGGGGTGATGGAAATCGATCGGGATGGGCTTAAAATATCGATTTAGAAGTTCTCTATCGAAAACAAGTCCAAAAACACCAAAGTTCACGAACTAAATACAAATTCCGGACCACGTTCCCCCCTATTTTTTTGGCCCAAAGAATAGATCTAGGAGGTGGGAGCCCAAAAAAAAAATTAAGGATCACTCCAATATATATACTCGCAGAACAACATAAACAAGACACCGCATAATTAATTAAGCAATCTTTTCTTGGTCCTGTAATTGATAATATAAAGGATATATAAAAAAACATCTTAAAATAATACTGACCATGCAAAATCTATACTCCTTCTTATTGGAAATAGATATTTCCGTTGAAATTGTAACGATGACAATCCTTTATTGTACCTTAAATTGAGAACACACAAATAACGGGTTAAATTCTTTTAAATGAGAATTCGGGGCTTTAAATATACCTGAATACGAAAATCTAGTTTTGCACGCCCCATCGCACTGTACCATTTATTTCAGGCAGGTGGCGTAACTTTACGGTGCCGAAAATGCGGGAAATGGGGGTCTAGCTCATAGGAGTTTGTGACTTTATCTGACTAATAATTCTAATTTTGATTATTGCAACTTATTAACAAAAGATGAAATGAGGTGTATAACCAGGTGCGCTTTCATTCTTTTGTGAAAAAATGGAATAAATAAATCCGCAAAAAACCTTAATTTTAACCTTTAAATTACACTTTATTGAACATGATTAAAAGTATAAAAACCAGTTATAAACCTGGTTTTAACCTTAATCTATGACTGTGCCAAATATAGTTTCTTCATTTTCATTAATAACGTCACAATTTTCTATCGCCGGACATGTGAAATTGCATTTTCTTTCGAGTGGCACTTGCCGCCTTAACGTTCTACAGGCTGTAAGGAACAAATTGTGATATATTATCAGTAAGGGTTCGTGGGGGAATGTAGTTAAAAGTTTACAAATCAAATAAACAAAATCGAAAATATTAATATTGTTTTTGCAAGTCACACAGCTTTTTGTCGTGGGCCATAGGATTTTACATGTTAAAAATTATACCTTATGTTAATATATATTTTATCATAAAATTTTGAAAGAAATTTTAATTAGTAATAAATCAATTATTTTTCTACATGATGTGCTGCATTAGAATAACTTAAACATGTTTTATACCAGTAAAAAATGAAATTATTTAATATAAATAACTGAGCAAAAATAATCAAAGTACTTTGAATTTTCGAAATGTCAGATTGATTAGTGAGGCAAGTAATCAAACGGATTTTACTCTTGAAAATGTCCTATTGAAGAACGGGTGGAATTTGTAACGGCATTTATAAGAGGTTTGTCCAGCAAGAAAATTGTTATATTTTTGTATAAGAAGTCAGGTAATTTTTATTTTAGGGAAATAGTTGACAACTTTTCTGCAGCGTATCCCGATCGTTCGGTTCCGAGCAAAAGCACTTTTTAATGAAATAAAACATATTTAAATGATTCTAATTAAGCGCATCATGTAGAAAAATAATTGATTTATATTATCAACTAAAATTTGCTTCAGAATTATATGATAAAATATACATTTACACGAGGTATAATTTTTAGCACGTAAAATCCTATGGCCCACGATAAAAAAAAAACATACTGTATATTTCGAAATGTGTAGTTTAAAACTAAGTGAAAATAGAGTACAAACCTTGTTCTTAGAATTCCATTGTAAAACAATCCTAAAAATCAAGAAAAATAGAGAGAAATACGTACTGATAATACAATTGTGCACTAGTGACGAACTGCCACTTCAGATGTGTAAAATCAAAAGACTGTTCTATTTTACAGGTTCCATTTTTATATCTAGATTAAGTAAGTATTTATCAAGTAGTAAGCAAAGTTATATGCAATAATGTTGACATAAATATGTTCGAATTATGACCGCTGCTGGAACCACTGTGCACCGCCGCGCACTTTAGTGAATTCATGCGCCCGTTCAATTGTCACCGATTTTCTGCGTTTCTCTGCACCTGTAAAATTTGAACAAGATTATACCTCCGTTTTTTTAAACCTTAGTGGTACTGGGGGCGAACTTCCCAATATGTATTATCGTATTTCAGTGTGAAACGCAGTGGAGCGTTCCAATTATCGTTAACGGCAATTTTACATTTTGATGTCGACATCTGTCAAATTTAAGTACTGCCAATCGCGACTAAAAAATATAATGTATAAATATAATAATATATAATATAATTTTAACTAAAATATCACCAAAAATAGTTAAATAAGGACCAAAAATTGTAAAATAAAAAATCTCGTTGAGTAATTGTTTTTAATAAAGCAATAGATTGATTATTAACCCATTACTGCCCATGACATGTAAGTGTTCAAAAGGATTTCAAATTATCAGATATCTTCTGTAAATAAGTAATTGTGGAGGCTTTCACTTCGTGATACATTTTGAATAATTCAAATAAAACGAATAACTTTGTTAGTATCACTTTATTAATTTGGAGTAGTTACTATAGTTTCGACAATTTCAGCTTGTCATTTTCAAACTATGAATATTTACATTACGATTGTACATTTATATATTTTTATTTTTACAGAGCATTGAACAGGGGGGAGAATATTAGGTCGGTCTGGTCGTTGATGAGTGGGATGTCCGGATTACGCTTTACCTTGAAAACTTCGATGGACTCGAGTAAATCCATTTTTAATCCTTTCTCGGTAAAATGGATCACCTCGAGTACATCTTTTTCAAAGGAATGTTCATTTTCCCTAATGTGATTCGCGAACGTTGATTTGTTATTAATATTTTTATATGCGCTGATGTGTTCTTTTAGACGGGTGTTGAAATTGCGTCCCGACTGACCAATATATTCTCCTTGACAACTTGCACATTTTAACTTATATATACCAGATTTGGACATTTTATGAATGGGCGTTTTATTATTAAAGATAATATTACTTATTTTACTTGGGGACTTTAAAGCAACGCTAATATTGTGTTTTTCTAAAATGGATTTAATTTTATGCGTAATTTTACCGAAAAATGTTAATGTTCTAAAGTTAGAGTTTGGTGTTTTATTTAAAGCATATAAGTATTTTTGAATCGAGTTAAGCTCTTGTTTCTGAATTAATTTATTTATTAAATTATGTGAATAACCATTATTAATTGCCAGAGATTGTATGATTTTGATTTCGTTGTTATATGATTGGTTAGAAAGTGGAATAGTTTTAGCTCTATAGATCATAGTTTCAAATGCAGCTAATTTGTGTTTGAAAGTGTGTCTTGAATTATTAGGAATTAATGTGTCTGTGAATGTAGGTTTCCTGTATATGTCAAATTTAAATGTATTGTGTGTGCTTCTAGTTATGGAGAGGTCTAAGAATTTAATATTTTGATTGTCTTCTTTTTCAAGTGTGAATTTAATATTAGGGTGTATATTGTTTATTTCATGAAGAAATTGTTGTAGTTGTCTATCCCCGTTAAGTCCGTTACTAGCAGAAATTTTTATGCTTAATATAACCCAAAAAATATTAAAATTAAACTCAGCCAAAACACATATACAATTCTGGTACAGATATGTGGACGACGTACTTGCATGTTTCAAAGGAACAGATAGACAACTACAACAATTTCTTCATGAAATAAACAATATACACCCTAATATTAAATTCATACTTGAAAAAGAAGACAATCAAAATATTAAATTCTTAGACCTCTCCATAACTAGAAGCACACACAATACATTTAAATTTGACATATACAGGAAACCTACATTCACAGACACATTAATTCCTAATAATTCAAGACACACTTTCAAACACAAATTAGCTGCATTTGAAACTATGATCTATAGAGCTAAAACTATTCCACTTTCTAACCAATCATATAACAACGAAATCAAAATCATACAATCTCTGGCAATTAATAATGGTTATTCACATAATTTAATAAATAAATTAATTCAGAAACAAGAGCTTAACTCGATTCAAAAATACTTATATGCTTTAAATAAAACACCAAACTCTAACTTTAGAACATTAACATTTTTCGGTAAAATTACGCATAAAATTAAATCCATTTTAGAAAAACACAATATTAGCGTTGCTTTAAAGTCCCCAAGTAAAATAAGTAATATTATCTTTAATAATAAAACGCCCATTCATAAAATGTCCAAATCTGGTATATATAAGTTAAAATGTGCAAGTTGTCAAGGAGAATATATTGGTCAGTCGGGACGCAATTTCAACACCCGTCTAAAAGAACACATCAGCGCATATAAAAATATTAATAACAAATCAACGTTCGCGAATCACATTAGGGAAAATGAACATTCCTTTGAAAAAGATGTACTCGAGGTGATCCATTTTACCGAGAAAGGATTAAAAATGGATTTACTCGAGTCCATCGAAGTTTTCAAGGTAAAGCGTAATCCGGACATCCCACTCATCAACGACCAGACCGACCTAATATTCTCCCCCCTGTTCAATGCTCTGTAAAAATAAAAATATATAAATGTACAATCGTAATGTAAATATTCATAGTTTGAAAATGACAAGCTGAAATTGTCGAAACTATAGTAACTACTCCAAGTTAATAAAGTGATACTAACAAAGTTATTCGTTTTATTTGAATCTTCTGTAACTCAATGTTGTACAACCAAAAAAAGAATTACCTATTACACTATTAAAACAGAACTTTTTTGCTAACTTCTCTAAAGTGAGTAATATTGCCAGTGATTGTCACTAAAGCCTTTAATGTTTGTTACTCACTTGAGTACAATGGGAAGTACAGGGTTAAACCAAAGTCAAAAAACATAATAAATGCATTTGTTCATTATACATATTCATTTATTTTATACTTGAAATAAATGCGTCACATATGAACATTAAAATTTAAATGTGTGTATGGTTCTAGGCAGTAAATACTTTCATCACAGATGGTCATATCAATGCCCATATCCATGTTCGTATTCGTGACCATGTCCATAATAACCAGCACCGGCCCATGCATCTCCTCCATCATCGCCATGTCCACCCGATCCAGCAGATCCAGCAACAATGTTAACTTGCCTAGGCGATGATTCAACGATGGTGACACGTCCAGCGGTTGCACCGGCAATGTAGGCACGCCCTCCGCTTGAGCCCACAATTCTAGCACTTCCACCTTTAGCTCCTACGATGTTAGCATTTCCTCCACGCGCTCCTAAAATTTCAGCGTTTCCACCCTGAGCTCCTACAACTTCGGAATTTCCACCCTGAGGTCCAACGACTTCAGAATTTCCACCCTGAGGCCCTTGAACTGATGAATCTCCACCGTGTGGTCCGATAACACTAGCTTGTCCAGCACCTGGTCCAGCGATGGATTGCTGTCCCAGTCCAGAACCACCGAAATCACCGAATCCGCCAGCATGTTCAGAACCGCCGCCACCGTAATAATCATCGTGTCCCCAGCCGGATGGTTTGGCACCGGCGAGGGCCAACGTCGCGAAGAAAACAATGGTCTAAATCACAAGTTCAACGCAATAATATACATAATTATAAATTTAATCAATATCTATATTTAAAAATGTACTTAATATAAATCCATTCAATTTTTTAAGACATTGAAGTCATATCTAACAAATATAAAATATTGTTCAGTTGCCAAGCAATTTATAATTGTGATTTTGAAACATAGTAAGTGCTCATTCAGTGTTATTATGGATTACCATGTAGTAACGATAGCAACCATTATCATGGTTTAATTAAGATTGAATTATATATTAAAATAATATTAAATTTTAAATATTAAAAGTGTAGTTTATTAGGTTAGGTGAAAGAACAGTCCTTTATAATGAACCTCGCCCTTTTTTAGAATTTCAAAATAATGTGTTATTCGTTACAATCTAGTAAATGTAAAAGAATCCAATAAATAAAGTTATTAATTATTATAATGGTTTACTTATAGTAGTAATAATTACAAACTTACCAAACTATTCATTGTTAATGCAAGTAACCGACTAGTGTCCAGCTAATGAACGAATGTACTGATGTCTTGATCAAGAAGACTATATATACACACCAAAATTCTGCATTCATTGTTGCATGACCACTAGAAATTAAGATACGGTGGATGGCTTCAATTTTGTAAAGCATTCATTGAATTTGTAATGATAAGTGCATTCTTACACATGCAAGTAACCTTTAGGTTATACAAAGACATTTATTGTTATTTTTTAATTGTATTAATTGTTCTTATATTTATATTAGTATTTAAGACCAATAAAGTATTTATTTAAGACGCAGTTTATAGCAGATGGTATTATGCTTATGTTGTAATTTTATATAGTATAAATAGCTTCGTTTTTTATTATTAGGACATTAATAATTTTTTGTCATATACTTGTTTCTCATTAATCACTTGGTGAAACATTAAGTTAATATAGGTTTATAAATTAAAATTCACTTGGTTTGTTTCACGATTAAATTGTTTTATTATCAACTAATTTCGGCTTAGTGCCATTTTCAAGAATGATGTACAAACGAAATTTTATGGATTATATATACATTAGGTGACCGTCGGTCAGGTAATAAGGGCATTTAATATCGGGGAATTCCAAAGTTCCTCGTTGTCATTGACCACGTGTTTATTTATAATTCCGGAAAGTTCAAATACGCACAATCAAATTAAATACAGCACTTTTCATTCATTTTTGCACAGATTAATTAATATTCCTCTCAATAAAAACCATTGCAGTTAACAATGGTTTTAAAGAACAATTAGTTGACCAGATGCTAAAAAAGAAAAAAATGTCAACAATTACAAAAATACTTTTATAATGTGACAAAAGTGGAAAAAACCAAGTGGAACAGATTAGAATACGTAAACAATCTCTCTCCGATTATAAAAAAACACTCTAAAGGGAAAAGAAAATAACATCATTTTGACGAACTCAGTTAATTTAGGTAAACTTTTAATAAATAACAAAATTAAATCAGATAGCAATAATATGAAGAAAAGCGGAGTTTACGAATTGAGGTGTGATGAATGTGATGCAATATATATAGGACAAACGGGCAGATCATTTGAAACAAGATTAAAAGAACATCGTAATGACATATTAAATAATAAACAAACTACTGGTTTTGCTAAAACATTGTATCACATCCAATCACTTTTTCAGCCCAAACAATTGCAAAATACTACATTCAGGTAATAAGGGATTAATACTCAATTATCGGGAAGGACTAGAAATTAGTAAAGCCCTAAAAGCCGACAAACGCGTGGTCAATGACAACGAGGAACTTTGGAATTCCCCGATATTAAATGCCCTTATTACCTGACCGACGGTCACCTAATGTATATATAATCCATAAAATTTCGTTTGTACATCATTCTTGAAAATGGCACTAAGCCGAAACTAGGTGATAATAAAACAATTTAATCGTGAAACAAACCAAGTGACTTTAATTTATAAACCTATATTCTTAATTTTGTACTCGTAACGTAACATTAATAATTAATGTTTTATTTGTATAATTAATATTGTAAATTGTAAGTTTGAAATTAAAAGTTAATTTTTAAAAAACTCTAAAATTGAACCACTTAATTTAACTTGCATATATTGGATAGTCGATGCAACTTGATTACAAACTTTATGAAATGGAACAGTGTTATTTTAGAGTTTCACAGATTTATTGTTCAAGAACATCTCTTATAATTGTGCCTTATTTTATTATCTTAATGTAGTACAATTATTATTATTATAAGTGTTGGTGACTTTTATTTAAAAAATTTCAATTAACATTTGAAACCAGTTTTTCATGTTAGTCCCTGTACGCAGAAGAAACGATCTTAAACAATAGTGTATTAATAATAATACTTCATTCATGTAAGCCACCAATTTAATAACATACATACATTATACAATACATATACATATTTTATTTTCGGCGAATATGAGCATCAAGTTATTATAATGATATTGTGGGGACAACATATACATAGGCAACAGAGATCGGAAATAGCGATGGATGGTAAAAATTCTTGACACTACAAAATATCTTTGTAATAAAACTTAAATTGATTGGAGAAATATAGAAGTAGCCTTTTGATTAATACAAGTCTACTCTACATTGGTGACCCCGCCTTTGAACCGTAAGAATCGAAGTCAAGCTACAACCGCCGAGTTCTTGCAAGGAATCAGGACCCCGGGACTCCTTCGACACCATCTGGGATTCTCCCCGACACTGGTAGTGACGTCAAAAAAAAAAACAAAGGACCGTCTACCGTCGTACCTTCGACACCATCATTGACTTCGTCCAGTCCGTGCTTAAGGTGTTCCTTCATTTTCTTCTTTCTAATTCTGCTCCATTTTACACTATCATAATTTATACTGCGAACATTTTTACGTGTTCTACGTGTTATGGAAGACCAGGTTGAGTCCACCGTCAATAATTTTTGTTATAATTTGCATTTATTTTCAAATTTTGAACCAAGGATATGGTTCCTACAAATTGAATCTGTTTTCAAACATAATCGCGTAACTAATTCCCTCAGAAATTTTCATGATGTGGTCGCAGCCCTACCCGCCGACGCACAGTAATTCAGAATTCGAAAAAGCTGGCCCAAAAGTCTAAATCTTGACAAATTTTGACATAAATGGGTACTAATCGCAGATTATGAATTTGATGTCAAAATATAAAAATTAAAAATGGCGGATCCAATATGGCGGACATAAGTGATAAAGTTATTATTGTCCGCACTGGAGAAATCCAATATTTTAGAATAACAATGATCCAGCTGTCCGGTGATTATTTTATAATTTAGCCAGGGTGTGTAGAAGATCTTTTTATACCATAAAATGGTATAAATTTCGAGTAAGTCGGTAGTAATTGTTTTAATATTTTTTTGGCAGCACTGAAGTAATGCGCAATCTCAGTATTACAATTAACTCAGTTTTCGGGTGATTATTTTGAAATTTAGTAAAGATGTGTTTGAGATTATTTTTAAACCATAAAGAAGAATCAATTTTTACTAAATTCTGAAAATTTCAAGTTTGCATTTATTTGGCTACATTGGAGAAATTGGCAACTTCAGTATAACAATCGGTTATCACATGATTATTTCCAAAGTTAGTGAAGGGACTTGTTAGATTTTTCTTAAATCATAAAGCAGAATCAATTTTGAGCACATTTTAAAAATTTCAAGTTGGTCTCAATTGTTTTTACATTTATTTGGCCACACTGAAGAAATTCACAACTTTAACCACTTCGCGCCCGTGCTGCTTTGATTTAATCCCAGGTTTGATGAAAAATTACTTCTTTGTTGTTGTTAACTTTTTCTACGAAATATGATTTCACTGTCACAAACTTTCCCATTTATGCAAAAAAATATGAAAAAATATTCCATAGATGGCGCTAAAGAAGACGTTTTTTTTGTACAATGTTTTTGTATTCATTTTTTGCTTGTTGCCACATGTGGCGAACTTGGGCGTGAAGAGGTTAACAACAATTTAATGATTATTTTCAAAATTATTAAAAAATTGGCCCTCAGCTTCGGGTCGGTGAGCACTTTCCATCCTCGGGCCAAAACCATAACCATAACTTATACTATACAGTGTGTGTACAAATTGACGGGAAACGATTGTGATCCTAAAAAATTTTCAAATTTCTTTTTGCGGAAATATGCATTTCGTCGATTCCAACAATTTTCGTAAAAAAACTATATATCTGCCTTTGTGCCTGTCTGCCTGCCGTACAAACAACGGGAAAGTGTTCTGATTGTAAAATAAAATTACAAACATTTTTTCTGCGGAAATATTCATTTTGTCGATTTCGACAATTTTTGTTAAAAAAATGTATATCTGCCTGTCAAATTGATTTTTTACTTTCTTCGTACAAACCAAGGGAAAGTATTGTGATTATAAATAAATTCCAATTACTTTTTTGCGGAAATATCAATTTCTTCGATTCTGACAATTTTTGTAAAGAATATGTATGTCTACCTTTGTGTCTGTCTGTCTTTCATATTTAGTTTCTAGTTTCTCCGTACAAACTCAGGAAAATATTGCGATCGTAAAAAAATCCATTTTTTGCGAAACAGCCGTTTCGTTGATTCTGACAATTTTTGTGAAAAAGAAATGTCTGTGTGTCCGCCTTTGTGTCTGTCTGTCCGTCATATTTATTTTCTCCTTACAAACTAAGGGAAAATATTGTGATCATAACAAATTTCCAAATATTTTTTTTTTGTGGAAATATCTATTTCGTTAATAAATAGCCATTTCGTCAATTCCAACAATTTTTGTGAAAAAAATGTCTGTGTGTCTGCCTTTGTGTCTGCCTGTCATATTTATTTTTATTTTCTCCTTACAAACTAAGGGAAAATATTGTAATTGTAAACAAATTCCAAATAATTTTTGCGAAAATATCCATTTCGTCGATTCAGACAATTTTTGTAAAAAAATGTGTGTCTACCTTTGTATTTGTCTGTCTGTCATATTTATTATTTACTTTCTCCATACTAACTACGGGAAACTTTTGTGATCGTAATAAAAATCCAAACTTTTTTTGTGGCAAAATCCATTTCCGTCGATTCCGACAATTTTTGTTAAAAATGTGTGTCTGTGTGTCTGCCTGTCTGTTATATTTATTTTTTACTTTCATCGTGCAAACTACGAGAAAGTATGCGGAAATATCCATTTCGTCGCTTTCGACAATTTTTGTTAAAAGAAGTCTGTGTGACTGTCTGCCTTTTTGTCTATCTGTATGTCTTTTTTATGTTTTGCTTTCTCCGTACAAACTTCTTTCAAATTCCTTATTTCTTCTTTTTTTTACTAATTTGAGTAGGAGGAGATCTTTTCAACGATATTGCACATCAGCAATAAAAATAATCCTACACGGAGGAATGCAAGTGAATGCAGCTAATTGTTGTTCATCGCGTTAAAGGACACTAAAATAAATATTTTTATTCCTATAGGAACACAGGCATACACAGGCAAAAAAATATTTCCATGAATATTTAAAATGTACCTACATATTTTTAACGCAAATTCCTTTAATTGCTAACAAAAATTTTGTATGCATATTAAATGTAATAACCATTAATTTACCTTCAGGAAGATCCATAATAACAAGGAAAAAAATCCCAGCACATAAAGATTAGTATTTATAGTGAAAAACCGACGCCAAACTTTCATCTCGTCCGAACGCCTCCCACGTGTTTAACAAAGTAACAAGTTTGAACGCGGATTACGAGGCATTTTGTAGTAGATGCAATCATATTCTTCCTTTGTGGCATCCAGTGGAGTCCTCTGGACATGGCTATGTTGTACTAAACTCAAAATATTGACTTTTGGCCAGCTTTTTCGAATTCTGAACCACTGTGAGTCAGTTCAGTCGGTAAGATAGTCTGACAAGCGAGCTCATCAAGGCACGCAACACGAGCTCACCAAGGCACGTATCTAAACAAACGATTTCACCAAGGCACGTGAATCAAAGCAAGCTCACCAAGGCACGCTACGACAAGCTCCGCACGGCATCCGATGCTACGCCTTCCGGTCCGGCAGCATCAGACCCGGAGCACATCACGCCGGAGTCGACGCCACGTCAGTAGAAGGGTTGGACGCTACTGCGTGGACCACCCTAAGCTATTATCACCAATCCCATGTACCTGTATCGAATTCTCCAACGAACTACGCAACGCAACCTCCACATGTAGTTTAAAACTGAGTGAAAATAGAGTCTTATGGTGTTATTCTGAACAATTGTTATTAACAGCGATGTTATTAACATCGATGTTATTAACATTGCAATGTTATGTGAAATTGAACAGCGCTGTTAAAAACTGAATTCTGAACAGCCTGATGTACACAAATTGGCAACAGTGCAACGTCTACAGAGCGACCAACTTCATGTATGTTATAAAAGATGATTCATGATACGTTTTTGAGGATATTTTTAGCAAGGAAATGAGTGTTTCATAAAGCATGCACATAAATATTGGAATACTACTATATATTTGAGTTTTTTGTTGACGAAAAACAGAAACTACGAAATAACCTAAAAATATCATCATTAACAATCTCGTAATGTCGACCGTTTTGACAAGTGTTGTTTAACATCGAAAATGTTAATTTACATCGATGTTAGTTGACAGACAGTGTACAGAATAGTATATTCATAACATCTGTCGATGTTAGCAAATAACACCGCTGTTAACGCTAACATTTTTGTTCAGAATAACACCATTAGAATTCCATTGTAAAACAATCCTAAAAATCAAGAAAAATAGAGAGACATATGGTGTTATTCTGAACAAAAATGTTAGCGTTAACAGCGGTGTTATTTGCTAACATCGACAGATGTTATGAATATACTATTCTGTACACTGTCTGTCAACTAACATCGATGTAAATTAACATTTTCGATGTTAAACAACACTTGTCAAAACGGTCGACATTACGAGATTGTTAATGGTGATATTTTGAGGTTATTTTGTAGTTTGTGTTTTTCTTCAACAAAAAACTCAAATGGATAGTAGTATTCCAATATTTATGTGCATGCTTTATGAAACACTAATTTTCTTTCTAAAAATATCCTCAAAAACGTATTATTAATCATCTACTATAATATACATGAAGTTGGTCGCTTTGTAGACGTTGCACTGTTGCCAATTTGTGTACATCGGGCTGTTCAGAATACAGTTTTTAACAGCGCTGTTCAATGTTACATAACATTGCAATGTTAATAACATCGATGTTAATAACATCGCTGTTAATAACATTTGTTCAGAATAACACCAATAATTAAGTTGCTACTGACGTACTGATAACACAATTGTGCACTAGTGACGAACTGTCACTTCGGTTGTGTAAAATCAAGAGACTGTTCTATTTTACAGGTTCCATTTTTATATCTACATTAACCCATTAGTGTATAGAGTCCCTTATAGGGGACGCACATAAAACATGCGTTTACTCAGTGTGATATAGGCTTGGCAACACGGTATCGGTGTTATAGTGTAACTGTGTCTTTGCTTATGCGAGGTTGTATTACCGTTGGCCGCGCGTTTAGTTTGTTTATTCTAATTTAGTTATTTGTGATCGATGGATGAAAATTTATACAATACGAGGAACGGAGGGTAAGTAAATTTTTGCTAGTCATATTGTTAGTCAAGATATTGATGTGTTGTCTTTATGATTTAGTTATAGACATTATACTTTACGAACATAACCTACAACAAAGTTTATTACCATAGCCGATAGAGCGCCAAAATCATTCTTTTTTCGTGTCCCTTATAAGAGACTCCGTACTAGACGGTCACTATTATACATAATTTTTAATGTTATTTATCCCTGTAAATATCCATTATATAAAGTGGAATTTATATTTGAGGCTAGGCCTTCATGAGTTAATAGCAGCTATAGAGGAAGGAAAACGACGACGATGATAATGTCGAAATTTTCGCAATTCCACCTGAAGACGGAAATGGCACGGAGCAGGATAGTGACGATAGGGATGATGAACATGAAGGAAATTTGAATCATTTAAGAACGAATATGCTACAAACAAAATGTGTTTTGCAAAAAGTAGGCCATTATGAATCAGACTCTAGTGAATACGATTCAAGTGATGAACTTCCACTCTCAAAATATCCACGAGTTGAGGAACCATCAACTTCGAACTCGCGGGGCCCAGTTTCATCATCAATTTCAAGACCTTCTGCATCGAACCCATCAAAAGCAACTACTCTAAATCTGAAGTGGGTAAAATCACAACAACGTAATTACAATATAAACATTGACTGTACTGAAATTGAGCCTTCGAAGAAGCAAAACACTGCAAAACACCATCAGATTTTTTTTCCTTGTTTTTTGATGAAAACTTTTGTAAACGTATTGTGGAAGAGACCAACAGATATTCGCGACAAAAGAATAATCCAATAAATGTAACTCTCCATGAATTATATGTGTTCTTTGGAGGACTTCTTCTCTCCGGATATGGTAAATTTCCTAACAAGCGCATGTATTGGTCAAACCTAAATGACGTTCCCACAATATTATCAAATAGTATCAGACTCCATAGGTTTGAAACAATAATGAAAAACGTTCATCTGAACGATAACGATCATATCGACAAAAACGACCGTTTATGCAAATTTCGACCTATAATTGATGAATTAAATATAAAATTTAGACATCATAGTGGATTAGAAGAATCTCTATCGATCGACGAAAGCATGATTCCGTATTACGAAAAACATTATGCAAAACAATTTATACGCGGCAAGCCGATACGATTTGGGTACAAAAATTGGGCAATATGTACTGGTTCCGGATATACCGAGTGTCTGGGATAAGGGGCGAACATAGGGATTTAACATGTAAAATTAAATATGTGTAATTATTAGCTCCCCTATTCATTTTAGAGAAAAATCGCAAAGGAATATTTTTTAGAGAATTAAAAATTGTAAATGAATCATCCATTTAATTTACGTTTGTATCAGAATTTACCTCAGAAATAATAAAAATAAGTTGAACAATGTACCATTTAAAAAAAACCCTTGCCATGAGTTTGACAAATGTCATGTCATAGTGAAAATAATTTTGCTAGTCAGATATCCATTCACGCATTGTAATTACTATGAACAATAACGTTTGGTTCGTTGTAAAGTGTGAACTAGCATTCTTCGGTTAAACAGACAGACTGCAAAAAGTTAAGCTCAGTTTAGTTTTTAGTTAGTTTATTAATTCGCAGCAAATGTTGCTATTTTAAATATGTAAATGCATATTAATGTAGGTATGTTGTTCTCCTTAAATAAACCACGGCAAGTCTCCACTTTAATCTTGTTAAAAAATAATCTTAATATTCTTTTCTGGGCTATGAATATCCTTTGAATATGACTTCTTTCCCACGCTGGAATATTATAGGAGAGATGAGGATATACCTATGAGTAGAAGAGAGTTATGATTGACTGGTGATAAAATTGGTTTTAAACAAATTAGAAACAACTTTACTTGTTGCAGTGTTGGTTTTAGTTTAAGAACTGCATAGTAAGCAGTATTTAATTTACTACACTCATAATCAACATGCTGACACCAGGTGAGTTGCTTGTCCTCGGCAATCCCAAGAAATTTGGTGCTCTGGTTTAAATTAACAATTGGTGTCTTTCTATTAAAAAACTGAATGTTTACTGATTTGTTATATCGAAGTAAATGATTAGCATTCATTATGGTCTGTATTTGATCGATCCTGCATTATTTCGCAAAATACACGCCTCCTTTCTTCATCCCCTAACAATATCTCCTGATGGCATTGATGTTTTTAAGAATGATAACCATGCTTCTTCAGAATTGTCTGTACCGAAAATTTAGAGACGTTGCACTCACGAGCAATACATCGTATGCTAGTTAGTTCAGCATTTATCAAACCCAAAACTGTTTCTTCCAATTCATCGTTGTTTCTTCTGTTCCGTTTGCATGTAATGTCACGAACTCTGAGTAAACTTACGCAACTGCAAAATGTTTTGATAATGAATACGCTCTCTTCATTGGAATAACTCAGATTATTGTTCATAGTAATTACAATGCATGAATTGATATTTGAATAGCAAAATTATTCTCACCATAACATGACATTTGTCAAAGTCATGGCAATGGTTTTTATTAAATGGTAAATGGTTAAACTTATTTTTACTTTCTCCGTTACGAAGTACGAGAAAGTATTGTGATCGTGATTTTTTTTTCAAAATTTTTTTTTACGGAAATATCCGTTATGGGGTCTCTAGATGCCATTTCAACAATTTCTGGAAAAAAAAAGTTTGTGTCTGTCTGTGCGAGC
The DNA here is from genome assembly GCA_910593695.2 of Ocypus olens. Taxonomy (NCBI): domain Eukaryota; kingdom Metazoa; phylum Arthropoda; class Insecta; order Coleoptera; family Staphylinidae; genus Ocypus; species Ocypus olens. The sequence goes on along the minus strand of OU343063.1, from coordinate 15,391,760 downwards.
TGTATCTCAAAAACTAACAAAACAAGTGATATGAAACTTTGGACATCCGTCTTATTTGATAATCTGAAGAACTGAAAAGCTTTTGGTAAAATTTCGTACACCGGAAGTGGGTGTTTACCTTAACTGTTTTTTGTTTTTTGCCAATATTTTCTTAAATATGAAAAATATCACAAACATTGAAGACAACAAAGACATGAACATCTTTTGCTTGAAAATATTTTTCATGAAATCATTTTTATTCGAGAATTTTTTTTTTTTTTAATTTTTGGTTTATAATTATAAAACGATCATAGTTACAGCAAATTTATGTTAATAATAATTATAGAGAACGCTAAAATGAACAACTTGTGAAGAATAAGTTTTTTTCGAAATCCCTTTAGTTTTTGAGTAAACTGAGTTTTTGAATTTGAAATATAATTTTTCCATCTTTCATAATTTTGACGTTTTAAACGTCTGTTTCACCCGAGTCTACGAAACGTTCGATGGACATTTAAAATACGATTTAAATTTAAAATAAACCATGAAAGCCTAAATATAAATGGCTATGATACCATCAAGTCGGAGAAAGTAACATGATGGCCACATCACCATTTTTTCTCTACATAACAGTCTGTCTGTGCGCGCTGTATCTCAAAAACGAATACAGAAATTAAACCATGAAACTTTGAACATAAGTGTTATTTGAGAATTTGAAGAACTAAAAAGTTTTGCTAAAATTTCGTAATTCTTAACAGGTTTTTGTTCTTTTAGCCTTTTTGGTACTTAAAGACAATGTTTTCAGAACTTTTTTAAGGGCATTTTTAAAAGACCTTTCTTCGAGGATTCTTTTTCAGGACTTAAAAAAATTCAACACTTATTTTTAGGACTTTTTCTTTCAGGACCTTTATTTTCAGGATTTCTTTTTAAAAACGGGTTTTTAGTTGGGCACGTTTTCAGCACTTTTCGTTGAGGACTTTTTCGCGATTTTTTTTGGAAAACAACTTTCAGAATTTTCTTCATGACATTTTTTAGAATTTTTTTTTCATGACCTTTTTTGGACCTTTCTAAGGACTTTTTCAGATATTTTTAGCTTTTTTTTCAACACAAACTTTTTATTTGAGAAATTTTGCTAAGAACTTATTTTAGGTCTATTTGCAGGAAATTTTTTCAAGACTTTTTGGAATCTCTTTTTAAGGACGATTTCTTCAGATCTTTACAATGCACTTTTTCAGAAATTTGTTTGTTTATTTTTTTAAACATGTTATTTTCAGGGCAAATTTTCAAGACTGTTTTTACAGGACAATATTTTGTTTTGATAATTTTTTCGGAATTTTTTTCATGACTTTTTCAGAATTTTTACTTTTCATGACCATTTTTGGACCTTTTTAAGGACTTCTTCAGATATTTTTAACAACACAATTTTAAACCTTTTTATTTCAGGAATTTTGTTAAGGACTTATTTGAGGCATTTTGCAAGACTTCTTTTCTTTTCAGGACCGGGATTTCTTTTTCAGAGCAATTTCTTCAGATCTTTTTAAGGACCATTTTAAGGATTTTTTACAATGCTTTTTTTCAGAAATTTTTTTGTTTATTTTTTAAACATTTTGATTTCAGGTCAATTTATTAAGACGGTTTTTACAGGACAATTTTTTTATATTTCGGGATTTTTTTCAGAATTTTCTTCATGACATTTTTTAGGATTCTCATTTTCATGACTTTTTTAAGGACTTTTTCAGATATTTTTGGGTTTTTTTTTCAAGACTGTTTTCAAAACTTTTTATTTCAGGAATTTTGTTAAGAACTTATTTTAAGCCATTTTGCAGGATTCTTTTCAAGACACTTTAAGACTTATTTTTCTGGAAAATTTCTTCAGATCTTTTTAAGGACTTTTTACAATGCATATTATTTTCAAGGACAATTTGTTATGAAATTTCATCAGGACTCTTTTTCTGAACTTTCTTCAGGATTTATTTTAGCTTTCTTTCAGGATTTTTTAGGGCTTTTTTTCGGGATATTTATTTCTGGTATTTTGTATGGAGACTATTTTTCAGGACTTTTCTTCGCGGTTTTTATCAGGACTGGGACTTTTTCGAGAATTTCTTAAAAACACCTTGTTCAGGACTTCTTTTCAGGATTCTTTTCTGAATTTTCTTAATTACATTTTTCGGGAATTTTTTTTTTCAAGTTCTTTACAGGACGTTTTTTAGTACTATATTTCAGGACATTTTTTATAGGATTAATTTTCAGGACTTCTTGGTCCGGATTTTTTTCGAGACACTTTTTCGGACTTCTTTTAGGATTCGTTTGAGGACATTTATTTATTTCTGGTGTTTTATAAGACTTAATTTGTCAGGACTCTTCTTGCAGTACTTTTTTCGGGACTTTTTTACGACTCTTTTTCACAACTTTTTAACAGGACTCTTTTTTCCAGACTTTATTCTCAAAACTGTTTCTTCAGGACTTTCTTTTAGGACCTTTTTTTGACAGAACTCTTTTTTCACCACTTTATTTCTGGTCATTTTGAAGGAACTCTCTTTCAGGACTTTTTATTAGGACTTTTTTATCGGGACCTTTTTCAAGACTTTCGTGTTATGGACTTTTATTAGGGTTTTTAGGACTTTTTAATTAGCACTATGTTTAGAAGTCTTTTTCAAGACTTTCTTGTTCAGGACTTTTATCAGATTCTTTTTAGGACTTTTTAATTAGGACTATAAGACTTTCTTGTTCGAGGCTTTTATTAGTTTTTTCAGGACTTTTTAATCAGAACTATTTTTAGAAATCTTTTTCAGGACTCTTTTTTAGCATTTTTTTCTGGTTTTTCAGTATACTTATGGTGAAGATTATTAGAATTTGAAACATAATTTGTCATTTTTACATTTCATAATTTTGTCGTTTTAAACGCCATTAAAATAATTAATGAATCTATAAATATAAATAACTATGATTCTATCAAATCGGAGAAAGTAACATGATGGCCACATCACCATTATTATTATTTCTGAGGCGGATTCTAGTACAAACGTAAATGATACATTTACAATTTTTAATTCTCTAAAAAATATTCCGATTTTTCTCTAAAATGAATAGAGGAGCTAATAATTACACATATTTAATTTTACATGTTAAATCCCTATGTTCGCCCCTTATCCCAGACACTCGGTATGCTACACTTCGAGATATATATGGGGAAAAAAGAACAATACAAAAAGGTTTTCGGAATAGGAGGGGATACTGTAGTTTCATTACTAGAAAAAGCAAACGTGCCACCAAATCAAGGATTCAAAATATTTTTTGATAATTATTTTACGTCTGTAAAGCTAATGAAATATTTGTCAGAAACGGGATTTTGTGCAAGTGGTACAATCCAAGAGAGAAGAACATCAAAGTGTCCGTTGACAAAACGGAAAAAAAGCCAAAGGGAACATTCGACTATAGAAGCAGTGAAGACGGAACTATTACACTGGTGAAATGGAAGGACAATAAAGTAGTGACTGCTGCAACAACATACGATACTGTGGAGGAAAAAACATGTGTCCGATGGTGCCGTAAAATGAAAAGAAGAGTGAATGTGGCCCAGCCACAGATTTTCCAAAGCTATAATAAAGGAATGGGGGGTGTGGACAAAATAGATCAACTTGTAGCCATTTATAGAACAAGAATGAGGCAACGAAAATGGTACTGGCCCATTTTTGCCTATTTGTTTGATGTGTCCGTGGTAAACGCATGGCTACTGATGAAGAAATTGAATACAAACGATGAAAGAGCGGCTAGCCTATTAGTATTTCGAAGATATATTGCGCTGCATTACCTGCAGTCTTTCGGCACCCCATCAATGAGAGGAAAAACCATACCTATACCATCTGACGACGTTCGCTTTGATGAAATGAATCACTGGCCAGAATACAGCGTAACGGATAAACGATGTAGATATTGCAAATCCAAAGTAAACTTCATTCGCAAGTGTAATGTAGGACTACATCCCAAAGTATGTTTTAAAGCATTTCATATTTTGAGATGACTTGCATGTATAGAGTCCCTTAAAAGGGACGTGCTGTAATTGGCTATTATAAATATGTATGCAAAAAAAAATTGTTTTGTATTTCTTTTTGGTAAATAAAGCCAAATCAGTAAGATTTTTTTATTTTTATTTTTAATTAACTTCATACACTAATGGGTTAAGTAAGAGTATTTATCACGTAGTAAGCAAAGTTATGTGCAATAATGTTGACATAAATATTTTCGAATTATGACCGCTGCTGGAACCACTGTGCACCGCCGCGCACTTTTGTGAATTCATGCGGCCGTTCGATTGTCACCGATTTTCTGCGTTTTCCGCACCTTTAAAAATTGAACAATATTATACCTCCGTTTTTTTAAACCTGTGGTACTGGTGGCGAATTTCCCAATATGCATGATCGAATATTTTCAGTATGTAACGCATTGGAGCGTTCCAATTATCGTTAACGGCAATTTTACATTTTGATGTCGACATCTGTCAAGTTTAAGTACTGCCAATCGCGACTAAAAAATAATGTATAATGTATAAATATAATATAATTTTAACTAAAATATCACCAAAAATAGTGACCAAAAACTGTAAAATAAAAAATCTCATTGAGTAATTGTTTTTGATAAAGCAATAGATTGATTATTAACCCATTACTGCCCAGGACATGTAAGTGTTCAAAAGTATTTGAAATTATCAGATATCTTCTGTAACTCAATGTTGTAAAACCAATAAGAATCACTGTTATACTATTAAAACAGAACGTTTTTTTGTTAACTTCTCTAAAGTGAGTAATATTGCAAGTGATTGTTACTAAAGCCTTTAATGTTTGTTACTCACTTGAGTACAATGGAAAGTACGGGGTTAAACCAAAGTCGAAAAAAATAATAAATGCAATTGTTCTTTATACATATTCATTTATGTTATAATTGAAATAAATGCGTCACATATAAACATTAAAATTTAAATGCGTGTATGGTTCTAGGCAGTAAATATTTTCATCACAGATGATCATATCAATGCCCATATGCATGTTCGTATTCGTGACCATGTCCATAATAACCAGCACCCGCCCATTCATCTCCTCCATCATCGCCATGTCCACCCGATCCAGCAGATCCAGCAACAATGTTAACTTGCCTAGGCGATGATTCAACGATGGTGACACGTCCAGCGGTTGCACCGGAAATGTAGGCATGCCCTCCGCTTGATCCCACAATTCTAGCACTTCCACCTTTAGCTCCTACGATGTTAGCATTGCCTCCACGCGCTCCTACAATTTCAGCGTTTCCACCCTGAGATCCTACAACTTCGGAATTTCCACCCTGAGATCCCACAACTTCGGAATTTCCACCCTGAGGTCCAACGACTTCAGAATTTCCACCCTGAGGCCCTTGAACTGATGAATCTCCACCGTGTGGTCCGATAACACTGGCTTGTCCAGCACCTGATCCAGCGATGGATTGCTGTCCCTGTCCAGAACCACCGAAATCGCCGAATCCGCCAGCATGTTCAGAACCGCCGCCACCGTAATAACCATCGTGTCCCCAGCCGGATGGTTTGGCACTGGCAAGGGCCAACATCGCGAAGAAAACAATGGTCTAAATCACAAGTTTAATGAAATAATATACATAATTATAAATTTAATTAATATCTATATCAAAAAATGTACTTAATATAAATTAAGACATTGAAGTCATATCTAACAAATATAAAATATTGTTCAGTTGCCAAGCAACTCATAATTGTGGTTTTAAAACATAGTAAGTGTTTCATTCAGTGTTATTATGGATTACCATGTAGTAACGATCGCAACCAACATCATGATTTAATTAAAATTGAATTATATATTAAAATAATATCAAATTTTAAATATTAAAAGTGCAGTTTATTGGGTTAGGTGGAAGAACAGTGCTCTATAATGAACCTCGCCTTTTTTTAGAATTTTAAAATAACGTGTTATTCGTTATTCAAGCTAGGGAATTTAAAACAATCTACGAAATAAAGTTATTAATTATTATAATGGTTTATTTATAGTAGTAATAATTACAAACTTACCAAACTATTCATTGTCAAAGCAAGTAACCGACAAGTATCTGGCTAATGAACGAGTGTACTGATGTCTTGATCAAGAAGACTATATATACACACCAAAACTCTGCATTCATTGTTGCATGACCACTAGAAATTAAGATACGGTGGATGGCTGCAATTTTGTAAAGCATTCATTGATTTTGTAATGGTAAGAAGTGCATTCTTACACATGCAAGTAACCTTTAGGTTATACAAAGACATTTATTGTTATTTTATAATTGTATTAATTGTTCTTATATTTATATTAGTATTTAAGACGTATAAAGTATTGCTTATCCTATTTTGTAAATTAAAACATTAATTGAAACTAATCAAGTGTTAAAACAATATGTGTGACGTCGTTAGATAAAAACGCCCATTCTAATTAACACGTATATTAATATAAACACTTTACAATAATTACAAGTTAACTCGTGTAAAGGCTCTTGATCTCTTCTCTTCGACCTTAGAAAAAGATCTATCTCGCGTTGTTGATCGATGTGGCCCCCTTTCTGCCCCAAAGGGGGGGGGTGGAGTTGTACTTCCAAGGGGTAGGTGGTGGTGGTCAAAAGGCGATGATTGGCCGCGTGAAATGACCACGTACACACTGCTGCCAAACGTCCCCAGCACGTCTTCTGCTTGGGTGGAGATGGTGGAAATACCAGCTAAGCCCTTTATGGCTTACCGACGATATCTCCGGATTACGCGCACAATACACAACAGACAGCAATAAACTATAGTGCACTATTTTACTTAAACTATTATCGTAACAATACGTATATTTCGAGGAAGAATGTTAGGCCGTCACCGGGCATATACTAATTGCCCCTAATAAAATACAAATTGGTTACGGTGTATGTAACGCCGTAATATCCTCCCCCCCTTGAAATTAGTTAATTTCAAAGAACAATTTAAATTGAATTGATCTACAATAATAACGATACAATGTTAAACCGCACTCAAAAAAAATGCTCAACTATCTACAATAGAAATACATAAATTATCAATTATTAGATGTACTTAACTAAAAGTGCAATTAGTAGACAATTAAGCCGCATTGAGCCCTTGCTCATGTGGGAAGGCACAAAGCTTTACTGTGGGACGCACAACATTATCACTTGCGGTTTTGACTTTAGCCGATCGCACCACACCATCACTTCCAGGATGAATTGTCTCGATGTGTCCTACACGCCACCGGTTGGGGGGCGCATTATCCTCGTGGATAAGAACAAGCTGCCCAACTTCCAAAGGTTGGCCTCGTGACTGCTTCCATTTACGGCGGTTCTGCAACTCTTGAAGATATTCTTTGTGCCATCTGGCCCAAAAGTGCTGTTGGATGCGCTGCACCAACTGCCAACGTGACAGCCGACCCATGTTAATTTCTTCCAAATTTGGTTCCGGAAGAGCCCTTAAATTGCCTCCAACTAGGAAGTGGCCAGGTGTAAGGAATGATAAATCATCTGGGTCATTGGACAAGGGACATAGAGGACGTGAATTCAGTATGGCTTCAATTTGAACTAATAACGTCCAGAATTCTTCATACGTTAAACTTGCGTTAGTAACTATTTTATATAAATGTCTTTTTGTTGCTTTAATGCCAGCCTCCCATAGGCCGCCGAAATGAGGTGCTCGAGGTGGTATAAAATGCCACCTTATCCTGTCTATACTCAATTCAGCTTTTATTTCATTTTGTTGTTCACGCAAAAAATTATACAATTTTTTTATTTCATTATTCGCTCCCACAAACGTAGTCGCGTTATCGCTATAAAAGTCTGTTATTACACCCCGACGAGAAACGAATCTTCGGAACGCTGCTAAAAACGATTCTGTAGTTAGATCACTCACAATTTCGAGGTGAACTGCCTTTGTTGACATACAAACGAAAAGCCTTGACTAATTTAGCCGTTTTGCGTCTACCTTCTTTGATCATAAACGGACCTTCGTAATCAATGCCTGTTTTACTGAATGGTCGTACTTGCTCTGCACGACACTCTGGCAGATTTCCCATAATTGGTTTGGACGGTCTAGGATTTGATTTGAAACAAGTGACACATTCGCGAACTATGCGCCTCACCGTATTTCTTCCTGAAATTGGCCAATATTTTGTGCGAATGCACGCTAATGTTCCCTGGGGTCCTATGTGCAAATTCTTATAATGGTAGTGACGAGTTATTAGTTCTGTTAAAAAACTAGATTTTGGTAGTACTATTGGAAATTTTGCATCGTATATCAATTTGGAGTATCTTAGTCTACCGCCAACACGTATTATTTCGAATTCGTCTAAAAATGGGTTTAATTGCAAAAGAGAACTATGAGAGTCTACTGCGTGATCATTTTTTAATAATTTTATTTCCTTTGAAAATGCTTCAAATTGAACTGCCCTTATGACAACTACTTCTGCCTTATCTAATTCAATCACGCTGAGTTCGCCGGTTATTTTATTATTCCTATTTAAACAATTATGCTTAAAACGTTGAAGCCAAGCAGTGACACGAATTAATTTATTAAAATTTGAGAATTTGTTTAACCATGGTAACTTTATCGTGGTATCTGCATCAGTAATAATTAATGTTCGAATTTCTGGGCTATATTCAACCTTTGAAATAAATGGATGGTGTTTTGATTGGTATTTTAAAAATTTAGGCCCGTGCCACCATAAGGTATTATCGATGAGTTCGGACGGTAGAACTCCTCGAGAGATGATATCCGCAGGGTTATCGCCGGAACTAACGTGCTGCCAATAATTTGTATTACTAAGTCTTTGAATTTCGCCCACTCGATGCGACACGAATTGCTTAAATTTGTTTGCTTCTGAGTTTAGCCATGACAAAACAATGGTTGAGTCGCTATAATAGTAACACTGAGATATTTCCACTCGCAGTGCTGTCCTTACTCGTTCGACAAGATTGACCGTAAGAACGGCCGCGCATAGCTCCAATCGAGGTAAACTAATTGATTTAACAGGGGCGACTCTCGACTTCGCGCACAACAGAACAGAAGAACTTAAACCGTCTGGCTCTACTGATTTTAAATATATTGCGGACCCATATGCCTCCATACTAGCATCACAGAATGCGTGAATTTCAACCGATGCATTTGGCGATGATTTTACCTTCCGCGTTGCCATAATTGTTTGCATTGAACTTAATTCTGTACGTAATTGTAACCAAGAATTTAATATCTCTTGAGGCACAGGTTCGTCCCACTTGAACTGTTTTTTCCATACCCTTTGTAACAGGAGCTTTGCGACTATGATTACCGGACCTAACAGACCTAGGGGGTCAAAATATTTCGATATTTCTGATAATATAGTTCGCTTTGTGGTACTGGCAGAATTAAAATGAAATGAGTTGTATTCAATATTGTCGTTAATTGGGTTCCACTGAACACCTAATGCCTTAATTTGCTCATCGGGAGCGATATTCAATACGTGATTGCTGATATGTGAATTATCCAAATCGCTAACTATCTGTATGTCATTAGCTGCCCATTTGCGCAATGAAAAACCACCCTTTGATAGCGTTTTTGCTAAGGAATCGCGTAACTGTCGTGCTGCCTTTATTGTGGGCGCTCCAGTTAACACGTCATCCATGTAGAAATCGTGTAGAATCACTTCAGATGTTACCTTATCGGATGTTTCCTTGGCGAGTTCTTGTAAACATCGAACCGCTAAATACGCAGCACATGTTCCGTATGTGACTGTTTGCAACCATAAAATTTGTTGATATTTGCAATCAGAATCGCATAACTTAATTTGCCGGTACATCATTTGGATATCGGCGGTAATAACATATTCATGTGTGCGAAATCGAACTAAAATGTCGAATAAATCGTCCTGCAAAGCAGGACCGGTTAGCAATAAATCGTTGAGTGATGTTTTGCTACAAGATTTCGCGCTTGCGTCAAAAACGACGCGAAGTTTTGTCGTCAAACTCGAGTTCTTAATTACGCAATGATGGGGCAAAAAATAACCACCATGATCACGCGGGAATGGAATGGGCTTCATATGCCCTAAATTAATATATTCATTCATGAATGCAACATATTGGTTTCGCAGTTCCGAATTTCGCTGAAGTTTATTCTCTAAGTTAAATAATCGTTTTCTCGCACTGGCGTACGAATCGCCCAATGTGGAAGCGTCGGTTTTTGCACGGTAGTGCGACGATGAAACGCCCGTCTACATCCCTTTCTACTGATTTGCAAAAATGTTCTTCGCATTGTACTTCTTCCTTTGATTTTAACGGAACGATTTGCTCAATATTTTCTAATTCCCAAAATCGTTTAATATTTGAATTTAATTCCGAATATGTAACCGTGTGACAATTTAAAGTCGTGCTTGGTTGCGCGCAAGGCGTCCTACCGCTAATTATCCATCCCATCTGCGTATTTTGCAAGATATGCTTGTTATTATTAATGAAAATACGCTCAGATTTTAATAACTTGTAAAAAAGCTCGACTCCTAACAACATATCTATGTCTGCCGGTTTGTAAAATCGCGGATCTGCTAGTTGAATACCTTTTGGTATCTTGATGTTGCTAGCATCTATGTGCCCGTTTGGAAGTTGATTCGTAATTTTGGCTATCGTGAAACAACGAATTTTTGAATAATAATTACTAACCTTGGAACCTACATCAATATCTACGTATGCTTGCGTGGCGCAACTACTAGAACCTATTCCAGAAATTGTTTGGTTTGTGTTATGAGTTTGCAATTTTAGTTTTTTAACCACTTTCTCCGTTACTAGATTTAATTGAGAACCCGAATCTAATAAGGCTCTAATTTCATGTTTTTTACGATCACTGCCGGCTACTTCCATTATGGATGTAGATAACAAAACTGTTTCATTACTCGAACTATTAATATATAGGCTACTATTTGACGGCTCCGCTTGAGATGGCGTTAAGTGTAACAAGGTGTTATGCCGCTTATTACAAGTTTTGCATTGCATTGTTGATTTGCAGTCAACCGTGTTGTGTCCTGCCTTTAAACAATTTCGACACAACCGCTTTGATCGAACAAAATCAAGTCGTTTGGAGGTTTCTAGACCGCGAAATTTATCGCAAGAAAAAATTTGATGAGCTTGTGAACATAAGTGGCATGAAACCGCGCTATTTGAACTAAATGACCTTGATTTAAAATTATCACTAGGACTATCAACTGACTGTAAAGTTTGACACTTCCTCGATAAAAATGTATGCAAATCGTCCAATGTTGGCATTTCTGAATTTGATGCTTATTGATTTTCCCACTCTACACGAAGTGCCTGCGGGCAATGAGTTAATATTAACAGGATCAACCAATCTTCTGTGGCGTCAACCGCACGATCTAATGATTTAAGCGAGCGAGCATTTTGCACAACGGCATTAATTAATTCACGGTAATCGGAGCTCGTTTCTTTTTTAATGTATGGCATATTAAACAAGACTTGAATATGACTATATACAATTAATCGTTTGTTTTCAAAATTATCTCGCAACAGTTGCAGGGCGATTTCATAATTTAATTGAGTGATTTCTAAACTTTGAATCGTTTTTGCTGCATCCCCTTTAAGAGATGATTTTAAGTATTGAAATTTTTGTAGGTTAGACAATTCTGGATTATTTCCTATTAATGAATTGAAATTATCCTTAAACGAATACCAATCGCGATAATTACCGCTGAATGACGGTAACTGAATATCTGGCAACTTGACTTGTGTAGCGGAGCTGGGAATGTTACCTGCAGGTTGATCCGCAACAATTTGTTTATTCATTAATTTTGCAACCTCTAGTTTTAATTTAGTGGCTGTTCTTTTCAAGCCGAACGCTGTATTAAATAGTTGAGGAAAATCGTCGTCAACGTTAGCGACTTCTTCCTTGGCAAATTCGTCGATTGTGTTTAATACCGAATTGATTAATTCCAGATTTAATTCTGCGTCTGCTGACTCTGAACTTAAATCGCTTACAATATTAGCAATATTTAACTCTATGATTGTGCGACGCTTGTTTAACGTACGAAGAGCCCGTTCGCTATCCTTAGACAACTGAGGATCTGCCATAGCGGACATGGTATGAAAATGAAAATTAGGAACAAGGAGAGGCCTACCTTTGTGACTCTGCTGCTGGGCACTGCGACTTGGTGTGGATTCTGCTAAGCTTGTCCTGTATTTAGAGGGTGATTCGACCTGAAGGCGTCTGCGGCTCCCAGGTACTGTTGCGGCTCTCTAATAGCGATGACGTGACCGGAGGGCATCTACTGCGACACTGCTTCCCCTGGACACCGACGAGGTTTCGTGATGCACTTCGACTTCGACGCGAACTCACTCTCCTGTCGTTGACAATGAAGCCGATATTTCGTAATTTCGTCTGATCGACGATGTGGTTCGATCCAAAAAACTCTTGGATCACGATTTCGAAGGACCAAAAATGTGACGTCGTTAGATAAAAACGCCCATTCTAATTAACACGTATATTAATATAAACACTTTACAATAATTACAAGTTAACTCGTGTAAAGGCTCTTGATCTCTTCTCTTCGACCTTAGAAAAAGATCTATCTCGCGTTGTTGATCGATGTGCCCCCCTTTCTGCCCCAAAGGGGGGGGGGGGGTGGAGTTGTACTTCCAAGGGGTAGGTGGTGGTGGTCAAAAGGCGATGATTGGCCGCGTGAAATGACCACGTACACGCTGCTGCCAAACGGGTGCGTTGCGTTTGTCACAAAAGTTGCCGTTACCCCTCATCGACGGAAGGGGGGTGCTTTGATTTATGGCTCAAAATGTTCTCGATCGCCCACCAATCGTGGCTAGGGTATTCTTCGGTTCTTTTAACGACACGGCATCGACCGCTCGACATTCGGGCCGAAATCAGGAAATACTTATATTCCATGTATTTATTTTACAGAAAATGTTTTCTCTATTTAGTAATGCATTATCCGTTTATATTCCGAATTGAATTCCATTTACGTAATAGACTTTCGTTATACATTTGTGATTGAAATTACTACTATAAAAATGCAAGAAAATGCATTGTAAAAAAAAAATTTGGTTTCAATAATCATAACAAATAAAATGTAACAATATGGCGATTGCTTGATACTTCCCGAGCATTTACTTTTATAATATAATAATGGTATATGGAATAAAAGAAACAATTGTATTCTACACTATAAAAATGTACTGTGGTAAAAAATTTAAAAAATCTAGAAAAACATTCCAAAGAAATCCTAAAAAGTCCTGATTACAATTCGAGAAAAAAAAGATAAAAGTTCCAGTATAACAAGTTAGAAAAAAAGTCACAAAAACAATCCTTAAAAAAAAGGAAAGTTTGTAAATTTTAATCTTGCTACATCGACGTTTTTAACAAGTTTTAATATGTTTAACTGTTATGTTATCGAGCAATTTTATTAATCCTTAATGTTTAACGGTTTATTTTTCACATCTTCCATGTAAGTAGTATTTTCAAAAACACGTGCAAAACCTCAAATACATTTAATCAATTAAAATTAAGTTTGTTTTTCTCTTCAATGTGGAATATGCCTATTATATCTACTTTTGGGGTTTATTATTACCCTATTTATTTAGGTAAATTAATTCATAAAAATATAGATCAAGGTTGATTTGAATAGTTAGGAAGTCTAAATTTATTTAACAATATGACAAATAGGTCTTTATTTTTACAATTTATCTTTAACAATAATTTAATAATTTATTTAATTCTTTTAGTTATATGAATTATATATTTATTTTTTATTTTATATTATTTAAATAGCTTACATAGAGCATAATATTGAAGATATTAAGGAAATAATCTTTATTTTAAAATATAAAAAAAAAATATTTAATTTTACAATGAAAATGTTATGTTTTTCATTATCAATAAGAGAATGTGAGGGTGCATTAGGCCTTTCTTTGTTAGTTTCTATGATTCGGACTCATGGGAATGATTATTTTCAATCATTTAATATGTTATGATAAAATTTAAAAATTTATTTTTACAATAGTATTTATGATTCCTTTAAGATTTAAAAAGAATATATTTTGATTAAATCAATGATTTTATTTTATTATAACAATATTTTTTTAATAAAATTTAAGTTTAATTACTTAGTTTCTCATATTAGCTATAGATTTGTGATTTACTTAGATTCGTAATGATTTTATTAACATTTTGAATTTGTTCTTTAATGATTTTAGCTAGATCAAAAAGTTTTGTAGCGCTTTCAATTATACACAAATTATTTATCTAATGTTCATTTTATGTTTTTCTTTTCATTCTTATTTCACTACAAGTGTTAAGCTACTGAACATAATTGTAATTTTATTGATTAAAATGTTACATTTCAAAGTAAAAGTTTTGAATTTGATAATTGCCGATTAGATTGCAAAAGTACGTGAAATATGAATTAAATATGAGTTAGTTTTATTCAGCGTATGTTAGTTTGGAACGGATTTTGAGTTGTGTATCATCCATTTAAACGAATTCCTTTTAAAATTTAAAGGGAAGGTCGAACGCAGGTACTAGGCGCAAAGAATGGGAACATCTGGCAAACGAAAAAGCCAAGGTTGCCAGCCCTATAAATATTTGAAAATTGATTTTCATAGAGACTGTTTAAATTAATAAAAGTTTTTAAGTTTTCGCGGTACTATTATTACTATTATAGTCATTATAGTATTTGTACTACTATTACTATTTTCAAAAAGGGACACTTCAATTTCTCTGTTCTTTTACTTCTTTGATTTAGTCGATGTATAATTTAATTGAGCTCTTACTTTTTTAGGCAACGAGAAAACTTAATTGTGTGATTGCACAAATTTCACCAGTAGATGTTTAAAATTTTCCATTCATTGATTGGGAAAAATACGAATAATATAAATGCAGATTACATATTTGATTTGATTTACTTTCTTCATCTGGGTCCGCGGAATGAATATGTGGGGTCCTTAAAACAAACACTCCCCCATTTTTGATTCTAGCACTACCCAGACACAATATGTTTCTACATCTTAAATATAAATTTCCATTTTGTGTCATATTTTGTGATATTTAAACATATCATGGACATAAAAAGTTTTAGTAGAGTCGCAGATAACTTCCATCTTCTTACTTAGAATACTGTCACAGTACTGTTCAACTTTCTTCACCAGAACATTCAATTTACATATTCTACAGAGTCCAAAATTTACAGATTAGCAGTGCAATATAAAACTTCCAAACAACTGCTTAGAAAGAGCTTATATCATTTTAATACTCAAATAGTTTTGAAGTTACAGTTTATATAATTCAAAATGACTTTAAGATATCTTAAAAACTGCTGAGATATCGTCAGCATATATCACCATTGACCATTCTTCAATGTCTACCTTATGTGCCCAGTAATAAATTAAATAATAATAATAATAATAATAATATTTATTTCATATCATATAAATACACTGAATTTACAATATATAGTATATGACACATAGTCAAAGGCGAACAAATGTATAATTAAACGTATATTAATGGCTATTTAAGTACTCTTCAACAGAGTAGGGTTCCATAGTACATAAATAAGTGAACACTTTTCTTTTGTAGCAACTAAAACTAGATTCTTCTTTAATATTCTGTGGTAGATGATTAAAAAACCTCAGAGATGAATAAGTAGGACCCTTCTGAGATTGTGTAAATCGAAATGAGGGATAACGTAAATTTTGTTTGTGTCTAGTTTCATAATCATGTACCATCTCATATGCATCAAACTCTGGGCGATGTTTCCACATGAATTTCAAACATTCTTGAATATATATGGCAGTGACTGTAAGGATTCCACACTCCGTAAATTTTGTTCTGCATGATTCATATCTGTTTAGTTTAAGCATAACTCTCAGTGCCCTTTTTTGCATGAGGAAGACACGATTTATTTTTGATGAGCTTCCCCAAAATATAATTCCATATCTTACCAAGGATTCGAAGTTCCCGTGATATATGGTTTTCATTAACTCGACAGGATGATTAATACTTAAAGTTAAAATTCTCAACATATATATAGCTTTTCCCAATCTTAAACACAGATCATTAATATGTTCGTACCATTTCAGGTGTTGATCAATTTTAATACCAAGAAACTTGATATCGGAAACAAATTTATAAGTTGTACTATTTGCTTGTAATGTCTTAGGTGTTTCCAAAGAGTTATTTAATTTAAATAGAATACATTGCGTCTTATCAGCATTTAAAACTAATTGATTATTTTGGAACCATATTTTCAATGAAAGTAGTATATCAGTAGCATTAAGTTTTAAATCCATAAAATCAGATCCTCTAATTATGAGATTTGTATCATCTGCAAAATTTATTATGTCGTGATTTAGTCCATTATGTAGCGTAAACATGTCATTTATATAAATATTAAATAATAATGGACCAAGCACACTACCTTGTGGTACACCCCTGTCAACACTGTGCAGATTAGAGTGTACTTTAGTAGAATTTTGTTGTATCTCTACAAACTGTACCCTTCCAGATAAATATGATTTAAGCCAATCATTAGCTATACCACGAATACCGTACAGATGCATTTTTTGTAATAATTGCTCGTGGTTAATGCTATCAAAGGCCTTTGATAAGTCAAGAAATATGCCACAAGTTATTTTACCATTTTCTAAATCGTTTATTATTGTGTTTATAAATTGAAATAAAGCAGTGTTAATATTCCTGCCTTTTCTAAAACCATGTTGGCAATCATTAAAAATGTTATATTGATTTATAAATTTAATAATGCGTTTTTCGATTACTTTTTCAAATATTTTTGAAAATGTAGATAGCATACTAATGGGCCTATAGTTATTAATATCATCCGCATTTCCTTTTTTATAGAGAGGTATGACCAATGCTGTTTTCAGTTTTGTTGGAAAAACTCCTTCACTCAAGCTTGCATTAATAATATGACATAGTGGAGTAACTATATCGGGCATTACCTTTTTTAAAAGGTATGATGAAATTTCGTCATTTCCATGGCTTTTTTTATTCCTTAGTGTTCTGGCAATTTCTAATAATTCAAACTCATCAACGGGGTGAAGAAATATTGAGAATTGATTGCATTCAAAGTTACAAACTGGTGGAATAGCTGAGTTTTTAATAGGAGCAGAGTTTGCAAATAAATGATTAAATTTATTGGCAATTTCTTGGAGATCAGAGTATGGTAATGTTTTTTTTGTTTTAGTACCAGTTATATCTCGAATAATAGACCAAGATGTCTTTGCTTTATTGTCAGATTTGGATATCAAGTTTTCGTAGTATGTTTCAGAGTGTTGTTTTAAAAGATTATTATAATGCTGCTTTGAAGCTTTTAATTGTGGTTTGAATTCTGGAATATATGTTACTAATGTTTCATATAACAATATGTCCTCTTTGGCTTTTACCAGTTCAGGTGTATTGAATTGAAGTCGATATTTTTTCCTCTTTTTTTGACTTTTATACAATGGAAAGCAAATATTATGGCATGAAGTAAAATAATCCATAAAATGATCAAATTTTTCATCTACCGAGTTTGCAATCTTATTTAAAGCTTATATTTTCCTATTTTCTATTCATAACTGTACATTTTATGATAACACTTTTTTAAGAACAATAAGTAATTAACGCACACTAATAACATATGAGTTATTTAATGTACATTTCCTACAGTATAGTACAGTAATAATTTAATAGTATTATAATCTTCGTAAAGATATCAGCTTAATTTTCCTATTTCCTATTCATAATTGTACATTTTATTACCCCACTTTACTAGGATATCTTTTTGGAAGCTTGTGTTGAAACCTCGTCTTTAGAAGGTAGAAAATGTTCGAATTTGGTCATAAATTACAATTTATATTTAATTACGAAGTACGAGAAAGTTTTGTGATCGTTTTTTTCTAATTTTTTTTTTTACGGTAATATCCGTTTTGGGGTCCCTCTCTCTTGTATACAAACGGATCATGCATTAGAAATTCCAGAGAACGTTTTGGTTCATTCATCCGTCCGTCCGTCTTCTACCTGGCCCTTCAATTATGGCGGCGGGTGCCCGCCCTTGCTGTCATCGTTCGAAAATTTTCGATTGAGTGGGGATAGGTATGTCCGCCATTTCTGCCAGGATTTTGTGACAAACGACTACGACCCCTGCCAAACGTCCCCAGCACGTCTTCTGCTTGGGTGGAGATGGTGGAAATACCAGCTAAGCCCTTTATGGCTTACCGACGATATCTCCGGATTACGCGCACAATACACAACAGACAGCAATAAACTATAGTGCACTATTTTACTTCTTAAACTATTATCGTAACAATACGTATATTTCGAGGAAGAATGTTAGGCCGTCATCGGGCATATACTAATTGCCCCTAATAAAATACAAATTGGTTACGGTGTATGTAACGCCGTAACAATATGAGTGGAGAACGAATCAAACAGCCGGCATCCCAACTCTACATATTTTCATCAACACACAAATTGTTAAAATAACCAAAAATAATGGTATATTAATATTTGCACAAAAATGTTTAATGCATAGTGTTTAGTGAATTAAATCAATCTTTCGAATAAAATTTATTACATACTAAAATTAATAAAGAACGTCCATCTTCCGTGTAATGTGATTCCGATTTAATTTAAATGCAAATTCCACGAATGCTTCCTGCAGCTGTGGAAGAATATTTTAGACTGTACATAAAACACTTACTGCGTCCCTGCCATTAAAAAGAAATCAAGTTTATAATTACATATTTTCGCCTCTCTGCAGAAATAATATTACATTTCAAGTAATAAAACATCTCGCAGTATCATTATTGTGGACATAATACCAGAAATAGAAATATTTCTTAAAATAAACTCGCAGCTTAAGGACTATCTATGGGCGACGCTGTGGAATCCCCATCATGGAGCAAATTGCTACAGCTAGGCATCCAAATCCAGTTCTGCATCTCGAGAGCGAGATTTTTCCAGGGCTGGATATAATTTCCCCTGCAACTGAGTAGAATGTAATTTTTGTCCACACATTATACAAGTGCAACGAACTAATGCCAACAAGATCAAGACAAGTTGCTCGGAGAGTAAATAAGTTAACGTCCGTTTGCATTCGCAAGAACGCGAGAGTGAGAGTGGCTTTGATTTAATTATAGAACTCATTTGATTACGTATGTAACCTGACAGGTAAAGTAATTCATTATCTTATTATTATTTTGTGATAACTGGTATTTTGATCGTAAGTAATTTGTAAGAGTAAGCAACAAGATTACTTATACTACATTATAGTGCAATTATACTGTTTTAAAAATAACTAAAACATTTTCTTTTCTTAAAGAGATTCATTGATCCGTTACTCAGGGGCGGCTCGTTATATAGAGCCAAGGAGCCATGGCACTATCTGTAGTTTTAAGTTCAGCAAGAATTTTTAATTAATTCTTAAAACAGTTTTTCGCCAGTTACTTTAGTCTAGGAAGATAATTCAAATAAAACGAATAACTTTGTTGGTATGACTTTATTAACTTGGTGTAACTATAGTTTCAACAATTTCAGCTTGTCATTTTCAAACTATGAAACTAGTTTGAAAATGACAAGCTAAAATTGTCCAAGTTAATAAAGTGATACCAACAAAGTTATTCGTTTTATTTGAATTATTCAAAATGTATCACGAAGTGAAAGCCTCTACAATTACTTATTTTCTAGGAAGATAAATCGTTCTTTCTGTCTTCAAAAAAGAGGAAAGGGGGTATATTGTATAAGTGGCTCTATCATCAATATGTTCCACGAGCCGCCACTGCCGTTACTACGTAGTAATCCATAAATCATCTGAATTGAAAAATTCAATTGTTGGAAACAAAAATAATTGTAAGTTTGAAAATGTGTTCAGTGTTATTATTTTATTAATAAATTAAAAAAAAACACTACAGATTAAATTAACTTGCATCCTTTTAAAGAAACAGTTATCGCATATTTTTTTAACAATTAACGAAATCTAAAAATGATTTTATTAAAAATTGTTTAGTATTTAAATCACATCTAGCGATGATGCTATAATATAACAAGAATATTATGTGACTCATAATAATCGAGGGCATCCGAGATTAATCTAAAACGCAAATATTTGAGTTGTATTTCTTTATCGTGTCACCCACAGTTCCGATGCTATGTAAATCAAATCAATAAACTATGTTTGACATTTTAAAATAAATAAATTTAATCGTGAAACAAACAAAGTGAATTTCAATTTTAAACCTGTATAATGTAATATCTGCTAGAAATCCTTTGATTATATTAAAGAATTTCGAAATGGCCAGGGGTCATATAGTTGGCAGGAATTTAAAGAATTTGGTTCTAAAAAAGATTACTTCGTTCTGTGATCTAATCAGACGATGTTTATTTGCATATACCGGGTGTCTCAGACCACTCGTACCAGCCTTTTATTTCGACAACGCTTGGTCGAATGTGACTGGGACAAAAAAATTATTACCAAAGTGAACGCAAGGAATCCACTGAGGAATTTATTTTTTACCGGAATAATCCGGAAGTACGCGGAACTGGAAGTAACTTTAAAATTTCAAATCTCAACATAGGTCATTTTAAAGGAAACAACTTTTATAAAAATGTTTTTTTTTAATATTTTGCATATTTCCGATACTTAAAAAATACCAATTGTTTGAAAGTATTTTATTCAACAATTCAAATAAGAGTGTGAAAGTAAAGAAAATGAGAAATTGCCTTCCTTCTTGATCAATGCATCTTTGTAGCCGATTTCGAACGTCATTAACGGCTCGTAGTATCTCATCTTCACCAAGTGAACGGCAGACATTTCGTATCCTCTCCTTCATATTTTCCCTTGTGGTTGGAAGCTCTTTATAGACTAGGTCTTTGATGCGTCCCCACAAGAAGAAGTCAAGAGGCGTTATGTCAGGAGAACGAGGTGGCCATGGAAATGTTCCAAGCCTTCTAATCCATCGATTAGGGAAAAGGCGATCAACGTTTTGACGAGAAACTCTTGCGTAATGAGCTGTACAACCGTCTTATTGCAAACACATTATTAAACGTGTCTCATATGGAACGCCATCTAGAAGACCAATAAGATTATTTTCTAAAAAATCAGCGTATTTAGCTCCGTTTAATAAACCATCGAAAAAATGCAGACCAATTATTTGGTTTCTTAAAATACCACACTAAACATAAAGGGTCCACACGTGTTGATTGTCAACTTCTCTTAACCAATGAGGGTTATCATTACTCCAGTAGGGAGCATTATGTAAATTAACAACTCCGTTGCTTTCGAATGTCTTTTGTTAATTAATTGCACTATACTTTATTTTCCACGTCCTCTAGAAGTGAAACGGGTAATTATAGAATTATTTAAATGACCTACATCGATTGAAAATATTCCGCTGTACAACTCTTAAAAGAAGAAATTTTTGCCCAAAATGCATAGTTTTCGCTAAAAACGCAAAAATTGATACATACATTTTCAATTTGCATTTTAGGGAAAACTATGCATTTTTTGAAAAAACTGCTTCTATTAAAAGTTGTAGAGCGGAACATTTTCAATCGATATGGGCCATTTTAATTTCCCTATAATTTCCCGTTTTTCCGTTAGAGGGTGCGGAAAATAAATTATAGTGCAATTTATTAATAAAAAATTTGAAAAGAAAACGCTAAAATGCATATACGGTCACGATTTTGCGCGCTCTGGCGGGCAATGCACGCATTATCTTAACAGTTGAAAGACCTATGTCGATCGGAAATTTTTCGCTCTACAACTTTGGTCTCTTATAATTTTTCCTGAAAATGCATAGTTTTCGCTGAAAATCCAAAAATCAGCAGAAGGTGACAAAACAAATATGTTTTCATTGATAAATCTCAAGAATTCTTAATATTTTGTTATACAAACTGTATATCATTGGAAAGCTTATTAAAAATGCCATAGATTAGTGGCAACTTATATAGGGTGTTCCATTTGAAAAAAAATAGTTATCCATTGTTTTGCGTATGTTGACACCCTGTATAGCACTATGAATAAAAGAGAACCAAAGCCGATGTGTATTATTCTTTATGATGTGGAAAATTTTCTAGTGTATAAATAATGATTCTATCTTTGCTAGGAACGCTTCTGCAATGTTTTCAATGTGTCCATGTTTTTGCCACAAATTTGCCCATAACTAACGAACCGTCCATAATAGACCCATAGTATCTTATATTATTTTTATCAGCTTCTTAAGGAGATTAAAAATAAAGTATAAAGTATGGGGTGTTCCATTAAAAAAAACATAACTTTGATCTGTTATTTATACTGGGACACCCTGTACAAAAACATAAATATTTTTAAAATATGTAGAATAGGTGTGGGTACCAGTTTATGAAAAATATAAGTCGATATCTCAAATAGCAAATAAGTTATGGGGCTTTTACAGATCGTTGGGTCACCCGGTATGTGTAGACGAACGTTTAGCCACTTTTCGTGGAAATTGCCCTTTCCGTGTCTATATGAAAAGTAAGCCAGGTCGATATGGGATAAAAATGTGGGTTGCTGCAGACTGACTGCAGTACTTCATACATACAGAATGTACAAGTATACACAGGGATGAAAGAAGGAAAACGCGAAGTAAATAGGACCTGGACATTCCATCCACATGGAATTTTAATTGTGGGATGGTTTGTTGGGGTAAGTGATAATCACCACTGGCTCATAAAAATGTCAGGGCAATTGCCGATCGGCACGAGGCCCCCGACGACATTTCATACTTTACGGTCAAGGCCATGCAGCCCCTTTTTCGGGTATGGC
Source organism: Ocypus olens (assembly GCA_910593695.2). Lineage (NCBI taxonomy): Eukaryota > Metazoa > Arthropoda > Insecta > Coleoptera > Staphylinidae > Ocypus > Ocypus olens. Next base: position 15,368,943 of record OU343063.1, on the reverse strand, counting down.
GAAGCGCAGGTAGTCCCAAAAAAAGGGATGTATCACAATACGTCGAGTATTTCTGTTACGAATTAGAACTCATAGGCGGAAAAAATTAACCATATGTCATAGATTTTGAAATTATTTTTAATAAAATAAAGTGCATTTTCAATTTCGTTCGATTTAGAAAAAATAGTAACTTGTAAAATATGTCATAGATGAAAACAATCATTTTGAATGGACATTTATTCACTTTAATTTAACAACATTTATCGTTTGTAGAAACTTTTTTTTTCGATTCATTAAACTCATCGACATATTGAAACGCTCAATACTTATTAAAATTAATATTTTAAAAATTGAAATAAAGAATACTATCTTTGTTAATATCACACTTATTTATCATATAATAATTATATTTTGAACTATGTACTGATCACTTTCAAACTTGAAGTAAATAGAGAAACAAGTATTTATATTATATCAAATTAGATAATGAAGAAAAAACGAAGTGGAACTGCTCATTAATTATGGAAAACTTAAGATTATGCTTCACTTTTTCAAGTAAGCGATTTGCGAATGAGAAATTGGTTTGATTCAATAAGGGAAGATATATTTCTAATTCTAATTTGTCTTAATGTTTCTGTAATATTTTTCATATTTAAAAAATTATGGAAAAGAAACTAAAAACAGTTAAGGCAAACACCCAGTTTCGGTGTACGAAATTTTACTAAAAGCTGTTTTATTTTTGGGATTATCAAATAAGATTTATGTTCAAAGTTTCATGTTATTTCCTGTATTAGTTTTTGATATACAACTCACATATTGATTTGCACCTGACCTTACATAGATATCATAAGGTCAAATCAAGGTCACTACCGTATGTTCCCCTCCAAACCGTTTATTTTTTATCTAAAACATTTTTCTTAATCATTGATAGTTTTAGAGAAAATCGATTTAATCCACCCTGAATTGTGTATCTTTCCCGTTGCGGCGTTAGGTAATAAAACGGTTTTTTTTTTACATTCTCCTTTAAAAAGAAATTATACCACTATTACACGATGAATTATTGAACATTAACTTTGAACATTTTATGTTATTGTGACTTATGTGACTTTTCCTGTTACTTTTAGTGTATAGTGTATATATTTTTTTTTCTTTGAACATTTAATTTTTGTGCCGTGTAAATATTTCTGTCTTGTAAATAATAGCGATTGTTATCGCGCCAATCTGCTTTTTTATGCCTCTTATCCCTTTCTTTGCATTCTGTGGTAATCTCATCACGATACCGGCTCCGTAAGCTAGCCGGAGGTCAACGAGGTGCGGCTCGCCCATTCTATGAAAATGTTTTTCCTAGAGAAAATAGTTTTGCATATAACCATATCATTACTTTTCTTTACTTTCTATACTAAGGGGAAATCGAGAAAATTTAAACTATTATGAAAATAGGTGGTGTCCTGGAATTTTTGAAATAAAAACCCCTGTTAGCTATCATTCCCATTGTAATGTTTTAATTGCAAATTTAGAAAAAAACGTTATTAATACATACATTTAAACAAAAGGCATCTTGTTTAAACTGATTTTTCACGCATAATTACTTGTCAGATAATATAATAATTTAATTTAAATTATTTCTTACAATTGATAACCTTATTAAATTAAATTACCGAGTAACAGCAATTACATCTTATGGTTTGTTTTTTCATCGTATTGTGCTCTTGGCTCACCCTAGGCCAGGACTACCTGCACCGGGTAGCCCGTAAAGTATCAAATGTCGTCGGGTGGCACGTGTCGGTCATAAATTTCAATTTCTTCACGGTTTGGTCTTGAAAAGGATCACTAATGGTTGGTAGTAAACAAACCGCAAGTTGGACCCTTTGTTGCTGCCGCTGTGGATGAAACGTCCTAGTCGCAAGTAAATCAAGGCAAACGAGTCGTGATGGATTTAGTTGCACCATACATTGGATCATGGAGAGGGATTACTACGGATAACTAACGGTACATCTGTACCGTTAGCTAATGAGTTACTTGCAAATAAACTAACTCTTACTGGTACTATAAGAGCTAATAAAACAGAAATTCCTCGGCAATTTCTTGCTAATAAAAGTAGACCAGAGTATTCGTCCTTATTTGGCTTCACGAAAAATATGACATTAGTGTCGTATGTTCCGAAAAAGAACCGGGCTGTTAATTTATTATCAACACAGTACCACGCCAATGAAATAAGCGAAGAAAATAAAAAGAAACCAGAAATAATTTTGCACTACAATCATACAAAAGGTGCGGTGGACAGTGGAGACAAAATGACCAGCGAATATTCTTGTGGCCATTTCGTATTTTTATGGAAATATTGGACATGGCAGCCCTAAACGCATATGTACTCTGGACGGAAAAAAATCCACAATGGAGAAAAAATGACAGAAGCCGCAGGAATACATTCATTAGGGAACTAGCTACGAATTTGGTACAGGCAAATGTAACACGTAAGTTAATGTTCAATTGCGATTATTTATATGTATATAATTTAATAACTTTTTAGAACGAAAAAATTCAAAAATTCCATATCATTCGTACGTGAAACATGCACTAAATCTATTTGGAAAAGAAAATATAGAGGCATCTGCACCAACACCACAACCTCCTTACGCCCGCAGGAGATGTAATTTTTGTCCAAGGAACAGTGATAAAAAATCGAAATTTTCATGTGAGACGTGTTATAAAACAGTTTGTGTCCAACATAGAACAACAGAAACTAAAATGTTTTGTCCAAATTGCACTCCCCAGAATAATGACTGATTTACCGTTATGATATATTACTTTATTTTATATGTATACATTTTAGAAACAAATTTAGGTTAATGGTGTATTTTGTGAATAAAATATTTGTTTAATATCCTAAACTATGTACTTACTACAATAAAAAAATATATACCGGGTGACCCAGGGATCTGTAAAAGCCCCATAACTTATTTGCTATTTGAGATATCCACTTCTAGTTTTCTTGAACTGGTACCCACACTTATTCTACATATCTTAAAAATATGTATGATTTTGTACAGGGTGTCCCAATATACATAACAGAACAAAGTTATGTTTTTTTTAATGGAACACCCTATATTTTATACTTTATTTTCAACCCTCTTGTGAAGCTGATAAAAATAGTATAAGATAGTATGGGTCTATTATGCACGGTTGGTTAGTTATGGGCAAATTTGTGGCAAAAACATGTACACATTGAAAACATTGCAGAAACGTTCCTAGCAAAGATAGCATCATTATTTGTACACTAGAAAATTTATCACATCATAAAGATTAATACACATTGGCTTTAGTTCTCTTTTATTCATAGCGCTATACAGGGTGTCAACATACGCAAAACAATGGATAACTATTTTTTTTCAAATAGAACACCCTATATACGTTGCCACCAATCTATGGCATTTTTAATAAGCTTTCTAATGATATACAGTTTGTATAACAAAATATTAAGGATTCTTGAGATTTATCAATAAAAACGTATTTCTTTTGCCACCTTCTGCTGATTTTTGGATTTTCAGCCAAAATTATGCATTTTCAGGAAAAATTAAAAGATACCAAAGTTGTAGAGCGAAAAATTTCCAATCGATATAGGTCTTTCAACTTTTAAGATAATGCGCAAAATAGTGACCGTATATGCATTTTAGCCTTTTCTTTTCAAATGTTTTATTAATAAATTGCACTATACTTTATTTTCCGCACCCTTTAGCGGAAAAAACGGGAAATTAAAGGGAAATTAAAATGACCCGTATCGATTAAAAATGTTCCGCTCTACAACTCTTAATAGAAGCAATTTTTTCCAAAAATGCATAGTTTTCCCTAAAAATGCAAATTGAAAATGTATGTATCAATTTTTGCGTTTTTCAATGGTTTTTTGCATTTTTAGCGAAAACTATGCATTTTGGACAAAAATTGCTACTTTTAAGAGTTGTAGAGCGGAATATTTTCAATCGATGTATGTCATTTAAATAATTCTATAATTACCCGTTTTTCTGATAGAGGACGTGGAAAATAAAGTATAGTGCAATTAGTTAACAAAAAAATTGAGAAAAACGCTAAAATGCATATACGGTCACGATTTTGCGCACTCTGGAGGGCAATGCACGCATTATTGGAAAAATCTAAAGACTTATATTGATTGAAAATTTTCCGCTCCACAACTTTGGTCTCTTCTTATTTTTTCAGAAAATGCATAGCTTCGGCTGAAAATCCAAAAATGAGCAGGAGGTGACAAAAGAAAAATGTTTTTATGGATAAATCTCAAGAATCCTTAATATTTCATTATACAAATTGTACATCATTAGAAAGCTTATTAAAAATTCCATGCATTAGTGGCTAGATATATAGGGTGTTCCATTTGAAAAAAAATAGTTATTTATTATTTTGCGTATGTTGACACCCTGTATAGCAGTATGAACAAAAAAGAACCAAAGCCGATTTGTATTATTCTTCATGATGTGGAAAATTCTTTGGTGTATAAAAAACCACGCTAGCATTGCTTGGACCGCTTCTGCAACTTTTCCAATGTGTCCTTGTTTTTGCCACAAATTTGCCCATAACTAACCAACCGTCCATAATAGACCCATACTATCTGATACTATTTTTATCAACTTATCAAGAGGGTTAAAAATAAAGTATAAAATATAGGGTGTTCCATTTAAAAAAACATAACTTTGGTCTGTTATGTATATTGGGACACCCTGTACAAAAACATACATATTTTTAAAATATGTAAAATAAATGTCGGTACCAGTTCAAGAAAACTAGAAGTCGATATCTCAAATAGCAAATAAGTTATGGGGCTTTTACAGATCGCTGGGTCACCCGGTATATACATATAAATCCCCTTTTTAGCTGGGGTATCTCAGATACCCCCACGGGTCCTAAACGATTTTTTTTAGCACGGGTACGGGAAGGTTAAGCAGTGGCTATGTAAAAAGGATGCCGTTGCTATAGGTATAGACGAAAATGTGTTGCTCGCCTATACCGGGTGAATATTTCAAAACCGAACATAGGCATTTAATATGGGAAACATGTTTTTTGCAGATTCTTGCTCCCCATTTTAACTATCAGGATTTATAATGACACTAAAGGAAACAAGATCTTTTTCCTCATCTAATGATATCCGAACGAGTTAATTTTTTGTTGTAATTCTCTATTATTTTACCAAAATATTCGCAATAAATACAATTCGGAAAATCGTATTGAGTCATGACTCGCAAGACAATAAACCGATTCAAATGTCATTCGAGTGACAAACTCATTATGCCGTTGGCGACTATGATTTTGAGATTTCCAATTGTCTTCACTCAAATCAATTGTAATTTTCTAAATAATTGAAAAACTCTGGTGAATTTCTGGTAAATATAAAATTCAGTAGCATCGATCGCATCGTGTTTATAAAAAAAATACAAAAATAACATAAACACATTTTAATAAATGAAATAAATGGAAGAAGTTACATTACAACATTTATTATTGCTGGAGCGCAGTATCCAATTTGACCAATTTAAATTAAAAACAAAGATCATAATACCTGTTAACAATTATAATTAGAAATCAATAATTAAAGCAAGTGTTCAAATAAACCTCCATTCTAAACAATACCCCATCCTATTGTAAAACGAATTTCTGACGTTTTCCAACTGTCTATTCGTTCTATTCGTTATTAACTCGCACTCCTCAAATATTGCATTCCTCAAAGAATTAATTTTTGGATGACAGGTTTTGTAAATTTGGCTTTTCAGGTGACCCCACAAGAAGAAATCGCACGTTGCCAAATCAGAAGATCTAGCAGGCCAGTTGATTTCACCTCCTCGTCCAATCCACCGATTTGGAAATGCATTATTCAAATATTCTCTGACGTTTATTCCGAAATGTGCTGGACATCCGTCATGTTGGAACCAGATATCCTGGTTTGGACTTGCCACTTCTTCTATTGTAGGGCCAACCTGAGTAATTAACAATTCTAAATAATTTTCTGGATTTAAATTTCCTATAATTTCGAAAGGACCTACAACATGAGAATTCAAAATGCGTGTCCATGTATTATTTTTTTGAGGATATTGCGTTCTAAGTTTTAAATTCAGATGGGGATTCTCATGTGCCCAGTATCTATCATTTTAAACGTTTGGTTTATTATTCAATGTAAAAGTACATTCATCCGTAAAGCAAATCGACGAGAGAAAATTGCGATTAGCATTAGCACGATCTTGAATAATTTCACAAAAGGTTTGTCTAGGTTTCTTAAAATTTTGCAGACCATTCCTTGTGATTTTCCACATTCTAAAGCAATAGATCTTGTATTTAGTCGAGGATTCCCGGATACCAGCCCAATAACAACTTCTGCGTGAATGTTTTCCCGTTTTTCGCCATTTATTCTGCGATGTTCTAATAAACAACCATAATGAGATAATTTTGAAACTACCAATTAAAGTGAATAATATTTACCTGAATTTAAACAACCAGAATTTTCTAATTAAAAGACTATTTGTTGTATTGTCGACACTGACGGTATGGAGCTCTCGTTAAACTGCACGGAGAATAAATCTCGCACCCTACGGTAACAATTTCCGCTGTAAACGTTTTTTACTATGAATAGTTTTTCCTCGATAGAATACATTTTACAAAGAAAAATTAATGACAGTTCTTATAAACTCATAACTTGTCTTTAGGCAAGCCACGGCACACCATAAATATGTTTATTATCTTACAAGTCATGGCTCAATACGATTTTCCGAATTGGATCTATTGCGAATATTTTGATAAAATAATAGAGAATTACAACTGAAAATTAACTAGTTCGGATATCATTAGATGAGGAAAAAAATCTTCTTTCGATTGGTGTCATTATCAATCCTCTTAGTTAAAATGGGGAGCAGGAATCTGCAAAAAACATGTTTCCCATGTTAAATGCCTATGTTCGGTTTTGGAATATTCACCCGGTATGTTGGAGCGTTACGTTTCTGTTTATTATTTTCCTAGGTCCGTAAGTAAAAATTAAATTCCGTCGTCAAGGACAATAACCACCACGAATGTTATCAGCTACTTACGGAACCTGTAACCATGGATGCAATGCGTATTTACGTTGTCAGTAGCGGAAAAATATACTCGGTTTCTCGCTTGTCAGATTTTTCTTTATCCTTGATATCGGCAGCCAAGAAGCTGATACCGTGTCCAGCTAAATACTTATGCAAATTGCTGGTATTCACATTGTACTTAATTAACTTCAAACACTTTTTGCACGTGGCTGTCTTTTGAACAATTTTCGTGAAATAAATCCACGCTTTGGCCATCATCGGACGAGGCATAATTTAAAAAGATTCTCTACACCGACGAAACACTACTAACGACACACTTTAGGAAAAGGCAGCTACACGTATCGCAAATTTGAAACAGTCAGTACTAACGAAACTGACTTCAAAGAGCAAAAATGATAAGTAAAACTGCCCTACTCACTTAGTTTCAACGGAGAATGTAGCTACGTGTACCCCTGTCCCTCTTTATCCTTAAGGCTATACGCCCGCCTTGATATATTTGTTTTCAATTTTTAAGCCCCATTTTTGAACATGAACTTTCGATTTTCACGTTAGAATTATTAAAAAAACGTTTTCAGATATGTGGTGATGATATTTTTTTTCATCATCAAAAAGGCCTTAAATAAAAGTAACATTTTGAAAAAATAAAAAAATTCGACCCGTGACACACATATTGCAGTTGTCAATTCCAACAAAAAAATGTAAAAAAAAAAATGTCAACAAATAAAGGTGATAAACGTGAAAAACAAATTCAAATATTGTGGATAATTCCACTGAAATCAATTGTGATATGTGGTACGCATCGTAGAGAAGCTCCGCCCGTCGCCAGTGATTCATGTTTGAGACGCGTTCTGTAATCGGATACTTCGCTGTGGAGTCTCCACGAACATTAGCAGCCAGTTCCATTCATAATATAATCATATTTTTTTATTCCATATTCGTCATTATATGCGCTGAAAATTATGATATGGAAACTAGTAAACTATGGACGGGCACAATCCTCCAAAATAACAAGTTTAAAGACAACTCACTCGCACACTCACGCACAGTCAAAACTCTTTTCTACTCGACGTAGAAAAAAAGTAACGGGAGGACAGGCTGATGAGGATTACGGAATGATGGACGTAGTTCCGATTGAAGAACTGGAGGAAAAGAAATCTTTAATCATGGAGTATTTGACCAAAACACAGGAGGAGTTAGTTTGTTTAGAAAGGGAAACTGTTGGCCAAAGTAACAACACAATGTGGAAGAAAGAGAGAAGTCTGCGGTTAACGGCGTCAAATTTTGGATGTGTATGTAAGAAGCGATAAGGTACAGATGGAAACAAAGTAGCACAGAGGCTGATTTTTTCCAATTTCTCCGGAAATGCTGCTACCAATTGGAGTCAAGACCACGAAGAAATAGCAAAAAAAAAATTACAGAGACGTTTGGTTATAAAATAGAAAGTTGTGGACTATTTGTTTCCGCTGCGTTGCCGTTTCTTGGAGCTAGTCCCGATGGACTAGTTGGAGAAAATGCCATCATTGAAATTAAATGTCCATTAAAACTGGCAAACTTAAAAATTACCCCCAAAGAGGCAGCTAGAAGAAAAGTTGTGCCATATTTATTGCTGGACGGAGATAATGTAATCTTGAAAAGGACACATGACTACTTCTACCAAATACAAGGTCAGTTAGCACTCGCAGGAAGAAGGATATGCTACTTTGTTGTATGGACACCATTAGAGATTACATGTCAGGAGGTAAGATATATCTACAATTATTATACCGAATGAATGTATTTTTTTGATCTGTGTGTACAGTGGCATGCCATGACTCCGAAGTTGGAAGACTTTTATCGAAAATATATGCTACCACTATTGGCATAGCAAGAAAAATAAATTTTAAACCGTAACATTTTGCTCCAATAATAAGAAATTCACAATTTGTGATTTGATTCTGTAGAAGAACAGAACATAATTTATTAAAAATTATGTGTAATAAGCGAATTACTATGGTTATTTGATGGAAGTAATGTTGTTCATTACCCCCACTTGTAAGAGAATAACTCGGACTCACGTAATGATTAGATCCTTCGTAAGATTTTTAAAATAATTAAAATTGATACCACGTACGTTAATATTTCTTGTCAAAATTTTATAAACATTATTTCAATATTTAATGCAATTGCAGACAATTTTGGATAAAATGTTATATTATACTCTGTAGCCCCTCAAGAAAATTACCCTTAAGCTTTTTCTTGCGGGACTAATTGCGTATATTCCAATAACCATGAATTTAATGGGATTGACATGATATGTATTAATAAAGTGCTTTTTTAATATTATTTATGTTATTATTTATTACCCTCATTACATACCGCAATTGGTTTCAAAATTAAGAAAATTTGCTGGATCATCACAGCTGCAAACATAATGAAATTAATTTTTAACGTCAATGAATGTTAACAATTGAGATTTAATTTTGACACCATTGGTTGCGTTGATAATATGAGCGATGACTACTGACTCAATATAAAAAGATTTATTTAAATTCTCACGGAAACTGGAAGGTAATCGTTCATTTTTACATATTTTCTTGGTATTCTTTTTTAGGCACAGACTATTTTCTTTTTATATAAGTAAAGAGGACACAAGCAGAAAATGAGTAATTATGGTATAGTAATTTTGACTGGTCAAACTTTCTTTTTTCTTTATCCGTTGCGAAGTACGGGAAAGGATTGGATTGTGAAATTTTCTTCAAAATTTTTTTAACGATACTATCCGTTTTGAGGTCCCTAAAAACGATTTCAACTTTTTCTAAAAAAATGCCTATTGTGACAATCAAGTTACTTTCCCCGATTTGATCGTATAATATTCATAAGTTCATTGGTTATTTTCAATTTAAATCATATTTTAAATGTACATCGAACGTGTCGTACACTCGGATGAAACTGACGTTTAAAACGTCAAAATTAGGAAAGATGAAAATGACAAATTTTACTTCAAATCCTAATAGTCAGTTTACTCAAAAACGAAAGAGATTTCTAAAAAAACTTATTCTTTATAGGTTTTTCATTTTGGCATTCTCTATAATTATTATTAACATAAATTTGCTGAAACCATTATCGTTTCATAATTATAAACCAAAAATGAAAAAAAATTAATAAATTTTTTTCTCGAATAACAATGATTTTATGAAAAATATTTTCAAGAATTCATTTCTTTGTTGTCTTCAATATTTGTACACACACACAACACACACACACACGCACACACACACACACACACACACACACACACACACACACACACACACACACACACACACAAAACACACACATACACAAGATACACACACACACCGACACAATTTTTTTTTCCAGAAATTGTTGAAGTGGCATCTAGGGACCCCAAAACGGATATTTCCGTGGAAAAAATTTTTGAAAAAATTTTCACGATCTCAATACTTGTTCCAACAAGATGGAGCCACAGCCCACACTGCAAGGGACACAATGGCTCTGTTACGGGACCTCTTTGGCGAACGCATTATTTCGCGCAGAAGCGATTTTAATTGACCCCCACGTTCACCGGATTTAACAGCGCCAGACTGTTTTCTTTGGGGTTATTTGAAAGAAAGGGTATATGTAAATAAGCCAGCGACCATACCAGACCTAAAACAAAGCATTCGCAATGAAATTGAAGCCATAACACCGGAAATTTTACGAAAAGTTATGGAAAATATACTGGAAAGAGCCCGAATGTGCGAAGCCGAAAATGGCCACCACTCGCGGGATATAATTTTTCGTACTTAAGTCAAAAATATTCGCCATAAATTTACTGTATAACAAAAAAATAATAATAATAATAATTAACCATTGAATATAAAAAATTATGAAACATTCAAACCCTATCGGTAGTTTTGCGCCACCTTGTAGTTATTTACATTTATGCTTTCATGGTATATTTTGAATTTAATTTGTATGAATTTGAAATGTACATAGTTTTCGGAATCGGATGATACTGACATTTGAAACGTCAAATTATAAAAGACTTATTTTTTTATTTAACCGCATATATTCTTATTAGTAATAATGTTCTTATAAATTTAATTATTGCAATCATGTTCGCATTAAACATCTATATTGACAAGCAGGTAAAAAGAACCTATCGACTTTGATTCATACTAGATTTTTGGGTCCGAAGATTTTACATCATAAACTTGAGTCCCCGCTGGGTGACGTGGTAAACACGGTCATTGTACCATCTTCCTTTGCCGTGTCGAAGAAGGCAAGAAGTAGTGGTCCCATAAAAGTAGGGACGTAATATGAACTTTGTTGAAAAGACTCATAAATTTCCACCAATCTCTATAGATTTAATCATAGGAAAACCCATTGTACCTCAATTACCCAAAAATAATTTATCTGGCTGTCTTGATTGCAACAAAGCAAACTTTCCCTTACACAATGAGCTAATGGCGGCAGATGGTCTTCCTTACATAATTTTACAGTAATTTAATTTTGATTAATTAAAACACTTGGATATGTGTATATCTCCTTGAGAATGACCAAAGGTCGAAACTAGTCTGAGAGACAAATACAAATAGTGAAACAATACCAAGAGTTTTAATTAATCAAAATTATATAATAATGTTTCACCACGGGTTAAGTAAGAAATTAATTAATCATATTACTGTAATTTATTTGGCTAAGAATGCATTCTACCATTATTTGTTTAATATTTTCCACAAACATGTACCTAATTCTTCAAGAAAGTATAGCAAATTTCTCACATGGTATGCAGGAAGCATAATTGAAGACATCAAATGTAATAGCTATTTATGCAACAACTACATAATTTAGGACTTAATGTATGAGCCTAAAGCCTAGAGTCCGAGCGAGTTTGCGATAAGGTGAATGAATTTTATAAGAAAAAGTAAAAATATAAATGTAACCATCATCTAACTTTTTTAATCTAGCCACTTGAAAAAAAGTTTTTTCGCATAAGCAACTTTAATAACAAATATAATGAATATCAAGTTCTGAAAAAAAAACAATTTTCCTTTAATGTTCCGGCCCACATACCATGAATAATGGAATTACATATCATGACAAATTATAATACAGAAGAAATAGATTAGTTTTAATTGTTGTTGCATAGTACATAACAAGAGCAATATTATTACAGAGTGCATAAAAAATATCCATAAAACATAAAATACCATACTAATTAAATCCGTACCGCACGGCACTGCGAATACGTGAACTAATCTAATCGCTTTAGACGCGGTTCTCCTGCAACCAGTAACATGTCATTACTGATGGACTGCATCATGAAGTATTCGTGCATGACCTACGACACATACCATAAATTATTATATTTTCGTAATGTTTCCACAAAACCATTCACTCAATCTTTCGTAACCGATCAGTGTTGTCGTTAGTAATTAATTATAAACACATTCATTTTTAATTGGACATTTAAGCACATTATCTAATTGGATGCATATTATGCTTTAGCATGCTTGGGTAGTTGTTAAAGTAATTGCACATTGATTCTATGTTCATTAAGTAAAAACTTTCCTGTGAGTCTTTATGATCGCCTCTTCTCACATTACTGGAAGGAAATTGATTTCCTTAATGCTACACTTTATTTTGGACTTTATGCTACACAAAGTGACCGTTGATAACACAATTTTCTCACATCAACACGCATTCCTAATGTCCGCGTGGTCAGGGTACTCGATTGTCCTTTTTAATTCCCAAAAATCAATCCATTTTTAATCATATGCGTGGAGATTTACAACTTTTACTTTCTGACTCTATTCTTCGGTATGATTGATGTTTATACCCGGGATTACGATGATTGCGATTTTCCTTGCCGAGTGCCGTCTATAAAAATAACACGTTTTCTATTCCATTCCGTTTTAACGGTTTTGTTTTGTTAAGTTACGTGCAGAAAAACGTTTGCGGAATCTCGTCGACATTCAAAGGCACTTCCATGTGGAATGGTTTGTTCATATTTACATCACAATTGTTTCTGACATGTAAAATGAATTTGTTTAAGTAAAGACGTTATAATGAGTTACTTTATTACCCTAAGAAATACGTTTTTAAGTAAGGAGAGTGCAAATACTTCAATAGATTGCTCACTAAAAGTACACATAAATTAACATTTGTAAATAACACAAAATATCTTACATATTTCTATATACAGGGTGAAGAATTGGTTCACGCATTATAGTTAAATCCTTAATATTCAAATATTGGCTCCCCAAATTATTTTAGAAAAAAGTGAAAATATGTTTCTTGTAAAGAAAAAAAATACAAGTATCTTCACTTATTTTTCTTTACTTTGCATACAAAGGGGAAATCGAGGAAATTGAAACTGCTATTTCAGCAAAAATATATGGTGCTTTGGAATTAGAACAAAAATCAAGAACAAATATTTTTGCTAAAATGGTAGTGCTTTCTGTGCATCTTTTCTAAGTTATCGTTTTTTGAACAGTCTGTAAAGAATATGGTTTTACTTTCTTTAATACTAGAAGAAGGATCATTAATATAAATAGGAAATACTGAAGAGCCCCAAGACCGGACGCGGTGGTACCTTACATGGGTTAATTTGATAATTTGAACTGATTTGATTATAATACATGCTCTGTTTTCTTCCACTTAAGTAGGATGATAACAGTTTGCACCCTTTTGGATCTATATTATAGAAATATAGGTTAAGCAGTAAAATTTCGCGGGGCACGCGATCCAAGACTTTCGTCAGATCTACGAAAGATGCTATTGAATGCATTACACTCTCAAAACAGTTTACAACTTGTGGTTGATTGGCCCTTCCTAAATCCATATTGTTTACTGGCAAAGATTTTTGTTTTGTTTTTTAGATATTCTACCAGTAGATCTTTAAGAATATACTCAAACATTTTTGAAATAATAGGGAGTATACTTAAGGGCGAACCACTTCATTTCATTCGAGCGGATTTTTTGATTTCAAGTGTATTTTAGTACACGTCTTCATACGTATGGCAAAAATTATTTGAGGCACATAATGTCTTTATCTACTCCATTCGAAAATAAATATGTCTATCCTTCAAATGCACCCAAATGAAACTGTATAGGCCCCAACCTGTGCATCACATCCACTCTTCATCTGAGTCAATCGAGGAACCGACCGAATGCTTATCGCCAGCTTGTTTACATTATTAAAATTTATTACCCTCAATACAGAGCCGCTTTTCACGCTGAATATTATAATTACAAAATCCCGAATACCAACTAGATTTCAATTCTTCCGATATTTATAAAAATCGGAAATTGAGATACCGCCGGCCATCCGTTATTAAATGGTCAACTTAAAAAAAAAATGTAGCCAATCTCTTTTAAAATCCACTTCATATTATGTATAATTATATTGTTGAAGGCAAATTTATTATTTATTGTAGCTATTGACGGCCGGTTCCCAGCAGGAATTAAAAAATGCATCGTGATAAAGATGTTAATAAAACCACTAGAAAACGGCAATATTATTCAAGTGGATTTTGCTAAAAATATTTTGGAAAACTATACCGGTTACTACACAGATTACCATTACATCACTAAACCTTTCTCATAATTCAAGTACTATAAAATTAATATAGTTTCTTACTGAATTCTCTAACAAACAAATTTAAAATTTTATTCATGAATAAATAAATCAATTTCATACTTCAAGTCCGAAATGTTCAATGACCCTAAAAATCTAAAATATAAATTATATTATTTGTGAAATGATAGACACGTTACACGTTACTTTCAGTACAATACAATTATTTCGCTCAAAATTGTTTCAAATGATATCAATTTGATACATTTTATTATAAAAAATATTCATTGTGATTAAAATAGCTTGCAACCCTCCGTGGGAATTTATTTGCATCTCAAGATATAGCCAGTGGCGTAGCGTAGGGGCCGCAGCCAAAAAAGGCTTTGAACACGCACGTTTTGGGAGCGTTATCCATAGGAAGTACTCAATAAGATAACAGAGCAACACGCTACAAGGATATTCCATCAATATCGTACAATTTGTATAAAACCATTCATACTTCCTTGTTAGATGTCATCTATAAATCTGCATGGAGAGTAATGAAAGAAGCCGGAATAGAGGAAGCAAATAGGAGGACGGGGAAATTGTTATTTTTAAGACTTCGAAATAAATACTGCACCATTTATGCAAGGGCGGAAAATACATTAGAAAAACCCGCTGATCACAAATGTATCGAGTATTGGTCTGGAACATCAACGTCGATAGAATGCAGTACAATTGTTGAAGGTTTTAGAAGTATGGAGTGCACGGGTTAAAATATAATCGGCTTATCGGTGACGGAGACAGCAATGTCTATAGAAAACTGCTGAAAATTAGACCTCATGGACCTTCATTTTCAATTAAAAAAATGGAATGTAAGAATCGGAAAGGATCATTGGGACAATACAATTTGCCCAATCCATTTCATATCCACCACATTGCCTAAACGCGTCACCTCTCTCAGCATTGCAGAAAGGCGTGTTCCGCAGAGGAACATTGGGAATGTAATCTAGTGACCACAGTTTCTAAATCTGACATAATCTGTAAAACATGACAATGTACTATCAATGTATTTCTTAATTTGTTCTTTGGAAAGCATTCGAATGTTAACAGAAGAAGCTTTTTTTTATTAATTTTAGTCCTTAACAATTATTTAGTGAGCATCTGTGAAGCGTCTACACTTTGCATTGCTGTTTTCGAGGTTTGAAAAATTGACGATTCAAAAATTTGATTTTCACTGTTTTAAAAAGGTATTGCCGGAATTGGTGGGCGAGATTGAGGGATGCCACCCGAGTTTAAAATTGCAGGATTCTCCGAAGATCATATTAAAGCCGAAAGTTTGTTGATGGTATGAAAATTATGGGAGCCGCAGATAGGGGTTGTTTTGGTCTTTGGCACCTCGTTGTGGCTGACGGGGTCACCAAAATGTTAACAAACTTTGATAATCTGCTTCAAATAGGATGCTTATGCTTAATGATTTCTCAAAGTTTCATTGTTCTAACCCTCACGAAAGGATCTTTGTTCGATATTGATTTTTAGGGGAAAGATTTTCAACATTCCCAAACAATAATTCATATCTCGGTTAATAACTGCGCGATTTCAAAACTTCAAAATGTTTTCTCTCAACATACAATAGCGTAATGATAATCCGTCTTTTTTTTTGCATTTTAGGATTTTGGACAGTTTTGAAATGTAGCTGGATGTGCAGTGGTGCAATCTCAGATCGGACCAAAAAAATGTTGTTCCCCGCTGCTTAATTTCGCTTCCCCCTTTCGTTTACATCGTCATATCTCGAAAACTAAATATTGGATCGAAAAACTTTGTAGGGATACGAATTAATTCGGCGACTGATATGACGCCATCAGATTTTTAATTTTCGGAAAAAAAAAATTGAAAAAATCTTCAAAGCATCCTCAGAAAACAATTGAAAATCTACTGTACATCCTAAACGGTGCCCCTTACGAAAAAATAGCTCTTACCTTTTCGACGCAGGATGTAGTTCTAAATCACCTGCTCTATATTTTTTTTTCGTGGAGTTAAACATTGCCGCTCTAGAATATTTTTATTGAAATCGGGGGTGGTTTTCTTTGAATAACTCCTCGAGCTCGAAAATTGATTGCTTCTGGAAGCGTCCAAAATGTCACTTTTTAGAAAAACGCCTGACGGGTTGCAACCGAAATGTTAAAGTTTTGTGCCCCCCAAAACGCATTGGGAATTTTTTGAGCCGTATCCGAAAATCCAGGGAGGAGATAGATTTGGCACAATCCTCTGCATCATCAAAAATCGATTTTCAAAAATTCGCCCTGGGGTCCAGGGGTGACTTGGAGCTGTGGTTCCTGGACGGGCTCCGGCGCCCATCCAAACAAAAAAAATAAAAAAATGATAGGGCGGCAACCCCTAATGTGAAGAGTTGGATGTAGGGGTTGAAATTTTGGGCATCGTATTTTTTATTTTTTTTCGATTTTTCGTGAAAATTTCAACATCCTATATACACCCGTTCTCGAGATATAGTATTTTGAGGCTTACGCTTACTTGGTAGTCAAATTATCAAACAATAAGACCATGTTTTGGCTCCATTCAATAATTTACGAATTACATTTTGTAAATAATCATTTTTATCCGTTTGCTGTAGAATACACTAATATTCCAATGAAAATCAATGAAAATAATACTGTTACACATTAATCCTAAAAACCCATAAAAGATATTTCTTATGTTATTATACTCCCATAAATCAACTAACACTTGCGTAAATGGTGAGCGTAATCGGAGATGCGGCCGAGAAGAGAGATGTACCCGTAGCGGAAGAGTGATAGAAAAATAAGTGTTCGGCTCGTTACAGCAAGAAAATGTAAAATAGTACGGAACTATTTACCAAATTGTGGGTAAACTACCGGATATGTTTTTATGATTTAAACACTATATTATTAACGAAAGTCCATGCCACTTGTTTCATTGTTTTAAATTAAATAAAATCATGTGTAAAATGGCTAAATCGAAGATCGAATTAGCACAAATATTGTACATATTTAACGTGTAATATATCAACAATTTACAGTTTTTTCAGAAAAATAAATAAAAATTCACCAAGTGTCATCTTTTAACTTTCTATTCGTGAAATTTCAATATTTCAGTATGATTATTGTAATGCCCACGGATAAAATGCAGGTAAGATTTGGTCTTCTTTTTCAAGCGAGTGGTATCCCCTTAAGGGTCTATAGTTTTAATAATTTTAGCTATTTTTAGAAGATCAGAAAAGGTATCATTAGTTTTTAAATTTAAATGTATATGTTGACTGTACGAGGGAAATACAAATTTTATATTTATAAACTTATACAGGGTGTTTTTTTAAGTTCCACCCCCCATATCTGGGAAATCGAGGCACGGATCGAAAATTGGTAAAATACGGGTTCGATGAATTTTAGGGGGAAGAAAAACCATGTAATTAGCTTTTGACCCCAAGTGGGCATATTGCCCATGTAATAGTTACTGGTCCTGGTACTACGGGGTGTAGTCGGTAGGTGAACGGAGGGTCGTGGATCAAGACGATACTTAATGTTTCAGGGTAGTCTTCTTCTAATCTTTACTGATCTCATGTCTTATAATACAATGATACAGTGGTTTAAGTTGTACGATGATTATATCTATATGTGTCCTTAAGATTAATTACATTAGCTTATATATTAATCGAACGTTTAATAATTATGTGTTGTTTATAATAACACAGGTGTCCGCTGTTTACAATACATATGATAATGCATAAACAATTCGTGCCAGTAGTGCGCCTTTATTTATGTTATTGAAATATGCTGAGGACGCACGTGTGGAATTTACTATAATGTCATTGAAATTGTTTTTGCTTACCATGGACATCTCGGTGCACTGAACTCCCTGCACACCCATATTGGGGTCAACTTGTTTTTTTAAGGGAACCCCATTTTTTTATTTCGGCATCGTCTTCTACACGAAAAAAGAACAAACTTTTGTAGGAAACGTTTTTTTGATGGTTTATTCGATAGAAGAGAGGTTCGAATTGATCCACCTATATGGGGTTCAAAATGGGTCATTAAATGGAACGGCGAGAATTTTTAATGACAGGCACCCTGAAAAACGGGTTTCACGTACGTATATCCATAAGCTCGTTCGGAAATTCCGGGAATCCGGGAGTGTCAATGATAAAAAACGCGAACGTTGGCAGTGGATAAACGAAGTGAAAGAAGTCGAGATCTTGGGTCATTTTGTAGTTAACCAGCAGCCATGTGTCCGTACAGATACCCGTGCTAGAAATGTGTCAGCTACGAGTGTCTTTAAAGTGCTGAAGAAAAAGAACCAAACCCATCAATTTCCGAAAGAAGCAGATGCAGAAACTAGCATCCAATATTGTGAAACGATGGTGAACCTGATTGAGAACAATCCAAATATCTTGGAACACATTTGTTTTTAGGATGAATGCACCTTTTATTTAAGTGATTTTGTGAACCCACACAACAATCGGCATTGGTCTGACCGTAATCCACATGTTCTTTTTATCACAAAAACACAATACCAAGAAAAACTAAATTTTTGGGCCGGGATCTTTGGTTGGTGATATAATCATCGGTCCCATATTCATCGATGGGTACTTGAATGCCGATAAATATTTAATGCTCCTGGAAGAAGCGATATTTCCCCAAATTATACGAGCATTGGAAAGGCAAGTGCATGAAAACGGAGAATTAATATTGGATGAAAATCTGATTCATTTTCAACAAGACGGGGCCTCTGCCCACTACCCCTAAAGGGTTCGTGATTTTCTGAATGCCTATTTCCCTGGACAATTTTTTGTAAAACCGTATATCGTGCTTCCTACTTCCTTTGGTATTTCTCTTTTATTTTTTTTTTCATTGTGCCAACATAAGTAATTTTTTTTTCTTTTAAAATTTCAATCAATTCAATGGAAGTAAACCAGTTGTCGGCTGTTACATTTTTGTTGCTTCTATATATAGGCTTGCATAAACGTATCACTGACGGGGTTGGCTTGTTAAACTTTTTTTCAGATTCTGATAAACCTTGACCATCTGAGTTCCGCCCTGTGTAAATATAACCATTATAGAAATAATGATTTCGTGCATATTGAAAAAGTCTAGTTGTACATATATTTATTTACATACAAAGTGGATTGAAGTAGTAGGTATATTTTAAAAATACATATAATTCCGTAAAAGGTTTGAAATATAAATACTAGATTGTCCTGAAATAAAATTTTATTCAATTAATGTATAATAACTTACTTAAAATCAATCTCATTCTTAATTTATATAATGTTTAACGGGACGTTATTGGCAGGTCATTTCTATCCTGGTGATATAAATAATCCACAAAATTATAGGCCCATATCGATATTACCAATATTTTCGAAGGTATTGGAAAAAATTTTACTATTGCAAATAAAAAAATACTTCGAAGATAATAATATGATTACCAATTCGCAATTTGGATTTCGCTCTGGAAAATCAACGATGGATGCCATATTGACCTTACTTAACGAAATACTATCAGGCTATGAAAACGGGGAGTTCATCATGACTTCTTTTGTAGACTTGAGCAGGGCCTTTGATTGCGTAAATCACGACATTTTATTGGGGAAACTCGCGCGCTATGGATTCAACGAAAGCAGCATCATGTTAATACAGTCTTATCTGTCAAATAGGACACAAGTAGTAAAATACCTCGAGCACACTGCCGGTTGATAACGGTGTTCCTCAAGGCTCAATCATAGGACCGCTCCTCTTCATTATATACATTAACGATTTACCATCCCACGTTAATGATAGTTTTAATGTCATTTATGCTGACGACACCACCCTAGTTAATAGAGATATAACTCTCGACGAGGCAATTGCTAAGAGTGAGAGGGCAAATAATAGATGTAACGATTGGTTTACCAGCAACAAGTTGCTCTTAAATCAAAATAAAACCGTTAATTTGCTGTTCACTTTAAGGAAACACGACCATGCTACCTCATCATCTGCAAAATTTCTAGGGGTTTACTTGGATCCTCAGATGACATGGAGTGCGAACAGTGTATGTTAGCAAACAAGTTATGTAGTAATATATTTCTTTTGCGTAACCTGTCAAATACAATATCCACAACAACATTAAAAGCTGCCTATTTTGCTACATGCCATTCCCTTATTTCATATGGGTTATTAGCGTGGGGCCATTCTGCTTGTTTAGATCGTATATTCAGGCTCCAACGAAGAGCAGTACGCATAGTAGGTGGAATAGGGTACAGGGATGACTGTAGAGTCATGTTTTGCAAATTACGTATCATGACTCTACCAGGACTCTTCATATTCCAATGCCTGATGTATGTCAAAAAAATATCACACATTACCAGACATCTGAAACTATACATGCCCATAATACACGAAATAAAGACGACATTTATATAAAACAGTTAAGACTGCAAAAATCACAAAAACGGACCCAACTTCTGGGCTCCAAAATTTTATAATGCACTGTCCTAAGACATAAAAGTCTTACCACTAAAACAATTTAAAACGTATACAAAGAATTTCCTAACTGATCATGCTTTTTATTCTTGGGACGAGTTCCTCAAAAGTAGAGTATGTGATTAATATTATTTATATAATCCACATTGTATTGCGTTAGCAATTACTTGCTTCAAGTTTTATTTACCCTGTATTCTTTTTATGCTGGTTAATGTACATAACTTGTATTTATTTTATTCATATGTTAATTCTTTAATCTGTTCTACATGTATACATATGTACACACAAATATTATAGCCATATACCTATACTATTAATATTCCTGACTTATGTAAACTGTCTCAGTGTTAGCATTAATAAATATTATTATTATTATTATTATTATTAATTCAATCAAAATTTAATTCAATGTAGCGATTTCATTTTTAAAGAAAAATGTATGTACAATTTTCCACACGTAGAATTTGTAGATATCTTCGGTCGCTGGACGTCCTTCAAGACGTTTAGGACTTGTTACTGCCCCAATCTCCTTTCACCCCCTAATTGTGTGAAACTCCACAATATAATGTATGTTTATGATTTGATTCCATATTGCAATAACTTGCGCCACACTTACCTAATGAATTATAATTTTGTATACGACGGCAGTAGGTTTTTAAGCCTCTTGTATTAAAGCTTTATATAAGATAATTTTGGATTGTTTTTCCTCGAGCGTTAATGCTCTAAAGTCCAACCATTTCCGTTTCTTGGGGGCCGAAAATGTTACCAAACTTGTGCTGGGTATTTATCCGTAGTTAAAAATAAAGAAAACCTATTTCCACGAAAATCGCGGGATGAGAGGAATCGATTCTTACACTATTAACAGTAGAAATAACTGGCTAAAAACACAAAAACTGAGGCGAAACGCGTGGAAACGGTGGAACACAAGGATCGGTTAGAGATCAGTTGATCATAACAACGGCCATTACTGTTTTAAGCAATTTGGGCCTGTGTAAAAACGGCGCCCGATTGGCCAATCACAACAACATATTTTGGCGGTTATAATTTGATTTAGTCCGCCTGGTTATTAAATGAGGTATAGTACGTCGAAATGAAGGGGAGTGATTGCACTTTACGGTCAAACTCGCGATTTCGGATTTTTTCTAAGGGCTCTGTACGTGCTATTGTTAAGGCACTTACAAAAAAAATTGTGCAGAAACGTATTTCAAGCCGAAAAATCCAATTTTAATTTCTTCCGCAGCCCATATGCGTCAACTTTAACTTTAATGTCCACCATGAATTTAATTCTTCACACGACACGGGAACACTCACGTTGCTCTACGAAAGTATTTCATATTATAGATAGTTCAGCACGCGAAACACATACTGTGAAACTGTGAAAAGTGTACACATGGTGTAAGTTCGCGAACAACATGTTTTCTTGGCGTAATAATTGAAAAGTTGACAGCCGCGACTACCAATGCACCATCTGGTGCCAATAGTTTGAAAGCTGGTTTGCTTGCCGGGATGAAGTATTCTGTTTTAAATCAACTTTCGTTTTTAGAACTTTCGTACAGTGTTTTCTTTAAATAAATAGGTTTCATTTCATCATATGACGATGTAAACTTACGATTTGAGTAGTTTATGTATCACTCAATATCCGGCTTGGCACTAGCCAGAGAAGTAGTTTTTACAATACGTTATTTGTTTATAGTCTTAACGTAAGCCTAAGCAATTTCCATTTGAAACTGCTAATTAATAAGTAATGACGATCCGCTTCGCTCCGCCGTCGACCATGGCGAGCCCGTGAAACTACTTCTTATACATTTGTCACTTCGGCTACTACCGATAAAACCACTAGCCGTCCAAAGAGGGGGAGGGGTCTTTAACCACACCCTAACCTAAGCATAAGCAACTCCCATTTATAACTACTAACTAATAAATAATGACGATCGATGGCTCCGCTTCGCTCCGCCATCATTCCGTCATTGTGGGTTATTAAGGGTACAACAAAAATTAAAAAAAAAATTCCCACTAGTTTGAGAGCGGCGGTAAATTCTATTTCGTCATATGATTGTTACCAATAAATATCATCCATGTGATTTTTTCATCTTTCAACGTTTAGTGCGACATCTTCAAAAATATGAATAAGTAATATTTTTACAATATTTTGATTTTTTTATATATATTTATCAACAATTTTTTATATTTTCTGTAAAATAACTACTAGTATTTTAGTATTCATTTTTTTTTCAGTTTCGTATAATCAACCACATTTTTTACCAATGTATGACCTTGACACCCTTGAAAAATAATATTTAATTTTTTTAACCAAAAAAAAAATATTATAAAAATCTTAATCCATATATATTTTTTTACTTAAATGACAAATTAGGTGAAATTTTTCAAGGTTATTAAAGGTCATTTACGGTATTTTTTTTTTAAGGTTTAACAATTTTTTTTCTACGACCGATTAATAAAGTGGGCTTTTGCGCATTCATTTGAGAACGCAAAGTAGACAATTTCCCAAAGCTGTACTTTGCCGCACGTTGCTATAGGTAACGTGCGGGAAAGTACAAGTTACGTTGTTCATAAAGAGTTTCAACTTTTTAAAAACAACTTTTATTCGATTAATAAAAACTAACTCTAACAATAGAATCTTAGCGTAACGTCACCGAAATGTTGGATATACCACCCGCCCTCCAATTGGTCCGGCAACACATACTGCAAGGCCCTGCAACTAAGAGGTAATCTCCTCCCAACACACGAAAATGCAGCAAACCGTAGTGCCGATAGATGGTGCCGCTCAGGATGCGGCAAGGTGGAATTCCTATTTCATATTGTACAGGGCTGTCACGTCACTCACCACCAACGTATACAGCGACACGACCGAGCAACCACCAACCTGAAAAGATTCTGCACCGCAAAGGGTTGGTCGGCCCTAATCGAAAAACGCCTCATATTAAGCGACGGCAGCATCAAAATTCCGGACCTTATCATATCCAAGAGAACCGAGACATATGTGATCGACATCGACATCAACTGGAAGGGGCTACGAACTCTTGACACTAATTATGCCAATAAACTATCGGTGTACAATAACGATTTAGTAAAAGCGGCAGTTATCAAACTTGGGCCAGAAACAAACGTTACAGTTCTACCTATCATAATTGTAGCTAGGTGCAATATAAACAAAACTCTAACAAAAGCACTAAACATCAGTCAAGCCGACGAAGCAAAACTAATCCGTGATGGGAAGCCTTGCAATACATACGCACTTTAATCGAGCAATATGGTGAAATTAAAGGGAAAAGGAATGATGTAATTTTACTATACCTATATGGGGAAGGAACCATAAGTCTGGGTTCACACACTGAGCACACATGCCATGACCACAACCAACGAGACGATGCCCTTCCCCATGAGGAGGTGACGGATGCCCTAACAATAAGTCCGAAATCAATAGTCGCAACCAGGCGCGCAAAAGACTACGTAGACCACTACGGGCCACTCTACGAGATAACCTTTGCTGGAAAAAGTTCGGTTAATATCACCAAAGGTCTTTTAGCGGTGTAGGCTCTGATCCCATCTTGCTGAAATCAGATGTTAGCACGGAACCCTCAAATTCTTCTGGCTTTGTTTGAGAAAATTCGTTTAAGAACGTAACAGTCACTGTACACTATGTCGTTCTTTCCCTAGTTTTGGTAAAGAGCTATTTGGGGTTGTTTGTGTTCGGTTTATTTGGTGATCAAATAGAGGCGGTCTTTAAGTCGTTTTATTTCAATTTATTTACAAGCACATTTACATTTAATATAGGGTGAGGGTCTTGCCTCTTGTGAGCGGCGATATTGTCTCCGCACTGAATGTCTTCTGGGGGTCGTAGAGGCGAACCCTTCAAGAATTCAGTCCGACGTAAAGTGTCGCGATCGATGCGATGCGAAGTAGGTGAGGGTATGGTTTAGCTGTCCGTTTCCTTCTGGGCGTCGGAGGCAGTGGTGACACTGGGATTGGAGTCGAGTTGTCCTGGTCCGGTCTGAAGAGGGCCCGGCGCGTGGTTCATTGCTGGTAGTCTATCGTCTGCCTCGGCGGCGTTGTCAGCGGGCCTGACCGGATTCCCCTCTTGGGTGTCGAGATCGGTGATAAAGCCGCTGGGAAAAAAGCTCGACGCTTTCCGCATTACTGTACTAGCTAATGCAAGTGGTACCTCCTGACGGTTTGTCGGAGAAGAGCTTGCCTCTGCTTCGTCCGCAGCGCGTTATGAAGGGTCGTCGCATCTTTGCCCTAGGAATACTCTTGGCGCATCCTCTCTCGTCAGCGGGTGGTACGTTAGTCCTTGCTGGTGGCGCGCCCATCCCTTACCGGGGCGGCGCGTCGGCTCGTTCGCTGGTCTCGCGTTTGCTCGTGGTCGCTAGGTGGTGTGTATGCGTATATATGGTTGTCTAGCGTCGGTCCCCATACATCCCCTTCCTTGTGACGGAGTCATGGTTGAAAACGTACGGTTTTCTTGATCACCCTGCCTGACCTCGTGGTGGTTGTTGGCTGCGTTTTCGTTTCTTCTACCGGGTTTTTGTTTGCGTCTTTGAGCTCCTTCTCTACAAACGCTGGCTTAACTCGTTCCATGAAGACTGTCGTCGATTGTCCGTCCTGCCTTATTACGATTGTGTTCGTGTTCCGTGAGATCACTGGGTATGGACCTTCGTACGGTGATTGGAGTGATTTTCGCATGGTGTCTCTCCGAACGAATACGTGCGTAGCTTTCGCTAAGTAAAGATAAACGGTTTTGTCTTGCTGTGGTTCGATGTTGGTATTGGTTTGATTGTTGCTTTCATGATATTCCGCATTCGTGTCGCGTAATTCTGCGGTTCTATCCGTGGCCTCTGTGGAACCGTGAATAGTAGTTCTCCTGGGAGTCGCAGTGTCTCTCCGTATACCATTTCTGCTGTCGTTTCCTTGATATCCTCTTTCCAGGCCGTTCGAAGTCCTAAAAGTATTATCGGTAATGCGTCGGTCCAGGGTTCGTCCTTGTGATACTTTTAGCTGTCTGTGGAATCTTTCTACCAAGCTGTTCGCTTGAGGATGGTATGCTGACCTTCTCGTTCGCTTGAAACCAAGCATTTCTTCTAACTGCTGGAAAAGCTGCGAATCGAATTGTCGGCCTTGGTCCGTCGTTATTTGTAGTGGCGTAGTAATGCGTGACATGTAGTTTAGCTACAGTAGTTGCTTCTATGTTCGCCATTGGTATATCTTCAGGCCACCTCATAAATCGGTCGATACATGTGAGTATGTATTTCTAGTATTTCACTAGCTTGGTTGTGGTTCTTGCTCCGGGATGTGACAATTGATGCATGCTGTTGAATGCTTGTCTCCTTTGCCTGCTCGGGATGTATGGTCGGACTGTGTTGGTGATGACGTCACAGTATATGTCCGTTTTATACTCTGGGAAGTATACTTTTTTCAGCTTCAGGTTCGAATTTTTGTCGTCCAGGATCTTTTTTAGTTCGGTATCCTTGTTTTGTTCGTCACCTATCGTTACGAATTTAATTCCCGTTGTTATATGTTCGACTCTGCTTAGTGCATCGGCGACTACGTTTTCTTTTCCTTTGATATGTTGAATGTCGGTGGAAAATTGTAATATGTAGTCGAGGTATCTGAATTGTCTTGGTGAGTATTTCTCTAACTTCTGTGCGAACGCGTATGTAATTGGCTTGTGGTCTGTGAAGATGGTGAAATTTCGTTCTTCCAAGTCGTGCTGCTAATGTTTGATCGTCGCGTATATCGCCAGCAATTCCCTATGGTACGCTGCGTACTTTTGCTTAGCTGTCAATAGCTTTCTTGCTAGAAATGCTAGTGGATTCCAATCATCTTCTTGCCTTTGCTGGATTACTCCGCCTATCGCTTGGTCTGAGGCGTCTGTTGTAACTGTTAATTTGACGTCGGCTCTTGGGTGTGACAACAGTACTGTGGTGCTGATTTCTTCCTTGCATCTGTTGAATGCTTCCCGCGCCTCTTCGGTCCAAATGATGGGCTGGTTATCTTTTTTCTTTCCTTTCAGCAACTTGTTTAGCGGTGTTTGTGTCTGTAGTAGTTAATTATTCGAAGCATTTGTCGTAGCTTCTTCGCTGTTTGTGGCAGTGGAAATTCCTTTATGGCCTTGACTTTCTCGTCAAGTGGTTTTGTTCCCTTCTCGGATACCGTATATCCTAAGAATGGAGTTTCGTGTACTTCCAATCGGAATTTCGCTGGATTAATAACGATTCCATTTTCCTCCAGTCGTTGGAATAGTTGGTTGAGATGCCTGTCGTGATCGTCTTTCGTTTTCGATGCGACTAGTATGTCGTCGATGTAAACATAACAAAAATCAAGGTCTCGTAAAATTCCGTCCATGAACCTTTGAAACGTTTGTGCTGCGTTATGTAGTCCAAATGTCATGTACAAGAATTCGAATAATCCAAACGGTGTGATGATCGCGGTTTTTGGAATATCCTCTCTCGCTATTGGGATTTGCTGGTACGCTCCCACTAGATCGATGGTTAAAAAAATCTGACATCCATGCAACTGTTGTGCGAAATATTCTATGTGTGGAACAGGGTATTTGTGGTGTACCGTTCTTGCGTTTAGCGCTCTGTAATTCCTACGTGGTCGCCATTTGGTATTCTTCTTCGCTACCAAATGCAATGGTGCGGCCCAAGAGCTTTTTGAAGGTCTTGCGATCCCCATCTGGCACATTGTTTTAAACTTGTGTTTCGCTATTTTCAACTTGTCGGGTGCTAGTCGTCTGGGCCTGCTGGATACTGGCAGACCTGGATAAAATGCTCCGTGTCATGTTGTGGTACGTTAGGTAGTCCTGGAGATTTACAAATTCGTGGAATTTTTTGTAAAATCGGGTGGTGCTTCTTCTCTTTGCAGAGTGTGCTTATTCCGCTCTCCTTTGCTATGTCTACCTGTCCAAACACTTCGAGGTTGGTCCTGTCATGCAGTTTCTTGTGTCTCACATCCGGGAGTAACTCGTAGAATGACAAGAAATCGGCGCCTATGATTGCTTTATGTACTTCCGCAATGACGAATCTCCACGGGAAATTTCTTCTCAGTTTTAAATTCACGTTAAGGTTGATTGTGCCGTATGTGTGTATAGTCGATCCATTCGCTGCGTACAAATTGTAGCTGGTTTTCTGCAATTTTTGTGCAACAAGTCGGCGTGGAAAAACGCACACATCTGCTCCGGTGTTAATTAGGTACTGTATTTTCGTCTGTGGATCTGTGATGTATAGGCGGTGCGATGGGCTGAGTGTGCAGTCGGTGGCCGCTTCTACTGACTGCCTTTCCCGTTTCCCGTTTTGCTGAATGTACATGGTGGTCGGCAGTTCCTGGCGTTTTCTCCAAATTTATAGTGAAACCAACATGTGTCATATGTGCGGTTTTTCATTTTTTCCTGTTCTGCTGCGCATTTCGAGATCGGCACCGGCCTCGGAATGGTGTTGCGGGTCGGGTGTTCCCTTTTTCCTGCAGCTGTATTTTCATTTGTTCGATTTCGGTAAGTAGTGTTTTCATTAGCTCGCTCTCTGTTACCTAGTTTACTACTGGTGTGGCGGTGGCGTTTACTATTGAGTCGGCAAGCTCTGCTACGTCGTTTAGGCTGGCCTTTTTTGCGTTTTCAGGATCGCCTGCACATTATTCAGGAGTCTTCCCATCCATAGTGACCTTAGCAGCATATCCGGTACTGTCGTTCCTGATAAATGTTGTAGGTGTCGCAGGAACTGCGATGGCTTCCTGTCACCTAGCTCTTCGCGTTCTAGTAACTACCATGTTCTGTTTTCCTGGCTCACGCTGAGACGTCTGATGAGTTCGGTTTTGATTGCGTCGTATTTTCCTGTTGCTGGCGGTGCTGCTAGGATGTCCCGTATCTCCTTGGCGTAACGGGGTTCCAGACTTCCAACCACGTGGCTATATTTCGTGTCATCTGTGGATATTTTTGCGAGTTCGAATTGGCTCTCCACTTGTGCAAACCAAACTTCCGGGTCGTCGTCCCAGAATGGTGGAATCCGTACTTGAATCCTGCTTACTTCTTTATCCGCCTTTTTATGTTCGTAAGCTTCCACTTATCGCGGGTTGTTTTGCTTGTTTTACCTGACCTCTGTTTTTGATCACGTCGGGGTCACCAATTTGGGGTTGTTTGTGTTCGGTTTATTTGGTGATCAAATAGAGGTGGTCTTTAAGTCGTTATATTTCGATTTATTTACAAGCGTAATTACATTTAAGATCACGGTATTTAGATGTGACGAGCGACTATGAGAAGTCATATTAAAGAGAGAACAAAACTGGAGGCGGGCTCGGAAACATCACGTATCTACCATTTCCATTTTTTTGCTATATACGATTCGTGGCCCACACAAAGGCGAGAACTATAATCACGCTCCCTTAAATATATTATCGTTATCATCATCCACCTGATTAGAGAGAAGGGGATGAGCGCTACTCGTGAGGAATGCGTTGAACTAAATTTCGTCGCGCGCATACAACTTTTAAGCAATTTTAAGAAATCTAACTTCTTATTGAAGTTGAGTAATTGGCAATCAATAATGATGAGTTTTAGTATGGTCACTTTAAATTGAATTATGTATGCATCAAACTCAAAATAAGTTACTATAAAACAAATTTACGCTAATTAATGACAAAAAAATAAGAATTTGTTTGTTTTTTACAATAACACATAGTTCAAGACATAAACAAATTAATTTTATTTATAATTTTTGGTTTCTTAACTGTTTACAAGATCTACTTTAGGAGAACAATATGAAGTTTCAAGAAGCGTACGAATTCCCTGCCCTTAATATAGGGTAAGGGTCTTCCCTCTTGTGAGCGGCGATGTTGTCTCCGCACTGAATGTCTTCTGGGGTCGTTGAGGCGAACATTGCAAGGATTCAGTCCGGCGTAGAGTGTCGCGGTCGATGCGATGCGATGTAGGGGAGGATATGCTTTAGCTGTCCGTTTCCTTCTGGGCGTCGGAGGCAATGGTGACACTTGGACTGGAGTCGAGTGGTCCTGGTCCGGTCTAAAGAGGGCCCGGGGCGTCGTTCGTTGATGGTAGTCTGTCGTCTGCCTCGGCGGCATTGTCAGCGGGTCTGACCGAATCCTCTTCTTGGGTGTCGAGATCGGTGATAAAGCCGCTGGGATTTTTCTTAATCGTCGCACTCGGCGTTTTAGATTTAGATGAAAGCTCGACGCTTTCCGCATTACTGTACTAGCTAATACGAGTGTCCTAGCTGTGGTACCTCCTGACGGTTTGTCGGAGGAGAGGTTGCCTCTGCTTCGTCCGCAGCGCGTTATGAAGGGTCGTCGCGTCTTTGCCCTAGGAATACTCTTGGCGCGTCCTCTCTCGTCGGCGGGTGGTACGTTAGCCCTTGCTGGTAGTGCGCCCATCCCTTGCCGGGGCGGCGCGTCGGCTCGTTCGCTGGTCTCGCGTTTGCTTGTGGTCGCTAGGTGGTGTGTATGCGTATATATGATTGTCTAGCGTCGGTCCCCACAAGCTATAATTCCTGGCGAAGAAATTGTGCACCACACCGTGACCAGGGCTATGTAAAGGATTTTCATGCTACCGACGGGGATTCATAGCACTCCAATACCGAAAGTTTTGTTTACTTACGGGCCTGTTAAAATGGAAGTGTGCCTCGTCGCTGAGCATGTTGTTATTGATTGAGTTTCAAAGAAATCATCGGTCATTGTTTGTGCAAAATTACGTAAAATTTAGTAGTCCTATAACTTTGAATCTTATAGGACTATAACTTTAATTCAATCGCTGCTAAAATGTTTTTGAGAAGTACAGCGCTTGGGCATGTTTTCTCAGCGAACGGGTACTTGCAACTTAAAATGATTTACTCATGAGCGGCCTAAACTGCCATTTGGTGCTTATCCCAAATGGCGAATATTCAAACTATTGCAAAACTCCCGCAATGTACAGCACGAACGTTTTAACCTGGCTCAGTATGAAGTTGCGCAGTGAGCGTAAGTTCGTGTAAGGTGGTCGCGCCTTCGCCTCAAATTAAGTTTCAGTGACGTAATGCGAGCTGTAAAATTGAACTGAGCCTATACTTTTTTTAAATGTCGACAGATGGTGGTAATAAGGCTCTGTATGGCCAAGCGCGTAAAATTGTGTTCAATGTTTACAAATACATTTTAAATTTATAATTTTTATGTTGTTTTAAGTATGTAATTATGTTATATTTTATATTGTACCATCAAAAAGCCCTGTATGAATAAATAAATAAATAAATTTCAAAAGTGTGGGTGACTATAATGGACATGAAAACCAGTACATCAAAAGCTATAGATCTATCCATCTATCCATAATGACAATACAAGAAGAAAAGAGTAAATTAGAAGTCAAAAACACTTACGTACAAGTTCAGTTACTACTTTACCGAAATACAGGGGTCGGCGCTCGAAATATTACCAACTTTACGCTACTGTAGCAACCAAACGGCTAATAAAAGCGCTCTCATTTGTTGACAACCGTCAGTCTGTTATGTTGTTTACGAGCCTACGTACGCATATTGTTTTACGTCGCAGTTAAAAAAAAGTTATCAAAATGGAATTCAAACGCAGCCGTGTTATTGCTTTGTATTTGGCTGGAAAATCACAACCAGCCATTGTTAATGAGCTACGACATTTACGTGTGAACAAAATGTTTGTGTATCGGACCATTACACGTTACAATAATACTGGCAGCATCAAAAAACGCCATGGAGGTGGACATCCAAAAACAGCAACATCGCGAGAAATGGTTCGAAAGGTGAAGGCCAGAATTCAACGTAATCCACGACAAAGCTCAGTTGAATTGGCGAAAAATCTAAATGTGTCTGCTCGTAACATGGGGCGCATATTAAAAAATGAACTACGATTGAAGCTCTACAAAATACAAAAAGTGCAAGATATAACACCTGCACAAAAGGCGGTTCGACTAGCAAGAGCAAAGGTGTTAAAACACTTGCACGTTGGTGGCGAGCTTGAAAATTTGGTCTGTTCTGATGAATTTTTTTTATAGTTCAGCAGTATGTAAACAAACAAAACGATCGTGTATGGTTACAGTGCAAATCAAAAGACAATTTAGACCAGCGAATTGCTCTGCGAAAGCAAGCGCCTGCATCAGTGATGGTTTGGACCGGTAACTGCCATAGGACGCTCACCACTCGTTTTCATTGAACAGGGCGTAAAGGTAAATAAGAAAATCTACCGTGTAAAGATTTTAAACGATGCTTTTTTACCTTGGGCACGTGAACAATTCGGTAGAAACCATTGGACGTTTCAACAAGACTCGGCACCATCCCATAAAGCCCGTGAAACCCAACGTTTTTTGCAAGAAAAAATTCCCGGTTTCATTTCTTCACAACAATGGCCACCATATTCCCCGGTCTTGAACCCAATGGATTTTTCCATATGGTCCATTCTGAAGGCCAAAGTATCAACTAAAAAATATAAAACGGTCAACACCTTAAAGATTGCTCTTCGCCGAGAATGGGACAAAATACCATCAGACCACATTCGTGCAGCGTGTGAAACATTCCCGGGCAGACTCGATGCTATTATCCGCGCTAAAGGTGGCTACATTGAATAATAACATATTTTTTTTAATGTAGAATGTTTTTACGATATACTGAAGTTTTTAAATAATAAAAAAAAATGACAAAATTACAGCATTCGATCGCCGACCCTTGTATAAATGGTGGAAAATAATTTATACGAAAAATTATAGATTGGGACGGCTTTAATACATAGTAATTATAATTATTAATGGCTTGCCTTCCTATCACGAGTTAACTCGTTTTGACTTTACCGAGCAAAAAAATATTACCGTGAGCTCGTTCCGCGCGTTAAATTACGTTACTGATTTACAATTATTTTATTTCGTGATCTCGTTTGCAATTTAGATTGTTTTATTTGAATATTATCCATCGAAAACATTACAAAAAAATAAATTGAATGAAATTATTTTTGGCAGAAAAAACGTAAGGCAAGCGGTTAATATAAATAACGATGACAGTGATAATTAGATTGATTTTTTCGGATATGATAATGACTGGTAGCTTTTATATTGTTTGCTTATTAATCATAATAAATTGATAGTTTTTATAATCACTGATTAAAAGACTATCTTTTTTACCACAATTTAATGTATGTACAACTATTACATATACACATATAATTTCACGACGTAAGTTTCGACGTTTGACGGTCATTATTAAGTAAAACTATTAATCGAAAAAGTTACATTTATACCGGTAAGAAAATAGGGTGAGGGTAGCAATAGTATATTGCGTAACTAGAGTTGTAAATAGCAAATTTCGCTCAAGTGAAAGAATTTGCTTACGAGCCGCAGTAATTTCATGAAAGCGTAATTGCGTTATAACTCGCGTTATGTACTATACTTTACCTTCGGCTTTACATTTATTTGCTTAAACTAAATAATGGCACATATTTAATAACATATTTAATATTTAAATATTACGATATTTAACCTAACACCTAAAATTGCCCGGTAATGGATTTGTATGCAATTGTTCGGTAATAACAATGTAGGACGACTACTAACTAAACAAACTATCGTTCGAACAATTTTCCGTCGAATAATACATTGATTGAAAAAATCCTTGTTCTGTAGTGTTAATCTGCTAAGATACCATTGCGAAGGACGTACCGATAAGATATGGCGAGAAGTTTATTGTGTCGGTTAGTTTTATAACCAATATGTTGTAATCTGACATTTAAATGTCACTGTCACTTTTGATATTTAAAGACGAACAGACGAATGAAGGACTCAGCGGACGTTAATTGTAATTGGCTAATAAGTATATAATATAGTGTAATATATAAGTTGTAATAATATTACAATTTATCTATTGCATTTTAAATTTATATATGCTCTATATATTCGTAATGGGTCGCTTACGATTGGTGAAAACAGTTCGTAATTTATAAATTACAAAGTGGGAGTAGGTCAGTAATTAAAAATTGCAAAACATTCTAGGGTATTCTGAATTATTTTATTTTATGAATTTATTCGAAATAAGTGCTCTTTTTAACTAATTTATGAATTAGCAATGGAAATATATTCTCTTATAGGTTACATATTAATACTTCAAATAATTAATTTCGGTTATGGTTTGCTTTAACTCTTATTTTACGAGATTCCTCGATTTATTTATGTAATATCGAATGGTAGTACTAATTTATGTACGTCACGTAAATGTTGTAATCCCATGGGTTTGAAAATCGTATCCTTGATGCGGATGAGAACATTCAGATCGCACGAAACATTTTCGTTGAGTTCATTACGATTCCACGTCTAATTAATAATGCATATGTTGCCAGTCTCTTGCTTTCCTATGCACTCCTATGCAATTATGATTTGGAAATGTTAATTCTATGCGTCGTGTGGTTTACCAACGAAGGCAATTCGTGGTAAGATTTGACATTTTATTTACATGAGGAAGCATAAGTATCTCAAGGACTAACTTCAAATATTCGGTAAAGTTTTTATTGTAGAAAACTGTTTATATTAAATTTGGGCATGCGATACCTACTCTAGTAAATTATGATTATAATTAATACGTCTAATCAGTAAAGTGCGGTGCCCTTGCCTAAAAAGCAATGACATATGTATACAGGTGTCTGTGAAATATTTTCAACCTTCTATTACTTTCTGCGCAAAAGTAGCGCAGAATGAGGCCCATTGACGATTATGAGCAAACTAGTTAGACTGCTTTAACATTGAGACATTGAGATAATAACATAATAGACAATCATTTTGAATCTATTGAAGTTGGCATCAAAGATGATAAACTAGGAGAACCGACTGAGTGAATTCTAGTAATTGGTATATTATAGAATGAATAATTAGTTTTTTTTTATGTCGGCGAGTAGAGAACATCGCTCGCTTTCCGATAGTGAATTAAATCGAACTATTGTTGAAATAATTGAAGATAAAGAGTGCGTAAGCTGCCAGCAACCTATCCTGTCGCAGGCTGAATTGCCATCAATACCATACTATATGCTGCAAAAACTACTATCCAGAGTGTGTTAAAACCGATGACAAATTCGGCGTGTTTCCCTGCTTCCTTGCGAAAAGCAAGGGGTTCAACGTATATGTCTCCAAATGGTCATTGGCATGAGGAATGAAATAAAGGACCTTAAGGAGGATATTATCGCACTAAACAGGCAACTTTTTATCCAAAATGAGATTATGATAGCAAAAGATGAAGCAATATCAAAATTAACCTCGAACGACGACAGAAGCAGAAAAAATGTAAACAAATCAAATTTAGCCGAGTAACAAACGACAAATAGTAAAATTACGAAGAAATCTACAAATCCACCAAATAATAATTGGTGCGGAGATGTCCACATTAATATGAAGAAATAGGTTGAAAAGGTTGCATACAATGAAAAATTAGCGCTCTCAATGGACAAGCCAACTACGTCCGTAGGGTTGCCGTCGTCGCCGAATATTAATGAAGAGCCGACTGTGAAAAGTAGCACAACTGAGAGACGAAATAAAAAGGATGAATTTACATTAATAGAGAGGAAACGCAAGAGAGTACGAGCCCCCATTAAAGGAGAATCTACAAAATCACTGGAAATTTAAGGAAGGAAAATATACTGCCACTTCTACATCACCGGGCTTGATCCGACAGTAACACTGGAACAACTTAATCAACATATTTTTTCAATCAACATTAAGGATTCCATATGTGAAAAAATGGTATCTAAAATACCACAGGACCACTCTTCGTTTAAACGATCTGTACTGCAATCGGATGCTGCTATCAAGGAACCCAGTCTGTGGCCGGAAGGAGTATTCATCAACCCTTTTATATTTCGCCTGCAGATAAACCCCCGAAAATATAAATCAGAAAATGTACAATCGATATTAAATAAATTACCGCTAATACATTTATTCTTATTGCAGGAAAATAGAGATATTCTATGTGGATCCCATTCAGTAAACCCTTGCCGTCAATAGAAGGTTTCTGTGTTGGAGCCTACTTTTCTAGAAGTCAGCACATTCATGGTGGTGTAGCAATTTATCTAAAAGATAAGTATACATTTAAACCAATAGCCGGGAACTATGCAATTGAAATACACTTTGAAGTGTGTGGCATACAATTAAATATAGGCGATCTAAGTGCTGTAATTCTGAGTGTATATAGGTCCCCTTCTGGTTGCGTTAACACATTAATTGAAAAATTAGAACTTCTTTTAAGGAAGGAAATATGCAGTAAATCAATAATAATTCTATGTGGTGATTTAAATATTGATCAAACACGAAATAATTGCAATAAGCTTTTTGATAATGTCTTAACCTCATACGGTCTTAAATCGAGAAATAAAGAACCTACGAGAGTATTTACTAATATAGACGGTGTTACATCATCTTGTATTGATTACATTGCAACAAATCTAGACTCAAAATTAGTAAACATTGACGTTGTCCATGCAAATATAGCCGACCATTTATGCCTGATAGCAACTTTTAATATCAATGCCAAACATGAAATATTGCAAATAAGTCATAGACAAATTAATGAGCTTAACTTAGCTGTCTTAAATCATAGCTTAAAAGGCATAAACTGGAACACTATCTATCAAGAGTGTGATATCAATTTAAAATTTAATTAGTCTTAGATAGTATATTCATGTGCTTGGACAGATGCTGTCCTTAACAAATAAAAGTCATCTCTTGCAGCGAAAACAAACAGTGGGTAACCAGTGCAATAGAGGAAAAAAGCGCATACTTAAGAAACTTGTTCTGGCTCACAAAGCAAATAAATGATACAAAGTTGCAGATGACATATAAGCGAAAAAAAAAGGCGCTCATGTATATGCGAAAAAGAATTTCTACTCGAACTTGATTAAAAATTCAGTAAATAATATTAATATAATTGGAATATTATTAATACTAATTTAGGTCGTAAAACGAAAAAAAATTGCCTAAATTGCTCACAGTGGAGAATAATAAAATATCCGCCCCTGCTGAAATGGCGGAACACTTTGGTAACTACTTCCAAAGTATTGTACCAGAAATAATAAAAAATACTTTCGAAAATACATCACCAAAAAATTGTACCACCAGTAATACTATAATGTTAAATTAATTTTTTTCCATCCCATTACGGACGTGGACATTTGCAACATAATAGTACATTATTATACAAGTTTAATAATAAGAGGGTATATTGTGGCACGAGTGGGATTGGAGCATGAAACGCACAGCGATGAGTGCTCCAATGTAACGAGTGCCCCCCAATGCTTCTTGTTAAACAAGTATAATATACTATTTGTTCTACTTTGGTTTTAGTTAAGGATTAATTTCTAAAATAAAATATATACTTAAACATAGTGAGTTTTATCTTTTAACATGTGGTAGCACTGAAAACAGTTGATCCTTCCGAGCGGATTTCATATTTGGCATACGTATTTCTACGGCGATTTCAATAGTTATTTTAAAACATATTAAAT
This sequence comes from Ocypus olens, assembly GCA_910593695.2. Classification (NCBI taxonomy): domain Eukaryota; kingdom Metazoa; phylum Arthropoda; class Insecta; order Coleoptera; family Staphylinidae; genus Ocypus; species Ocypus olens. The sequence goes on along the minus strand of OU343063.1, from coordinate 15,331,372 downwards.
CAAGAATATTACTTACACACCTCCAGAAATAAGGAAAGTTGCTAAGGGTGCGATAAACAAACTATTTACAAGTAAGTTGTAACCAATTCAAGCGTACAGAATAATACGACCTACTTGTCTAAATGTTAATCGAAATTTAAGGTTATGTTTACACTTGTTTCTCGTTCCTCATGGCAGGCATCGATCGACGTTAATAGAAATCCACACCGAATTAATACACCCACTGAAGCGACTCTTTTTCGTCGCGAATAAAACATATTTTATACTCTCGCTGTTTCTTCCGTGATATTCGTTTTGCAAACAAAGTGATAATATAATAAATTACAACCTTTCCTCTGTGTTTGTTGTGTTGCCGTGAAACGTCGTCGCTGATCGCTGTGTGAATCATGTGTTCGGCCGTTCTATTGTCACCAAGTTTAAGAATAAGAATAAGAATTTATTGGTTTTTTTTCATTGTGAACACAATATTGGACAAGTCAAGATTAAAATATACAAATTAAAAATAATAGTTAAGAATAAAAATTAAAAAAATATTACATTGTAAAACTAGTTATGTCAGTATAATAGTACACGAAATTACTGAAACTTGATTTATATTTCCATTTATTTACTTTATGTTATTATTATTATTTACTTGATGCTTCTAAGTCACCTAAACGATCTATAAACTCATTAATACTGTAAAAAGCATGTTTTTGTAGATGCGATTTTAATTTAGTTTTAAAGTGCTTGATGCTTAGTAATGTCCTTGTGTGTCACAGTTTTCCATGCTGGTAAAAAGTAAACAATATTACGCCTCCGTTTTGTTTAACCTTAGTGGTACTGGTGGCGAACTCCGCAATATGCATGCAATAATGCAATTATCCTATGAATTACCGGCAATTTTACATTTTGATGTCGACACATGTCACGTTTAAGTACTGCCAATCGCGACAACTAAAATGTTACTACAAATAGTTTAATAATGAGCAAAAACTATAAAATGAAAAATCTCATTATTAAACCTTTTTTGATATAACAAAAGGTCGATTATTAAACCAAAGTAGAAAAAATTTAATAAAAATGCGCCTGGTCCCGATGGGATTTCTTTAATGACATTAAAATCAATAATCAATGTTATACTTCCGCACTTAGTACACCTCTTTAATCTATATCTCAGTGAATGCACATTTTCTGAGAGTTTAAAAATAGGACGCATAATACCAGTTTTCAAAGATGGAGATGATAATGACATGAGTAGATATAGGCCTTTATTTATACTTCCTATTATTTCGAAATTACTTCGAAAGTCCTTCTGAATTCCTTCCAAATGTTGGACTGGAACTGCCGGCCTCGGTCGGTGATGACCGTCGACAGCGTTCCAAATTGTGCAATCCAACAAGCTAAAAACGCTTTGGAAACGGACTCTGCAGTTATTTCGGCAAGAGGAAAAGCTTCTGGCCAACGCGTAAAGCGATCAATGCAGACCAGAAGGTATCTAAAATTATTGCAAATAGGCAAAGGGCCGCTAATGTCCATATGAATGCCAGTGAAACGGTCATCCGGATCTGGAAATTTCGCAACGGGTGACACTGTATGTCGATAATCTTTGTTCTTCTGGCAACTCAAACATGATTTGACGATATCGTGGTTCATTAGAGCCTATTCACACGGAGCCACTTCGTGGCGCGACAGAGAAGCGCTGCTAATGACAAAGGCTGCAAGTAAATGGTGGTGTTCACACAGAGCCACGCCACAGAAAAAGTCGCGCCACGAACGGTCCAAGCAATCCGTTTCGCCGCAAGACGCGGCCACGAAAAGTGGCGCGACTGCTCGCGAAGTACAGAATTAGATTGAAGCATTCACACACACGCGCGTTTTTTAGTGGCGGCGTAGTGGTCGCGTCTGTGGCCCCACAGACGCGACCACTACGGGCGACTTGGACTGGGGTGGGGACACAAAATAACAAACACGCATTTTCAGTACGATAATAAGCACTTGACGTGGGAAGTGTAGTGTATTGTTATGGCATCATCAGTGAATATGTTTAATACTGAAGATTTTATTAATCAAATAGAAGAACTTCCTGCAATATGGAATCAAACTTCGCCAGACTATGCTAATAAAATAGCAAAAAAAAAACTCTTGGGAAACCATTTTAAAACAATTCGTGTCCAATTTTGATGAACTTCCGCCAAGTCAGAAGAATGAACTTTGTGAGTACATTAATTTTATTGAATCAAAGATATATTTATTTTTAGGATCAGTTCTATCTGATTGGTTATTGCTATTTTTAATCTCCAATATGAGAATTAACTCCACAAATTCTTCTGTTATCAGGATTTTTTTAATTTCTCCGTACAAAGTACAAGAAACTAGTTTGATCGTAATTTCTCGAATTCGAAATATCAACGGAAATATCTGTTTTGAAGTCCCCGCAAGACAAATCCGACCATTTTATTATAAAAATACTTTTTATAAAAATTAAAGACAAAGAAAACCTCAACATTTTTTGTTAATAAATATTTTTATTAACTTAATTATTTGGTGTTTAATTATAAAACCGAGAGTTTCTTAAAATCTTCATTAATAATAATTCTAGAAAACGGCAAAATGAACATTTTGTAAAAAATAAGTATTTATCGAATCTCAATAGTTTTTTTTGTAAAATCAAGTATGAAAAATATCACAAAGGAACCTATTATAGGTACCATTAAATGAGACAAGGTAACATGATTACCACATTTTTTTGTCAAGCTATATTTATTTCTACTGTTGTTTTCGATATCAATACCAAATTTTTCACATAAACCACTAATTTCACTTACCGAGTTGCGTATAACGTAATATGCACAATATCTATGGATTTTATATTTATATTACCCGTCAAAATGAACGACGAAATATACGTAGTAAATATAATAAAAATAAAATGCCAGATTGTGTTTAGATGGATTTATTATTTGAAGTTGTACCAGTATGCAAAGCTTAAATTTTATCCAGCTGCCATGGAAGTGCTCCTTCGTCTATGAAATAATCAGCAAATACTGTGCGCATACATTTTGTCAGGTTTCCTGGTTGAGTATTATCGATTGGCAACCTATCTTCTAATCCATGAATTATTAAAGTGTGTTCGAATCGAAATCCATCTCTCTCTCGAACAAAATTATGTAATAGGCAGCATGTTTTTATTATATCGTCTGTCAGGTCTTCTCCAACATTGAGGGCTCGATGTAAGATCCGCCACTTATTGCTTAATATGCCAAAAGAACATTCTATATATCTTCGCGCTCTTGTTAATCGATAATTGAACACTTTCTTCTGAACAGTTAAAAAATTTCCTCCATAAGGTCGTAAAAGAAATGAGGATAGGCCAAACCCTTCGTCACCAATCAACACGTACGGAACCTTTTCGGATCTGTTGTGTGACAGAGAATTTGATAAAGGGCGCTCAATTTTATTAGTTCGCAGCATTTGGTATAATCGAGAGTTTGTGAAAATCGTAGAATCTGAGGATTTTCCAGGTGAACCAACATCAATATATAAAAATTTAAGTCAGAATCGCAAACAGCAAGCAGAATAACAGAGAAACAGTGTTTGTAATTAAAGTTGAAGGATCCACTATCTCTCGGTTTGATTACACGTATGTGTTTACCATCGATAGCCCCTATGCAATGAGGAAAATTTGCTCGTTGTTCGAAACCTTCTGCAACTTCCAGTAGAATATCTTTTGTGAGAACTGGAAAACATTTATCTTTCCAAGATCGCCATATCGCACCACATACTTCACGAATGATGTATGAAATAGTTGATAATCCAATTCGGTAATCGATGTGAAGATCATTCATAGTACATCCAGATGCAAGATACCTAAAGCAAAAAATACTTATTGAGAAAATCACATTTAATTATTATTTAACTTTATTACTTCCTATGTTACATTATTAATGTCGACTCTCTTTGTAGCTGCTTCGTACCAACGCAAATGGAAGAGTTTACAAGATTCGTATGCAAGGGAGAAGAAAGCGCAACAAAAAGAAATGAAATCAGGGTCAGGAGCAAAATTTCGTAAACAATACATCTTTTTTGAACAGTTAAAGTTTCTCGACATCTGTATGAGTTCAAAAACAACTAGTGACATAATTAATAGCGAAACGGAAGATAACGCAGATGACCCGGAGGAAATTATGCCTGAAACTGTTGGTCGTGAAAAAAATGATACAAAGGAAAGAACGAAAAGTATGAAAGATGTAGATGACGAATTTCTTGACATATTACAGGCAAAATATAAGCGAGACGCGGATACTGAAAATGATGACGATAGATTATTTCTTTTATCACTTCATAGTGATTTAAAGGCTGTTCCTGTGCATATGAAAGCGCAAGTCAAAAGCCAAATTTTGGGGATTCTATCTTCTGCGCGATATTCAAGTTTAGCGGTTCCACCAATTCCCCAATATACACAGTGGCACTACAATCAACCAGGACCATCATATGCACGTCATGAGTATAATGCACATGCTGCATTCTCATCACATGACTCTCAGGCGCCCCGTAGTGCAGCAGCAGAATACCGGACCGATACATCTTCAACACAAGAAAACAGCACATCTTCTAACAGTTCGAGTGCATTTTCGGAATCTTTTTCACCTATCGATGATACTATGTTCACCAACTAGAGTAAACAATATTCCACTACCATTATTTATCAATCTGTTTTTTAAGTGCGTTCAAATTTTGTTTGTTTATATTTTCTTGTGTAATACATTGTTTTAATAAATATGTTTAGGGAATATGCATTCTTAGAATAAAATATTCACTAATTATATAGACTTCGAATTTAATTTAATCATGTCCTTACCTTAAAGTTAACGCATGTCTCTCATTTGCTGGAATGGATTCTCTCATCGGTGTGTCCATTTTTTTTAATATCATCGATTATTCCGCCTAGGAGTTCATCAAAAGACTTCCGTGACATACGAAAGTACTTAAGAAATGTATCTTCGTGTAGTAATAAATCTTCAAAGAGGGTGTGAAATAGCCCTTTACTAGCTCTCTCAAGAAGTAAAGGATGAGTCCAATACGCCCTGTTTCTCTTTCTTTGTCGTCGACGTTTCCTTCGGATTAGGACCATCGCCAAAAGCAAATCTTCTTCAATATCCATTAATACGAAAATACAAACGTACACAACTATCAATGTGTCTCGAATGAACCAATAAATACGAGTCTGCGGTGCTCCTAACGCGCGTCTGTCGCGCTACTAACGCGCGTCTGTAGCGCTTCTAAAAGTGGCCCGTGTGAAGGGGCCCTTGTTGGGCACACATAACGTGCTGCTACGATACGTTTCATGGCACGGACGCCCGGGTGTGTGAGTCCATGCAAAGAACCATCTGAGTTTGTCAAACTCGTTCTTCGCAATTTGGAATTTATGAGAAAAACAGGTGGTCCAAAAGTGGTGATGTGATGGTATACATCATGTTTAACGGGTTAAGAAAAATTGAAAGGGGTTGTTAATCCAGGAAATTGTTCGAATAATTTGGAATATAGTGAATTTTGAATAAACAGTGAATTTAGTTCTGACGGGCCGAATACATTCTTTGCAAGACGTTCGTGGGCAATGTCAACGGTGATGTTGAAATGCGGAAGGAAGTCGGCGCCCAGAATAGAATGGTTAACTTATGCAAGCACAAATTTCCATGTAAAATTTACGTCCAAGCCGACATTAACTGTTAATTTTGAATCACCGAAAGTTGGTATCAAACTACCACTAACGGTGGTTAGCAAAAATTTTGGGTGACGATGAGTGTTGGCGAAGAGTTGATTGATTGCCAAAATGCTAACCTGGGCTCCCGTGTCGACTAAAAATTTGGTCCCAGAATCAGTGCCGCGTATGAAAAATAAGTGACCTGGAGATATGGCAGAACAATGGGTCGACATTAGCCCTGCTGCTGCCCGGCTGACATTTGTGCGCCTTTTGTTTAAAATTTTGATGATACCAGCAGTGTAATTTGTTGGCATTTGTATGGTTGCGATTTTGTGAACTTGAACGACTTCTGATTTTCAAATGCTTAGAAACGTTCTGTGTCAAGGTGGACACTTACTGTGTGAGGTCAGCAATTTGCTGCTGCAAGCGTGTTACGTCTGCATTCACGTTAGACGAACTCTGTTGTAATAACAGGTGGCCAATAGAGGTGTGGACTAATAATTTCAAGTAATGTCGGTAATTTGTAGCCAAATGTGTTAGCGGTGGTCTCGAGTTCATCTTCCATTGCCGATAAGAGGGAAATTGAAATCAGGGAAATATAAGGTAAATTAAATTGGGGCGGGGGGGGATTGGCTAAATCACCTGGAAACGTAAAGATATGCGAATCTATCGTTGTAGCCTCTGCGTGGTGTGGAAGGGACGGTGCTGGGGTAGTGGTTTTATCGGCGGGTCAGTACTGTCGCTTTCCTATTGTTTTTCTTCGATGGTTCGATACGAGTTTGTGTGTGTCCTCCTGGCGGCAGTCGCAGTCCAGAAAGGGAAACGGTTATGTTAAATAAAAACTTTAACGATTAAATTATTATCTATCGAAAGACAGAGATGTTTATTCAACTGGTTCGAATACGTTACATTTTAATAAATATTCTAATATCAATAATATTATCTTTTCCATGACGACCCGTAGATCGTCGATCCGCATATCCACGTTTCCATGTCCCAAGTACTCCCACACTACCATTAATTAATTTATGAGGAAAATAAACATCCAAATTTACTTGACAAGACTCCAACGCCTGGATAGACATGCAAGACATTACAAAATCGTATTCTTCTTGTATACGTGTTTTGCTATTTTACAGAGTTTTTCTATTGCTTTTCACTATTCATCAAATGAATTTCCCTATTTGTCAAATAAATTTCACGCACGTCAATTTTATATCAAAAGCTTTCCCTATTTATCAAATGATTTTCACGATGTGTCATATGCTTTTCCCTCTGTTGTATATTTTCGTAATAACGCTGAGAAACGGCAACGAATCAGTTTATTATTAATCATTATACATAGAAATAAGGTAATACATATTTTATCAACAAACAAGTTTATATTTTAAGTTAAATTTAATTTTTTTTTCAAACAATCACTCAAATATGTTTCCATATGGTGTATAAAATTATTACAATGTTCCGCTGTGATGTTATTTGAAGCTTCGTGAACTGCGGCGTACAATTGATCTTCATTTTGAGACCCAGCTCGTCTAATTGAGTTTTTCCAAACAAAAAACATTTCTTCCGCTGTAAGCGGGTAAAAATTCCAAGTTGTGGCCGTGGTTTGAAATCAAGTTAGCCAATTCCGCATTACGGCGAAAAGCAACATTGTCCAATACAAAGTGAGCTCCCTCAATTCCATCAAGAGCAAGGCTGTTAATTAAATGAACAATAAATTCGTTGAAATGATGTGAATTGTAGGGCCTGTCTTGGATTTCAAATAAGTACAGCGAATCCATAGTCGTAGCTGAAACAATTGTATAGTTTCGGCCAAAACTTAGGCTTCCAAATTTACAAGAGTCAAAGTGCAATCTGCGTTTAATCACACAACAGTTATTTCTGTGCTTCAGACAATACTCCGGTATGTTTTTTTGCTGTTTCTCCAGAATTTTTGTAGGTAGAGTAAATTTTTCTTACCGTATTATCTTTTACACCGAACTGCACGCTGACTTGTACACTGCTTAAGCCAGTATTCATTTGCCTTATTATCAGGCCTCTTACTTTATTACTGATTTTCGACTTCCTGTCTCGTAAATTATTTTCTTCCATTATGACTGACAATATATTTGACATATAAGGAAATTGTTATGATGTAAAGCGAAACTGCTTGATAAATAGTGAAATATATTTGAAAAATATGAAAGTCATGTGCCAAATAGGGAAATCCATTTGACAAATAGTGAAAAAGAAATAGAAAAACTCTGTAAATTCAACGCAATCAAAAATTTATTCTGAATTCGCTCAATGCTTTCACAGTTAGACGCGACCATACCACTGAAATGACATCTAGCAAAAGCATAACACGATATTTTTAAACAATCTACATTTAAGTTTTTTGCGATGTGCCAAATTAATCCCCAAGACAGAATCGCTTTCTGGATTATATTTGTAAAATGCGACTCAAATGTTAAATGACTGTCAAATGTAACACCAAGGTCCTTGACTTCATCCATAATAACATATTACTTATATTCTTATAAGTATAATTTATAACTGATTTTGATCTAGAGAATCTAATCGAAAAACGTTTATTGACATTTAGTTGCAATTTATTGATATCACACCAGACACAAATACGATTTAAATCATCTTGCAACTCAAAACAATCAACATAAGTCTCAATTGTTTATAAACTTTAAGGTCGTCCGCGTACATAAGTAAGTTGCTATGCTTTACAACTGTATTAACTTTATTGATTTCATGAATAAAAATAATAAATTAATAAGAATAAACTAAATAGGACCACACGGACCTAGGAAAATAATAAACAGAAACGTAACGCTCCAACATATAGGCGAGCAACACATTTTCATCTATACCTATAGCACCGTCATCATTTTTACATAACCACTGCTTAAAAAAGTCGTAACAAGACACATACCTTTTTCGATTTTGTCGGGAATAAGTAACAACACAATATTCGCAGCTTCGTTTGCATCCATACCCACAAAAACTGTCACTGTATTGACACAAACAAATAAAATTCGAGATTGTTTTCTCGGTTACTCGGTTGCCATAGGATGCATAGGTGACTACCATATAAAAATTTTAATCCCAAATATTACAAGCCGTATTTTAGAATATCTTTTTTAAGTATTATATATCCGGTAGCGGAAAAAAAAGCATCCCGGAACGTAATGACAATACGTCCTTACGTTCCTTGTTACTTAAATAACTATTAATGTGTTAGGAATTTCGATAGGTCTGTAATAAGAAAAAAATGTTTGTTTTTTAATTCCCTATGGAATGAAATAAAATTATACATAGGCTCCTATTTCAAATAAGAAAAATAAAGTGCTTTAAAATTTGGAATGTTTGACACTAAATTTTGGACACCCTATATAATGCATATCAATCAAACTTGGTTAACGGGACTATCAGACCTCATTTAACAATTACCTTGTATGATTTTATTAACAAGGCACTATTTTTATTTTTTGATTTATTTTTTAAACCAATAGTGCAAAACTGATTTTTTTTAGTTATTATTTTTTTTGCTAATATCCCTGCATCGATTCCAATAAAATTATAGGAGTATATAGGCAACCATAAAAGGTACCCAAATAATAAAATACATAGCATGTAATTTAAAAAATATATTATCATGACGTCACACTTTTTTGGGACACCCTGAATAATCAAAAATATTTTCCTGAAATGCATCCTAGGATACAAATATATTCTGCAAAATATCGAAATCCTAACTTAATTAGTAAATGAGGTATAGAAGACGGAAGGTGAGATGCAGGATCCTGTATAACGAATAAGATATTTTATTGTTTATGCTGGAGGCTTCTACTTCGTTATACATTTTAAATATTATAATAAAACACTTTTAACTTTGTTTTGTATAACTTATATATTTATTTTTGTGACTTAAGTTTCGGTAATACAATTACCATTTTCAAACAAGAAGTGTTTAAAAAAAAATCCAAAAAATGGATTTACCAGCTTGACCTAATTTACACCCCTATTTTCAAAGCCCTTGTGTAATTAGTTTTTATCTGTATCTTACCTGTATATATACCTTTGTAAATCGGTTTTTAAAACACTTCTTGTTTGAAAATGGTAATTGTATTACCGAAACTTAAGTCACAAAAATAAATATATAAGTTATACAAAACAAAGTTAAAAGTGTTTTATTATAATAAGATATTTGGTTAAAAAAAAACAAGGAACTAATTATAAAAAAAATTAAATGTATAATAATTATTTAAAAAAGTACAATATATTATTGAGTGGAAATATTCGCATTTGTTAATGAGGTACTCGCTGAAGAAATGCTGAGGGCATTGATGTAATTGCGTTGCTCTTTCCTAAGGAAGAAATTATCTAAGCATGATGTTTCCTATTTAATTTCATATATGGTTCCAGAGAACTCGAAGTCGTAAAGCCGGTTATTTTAATTATCTCTTGTAAATTTGCACCAGGGTTTGACAAATTGCTAGCTATTAATGATCTATTTTAATGATTCGTTTTCTTTTCATTTTTGTATCGGGTCCAATTATTTCTGCGCCTAGACGAGTTCACTTGCTAATTTCATTTATTCAGCCGGTTTTTATACCATATAGAATTAATTCCATTTCTGTTAGGAATCAAACGCAATGTTTCCTGTCCAATTTGATAACTTTTTTTTTACAGCCCGATGTGACACAAATCTTCTTTATCTTTGGGAATTAGTTATTTATTTAGGAGAACACTGTATTGCATGCTATGCACCCTGAAGAAGAACAGTTATTAGTTTTTTAATGAAAACAATCAAACATAACGCTATGCTAATTTAAAAGCCTTTATTTTACAGAATCCTTGTAGAACGTTAATTGTTATTAAAATATTTTCTTTGCAATAATTTTGAGCGGACATTCCACATGAGCTCCATCATACTCTCCTTTTATTCCGTTCCATATTTTTTTCACTTGTTGTATGCCCAATTTTCATTTTTTCTATCTTCTGATAATATGTATTTACACGAATCACAAGATTACATGATATAAATTTCCGATCTTCTAGTATTTGGCAGCTTGTTTTGATTTGTGAATTATTCAACATGTGGAAAAAAATACTCCCACACCAAGTGGGATTTTCACTTATTAATCAAATGATTTTTGCTTGTTAAGCATTAATAAGAATAGAATGATATTATACGGTGGCTTGTTTAATCCTTGAAATGCAAAAATCCAGAACAAAATTGTCCGGCAATTTTAGGCGAAAAAAGTAAAATTTCACACGTCTTTTATACCAACAAGAGGAAACCACTGCTTCAAAATATAAATGTGAAGTTGCAATACAGATCGGTCCGTCCTAGATTTATGAATAAATAAACAAACGACATATTTACTTAATTTTTAGAAATGTATAAATATACGTAATCGGTAAGAGGTAAACGTCCAAGAATAATTAATGGAATCGTGCTCACCTTAGCGGGACTCGTCATCAAATTACCTTACCTCTTCCTAATGAATTCCACGACAAGATTATTTTACCATTAGGTGGCTTTGGCGAGATGACATACTTCCGATTATTAATGTGCTCATAAGGTACGTCGATCTCTCAATTTATTACTAATTAATTGCAACATCTGTTCGCTGCCCAACTATGAATATTTATTGGAGATTCTTAAGAGAATTTACCGTTCATTATTTCCTCGTTAGATTTCCATTTTAGTGGTGACAATATATAATTATACTGAAGGAAATTTACATTTAATTAAACCGTTTTCTTTGGGCTTATCTTGGCTGAAATAGTGCTGATGACAAAGTGAGAATTGAGTAGGATGATAATTTATTCGTGTTTTTAATCGTGTATTTTATGGTAATAGTTTCTTTTATTGGACGCTGCTTGTAGTTATGCAGGATAAAATTAGCAATTGGGGTCGAAGATAATAATAAACAAAATGATACTTTTCGTAATCTAAGCACATGTCTTACAAATACTACAAAACGGGTTTTGGTTGTAAATAGACCCCTTCAATTAGAACACGCTACTGAAACTTTGGCTATCCCTTACTTATGGCAAATATGTATTTCTGGTTATTGATTAAAAAATAAACATCTACATAATGCATTATTATCGTTAGAATGGTTCAATTGAATAAATAAATAATCATCTTTATTCCTATTAAAATCTACAGTAATACCACAGTATAGCTCTAAGCAGTAGTCTCACTCCGAGGCGGCACTTTGATCTTTTGGGTTTCAAATGATCCTCGCGCATGTTACTGCGCATTGTTTACACTCTCAATATTCGGTGATAAATTAATAATTTCTTGAGCCGTTTATATTGACTTGTACGGCAAATTGTTTTAATGGATAAGTCGAGTTGAAAAATTGTGCAGAAAATGGAATCTGGTGTTTTTAATTCGACAAATTGTAAAAGTGCTTGTCGTGCGATCAGCTGTTCAACTTTGGCAATGTGTATGCATAACTTAATTTCATAGGTTATAAACATCGAATTTTGCTTAAAAGTGTATTTGTTGTTTCATAATTAATGATAAGGGCATTTCGTAATGTTATAAAAGTGAGTACCTATTCTATCTATCCACAAAAGTTTATACAGAATGTTTTTATTGTTCATACTTGGATTTTACTCAACATTCTCAATGGCATTACCCAAAAACATTTTACTTAATTAATTCCTGATGTAATTGTTCAACCATAGGGCAATCCTTGTTATGGCAAGGAACGGAGGTTCTTTATTCATGAACGAGTTGATATTGGCTATGCTCTGTGTGATAAAAATTGTATACTCCGTTCAAGATAGGAAGTGTTTCATTTGTCGAGAGATTAGGAAGATTCACTTTAGCTCGAGACAGAAATGAAACCTTTCATTCATTTTGTATACTATTTTATTTACTACCATGTATTACACAGTCAGTCAAGCCAAAGTTAACATTTCTGATAACAGCAAACATGTTAATGTACTGAATTTTGACTTAAATTTGTTGACGTACCCATTTTTTGAAATATTGCAAGCTGTAACAATATGTGCACATAAGTGTATTGTGATAAGTAAATGAAGTATGTATAAAATTGTATGCTTTCTTTTATTTTCATACTGGATGACATCAGAGAAAGGAGTACACTAGAATCATAATAAAAAAGGTGCCCATCAATCCAATGAAATCAACACTTATCCCCTACTTAATGAAACTTCAACTATTAATAGCAATATAATTTATTGAAATAATAAAATAAGATATTTAATCTATATAAATTTACATTTAAATACTACAATCATTTATGTAAAATACAATCCAATGACATAATAAAATAGATAAAGCTGTTGTTAGTCAATTTAATTTTTTGGGAATGAAATATTGCGAGCAGATAGGTTGCGATTATAAATATCATAGATGACATAATAAATATAAATAAATGCAACTGCACGGTGTATTTGAAAACAAAAAATTCAATTGTCCGACAAAAACCACGGGGAGGTATGCAAGAGGTTGCTTCCAATTAACATGAATGCCTCTAGCCATTAGTACAAGTACACTAGTTGCAAGTGAATAGGTTTTTTTTTGTGTTTGTGCCATGAAAGCCGATAATTCTGTCCTGTGAAACATTATAAAACAAATGCGATTTCAAGCTCATTTCATCTGCACAAATCGTGCAATCTTTTGCTAATTCAGACATAGAGTCAACTTTTGTTTTTATAACATTAAAAATGAAGTCATTAAAACCAGAATGAATGTTCCATTTATGCGTAATTCTACATAACGTGGATTTTGATGGCAAATTAAATGTCTTGGATAGTGTGCGGTAAACTTTAGGCCCCAAAAAGTAAATAGTAAGTGCAAATTGTTTAAAATCGTTAGTGTACCTATAACCGTGAGGGTATTTCCTAACCAGCTGTAGTTGCATTTTAATGAAATTGAAAGTACCTTCATTGAAATTCTCACCACAAAATTTCAAGAAGTCTTCATCTTTAAATTGTGGTGATTCTCTAGACCTATTCTTAATTGATCTTTTTAAAAGCTTATTCCCTACATGCAGCTTCCTCTTTCTTAGAGTATTGGTCGATAGCACTTGTGGAGTTTGACATGAAGCGTTTACTGAAACATTAGCAATAGTATCAGATGAAATTGATATACTACCTCTCGTTGACCTTATTCCACTGCATCCGGATTGGTCTACATCCTCCATAGAAATAATCTCTCTTTGGACTGCTGGGGGATCATCTTCATAACGCTCCGTTAAGAGATCTGGTAATATAGTAGGTTCTACAATTTTAAATAATAAAATAACCATTTTCAATAAACTTATATCAGATATACAAAATACAATCTCCGACACACTACCATTATTATGCATTCGACAATTATAGTAGAAATAAACATTTTTCTATAATTTATTAGATTGTTTGAAGAGTGGTTGTCGATGTATGCGATATAAGTAACATTATGAAGGTTTTTACATTACGACAGAAAAGTTTGAAAGCACGAACGACTAGTATAGTATATTATTAAACGAGTGAGAAAGTTGGCCTTTGCCACAAGGGTGAAGTTTGAAACACAAGCCTACGGCTCGTGTAGCAATTCACCCGAGTGGCAATTGCCAACTTGCTCACGACTTTAATACTATCCTTTTTTTACTATTATTTACATTAAAATTCACTTATTTAGTAATTTGCTGTAATTTGAGTAAGTAAAAGTAAATCATACATGCAAATTAAGTCGACATGTAATACTGGACCACATAGACATTAATTACTCACCTAAAAACAATGTAGGAATGACATCACTCTTTAGACTATTTCTTTTAACGTTCTTAAAACATTGGTCTTCAAAGTGCGAGCTGCATATGCGTGCATTTTCGTGAGTACCATCTAATAATTCGGGTCGACCGATTTGTGAAACTCACATTACATTTCTTAAAGAAAATAAACGTTTTGTTCTAAATTATAGAGAATTATTGACACTTACCTGTCCTGAGGTATTCTGAAAAAAGCTAAAACAGACGATTTCGAATAAAATTTGGCACAAGAAGACACACAACACTTGATTTTCATCTTTAATCGCTGAGACTACTGCATAGGAACTATACTGTGGTAATACATACTTCAAATAGAAACAGCGTCAATAGAAAATTAATTTAATTAAATTAAAGTCAATCGAACTTGTCCATGAAAAACTCATTACAGTTATATGGCTCAATTTTTAGCAGCAAATCAACTAGCCTTCTTTTGAAAATATTAAAATTTGTCTGTGTTTTTATGTCCTTCGGCAAGAAATTATAAAATTTCATAGTTCTGTATTCTGGACTTTTTTTTAAAATGTATATTTACTTGACTATTATAAAGAAGCTGAATTTAAAAATTGACCACCTAGGTTTGGAAATGAGCAAATATATAATTTGTAAAAGCAGTTATGTAGAATATCAAGACTCACTTGATATTCTATATATCAATATATAAAATGAGATAAATAATCGTTTTTTTCAACACTCAATTCTGCGTGTAAAAAAAATATTTTACATTTTTCCGATTAGAAGAAGTGATCAAAATTTGTAAGCAAAGTGGGGCTCACGAGCTCTGGTATAGACTATTTTAAGGTATTTTTTTAGGTACATTTTTTTCAAAATTATAAAAGCTATCAACACGATTTTTTTTTGTTTTAAGGGTGGTATCTATACCTACCAAAATGGTTGAGATTATTTCCATATGTTGATTTTTTTTAAATATAAGGATCTCGAAAAATGTTCATGTTTCTTTTTCTTGTCATAATTCTAAATGCAATGAATATTTTTTAAGTCCTCGGCCATAAATGCTTATTTTGCAGGTAAGAATATGTGTGCAAAATTTCAGGGAAATCGGTCGAGTAGTTTTCTGGAAAAATGTGGTGTTGTATACATTTTATTTTATTTATATTATATTTTTTATTTACTTTTTAAACTTCATTCTACAATAAATCATGTTTTTAATTAAGGATTGTTTTCGGTCTTTAGAAATGATTCCGATTTGCCAATTAACGATGCGTTCTTTTTTTTTTCGGCCATCGAACAAAATGTTTAACATCAGATAAATCGAAACCAGAGCCTATTATTACAAAGTAATGTACATAGTATTAGGCATCGATATGTGATAATCTGCAGTAGATTATGTAAGAATGGGATTATCAAAAATATGTTCTTTGTTTAAGTGCAGAATGATCCACTGTTAACCATGTTGGTGCATAGTGGATTGACCTATGGTTAACAGTGGATCATGAACAAAATTATTTCAAAAACAATAAAACACAGACGGACAGAATAGCACTTTAATAAAAAAGTATGTAATAAACAAAGAAACATAAAAACAAAATCAAGACATATTCAAGTGTGAAAGATTTAGTGGAAACTTATAATACGATTGTCGCGTAGCTGAACCACTGATATATGCACGCCGCACAGTGTCCGGAAACGCGAGAAATGTGGCCAAACGGGTCGAAAATCGAGCAAAAATAAAGTCAGTAAAAAAAAATAATAACGGATTCATGTTCGCAACACTTATAAACCCCCTAAATTTAAATTTTTGAGTCAATTCTAAACCAATATGGCGTATTCGGGCATTCAAGTAGACTGTTTTTCACTGATGAGTTTCAAGCAAAAATTGCCCCGGAAATAAATTTTATTTTTATCGCATTTTGAAATGTTTTCCGAATGAATTTTATATCACGTAAAACAGAATAAAAACACGATTTGTAGGTACTAATTACAAAAAGAATGTCTGATAAAGTTTTAAGATAAAACAGTTTTAAATTTGTAGAAATTTAAAACTAATTTCGGATTTTAAAAGAGTAAAAGTTGCTTATATGCAAAATCGTGTCCCCCAATTTACAGTATTTGATAGCCCCGAGTGTACTGTATCTTTTCATACCGAATTCACCTTCAGGTTGATCCCACCTCGGGTGTAGTGATTTTTTTTCTCTCGCAAGACGCTGAAAAATCGGACAATTATAGTTGGGTCTGGAAGGATAAACTTAATATCATGTTCTTTGACAGAGGCAATATCAGGCACATCAGGCATACAAAATTGTTGTTGCAATTTTATTTTCTGTCTGAGAAAACTGACATTATATTCCATGTCAACGTTTATTGTTGTTAAAACCTTTGCAATGTAATAAACTCTTTGTTTTTTAGTAATAAATAAAACGAGCACATATTCGCCTTTTTTCATTACGTGTTAAGGGATTTCAGTCAACACGACTTGTTTGTTTTCCACTTCGTCTTCTTCATACCAGTTCTCATCGTCATCAGTATCTTCACACAAGACTTCATCACAGTCTTCATCGGAATCACTTTCTTAACCCATCAAATACTGGCGTTGCCATGTGGCAACGAAAAGGGAGACATCTTTAGATGCATAAATATAATTGCATTTAAGTTTAAATTTAATAGATGGCGCTACCACGGGCCTAAGGAAGGATGGTTTTAGATATTTAACCTCATTTAGCAGTGATTTTGCCGGGTAGTTACAATAAAACTTACATTTAGTTTGTGATGATTCTGCTAATTGGAAAAAATGGATTTCAAGCTAGTGTAAGTATAAAAATAATTAGTAATATGTAGATTAGAATGTTGTACATACAGTAGTAGCTTGCTTAATATTCTATTGAAATAATTATGTGTCAATAATGACCAGTACAAGAAGGATTATACGAATATAGAATTTTATAAATTCGTGTTGCCATATGGCAACACGAGTCCTATTGGGTACATATTTTCTTAAATTACATATTTATTTTCTAGTGATGGTTTAACTCTCGAAGAGGCACTTCAAATTGCGTATGCGGATGATATAGACGTAGAAAAAATTTATATTGAACCTCCTGATGGTTTTATAACAGACGAGGATTCAGGTGCAGAAGATGAAGGTGGAATCGTTGATAATTTATCTAGCAATCAATTGAATAGTAATGTTGAAGTTTATGTGAGAGATGATTCGGGCGAAGATAATGAAGATCGAAATGTACGTAAAAACTTGGAAAATGTGGATTACGCGAGCATTGACTGGATCAAAGGTGATCTGCAGGAAGGTCCAATAAATGATTTCAATCCAGACTATGAAACATTTCGAATGTTAACACCTGTAGAAATGTTTGAAATTTTTATTGACAATGAGGTAATAGCGCTGCTGGTAGAAGAATCAAACAAGTACGCCCAATTCAAAAATACTCCAAGTCCTCGAATAACTGCTGACGAAATGATGTGTTTTATTGCAATTTTAATTTTGTCAGGATTTTGTCAGCTACCTGGAAAAAAGCTACTGGGACACCGATGGAGATCTTGGTAACCAACTAGTAAAAAATCCAATAAGGAGGGAACGATTTTTAACAATTTGGCGTTGGCTTCATTGCGCGGATAATAATTTATTAAATCCAAATGATAAATATTATAAAATACGACCTCTGAGCGATCTATTGCAGCAGAAGTTTTTAAAGTGGTTTGTACCAGAGGAAGATTTAAATTATGACGAGTCAATGGTCAAATATTTTGGAAAGCACTCCTGTAAACAATTTATACGTGGAAAGCCGATTAGATTCGGGTATAAAGTTTGGTGCCTAAATACAAAATCAGGATATCTCGTAAACTTTTCCGCATATCAAGGCAAAGATATGCGAGTAAGGGAAGAATACCAAACTATATTTGGAAAGGCTACGGCTCCATTATTGATGCTATTGGACGAGTTACCAGAGGAAAAGAAGAAACTGAGGTACAATTTATTTTTTGATAATTTATTCACCAGCTTCCATTTACTAAGTCATTTGAAAAATAATAGATATTCAGCAACTGGAACTATTCGTGACAATCGAATCCCACGAAACTATCCCATTATTTCAAAAAATGCAATGAAGAAAAGTAAACGTGGGGAATATGATTTTTCTTTGGACAGAACGAACGGCATTTTAGTTGTACGTTGGAAGGACAACAACGTGGTTTCTGCAGCCTCTACGAAGTATGGGGTAGCTTCTATGGGAATTGTTAAAAGATATAGTTCAAAAGAGAAAAAAAATATTCAAGTTGGAAGACCTGATTTGATTTCAAAATATAATACCTCAATGGGAGGTACAGATTTGATGGACGAAAACATTTCTCGATGGAGAATTAGTTTACGTGGGAAGAAATGGTGGTGGTGTCTATTTACCTGGTTAATCGACGTGGCCATACAAAATGCATGGATTTTATACAAACAATCGGGTCATAAAATAACCCAACTGCAATTTCGAAGAGAGATAGTGAAAGTGTATTTGACGAAGTACAAAAATTCACCCAAAGGAGCTGGTAGACCGAGTGCAAGCAAATCAAGCAGGTCTTTTAGCCGTGTTGCCGACGATGTGCGATATGACAATATAGGTCACCTACTTACACCGGTTGAAAAAAAAAAATCAGATGCAATGGAGACAACTGCAAATCAATTATGCGCACAAAATGTATAAAATGCAATGTTGGAGTCTGCTTGTCATGTAATGTTGGCTATTACACACAATTGTAGTTGTATTATATGTAAATAAAATAAATAATAAGTTAATATTGTTTTAAATATAGGTGAATAATAAATTTGATGAAATCGAAATGTGTTTTTTTTTAAATATACAATAAAGCCATTATATGTTATGTAAAGGACTCGTGTTGCCATATGGCAACATATCATTATTTAAAAAATAATTATATTTTAATATATTTACTTTGAAAAACTATTAGTTTTAATATAATAGTTCTCAAAAAATGTTTGAAAATGAAAAAAACAATAAAAAATTGATTCGGTCCTTCATGGGTTAAACTCGACGTTTCACCAGTTTTGTTTTGGATTCTTTTCTTCTTTTAGCTGCGTTTCTAACGTCTGCTATTTCATTTTTCTCCGGAGTATCTGTAGCTATCAAGCTTCTTCCTAATTTTCTTGCTTTTTTCTTGTAGGTTCGAGGTCCGGCTTTGAGTGGCGGTCTGAATTGTTCAGGTGTTATGAAATTATTGTTACATCTGGATGGTCCGACAACAGTATCATCTGATACATTATTCTCAGTGGTACGTAATGATTGGTTTTTGTTCAGTTTATGTGATGTCGACGTTATATGAATATCTTGAACATGCGCTATAGACTCATCGGCTGGAGGAACTGAATTTTGGTCAATATTTACTGAAGTATTTGCAGTTTGATCTGGCGTAAAATTTGCTGGGTTCGGACCGTACTGGGTAAGAAATCATCACTGGAGTTTGCGATTGTTAATGATTTTGTAAAAGCTATTCCAATTAGTTCGCCGACATTGTAGATAGTAACAGGGCAACCTGGATGACGCATCAGCCAAGAATCCGTAGCATTACTATAATAGCTTTTGAACGGTGCAAATACCCAAAAATCTAAAGGCTGCATTCTTGCAGATCTATGGGTGTGAAAAGTAAGAACAGTCACCCCGGATATATTTGCTAAATCAAGCGCCTCAATACTAAGATGTGACTCGTGGTTGTCCATTAGTAAAATGCTAGGATTGTCTGGCGTACTGTGACTGTGCTTAATAAAATGTTCCATCACGCTGACAAGGAGCTGGCTATTTATCCAACCCGTTGGTGTTGCCAGTATCAATGATCCAGGTGTGTTCCAGTAGCCATTCTGGGGTTTACTTTTTTTCTTGGAAAAATAATGACAGGGGGCAATGCTTGGCCACCAGTACTGATTATGCAGCAAGTTGTGTTCAATGTCCCCTTTTCACCGCTGGTTACTTTACACAAATTTTTGTGTCCTTTAGGTCCAATAACTCTCTGAGGCTTCTGGACCGTAGTCGTGCCCGTCTCATCGAGTTTAAAGAACCGCGTTCCATCAGTGAAGGCTGGGGTTCTAAGAAGTACCGATTCAAGATTGCTAAAAAATGCTTTGACAGTCTCTTCGTTAAAAGAAGTTGCCCTGCTGAGACTGCAAGCTTCCGGTTTGCTTAGACTTAAATCCGGATGACGCTCACGAAAACCTCTCAGCCACTCGACGCCTGCTGTTTGATTGGCCTTCCATGTAGGTGGCATTCGAATGTTATTAAGCTTTGCCATTTCATAGGTCACTTGGCGACAATCTTTTAAGGAAAGACCATAAAACAACAGAGCACATTTTTTGTAATATTCGTTCAAAATTTGTTGAAAACACCGTGTTTATCGTATAATTAGGAACTAATCGCAACACCAAATTCGCTCCAGCAGCCTGTTGTTTTTTTTTTCTATAGCGCTGTATGTAGTGAAGGCAATACTAGTATCCTTTGCAGCTTTACGGATGCTCACACCTTCTAGGATCATTTGTAATGCTGTTTCTATCTGGATTTGTGTGATTTCAAATCTTTCTCTTCTGATGTGTCTTGCGAGGCATTCTGTGCAAAAAATAACAACATTATGCACTAGAAGCCCATTATGCTAATGTGTAACAAGTTGGTACACAGTGTGATTCACTGTGTACCATATGATTCTGATCCACTGTGTACCAACAGACCGTTATTTTTTATCTGTCATTTCTAATATACACATTACAATATGATAGTTTTGCTGGTGTATTGACTGAAGATGATAACAACTTGAAACAAGAAAAATATTAATTCTTTTGGCAAATAAATAATGATAAAATTATGAAAAAAGTTCTACTTACATGATATTTATAAAAATGGACACCTAAACATAGAAATCACAATAACATGAACGTGCGTTTTCCGGCGCTGTTGGGATCACACTGGCTTGGTAGCATAGAAAAGATATATCTATAGAAGGTCCACTCCCATATACTGGCCGAGACTGCGTTCAGCGCCTCTGAAGAGAGTTTCACCTAACTAATCTTGGGAGCGCGTGCCTGGCGGGATTTACAAATAATTCAAATAAACTGTGCATTTTTTAACATTTCATGTTTTTTTATTACGACAATATTTTAAATTATCCAATATTTATTTTCAAGTAAATAATTTGAAAATAGTAATTGAATAATAAATACAGTCGCAATAAAAAAAGAAAAATTATATACAAATAGTCAATATAAAAAAAAAACAATATTTTTTAGAACAGTAAAATAGATTCATATGTATGAAAATAAAACTAAATAGATATAAATAATAATAATGAACTTACTGTATTACCCCAGGATATCACCATGAGAAAAAACAATAGGAAAAATGGATGAATAGTAAAAAAAAATAGTAACAATGAAATTCAGTTTTATACATTTATTAATAAAATAGCAGTTTATCATATGTAATATGTGACGATCCTTACATTATTTGGTACCTATAAGAAAGAAATATATCTATTATTAGCAAGAAAAAAATGTATTTAAATAATAACGTATGTTATGGTAAAGACAAGCCTGAAGAAGCCACAGTGTGGGGAAACAAGTGTAGCGAAAGCAAAAATAAAAAATTTGTAAATGAAACATGCGTTATCATTTAAATATAATAT
The DNA here is from genome assembly GCA_910593695.2 of Ocypus olens. Taxonomy (NCBI): domain Eukaryota; kingdom Metazoa; phylum Arthropoda; class Insecta; order Coleoptera; family Staphylinidae; genus Ocypus; species Ocypus olens. Next base: position 15,309,253 of record OU343063.1, on the reverse strand, counting down.
GGATATTCTATTAAATGTCTCAACGATCAGTTCAAGAAATAAATGGTCAACTGAATTAAAGTACATATATACCGGGTGACCCAGCGATCTGTAAAAGCCCCATAACTTATTTGCTATTTGAGATATCGACTTCTAGTTTTCTTGAACTGGTACCCACACTTATTCTACATATTTTAAAAATATATATGTTTTGGTACAGGGTGTCCAAGTACACATAACAGAACAAAGTTATGTTTTTTTAAATGGAACACCCTATATTTTATACTTTATTTTCAACCCTCTTGAGAAGCTGATAAAAATAGTATAAGATACCATGGGTCTATTATGGACGGTTGGTTAGTTATGGGCAAATTTGTAGCAAAAACAAGGAATCATTGAAAAAATTGCAGAAGCGCTCCTGGCAAAGATAGCGTCATTTTTTATACATTAAAAAAATTTCCACATCATGAAGAATAATGCAAATCGGCTTTGGTTCCTTTTTGTTCATCCCGCTATACAGGGTGTCAACATACGCAAAACAATGGATAACTATTTTTTTTCAAATGGAACACCCTATATATCTTGCCACCAATGCTTGGCATTTTTGATAAGCTTTGTAATGATGTACAATTTGTATAATGAAATATTAAGGATTCTTGAGATTTATCTTTAAAAAAAACATTTTTCTTGTCACCTCCTGCCTATTTTTGGATTTTCAGCCCAAAATATCCATTTTATAAACAAATAATGGGAGACCAAAGTTGTAGAGCGGAAAATTTTCAATCGATATTGGTCTTTCGACTTTTCCAATAATGCGTGCATTGCCTGCCAGAATGCGCAAAATCGTGACCGTATTTTAGCGTTTTTTTTTTCAAATTGTTTATTAATTAATTGCACTATACTTTGTTTTCCACGCCCTCTAGCGGAAAAACGGGGCATTGTCGAATAATTCAAATGACCTACATCGATTGAAAATGTTCCGCTCTACAATTCTTAATAGAAGCAATTTTAGCTCTAAATGCATAGTTTTCGCTGAAAATTCAAAAAATCATTCAAGAACACGAAAATTGTTACACACATTTTCAATTTGTATTTTCAGGGAAAACTATGCATTTTGGGCAAAAATTGCTTCTACTAAGAGTTGTAGAGCAGAACATTTTCAATCGATATTGGTCATTTGAATTTTCCCATAATTTTCCGTTTTTCTGCTAGAGGGGTGCGAAAAATAAAGTGTAGTGCAATTTATTAATAAAAAATTGTAAAAAAACGCTAAAATGCATATACAGTCACGATTTTACGCGCTCTGGCGGGCAATGCACGCATTATCCGAAAAGTTGAAAGACTTATATCGATCGGAAATGTTTCGCTCTATAACTTTGGTCTCTTATAGTTTTTCCAGAAAATGCATAGTTTTGGCTGAAAATCCATAAATCATCAGAAGGTAACAAAAGAAATATGTTTTTATTGATAAATCTCAAGGATTCTTAATATTTTGTTATACAAACTGTATATCATTGAAAAGCTTATCAAAAATTCCATAGATTGGTGCGAACGTATATAGGGTGTTCTATTTGAAAAAAAATAGTTATCCATTGTTTTGCGTATGTTGACACCCTGTATAGCAGTATGAACAAAAAAGGTCCAAAGCCGATGTGTATTATTCTTCATGATGTGGAAAATTTTCTAGTGTATAAAAAATGATGCAATCTTTGCTGGGAACGCTTCTGCAATGTTTTCAATGTGTACATGTTTTTGCTACAAATTTGTCCATAACTAACCAACCGTCCATAATAGACCCATAGTATATTATACTATTCTTATCAGCTTCTTAAGAGGATTAAAAATAAAGTATAAAATATGGGGTGTTCCATTTAAAAAAACATAACTTTGATCTGTTACTTATACTGGGACACCCTGTACAAAAACATATATATTTTTAAAATATGTAGAATGGGTGTAGGTACCAGTTTATGAAAACTAGAAGTCGATATCTCAAATAGCAAATAAGTTACGGGGCTTTTACAGAACCCTGGGTCACCCGGTATATAAACTCTTTTCCAAACTACAAAAACACTACCTGTAAAACAATTACACTATACACTATAACGATAAAAGTAACACACAACCACACAACTTATGCTATTACAATGTAATATAACAAAAAAAGACAATTAATTGCGACGTTAATGACTAACAACTATATATTAATAATGTAATAATACTATACACAAAGATGAATGTAATAATAAAAATTACTAACCTTTATTGACTTACGCCAAAGCAAATATCCTGGAAATTGCAATGAAGGCACACAATAAACGTTTAAAAATACTCTCAAACGAATATCATGCTAATGATCGCAAAAGAAAAGTATCGCAGTCTTTATAACAGATTATAGCGTACAAAATGCAAGTACAATCTATCACAACAAAGACTGTGAACCATGCTGGATTGTGCGGGATTAAGCGGGAAAATGGCGGGATTTATGAAACTTGAAGTGAAAAGTAGTGGCGCCATCTAAAGAGAGTTTCACCTAAGCTTTTTTTATATTATAAACAACTCCGTATGAGTGGACCGACCCTGCTTGGTAGTAAAGGAGAAACTCTTCCCATACCATGCGGCGCACGCAGCCATATACAATAGTTTGCGTAACATCTGAGCGATTCACTGTATACTACCGATCCACTGTCGACCACCTTACCCTACTTAATACTATGAACATTAAAAATAAACCATTTCAAAAAATAAAAAGACACTTATAAAATGCATGGACATTTAATTTAGATGTTATTTGTGTATACAGGGTGTTACAAATTTGATGCATTAGCATTGCTATACCGGTAACTATGAGTGATAGAGAGTTGGTTAAATTAAGGCAAAGTTGCGTATTTTAATTCTAAATAATTTGTTGAATTTTTTTTTAATTTTCCGATTAGTTCCGGAGATATTCAATAAAAATCGAAAATGTCAGTCAATTTTAGTTTTTATATTTTTATGGCTGGTTATTTTGAATATTCAAGAGTACTTTCTTAATACACTTTTGTAAGCTCTTCCAGGAAATAATTTTATTTTTCAACTACGCCGTTTCGATATTTAGATACCGACATCAACTTTATTTTTCTAAATGCAGACCAGGATTTTGTATTTAATTTTTGAATAGCTTTTCACCAGCCAAAACTAATGACACTTGTCACAAAATGGTTTGTTTTAGGAGTTATTTAAAGGTTATTTAAAAATTCAAGAATAGGCAAGGCTTACTGTTATATTTCAAAGTCAATTTGCCTTGACAATAACAAAGATTATTTTTTAAGGCTCTTCAAAAAATAATATCAGATTTCTGATATGATGTTTCATTTTTAAGATATCATCATAAAGAATCCCACTCTAATATCTTTTATACAAATTTTGAAAATCAGGTCTCAACAAGGTCCATAAAGCCATATTACTTTCATCACTTTTTAATTGTTTGGAGGAAAGGGGCTGCTTTTTAAATTCGGTGAGATTTCGTGATCTTAGTAAAAACATGGTGATGTGGCCATCATGTTACTTTCTCCGACTTGATGGTATCATTTATATTTACGCTTCCATGGTTTATTTTCAATTTAAATCATATTTTAAGTGTGCATCGAACGTTTCGTAGACTCGGATAAAACTGACGTTTAAAACGTCAAAATTATGAAAGATCGAAAAATGTACTTCAAATTCAAAAACTCAGTTTACTCAAAAACTAAAGAGATTTCGAGAAAAACTTATTCTTCATAAATTGTTCATTTTGGCATTCTCTACAATTATAATTAACATAAATTTGCTGTAACTATTAGCGTTTCATAATTGTATACCAAAAATGAAATTGTTGAAATGGCATCTAAGGACCCCAAAATATTTCCGTAAAAAAAATTTTTGAAAAAAAAATCACGATCACAATACTTTCTCGTACTTCGTAACGGAGAAAGTAAAAAAGGTAAAAAAGGACATTTGTGTAACAGCGTAAATTTATTTATATAATGGAGTATAAAAACATTGACAAAAAATGCCTAACAAAGTCTATTTTTTTTTTTATAAATTTTTTGCCGTCGACTCGAATACACTTGTCAATTTCTTTTTGGATATAGATGAAAGTACATTTCCCCTGCATTTTTTCTGTATAAATGATATAAGTAGTAAACATTAAGCACATCGCGTTTTCCTTCGTTAGAAAAGCACACTTTTAATTAAAAGGGCACTGAATCTTTAGGGAATGCCAAAGAAACACTTATCTGTTGTCAGAGTTAATGCTCACTTTCAAGCACATGTTTCAAAGTCAACACCTATTCTTTAATTTTAAAAAAAGAACTTCAAATAACCCCTGCAGTAAACAATTTTGTGACAAGTCTGGCACATCATTAGTTTTGGGGGATGAAAAACTACAATAATAGTATATTACATAATTAGAGTTGTAAGTAGCAAATTAAGATATTGCGTACGAGCCGTGTCGCTACACGGCTCGAGTAACGTAATTTCACGAGCGCGTAATTGCGTTACAACTCGCGTTATGTACTATACTTTACCTTCGACCTTACATTTATTCGCTTAAACTAAAGACATATTGAAACTGAATCTTGTCAGGGTGACGTTTAAATTTGTATGAAATTGCCCGATAATGGCAATGTAGGACAACTACCAACTACACAAACAAATTAGCGTTCGAACAAGTTTCCGTCGAATAATATATTGTCCAAAACATTGATTGAATAACTTCAAGAATTGTTTGTGAAGTTGGCAATATATCTAGCAATATCCCGGCGCAGCCACTATGTATAAAAATAAATAATTTTTCTTGAAATCACCTACAAATAGTACAGTAGTTTGTAGCCATGGTTGGTATTGTTATAAAAATATAAAAATTATCTATTTATGGTATGTACCTTTGACCGTTTTGGATTATTTATATTTTTCGATGCCGATGTGATAGAAAAGTTTATTGCTGGGTAGTTTCCAGATGAAAATCCCAGATTTTCTCGACAGGAGATAATAGCCCTGGTTGCTATTGTTATAAAAAAAATATTCATTTGGGATATGTACCTTTGGCCGTTTTTATTAATTATTATTAATTGGAAGGATGAGAAGTGCATTGGAAAAGTTAATATGGTTTCTCAGCATGTCCGCAGGTATTAAATATAAGCAAACAATGTGAAGCGTTCCTGAAAATGTATTAATTAAAAGTGTAAAGGTCGACTTCTAGCATAGTCGGTTTGATTTGTCCCACGCTAGTGATATTTAAGAAAATCGCAGTGGAAAACGGTCGAAATTTATTGTTTATAACAATTTTGGGTTATGGCATAACCTACAACCTAACCTACCTTTCACGATTTAACTTATCCTTTGTTTGTCCTTTAATTCTGCGAAATTAAATAATGACCGCAAGGACGACATTAATGGCGAACACGGCCACGTGATGAAAGCGCACAACCGTTATTGGCTCTCTAAAAATGTTAATTTTTGCACCGAATTACATTGGAATGGTACACATTAGAACCTCATTCTTAACATGTCGGTATTTGCATTCTGAGTCCAATGATATATAAAACTCATTTTCAAAAAATCTATGACTTGTGGGGTTTGGCATCTAGACGACTGATTTGTTTACCATGATGATGATGATTAGTTTTAATAAATAAATAAATATATAATTTATAAACAATTAATTGATTGAGATCGTGGTGACTAACATAAGAATCAAGCAGGTAAGAAGGCACTTAGGGATTTTGTATAGGGGTATAAACAAAGAAATTACATTTGGAAAATAAAAGTACGGTCCTAATTATTACTCACGATAAACGCATGTAACTAATTCACACACATACACACACACACGCACTACAAACTATACTCTAACACTACAATAAAGATTTAATGTAATATCAAAATTCCGAAATAGCTGCGATACAACGATAGCGACTTGTGACGTGCGACGTTTTGTATGGGATAACATGTTTATCAATTTGCTGTTTCAATAACTAATTTGTTAATCCATTGCAGTCATTACGATTCCCATGTTGTGGATTATGAAAGTATGTATAGCATTTAACCTTAATTAGTTATTTCATCAACATTCATCAACTTAATTTCTTAGAAATTCAACAATTATATCGTACAATTATATCGTACAATTATATTTAAGCGAATAAATTTCGTACAACACACTCGGATGTAATTTCTAATTTTAAACGAAGCAATTTGTGTGTCTTATGTGCAAAAACCATAGACCGAAAATATAATGGAATTACAAGGTATTGCCCTCTCGTGTAACAACAAGGTCAAAAAAATTCTAGACACGTTTCCATTTAGATCAATCACCTACAAAAGATCATAAATAAACTAAACAAAAAATATATAAACCCTGAGGTTCCTTCGTTTATAAGGAAATTCACGCCGAGAATATACATCACAACGGTTTGCGAAGAATAAAATCCTAATGCGGCTAAGAGTGCTTAAACGTGGAAGTACATAAACCATTTGAATATTATTTCTTATGTTCCAAACATTTTCTCCAGTCAAATGTGTGCAGTAATCTCGTTTACGGTTTAGATGTCATTTCCTTATATGAAGGTGATTGGAGACTTCGCGTTATAATTTATATCATTTTGATATGTTCTCAATTCAAATAATATACATAATTAAGTAAATTGCCGCCTTTGCACGTGAATTTAGTTTATCTTAATTGAAATTAATTACATAACTGTTTTTGCAAGCAAACCACTATGAGACAGTGACATCGGATGGGCAAGGCTGAGATAAGTAAACGGAAGAGCGTGAGGATGTCACGCTACCGCTTCCACAATGTGTTGTTTGTAATTATTATATTTATTTAACACGAATACAATATAAAACATGGTTATGCATAATATATGCTACAAGATAAAACAAGAATACGTAATTTTTATTAGACGCAAAAAAATTTAAAAAATTGATTTTTTCGAAACGGTGGAACTTAGAAAATCGATTTACATTTTTAAGCGTATATTGTAAAAAATATACTTTTATTTAAATCCACTCTTAAAACTGTTTATTACCAAAATATTGCACATCATAAATGTGCTTTAGAAAAGCAAAAAACTTTCCTTTAGAGGACAATAAATAGTTTTTGTATGCACAATTTTTTTAGCTATAACTCAAAATATGTATCTCACAATAACACTTGTATGCAATTACTTGAATATGCATCAAATAAATTATATAGTTTGTTTAAGGTTAATAGTGATCGCATGATTAATAATTACATAATAATGGGAATAGTGAACTTGTTTGCTTTACAAGATCAAGTCTGTTCTCACGTGAAGAAATATAGCAAGTTAAAAGAATTAACCATTAAATGTAAATTTGTGTATACAATTAGGCGTGGAGAATCGCTATATTGTTTATTTTTTCCTGCTTAATTATAGAAGAAATAAGTGCAGTAATTATTCTTTTTGCTAATATCATTATAGGTGGTTCACCGGTATTACTAAAAGGTGTATGGGTGCAATTTTTATGGAAAGCAACATAATTGTTGGTTTTTAATATCTGAACTGAGGACACAAAGAAAAGAAACAATGGTAAATGACCATTAATGGACTTAAACGAAACAATCCTAAGGAAGCCTGCTCTGAATCTGTTATCTGTTGTTTGTCCCTGCAGTAACCAACAGTAGACAAATATATTTATTATTTTCTAATGTTGAATGGTGTGTTCGTTTAGTCGTAATTTCGTAATTTAAAATCGTGATTATGAAAATGTGTAGTACCAGTAAAAAGTAAGAGTTACAAAAAATCTGATATAGGTTCACGTTATAATCTCTTTTTCTGAAATAATAACAATAGCAATAACAGATCATGACTAACTTGCTTCGTTTGGGAGATGCCGGGAGTTTTTCAATGTTCGACAATTTTATTTAATAAAACACTAACACAGTGTATGGTTTCAAATTATCTTTATTGTTCTACGACAATTTTAAAATACGTCTTTGTCGCAATAACTGTAAGGTATGCAAACAGTTGTGTGGTCTTCTTCACAGAATTTACTGCCGTCCTTATTTTGTGTTTTGACTTTTAATTTAGGATGTATGGCACAAAACTTCACTTTCTTAAATGCCATTAAATAGAACTTTAAATCAGCTTTTTCTGCAGCCGTCCCGAAAATAAAACTTTCGGTATGATTTATTAAATCGAAAGTAACACTTTACATAAATCGTACCGAAAGTAATTACACTGGTCTACAAGGTTTTGGACTGGAGCAACCAAATAATATTATCAAGGTAATTTGGTGCGCTGAATTCGAGTCTGTAACTGGTTTTCTTCTATCAAGTCAGGTTTGCGAGATATAAAATATCATTGTTTTCGTATGTGTTTAATAAAAAATCGTTAATTTATTCAAAAATAAATGACATTTTAAAAGTAAATGGCAGTGTTTAACATCGTTTATATTTATTTGTGTCAGTTTCACGTATTAGAGTCCAGCAATAATCTCCCAGCATACTTTTGTCCCAAAATCCTTGATAATTTGTTTCAATTTTCATTAAATCTTGATGAGCACGTTCTCCTTGTTCATCACTCACCGCACCCAGGTTTTGTGGAAAAAAGTTCAAATGGGAATGCAGAAAATGCATCTTGAGTGACAGCCGTGCACCTAGTTCACAATTTTTTTTTTAATAATTCAGTAACAATTTGTCTGTAGTTATCACTTTTCTTGTTTCCAAGGAAATCATCTACGATACTTTTGAAAGATTGCCAGGATGGAGATTCTTTCTCTGATAAACATTACAAGAAATAATCATCATTCAATAACTTCCTGATCTGAGGACCAACAAATATGCCTTTTTTAATTTTAGCATATGAAATTTTAGGAAAAACTGCTAACAAATGTTTAAAAGCAGCACTATCTTTATTCAGAGCTTTGACAAAGTTTTTCAAAAAAAGACCCAGTTTTATATGCAGTGGTGGAAGTAGAACGCCATTTGGGTCAATTAATGGTTTATTTGAAATGTTTTGTTTTCCAGGAGAATACTCTGTTCTTTGTGGCCAATCTGTTCTGGTGTAATGATGACTTGTAGCTCGACTATCCCATAAACAAAGAAAACAACTACATTTTGTGAAACCTCCTTGCATGCCAGTTAATAAACCAATGACCTAAATAAATTTGATTGAATTAAAACTTAGAATTTATGAATGCATAGAACATTCAATTACATACCTTTAAATCACCACATATCTTCCATTTATGATCTTTGTATTTCAGTAAAGTTAAAATTTGAGTCATTGATTCGTAATTTTCCTTAGTATTAACAGCATGAGCAATTGGTACGGATGGTTTTTTATTCCCATTGTGTAAAAGAAGAGCCTTTAAACTGTACTTAGAGCCGTCAATGAATAGTCTCCATTCATTTTTTTCAAATGGTTGGTTCATTTTTTGAAATAAACCTTGAATGTCGTTACAGTAGAGAATAGTGCTTTTCTTCTCAAAATATGCAGCCAATTTCAAGCTTCTTTCTCTATAAACTGTTACTTTTGTCCCAACTGCAAGATGTTTCCATTGTTGCATACGTGAAGCCAATAATTCTGCGTCTTGCTTCGATAAATGTAAATCACGAACTAGATCATTAAGTTCAGCTTGAGTCACTAAATGGCATTCATCATCAGACTCATATAAACTACCACTGCTGGGAACAATGTCATTGAAAGATGATTCCGAATCACTGCTTGTAGTACCAGGAATGACTGGCAATGGATCATTTGGTAAACGTTGAACTGGTTTTGAAACAGATGGAACATTTGTTTTTTGATTTTTCATATTAATCCCAAAAACTTTTGATAAACAAAAATAACAATCGGTTTGGTGATTACTTTGCTCTCTCCATATTACTGGAAGTGCAAAGTCGAAATATTTCTTCTCGCCATTCTATCACTTGTATAAAATGGCTCTGCAACTATTGCAAAACACTGTCGGTGTCCACGTTTTGTCTAAATTTCTGACAGCAAAACCGAAGTAATGTAAATATGCATATTTTAGTAGTTCAGTTATTGCATATCCTTTTTTTCCAACTATATATTTACCACAAACAAAACAGAAATAGCTTGAACTAGTAACACACGATCTACTTGACATACTTAAGTACTGTTATTATGAAGATACAAAATAAATATGGGTTTCTGTCAAATTACTTTACAGTAGCGCCACCCATGCGACAGAAAAAGAACTAGACCTGATAGTGCCATTATGGTGGTAAATTTGAATTCTACGCACCCAAATTACTTGGACAATTGCCCTCATTTACTTACTAACCAATGAAATCGAATAAAGTTGATGACATGATCCAATAAAATCTAAATTACGATGCGTAACGGACCACGCTGCATATTATGCATGGCAATTAACCCTGGGTGGTATCTAATCAGATGATCACTCATGTTGGTATTGCCTAGCAACGCGTTAGTATATGTTCTATAACATATAAAACGTCAGTTATTGCCGGACTTTTAAGCAGTTTGCTCCTGAATTCGATCTGTTTGTATTTTCGGGAGAAGTGTTAGTGCTTTCATCAGTGATGGTATTCATAGGCATTTCTCAAAATCTTGGTAAGCTCATTTTTACTACAATTATTATGGCTCAGATTAATACACGTCTGACACCTAGTGTCACTAAATTTAACTTTTCAAATTATGAAATGTGAACTTTCTGTTCGGCCAATTGTCTTCTCGAATCTAACTCGTGACTGATTTTTCCTGGACAATTATTAGCCTCTGGATCACTCTTGCTTGTTGCTTCTAGAAAATCGTGATCCTGCCGCTAATAATTGCCGGCAAAATCATAGGCACTCGTTATATTACTGTTGAAAACATCCTCCTCTTTTCCAGTAATTTTTTTTTTAATTTGTAGACCAGTGTTATTTTCGGGACGATTTTGTTTCACTTTCGGGACGGTTTTTACTTTCGGGACGATTTTGCGTACGTATGTAGGCGGCCTTAACAAAAACATGAACTTCATATGTAATTATGACAGAGCTTGTCATATTTCATTCGTGTGTGCTTTTGCTTTTTTAACATAAAAAACGGCTGCCGAAAAAATATTGTACGTAACTCGTTCCAAAAGTGATTTTATGGGATTCGCCTATGGCTCGTCCTGGAAACTTCCTACTTATCCCGTAAAATATCACTTTCGGAACTTGTTACGTAAATTACTATTATATTGATATAACATAGTTAATAAAAATCCATGTAAATTATCGAGAAAAAACGATTATATAATAATAATAGATTTATTAACGAAAAATCTCCTTTTATTAAATTACTTAAAACAAAAATATTTTGTAAATGTAGCGAGAAAAGAACAAAAATAACAGAAATAAGGTAATTTACGTATAAAATAAATCACATTAAATAGTTATTTAAGCAACAAGGAACGTAAGGACGTATTAACATTTGAGGTAGGCGAATACGAGTCGAGGCGGAGCCGAGGCTCGTCGCCTGCCGAAAATGTTAATTGTCATTACGTTCCGTGTTGCTTATTAATTTTTTTCCGCTACCGGAAATATAATACTTAAAAAAGATCAGAAAATGTTCTAAAATACGGCTTGTAACATTTGGGATTAAAATTTTTATAGTCACCTATGCGTCCTATGGCAACCCAGCAACCGAGGAAACAATGTCGAATTTTGTTTGTTTGTGTCAATCCATTGACAGTTTTTGCGGGCATGGATGCAAACGCAGCTGAGAATATTGCGTGTTAGAACCTGTTACCGACAAAATAGAAAAAGGTATGTGTCCTGTTACGAGTTTTTAAAGCAGTATTTATGTAAAAAGGATGCCGATGCTACAGTTATAGACGAAAATGTGTTGCTCGCCTATATGTTGGAGCGTTACGTTTCTGTTTATTATTTTCCTAGGTCCGTAAGTAAAAAATTAAGTTCCGTCGCCAAGGACAACAAACACCACGAATGTTATCAGCCACTTACGGTACCTGTAACCATGTATGCAATGCGTATTTACGTTGTCGGTAGCGGAAAAAATAATATAAATAACAATAACAAATAAAACATGTTAAAATAAATATAAACAAAATTGAATTAAATGGGTACAAATTGCGCAAATAAAATGATATACAAATAAATAATATTATTGATAACATAAACATAAACATAAGTCCAGATCGATGCGTTTGATGCAGTTCTTAAACCAGTGATGGGGAAACTACGGCCCGCGGGCCAAGTCCGGCCCGCGGAAAGGTTTAATCCGGCCCGTTTAAGAGTGCCGTCGTGAGAATGTTTGAACGCGTTCTTACTTCGTAATGTGACGACCCGCATAAAAACTACTTGCGGCGATATTCAAAACACAATAGTATTCTGGACAAATCCATCCGACCTAAACAGATGACTCATCTTCGCTCGAAACTTCCAGACACTCTCGCAGGTAGGTATAAATACAAGCGAGGCCGGCCGAAGATCAGTTAGTTAGCGACTTAGTCAGTCATCTGCAACGACCCGCTGTGACTCGAGTAATTGTTTGTGTAATCCCCCAAACTCCCAGTGCCTCAACAAACTCCCGCGTAAGAGCATTAGTTAGCAGTAAGCTTTCGTCAATTGCGTTTCTGTGTGTTGTTCTCCGTAGTAGGTAACGTCTAAAATGGATGTTAAAAAAAGAAAAGTGGATTCAGAATGTCGAGTTTTTAAAGAAGAATGGACGTGGAAATATTTCTTTACTTTATTTAAAGAAAAACCTGTGTGCTTACTTTGCAATACAACTGTTGCAGTTTTAAAAGAATATAACATTCAACGCCATTTCAAGAGCAAACAGGAAAACCACTCCTACTCATCGTTAAGTGAAGAGGTGAAAAAAATTAAATCGAAAGATTTAATAAAAAATTTATCAAGTCAACAACAATTATTTCAGAGAGCTAATCATTCTCAAAGATGCGCTACGAAAGCCAGTTATGTGTTGGCTTATAATATTGCTAAATCTAATAAAGCATTTTCAGATGGTGAATTTATAAAGCAGTGCATGATAGATGTGTGCGATATTATGTGCCCTGACAAGAAAAAGGATTTTCAGTCACTGTCTCTCTCAAGAAGAACAATCACCGAGAGAATTGAAAATATTGATAAAAATCTAATTTCACAACTGACCACAAAAACTCAAAAATTTATTTTTTATTCAATTACCATGGATGAAAGTACAGATATCAGCGATACTGCGCAGTTACTCATATTTGTAAGAGGAATCAACGCCCACTTTGAAATTACAGAAGAACTTGCAGGGCTGCAGTCAATGAAAGGAACAACGACTGGTGCCGATATATTTTGTGAATTTGAAAATTGCATCGATAAACTTCGTTTACCTATTGACAAGCTATGTAATGTAACTACAGATGGTGCTCCTAATATGGTTGGAATCAATAAAGGATTTGTTGGGAAATTTAATTCTAAGTATCCGGAAAATGATGTTGTTTTTTTGCATTGCCTTATACATAAGGATGCTCTCTGTAAATCGGCTTTAGATATTGACCATATACTTAATATTGTTGTAAAACTAGTAAATATGATTCGTTCCAGAGGATTATTACATCGCCAGTTTCAACAGTTTTTGGAGTCCGTATATGCGAGCATTCCGATATCCTGTATTATTCAAAAGTTCGTTGGTTAAGTGCTGGAAAAGTATTTGAAAGAATTTGGGATTTAAAAGACGATATTGTGAATTTTCTTCTTGATAAAGACATTTATAATCAATTTGACGTCTTAGAAAACGAAACGTGGCTTTCTGATTTCGCTTTTTTCACAGACCTCCTCATACACATGAATAAACTTAATCTCAAATTGCAAGGAAAAAAATCAGTTTCTTCACGATATTTGGCAATACCTGAAAAGTTTCAAATTACAGTTATTATTATTTGCTAATCAGATCTCTATATCTGATTTTTCTCATTTTCCAAGAATACAATGTTTAAAATTCACTATATCAAACAATAAGATTAAAAAATACGAAATTAATTTGAGAAAACTATCTACAGAATTTGAAAGGAGATTTCAGGACTTTAGAAAAATGGAACCAGAGTTTAGTATTTTTGCGACCCCATTCAATGTTAATTACGAAGAAGTTGATGCAAAATTTCAACTTGAGTTAATAGAACTGAACTGTAATACTCTCCTGAAACAAACTTTTCATACAGTACCATTACTAGAATTTTATAAAAATTTAAGTCCAGATAATTTCCCAAATCTAATTACTCATGCAATGAAGATAATGACAATGTTCGGCTCATCTTATATATGCGAACAAATCTTTTCAACAATGAAGCTTAGGAAAACTTCTTTAAGAAACAGAATTACAGATGAGCACCTTTCATCAGTTTTAAGAATTTCTGCTTCGCAAATGGAACCGGACTATGTTGAAATTTTGATGAAACAGTCTCAATTTCATTTTTCTCATGCACCATCAACCAGTAATGACACCAGAAAATAATTTTGTTACCTTTTGCTTTTTTACTATTAAAATAATAAGTGTATGTAATAATATATGTATATGTTTATAGAACACATAAATTAGTTAACGATTAAGCATTATTCTTTGGCCCGCTACGATTGTCTAGTTATTACAAATGGCCCGTCTTAAAAAAAGTTTCCCCACCACTGTCTTAAACTCTAAGAATTACTCCGAAAATAAATCAAAATTTGAAAGACCGCACAAAGTATTTATAAATGCCATCGTGAGATTAATTGGCTAGTTTTTTTTTCGCAAAATTAGAGATGCAGCATTGAATGCAAAAGAGCTTCTTTGTTCTTGTCCGAGTGGTTAGAGGTAATGGAAAATTGAATCTTGCTAATAATTCGCGAGAATTTATGAAACCATTTATAATTTTAAAAACAAAATAAATATCTTGTAAAATACGTTTCTGGTGTAATTGGCTTAAGTTGGGGTGGCATCGCTTTATACCACGCGTGTGTGCATGTGTGCGTGTGTGCGCGTGTGCGAGTGTGCGTGTGTGCGTGTGTGCGTGGGTGCGTGTGTGCGTGTGTGCGTGTGTGTGTGTGTGCGTGTGTGCGCGTGTGCGCGTGTGCTTAAAAACATTTTTCATAAAATCATTATTATTTTTTTTTAATTTTTGGTTTATAATTATAAAACGATAAGAGTAACAGCAAATTTATGTTAATAATAAATGTAGAGAATGCTAAATTGAACAACTTATAAAGAATAAGTTTTTTCCGAAATCGCTTTAGTTTTTGAGTAAACTGTGTTTTTGAATTTGAAGTATAATTTTTCCATCTTTCATAATTTTGACATTTTAAACCTTTATGGTGGATCGAGTCGAGAGTTTTTTTCCAACTCCGTATACATCGTCAAAGTTTTACATGGTTTCCAGAAAAAACATTTTTTTCACAGGGTCGCTAGAGGGGGCGAAAGGGGTTACGCTCAAGTTCGCATGCATCAAAGGTTTTCGCCCTCAAAGATTAATCAAAATCGATTGAAAATACGCCGAGTTATGGCGGTTTGAAAATGGTCGAAATTTCACGAATGTCAATTGTTTAATTTTTTTTCCATCAATGTAGTTGGCGATTAAACCCATTCACCATTGACTTCCCTGCCATTTCTTAAATAGATTTCCACGATGTCTCGACTTATCAGATTTTAAACTAACAGTTCATGTCATGAGACTAGATTAAAAAAAAATGAATTAATTTCATACATGTCTGCCATGTTTCTCTCTCTCTCTCAGGCATGGCCAACTCTAAAACAAAATTCTGTGGCTCTGACTTTATGAAATTTAAAATATGACCTTCCTATGGTTGATATGGTGTTGCATAACATATCAATAGGATTAGAATTTGAATGCAGATATTGTTGAACTATTAGTTCTGCAACTGTACTAAAATAAGTGTTAAAATCATCCGCTTGTATATCACATTCCATATCACTCGTTGTTGTTTTATTTTTCATGATTGACCACATTGCTTTGGCATCATTTTTATTACATGCAATGAACGCATTGGTTGCAGACTTCCGGGCATGTTTCAATTATATGAAGGCTTAAAACTCAGGAAATTTTCTTTTAACTCAGGTTTTCTCAGACTTGACTCTCTCATGAGAGAAAGTGTTTCACGCATATTTCTTAATTCACTATTGAACAATATTATTTTATTTGTTTTACCTGTGATACAGCGAGATTTTTCGGGAAAACATTCCAGAATACTTTGCTGAATGCAGTTTATAAATTTGGAAAATTTCCCATTTAGACAAGTATCAGGTTGATATATGAAATTGAAATTAGTTGCTTCAAGCTCACTAAACATTTTGATTTTACCTGCAGCAGTGATTGGTCTTGTGATGCGATTTACAATACTATTACGTTCACTACCTACTGCCAATTCAACGTGAATACCTATGTGGTCGGATAATCCTGAGTCAAGAGGATAAACATGAATTTCGCGATTACTTGAAATTGTTGAAAACGTAAAAATATACAGGGTGATCCATTTAAAAAACTGCCGATGACGACATATCTCGAAAAATAGGGTAGCTGTTGAAAATCAAAGCACGCCACTGAATATAATAAATAAAACTAAAAGATTGGTTTTAAAAGTGATGAGAAAAAATCAGACGTTTAGGCTACGGCCACACGGGTGTGAATCCGTTTGAGCGGAAAAAGCGGTGAAATAATACACCACATGAATGTAAGCTTGGCTGGCCAGACGCTTGCCGAATTCCCGCTGGTAGGAGGGCAGGCGGGCGCGTCCTCAAGGTTATCCGCCAGAAAATGTGCCTGGGTCCATTTGCTTGCCGGATTTCACGCGAAAGGAGTGGCCAAACGGACGGAAAATCACGACGTAACCCGTTTGCCCTACCATCTTCTGGTTTTTATTTCGTCATGGAATTTTTTGATAGTGAAACAATAATTATGGAAGTCAGAAGCACCCGTGTCTTAATGATTTAAAACATAGAGTTTATGAAAACAGGAATTTGAAGATTGCTCGATTTCTGTTGACAATAATAGATCAATCCAGTATTTTCTTTAACATCGACTACGTAAACGGCAAATAACAACAGCAGTACAAAGTGGAACAACTGCATTTTTTATATAAAGAAATTCGGTCCATTTTTCACAAACCATCCAAGGACTTCGACGGTCGTTTGTCCACGGCAGAAGGGGATTTCATTTGCGGGAAAAGACGCTAATGTAGTATACTACAGCGGGAATTCCGCCCAGCGTGAAAAAAACGCGAAATAAACAGCGTGAGTTCACGCCCGTGTGACCGTAGCTTTAGCCAGAAATCTGACGTTCCGACACATTTACCCAACCCTGTATAAAATAAAACGACATGAAACAAATCATGCTTAGGCATTTAGTAAATCACAGGAAATTACTGGCTTACGGATCGGCTCATCCACATTTGACCATGCAGTTATCTCTGGCTAATAAAGCAATAAATACTAAACCAGGTGTGGATAAACCACCTGTAGGCGACACAGTCATCGGCTGAAATTGTTTGCTTCGCATTTTCGGTCGGGTATTCCCCGGATTGTGGAGTCAGCAAGTGCAAGGCAGGGATTGTTTGGTGGGAAAGAAAGATTCGCGATGCGACTCTTATTGAGATAAGACGTGCTATTAACCTCTTCACGCCCAGGTCGCCACATGTGGCGACAAGCAAAAAAATATATTTTACAAATTTAAAAAAAAAATACCGCTTTAGCGCCGTCTATGGAATGTTTTTTCATATTTCTTTTCAAAAATGAGTTTATGACAGTGGAATAATATTTCGTAGAAAACCGTAACAACAACAAAAAAGGCATTTTTCAATAAACCCTGGATTATGCTATAACCCAATCAAAGTAGCATGGGCGCGAAGTGGTTAAGCAGCAAGTTATAAGTATAATATTGGTTATAATGGAGGGATGATATCCATTACCCTTACCCGACCCCTACACACCCCCAAGTAGCTTGTCTGAATTTACAAACGAATACAAAAATTCAGTAGGTATTTGAAACTAGTTGCAATGATTTTAAAAAAATATCTCAAAATATGCTAACACATGCATTTTTTAATCTTATGCAAAATATGTAATTACGCTAATATTTATGAAAATATGTGCGACATATGCAAAATGATGTTGGTGTCAAGTTAATCGCCTTTCTTGAAACGTGTAAATACAAAAACAATCAGCTATGAATAGTAAAAAAATTGCATTTTCATAAATGTCCGGTCTCTAATTATTATATTTTACTGGTTCATAAATATGCAATATTATTATTATTGAGATGACATATGTTCAAATATTTCAACAGGTTTTTTATTGTATATTAACAGCTCCGCATACCGCTAGGTGATAATCACGAGTTTATGAATGAAAACCGTGCAATTTTAAAATAGCTACATGATTACGTCTTGGAGATATGGAAGCATTTTCACTGGATTTATGGAATGTCATGTTAAATTTATAACCCATCGCATTACGTGCAACGGATTCCAGAGCCCAGAGATATGATTTATGCTATAGTCCTGAACGGTATTTATACTGCGTCGATATTTTATTGTTTGATACGGAATTTATCATATTTTATATCAGATTCTATCTGTTTGTTTAACCGCATCATAGGCGGTTATTCTTGATACGTTTTAATTATTACAAAGCATTTATTTAATACGTATCTAGAATGTTTAATTAATAGTTGAACAACAAATAAACTTTTCTGATTCATTATGGTAAGGGAAAATTAGTCAGAAATTTCAAAAAATCGATTTTTCGTTTTTAACATTATCAGTTATTTGGAGAAAATTCCCTGAAAAGTTGGAATCAGTCCGATTAAAATTGACGGACTTACAGGCGTTCAAAGTACGTTCCGTTCACATGGTCGAACGAAGTACTGAAACTTTAAACGCGTTTTTCTCAAAACTGAATTTTCAAATCGGTGACCACGATATCTCGAAAACTACTGCAAACTTGGCACGTTTATTTGAGATATAATGGGCCAGTGATTGAACGAAGTATTTTTTAAACGTATAGTTTTTTTCTTGACAAAAAATAAGCGATATTTTCATGCAAAATCTAAATTTTAACTTTGAACTTCCGCCATTTTGTCCCAGATCACTATTTCCACAAACTGTTCATTCAATCACTAGATACTTTAATATATTATAGAAATCTTCTCTTGTTTTTGATTTCTGATAATCCAAATTCGAGTAGCGAAACCTGTTTTCTTCAACGGCCTTCAAGAGAATGGCCGTATCTTTTTTATTTATAATATTTTTTCTTATAAAATTTATGTTAGCACATAGACCAACTCAATTTTTATAGAATTTTTTTATATATTTTATGGAAAAATAAATTCACAAAAATCACCTATTTTTCGGTTTCCTGACAAGGCATAGCCCCTTAAGTGGAAATAAGATAAGCACAATATAAATTAACAAATTATTTCCGTTCTTGTTTAACTTGCAATGGTAGTGTCAGAAACCTAGATCTAAAGAATTGATCCAAAATGGATATTTTGATAACAGGGGAACAATCTGCCATTGTTTAATTATTAAAAGGTAGCGAAGTAGTTTCACATAATTTAAATTAAGGATATTACAGGGAGCAAATAAGAAAGGAGTGATTTTAAAAATGTAGTAACTAATTTAAATCATTATTTAAAAATTGTAATATACACTGGTGGAAAAAAAAAGAAACACTCCAAATTCGTAAATTTTTTTTTCAAACCGCCATAACTCGGCGTATTTTCAATCGATTTTGATGAATCTTTGAGGGCCAAAAACTTTGAAGTATCTTCTTTAAAGTCATGTATGCGAACTTAAGCGAAACCCCTTCCGCCCCCTCTAGCGCCACTGTGAAAAAAAAGTTTCTTCTGGAAACCATGTTCAACTTTGACGATGTCTACGGAGTCGGAAAAATTTGATCAATTCCCTATGCAGGACCCAAAGAACGAAGTTCCTACGACGATTTGGCACCAAGTTAAGGGTGTTTGAAAAAAGTGCGTTTTGAGGTTTTTTGCACATAACTCAGTGACTTTTCAACCAACTTTGATGATTATTTCGAGAAAATATCCCAATTTGACTCTACTTTAAGGGGGTAAACTCAGATTGGAATGATCCCTTTTCGAAGCCTTCAACCCCTGAACAAAAAAAACACGTTTTTGAACAAAAAAAACACGTTTTTGAGCAAAAAAAAACGTCCAACTTTGGCAACGCGTACCGAGTTGGAAAAAATGTGTCGACTCGATCCACTAAATAGGCATTGAAATGTGTTCAATTACCTGTGCAGAACTTAAATAACGAAGTTCCTACGACGATTTGGCACAAAGTTATGGGTGTTTTAAAAAAAGCGAATTTTGTGGTTTTTTGACTCATAAGTCCTCCGAAGTTCTTAAAACGAAATTGTTTTTGTTTTCACGAATGAAATTTTCTTTGCATGTTCTTTAAGGTATGCACGAAAATTCATTAACAAAAAACTTTATTTTGGGTCAAAAAAGGCTGACCTTAACGATCTCTGTAGGGTCGGAAAAATGTGGGCCTAACGCACCACCATTCTTCCATTTTTCCATTCGTCCAATAAACACTAACAAATTACACTGACGGAAAAAAATGAAACACTTGAGATTTGTAAAAATTAAGGTAATTTTCAAATGGCCAAAACTCGGCTTCTGTTCAACCGATTTTGACGATCTTTTGAGAAATCAAAAGCAAAATGTATCCTTTTTGCGTTTATCGCCCACTCAAGGAGAGGGCTCTACGCCCTTCCAAATGAAAAAATAAAAAGGCCACAAAATGCACTTTTTTTAAACACTTATAACTTTGTGCCAAATCGCCGTGGGAACTTCGTGTTTTTTTTTGCTCGGGGGTTGAAGGATTCAAAAGGGGATCATTTCAATCTGAGTTTACCCCCTTAAAAAAGAGCGAAAATGGGATTTTTTCCCGAAGTAATCATCAAATTTGGTTGAAAAGTCACTGAGTTATGTACGAAAAACCTCAAAATGCACTTTTTTCAAATACTCATAACTTGGTGCCAAATCGTCGTAGGAACTTCGTTCTTTGAGTCCTGTACAGGGAATTGATAAAATTTTAAGGCCTTTATGGTGGATAGAGTCGACAAAAACTTTCCAACTTCTAAGACATCGTCAAAGTTGGACATAGTTTCCAGAAAAAAACTTTTTTTCACAGGATTGCTAGAGGGGGGCGGAAGGGGTCATACTTAAGTTCTCATGCTTGGCTTTAAAGAAGAGACTTTAAAGTTTTTTGCTCTCAAAGATTCATGAAAATCGATTGAAAATATGCCTAGCTGTGGCGGTTTGAAAATCGTCGAAATTTCACGAATTTCAAGTGTTTCATTTTTTTTTTCTTTCAGTATATAACGTTATAGAAGTAAAATAATTTTATTTTTGAAAAATAATGTAATTCTCTTTATTAATACTCTTCCAATCTCTACCGGAATTCGAGTTATTTTATGTTGAATACAAATTCAGCTGCGCAATATTTAGTAGCTGGTCAACGGAGTCCTTGCTCTTCCACAATAAAAAATCTCATGCCGTTAAATCAAGAGATCTTGAGCAGGGAATGCCAATATTTCTAATTATGAAGTGATATTCTGGCCGTGTGAGTAATTTTCATATTTTGCTAAAACCATAACTCATTAATATCAAGAGGAGACCTGGTTTATTATTGTGCCAAATACCTTTAGACCATATAAACATAGCAGGAGTATGTAAAAGCAGTTGAATTTTTATTGCCACCATAAAAAAGTAAGCAACAATAATTCCAACCAATGGCATTATACACAATACTGTAAACAATAGTTCTTCTGTGTAAGAGATTCTTTTTTTTTTTTCTTTTTTCAAGGAATGATGGTTGACGGGAATTCGGGTTGAGGAAGTGCGGATGATTTGGGAATTGGCGTAAGCAACTAGGCTATTCTGCCACAACCGATAATTTGTATGTATATAATCATTTATAATGAATGAGACATACACTAAACATCCATGGACCCGAACGGCCACTTCTTCGTTCCGAAAAAGTGACCGCCCGGATGGGATTCGAACCAACGACCACGAGGCCCGTGAGCAGAAGCTCTACTCACTACGCCACCACGACCCCCGTAAGAGATTCCCGTATGGATTTTTCTTAGAGCAATATCAAAAAAAGTTTTAATCGCAATACCTGAAGCCTGAAAATTTGCTTCATCAGACATAAACAAATTGTGAATAAATTAGTAAATTTCACCCAAAAGAACCTTCTATGATTTGGTAGCATGGAAATATGCAACCGGATGATTACTATTAATATTAAATCGGCGATAAAATAAGTTAATCCAATAAAGCATCAATATTTTTATACAGTAGAATGTCGATTATCCGAACATCGTCGATCAACCGAACGATTGCTCAACCGAACTACTACGCCCGCACGTGTCTCGCGCATGCCTACCACCTCTTGTCTCAACCTGTCACTTCCAAGTTGCCACTACTCTATTAACTAAATTTTGCCGATTGAAAGTAAACTCTCTGTTGTTATTAAAGATATATTATAAATCAATATGTTTTTGATTCACCTGTACATAAATATATATTTGCGAATTAGTACAGTTCGACTAACCGGTTTTTCGAATACCCATGTCCCCCAATTAGTTCGGATAATCAACGCTCTATTGTGATAAACTTGTTCATAAGTCTATAATTGTGTTATTAGGAGCAGAAGTGACACAATTTGTGGCGAATCGGTATGGTTCTACTCCGAATAAATAATGTATTTTTTTCTCTAGCTACGATGGCATCCATGACATCAAAGTGATTAGAAAAAGCTAGTTGTTGTTGATTCATTAACACTTCCAAGTCGTTGATTTATGAAACCATTTCCAAATGTTCAATGCCTATCCGTTAAGGTGATGTTAAGTTTACGTTAGTCGTGTAAATATCAAAGTCTTGCATATTGATATATTTATTTCCATAGAGTTGCAATGACACCATTCTAAAAGTACATTTAAGTCCTCTTGAAATGTACACCTGTTGAGGTAGATATTGAGGTACATCTTGAGATCATCTGTAAATAATAAATATTTAGTTTTAAAACGTGTTCCGATATCGCTGAGAAACAGATAGCAAAATATGGGCCCCAAGTGAGATCCTCGTGGAATATCTGACGATACCAAAATGGAGAGGATATTGTCCTATCACCAATAACCTGCTGGATGCGAATTGCTGGATGCGATTTGATCCACTCCTAAAGTTTGTATAAAACCCAATTACGCTTAATTTATATATTAAAAATGTTCACAACTTTATTCAACATCTTCGGGATGCACGTATACTAATCACTCTATAATTAATCAAGTTACTTTGGTTGCCAGATTTATAAATTAGGTGGACATAGATTAATTTTCACGTTTTCGGAAAGCAAAGCAATCAAAGTTTAGGGATTTAGTATAGGTCTTAAAAATTGGTGTACTAAGAGAATCTTTACGAATGTTTAATTCATGTAATGTATGTATATCATTTAATGTAATTGGAACGAAAAAAATGCACTTCTTTAATGATTGTTTACGTAAATGTAAACCTGTGTAAAATAATTTGCAAAAGGTTTGCAATTTCGGAAGGAGAAGAGCTATTCGTGTCAGCTAGACTCATAAATGTAGGAAGACGATTAGCCTTGATTTTAGTGACTGCGTATTTCCAAAATGATTTAGGATTTAACATAATATTATTTCCAGAATTATGTACATATTCTTGGTGCTTAGACGAATTTAGGTTCCTACACTGTTTTCTAAGTTTTGTAAACGTATCTTAGTCAACATTTCTGCGACTATCTTTGAATTTTTTGGGTACAGGTTTTTTTTGTTGTTGTATATCAAGTGAAAAACAAACAGGAAAGCTAAATCGTCTGTTTCTTTCCTTTTTAAGAAAAATATGGATGCCAGAATACAAAACTGTATAAAAATAATCGACTCACTGGCCAATTGTAAGGAAATTTAAAATATCCTAATAAAAAGAATTGAAGTGATTGTTGAATAATTAATAAGGAGCATTAGCAAAAAATTAAATCCGGTATGTTTTTTACTGTTTTACCATTAATTTGTAGGTTTACTATGATATATAACTGTTGCAAACTTCTGCATATGTCTGGCCGTTGTGCCATATAACAAAAATCCTTCGCCGATGGCATATTTTCGTTCAAGTCCGCCTTTTCTGTCGGTAAGGGGTAAGTTCGTAATGGAAATATGCTCGCAGATCTTTAGCTTAAAACTGTGAGGAATTCAGTAAATAACAGACTTACTAATAAATTAAAATTTTGTAGTGGGAAAAGTGGATTTTTGCGGAGACAACCGAAATACGCAAAAGTTCAACTAGCTCTTAAGTCCCAACGGTTCGAGGAGTAAAAAATGTAAATAATGAATAGATTTATTTATTTTAATTTTAAATAGGGAGGTTATTTACTAAAAATGGATAATTTCCGAGTTATATTTTTACTTTCTCCGTTACGAAGTACTGGAAAAAATGTGTGTGTGTGTGTGTGTGTGTGTGTGTGTGTGTGTGTGTGTGTGTGTGTGTGTGTGTGTGTGTGTGTGTGTGTGTGTGTGTGTGTGTGTGTGTGTGTGTGTGTGTGTGTGTGTGTGTGTGTGTCTGTGTGTGTGTGTGTCTGTCTGTGTGCGCTGTATCTCAAAAACGAATAGAGCAATTGATATGAAACTTTGAACATACGTCTTATTTGATAATCCGAAGAACTGAAAAGCTTTTGGTAAAATTTCGTACACCGGAAGTTTACCTTAACTGTTTTTTGTTTTTTGCCAATATTTTCTTAAATATAAAAAATATCACAAAAACATTTAAACAAACATCGAAGACAACAAAGAAATGAATAACTTTTGCTTGAAAATATTTTTCATAAAATCATTGCTATTCGAGAAAAAAATTTATTAATTTTTTTTTAATTTTTGGTTTATAATTATGAAACGATAATAGTTACAGCAATTTTATGTGAATAATAATTGTAGAGAATGCCAAAATGAACAACTTCTAAAGAATAAGTTTTTTTCGAAATCTCGTTAGTTTTCGAGTAAACCCAGTTTTTGAATTTGAAGTATAATTTTTCCATCTTTCATAATTTTGACGTTTTAAACGTCAGTTTTATCCGAGTTTACGGAACGCTCGATGTACATTTAAAATATGATTTCAATTGAAAATAAACCCATGAAAACGTAAATATAAAGTCGGAGAAAGTAACATGATGGCCACATCACCATTTTTTTCTTTGTTACGTCACGAAATTTTGCAAACCTCAGATTCGGATTCAGCACCTCCAAAAATATGTGGAATGGAAGAAATCAAAACCGCCCTGCAACTTTCCCGCCAGAAGCCCTTTTAAGCACAAATTAACTGTATTATACAT
Organism: Ocypus olens; assembly: GCA_910593695.2. NCBI lineage: Eukaryota > Metazoa > Arthropoda > Insecta > Coleoptera > Staphylinidae > Ocypus > Ocypus olens. The sequence continues at coordinate 15,283,905 of OU343063.1, read as the reverse complement.
GCGTTAAAGTTTTCCGGTTGGTTTCCCTCTTATATACAGAATTACTGGTCTGGTTTTCTCCAAAGCTTCATGACTTCACTCGGCAAGCCTTCGGAATGCGGGGCTTTATTATTCGGTAGCCTTTCAACTGCCGCCACCTCTATTGCTACTTCAGCGATTACACCACGAGTAATCGCTGAAGTAGCAACTGGGAAAACTCCTATATAAGCTTTCTTGCTCCACAGTAGATGATATATACTAATTAAGTCAAAATATTTCTATTTTTCTCTCGAGAAAGAGAAGAGAGAGAGTTAGTGAAATATATTTATCAACAAAATATTTGCAGCTTTTCGTTATTTTCAACATTTGTATCAAGATGTTTAATAATAAACATTTTATTCATATTAGGGAAAATACATGACATAATTGATAATTACTATTAACTACTACTACTACAATCAACCGCTAAATGAATACGTCAAAACAAAACGAGTTACAGTACTCTAATTGGTGTATTCCCAGATGGAATAAAATTCTTGTTCGATTAAGAAGTCTCTTAATTTAGTTTTAAATCCGTTTTCTTCGGTGATGCATTTTAAGTCATTTGGCAAATTATTGAACATCCTCAATGCGCAATACAATGGTGAACTTTCGTAAAGAGTCTATGCCGCGGGTATTCATATTTATCTGTAAAACGAGTGTTGTGAGTATGGTTTGTAATATATGCAAGAAATTTATGTTTATTTTTGAAATTGAAGATTAAAATTTCGTAGATATATAAACTGTAAAATGTAAGTAAGCCCGCTCTTCTGAATATTCCTCTACAACTGTCTCTTTGATTTAGGTTAAAAATAATCCTAAGCGCTCTCTTTTGGATAATGAATATATTTCTAGCTGATTTTGAGTACCCATAATGTATTAATCCGTATCTTATTATGCTTTCGAAGTTTGCCCGGTAGGTTATTATTAATGTTTTAATATCTAAAACTTGCTTTAATATTCGCAGGGTATAGGATCCAGTATTTAATTTTGAACATTAGTGATCGCAATGATTTGACCAATTTAAATGACTATCGATTACCATTCCTAAGAAATTGCATTTATTTTGAATCTGAAAATGTTGTTCTAATTTTATGTCTTTCGGTTTTTGTTTATTATTTGTACTGAATATGATGATGTTTGTTTTAGTTGTATTTATAATTAATTAGTTCATATTCATCCAGTTCTGCATAATATTAAATAATTGGTCCGCTTTTTGTGCTTATTCATCGGTATTAGAGCAAGACATGAGCAGGCTAGTATCGTCAGCATAAGTTGTTATGACTGCATTTTGATGCTTGATGTACGCAGGTAAATCGTTAATATATATAATGAATAGAATAGGACCTAAAATACTACCCTGCGGTATACCTATATTGGTTATTTTTGACTCGGAAAATGTGTTGTTCATTTTTACCCTATGAATTTTGTTTGTCAAATATGAACGGATGATTGAGTGACTTATACCGCTCACACCGTAATACTCTAATTTCTCGAGTCAAATTTTATGATTGACTGTATCCAAGGCCTTGGATAAATCAAAAAAAATCCTAAAGGCATTTCAGAGTTCTCCAATGCATTCATAACTTCTGTTAAATAGTCAAATATAGCAGTTTGTCGATTTTCCCTTAATAAAACCATTCTGTGCATTGTCAAATAAGTCATTGATTATAAAATTATTCATTATTCTTTTACCTATGATTTTTTCAACTATTTTGGAAATTACAGACAAAAGAGTGGTCGGTCTATAATTACTGAAGTCACTCGGATCACCTTTTTTGTACACTGGTTTTATGATACTCTCCTTTAAACATTGAGGAAATATACCGTTTTCTAAGCTAATATTGATTACATATGTGAGCGGGCCAACGAGTTCATTGATGGCCGATTTAATTAATTTGGTTGTTATGTTATTATACCCACCTGATGATTTATTTTTTAGCGAACATATGGTATTAAAAGTTTTCGCTTCAGTTAATGGTGTAAGAAACAATGTATTTATTTGCCTGGCCAGAGTACAACAAAATGGACGATCGATTTCAATTGGTGCTCTATTATTAAAATAGTTATTTAACTCATTTTCTTTTCCTTCCAATTGTTCATATGTGTGATTTTTATCACTAGTTTTCCCTACCATACTATTAATTATAGCCCAAGCAGTTTTAATTTTATTATCTCTACTCACTTGATTGATTCGAAATTTCGTTCTTTTTATGTTCAAGTAATAAAGTGTCATACTTCTTTTTAATTTTTGGATAAAGATGTGTTGCATCTTTATTGTAGTATTTAACAATAACTAAATAGTCAAGTAACTGTTTAGTTTTTCTAATAGCAGGGTTTTCAGTTTTTATTTTATGGCGTTTAGGAGGCTGAATGACCTCAGGACAGCATGTATTTAGTGCCATATTGAGGATGTTCATGAAATTTACCCACGCTTCCTTAACATTATTATTTAAGTATATAGTATTCCAGTCTAAAGATGAATTTAAAAAATGTACAAAATTGTTTACATGCAACGAACTGCATTTTCGAACTTTTCATTATTAAGATGTAAGTTGCCTCTTATTTCAAGTGGCCAACATATTTTCTGCGCAAAATGGTCTGATCTATGCGTTTCAAACACACATGTCTTGAATTCGCTTATATTGGTAATAATATTATCAATTAGTGTTTCCGTATTCTGCGTTACGCGTATCGCACACTCTACCAGAGCCCTGCAGAAGCGGATTTTTGAAAGGCCGGCCCGGCCCAGCCCGACAGTGAAAATTTAAAACCCGGCCCGGCCCGGCCCGATGGAACGAAAATGTGTTGCGGGCCCGGCCCGGCCCGCCCCGAAGCTGAATATTCAAAGCCCGGCCCGGCCCGGCCCGTCCCCGAAAACTGTTGAATTAAATAAATAAAATGACTGGACCCATGTACTCCTTACAATCTTCAAAATACATTGAATGCATGTTAATACAAATAACTCTATTTATTTTTCACTACACGTGGTTGTTACTTTCCAAAATATAATAAAATTAAATTTATCCAAGCCCGGCCCGGCCCGGCCCGGCCCGGCCCGGGTTAAATTATTCATCGAAAAGCCCGGCCCAAAACCCGGCCCATGCAGGCCTCTGCACTCTACTACTGCCGTTGCATTATAAGATTGTATTAAGTTTTTGAAATCAATTGATTCTCTTGAAGCACTGTTTAAGTCTATATTGAAGTCTCCTGCAATAAAATATCTAACTTTTTCGGAAAATATTTTTTTTTAATAATAATTCAAACTTATTTAAAAAATCACTAATTGTGTTTTGACCAAGACATGGTACACTATTACGCACACAGAATTTATGTTTTGAGTAGACCATTCCACTGCCGCACATTCGAACGATCCACACATTGGGCCCTATTCTGTTTTTATCACTTTCGAAAAGTTTTCGATTGTCATCGAAAACTTTTCACTTCACGCAAGTTTCCGATTCTGTTTCTATCACCGATCGAGTTTCGAATGACGTCAGTCGAAAAGTAAGGTTCCGTTTTATCACCGAGTTCGGAGCAGGTGATAAGTGTGTGTTAACCATAAAATTGTGAATATGGTCTTTATTTCGCTTTATTATTGCTGCGGGAACAAGAAGCAGCACCTGAAAATTATTATTTGCTGCAATTTAAACGACATTTACGGAATTTAGCAATCCATTTGAGACGCCGAAATGTGAATTTAGAATATTTGTTTTAAAAACAACAAATTTGTGAGTGTTTCGAATCAACACACCAATATTAGATGGTGATTAGTAGGTTTCAATTCCATAATTCTTCAAAATTAACTTAATTACAGTTCGCTTCAAGTGCACTCGGTACTGATTTTCCCGCGCAAATTTGAAAAATGGCGAAAGCATGCCGTTATTAGTTCACTTGCTTCGATTGTACACTGTTGTCACACTTACTTTATCACGTTAGAAACGGAATACCAATTTGCCGTTCGATCGAAAACGATGTGATACATTTTCACGGCGTAAAGTTATCACCGTGATAAAAACAGAATAGGGCCCATTGACGTCTTCTTGATGTACAGACGCTCTCGGCACGGAAAGTTGTTGCGCACGAAGATAGCGGCCCCTCCGTATGCTGTCGAACGATTCTTGGGGGATGATCTGGAGTATGATGATACCAATCTAAATTCTTCAATATTTGTGTGTTTAATGTTACAGTCTGTTTGCCAATGTTCGGTAATTCCAAAAATCAGGCATTCCTTATGATTTTGAAGCATATTATTTATATTAATCGTTTTATTATTTATTGATCTAACATTAAGATGTGTTAATGATACAGTTTACGATTGTAAGAATTAGGTTTTGTCTCCTTTTGCGCTCAGCGAAAAAAGAATATTTTTGGATTTTTAGATTCATTGGCCACTTACTAGGATCCATGAATATTTATTCATCTTGTTTTTCAAGTTCAATTTTATACGCGGATTCCAATTCATTTCTAATAACTAGTTTTTAAATTTTTAAGTGCCCAGTCGGATAAAGGTTGTTACATACAGGGTGTCAATTTGAAAACTTTCAATGCGAATATCTCTGAAAATAAAGGAGTTAGAAAAGCGCAATGTGGTACAAATGTTATATAGGTAGGGGGAACTAGAACTACTATATTTTGGTTATGGGGTGATTGACCCCTTGGGCCCCATTCACCCTAACCCCAAAATTTTAAATGGTATCACCCCTTTTGTGATCCCTTAAATTAAACGTTTTTTCGAGTAGTATTCACCAGTACAAGATTTTTTTTTTAATTTAATACAGGGCCGTACAAAAAAGTATAATTAAAATAAAATAAATTCTATGAATTGCTATTTTATTTAATTGGATTCTTATAATTCATTCCATTTTGGGCTACAAAAAAGGATAATAATTTTTTTTTCTCCCAATACTCGAACCAGTGTGTCAGGTTTCAACAAATAATCACCTATTGCAGTCAGGTGTGTTAGATTGTACGTCAAATTCAAAAACGATCGAAGTGAAATAATTTCAGACGAATTCACTATTTTCTTTTTATTCGGTATTAGACATGGTTTACAGTATGGCTGAAAGAATTGCGATTTAGACACCTGACTGAAATAGCTGATTGTTATTTGTTGAAACCTGACCCACTGCTTCGAGTATTTGGAGCAAAAAAATTTATTATCCTTTTTTGTAGCCCAAAATGGAATAAATTATAAGAATCCAATTAAATAAAATAGCAATTCATAGAATTTATTTTATTTTAATTATACTTTTTTGTTCGGCCCTGTATTAAATTTTTAAAAAATTCTTGTACTGGTGAATACTACTCGAAAAAACGTTTAATTTAAGGGATCACAAAAGGGGTGATGCCATTTAAAATTTTGGGGTTAGGGTGAATGGGGCCCAAGGGGTCACTCACCCCATAACCAAAATATGGTGGTTCTAGTTCCCCCTACCTGTATAACATTTGTACCAAATTGCGCTTTTCTAACTCTGTTATTTTCACAGATATTCGCATTGAAAGTTTTCAAATTGACACCCTGTACATATGTAATACATACCGTGCGCGCCTAAAGTATGGAATATATTCAGTAAAACCGAAATAAAATATTTTTGGAAAAAATCCTCGAACACGTCGATTTTCTTTTATAAAAATACACATTTTTGCATGAAAGTCGATTTTCAGTCGTCATTTGTTTTTGAGTTATGACGTCCGCCATTTTTTTTAAATGGCAACCCCCTATTTTTGTTCTTGATTTTGAGAGATCATTTCATTGTCGAACTGCCAGTATAAAAATGTTGCCATCTTACATAAGAAATTTTTCGAGTAAATGACAATTGAAGGTGAGAAATTGATAATTAAAGTTTTTGCAAAATGAAAATATTTTTGTAGAAAATCCTAGAACAGGTCGATTTTGTTTTATAAAAATACACATTTTTGCATGAAAGTCGATTTTCAGTCGTCATTTGTTTTTGAGTAATAACGTCATCCATTTTTTTTTTTAACGACAACCCCCATTTTTTTTCTTGATTTTGAGAGGTTTTTCATTGCCGAACTGACAGTATAAAATGTTGCCACCTTACATAAAAAAATTATTCAAGTAAATGACAATTGATAGTAAGAAAATGTAAAATTTATTGGTAACACAAAATAAACAGAAACTCTTTTGTCAAGCAAATACAAATATTAAATTAGGTGTTCGAACTGCCATCCACCGACTTCTTGACAATACGCAAGCCTGTGAAGAAATTCATCTTGAACATTTTTAATCGTTTCCAGACTAATTCTGCGCATTTCATCTTTTATGCGATCTTCTAGTTCAGCTAAATTTTGTGGTCTGTTGACGTAGACCTTCGACTTTAAATAACCCCATAAAAAGTAGTCAAGGGGTGTAAGATCTGGGGATCTGGCGGGCCATTCTATTGGTCCTCGCCTGCCAATCCACCTATTCGGGAAGCAATTGTCCAGAAAATCTCGAACGGTGTGCGCATAGTGCGGGGGTGCACCGTCTTGTTGAAACCATATTGTATTATTTGGAATGTCAGGATCAATATTGTTTGGAGAAATTGCTGCAAGCGCTGGAACAAGGTCACTTTGCAAAAATTCTAAATATCTTTCTCCTGTCAGGGTCCTTTCAAAGAAGAAAGGCCCTACTATTCTATTATCAAGTATCCCAGCCCAAACATTTAATTTCTGTGGGTATTGAGTATGTGCCTCAACCTTCCTATGAGGATTGGTCTGACTCCAATACCTGCAATTTTGACGGTTCACTGTGCCATTGAGACAAAACGTGGCCTCATCCGAAAAAAGTATTTGCCGGTGCAAACGTCGATTTGCTTGGTACAAATCCATCATAGTTTCACAAAACTGTAGCCGCCGGTCGGGGTCGTCTTCGTTGAGTTCCTGCACGAGTTGAATTTTGTAGGGATGATACTTTTCCTTCCTCATGATACGTAGGACTGTTTGGCTGACTTCTTTTTCTAATGCAACCAGTCTAGATGCATTCTGGGGATTCTCTTCCATACTTAACAAAATATTAAGTTTCTGATCTTCAGTAATTTTTGGACGTCCAGGTCTTGGAATATCTTTAACGTCGCCAGTTTCTCGAAATTTTGATTGAATCTTACTTACTGTAGATTGGTTGATGGTGCGATCTGGATAGTTTGCATTAAACAAATCGCATACTTCTTGCTGTGTTCTAGTCTTATCCCCGCATCCAAGGAGAATTAAAATTTGATTTTTTTGTGTGACAGTTAAATGTGCCATTATGCTTAAATTGCAACAAGGGCTGGTGTTAACTGCCGCTGGCTTATAATTGCGGGATTATTGTTTGTTTCCCAAAATGTTGGCGTTGGGAACGTGACTCATTGTTATTCGCATGTTTACGAAGCGCTGCTACGGGCAACCATTGTTACATGTATCTTTCCGAAACGGCGGATGAATCTTATTCGCTGTCGTGTCGGTTAAGCGGTGGGCGGATCTTATTGTTGTTGCCAACTTAAATAGTTCGAAAAACTAAATCTCATGACATTTTTGCTCAATTTTTCTTGATTTACGGTTTCTCACTTTCAATGCTCATTTACTCAAAAAATTTCTTATGTAAGATGGCAACATTTTTATACTGTCAGTTCGACAATAAAAAGATCTGTCACAATCGAGAAAAAAAAGTGAGGGTTGTCATTTTAAAAAATTCCGGATGACGTCATAACTCAAAAACAAATGACGACAGAAAATCCACTTTTATGCTAAAATATGTATTTTTATAAAAGAAAATCGACGTGTTCGAGGATTTTTTCCAAAAATAATTTATTTCGGTTTTACTGAATATATTCCATACTTTAGGCACGGTACCTATATACCGATACATAATAAGCCAGTCGCGGAACTGCAACTATCTTGCCGTTAGTATTTCCCGTCCCCAAAATTATTTCGCTTCTTCGATTCTTCTTTGATTGTAGCGTTTTCCAATTGTTGGTGGAATCCTGTTTTCTGTGTACCTCCTGATTTACTACTGGCAAATCATCGGCTTGATTTTTTTTTTCGTTTTTGTTGTTGCCCACGCCTGGATTTCTTTTCATTGGTTTCGGAATGTATTTTGATTGTATTATTCTTACTTTTATTCATCTCTCGTATTTTTGTGGCAATATTTTTATTGCAGATTTCTGCAGTTTCGTAGGAATTGTAGATTTCTTCCTTCTTATCATTTGTATTTAGTCTTTCTAATAAGTACTTGTTTGTTATAATTAATGACTCATTATTTATTTTCAATGTTCGATTCATGTCTTCCAATTGATCGATCATTTTTGTTAGATGTTCATCGCCTCTTCCTCTTCATCCGCGGAGGTTAGGTTCATATCACTTACACTATTAGTTTTCTTGTGGTCCGTGCAGACATGTAGGTCCAAACATGATTTATGGAATGAAATACTGCACAGACTACACTGTCTTGTATCAGTTACTCTTTGTTTTTTTGCATTTAGAATTTTTGGCACTATTTTCATCAGAGACTATTACTGTTAGCGGGCCCATCTCTCTCTCTCTCTCTTTGTAATAGTTATTACACTTATTCACTCTAACTTATCCAATCGTTCATGTTATATATCGTATAATGGCTACCAGTCTTACAAAATCATTCCTCCCTCTGACATTCCACAAGGTTCCTGCCTAAGACCCCTTCTTTTCAATATTTCTATTAACAACCTACTTGAGCCGATAACATGTCCCGTCCTAGCATATGCAGGCGATCTTAAAATTTACATGAAAAATGAAACTCAAACTGATACTCGCAGTCTCCAAATCAACTTAGATATTATCGCAGACAGATATATGATACAAAAGAAATTTGCATGTTATTACTAGTATTACTAGTATAATTTCTTTTGTATCATTCAATATCCGACGTGTCACTATCCAGGGAAGTAGTTGTTTGAATAAGTTATTTGTTTAAAGTCTTAGTAAGACTTAATTTTGCTTGCAGAGTTACGAACAGGTTGAATATTCATATATTCAGGCTATATTTCGTATTATTGTTGTTTTATTGAATTTATTTAATGCTTTCTGCAACAAGTAAGGTTGTTTCTAATTTGTTTATTAAACTTAATGTAGCCAAATGCCACGCTGTTCACGATTATCGCACCTACAAATTCTCTGCATCTAAATACTACATAGCTGACTCTCAGTTATATTGTGCTGATACTTTCAAAGATCTTAGTATCATTTTGACAAAAAGTTTACCTTCGTGGATTATGTGTACTCTGTCCGTACGGCTGCATCTAAAACATTAGATTTTATATTCAGAACCAGTCAGGATTTTCGTAACACTGAAGCTATTAAATCTCTATATATTACGCCTTTATACTAAGTAAAATGGAATACTGTTCCTTAATATGGTATCCAATTTACGCAAATCGAGCCCTTTTACTGGATCGTCTTCATTGTAAATTCCTGGAGTTTTTATCATTCAAACACTACGGTATACCGAGTGTTTGGGATAAGGGGCGAACATAGGGATTTAACATGTAAAATTAAATATGTGTAATTATTTGCTCCCCTATTCATTTTAGAGAAAAATCGTAAAGGAATATTTTTTAGAGAATTAAAAACTGTAAATGTATCATCCATTTAATTTACGTTTGTACCAGCATACACCTCAGAAATAATAAAAATAAGTTTAACAATTTACCATTTAATAAAAACCCTTGCCATGACTTTGACAAATGTCATGTTATGGTGAGAATAATTTTACTAGTCAAACATTAATTCGGGCGGCCCGTTGGTGTAGTGCAGGCATGTCAAACACGCGGCCCGCGGGCCGCATGCGGCCCGCTTACAAGTTGTCTGCGGCCCGACAAAGTTGGTATCAAATATTTAAAAAAAATTATATACAAGGTAAAAATAATTATTTTTTGTTTGGTTTCAATTGTAGTTTTTTTGGTAATGCGGCCAGCGGCTTGTGTGTAATACTTGGTGTGGTTCTTGGTGGTAAACGAGTTTGACATACCTGCTCTAAAGACTTCAAAACGGATATTTCCGTAAAAAAAAATTGAAAAAATTTTCACAATCACAATAGAGACACACACACAATTTTTTTTCCCAGAAATATTTCAAATGGACTTTAGGGACCGCAAAACGGATATTTCCGTTAAAAAAATTTTGAAAAAATTTTCACGGTCACAATACTAAAACACCCATAATTCTTTTTCCAGAAATATCTGAAATGGAATAGAGACCTCAAAACGTATATTTCCCTTAAGAAAAATTGAAGAATTTTTCACAATTACAATATTATCATAATTATCATAATTTTTCTTTTCAAGAAATATTTGAAATGGACTCTAGGGACATCAAAACGGATACTTCCGTTAAAAAAAATTTCGTCAAAATTTTCACGGTTACAATACAGACACGCATAATTTTTTTTCTAGAAATATTTGAAATGGACTATTCTAGTGACCTCAAAACGGATATTTCCGTTTAAAATTTTTTTGGAAAAACTTTCACGCATACAGACACATACACACCACATTTTTTTTCCAGAAATATTTAAAATGTACTATAGGGACCTCAAAACAGATATTCCCGTTAAAAAAAAAATTTGCAAAAATTTCACGGTCACAGTGCACACACAATTTTTTTTCCAGTAATATTTAAAATGTACGCCAGGGACCTCAAAACAGATATTTCCGTTAAAAAAAAATTTAAAGAATTTTCACAATCACAATACAGACACACACACAATTTTTCTTTTCCAGAAATATTTGAAATTGACTCTAGAGACTTCAAAACAGATATTTCCGTAAAAAAAATTTGAAAAAATTTTCGCAATCACAAGAGAGACACACACACACATTTTTTTTTTCCAGAAATATTTGAAATGGACTATGGAGACCTCATAACGAATATTTCCGTTAAAAAATGTTTGGAAAAAATTTCACGGTAACAATAACAGATACACACACAATTATGTCATGAAAAAATTTTCGCAATCACAAGAGAGACACACACACACTTTTTTTTTTCCAGAAATATTTGAAATGGACTCAGAGACATCAAAACGGATATTTCCGTTAAAAAAAATTTTGAAGAAAATTTCACGATCACAATACAGACACAAAATTTTTCTTTTCCAGAAATATTTGAAATAGACTTTAGAGACTTCAAAACAGATATTTCCGTAAAAAAAAATTGAAAAAATTTTCACAGTCACAACAGAGACACTCACACGCACAATTTTTTTCCAGAAATATTTGAAATGGACTCTAGAGAACTCAAAACGAATATTTCCGTTAAAAAAATGCTTGGAAAAAATTTCACGGTAACAATACAGACACACATACAATTTTTACAGACACACATACAATTTTTCTTTTGCAGAAACATTTGAAGTGGACTCTGGAGACCCGAAAACGGACATTTCCGTTAAAAAAATTTTGAAAACATTTTTACGATCACAATACAGAAAAATGGACTCAAGAGGCTAGGGCTAGGGGTTAAAAAAAATTTAAAGAAATTTTCATGATCATAATACAGACACACACACACAATTTTTCTTTTCCAGAAATATTTAAAATGGACTCTGGAAACCTCAAAACGCACATTTCCGTGAAAAAAAAATTGAAAATATTTTTGCGATCACAATACAGATACACACACAATTTTTCTTTTCCCAAAATATTTGAAATGGACTCTAGAGACCTCAAAACGGATATTTCCGTGAAAAAAAATTAAAGAAACGGATATTTCCGTGAAAAAAATTACAGACCCACACACACAATTTTTCTTTTCCAGAAATATTTGAAATGAACTATAGAGACCTCAAAACGAATATTTCCGCTAAAAAAAATTTGCAAAAATTTTCACAATCACATTAGACACACAGAGACACACACAAACAGATACATTTTTTTTCCCAGAAATATTTGAAATAGACTCTAGGGACCTCAAAACGGATATTTCCGTAAAAAAAACTCAAGGTCACAATACAGACACACATCTTTTTTTCCAGAAATATTTGAAATGGACTCTAGGACATTAAAACAGATATTTCCGTTAAAAAAAAAATCTGAAAAATTTTTCACAGTCACAATATAGGCACACACACAATTTTTTTCCAGAAGTATTTGGACCTGAAAACGGATATTTCTGTTAAAAACAAATTTGACAAAATTTTCACGGTCACAATACAGACACATAATTTTTTTTTCTAGGACCGATATAAAAAGCAGGCGTTTGCGCTTGCGTTAGTCAACGCAAAGTAGACGTTTCCCGAGGAGCGAGCGACAAAGTACTTTGCCGCGCGTTGCTATAGGCAACTATCACAACAACTATCTAAACGTCACTTTTCTCAATTTTTATTGACCCGTTACCATGGATACGACATTCCATGGCTGACCACGGTATAACAGACTGAAAATAAGCACACGCCACAGTCATGTATTATATATTTAATTATATTTATGTTTCTTTTTCAAAGCGGTCGTAGAAATTTTTTTATGTATAGTGCGAGCGCAAAGCTCATTGCCGCTTTCGAGAGGTTTCCGAAACTTCCTCTCTCAAGCGACAATGTATCACTTTGCGCTCTTACCATACAAATAAAACTATTTCCAGTAATATTTGAAATGGACTCTTAGAGATCTCAAAACGGATATTTCCGTTAAAAAAAAATTTCCCGATCACAATACAGACATACAAAATTTTTCTTTTATAGAAATATTTGAAATGGACTCTGGAGCAGGCATGTCAAACACCCGGCCCGGCAAGGTTGGTATCAAATATTAAAAAAGAAAAATTATATACAAATAATTATTTTTTGTTTGGTTTCAATTGTAGTTTTTTTTTGGTAATGCGGCCCGCGGCTTGTGTGTAATACTTGATGTGGCCCTTGGTGGTAAATGAGTTTGACATGCCTGGTGTAGTGGGTACAAGCGAGCGCTTATGCCGGTTGCACCGCGTGCCGCGAGGGTTCGAATCCCAGCCCGGGCGAACGATTTCGGGGTCGCGGAATATTCGCTCGGGACCATGGACATTGCATTTGTCTTTCATTATTCAGTTATTCATTTAATTTCTGATATATTACAATACAATGATTATGGCAGATGGCCTCGTAGCCGACGCCAATTTCCCGAATCATTCAATCTCCTTAACCCGCAGTTCCATCCACGTCCAAATATCAATTCACGCATTGTTATTACTATGAACAATAATATGAGTTATTCCAATGGAGAGAGGGTATTATTTATTATCAAAATATTTACAGTGGCGTCAGTTTACACAGAGTTCGTGACTTATTTTCGGTTACATTTAACAATCGACCAATTCCGTCTGTATCAACAATTTCCAAATTTGTGAAAAAGTTCGAAAATACAGCAAGTGTAGCGGCAGATGATTCAAAAGCTATTTCAATAGTCCAATTTCAACAAATATTATTTCAAACATATTAAAATTAAAGGCAAACGGAACAGAAGAAGCAACGATGAATTGAATTAAAGTGGTGTCAGATTACACACAGTTCGTGATATATTTTTGGTTTTACCGTAACCAGCGGTCAACGGGAAATTTTAGAGCAAGTACTCAAAAAGTTCTCCGTTCTGGTGTAAACAATAACCCAATCGGTTATAAAATGCATGTCTAACATTAGCCAACTGCCTATCTGTAATCAATGTGCATTCCGCAAAAATTGCTTCCCGCAAAGATTCAATATTTGGATGGTGTTTTTTGTAAATTTTGTTTTTCAAGTGACCCCACAAAAAGAAATCACTTGGTACTAAATCAGGAGATCTTGGTGGCCAGTTGATAGTGCCACCGCGACCAATCCAGCAATTGGGAAAATTAGCATTTAAATATTCCCTTACATTTAAACCATAATGGGCTGGACATCCATCATGCTGATACCATATCTCCTGATTGTCACGTGCAACTTCTTCTAACGCAGGGCCAACCTGGTTGATTAAAAGGTCTAAATAAGAATTCGAATTTAAATTTCCACATATTTCAAACGGCCCAATAATATTATTTTTAAAAATACCAGCCCAAATATTGATTTTTTGCGGGAACTGGGTTCTAGTTCTAAGGCATATCCGCGGATTTTCTTGGGTCCAGTATCGCGTGTTCTGAGTGTTGGGCTCGTTGTTAAGTGTGGACGTGCATTCATCCGTAAAACAGATAGACTGCAAAAAGTTTCTGTCTATGTTTGATCGATCCTGCATTATCTCGCAGAATACACGCCTGCTTTCTTCATCCACTAGCAATATCTCCTGATGGCATTGATGTTTGTAGGGATAATACCCATGCTTATTCAGAATCTTATACACTGAGAATGTAGACACGCTGCCGCTGCACTCACGAGCAATGCATCGTATGCTAGTTGTTCATGGATCAGCATTTATCAACCCCAAAACTCTTTCTTCCAATTCATCGTTGCTTCTTCTCTTCCGTTTGCCTGCAATGTTAATGTTTTTGAAATAATATTTGTTAAAATTGGACTATTGAAATACCTTTTGAATCATCTGCCGCTACACTTGCTGTATTTTCGAACTTTTTCACAAATTTGGAAATTGTTGATACAGACGGAATTGGTCGATTGTTAAATGTAACCGAAAATAAGTCACGAACTCTGCGTAAACTGACGCCACTGTAAAATGTTTTAATAATGAATACCCTCTCTTCATTGGAATAACTCAGATTATTGTTCATCGTAATAACTAGAATTGATATCTGACTTGCAATATTATTATTTTCACTATAACATGAAACATGACATTTGTCAAAGTCATGGCAAGGGTTTTTATTAAATGGTAAATTGTTAAACTTATTTTTATTATTTCTGAGGTGTATGCTGGTACAAACGTAAATTAAATGGATGATACATTTACAGTTTTTAATTCTCTAAAAAATATTCCTTTACGATTTTTCTCTAAAATGAATAGGGGAGCAAATAATTACACATATTTAATTTTACATGTTAAATCCCTATGTTCGCCCCTTATCCCAAACACTCGGTATATCCACCTAATGGAATTTCTCAGGATGACCTTCTCGAATGACACAATACGATCTCCTTGGCTGACTGAAGAGATCGCTGTTGCGTGACGTTGCTGAGGAAAATTCTACGTGGGTTGATTGCCCTGAGATATTAACAAGGATACCATTCCATGTGCCACTAAAGCATTACAAGGTTTGTTTTCACATGCAGGGTGCACCAGTCACATGTCGTTGTGCTGAGAGATGTATGGAGGACATTTTTCATTAATTTCTATTCTTGTTTGAATTTGTTTATTGATGTTTTAATTTTTGTTTTATTTATTTTTATTCATTTTTTTATTATATTATTTGTGTAGTTAATTATAAGAGAGATTATACATTTACTGAAACACTTTTACAAATGACCTCAACGGGCAATTGACCAGAGGTCTTTCATCCTATTAATTATTATTAATTGAAAATTTATACTTTATATACTTTTGCTATGTAATTGGGTTTATCCTGCTGGGCAATAAGTTTTTCAGATTTGGAAATACAGATTAAAAATGAAAGTTTAATTTAAAAATCTCTATTAGGTTTTGAGATGTAACGCCCACAAATAGACACAGAGGCAGGTAGACGGGCAGACACCCCGACATTATTATAAAACTGGTCGGGATTGTCTCGAGGCACCTCAAAGTTTTTTTTTTTTAATACAAAAAAGGAAGGATGTTTGATGGAATTGCGGATTAAGGAGAGTGAATGACTATAAGGGAATTGGCGTAAGCGATTTGCTGTTCGGCCACTAACGTATATAAGTTTTTGAAGAATAATGAATGGGACATACACTACACATCCATGGAGTCGCACGGCCACTTCTTCGTTCTGAAAAAGTGACCCCACAGATGGGACGACCACGAGGCCCAGAAACAGGAACGCTACTCACTAGGCCACCGCGGCCCCCCACCTCAAAGTTAAATTTGAAAATATTCACGAAAGCAACACTTTTCCGTACTTCAAATTTTTGAGTTTTAAAATCAAATATAGAAATACAGATTTTTAAAGTGATCGTTAAACATGGTTCGCTTGTTTTTGAGTGTGCATTTTTTGGGGTCCACCATTGTATTCCATTTAATTAATTGAAGGTTTCCTATTTCAAACAATTTTTGTCACGATTATTTTGTCCAAGACCTTCGTTTCCCTCTAGTTACATTCTTCTAGTTATAAAGAAAAACAAAATATTGATTTGCAAAACGATAATTATGTTCATGCATGCATGTGGTGTTACAATGTAAAATAGAAGATAATTTTAACTGTTCATGCCTCAAACTGGCAAGTGATATGTGCTACCGATTATCACACTATGAGGGATCTCTTTAAATCGTGCTTGCATTACATAATTATGCTAATGTGTGATGAACTGAAACCATTCATGATTATACATCGCATACCAACAATAACATGCCACCTTAAGCCGCGTGTATTGTGCGAAATAAATAAATAAATTCTCTCCAGAGGCCACTGCGGAAAATTGCCGGAAACGATCACGCATCCACATACCAATGGGTAATGTGTGAAGAGAAAATGTACCGCAATTCTGTTCTTATAGCTTATCAAGGCCGCGTTTTCCATGCATTATTAGCGACAATTAGTTTCTGAGATACTTATTACCAATAATTAAATGGTTGATTTGTCTGAGGTATTAATGCCATGCTCTACTTGTTTAGTGTAACGAAGAGAATTTATTCACGGTTCATAAAGTTTATTATATGCAGATATTTGCACCTTCGATTTAGTTTAAAAATTAAATGAACATCTTTATAACACATTTATTTAAAATAAACAATACCTAATGATTATATTATACACCAGTAGTTCCCAAACTCCTTTAGCTCACGGACCCCTTTTCATACTTAAAACTAGCCCAGGGACTCCTGAGAAAAAAACATAAATACATAATAGAAAAATTACAAATGTATTTTTGATGTCTTGAATGGCAAATGGTGATGTAAAAATAAAATATAAATAAAACATTTTGTTGAAGGGTATTTATTGAAATTATAACTCGTTTTAAAATGCAAAAAAAAAATACTTAGATGAACCTGATGGGATGTTATAAGTGTCTTTATATCCGGCTCAATGTTTGTGAGTAGTAACCGCAAATCCCCACGGGTACTAATTTCTAGTTGGTTTCTTTTTTTTGTGATAAGACTCATAAGGGCACTGAATCCACGTTCTACCAAATGGAAAGACGGAAAAGCAATCAACAACTTCTGTAAAATAACCCATAATGCTGGATATAAAATTGGGATCTGTTTTTGTAACCAAAAGTTGTCGTATCCTTGTTTAAACAATGGTTTCAGCTCCTCATTTGTGGATAATTCAATAAGTTGCTCCTGTATTAGTATGTCTTCATCTGTATTTGTGCTCTGAGTTTGACTACTTGCAAAAGGGTTCAACACCCAGTCGGGAAAATCCAAGTGAAGAATGTCTTCAAATCTCTGTTTAAGGTCCGAATGAAGAGCTGTTAAGTGCTGACAATAAGCAAACAAATCTTCATCTCTATTTTGCAATTCGTGGGTGGTACCACGGCAAAATCATCTATATCACATTTTTGAACTTTTTCGTTTTTTGGTGTATATACCCATAATGGAAGATGTACTTTTTGAAGGCAAAACCATCCATTTCTGGTTACATGTATTTTCCATGTTTTCACATCATGTCCTTATATACTGCACTTTTGTTATTATGGCAAAACCATCTATATTACAATAAACGGTTTTGCCTCATATGCTTGCCTGATTATGGAGCATCTTCTCTTTTAGAAGCAAAACCATCTATATCACAAAAAATTGGTTTTACGTTGTGAAGCTATTTATTTATTTATTTACCAATTATGTGATCCTGAATAAACTTTTATTTTATTTATTTTGTTTTACAAATGTCACTTAAAAACCCTGTGCAACAGGCTGTAAATGATTTTTTAAACAGTATTATCAGTGATTCAGAATCTGAAGGTGACTGACCTATTGCTCGAATAACTGGGAAGCCACCCTTCTCAGCACTTGCTCCCAAACGGCAACGACTTCGTTCCAGTAATAGCGACCCTGATTACATGCCATCGGATGATGGTCAGGTTGAAAATAATACTGTCAATTGCAATGACTTCAGTCAAGAGGAAGATCATAATAATGTAAGTGACAGTTTCTGTAAGTATAAAATTTTTACTCATTTTTCCATGAAATGTGTTTCTTAGGACAATGATCAGCCTGGAAAAAGTCGAGTAACATGTTGGCAAAAGCGGAATCCAACTAAGCACAAACGCCAATCAATCAAAGCCATCCGCAATAAAAGCTTACACTAGCCATACTGTAAAAAGCTATAATGCTAAAAGATCCAAAGTTTTGGCAAACCATCATCATAAGGATAACAGCAGTTACCAATGCTGTAAATTGGATAGTGAAAATCGCCAACAATTTTGCAACAGTTTTTAGGAGAATGGCGAAAATTATAAAGCGAAAAAGAAATTTATACTACGTTTCACTGAAAAAATTAAAGCACAATGGCGTAGGGTATTGCAAGCAGAATCCAGATCACGAAAACAATTAAGCTACAAGTTTTTCATGCCGATGGATAGAAGGAATGTGAAAGTTTGCAAAAAATGTTTTTTTAAAACATTGGATATAAATTTTGAAATAATCGTGCATGCCTACATCCATTGTGATGAAACAAAATCATTCCATAAGCCAGATACAAGAGGTTATCATGCTCCAGCAAACAAAACAAAAAATTAAGTTTTGAAAGCAATAAAGTTGCACATAATCGTTTCCAAAAATTGAATCACACCACTGTCAAAAAAGCTCCAAGCGAGAATAGCTGGATCCAAAATTGAGCATAACGAAATTGCATGCATTGTTTGAAGAACAAAATCCTACAGTGAAAGTTTCATTCCAGCTCTACCAAAAGATTTTTTGTGAAAATTACAATCTATCCTTTCACAAACCACGAAAGGATCAATGACAGGTTGCACCAAGAGCACAAGGAACACATAACCCGCAAATAATAAATCCTGTCGTCAAGCTATGCAGAATGATATCGAAGAAGCTAAGAAAGACCCAACTCTTTTCCTTGCTACAATGGACTTGCAATCCGTACTGCAAATCCCATGTTCTGATGAAAGCCAGTTTTATTAC
The DNA here is from genome assembly GCA_910593695.2 of Ocypus olens. Lineage (NCBI taxonomy): Eukaryota > Metazoa > Arthropoda > Insecta > Coleoptera > Staphylinidae > Ocypus > Ocypus olens. Next base: position 15,264,754 of record OU343063.1, on the reverse strand, counting down.
AAGCGGAAAATTTGCTTCTATAATTTGACTTTCTACGTTGAAAATGACATAGCTGGGTACTATTTTGTCTGGAACGAAGTAGATGGTGGGCGAGGGAGTTCGTATATTTGTTAAAAAATGGCTCTTTCGTACTCGGGACGAAAGCGGGGAAATCTTCTGAGATTTCTCACCGGGGACAGACAACACAATAATTAGCAAAAGAATGTAGTCACTGTTGGTTGTCCCTGCCTTAATAACTGCGCGGTTTGCTTAGGGTAGAGCACCAGAACACAATAAACTTAATGAAGGGATTGTACTTACTGAGCTTCACCGATGAGGTACGTCGTCGTTTTCGAAGAGAAAAAAACAATTAATGAAAGTAAACTGGTTACGTGTTAAAAGAAATTATATATTATTTACGAACAAATGAAACACTTAAATTACATGAAGACAAATTTACACTAATAATAAAACACAAAAAAAAAAGAAAAAGAAAAAAATTAACAGAGCTTACGCGTTATGACCACTGGGCCAACAAAAAAAACAAACAATTCGCGGTACCGACGTCTACTCGGTTTCAACACTGCTTCGAAAGAGAGCTTTTCTGTCCCATCCCGGGCCCTTTTATCTTGGCCGAGTCAGCCCTTCATCCCCCCGACCATTTCCGTCACCGACCATTTTTCGCCACAGAAAAATATTCAAAATAAATACTAAATATTAATATTTTTAAAAATGAATGGTTGTGTGATATGCGTAAAATTATTCCGCATCCGAGCATACAGAATTTAGTTCAATCCGTGACGAAAAATGGTAGTAATTTTAGTTTTTACCAAATACCGTGGGCAGGGATGGTACTATCGTGATGAAACATACATGAAACGATGCAGCATGGAAATGCGCATCGTTTGATGTATGTCCCAACTACGTGCATCGACAACTAAGACTAAAACTAACAGAAAACATATATACAAAAGGGGTGTCGTAAATCATTATGACAACTTGTGTTTTTCGAATTACGCTAACTACACCGTGTCTGTAGTCATTGCAACGGCCATTCTCTCAGCTATCCAGTGCCGTATGTCATGTTCCCGTGTATCCCTTGGTTTCGCGGTAAAACGCGAAAAACATAGCGGGTGTATTGTTTTTGATTTTTATTACCTCATGACTCATGCCGATTTCTGGATTTCCGTGCGCAAATGTTCTCGCAGGTATCGGCGACCCTTGCACGTGTGGCCAACTTGGGAATATCCAGAAATATCGGTCCTTGAGTTTGGTAGCCGCTGGAACAGAGGTAGCAGGGTGGTTTTGCAGAGGTTCTACCTTTTGGTAGCTGAGAGGAATGGTCGCTACCTTTTGCTAGCCGGTGATTAGTTGAGCTATCCGATGTACGGGGCGCTATGTATGGCGCGAACTTTACTCATTTGGATAATTGGTGCTTCCGATGAAGCGCCGGTAACATATTGGATCATGTTTGACAATTTTGGAGGACAAAATCGTAACAAATTTTTGCTGGCAATGCATATGAAGCTCAATAAATCGATGCCATTCGAATTTATTGAACACAATTATTTAGAAACTGGCCATACACAGATGAATATTGATTCTATGCATTTCTCGATCGAATCAGTTGCAAAGCACACTGCAATTTTTACACCTAATGAGTGGTGTAATGTTTTCAAAAAAGCACGATCATCCAATAAAAGATCAAAAACGATGCCGTCCAAGGTGGTTCGAATGGATTACAGTGATTTTTTCGACTTGAAAGATGCACACTCCCGAATCATGTGCAAGGCAGTCAAGGACGACAGTGGTGAAAAATAGCATGGCTCAAAATTAAGTGCATCAGGTTTGACAAAAACAACACCAGTTCAATCATGATTAAATATTCGTATACTGAAGAAAATTGGAAAGTAAGATATAAAAAATATTAGCAAATATTTTCTTTTCTAAAAAAACAAATGGTTTTTGGTTTTTATCTAGACTGTGGTAGCAGAGTCTCGAAAAAACGAGGACGGCCAAAAGTACTCAAATTTAAGCAGTTGTATAAGGGCACCTTACCAATTTCAAATGCAAAGAAAGCCGATTTGGTCTCATTGTGTAAAGCCTGGCAAATTCCTTCTGAATATCACCCGTGGTTTGAGTAAGTTATTTGTGTTTAAGCAGCATTTGAAGTGTATTTTATACTGACTATGTTTCAAATCCTTACCTGTATCTGATGATAAAAATATTGGTTCAGAAGACGAAGAAGATTCGGACATTGAATGATTTTATTTGTGTTTTTACGTAAACTTTTGATTTTTTAATTTGTTGATTGATTTGCTGTTAAAGGCGCGCCGAATTACCAAGTCCGTTGTGGTTGTAAAAGGGAAGGCCGCCCCCAAACACAGGGCGGACCCGTCGCACGGTCGTGAATGCCAGTGGTTCCCAATAAAATACCCATTCAAAGCAATACAAACATTATTTTGTTTGTGATTGAATTGTTTTAGATATACATAAGACATTAAACAATGTTTTTATTGCAATCGTTTGGAATCATTAACTTTACTGTGAACACAGAAAATGTGGACGATGAATCCGATCTCTTAAGTACATATTAATGACTTTTAAAGGTTGACAAATGTAATGTTATCACAATCCAATTTGTTTTAAAAGTGATTACTGCTTTCTGCATGGGCATCGTTAAAATTAAGGCGATTAGTTAAGTAAATTCAAAACAATTTGAACATTTTTAATACATTTATGACTTTTTAATTACAGTCCTAATTGAACATTGTGGATATTTAAATATGATTCGCAAAGATTATAGATTCAGTCTCAGTTTTTATGTTGAAGTGATATAACAATGGCATCGAGAAAAGTTTTAAGCAAAGAAGGGCGGATGATATTATTAAATGTGTTAGACTATTTTTGTGCTGAACGTGAAAATGGTGGACCACTGACGTCGATAAATAAAGTATATGAAAGAACCGCGAGTGCAATGCAAGTTTCAACAAAGACAGTTCAAAGAGTTTGTGCACAACGCAAAAGTGGTGAATGCCTCACAATTAAAAGGAGGAATAGATCAGCACCTAAAGATTAAAAAAAACATAATAATAGACATATTTTATGCGAACAAGCACATATTATTTCAAAAAGGATGTACTTCTTAAGATCATTTACATATGTGGAACCGTGAAGAAGACCTGGAGTGATGGAAGTATTCAGGCTGCCAATAAATCTGTGAATCCATTATCACTAGGAAAACGGTTCATTATTTTGAATGCAGGGAACTCACAGGGGTTTATTCCTAACTGTTGCTTGGTATTTCCTTCAAGCAATTCATCCAGTGACTACCACAAATCAATGAATTCCACATTGTTCGAAGAGTGGTTTGAAGAGTCACTTCTAAAAAGTTTGGAGGAACCTTCCATCATCGTGATGGATAACGCCTCGTACCATTCAAGACAATTAAACAGGTGTCCGACAAGTGCGTCAAAAAAAAATGATATTATTGAGTGGCTTAGGGAACGCAACATACATTTCGAGCCATATATGACGAAAAGTGAGCTGTTACCGATACTTAAAATAAATAAAAGAAGGTGTGGGGGATTGCAAAAAATCATTATGATAAAATTATAATAGCAACCTCAGGAAATGATAATGACGTTCAGCATTGTTGGAAAGCATCCCTCGACCAAGTTACTCCGCAAATTTGGAGCAGCTGCATCCAAAGCACAAATAAAATTATTAATGATGACTTTGTAAAACAGTGTGTAATGGACGACGTATTACCACTAGTAATATCATTAAATAGTGATGATTCGTCCTCGGATTTGGCAGAGTCAGATACTGACTGTGCTAGTGATTCGGATTAAAAAACATTAGGAATTAAGTATAAAATTGTTTACGTTTTGTAAATATTATTGTATTGTTTTTTTTTATTTGTAAGTAATTTAAAACTAACATTTTATTATTTTGTTTTTGTAATTAGCCGCTGTTTTATTTTGCTTTTTTTGTACATAAATTGCGTAACATTTTAATTTTGCTTTTATTTTCAACCCATTTTGAATCATTTGAAATAACGTTTTCATTCACGACAATACATTTTGGGATAATTACAACATTATTTAACATTCTTGGTTAAATAAACACGCGGAATTAGTCGATGGTACTTTTAAAAACCTTTTGAGAGCCACTCATTCAAATATCGAAGCGGACGTTGCAACAAGCAACACCAATGGGTGACAGGCCGAGTTGTAAATATTATTGCATGCAATATATCTGAATACCAATGAACTCGGTTTGGGGGTAGGACCTACCAGCTTTCGTTTATTACCTCAACGGACTTGCTAAATCGGCGCGATAATATCTTTTTTACTCGCATTAAAGTAATAAAACTTGTGGCGTTTCTGTTTCTTTTATTATAGTCAGTATTAGTTGCAATACCGTTTATTTTATTTTTTGTTCCTAAATGACTTAGAAGCAAAACCATCTACTTTACTTTTAAGCTGTTAGTATGCTGCTGGAAGTGCTGAAACCTCAATAGACAAGCCTAAATAATGTCAAACATAATTTTTCATCATACAGTACAGTTTTAATGTTTTAGTCAAAAAATATGCTGACCAAGATGGAAACCCTTGATGGACAGTCCACTTGAAAGAGCAGCAACCTGGGCCAGAGTGGAAGATCATCTTGGTAATGAACTCAGCCCGTTACAATGCAAAATTAAATTTTAGCAAGATTATACCATTTTATATGTTATTTAGAAATATTGTTCAAGCATTTGTAACAAAGGGAAATACATAAATAAATAATTCGAATTATGCAAAAGAATGCAACATTAAATGCTTATTATCCGCATATATAAAACATGTGATTTAGATGGTTTTGCTGTGGTAGCGACGAATTTTGAAAGTTTTGGAAACTGAGAACATTCTGCTCTTCCCAAGTTTTGTTTGTACAGCAAAAGTTTTGCAACAAACGCAGATATTACACTTTTAGTGTTGATTAAATTTAATGGGTCACCTTATTGTTTCAAATTAGTCTCGTTAAATCTGGCCAATAAATTAGTCATATAAGCGATGTCATTTTTTGCGATAATTCAGTTGTGCCACAAATCATTATCTTTGTTCTCCAGGAATCCCAACACTGAATAAAAGAGCGAATACAAGCGATCCAAACATGCACCTTTAGATAACCAACGTACTTCTGTGTTAAGCAGAAAACGATTATAGTCATAATTTTCAAAACAAAGTTGAGCAAATAATCTCTCATTTAAGGCATTCTTTTTGATTTTATTAACTGCTCTAATAAAATAAGTTAGTGATTCATGCAAACGTTCACTAAGGTTTTTTGTGACCAAATGATGTAGATAATTGACACAATGTACCGATAATACATTCGGTATAGCTTGTTTTAAATATGACAGAAAGCCTCGGTGTCGTCCTACCATTGCCGGGGCACCGTTAGTAGCAACGGAGATGATATAAGTCAAGGGTATAGCTTTTACATCGAAACATTTTTTTAATTCAGTAAATAACGTTTCCCCTTTCGTATCAGTTTCCAAACATTTAGCAAAAAACAATTCTTGGGAAATGTTTTCCTCTTTTACACATCGCACATAAGCTAAAAGTAAAGCTTAATTTCCTGGTAATGTTGATTTGTCAAGCTGTATAGAGAATTCAGATGTTTTTAAGTAGTCACATAAAGATTTTTACACACAGCCATTTCGTAGATCCTTCTTCGTGCAGTATTATTACTCAGTGGAATTCTTTTTATAATATCGAAAGCTGGTTTGTGCAACACGGTGCGTATTACCTCACTTACAGCTGGTAGAATAAGTTCTTCGCCAATAGTGTGCGCCTTTCTGGACTTCGCAATCATTAAAGAAATATTATAAGAAGCATGCAGTCCATCGTCTTCTCTCTTAGATATTGTCCCTACGAGTTCTTGTAATGTCGGTGTTTTCAAATATTTTTCTTTGAGTGTTTGAAAAAACGTTAAATCCTTATCTTTTTTATCACTATGGATTTTTATTAAATCTTCCTTAAGCTTAGAAGGTTTCATTGAATCGTTTGACATCGTTTTACTACATATGACACATAGGTAAAGTACTATTTCCTGGTGACGGAATAAAGCCATGTTTCATATATTTAACACTGTATTGTCTCCATTTTTTCTTCGGCTCACTCATACTGTTATCTGAAAAAAAGGGGCCTTATAGGAAAATAGGTTTATTATTTGCAACAAACCAATATTTTTTTAATTGAATGCTGCAGTGTAACGCTCTCTTGTATTAATTATTTGAAATGTAAGATTAAAATTTCATGTAAATGTCACATATAGTGAAAGTACTCTTTGTGTACCAATTAATTTTTCAAGAAAAATAAATAAATAAAAAATTAATTAACAACAGAATATAATAATATAGTAATATACAGTCATTCCAAACATTCGCGGATTTTGTTAAACATATAAAATAATAAGGCATAACTTTAGCATAATTTTAAATTATAAAACCCAATATGTCTTATACTTCTTTTACAGAATCATTAATAATATATTATTATGAACAGATATGTGTTAAGGAAATCTTGCAATCTGTTCTTAAAATTTTTAATAAAAAAGAAATCTCAATTAATGTTAAGCAATTACTGTACTGACAACTATGATAAATAATTGTTTAAATTAACTTAAACAAAAGTATAACTTTGCTTAAATAAATTTATTTTATCTGCGTAACAATACAAAAAAAATATATTTCTTTTTGTCCAAGACTAGGAAAATTTATTGTTTGCACTTCACATCACGCATAACACAGAACTAATTGTTGATTAGATGCACTCTTTTATAGTTCATATTGTAATGACGCAATACTCAAGTAAATAAATGTGTCACACCGAACGCTCTGGAATATGTTACCTAAGCATTTCACTACGCAACCGAGCGCTCTAGACACCGAATTCTAGAGGGCGCATGCTGGAACCTGTCTATTTTTATATTTTATAGGACGTAAAAATCGCTAATAATTTATTAATTGTTATTTATTTTAACTTCCATATTAATAAAATTTTGTCGGAATTTTTTTATTTTATATTAAATCTTGCGCGGACCCCCTGACGTTGTTCAGATTAAATTTTGTATGTTAAAAAGTAGCGAATTTTAGAGTGTTTTAAGTGGTATGAAATATTTTCGTTTAGGGACAATGAAAATTGCTAAATTCCACAATTTTCCATTCAACAAAATTAAGTTTTTAATTTAGAAAAATTGTTGAATTTGCAAACGCGGTATTTTATTTTGATGATTTAAATGCCCAAATGTAGCGAATTTAGTGTGTTTAAATAAATATCAAGAGATAATCATGTCGAGTCGATGATTTCCAAATTCAAAATCAGCAAACACTAGATTTTAATTTTTTTAAATTGCCGAGGTGCATTTTTGGGCAATGATATTTTATATGTTAAAAAGTAGAGCATTCAGTGTGTTTTAAATGCTACTAAAAATATTCATGTGGAGACAATGGAAATTGTCAAAATCCGAAAAGTTCAAAATCAACAAACTTAAGTTTTTGAATTTTTGATAAATTATTTAATTTTGATGGTTTAAGTTCCAAATTGTAGCGAATTTTGTATTTTTTTTTAATATTAAAAACTTGCATGCAACTTGGCAAATATGCATTTATTTTTTATTTTAGCAAATTTTAATCACATTTGGTTCTAATTTCGAAAAGCATAATCTTGATCAAATTTTTAAGCGATTTGAGCCATCTCTGCAGGCTGGTATTCAAAATGCATTCGCCCCCACAAAATGACCATCGCCCCCCAAATACGGATTGTCAGATAAACGCATTTAGACGTCGATCGCGATATCGCCTACGTTGAGAAACACTAATCTAACTAGTACTCTGATAAGACCAAATGGTTCTAAACCCGTCTCAAGATTGGCTTAGTCGTTTGTTTCGATATTTGAGTTGAGTTATTACATTCCTAGAAATTGTTCATTGTCACTAATATGACTAGTGTACTGAGTTGTATCTTAGTATTTTTATTTTCTCCGTTACGAAGTACGTGAAAGTATTGTGATCGTGATTTTTTTCAATTTTTTTTTACGGAAATATCCGTTTTGGTGTCTCTAGATGCCATTTCAACAATTTCTGGAAAAAAATTGTGACTGTGCGTGTGTGTGTCTGTGTGCGTGTGGCTGCGCGTGTGTCTGTGCGCGCTGTATCTCAAAAACTAATAGAGTAATTGATTTGAAACTTTAAACTTACGTCTTATTTCGTGAACCGAAGAACTAAAAAGCTTTTGGTAAAATTTCGTACACCGGAAGTGGGTGTTTACCTAACCTGTTTTTTGTTTTTTGCCAATATTTTCATAAATATGAAAAATATCACAAAAACATTTAAACAAATATTGAAGACAACAAAGAAATGAGCTTATTTTGTTTAAAAACGTTTTTCATAAAATCATTGTTATTTGAGAAAAAATTATTATTTTTTTAATTTTCGTTTATAATTATGAAACGATAATAGTTACAGCAAATTTATGTTAATAATAATTGAAGAGAATGGCAAAACGAACAACTTATAAAGAATAAGTTTTTTTTCGAAATCTCTTTAGTTTTTGAGTAAACTGAGTTGTTGAATTTGAAGTATAATTTTTCCAACTTTTATAATTTTGACGTTTTAAATGTCAGGTTCATGCGACTCTACAAAACGCTCGATCTACATTTAAAATATGATTTAAATAGAAAATAAACCATGAAAGCGTAAATATCAATTACTATAATACGATCAAGTCGGAGAAAGTAACATGATGGCCACATCACCTTTTTTAGTATCTGAGATGAGTTATTATATTCCTGGTCTGATTGTCATCTGACTAGGCCACTAATGAAACAAAAATAGTCCAAAACTGGCCTCAAGTTTGACTTAATCGACCAATTATGATACCCAAGTTAAGTTATTAGGCTCTTGGTAATTCCTATTCAACATCTCACTGATGAGAACTAGTTGTTGGAGTTTGTAGTTTGCCGCTACTTGAAAAAAGACATTGTTTTGATGAGATGTATTCAAAGTAATCTGTAGTGAAGCGTAATCTGGAGTTTCCTATAATTAATGACTATAATTAAATTAATTTAATTGGTTTATTTAATTTAATTAAAAGTACTTGTTACAATAATCATTGGAAATTGCAAAGCTTACATGAGAAACATTCAAAATTTAATTAAGAGTGATCCTAAAAATCAGGTCATTCACAAAATCCAAAAAATCAACATCAAGGATTCCTGGGGCATTAGCATTTGAATGTCACTCTTTAAATAATTCAAACAATATCATTTTGCAAGATATTGTAGTTCGGTTTATAAAAACACTTCAAATAATAATGTATCATCAAGTTCTTGTTTATAAAACAATATTTTTACATTCTAGTGTGTTTAAAAAAATATCGCAATCGTCTATGAATTTAAATTTGCGTGTCTCTGATTAAACATTCGTTGTTGTCATTCAGACATGTCAAAAATTTCGATCATTCTGTAAAAAGCGTTAATCAGAGACATGCGCATTTCAATTCATAGGCCACGGCGATTAATTTATTTTTGAATCATACAGCATAACAGACAATGATCATATTTAAGTGTAAAAGATCATGAAGAATGTTCACATCAGAACCACATATCTTCAAACTTATCATTACTATTGGTAATTGTCAGGAAATGTGAAAAATTAGACGTGATTTTTAAGTTAAATGATTACTAGTTTCAGGCCTGTATCAAATGAAATCTTAGCAACTTTGCTAAATTATTTGAAACTCTTATTGCTAATCAACTTAATATCCTTACTTGTAACATTTTCGCAACAAGACAACATGACGAAAAGGTCTACTTCATTAAATTGAGTGTATTTTACAGAAATCGCCAACTTCCATGTTTTTTAATATTTATTAAGTCTGCTCCAGAATTAGCCAAAAGTGTGGCAGAACTGCACCGAAAGCCGAACACTCTACCAGGTGGAAGAAATTATTGCCCACTTACTGGAAAATACCAGTTCAATGACCCATTGGGTGGATAAGGCTAATTTTGCGAAGAAAAACTGAGGCAGTTGTGCATTTGCATGCCACTCTCTTCTATCCAATTAGACTGGCGAGATATCAATTGATTTTAAAAAACAATAATATTGCAAGCAATCAAATATTGTTTCCCCATCAGATGATAAATTACAGACCAGTTTCGGACTCTTAGTTCTCACTAGTGCAGCAGAGGCGCTGATGGGAAAACGGATTCCCCAGGAAGAAAATAACCCATTGGTCATTCGATTGATCGGTTAGGCGTTTTGCCGCCATCTGATTTACGTTAGAGATGGACACACAATGCGAGCCCTGAAGAACACCCAACGTGATACTGATACCTCAGAAAATATGGTTGTCAATTTTAACAAACTGTTACTGAGATAACTCATTATTCATTTCGCGAAACAGTCTGATCGCGAGTCTAATCTGATATTAGATAATTTAGATACTCCAACACTCTGGAGAAGACTGTGTAAATACGATTAACTTACTTTCCATCCTCCCAAGCTTTAAGTATAAACGAACTAAATACTAGTAAGTTAGAGTTGAACGTCCGCCCGTTCGATTGTCACCGAGTTCCTACGTTTTTCACGCCGCGCGGGTAAAAATTGAACAATAGTATGTCTTCGTTTTTAACCTTGGTGGTACTGGTGACGAACTCCCCAATATGTATTATCGAACATATTCAGTATGTAACGCATTGGAGGATTCCAATTATTCTATGGATTGCTGTTAATGGCAATTTTACATTTTGATGTCTCCTGTCACGTTTTAGTACTGCCATTCGCGACAACTAAAATTTCACCAAAAATAATTAAATAATCAGCAAACCTGTAAGATAAAAGATATCATTTTTGATATAACAATAAGTCGATTATTAATCCAAAGTAGAAAACATTTATTTTATCACAAGCCTCTAGTTTTATATAATTTGAAATTGCATGCTAGTTAATATAATGGACTATCCCACATATTGTCATTTACCATGTGATATAAATATTAATTGCGGTGTTGTGTGAAAAGTTATATCCAGTGGTATGGTTTAAAATGAAAGGTATTTTTTTATTTTTATCATTATAACGCCGAAAAGGAATAAAATTATCACAATCATAAATAATTGGCAAAGTAACGTGTGAAGTCAGAAAATAATTCAGTTCCGCGCATAAAAAGCATATAAATTAAAATTGCAAAGCCGCAGTTATACAAAAGACGAATTCTCAGGTATTAACGGTAACGGCATACAATGCTGCTTAACTGTTTTCGTGAATATGTGAAATATTGCCTGATGTAAAAAAACAAATTAAATTTTTTGTTACCACGAAATTAAAGGAAATTATAAATTCGTCTCGAAGCGAAACAATTGTAAATTGAATTGGGATTAAATTGTGCTTATAAACTTGCTTAATTAGGAAATATGGCCAATGGCCTCTTCAATGATCAAATCATTTCTATTGCAACTTATAGACATTTTTACTTTCTCCGTTACGAAGTACGAGAAAGTATTGTGATCGTGATTTTTTTTTCAAAAATTTTTTTTGCGGAAATATCCGTTTTGGGGTCCCTAGATGCCATTTCAACAATTTCTGGAAAAAAAAATTTTGTGTCTGTGTGTGTGTGTGTCTGTGTGTGTGTGTGTCTGTGTGTGTGTGTGTGTGTCTGTCTGTGCGCGCTGTATCTCAAAAACTAATAGAGCAATTGATATGAAACTTTCAACATCCGTCTTATTTGGTAATCTGAAGAACTGAAAAGCTTTTGGTAAAATTTCGTACACCGGAAGTGGGCGTTTACCTTAACTGTTTTTTGTTTTTTGCCAATATTTTCTTAAATATGAAAAATATCACAAAAACATTTGAACAAATATTGAAGACAATAAAGAAATGAGATTATTTTGTTTGAAAATATTTTCTATAAAATCATTGTTATTCGAGAAAAAAATGTATTTATTTTTTTTCATTTTTGGTTTATAATTATGAAACGATAATAGTTACAGCAAATTTATGTTAATAATAATTGCAGAGAATGCTAAAATGAATAACTTATAAAGAATAAGTTTTTTCCGAAATCCCTTTAGTTTTTGAGTAAACTGTGTTTTTGAATTTGAAGTATAATTTTTCCATCTTTCATAATTTTGACGTTTTAAACGTCAGTTTCATCCGAGTTTACACAACGCTCGACGTACATTTAAAATATGATTTCAATTGAAAATAAACCCATGAAAACGTAAATATAAAGTCGGAGAAAGTAACATGATGGCCATATCACCATTTTTTATCATATTTGATTAGAAATAAGAATCTATGGATCCATTTTTTTAAAGAGAGTTTTAAATTTGCCATTAATTTGTTTGTTTTATTGAAATCTGTTTGGAAAGGTGCAAATGATATGAAAATATTTAGTACCCACGAATTTACAATAAAAAAAAAACTTAATAATAATTTTATGTTCGACCGTATGAAAATAGTAACTTTTGCCTTTTGAATTTAGACCAAAATATTATACCCAGTCAACCTCAAAAAAAAAGCATTCCATATCTCCCTTAATGCATAAATATCTATTTTCTAACAACAGAATAGAGCGCAGGGGCGGCTCGTTATATAGAGCACTATGGCACTACCTGCAGTTTCAAGCTCAGCAAGAATTTTTAATTAATTCTTAAAACACTTTTTCCCCAGTTTAAATGTTAAACAACGCCTGCATAACTTAAAGAAACTTTTTTTTATTTTCCGTATGTATTAAATTTATTTTAAATATTTGCATTATTAAATTAGATTATAAAATGATTTTATTTATAAGCATTGATTATTATAGTCGAGGTCTCAGTGGAAGAACAGAAAAATTTCACGTCTGTTAAGATAGCAGGGCCGTATGGGCAGAACCCACTTAAAAGTATACCTGAATTAAGGGCTCTTTAAGGGCTAATTTAGTGCCCTATTCCCGATTTTAGTGCTCAACCCCTTAGGGTGAAAATCACAACATTGCTACCTTAACGTTAAGCTCGCAAGGCAACATCCGCAATTCGAGATTTGAAACTTATTTCTGTACCACATAATTAAGGGCTAATTAAGTGCTCTATTCCTGATTTTAGTGCTCCACCCCTTAGCTAAGAAAAAAAAAATTCTGCACCCTGTGTTTCATATCTCCTAAAGGAACGAGCAGACCTCCATTAAACTATACATTTATTTAGAACATTGCATGTACTAACCAAATAATATACCCACGATTTAAGTGCTCCACCCCTAACTGATAAAAAAAATATTTTCACCACCCTGTAATTCATATCTCCTAAATCAACGAGCAGACCTCCACGAAACTATACATTTATTTAGAACATTGCATGTACTAACCTAATAATATACCCACGATTTAAGTGCTCCACCCCTAACTGATAAAAAATATTTCCACCACCCTGTACTTCATATCTTCTAAACTAACGAGCAGACCTCCACGAAACTATACATTTATTTCGAACATTGCATTTACTAATCAAATAATATATCCACGATTTAAGTGCTCCACCCCTAACTGATAAAAAAATATTTCCACCACCCTGTACTTCATATCTTCTGAACTAACGAGCAGATCTCCACGAAACTATACATTTATTTAGAACATTGCATGTACTAACCAAATAATATACCCACGATTTAAGTGCTCCACCCCTAACTGATAAAAAAATATTTCCACCACCCTGTACTTCATATCTTCTAAACCAATGAGCAGACCTCCACGAAACTATACATTTATTTAGAACATTGCATGTACTAACCAAATAATATACCCACGATTTAAGTGCTCTACCCCTAACTGATAAAAAAAATATTTCCACCACCCTGTACTTCATATCTTCTAAACCAACGAGCAGACCTCCACGAAACTATACATTTATTTAAAACATTGCATGTACTAACCAAATAATATACTCACGATTTAAGTGCTCCACCCCTAACTGATAAAAAAATATTTCCACCACCCTATACTTCATATCTTCTAAACTAACGAGCAGACCTCCACGAAACTATACATTTATTTAGAACATTGCATGTACTAACCAAATAATATACCCACGATTTAAGTGCTCCACCCCTAACTGATAAAAAAAATATTTCCACCACCCTGTACTTCATATCTTCTAAACTAACGAGCAGACCTCCACGAAACTATACATTTATTTAGAACATTGCATGTACTAACCTAATAATATACCCACGATTTAAGTGCTCCACCCCTAACTGATAAAAAAAATATTTCCACCACCCTGTACTTCATATCTTCTAAACTAACGAGCAGACCTCCACGAAACTATACATTTATTTAGAACATTGCATGTACTAACCAAATAATATACCCACGATTTAAGTGCTCCACCCCTAACTGATAAAAAAATATTTCCACCACCCTGTACTTCATATCTTCTAAACCAATGAGCAGACCTCCACGAAACTATACATTTATTTAGAACATTGCATGTACTAACCAAATAATATACCCACGATTTAAGTGCTCTACCCCTAACTGATAAAAAAAATATTTCCACCACCCTGTACTTCATATCTTCTAAACCAACGAGCAGACCTCCACGAAACTATACATTTATTTAAAACATTGCATGTACTAACCAAATAATATACTCACGATTTAAGTGCTCCACCCCTAACTGATAAAAAAATATTTCCACCACCCTGTACTTCATATCTTCTAAACTAACGAGCAGACCTCCACGAAACTATACATTTATTTAGAACATTGCATGTACTAACCAAATAATATACCCACGATTTAAGTGCTCCACCCCTAACTGATAAAAAAAATATTTCCACCACCCTGTACTTCATATCTTCTAAACCAATGAGCAAACCTCCACGAAACTATACATTTATTTAGAACATTGCATGTACTAACCAAATAATATACCCACGATTTAAGTGCTCTACCCCTAACTGATAAAAAAAATATTTCCACCACCCTGTACTTCATATCTTCTAAACCAATGAGCAGACCTCCACGAAACTATACATTTATTTAGAACATTGCATGTACTAACCAAATAATATACCCACGATTTAAGTGCTCTACCCCTAACTGATAAAAAAAATATTTCCACCACCCTGTACTTCATATCTTCTAAACCAATGAGCAGACCTCCACGAAACTATACATTTATTTAGAACATTGCATGTACTAACCAAATAATATATCCACGATTTAAGTGCTCTACCCCTAACTGATAAAAAAATATTTCCACCACCCTGTACTTCATATCTTCTAAACCAATGAGCAGACCTCCACGAAACTATACATTTATTTAGAACATTGCATGTACTAACCAAATAATATATCCACGATTTAAGTGCTCTACCCCTTACTGATAAAAAAAATATTTCCACCACCCTGTACTTCATATCTTCTAAACTAACGAGCAGACCTCCATGAAATTATACATTTATTTAGAACATTGCATGTATATAACCAAATAATATACCCTTGATTTAAGTGCTCGACCCCTAACTGTTGAAAAGAATAATTTCAATAACCAGTACTTTATATATCCTAAGCCAACGAGCATTAAGTTTAAAAAAGGCATTGTTTCGGAAAATGGACAAATTGTTTCGAAAAATAGTAAGATATGGACGATAATTTCGCATAAACTAAATAAAGTTATTGCTAAAAGTTCGCTTAATTCCATAATTACTTGCAACAAGTATAACATTCGTGACAAAATCTGTGAACTTTTGGGCGTTGCGAGAAAAAATAATATGAGAGTCTCTGATAGTTTTAGTGCGGAAAGTGTGTCGTCATGCTGCAGTGACATATCAGTAGATGATGATTTCCAAAGATAATATAAAGTAATAATTTCAAAAACTGATTTCTTTGATTTAATTATCACAAAATCAAAGAAGAAGAAACTTCGCAATAGAACAATTTCTACTAGACATTACAATATTTTTAAACCAGGTCTTTGGCAAGATATTTTTTGTAAGTAAATTATAAAACAAACACCCGTGAGATGTTGTGCAATCATTTCAAAAATCATTTTATAAGCAATGATTTAGAATCCGGTTACATTAATGGTAAGTGAATTATTATTTATTTAATAAGAACTATATTTTTGGACATAAATACCACCTCAGAACATGTGCAACGAATCAATATGTAAATAAATTACGACGCCCAATACTTAATACTAATAAGTAGGGCTTATCCATTTCTTTTCCATTCGGATGTTTTTAATAGTTCTATGAGTTGGCTTACGGGTTATACTCAAGAGGTTTTAATAATAATTCTCTAATGACAAATTACGATTAAATGGCAAGACATCGGTATTACGAATTAACTTTATTTAAAATTGCAATAAAAAGTGATTCGGTCGAATTTGTGAGAGAATTATTGAACTCATTAATTAGATCCAGATATTGTACTTATCCCTCTATTTTTTTTTAATATTTCTTTGTATGAGTTTTGATTTTATTTATGGGTTGTACTGAAGGAGTACAAAAAAGTGTGAAATAGCTATTTTTGAAAATATATTGTCTATGTAATACTCATAATAAAAATCAATTGGTATGTTTCACAAATTATAAGTTTATTCCGATGTTATATCATTTTTAAAAAACTACGCACAAATGGGCAAATTTGTCGGAACCCCTGTTTTCTGGCTAAACGTCTGTTTCTTTTTTATTACTCTTGAAATAAATGTTTATAGTTTTGTTTATTTTGTTCAGTGACGTACAATTTTTTTTAAACAGATATGACATTTAAGTTTTTTAAATAAATTACCCTGTATGTTTTTACATTTTAAAACAATCTTTTTAACAATTACAATGATATAGGGTTTTGTGGGTGTTCGACATGTGGTTTTTTAAATATTAAATAAAATAATTCCATAGTGAATTGGATTTTTTCATGTTTTTCCACGGGTCTCTGATGAAACAACTTCGTGTTTTTATGTTTCCCGTCAGTGACAGATAGTTTCCATTTGAAATACTAATATTGCCGTTCAATTGTAGGTGAACTAACTGAACATGAAAGAGTTGCGTTGTTAATGGTGTTTGGTTTTGGAGATTGGCAAAGATGTCTACAAGATGTGTGCAATATGTTAAATATGACTTTCCCTGATAGAAATTCTAATATTTCTAAATCAACCGCTTCACGAAATTCACAAATTAAATTTTCAATATTTTGACAAATAGAGACCTGAACAAATATTGAAAACACTACATTCCCGAATTTCTATCGGCAAAAGTGTAAACACATAGGGTCCCTAGGGTTACTGTTTGTTGGTATTACCACTGTTATTTTCTTCATTTTTTTTTGGAAAGTTGGCGACTCAAAACATATAATTTTGTGGAATTAGTCTAGGAAGGTAGAAATAGAATGTACGGAGTTTTATTTGGTTATGATTACTAGGAGATACCGTTATGATGGTGTCCGTTAAGGTTTTTTTTCTATAAATTTAAATCGTAGAGTTCAATATACAGGGTCCTGCATTTCACCTCCCGTCTTCAATAGCTCATTTACTAATTAAGTTGGAATTTGGACTTTGTTTTACAAATCCCAAGAAAATCCTTTCCACATTATTTGGTTTTCAAAGCGATAAAATAATAATTTCATACTGCCCAAAAAAAAAGAAAAGTTGTAACATTACTTAGTACATTACATAATAACAAGCAAATCGATAACGGATCCAAAAAGAAACCTGAAATAATTTTGGACTATAACAGAACTTAAGCTGGGGTCGACACTATGGATCAAATGACAAGGATATATTACGTAAAAAGGATGACCGTTTTTTACAATTTCATTGATATAAGCGTCATGAATGCATACATTGTGTGGTCATCTCTCAATAGAAATTGTTGCAAAAAGTTACGTTAAAAAGTTAGATAGCGCAATACAATGAAAATTTTGAAGAACCAATACCAAGCATAAGCACAGCATATGAACCTCCGAAAAAAAAGACGATGCAGCTTATGCATTGCTAAAAAAGATCGAAACACTAAAACAGCATGCTATAAATGTAATCAAAATGTATGCGGATAACATTCTGTAACATTATGTAAAAACTGTTTTAATTAAATATAACTAAAATATACAAAATAAAAATTATTTTATTCAATTTAAACGCGAAGCTGCACTGATGAGAGATAAATCTCGAAACGGGGCTGCAGATGGCTTTTAACTTAATTTTTACATATTTTAGGGTTCAGTTTTATAGTTTAAAGTTTTCAAATTGAATTTAGTTTAATTTTCAAGTTAATCCTGTGAGTGGAAATAAACGATGTTAAACCAATATTATTTCCATGGTACTCGTAATAACGCAAATTTCTTTTGTATCATTCAATATCCGGCGTGGCACTAACCAGGGAAGTAGTTGTTTCAATAAGTTATTTGTTTATAGTCTTTGTAAGACTTAATATTGCTTGCAGAGTTACGAACAGGTTGAATATTGATATATTCAGGCTATATTTCGTTTTATTGAATTTATTTAATGTTTTCTGCAATAAGTAAGGTTGTTTCTAATGTATTTATAGAAAAACACCATTGAAGGCACATGGGTCCAATGGCTCCGAGCGGTAGTTATTGAAAGTTTTTTATGCGGTAGACGGAGGGTTAAGTTCAATTTAAATTGCTTTTGTTTAACTACAATTTAAACCAAAAACTAACAATTGAAAGGTCACTTATAATACACTTATAAACCCAGAATTTAGAAACGAATTATATAATGTAAAAATTTACTTTATTCTGTAAAAATACCACACATAATTTAACAGAATAACGGATCGAAACACATTTAAATGGGCAAAATATTGCTGTTACATGGGGATATACGATTTCTAAAATGTTAAGGCTAACAAGATGTAGAAATAAAACGTTTATTGCAAGATACTTAATAAAAATAAGTTGGTGTAGGACACCAAAATAGGGAATCTAATACATAATTAGTAAAAGCTAAGTGTGAGTAGAGTTTTGTTGAGGTCTGCTCGTTCGCCTAGAAGATATTAAACACATGGCGTTCAAAATTTGTTTTTTTTTTTGTTAGTTAGGGGTTGAGTATATTATATGGTTAGTACATGCAATACTCTAAATAAATGTGTAGTTTTGTGGAGGTCCGCTAGTTCGTTTAGGGAATATAAAATACAGGGTGTTCCACATATGTTTTTTTATCAGTTAGGGGTGGAGCACTTAAATCGCGGGTATATTATTTGGTTAGTACATGCAATGTTCTAAATAAATGTATAGTTTCGTGGAGGTCTGCTCGTTGGTTTAGAAGATATGAAGTACAGGGTGGTGGAAATATTTTTTTTATCAGTAAGGGGTGGAGCACTTAAATCGTGGGTATATTATGTGGTCAGTACATGCAATGTTCTAAATAAATGTATAGTTTCGTGGAGGTCTGCTCGTTAGTTCAGAAGATATGAAGTACAGGGTGGTGGAAATATTTTTTTTATCAGTTAGAGGTGGAGCACTTAAATCGTGGATATATTATTTGATTAGTAAATGCAATGTTCGAAATAAATGTATAGTTTCGTGGAGTTCTGCTCGTTAGTTTAGAAGATATGAAGTACAGGGTGGTGGAAATATTTTTTTATCAGTTAGGGGTGGAGCACCTAAATCGTGGGTATATTATTTGGTTAGTACATGCAATGTTCTAAATAAATGTATAGTTTCGTGGAGGTCTGCTCGTTAGTTCAGAAGATATGAAGTACAGGGTGGAGGAAATATTTTTTTATCAGTTAGGGGTGGAGCACTTAAATCGTGGGTATATTATTTGGTTAGTACATGCAATGTTCTAAATAAATGTATAGTTTCGTGGAGGTCTGCTCGTTAGTTCAGAAGATATGAAGTACAGGGTGGTGGAAATATTTTTTTTATAAGTTAGAGGTGGAGCACTTAAATCGTGGATATATTATTTGATTAGTAAATGCAATGTTCGAAATAAATGTATAGTTTCGTGGAGGTCTGCTCGTTAGTTCAGAAGATATGAAGTACAGGGTGGTGGAAATATTTTTTTTATCAGTTAGGGGTGGAGCACTTAAATCGTGGATATATTATTTGATTAGTAAATGCAATGTTCTAAATAAATGTATAGTTTCGTGGAGGTCTGCTCGTTAGTTCAGAAGATATGAAGTACAGGGTGGAGGAAATATTTTTTTATCAGTTAGGGGTGGAGCACTTAAATCGTGGGTATATTATTTGGTTAGTACATGCAATGTTCTAAATAAATGTATAGTTTCGTGGAGGTCTGCTCGTTAGTTCAGAAGATATGAAGTACAGGGTGGTGGAAATATTTTTTTTATCAGTTAGGGGTGGAGCACTTAAATCGTGGATATATTATTTGATTAGTAAATGCAATGTTCGAAATAAATGTATAGTTTCGTGGAGTTCTGCTCGTTAGTTTAGAAGATATGAAGTACAGGGTGGTGGAAATATTTTTTTATCAGTTAGGGGTGGAGCACTTAAATCGTGGGTATATTATTTGGTTAGTACATGCAATGTTCTAAATAAATGTATAGTTTCGTGGAGGTCTGCTTGTTGGTTTAGAAGATATGAAGTAGAGGGTGGTGGAAATATTTTTTTTATCAGTTAGGGGTGGAGCACTTAAATCGTGGGTATATTATTTGGTTAGTACATGCAATGTTCTAAATAAATGTATAGTTTCGTGGAGGTCTGCTCGTTGGTTTAGAAGATATGAAGTACAGGGTGGTGGAAATATTTTTTTTATCAGTTAGGGGTGGAGCACTTAAATTGTGGGTATATTATGTGGTCAGTACATGCAATGTTCTAAATAAATGTATAGTTTCATGGAGGTCTGCTCGTTGGTTTAGAAGATATGAAGTACAGGGTGGTGGAAATATTTTTTTTATCAGTTAGGGGTGGAGCACTTAAATCGTGGGTATATTATTTGATTAGTAAATGCAATGTTCGAAATAAATGTATAGTTTCGTGGAGGTCTGCTCTTTAGTTTAGAAGATATGAAGTACAGGGTGGTGGAAATATTTTTTTATCAGTTAGGGGTGGAGCACTTAAATCGTGGGTATATTATTTGGTTAGTACATGCAATGTTCTAAATAAATGTATAGTTTCATGGAGGTCTGCTCGTTGGTTTAGAAGATATGAAGTACAGGGTGGTGGAAATATTTTTTTTATCAGTTAGGGGTGGAGCACTTAAATCGTGGATATATTATTTGATTAGTAAATGCAATGTTCGAAATAAATGTATAGTTTCGTGGAGTTCTGCTCGTTAGTTTAGAAGATATGAAGTACAGGGTGGTGGAAATATTTTTTTATCAGTTAGGGGTGGAGCACTTAAATCGTGGGTATATTATTTGGTTAGTACATGCAATGTTCTAAATAAATGTATAGTTTCGTGGAGGTCTGCTTGTTGGTTTAGAAGATATGAAGTAGAGGGTGGTGGAAATATTTTTTTTATCAGTTAGGGGTGGAGCACTTAAATCGTGGGTATATTATTTGGTTAGTACATGCAATGTTCTAAATAAATGTATAGTTTCGTGGAGGTCTGCTCGTTAGTTCAGAAGATATGAAGTACAGGGTGGTGGAAATATTTTTTTTATAAGTTAGAGGTGGAGCACTTAAATCGTGGATATATTATTTGATTAGTAAATGCAATGTTCGAAATAAATGTATAGTTTCGTGGAGGTCTGCTCGTTAGTTCAGAAGATATGAAGTACAGGGTGGTGGAAATATTTTTTTTATCAGTTAGGGGTGGAGCACTTAAATCGTGGGTATATTATTTGGTTAGTACATGCAATGTTCTAAATAAATGTATAGTTTCGTGGAGGTCTGCTCGTTGGTTTAGAAGATATGAAGTACAGGGTGGTGGAAATATTTTTTTTATCAGTTAGGGGTGGAGCACTTAAATTGTGGGTATATTATGTGGTCAGTACATGCAATGTTCTAAATAAATGTATAGTTTCATGGAGGTCTGCTCGTTGGTTTAGAAGATATGAAGTACAGGGTGGTGGAAATATTTTTTTTATCAGTTAGGGGTGGAGCACTTAAATCGTGGGTATATTATTTGATTAGTAAATGCAATGTTCGAAATAAATGTATAGTTTCGTGGAGGTCTGCTCTTTAGTTTAGAAGATATGAAGTACAGGGTGGTGGAAATATTTTTTTATCAGTTAGGGGTGGAGCACTTAAATCGTGGGTATATTATTTGGTTAGTACATGCAATGTTCTAAATAAATGTATAGTTTCGTGGAGGTCTGCTCGTTGGTTTAGAAGATATGAAGTACAGGGTGGTGGAAATATTTTTTTTATCAGTTAGGGGTGGAGCACTTAAATCGTGGGTATATTATTTGGTTAGTACATGCAATGTTCTAAATAAATGTATAGTTTCGTGGAGATCTGCTCGTTAGTTCAGAAGATATGAAGTACAGGGTGGTGGAAATATTTTTTTATCAGTTAGGGGTGGAGCACTTAAATCGTGGATATATTATTTGATTAGTAAATGCAATGTTCGAAATAAATGTATAGTTTCGTGGAGGTCTGCTCGTTAGTTTAGAAGATATGAAGTACAGGGTGGTGGAAATATTTTTTTATCAGTTAGGGGTGGAGCACTTAAATCGTGGGTATATTATTTGGTTAGTACATGCAATGTTCTAAATAAATGTATAGTTTAATGGAGGTCTGCTCGTTCCTTTAGGAGATATGAAACACAGGGTGCAGAATTTTTTTTTTCTTAGCTAAGGGGTGGAGCACTAAAATCAGGAATAGAGCACTTAATTAGCCCTTAATTATGTGGTACAGAAATACGTTTCAAATCTCGAATTGCGGATGTTGCCTTGCTAGCTTAACGTTAAGGTAGCAATGTTGTGATTTTCACCCTAAGGGGTTGAGCACTAAAATCGGGAATAGGGCACTAAATTAGCCCTTAAAGAGCCCTTAATTCAGGTATACTTTTAAGTGGGTTCTGCCCATACGGCCCTGCTATCTTAACAGACGTAAAAATTTCTTACTTCGAATCCTGAACTGGCACCTTGTGATTTTCATAACATAAGTTCCTGTCTTATTTATGAATAATTTTTGAATTTTAGTTTATTTGTAATGTTATCAAAATAAAGGCCTATTATTATTATTATTATTAATGTTTGATGGTGAGATATTTTCAGCTTGTTTGAAATTATGAACCTTTACTTTACAACTCAAAATAACCTTGGACCATGAAGATGAATCGTTCTTTCTTTCTTCAAAAAAGGAGGCCGCGGCCGCCCCATATTGCATAAGTACCATCAACATGTTCCACAAGCCGCTACTGAGAATCATACTAACCAAATGAATTGTTTTATTTAAATTATTCAAAATGTATAAATTTAAATCTAAAGTTAAATAATAAAGTGATCCCAACAAAGTTAATGGTTTTATTTGAATTCTTTTTCAAATTAGTTTCTCATTTTTGAACAATTAAAGCGAAAATAAAAAAAAATGTTTTGCCATTAAAAAAAAAAGATTTTTGAGACTGATTTAAACCATTTTCTTGCTAGAATATTCTGCATTTTTTATTATTAAGCCGGTTTTTAGATTTTTTTTGTCTACATTTTTGATCATTTGGCCTAAATATTTTTTATTTTGACATAAATTTTCGATTTAATTGTTTATTGTCCGAATTTTTATTTTTCCCGGCGAATTTTTAAATTATATATTTTTGACCTCTATTTTCGATATTTTTGGTCAGAATATTTTATCTTTTATCCTAAATATCCTTCATTTTGACCTAAATTTGCGATTGAATTGTTTAAATTTTCGACTATTTGGTCCGCATTTTTACTTTCGTCGTTATGAAGTACGAGAAAGTATTGTGATCGTGATTTTTTTTTCAAAAATTGTTTCACGGAAATATCCGTTTTGGGGTCCCTAGATGACATTTCAACAATTTCTAAAAAAAAAAATTGTGTCTGTGTGTGTGTATGTGTGTGTCTGTCTGTGCACGCTGTATGTCAAAAACTAATAGAGAAATTAATATGAAACTTTGAACATCCGTCTTGACAATCTGAAGAACTGAAGAGCTTTTGGTAAAATTTCGTACACCGGAAGTGGACGTTTACCTTAACTGTTTTTTGTTTTTTGCCAATATTTTCTTAAATATGAAAAATATCACAAAAACATTTAAACAAACTTTCAAGGCAACAAAGAATTGAACATCGTTTGCTTGAAAACATTTTTCATAAAATCATTTTTATTTGAGAAAAACATGTATTATTATTTTTTTAATTTTTGGTTTATAATTATAAAACGATAATAGTTACAGCAAATTTATGTTAATAATAATTGTTGAGAATACTAAAATGAACAACTTATAAAGAATAAGTTTTTTACGAAATCCCTTTAGTTTTTGAGTAAACTGAGTTTTTGAACTTGAAGTATAATTTTTCCATCTTTCATAATTTTGACGTCTTAAACGTCAGTTTCATCCGAGTCTACAAAACATTCGATGTACATTTAAAATAATTTAAATTGAAAATAAACCACAATAGCGTAATAAATGATAGCATCAAGTCGGAGAAAGTAACGTGATGGCCACATCAGCATTTTTATTTTTTCCGCTGAATTTGCATGTTTTAGATTTCGATTTCTATTCTTTTGGGTCAAAATATTTGATCGTTTGACCTAAATATTATTTATTTTGACATAAATTTTCGTTTTAATTGTTAAAATTTTCGATTTTTTTTTGGTCCGTATTTTAGATTTTTCGAGATGAATTTTTAATTTTTAGATTTTTGACCTGTTTACTAAATTATTTGGCCCAAACATGATTTATTTTGACCTAAATTTTCGATTTAATTGGTACAATTTTCGATACTTTTGGTCAAAAATTTTATCTTTGTATTTTCGATTTTTTTTGTCTAAATTTTTGATCTCTAAATATTCTTTATTTCGACCTAACTTTTCGATTTAATTGTTTAAATTTTTAATTCTTTGGTCCGCATTTTTGATTTTTCGGGCCGAAATTTTAATTCTAGTTCAAATATCTATAACCTGAATTATTGATTTATATGCGAGATGTTTTTTTTATTTTTTTCCGGTATTTTTGAGTTTTGTTTGTTGAAATTTTCGATTTTTTAGCCTGCATTTATAATCTTTAGGACCAAATTTTCTATGTAATGTCTAAATTTTCGACTTTCTGGCCAACATTACAATTTTTGTTCAGTGTTGACCTAAATTTTTCTTTATTTTGACCTAACTTTTCGATTTTACTGTCAAAATTTTATATCCGCATTTTGGATTTTTCGTTTAGTCTGCATTTATTATCTTTGGGCTCGAGTTTTCGATGTTTTGTCTAAATTTTCGACTTTATGGCCAACATTGTAGTTTTTATTTTCTTTTACCTTTTGTCCTAAAATTTTCTTTATTTGTCTGTTAAAATTTTTCTCTCTTTATGCCAGAATTTTAGATATTTGGTCTAAATTTTGTATCGTACATTTTAGATTTTTAGTCTTTTTTTTTATTCTATATTTTATATTTTTTAACTTGGATTATTCATTTCATTTCGTGAATGTTTTTATTTTTTGGCTATTATTTTCGAATTTCTGCTCAGAAACTAATTTTTGGCAAATTATTTTGCTTCTACCTAAGTTTTTAATTTTTTGTCTGCGTTTTTTATTTTAAGATCAGGATTCTTGATTCTTTGGCCCATATTTTAGATTTCTGTATTTTCGATTTTTTTGTTCCAATTCTTTAATTTTTCTTTATTTTGACCAAAATATTCGATTGATTTGTAGAAATTTTCGATTTATTTGTGTCTGCAATTTTTATCTTTACGCCCGTTTTCGATGTGTTGTCTAAATTTTTACCGTTTTAGGCTATATTGTAGATTTCTTTATTTTTTGGTCTAAATATTTTTATTTCGACGAAAAATTTCGATTGGTTTGTAGAAATGCATTTTTTATCTTTCCGCCCGAGTTTTCGATGTTTTGTCTAAATTTTCACCTTTTCAAGCCCCCTTTTTGGCCTATATTTTGTATTTTCGATTGTTTTGGTTTCAATTTTGGATCTTTTGGCCGAAATTTTCTTTATTTCGACTTAA
Organism: Ocypus olens; assembly: GCA_910593695.2. Classification (NCBI taxonomy): domain Eukaryota; kingdom Metazoa; phylum Arthropoda; class Insecta; order Coleoptera; family Staphylinidae; genus Ocypus; species Ocypus olens. Next base: position 15,238,687 of record OU343063.1, on the reverse strand, counting down.
ATTTTCGATTCGTTTGTTAAAAATTTTGATTTTTTGATCCACCACTTTGATTTTTGGGTACGAATTTTAGATTTTTATTCTTTTCTTTTTATTTTTTTGTCCTATATTTTAGATTTTCTTAACTTGAATTATTGATTTTATTGTCGATTTTTTTTTAAATTTTTGCTATAATTTACGAATTTCTCGTTGGAACTTATTTTAAGCTAAAAAGAGTTATTTTTGGGGCTGAAAATGGCAAATTATATTTCATTTGCTTCTATTTTTAATTTTTTGGTCTGCATTTTTATTTTTAAACCAGGATTTTCGATTTTTTGGCCGATATTTTAGATCTCAGGCTGTTTTGTTCCAATTTTTTTATTTTTTGGCCAAAATATTGGATTGGTCTAGGAAGATGGTTCTTTGTTTCTTCAAGGGGGGAGGGGGTGTAGTGTATTCTATAAGTGGCTCTACCATCAACATGTTCCACGAGCCGTCACTGATAGAGCGTATACCCTACCGTTAAGGACAATTTTCTAGGACTCTAAATCTTAGGTCTTCGAACACCTACAAAACACTTACCAAATGATGGCTCGTATGATGCAAGCCTTTAGGAATGACCTACAAATATATCCAAAAAAATATGACTTCTTGGCGACAATGATTGCTAAGATCAAATGAAAGAAAAACTTTCGTTAAAAGAATTAAACTGTAGAGTTTACAATAGAATTTGTATTTATTCTAAAAATATATGATGTTCTTCTCTTTACTAATAGTACAATTACGTGATTTAAATACGTATCTGTATAAATGTAAAATGAGCTTGAACTAATATTATTACAGTCAGTATATATTACGAAACATGTAATATGTTTACATGTTTCGTAATATATAAATTCACATTTCTTTATAAACCTGACATAAAAAATTTATATAAGCTTAAAATGAACACGAAATGTAGCATCATTGTGGTTATTATAGCCTTAAATCACCTTCGTCCATTACGTGAACCTGTTACATTCTGTAATTTCTGCGTAAAAATAATTCGAGTCCATTACTGTGACTGTAATCCGTTATGTTTCCTTTCCAAAGTTAATACAACAGGTTTTTTTTTTTATAAAATTAAATCCGTTCTCCTTTATATATGTTGATTGTTTACAGGAATTATAGAAATGGCTTTATATTTCTTAACAATTGAATATACTTCAAGATCAAGTTTTTTGTTTAGTTAAACATGCATAAAGAGTTGATTACTAACATATTTCATACAAATACACTTAAATAAAAATGAAAATAATTTATCCTGCATATCCTGCATATTTGAAAAAACATAACTGTCAAGCATTATGGTACACCGTCTTTTGATAATTATTCTAAAGAGTATTACAATTAGAGATTGTTTAATTAATCGCAAGTGATACTTATTGTTTTTAGTTCATGAAGCGTTCAGTCCTTTTTTTTATTTTTAATCGTGTATCTACTATACTGTGTCTTTTTAATGTGTGCTGATGACATTAAACACCAAAATAATTAAATGTGAAAAAGACCTTTTTTTTACAAAATAAAAACTTTAAATGTACGCGGGCGGAGCTGCGGGCAACTGCTACTTTATAATAATTCCTTAACAGTCTCATCTATCAGAAAATACACCAAATAACTTAAATTTTAATATAATTCTTCATCACGTTTCATGAACATTTATCGTTGACCCCCATTTTGACTTCATGGACCCCCAATTTTTTTTCACTGACATAAACCCCTTGCAGGTCATCCCATGGGGATCGATATAGACCGCTTTGGGAATCACTGGTTTAGACTCTAAATGATATAGTTATTCGAGTACGTTACTTAATGCCAAATAATTACCAACAAAAGGAAATTTTGTAAATGGAAAACCTTGTGGAAAATAATTTCAAATCACCAAAAATCTCATTGCCCTCATGTCACAGATTTTTGTAACAAAAATTGTCAGCAAGTTCATAATGAAAAATGGTAAATTGTTTTTTCAGAATTTCTATGTCAAAACTGAGGTCAGTGAGTCATTTTGAAATTTGATGCAATTTAACAAAATGGCATCAACGGGTAAGGTGGCATTTAAGTTTGTGATAACTATAACTTTGTTATTAATTAACCAATTTTGTTCGTTTTGGTATCATTTCAAATTTAAAAGTATAAACTACAAAACAGAATTTGTAAAATGCTCAAAATTTACATGTAACCTATACAAATGTGCAATAAAATATTTCTTTTATTGCAAAATATATCCAAATTTCAGGAATTTATTACAGCAAAACCACAAGATTCACCACCTTCAATTTTCTTCCTAGTGCTTACAGCCGAAACTACTAATAAAACTCCGACTACCATCGTTGGAAATAGGCGCGATGAAGAAATTACTATAACGGCGGCTGATCCTGTTATTGTGCTCCATGTCTCAAATGTAAAATCAGATGTGAGTACAGAAGACCTGCATAAATATATCTCTACCAAGTGTAAACCAAATACCAATGTTAAAGTGCTTAAGTTAAAGACAGACTCAAGCTCTTTTAAAATCATTGCACCAGACTCCAAATGGGATTCGTGTTCAGCCCTTTCGTCTATTTTTCCCCGATCAGGAAGTGATTATCACAAACACAGTCGAGGACATCGTCAGCCACCTGGAAGTGTTTCACATCAACATCCAGTGCTTGAGCAACAAAGTACACGATATTGAAGCATATGCAGCAGATAATTCACACGACGTCCTGTGTTTCACCGAACATTGGCTGCGCCCAAATGAAACTAACTCGGTAAATATTTGTAACTATAAATTAGCCTCTAAATTTACACGACAGAGGTCCCAACACGGTGGCTCAGCTATTTTTTTCCGTGAAAATTTAAATTTTAATAATCGATAAGATATTATTAATATGTCTGCGGAAAATGAATGTGAAATGTCTGCTATTTACTTAAACGACCATAACTGTATAGTTATAACAGTTTACAGACCTCCAATGGGCGACATCAATATATTTTTTGATATTTTAAATGATGTTTTAAATAAAATTCAAATAAATTCTGTACAAGTAATTGTAACAGGTGAGTTTAATATCAAATTTAATACTAGAGATCACTTAACTGACGTGTTTCAAGATTTTCTAAGTTCATTTAATTTAGCGACAGTTAAAAATGCACCAACCAGAGGATTAAATACCTTTGATAATTTCATTATTAAAACAAATGAAAAAAAACTCCACACTTATTTCTTTCTGGCCACCTTGCTATAATTATCAAATTAAATATTAATGTCAAAAAGGGTAAATTAGTCAATACTGATATCGTGTGCAGACCAATTACTAAATTAAGTCCATAATTTTGTCAAAAATAGTGACTTTAACTTTTCAACAAACAAAATTTTAGATATTCATAAAAACATTGAAATGATGATGGAAATTCTCACTCAGGGAACGGAAATGTTTGAACAAAAACCTACAAATACAGCACAAAAGTAAGCGATCAATACTGGTTCAATAATGAGCTGAAAACACTAAGGTCAGAACTCAATTTCTTAAGGGAGGCATTCGACAAAGACCATAACATGAGAACGAAGGCACTAATAATTGAAAAACGTAAGCAATATCGAACTAAAATTATAGAAGCCAAGAAGTGTGCAAACAACCAGCATATTGAGTTGCATAATTATTCGCCAAAAGCAATATGGGATGTAATTAAACGTAACATCCCTAGTTCTAACATAAACCTAAATAAGTCTAACATTAGTCCAGATAGTTTTAATCAATATTTTGTCCATATTGGCTCAGATCTCATAAATACATTGCCAAAAAGTAATTCTTCTATTAAAGCGAATATAATAACTCCAAACACAGTATTCTCATTCACTGAAGTCTCATTCAGCCATGTTAGAGACGTAATCAATAGGTTAAGTAACAAAAAAAGCATAAATACGGTCATTCTTAAAACTATAGTAAATATCATTTTAGTACCGTTAACATGTCTTATTAATGAGTGTATTACCACCGGAAAATTCCCGGATTGCCTTAAAATTTCGAGAGTGGTACCCATTTTTAAAAACAAGGGTGATTTGAATGATAAAAATTAGTATAGTCCGATTTCAATAGTCCCTTTACTGTCAAAAGTAATTCTGTGGCTAAAAGGAAAAACCAGTTAACTCCACTTTTTTCGAAAAATGAGTTAGCACCATAATTCGCACTATTTTTGGGTCTATTTTTATTTTTCACAACAATATCGGACCAAAACCCTAATAATTTTATGCCAGTAACAATGGAAAAAGCGTAAAATTGAGTAAATTTGAGGTAAAACCAAATAACTCCAGCGGGGCACGGAAATAGTATATTACGTACCGAGTCGGGATAAACATCATTACAGCCGAGGGCATAGATTGCAAACCGAGGCGCGAAGCGACAAGGTTTGCAATTGCGCGAGGCTGGAATTGTGTTCCCGCGAGGTATGTATACTATTTTATTCACAATCACGAAATGTAATGATAAAAGTAAAATTGTTTGATTTTGGTACACATATTTATTTCAATGTCGGACATATTTAATTCGTAAAAAAATTGACGTATGGGTGTCACTTAAACCTCAGTACCACACTTTTTATAATTGTGGTAAGTAGTGTATTACATAATACAGCTAGATTACGTGGAGAACCCGAGCCACCAGCAGATAATGATGTAATTCAATACGACTTACGGCAATTGACATAAAATGGGGTAAACGTGCATTTCACGTAACGGACAAATGTAAACGCAACAACTTCCGGGAACCAAAAGTTAAATGATTCGCATGTTGACATAACTAATAACTAATTTCGGGTAACGGGAACGAGAAGCTTGCTATATTTTCGCCTCCGTTCCCGTCCTCGTTACTGTCCGCGGGTTGTTGTGAAGTCGCATTTATTATGAGGTTACGGTTTTGACACTTGATGGGTTGTTGGGATGTTGCCAACCTGAGATATGCATAAATCCGTTTCGTGTAAGAGCACAAATCATTAATATCCACTTATAAATAAGAAGTACTTAATGAAGAGGATGGTTGCGACCGTTATGACGTGGTAATCCACAATTAAACAGAATTGTAAAATTCACTTCAGAGTAGATTCGTTGGAGAACCGAGCGCATGATTGATGTCAATTTGACGTTTATATAAACTGACAATTGACTGTTTCTGTATTTCGAAATAGAGGTTCGCAAAATGTTTCTGTACCTCGAAATAGACGTTAGTAATAGAATATTACCCATCTCGAAGAGGGAATCGCTAATATCCCAACTTTTTCGAGGTTAAAAATATGCATATTATTATAGTGATTGTGAATAAAATCAGTTAACTCCATTAAGTTCCATAAAAATCATACTCAGAATGAAAATAACCAAATAATTAACTATAATATAATGTAAATACATAATAATAACATAGGTTTACATGGTTAAGAGTGTCACTATATCTTTTAAAACATATTCGATTAATCTTGAAGTTGATGGGGATTGTCACACTAACGCCAACCATTGGCGAATCGAGTCAAGGATAGCCAGTTTATATCGGTATATTTGAACTTAAATTAATGATCATTGTTCCCACGACACTCCAGCTCACTGAGGAATCCGGTATCGGTGTCCTGGAATACGTCTTTCTCGGTGACACATGTGTTTAGAACCTGCAATACTGCGACTAGTCTTTCAGCGATCGTTTTCAGGGTCCATTCGGCTCAGCATATTACTTCCCTCAAGACTGGACTGTAAAATTATGTTAGATGTATTAAATTTGTTTTGAACATCACTGAAAAGTTGTAAGTCAAATTACCTTAATGTTTAGAAGACAATCTCGTCGATCTTCTTGGGCGTGTCTCCGGCTTATTGGCTTCGCGGTTGGATGTATCGACTTTGCGTTTCTTTGTAGGAACTCCGCTCTCATTTTGCTCAAGGTGGTCCGGGACTTCAAGGTTCAAATCAAGTCGATCAAGATCAGGATCCAGATTGACGTCCCATTGTTTCTTGTAAGCAGGTAGACCGTTGTAGAAATCGTGTACATCTAGTCGCAAGAGGAGTAGAAGGCTCACTAGGTCTCGCTTCTTCTCTCCTGTTATTTTCAGCATCCCGTTGTAGCAAGGTTTTAACAGATCCTCCGCAACAGTAAAGTTTCCTCGTCTTCTCAAGTCCAGTTTTGAGAAAGGCTCCTCTATTGACAAACTCTTTTTGAACTGTACGATGCCCTGTTCGTTCGTGTATCTCAACCACTTCACTTGCTGCATGAGAAACTTCTCATTATCTTCGTCCTTTTTTCGCGTTATCAGTCCACTTTTGTAAAGATCGTCGAAATTGTAAATGGCTTTGGTCAATCTCAATAACTTCAAAAGGATTCTTCTGTCTAGCGGTTCGCACCAACTTGAGCCAATCTTCTGGGCAGTGGATGGTGGAGGACTCGCGCTTTTTCGCAGCTTCAATTGCCGCGTGGTCTGAGTCGCACTCCATATGGGTGTGGCCTGGCTCTAAAAACTTGTGGTCGATGGACTCTAATGTTGGATGATTGGCGACAACCACGGACATCATCCCAGTGACGATTGTGTTTTTATTCTGGCCAGCACAGGAGTCAGAATATAACGTAACATGCTTCACTTTAGAATCTAAGTCGTTTAGGTAATCGTATAGACAAGATGAAATTTCATTTGCCCCCCTTTTTGCAATTCCTTCCTGCCACATGTAACATTTAGTTTTGCGGGATGTATTGTTGTTGATGGTTAGGTTGTATGTCCACAGAGCTCTTTTGTAAAAAGCAGTGGACGTCTGTAAAGCTAGGGTTGGCAAACATTGCTGCAAATCAAATGAACAAGTGGCGGCTGCTCCCTTGGAATTCATCGCTTCTTTCTTGTCCCTCGATTTCTGCTTGTAGGCCTGCTCAGCTGCTTCATGGTGCGCGGCTTGTTGTTCCTTTATCGTGTTCTGCGTGTTTTCGTAATTTTCAATCTTCAGTTTTGCAGCAAATGTATCACATTTGTTGCACGTGTCCAGTTGTGGTGGTTTTAATTTCAAACCCGTCGCGTTGAACTCACGTCGATAGATATGAAGACTCACTGGAATATTGACGTCATCTGTGTAGAGCTGGTACATCTTGGGAACCGTCAGATTCGAGGCTAAGTACTTCTTTGAAGTATAAGATCTTGCGTAGTGACTCTCGTACGCTGGGAATTTAGCGATGCGCTGTCGAACTTCTTCTAATTTGACCTCAGCAGTTCGGTGGTACGGTTTTGCCCCTGGACTTCACATCAGTGAACCTCTCATCTTCCCACAACTGCCACACCATATTTCCAAGGAAAGATGTCGTTTCCCCAAAAGTCAATCGAAAGCAATTTCGGCATACTTTCGTTTTTCCAGACTCGGTAGATACGAAGTAAGTAGCGGTACATCTGCGAAGTTTGTCATCGTTTCCTCTTGAACGCTTCTTTGGTTGCACGAATATCAGTGTTTTCATAAATTTCTTCCTGTCTACATAACTTCCTTGGGCCCAGTATGAAGTGAAGTTTCTCAATTGATCTTCCCGAGACACGCACAAAGAGCACTTCATTCTGCAGCTGGTCAGCGCTGTGACTTGTGTTTCAGTTTTTGGGTTGTGTAAGGCTTGCCTCGGTTCCTTCTGCGTTGCCTTTTCTTCCGTTTATTGCCAGCAGAACGAGATTGAGCTATAAAAAGTAGTTAACAAACACAATTGAAACGTTTTATATGTGAATCATAAACTTACAAATACATAACAAATAAAAAAAAGACACATTTTAAGTACATACTGGAAGAGCTTTGTCGGGTAGATTTTCAGGACCGTTTGATGAATTCGGTACTTCTGCCGGTATTTCGTCGACGGAGTTTTGACGGTTAAACTCTTCCACATTCTGGTTATGAAATTCATCAGTGTCACGTTAGTTTTGGCCTGTAATAATAATATTCGAATTGTATTGCATTTCATAATACAGAAATTTCATATTAAAATTGAATTTTTATAAGTCAAACTAGCCATTTAGGAACAAATAATATTATTATTATCATTAGTACCTGGTTCATGTGGTGTCGTATCAATGGTTTCAATCGATAAATTTGATAGTCCTGATGATAAAAAATCTACTGCTTCAAAAAAACTTGGTCCAACGAATTCCTCGTTATCATGTCCTAAAAGGTACATAAGAAGTGTTTCTAAAGTATTAATAAAGTTTATTTGATTTTAATCGTTCGTTATTTTAGATAAAAGCGACTTGAAACATTACCATGTATTGGTTGTCATTTTTAGGTTATTTCTCATTTTCAGGCATCGCTATGAAAGCAAACAAATTACCGTTCCGAGTCGAAACATCGAAAAAGATGAATATTGTTGAATGAGGTCCATGAAGGTTTTTCCTTTTTCAGTAAGGGTGATAAGCGATGCTTTCGGTTCTTATTGCGAATCTGGGTGAAGCTATTTCAACTTTGTAAACAAAAACCCTAACCACCGCCCGATTGTCAAAGAAGCGACATCTAGCATCCCAAATTTGAACTAACTTCATACTAAAAACACTAGGGGTGGGTTTACAGTACATTTTTTAATTTGAAATTAAGTTAATCGCGCAATCAATTGAATAGCGCCATCAAATTAATAGCGGTTTAGAGATACTCTTTTGTCGAAATTAACAACGCTATTAGTTAATTTCAATTAAGGCGATTTTAATCGCGGTTGGTACGGTGCGAGACGTCAGCGGCTAACTTCACGCCGTTTAACGTAACCTATAAATTAAATAGTCTGTCACCAATCTGTCGCCACGAATAGGTGCGCATGTGTTGATTGTATGGCGGTCGATGGTGTTTAAACGATCTGCTGTTCTCTGCTGGCGCGTTTGCTTTTGTAAAGGGTTATATAAAATAATACAAATGAATCAAGAGGATGTTCTTTAATGCGGGAAAATGTTTATACATGTGGGAACAATATGTTCCTATGTAGTTTTTTTGGTAGTAATTATTAATATAATTAACTGGACCTTATCATTGTCCAAGAACGTTTGTTCAGAGATATGCTGTGCCATGACGTATGTATTAAATGCATGTTTGCACTGGTCATATACTATAGTATAGTACAGTATTGCACAGTTTTAGATTAATTTGTTTGATTTTAACGATATCATTAGAATTAATTACCTTCTCCGCTGTTAAATAAATTTGAATAACATCTTGTGATGCTATGAAATATGTTCCTCTACTTTTTTTATTTCTACACAGCCAAAGAATGTTTTGGCTTGCATTATACATATGTACATAAATTTATGACGCCTGTACTAATATTATTCGGATAACAAATACGTGTTTCATCAATTACTTACCTTTTATTAATTGATAACTTGCCAAATTTTTGTTGCTTATACAGTGGCGGCTCGTCAACTTTTGGTTTGGTGGGGCACAGATTTAATATTATCTACACATCTTTTTAAAGCCTCCCTATCTTCCTTCACGTTGTTATAATACATTTCAATTTCAATTTTCCGAGCCATACTTAACATGTTAAGTATATTTTGTTTACGCAACTAATAACTAATTTCCGATAACGGGAACGACAAGCCAGGTACATTTTCGTTCCTATTCCCGTTAACGTTACCGTTCCTGGGTTGTTGTGAAGCTACCTTAACCAGCGTTGCCATCTGATCACATAACATTTCCGCCAGATAGCCAACCTAATAACACTAGAATTTCGCCAGAAAATATGAAAATATAAAGTGCGAAATAAATCATGTTAACGATGGAATTTAACGTTTTGCGTACGAATTAAGGTTGAATATTGGGTAGAACAATGAAATAATCCGAAGAAAAATAAATACAGATATTATTGAATTCCTTAAAAATTTGCAGCCTTATTAATAGAATCACCCTTAGTAGAGTTTTAACAAGCCACTAGTTAGTGGCCATTAAGACCGTACTAAGATATCACTAATGTCCTACATTAATAGAACAATATTTAGACGCCATTAGTTAGTTGCGTGCTAACAAGGAAAATCATGTGGCAACATCGCTTTTGGCGCGCCAACTTGTCTTATCTAACCTATAAATTGTTTCATTGAGAGGTTTTTTTTTTAAACTTGAATAGGCGTGCAAAACAAACGTCTGATTAATTGAATTTGCGATATTTAACACTAAATGCACGTAAGAAGTATGTGAACATTAATAACATTAATCAAATGCTTAATTATGTAATTATTATCCAACTTTCCTGCGATACAGTTACATGCACCACTCTTGTCTTTATTGCAAGATGTTAATTTTCTTTTGTTTTCTATAATGTTAATTTCCTCTCGGACCGAATGCAATAGCAATTCTTTTTCATAGATTCAATTTATTTGTTAATTCTTTTTCATACTCATTCCAGTTTTGGGATCTACAACATTTTCTCTAAGCAAATTATTATTTTTTATTTATAAAACATTGTAAACGCACTCCAAGACAAGTTTAAGCACAATACTAACATTTTGGCTAGTATCCATTACTTACATACACAACATACACAAATATAACTATAATAACGATTTCAAACGTCACGCGGTTTGAATTATAGGTTATGTTTAATGGTGTTGTTGGCGTTTAAACATGGAGTACAATGATACTAAATAGTTAGTGGAATACTAAATTTAGTGAGCCACTAAAATGTTCTATTAATACGGACATGTTAGTAGCATTCTTAGTACGGTCTTAATTCTGTGTACTAACATCTATTAATAAGGCTGTTGATCTTTTAAAATTAATATTTTTAGTAGTAGAAGACGAACAAACAAATCTAAAATAAAATAGATAGTGATATAATAGAATTTCACAATATTTTTAAAGTCTTAAATACCATTAAAACTAACTTAAATTTTTGAAAGTCTGCCAATTCAATGAGTTTTAAATTTTTGAAAATTAATGAGTTTTCGAACAAGTGAACAAACAAAACTTACATTTTTGAGAATGTTAAGTTATGAATTTTGAATGTTTTAACTTGTTGAACAATTTTTTTTTTAAATTTATTTATTTCACTTTAGCCAGCAATTGCAATGAATACATTTTACAGGGAGTTATGTATAATTACGGTGGATGTGAGCGTCAATATATAGTCTAAAATAAAATTTCGAATACAGTTACATGTTAAAAAAATATTATGCGTAATAACATAGTCTGTAAGTGCCAGTTTATGGAACTGTTTTTTAGCTTTGTTTTGAACTAAACAAAACAAAACAAAAATCGAAAGCAAAATTGAGTAACACAAATATTTTAATAAATCGACAGAACGACTGATTACCTTCAAAACTTTAAGTTTTTTAAATATGTTCATTTTTGGGTGTTTAATTTTTGAAAATTATCGTTTTAAGTTATCAAACGAAAAAAATTCTGGTATGATAGAATTTATCAAAAATTCTAGTATATTCACAAAACATCTGCCTTTAGAATTATCTTCGATTTTTGAAAATGTGTCTATTTTTGCGTGAGTTATAAATTTTCAAAAATGATTTGTCGGATATTTGAACAAAGTTTTCTTAAATAGAAAAAAAATAATACTGATATGATTGAATTCCTTAAAAACTCTAATGCAATCATAATACATTTACCTTTAAAATCAACTCTAAGTTTTGTTTATTTTTGCGTGAGATATACATTTTTGTGGATTAATATTTTAAGTAGTCAAACTCTTAAACAAAACAAAAATTGAAAACAAAATTGAGTCCCTATTTTAATATACCCACAGAATGACTACCTTTAAAATTAACTTTGATTTTTGAAAATAGGGTCATTTTTTGATGTTCTGAATTTTTGAAAATTTGAAATCTTAATTGTCGAACAAAAAAAAATTGATATAGGATTTCTCAGAAATTTGAATTTTTGAAAATTATCGTTTTAAGTTGTCAAACGAAAAAAATTCTGGTATGATAGAATTTATCAAAAATTCTAGTATATTCATAAAACATCTGCCTTTAGAATCAACTTATAGATTTTTAAAAATGATTTTTCTAAGTTTGTCAAATATTTGAACAAAGTAAAAATAGAAAAAAAAATAATACTTAAAAAACTCTAATACAATCATAATACATTTACCTTTAAAATTAACTTCGAGTTTTGTTGATTTTTGGTTGAGTTCTGAATGTTTGTAGATTAATATTTTAAGTTGTCGAACACTTAAACAAAACATATGAATTTTTGAAAATTAATATTTAAAGTTGTTGAACACTTGAACAAAAAAATCTATTGTTTTAACTATATTCACAAAACATCCACCTTTAAAACTAACTTTATTTTTACTTTCTCCGTTGCTTAAGACAGTTGTAAACGAGTCAGCGCACATTTATCGGTACGGCATGGAACGGATAAATGTGCGGTGACTCGTTTACAACTGTGTTAAGCAATTTTATCCGATGCGTGCCGTCCGTCCGATTTCGACAAGTGTGCGCGTAGCTTTAAACGTCAGTTTCATCCGAATCTACACAACGCTCGATGTACAATTAAAATATGATTTAAATTTAAAATAAACCATGAAAGCGTAAATATAAATGATACCATCAAGTCGGAGAAAGTAACATGATGGCCACATCACTATTTTTTTAAATGTGTCACTTTTTCCGTAAGTTGTTTTAAGTTGTTGAACACTTTAAAAAAAACAAAAATCGAAAAGAAAATAAGTTTTGATATGAGAAGAGTTTTTCAAATATTTTAGCATATTCACAGAACATCGACCTTTGAAACTAGCTTTAATTTTTTTGAAAATGTGTTCATTTTTCCGTGAGTTGAATTTTTACTTTCTCCGTTACGAAGTACGAGAAAGTATTGTGATCGTGATTTTTTTTTCAAAAATTTTTTTTGCGGAAATATCCGTTTTGGGGTCCCTAGATACAATTTCAACAATTTCTGGAAAAAAAATTTTTGTGTCTGTGTGTGTGTCTGTGTGTGTGTCTGTCTGTGTGCGCTGTATCTCAAAAACTAACAGAGCAATTGATATGAAACTTTGAACATACGTCTTATTTGATAATCTGAAGAACTGAAAAGCTTTTGGTAAAATTTCGTACACCGGAAGTGGGTGTTTACCATAACTGTTTTTTGTTTTTGCCAATATTTTCTTAAATATGAAAAATATCACAAAAATTTTTAAACAAACATTAAAGACAACAAAGAAATGAATATCTTTTGCTTGAAAATATTTTTCATAAAATCATTGCTATTCGAGAAAAAAATTTATTAATTTTTTTTAAATTTTTGGTTTATAATTATGAAACGATAATAGTTACAGCAAATTTATGTGAATAATAATTGTAGAAAATTACAAAATGAACAATTTCTAAAGAATAAGTTTTTTCGAAATGCCTTTAGTTTTTGAGTAAACTGAGTTTTTAAATTTGAAGTATAATTTTTACATCTTTTATAATTTTGACGTTTTAAACGTCAGTGTCATCCTCTCGATGTACATTTAAAATATGATATAAATTGAAAATAAACCATGAAAGCGTAAATATAAATAATACCATCAAGTCGGAGAAAGTAACATGACCACATCACCATTTTTTTAAGTTAATGTTTTAAGTTTCTGCTTTTTCTATTGTAAAACAGATGTTTTGAAAATAAAGTTTAAATTTAAATTGAATTACGCATGTTTTCTCAAGGATTCAACATAATTCCGTTAGAAAATCCTCCAGCCGCTAAAACGAAAATATTCCGCAATTCGGATTTAAAATCCACCAGATAGCGGATTTTCAGCTGACTAGGCAACACTGACCTTAATACAGCTGACAATGGCGAGCGCCGCGATTGTTCTCTCTCTACCACGCGGGTGATTTCCGACCAATGAGAAGCCTCTGAGGCTCGCCTCCAATATCTAAATAAATCTGCACGTTACAACGAACGCGATATATGTAAACTGTATGAAGGCATATTAAGTTGCATAAATTCCAATTGCGCTGCTTTACATTTGCCTCAAGTCCGGTCTGGGTGGGCGCGCTAATTCTAATCATTAAAAATAAGGAACATTCCGCTAATACAACAATTTATAATTACTGTATAATTATTAATTATCAATATTAAAGCCAACACGGAAGAAATTTATTGAATATATTTATATTTTTATAATATAGAAAATTAATGGTGAGGCAATGCCTCACCTGCCTCCCCTGACGAGCCGCCACTGTGCTTATAAGTTTTTCTTTTCATTTTCACTTTAATCAGGGACTTAATTGAGGTAGCGCTGTCATTAAGTTAACGTCAAATTAAACAAAAAGTTAATCGCAATCAAATGCTAATCGAGCTTCTGTAAACCGATTTTTTGTTTAATCGCAATCAAATCGGACTTAACAACGCTGTTAACTCAATCGCAATTAACTATTTGATTTCATGTTGATTGATATTAGTTGGCAAGGCAACGCGAATTTTGATCGCAATCAAATAGTTAATTGCAATCAAATATTTGATTTGCTTTCTGTAAACCCACCCTAGAATTATCAGTGTTGCCACTTTGGTGATTTCGCCGCTGAAGTTCACGAACATATTTCATGATTTTTCTCGAAAGTAAATAATGTTAATAAAAACATAAGTTTTAAATTAAGCTCTGGGTTTTAAACTGAGCAGTAGGGAAGAGGGCTCTGGAACAAAACCACGGTAACACAATAACGCACTTTATTGATGAGCAAACGACGCCGATTCTCGGGTTCGAGCTGGCAGAGGTCGCGTGGATTTCTAGCGGAAGGCCGGGCTCGGCCAGCTCGCGCGTCAATTGCGGTTGAGCAACGCGCGCGCCACCTGCAACTCAGGTCGCAGGCGGCGCGTGATTTTGAAGGAAATAAAATAACAATGCGCATCGTCCTGCGATTTGCGGTGTAATTTTTCTGTAATTTGTTTAAAAACATTGAATTTAATAATCATTTTCATAAACAAAGAGTGTACATAGACTTTACACAAAAATATTATCGCAAAAGTGAGTTTTTCTGTTTCAGAAAGAAAACTGATAAACTATGTATCGAGGGGTTTCCAATTTTAAAAAAATGTTTTGGGGTTTTTTTTTGAATTTTTAAATTTTTTTTTTTAGTTTTTGTTTTTTTTTTCGATTTTTTGGGGAATTTTTTAAGAATTTTTTCGAATTTTGGGGAATTTTTTGCAATTTTTGGGGGGTTATTTGGAATTTTTTATTTTTTTTAAATTTTTTTAACTTTTTTTGGAGTTTCCTAAGTCCTCCGGGGGACTCCAAGCATCATTTTTCAGTCACATAAGTGGAAAAACCCGACAACTCCACATGTGTGAGTAGAAAAATCAGTTAACTCCAAAAATCGATATTTATTGCAATTAGAGTTGATCGATTGTCGATATTATAATAATTCACATAAATAACTATTATATTGTTCTACGTAAGTACACTAGTCAAAAACCATCAAGATGTAGCATTGTTTCTGTATCCCAAATGACTATTTCAGAATTTCAAACGCATTGAAATGTGGAGTTAACTGGTTTTACCTTTTAGCCACAGAATTGAACTTTATACTTATTTAGAAAACAACCATATTCTTAGTTCAAATCAATACGGTTTTAGGAGAAATAGAAGTACAACTACTGCAATACTAGAACTCATGCGGGATATAAGTGTCGGTATCGATAACAAGCAAATATCTGCAGCCCAGTTTTGCGACCTGTCAAAAGCCTTTGACTATGTGTCCCATGAAATCCTGATAAATTAGTTAATGGAATATAATGTAGATGAGATCAGTCTGAAACTGTTGGAATCTTATCTAGCAAATAGGAAACAAGTAGTGTCGTGTAAAAATACTATCTCCAGTATGGTGGAAATAAACTGTGACGTACCTCAGGACTCTGCCCTGGGGCCCCTACTGTTCTTAATCTATATGAACGACTTACCCTCCTTCATGTACAAGACCGGTGTGGTAATATTTGCCGACGACACTACTCTTGTCAACAAAAGTAATAATCCTACATCTTTACAATCTACGACGGAACTCACCCAGGCAAGGGCACAAAATTGGTTCTTGGATAACAAGCTTGCCTTAAATAAGGCCAAGAGTGAAACTGTGTGGTTCACAAGAAAATTCAAAATCCTTATAATAATAATGTAAAGTTCTTACGGATACAACTAAATTCTAACCTATCATGGGAGCAACATGTGAACTATATAAGCAAAAAACTTAGTAAACACCTTTATCTTCTCAGAAATTTGCGTAAAATTACTGACCCTAAAGTTTTATGGTCAACCTATCATAGCCTGTTTTCTTCTTTAATTCACTATGGAGTGCTTATCTGGGGTCACTCTTGCCATACTCGGCGAATTTTTAGTTTACAGCGGAAAGCAATCCGCATCATCACAGGTTGACGATATTAAACACAAATTTAAAGAACATGGTATTCTAACTCTCCCTGGTATACAGGGTGTCCGAAAAGTATGGAATATCCCGTATAGCTCAGTAAATATCCACTTACATTTTTTTTAATGACAAGGCAGATATTTTTTATACTCATTTGATAGAGTTTTTTTTCCTTTTCAGCGGCATAAAACTTGATAACCTTTACATATGTAAAATTTCAAGAAAAATAAGAAAATGTCTTGGATATTTATTTTCATTTCATTGATCAAATCGTACATGCAGTATTTAAAAACCGAATTGATCACTGTCAAATCATGAATGGTTTATACTTGGAATATTTCCTGTAAGTTTAGTTTAATTACATTACTCATTTGTTAAACAATTTGATATTACAAAAAATAAATATCCGAGATATTTTCTTTTTATTGTTTTTTTTTAGATAAAGGTAATCAAGTTTTATGTCGCTGAAAAGAGAAAAAAAACTCTATCAAATGAGTATAGAAAACATGTGCTTTGTCATTTAAAAAAAAATGTAAGTGTTATTCGTTGCACTTTTGTTTATAGCAAAAAATAAAATTGATATATCCAAGGTAGTGGATAACTAAGTGTCAAGTAATTTCTATTTAAAACTTTTTTCTCTAAAGTGAATATTTACTGAGCTATACGGGATATTCCATACTTTTCGGACACCCTGTATATATCTTCAATGCACTCATGTACATAAAATCAAACATTTCACACTCAACCCGTGATGAGATTCATAACTACGACACAAGGTTTTCTCATAGTTTAAACCTAATTTTTTTTAGAGTAAAAAAAAAATTCGGTGAACTATTTTGGACCTAAATTTTTCAATATATTACCATCACATGTGAAAAAATTATGATGTGGCCATCATGTTACTTTCTCCGATTTGACGATTAGACCAAAACTTTGAAAATACTGGCAAAACATTAAAAAATCGCTGCTTTAGGTTAAAAATCTAAAATATTCGCCAATCAAAAATTCGCTGATAGAAATCAATAATTAAACAATAAAACTTAAACATAGGCCCAAAAAATCCAAATATCAAAAACTATGGCCTAAACATAAAAAAAAACGCAAACTAAAACATCGAAAATTTCAACAAACACATCGAAAATGTTGTCCAAAATAAAGATTATTTAGGCAAAAAAAATTAAAAATGGTGATGTGGCCATCATGGTACTTTCTCCGATGGTATCATCATTTATATTTACACTCTTATGGTTTATTTTCTATTTAAATCATATTTTAAATATACATCGAGCGTTTTGTAGACTCGCATGAAACTGACGTTTAAAACGTCAAAATTATGAAACATGGAAAAATTATACTGCAAATTTAAAAGCTCAGTTTACTCAAAAAACAAAGAGATTTCGAAAAAACTTATTCTTTATAAGTTGTTCATTTTGGTATTCTCTACAATTATTATTAACGTAAATTTGCTGTAACTATTATCGTTTCATAATTATAAACCAAAAATTAAAAAAATAATAATAAATTTTTTTCTCGAATAACAATAATTTTATGAAAAATGTGTTCAAACAAAATAATTTCATTTATTTATTGTCTTCAATATTTGTTTAAATATTTTTGTGATATTTTTCATATTTAAGAAAATATTGGCAAAAAACAAAAAACAGTTAAGGTAAACACCCACTTACGGTGTACGAAATTTTACCAAAAGCTTTTCAGTTCTTCGGATTATCAAATAAGAAGTATGTTCAAAGTTTCATTTCAATTGCTCTATTAGTTTTTGAGATACAGCGCGCACAGACAGACACACACACACACACACACACACACACACACACACACACACACAGACACACACACACACACAGACACAAAATTTTTTTTTCCAGAAATTGTTGAAATGGCATCTAAGGACCCCAAAACGGATATTTCCGTAAAAAAAATTTTTGAAAAAAAAATCACGATCACAATACTTTCTCGTACTTCGTAACGGAGAAAGTAAAAATTTGGAATAAATTGAGGCGAAAACAGGTAAAGGTAAAGATCTAAAATATGGACCAAAATATTGTAAATTCAAGTAAAAGAAGAAATATTTAGGTAGCCCCTAAAATAATTCTTTAGCTCAAAATAAGTTTCCGACCAGAAACTCGAAAATAATGCAAAAAAAATAAAATAAAAAACAATCATTCAGTTTAAAAAGTAAAGGGCAAAAATCAAAAACCGACCAAAAAACTCGAAAATACCGGCAAAAAAATTGCGCATAAAAATCAATAATTCAGATTAGAACATTTAAAATACGAGTATAACACAAAAAAGCTAAAACAATTAGGACCTAAATATCAAAAATATGGACCAAAAAATCGAAACTTTTAACACGCAACCTAAATTTTCACGCCAAAATTAAGAATATTTAGGTCAAAAATTTGGAATAGTAAACGAAGTTACAGGCCAGAGATCCAAAAATGCTGATAAAAAAATTCAAGTAAAGGAAAAAATAGTTTGCCGTTTTCACCTTCAAAATTACCCTGTAGCTCAGAGTAAGTTTCTGAACAGAAACTCAAATTGAAAAAAAAAACTAAAATATGGGCCAAGAAAACAAAAAAATAGACCAAATACTAAAAATTTGGGACAAAAAAAATTAAAAAAAGCAGGCCAAAATAAAGAATATTTAGGCAAAAAATTAAAACTTTGAAAAAAAAAAAAAAAATTGTAGGCCAGAGATCTAAAAATGCAGATAAAAAAAGTTCAAGCAAAGAAAAAATTGTTTGCCATTTTCATCCTCAAAATAACCCTGTAGCTCAAAGTAAGTTTCCGAACAGAAACTAAAATTGAAAATTGAAAAATTTAGAATATAGGACGAAAAAAACAAAATTTGGACTAAATACCGAAAATTTGGGGCTAAAAATAAAAAAATACAGATTAAAAAATCGAAAATCTTAATAAACAAATGGAAAATTTCAGCCAAATCAAGTAATCTTAGGATAGAAGATCAAAAATTTGGACCAAAAAATCGAAAATACAGGTCAAAATTTAACAATTGTGGCCAAAAGATTGAAAACATGAGCCTACAAATAAAAAAATGCAGACCAAAAAGTTAAAAAATCGAAAATCTTAATAAACAAATCGAAAATTTTGGCCAAATAAAGAAATCTTAGGACATAAAATCAAAAATTTAGACGAAAAAATACAAAATACAAATAAAAATTCAACAATTGTGACAAAAAATCGAAAATTTAGACCAAAAATCGAAAGCACGAGCTTAAAAATCAAAATACTGACCAAAAAAAGTCGAAAATTTCAACAGATCATTTTAAAATTGGGACCAACATAAAGAATATTTATGAAAAAAAATCAAGAATTTAAAGGAAAAAATCGAAGAAACAGACAAAAAATATAAAATATGAGCACAAAAATTCTGGTCTAAAAATAATTTGCCCCAAAAATAACACAAGCTCAAATTAAGATACGATCCGAAACTCTAAAATAATGGCAAAAAAAAAATAAAAAAATGGTGTTACTTTTTCCGATTTGATGGTACAGTACTTTATGTTTACACTTTCATGGTTTATTTTCAATTGAAATCACATTCTTTAAATGTGCATAGAGCGTTTAGTCAGAAATCAGATGAGACTGACGTTTAAAACATCAAAATTATGAAACATGAAAATGACAAATTATACTTTAAATTCTAATAGTCAATTTACTCAAAAACCAAAGAGATTTCGAAAAATACTTATTCTATTTAAGTTGTTTATTTTGGCATTCTCTACAATTATTATTAAAATACATTTGCTGTAAGTATTATCGTTTCATAATTTAAAACCAAAAATTACAAAAAAAATTAATTGCTATTATTTTTCAAAAACCATACATTTCACGAAAAATATTTTCAAGCAAAAAATGTTCATTTCTTTGTTTTCTTCAAGATTTGTTAGAGTGCTTTTATAGTACTTTTCATATTTAAAAAATTATCGGAGAAAAACAAAAAACGGTTAAGGTAAACACCTACTTCCGGTGTACGAAATTTTACCAAAAGCTTTTCAGTTCTTCAGATTATCAAATAAGACGGATGTTCAAAGTTTCATATCAATTGCTCTATTAGTTTTTGAGATACAGCGCGCACAAGCAAACGGGCATACATTTTAACAGGAATGCATATTGAAAAAATTGTGATGTGGCCAGCATGTTACTTTCTCCGACTTGATGGTATCATTTATATTTACGCTTCCATGGTTTATTTTTAATTTAAATCATATTTTAAGTGTGCATCGAACGTTTCGTAGACTCGGATAAAACTGACGTTTAAAACGTCAAAATTATGAAAGATGGAAAAATGTACTTCAAATTCAAAAACTCAGTTTACTCAAAAGCTAAAGAGATTTCGAAAAAACTTATTCTTCATAAATTGTTCATTTTGGCATTCTCTACAATTATTATTAACATAAATTTGCTGTAACTATTAGCGTTTCATAATTGTATACCAAAAATGAAAAAAAAATTAACAAATTTTTTTCTCGAATAACAATGATTTTATGAAAAATGTTTTCAAACAAAATAATCGCATTTCTTTATTGTCTTCAATATTTGTTTAAATGTTTTTGTGATATTTTTCATATTTAAGAAAATATTGGCAAAAAACAGTTAAGGTAAACACCCACTTCCGGTGAACGAAATTTTACCAAAAGCTTTTCAGTTCTTCGGATTATCAAATAAAACTTATGTTCAAAGTTTCATATCAATTGGTCTATTAGTTTTTGAGATACAGCGCGCACAGACACACACACACACACAGAGACACACAAACACACACACACACACACAGACACAAAATTTTTTTTTCCAGAAATTGTTGAAATGCCATCTAGGGACCCCAAAACGGATATTTCCGTAAAAAAAATTTTTGAAAAAAAAATCACGATCACAATACTTTCTCGTACTTCGTAACGGAGAAAGTAAAAATTGACATTGTCTCATTTTAAGGAACGTATAAAACAATTACTTGTACAGAATGCCTTTTATTCCATTGGTGAATTATTGGACCATAGATTTTAAATATTTTATTCTGTTTTAATTATAATTATGTCTTACACAGTCCTTACCCTTACCACTTTTTATTCAAGTGTGTCCCCTATAAGTGTTTGTTATATACCTAATTTTAAATTTTAAATTTTATTGTCTGAAACTGTGATACTTTTTAATTATATCAGTGTAATATTCATAATTCGATTTATATTTATATATGACCTATGTAAAACATCAATGTTGGTAACATCAATAAAGTATTATTATTATTATTATTTATTATTATTATTAATATTTATTATTATTATTAATATTTATTATTATTATTTATTTATTATTATTATTTATTATTATTATTATTATTAAAATCACTTTTTTTCACCATAAAAAAATCAGGAGGGTGTTTTTTGTGGTATTATTTTCATAATAAATGGTCTTACGTAGGTTGATTTTAAACTAGTTCGTAAAAAAATCAAGATTTGTATTTTTCTATAGCATCCTGAATTTTTTTTTCAATTCATTAAGATATTTTCATATGGAATTGAATCTTCACAACTTAATTTTTTTCGCTGAGTTCCAGTATTTTTCTAATCCAAGATTCTCATAGATAATTCCAACAAATAGTTATTTCTTAATAGTGTTCATTTCTTCCTTGTTAAGCTGTCCTGGAGAAACTTGAAATCATTTCTGAAACTCTCTTTATAAGCAAGTTGCTTTCATCCAGTGATTGAAAGAAATTATTTTCTCCACGACCACTGTAGAATTTATGCATTCTGCATTCAATTTTGATCATAGAACGTTCACATTCTCACTCTTGTTATGGAACAAAACACTATGCGCTTATGCGTCTATTTTATCTGGTCGAGGAGAAAGTATAGTCTGCTACTCGGTAAGAATGGAAATTCAGATGCTCGTGGTTCCTCGCGCTCGCCTTGCGGCTCGCGCTCGAAATATTCCACTCGCATCGAATTTCCATTCTAACCTTGTTACAGAATATACTATTCTCTTGTCCCAGGTATTGTGGAAGCAGTGTGATACCATTCTTACAAGATTATTGAGCTTTTTGTCTTCAGTTGTTGCATAAAACGTATTTATTCCAGGAACAAGAGTTTTGGAAAATTTGGAAATCTTCGGGACTTAGTATCTGATTCTCATATGGTCGTTGTAGACTTGCTCTGCTGGTTAAATACAATACAATACAATACAATAATATTTATTGGTGCTAGGTAACAGTTCAGTTTTACACAAGTCAATAGATATTCAATAGTACAATTATACAATAACATAAATTTATTATTTAAAAGCTTTATGGTATCGCGAATTCTATCACATGTATTTTTGCCAAGACTAGAGGCAAAAAAATCCATTCTGCTCTTAGTTCATGATCCTGTTTATGATGGCACAAATTTATAAAGTTTTTATTGTCCAACCAGAACAAATATCCTTCTGATTTTTTGTGGTGAAAACAATTGATTATTAGCATTATGCAAAAAAATAAAGACGGTTCAGATATTATTCCATCCATTCAAAAGTAATTTACGTCACAAGTTCCGAAAGTGATATTTTACGGGATGAGCAGGAAGTTTCCAGGACGAGCCGTAGGCGAGTCCCATAAAATCTCTTTTGGAACGTGTTACGTACAATATTTTTTCTGCAGCCGTTTTCTATGTTAAAAAAGCAAAAACGCACACGAATGTTATATGACAAGCGCTGTCATAATTCAATATGAAGTTTATGTTTTTGTCAAGGCCGCCTACATTTATGCGCAAAATCGTCCCAAAAGTAACAAAAAGCGTCCCGAAAGTAAAGAAATCGTTCCGAAAGTAAAACAAAGTCGTCCCGAAAATAACTACTTTCGGTACGACTTATGTAAAGTGGCACTTTCGATTTAATAAATCATACCGAAAGTTTTATTTTCGGGACGGCTGCAGAAAGAAATTGTTTATAAATAGAAAAAAAAATTGTTGTTTAGATTCAGAAAGAAATACAAATCTTTATTTTTTTGTGAACTAGTTAAGAATTAACCTATGTAAGACCATCTATTAAGAGAATATTATTTTTTTTGCATTTTTCATGTTTCTTTTTTTAATTGTACAATCAGAAAAAAAATACGAATTCTATTTTGTAGCTTACACTTTTGTCTTTCAAATGACATCAAAATGAACAAAATTGGTTAATAAATAACAAAGTTACAGTTAATTAAAACTTAAAAGCTACCTTGTCCGTTGGCGCCATGTTGTTAAATTGCGTCAAATTTCAAAATGGCCCTCTGGAACTCAGTTCTGATCCAAAAATTCAAAAACAAAAAAAAATTGTTTTTCATATTATACTTGCTGGCAAGAAAAAAATACAAAAATCTGTGACATAAGGGCAACAACCATTGGGAGATTTAACGTGGAATGAGCCATATCCTACTTATCTAACAAATAATAATACAAAGTGTATAATTCAATAAGAGTACATCCGAGAAGACATTTTAGAAATTGCCTAGGAAATTAAATGAAAAAAAAGACAATATCTTACTAATTCATGCTTCAAACGATTTGTCTCAATTAAATAAAATCAGATACGAGTTCCGTCATAAAAAACAGTTTTTTGTATTAATAAATATCAATTAGTTCTACTAATAACGATACTTTTATCGTTAAATAAATTAAGCCATTAGCAATTCCACAAATACCACTTAACAAAATTAATTTCACTAAAATGCCAATTTAAATACCCACAAATTAAAATGATCACCGCAAAACTATTTTCAGTCAGTTTAATTAAACCACAACATCATACTTAAACCGGTGGCGAAACTCTCACTCAAAAATTGAGTAGTTAATTAGATAATCTAGTGTGAGTGTGTGTGTGTGTGTGTATATTCTGGCATCGTGTCATGAATGATTTCTTGATGTTTATTAACTGTTGCTGTTGTTACTTTTTTCGACCACGTACGAATTGTGGTGAGCATAATAATGAACCGACAGAATGTTTTGTGAATGAACAGGCCCACTCATGCATCATAATTAGAGCCAACGTTGAATAAATGAAGGTGTTGAAATTTGAGTGCATGTAATGCATTATATTTTACCTCTTAAATGATTTTGAATACAGTAATTACTATGAAAGCTTTTAGAATACAAATTTAAATCCAATTATAATAAAATGCATATGAATTAATCAAGTATACACAGGGCCGCGCCAAGCGGTAGTGTTAGGGGTGCCCAGCACCCGACAGTTCTTGGGGGGCGGCGGGTCATTAGTCCGAAACATCGATTCTAAGAGCCCTCTTAGCTTGGCGCACACTAAATCTTATTGGTTTTTATAATTTGCAAACAATTTATTTAAAATCGGCGCCCGTAAAAAATATCAATGTACCTAAAATACTTTTTTTTCGTAATACGTACTTTCACGAAATGGGAGATGATTATTTATTCTTTGCGTACGGATGCAAGCACGAAATCCGAGAACGTATCTCTTTATTTATATCGAAATTCTTTCTTTCTAAATAATTTAGAGATGGTATTAATTTTCTCTACCCCCCTCTTCACATTGAAAGGGGGCGGCAATTTTTTCATCGCACCCCGGCGGCAACATACCTTGGCGCGGCCCTGATGATACAATTTAAATAAATACTCTCGGTCACCCCCCAAAAAAACGTCAGTAATATTCAATAGATCTATCCATTAGCAACCACCTGAAAATCGGTTGTTTTTTTATATATAATAATTTAATATTTAGCAAAAATTTAAAGTTATCATAGCAACTGTAGTGGACTATTTTAATTTATTCATAAACCAAATAAAATTATTATTTTGTAATATGAAAATGGAAATAACAATTTTTTACTTTCTCCGTTAGAATAATTTTCTAAGTTAGTCTTGTATGTAGAAATAAACGATCTTAAACCAATGTTATTATCTAGTAGTACTAGTAATAACATGCAAATTTCTTTTGTATCATTCAATATCCGGCGTGGCACTAGCCAGGGAAGTAGTTGTTTCAATAAGTTATTTGTTTATAGTCTTAGTAAGACTTAATTTTTTGCTTTGCAGATTAACGAACAGGTTGAATATTTATATATTCAGGCTACATTTCGTTTTCTTGTATTTAACTATTTTTTGTTTTTTGCCAATATTTTCTTAAATATGAAAAATATCACAAAAACATTTAAACAATCATTAAAGACAACAAAGAAATGAACATCTTTTGCTTGAAAATATTTTTTATAAAATCATTGCTATTCGAGAAAAAAAATTATTAATTTTAAAATGTATTGATTTTTTTTTTAATTTTTGGTTTATAATTATGAAACGATAATAGTTACAATAAATTTATGTTAGTAATAATTGTAGAGAATGCTAAACAATGAATGAACAACTTATAAAGAATAATGTTTTTTCGAAATCTCTTTAGTTTTTGAGTAAACTGAGTTTTTGAATTTGAAGTATAATTTTTCCATCTCATAATTTTGACGTTTTAAATGTCAGTTTCATCAGAGTTTACGCAACGCTCGATGTACATTTAAAATATGATTTAAATTGAAAATAAACACAATAGCGTAAATATAAATTATAGCATCAAGTCGGAGAAAGTAACATGATGGCCACATCACCATTTTTTGAATATTTGAAAGCGTTGCCGGCAGACAAGAGTCCGCTTTCATTAATTTCTTTTGGATTCGTATAATAATTGATTGGCAGGGCCGTCTTGAACATATTATGCGCCGGGGTGCGAAAATTACCGTTGCGCCGCTCTTTCAAAAATGTAATCAATTCTGTTATTTTACAGAGTCACCAGAACCTGACGTCACGGGTGGTCAATCAAGAAATTCGTATTAGGTTTTCTAATAAATCTGACAACTCTAGTGGATGGGGGCCTCACTCAAACTGAGCACACCACTGACCCTAACGGTCGTTAGAGGTGCAATCAACCAGGGTCACTCGAAAGTTTGAATTTTTAATTCAGTTACACCAAAATATAATTTTTTTCTCTATTATTTTATTTAAATATGTAAAATTATTTCTCTTGAACTGATAAATATTGAAAATAAAATAAACAAAAATGCTAATTTGAAAAAGATATGATAACAAATATTAACATATAGCCATGACTATAAAAACGAACGAGAACAACTTTTCACAAACATTCTTAAAATGGAGCTACAGTTCTTTATATTCGCGTTACTTTCAATGGTCTCATCTTCTATTCAAGATGAAGCTAGTGTTGTATCAGATGATGCGAAGATAGCAGTTTTACCAGCGATTGAAGAAGCAAAATTATCAATTCTTCCTCATTATTATCCAAGCTTCAATCCATTCCAATCCGGAATGGTGTGTTTTCCACTGCAAGAATATGATAATTGCAATTATATTTGTCAAAAGGTAGAATGTTCCGGTATAAATTCATGCAGAAGATCAACAAGAGCATCTAGTGGACTATGCAGATGCTGCAGTGTGTGTTATGTAAGTACATTTAAAAAACAGTATCATCCAATAGATTTTGCAGAACTATCGTTACTATATACCAAGTTTAATTTGTAGATCAATGTTAAACTTATACTAATATAACTGGATAACTGAATCGTCTTATGCAGTTATAGTAAATTATTTATAATGTAATTATTTATTAATATATTTTTTGCAGACTTTTGGGCCAATTGGACCGTATCCTATCCTCGTAGCCGAAACGGATGTTCAATAATCAGAAGAAATCTTTTTATGGCCAATTTAAAATAAAAAAGGTGTATCTTCTTTATTTTGTCAATTTGTTTAATTATTTCTTTAATTACAGGATGCAAATAAATATTAAATAAAATACTTTTATCATGACCTACACTTCTTAAATATTCACGTTTCCTTAGAAACGTGAATATTTCTTAAATCGGAATCATGTCAAGAAAATATTGAGCATAACATCAAGGGGGCAGGATGGTTTCAGAAAAAAGCAGATTTTTGCAATTTTTTTTTGTTCTGAGTGATTATAATGATTTAATTCTTTTTGTACATTAAAGAACTATCTTTGAACAGTATATTTTTTTTGTAAAAAGATATTCATTATTTTTCCCGTGGTGGCGCACAGTGGACGAAACGTTAAATCTAGCTGAACATTTCGCCGAAAATCAACTGTTTAGAAATCCATTTTTTTCTTTAAATATGAGTAGTACAATGTTCAGAGGGTATGCAGGTAAAGCTATAAAATCCTCCGACCCTTTTCCCAGTAGTTATGGGTACCCAAAGTGCACGTTTCGTTTACGTCGTTTAGTTGTGAATTACACGCGCTCCAAACGTGTACGTTTAACATTTTTTTTTTTACATTTGGGTTTAGTGCAAAATTTAAATTAACGATGGATAAATATCCTACTGGTATATATACAACATAGTTTTAATTATTCTTTGTTTAAAGTTAGTCAACACATAGATACAATAATTTAAATTTAGTAGAGAATCCTACTGTAATATTTTACATTATTTTTTAATAAGGTTAAAGTTTATTATATTCGACGATATCCGCAATGATTTTTTTTTTGTATTCATATTAACTAATTAGTTTAATGTACAAATAATATGTCATGCTTGTTTTTGCCCGTTTACATATCGCGCGCTCGCCAAACGCTAGAAGAAAAAAAAAGCAGTTTTTTTCTTTGTGATTGACATTATGAAGATTGATATTGAATCGGACACTGAAAATTTACATTCGTTGAAACAAAAAATAACACATTTTACGTCAAAATTGGCAATGAAACGGCAAACTTCTAATAGAGCATTTTCAAATTTTGAAAATAAATATTCAAAGTGGCTAAACGAAATGGAAGTGTTCTCTACTGAACCCCGACCTGGATCTTCTAGTGGTAAATACAGAGGTCCGTATAAATCTTTTACTACATAAACGGATGTCTCATAAAATGGAAAATTAAGCCACTGGTGGAAAATTACTCCTAGGACGAACTAGCATTTGCCACACCGTTCAGTCTTCGACAATCTGGAAAAATTGTGAATAATTTTATAATTAAATAAAAACATGATGTAATATAATTTTTGTTTTATAAAATTTGAAGTTTCCAATTCCAAGTGTTTATATTTCAGTTACTATTTTTAGATATAAATTGTATAACAAAAATGCTAATGGTGAAATTATCTTCTAGATTGGTTTGAACAATTTTTCGGCTAGAGTAAAAATATTAAATGTGGGATGCTGGAGGGTAGAAGGGAAGAATTATTTAATATTGAATAATATATATTTATAATAAACTATTTTCTTCGACTACGAACAATTTTAATTAGACTAAGACGCTTTATTGCGAAATGTTCAGCTAGATTCAGCATTTCGACCTGTGTGGCGGTTCGTCGGAGGCGCTGCAAAAAAAGGCGTCTTGCGGTGCGTAATTCCTGGCGTCGTGGAGTTACCTGAAATAAAAAAAATTGAAGTGATTTATTTAATAAATTAGTTTTTTGGGCAAATGAACGAAATTATATTGAAAAATATGCGATTTTCAATAGTAATATAACGAGTGCCTATGATTTTGCCGGCAATTATTAGCGGCAGGATCACGATTTTCTAGAAGCAACAAGCAAGAGTGATCCAGACGCTAATAATTGCCTAGGAAAACAGAAAGTTCACACTTCATAATTTGAAAAGATAAATTTAGTGATACGAAGTGTCAGAAGTGTATTAATCTGCGCCACAATAATTGTAGTAAAAATGAGCTTACCAAGATTTTGAGAAATGCCTATGAATACTGTTGCGACTTTACCTGGTTCGTCGCAACCCGAATCCCAAACAAATTTGCATTTCTTACAATGGCAAAAGAATGCAAATCAGTTATAGAACGATCGTAAAAAGTACGCTTCCGACCATCCCCGAAGAAACCTACAGCAGGTAGCCAGACACATCTGCTACAAAAACGACGTAGCAGCCCCCTCCTACAACCCGCGAGAGAACGGGAGGAACAGGAATAGAAAGCATGGTGTAAAAATTACATGGTGTGCCTATAACTCTCGTACCACGCCCCTTTTGAATATTTTTGATGCTGCAATTACCAACCACGAAAAATGAAACTATAAAAATCAACACTAACGAAAATAAATTGCAAAACACGTTAGAATTCGATTTCGACATAAAAACACGATAAAACATTTAGTTTATTATACAATGATATATTAAAATATCACGAGCATTCAAGTTTTTTTTTTATTTAAAGCAATTAGGTTGGTAAGAAAATTAATAAATGTGGTTTTAGATGTTTAATTTGCTATTTGCACACTAAACAATACGAAAAAATATGATAAAATGTAAATAAAGTACGTGCGACAGATATTTAAATCAGTTATATCGTCTTGTTTTTAGCTTAGCAAGTAGTTTTACAAGGTTGCATCACTGAGCATCGGCCAAATGAGAGAGGGGAAGATTTTAGAGAGAGAACGCGGCTGTCTAGGCACACCATGTAATCTTTGCACCATGATAGAAAGGCAGAAGAGCTCAACACTTGAGCAAGAAAACATCGACCTAGCGCGACAATCATTGTAAATAATTGTACAACTTTGGGTGTTTAGAATATACAGTTGTTTCTGTTAAACATATTTTTTTACGAATCACTTTTGTTGTTAATTAACAACTGGTCCTTCGATAAGTTACAACACGTAACATTTGGTCATTCGTTCCGGATTGATTCGAGTTTGAATCAAACCAGTACAAGTCAAAGTAAAGAATCAAACACCATTGTACAAAAAAAACCGCGAGTGGTTCGAAGCAGCAGCATTGGCACGCATCATAGAGAAGCGTGGGTGCCCTTTAGGCGACCTACTAAAATTGTCTCCACCGAGAAAACCGGCAAAAAAAAGGGACTCTCCATAACATCAGCATTTACCACAATACTCAGCGGGTGGTGCAATTTAGGTTGTCATCGGGAAGCAAGAGTAATTTATGACTTTCAGAAAGGGCCGTCCTTTATACCTGCTTTCCGTATTTTGGGACCAATTTTTTATTTAAAAGTAAATTACAATATGCTATACTGACTTTCATTTCTCGATTACCGACATATATTATGATGAAGAATATTGTACTCTTTTACCACGTGACATTTATAAGCCAATACGGTTATCAAATTCAGTGGCGGCTCGTGGAACATTTTGATGGTAGAACCACTTAGCATATAATATACTTTTTGAGAAAAAAAAACGATTACTGTTGCAAAATTATTCAGTAAATTACAACTGAAAACAAATGTGATTCTACATTTCCGTAAAAATTAGAAATGCATTGTTTGTAAATTTTAAAATATTTCAATGTGAACGAAGATGATATTTAAAAAATTGCAACAAATTTGTCGACGCGAAAAAAATATAAAAACAATTGCCATCGACTTAAAACTTTCCAAAACAACTGACAACACATGTGATTCCACATTTCCGTAAAAATTAGAAATGCATTGTTTCTAAATTTTAGAATATTTCAATGTGAATGGAGAGGAAATTAAAAAGCAACAAATTCGTCGACGCGAAAAAAATATAAAAACAATTGCCTTCGACTTGAAACTTTCCAAAACAACTGACAACACATGTGATTCTACATTTGCGTAAAAATTAGAAATGCATTGTTTCTAAATTTTAGAATATTTCAATGTGAAAGCAGATACAATTTAGAAAAATATTGTAACAAATTCGTCGACGCGAAAAAAATATAAAAACAATTTCCATCCACTTGAAACTTTACAAAATCACTCAATATTAATTCAAGAGTGATTTCGTATAAAATTCAAACACATTGCGTCCATAGCCTTTGCGATTTTTCGTGTAAATTTATGAAAAATTATAATTAATTAATTAAAATTATTATAATTTTTGTTGACGCGAAAAAATATAAAAACAGCTGTGAAATACTTAAAACTTTCTAAATTTACCTAAAATACAATAATCTTCCAAGAACTCAAAAACTCCATCACAGGTTTTCAAGATAACCGACCGAGAACAGCGCTTCAGATTTTTTAATTTGCACGAGTGAAAAAAATTTATAAAAACAACTTCAACACACTTGAAATTTCCCAAATTTACTCAAAATACATTAATCTTAACAATCCTCCAAAAAACTCAAAAAACCCCATCACTGGTTTTTAAGATCTAAAATTTCACTTCTTCCGAGTGAAAAAAAATATAAAAACAAGTGCAACACACTTGAAACTCTCTAAATTTACTCAAAATACATTAATCATAGTAAGCCTCTAAAATACCCATAATATCCCAACACAAGTTTTCAAGATAACCGACCTAGAACAGCACTTAGGATTTTTTTAAGTTTCACTTCTTCGGAGTGAAAAAAAAATACAAAAACAACTGAAACACACTTGAAACTTTTCAGATTTACTCAAAAAACATTAATCTGAATAAACCTCCAAAAAACTCAAAATACCCCATCACTGGTTTTCAAGATAACAACACAAAACACAATTCTGGAAGAATTTTTCAAATCTGCTAATTTGTTCAAGAGATATATTCTCAAATAAATGCAAGGCCATTTTTCTCGTCTCATGAAACTTTCGCAGGCTTCGTTTTAAGACTTAAAACGACAAATCAGTGTTTTTAGAATTAATTAAAAAAATCTTGTTTCGTTTGAAATTAAAGGTAGTGCCATGGCTCCTTGGCTCTACATAACAAGCCGCCCCTGATCAAATTATTGAAGTTTGATCATGCATCAAGTATTTCCAGGATCATTTTTTGCATTACAATCGGTCCTCGTCTTTGACTCGTGGCGATTGTGAATGCAAAAATGTTCTCAAAAAATGATATTTTCATACAATATTTAACGCATTAAGGATATTACGCACAAAATTCATAATTGCTCTATTAAATGTTTTCAAAAAAAATCTTTTGGATTAGTTGATGATTGTGTAATTTTTGGCCTGCTGAAAATATCGTGACGTCACTGGTGTTTGACGTATGATGTCATAGGCAATTTTTTTAAATTGATTTTTTTTATTTGGCAACGTTCGTAGAGCTCTTAGTTGTCCTTAGTCACATTTTTTTTTTAAATACGTATCATTTAATCTAAAAACAATTTGTTTACTTTGCTACTTTTGTAGAGCTTGTTTCTCTTTATATCCATATTTTTTTAATTTTTTTAATGGAATGATAAAATGAATAAAATTTCGCACAAAATTCATAATTTGGATTATTTAATATACGATTTTGAAAAAGCTGGAGAAGACAATGAAGTTTTAAATTTTTCATTTTTACAACCTTACATAATACTGCATTAATTAAAAGTAAGCCAATTCCAAATTTATTGATTTATTTAATATTTGACATGTTAACAAGTTTAACACTTAAATTAAAACGTCTTTACTTCTAAAATTAACTAAATATGGTGCATTTGACTAAACGAGAAAGAATAGAGGTATGAATGATGATGGAATATGGCGATAGGCTAAGAACGTATGAGGAAGCATGCGATTTGTTCAATCAAAAACACCCCGCAAGAGTTCCAATTTCAAGATCCACAGTAAGAGCTCTACAAAAGTTGCCAAATATAAAAAAAAACGAATTCCATTTACAAAAATTGCCGATGACATCACACGTCAAACACTAGTGATATTTTTGAGCACGCCAAAAAGTGTGCAATAATGAACAAAAATCGACCTGTCTCTGCGATTCTTTTAAAAACACTTAATAGTGCAATTAATTTTATCACCGCTCTGTATATAAATATTTATATTTAAAATATAAAGTAGTGTTTACTAATAATTGCTAATTATTTAATAAAAGAATTAAAGTCAGTATTGCGATTATTAAAACTATTGCATGTACACTTTTCAATGGTGTTGCAGGTAATTAGACCCAAGCCTCCTTCATTAATAAATTTCCCTTTTGTGGTATTCTCGAAATTCGATATGGGTAAGTGGTGATTAGCACCATGGGGTTCTCTGGGGTGGGCCGCCGGAGGGTTTGGAGACAAATTCTTACGGTCCTGCCCTTTAGACATCAGCATCGTCGCCAAGTCACACCGACCGATACCTGGGAGTCGCAGCGTCTTCGCAGCATCGAGAAGATTCGCGGACGCCCTCAGGAGTCATCACCGCACGCGATGACAAGTGTCGCAGAGTCAGCCCACCAGAAAGCAAGGTAGGCCTCTCCTTGTCCTTCTCATATGTATTTTTCACCATGTCTGAACCTCAGTTATCCAAAGAGAGCGAGAGAGCTCATCGTGCATTATGCAAAACCCGCCAAACAATCGAATCAGAAATTGGTAAAATTGAGCAGGAATTAATTGGGGACAATATAGATGGGGAATTTGTAGCAGAGTTAGTAAGTGAAGTTTATACATCCATTCAGCAATTTTGTAAAGAAGAAAAGGCAAGTTATGACGAGAATTTTCCGTTATTATTCACCACTGGGTTTGATCTAGTAAAAAGCATTACTAAATTGAGGTTAAAAGTTAAAAAATTAGTGAACGTACCTGTTAATACACAACCGTTGAGTACGACACAAATAAAGTTACCTGAGATTGTTTTACCGATATTCGACGGAGATTACCGCGAATGATTTTCATTTAGAGACAATTTTCATTCAATAATTTCAAGTAATCCAAATTTATCAACATTAGAGAAATTTCAATATTTAAAATCAGCAGTGAAGGGTGAGGCAGCTAGAACGATACAGTCTTTAGAGATAACTGAATTAAATTATCCTATTGTTTTGCAGTTGTTACGCGATAATTTCGAAAATAAGAGATTGATTATTAACACTCATTTGCAAGCTTTATTCAATCTTTCTCAAATAAAGAAAGAGACGTGTAATGACTACCGCGAATTTATAAACACAATTAATCAAAACACTCATGCTCTTGAATCGTTGAATTGCCCAGTTAATGCGTCAGATACATGGATTGTTTATTTTATTTTAAACCGTTGCTCAGAATCGTTAAGATTAGAGTGGGAAAATCAGCTTAACAATACAGAGATACCTGATTTAAAACAATTAATTGCCCTTTTAACTAAACGGCAAAAAACACTACAATCAGTTAGCGGCTCCAGTGTAAATGATAAATCAAATACAGTCAATTCAAATAATTCCACGTCATGTTATTTATGCTCTCAGCCACATTTATTATTTAATTGTCAGAAATTTCGCGCACTAGATGTAACTAGACGTTCAGATTTAGTTCGGTCTAAGAAATTGTGCAAAAATTGTCTAAGATTTGGACATAACGTGATGGATTGCAAATCGACAAGATATTGCAAAACGTGTAATAAACAACACAACACATTGCATTTTGCAAGTCACAATCAAGCCGGCCCATCTAATAGTTTGTTTATAAATAACACTGACGCCGGAACTGTTTTATTAGCCACAGCAATAGTTAATGTAAAGGTAGGAAATAAATATCATAAGCTCAGAGCATTGTTAGACCCCGGGTCGCACATAAACTTAATCTCAAATAATGTTGCAAATAGATTAAAATTAAATCGTGTTGAGGTCAATCAAACATTTTCTGTTGCTGGAGCAAGTAAGTGTAAGATAGATAGCTATGTAGATGTGAATATTAGTTCGTTAGTTAGTAATTTTAAGTCAGAAATGCGATGTTATACGATTGCTCGCATTTCTAATCAGCTCCCGGTAGAAAATTTAAATATTAATCAAATGCAGTTACCGACCAATATTCAATTAGCTGATCAACATTTTTATGTACCAGCAAACGTGGATATATTAATCGGCGTTGAAGTTTATAATTCGCTGCTTATATCAGAAAGCATGTCACTCAAAATATTACTGTTTCAAAGCACTGAATTGGGTTGGGTTGCCAGCGGTAGGTTAATTAAAAATCAAAGTGAACCTGAATTTAGCTGCAATTCAGTTGTGTTAAATCAGATTAATTCGAACATCAGGCGATTCTGGGAAATAGAAAATGTTGAGTCAGAAAACAAACTTCTAACAAAGGAAGAAATGGAGTGTGAAAAACATTTTAATTCTACTTATAGCAGGGAAATTGACGGCCGTTTTGTAGTTGCATTACCTTTTAAGACAGACATAATCACATTAGGAAACACATACGGCAGTGCAAAAAATCGCTTATTAAATTTAGAGGGAAAATTGGAACGCAACCAGGAATTAAGATCAGATTATATTTCGTTTATGAGAGAGTACATTCAGCTGGGTCACATGTCGCAAGTACAATTGGGCTATTTTTTACCGCATCACGCAGTCATTAAAAAGTCAAGTGTAACTACCAAGTTGCGGGTAGTTTTTGATGCAAGCGCGAAATCGCACATTACTAACACATCACTTAATGATTCACTTTTGACCGGTCCTACGCTACAGGACGATTTATTTCATATTTTGATCAGGTTCCGTACTCATCAATATGTTATTACCGCCGACATAAAGATGATGTACAGGCAAATTGATATTCGCGAATTAGATCGCAAGTTTCAACAGATTTTGTGGCGGGAATCACCTAAAGAACCCATAAAATCTTATCAGCTAAATACGGTGACGTATGGTACGTGCTGTGCACCGTATTTGGCAGTTCGGTGCCTTCAAGAACTCGCAAAGGAAGCACCAGATAGTTTAACATCAAGTACAATAAGTAATGATTTTTACATGGACGATGTATTAACTGGTGCGTCCACGATTCAAGACGCAAGGCAGTTGCGCGACTCACTAATGGAAACCCTGTCACGAGGTGGTTTTAAACTAAGAAAATGGGCGTCGAATAATGTAAATATCATAAATGATTTAAATAATTCGGATGTAGGAAATCATGCACTGAACTTGGCTCCTAATGAGCAAATTAAGGCTTTGGGCGTGCAATGGAACCCAATGAATGACATGATTCAATACAACTCGTATCACTTTACTTCAGCTAGTGTAACAAAAAGAAGCATCTTGTCAGAAATTTCAAAATATTTTGACCCATTAGGTTTGTTGGGTCCAGTAACAGTTAGGGCAAAACTTATATTGCAAAATATGTGGAAGTTAAATTTAAAGTGGGATCAACGTGTCCCTGATAATATATTAAACGAGTGGTCAAAATTAAAACACGAACTGGAGTTAATGCAAACCATAGAAACACAACGTAAAGTTATAACATCACCAAACGCTATCCTTGAGATACATGCATTTGGCGATGCTAGTTTAGTCGCATATGGTGCATCAATTTATATAAAATCTGTAAATTCCGATGGCACTGCTTCATCTCATATTCTATGTGCAAAATCAAGAGTAGCACCGCTAAAAACCATAACGTTGCCTCGATTAGAGTTATGTGCGGCAGTTTTAACAGCCAATCTTGTAAATCAAGTTAAAAAGGCCTTAAACAATGAGGTAATTAAATGTCATTACTACACAGATTCAACAATCGTTTTATCTTGGTTAAAGTCAGAAGCAGGCAGATTTAAACAGTTTGTGGCACATAGAATCGGGGAAATTCAAGGTTTGACCAACATAGACAATTGGGTTCATATCAGTTCTGAACAAAATCCGGCTGATATAATATCACGGGGGTGTCTGCCATCGGAGTTAATCAATAACCAATTGTGGTGGTACGGTCCCGAACTTTTGAAACAGAACACGGCCCCGCAATCATTTATTCCTAAATTTAATCAGGACGCTGAATTCAGAGTTTTAGTTTTAACTAAAAATGAGTCCGTAGCCGAAATGTTATGGTTACATAATTATTCATCATGGACTAAACTTATTCGCGTTACAGCTTGGATTAAAAGATTCGTGCATAATAGTGTAAATAGTAATAGTAAATTAAAGGGTGAACTTAGTGTAGAAGAATTAAATAATACGGAGATTATGATAATTAAACACACCCAGGATGTGTTCATGGATAAGGAAAAGATGCAAATAAGAAAAAAGGTACTTGTAAATAATATCGCTCAATTAAACCCCTTCGTTGATGATAAGCAAATAATGCGTGTTGGAGGTCGGTTAAGGTACTCTAAACTAGGGTACGATTCAAAATTTCCTATTATTTTACCGAAAAATAATAAAATAACTGATCTAATTATACGTCATTACCATCATAAAAACTTACATGTAGGAACCCAAGGTACCCTAGCTGCTGTTAGAACAAAGTACTGGCCTATTGCGGGCAAAAACAGTGTTAAAAAAATTATTCGCGAGTGTTTAATTTGATTTAAGGCGAATCCAAATTCATCAGAGCCAATAATGGGCAATTTTAGCTGAATACCGTTCAGACAAGCTCAGACCGTTTCTCAAAACAGGATTAGACTATGGTGGGCCGATCATGATAAAGGAAGGGCAACGAAAAAATTCACGGTTTATTAAAACATATATTGCATTGTTTGTATGTATGGCAACAAAGGCCATTCATTTAGAAATAGTTCGAGATTTAACAACGGAATCGTTTCTAGCTGCCTTACGCAGATTTATATCACGTCGCGGTATGGTGACAGACTTGTTTAGTGACAACGCTACAACATTTAAAGGGGCCAATAATGAACTGAAACAATTACATGATATTTTAGTAGATCAACAAGGGGAGATTAAATTACAGTTGGCGAATGAAGGTATAAATTGGCACTTCATACCACCCCGAGCTCCACATTTTGGTGGGTTGTGGGAGGCCGGGATAAAATCCACAAAAAGAATTTTATACAAAGTCACTGGCGGTGCAAGCTTAATGTACGATGAGTTTTATACATTGATAACGCAAATTGAGGCAATCTTAAACTCTAGACCTATAACTCCGCTATCCAACGTTCCCAATGACCTATCCTTCCTTACACCTGGCCACTTTCTTATCGGAGAAGGTCTGCGAACTCTCCCGGAACCAGCACTAGAGGAAGTCAAAATTGGAAGGCTGTCGAGATGGCAACTGATACAGCGGATGCAGCAGCAGTTTTGGTCAAGATGGCAAAGGGAGTATCTTCAGGAGTTGCAAGCCCGGAGGAAATGGAAACGTTCAGCAGGTGAACCCATCGAAGTTGGACAGATGGTTCTCATCCACGAGGACAACATACCTCCCTGTCATTGGAGACTAGGCCGGGTGGAATCGGTTCACCCGGGAAAGGACGGGGTAGTGCGGTCTGCTACAGTTAGAACAAAAGGTGACAGTGTTGTGCGCCCCGCATTGAAACTTTTCGCGTTGCCCCTCAGAAATGACTGATTAAATCCTCAATTAGATTTAGTTTACATTAGTTTTAAGTTAGGGTTACTTTTGTTCAGGCTAGATAGTTTTGAGTTCTTGAGGAATTTTTGAAATTATTATTTCCACGCAAGGGAGGATGTTGCGACTTTACCTGGTTCGTCGCAACCCGAATCCCAAACAAATTTGCATTTCTTACAATGGCACAAGAATGCAAATCAGTTATAGAACGATCGTAAAAAGTACGCTTCCGACCATCCCCGGAGAAACCTACAGCAGGTAGCCAGACACATCTGCTACAAAAACGACGTTGCAGCCCCCTCCTACAACCCGCGAGAGAACGGGAGGAACAGGAATAGAAAGGCAGAAGAGCTCAACACTTGAGCAAGAAAACATCGACCTAGCGCGACAATCATTGTAAATAATTGTACAACTTTGGGTGTTTAGAATATACAGTTGTTTCCATTAAACATATTTTTTTTTACGAATCACTTTTGTTGTTAATTAACAACTGGTCCTTCGATAAGTTACAACACGTAACAAATACTATTACTGATGAAAGCACTAACACTCCACCCGAAAATACAAACAGATCGAATTAATTCGGGAGCAAACTGCTTAAAAGTCCAGCAATAACTGACGTTTTATACGTTATAGAAAATGAACCAACGCGTTGCTAGGCAATACCAACATGAGGGATTATCTGATTAGATACCACCCAGGGTGAATTGCCATGCATAATATGCAGCGTGGTCTGTTACGCATCGTAATTAGAATTTTATTGGATCATCTCATTAACGTTATTCGTTTTCATTGCTTAATAAGTAAATGAGGGTAATTGTCGATTTTAATTTAGAGGTACCATTTTCACATAAAAAATCTGCCCGTAAAAAATAGTGATTTTTTTTTTATAAAAACGTTCGTTCATCCGCCAGCATATATCATATAAAAGATGTCTGCAAAAGTTCATTAAGATCGGTGCATTATTTTTTTAGTTATGTTACGCACCGACTTCGAAAAAGTAGTTTTGAGAAAAACGCGTTTAAAGTTTTAAAAGCAATTCAAAGTATAATAATGATTTTTTTTCAAACTAACATCGAATCATCTATTCCAGGGCCATAGTAGGGACCCTCTGAAGCAGTTGTAGAGTCTGCAGAATCTTTTTGTTGTTGTCTGCGAGCTGTTCTTCCCTCCTTAGAGCTTTGCGACGAGTTTCGTTCTGCGTGTACAATTCGAGACTCGTCCTCATTCCGGGTATATTCGTGGGTAGAATGGCCTATGTTGACTCCCATGGAATATAAGATGCTCAAATGAGCCATGGCACCTTCGTTGAATGTGCATGCAGCAATGTGTGCAGCCAGTTCGACCACCAAGAAGCCAGCTTGAAGATGTTTCGGAGCGATTTTCCATACAATTTGATTAAAACTTTCATTTGAGTTTTGAGTAAAACCACCAACACATCGTTCTAATAAAACATCTTAATTCTTCGTAAATTGAGTAAATAGCTTGTAAAACATCTTCCGGGAGTGCTTTGTAGTGCCTGTCACAGAAGCTTGCTGCCAAGAACACCAGGAGTTTTCGCCGCTCAGGTATTTCTCGTGCTGAGGATTTTTATCGGTGGAGGCGTAATGATAGTAGGTGGCCCATATCGCATTTTTCATGTTCTCGACTGAATCACAATGTCTTTTTATTGCCAGCCCATAATATATTGTCAATTTATCGATCATTTTCCGGTTACTTTATTTTTTCCAGACAAAAGCTTTTTCTTCGTTACTTTTCCTTTTGTTGTTTTAATTTCCACAGTTGTGTTTACCAAATTTCGTAAACGGGTACCCATCCTTTTTCATCGTTATCATAAGGAGTAGCTTTGATTAAACCACTATACGTCTTCGAGTCACCATCTCCGATATAGTTTAAATATCTTACATTATATTTTTGTAAAGAGCGCTTGAACATTTCAATGATGGAATCCACCTCCATTTTACCGGAAGATCCTTCATGGTTAGAAGTTCATTCGTTTTTATGTTCTTCAAACCACTCTTCAAACTCTGCTGAATTTAATTTCGATTCCCTATACTCACATTTTTTACAATAGCCACTTTTCACTACTAGATCCAGGACTTTTCCTGTGTAGTATCCTATTAGCGGCGTAACTCCAAATAACGAAGTAAAGCCTCTTTTTTCTAATTTCCATCTCCAGAAAGGTGTAAATCCAATGACTTTAGATGATCCTTTTCTTCTTCTACAGCAAGTAATAAGTACTTTTTCTGTCACAATATTCACACAAGTATGAATGTTTTCAAGAATTGAATCGTATGAAGTATGGCACGTAAAGAAAGAACCTATGTCCATCAGGCCACAAAACTTTTTACATCCAGCAAATCCATGGCCTAATAATCGCATAACATAAACAAATCTACGGTTTATCTTATAAGAACTGTCGATTGTCGGGCTTGAATTTATATATTGTGGCTCACACTTTTCATACTGCACTGCAATTTTAAAACCGATTCCACGCGTTTGGCATTCTTGAAATGTAATTTTTCCATACAGCCTGGTTTAGAACACTTCACTAAACTTGATAGAGCAGTAAAAACAGTTATAAAGTTAATAAAACGATATCCAGTTTCAGCATTTTCCGGCACTACGCTTGTTTTAATTTTCTTCGCTGACGCGCTGAAT
This sequence comes from Ocypus olens, assembly GCA_910593695.2. Taxonomy (NCBI): domain Eukaryota; kingdom Metazoa; phylum Arthropoda; class Insecta; order Coleoptera; family Staphylinidae; genus Ocypus; species Ocypus olens. The sequence continues at coordinate 15,197,581 of OU343063.1, read as the reverse complement.
GAAGCCTTATCGGTTTCGACAGTATGTGGATTGAAATATTGTTTGCGTTTTCTTGGTCTTGATTTATCGCTAAAACTTTTGTCATGATCTTGTCTAGTACTTTTACGCTGTCCAGGCATTTTGTTAGCACGAACGCACAAACATACAACTGGCTCGTTCGGAATTTCGAGCTACACTATTTCGGTTTCTCGTGGTAATATACCTGGCAATGTAAGCAAATACTTCCAAAGAAAGGCCCTTTAGATGCTATACATTGGAATGCGAACAATAGTTTCGGAGAGAGGGAGAAAACGGGGAGACAAACAGCTGCCGCTTTATACACTTGCGTCGAGCGCTTCGACTGCCTCCGAACATGATTATGAAATAACCGATATCTCGGCGAGTTTTACTTCGATCGACTTGAAATTTTCACAAGATATTCCTGAGATGTTGTATTTTCATATAAAAAATTATCGAAAAAAGTGATTTTTCGAAGTTGCGAAACCATCCTGCCCCATCAAGAGAAGCCGTCAACATCGTAACATCAGGCCGCTTTAACCGCCCTCTTCAATTAAATCAGTTTCTATTCAGATTCCTTTTTAATTCACAGAAAATATAGCCCAAGAAGCTTTGTAAATCTAAAGGCAAATTTAGGGATCAGATCTTCATATTATAATGGCAAGATATTGGAGTTATTAGCCATCCAACATCCTCAACATCCAGTTGATTGAAGCAGTAAGTTCTGTAGTATAGTTTTGAAAACGCTGCCTTCAATGTTTTTACAGCCGATCGGTTGAAACTTTTTCATAGCATGGGAGGTATTGGGTACTGTGGCTTCGGTAGTAACTATGTTATTTAAATCAATTAGGGATGCTCTTATGTCGGGAAAATTTGCCGATAAAAAATAAATTTATAAAGGCCAAAATCATCAAGAACTATTAGCAGCTCATTCAAGATCTACATTTTGTGAAATTGTAATAGAAAGAAAGTATAATGAGGAGGAGGGGTTGACAAATCGTACGTCATTTACGGATGACTTTTCATAGTAACTACTATTTTGTGTATTTTATTTTCGAATTTGTTCAAAATTTTTAAGCTATATTTCCTGTTAAACTAAAGAGAAAAGAAAAATACAACCTCGAAAATAATGCTAGGAAGTAAAGGAATTATTCTGATTTTATTCTGACTTTCCAAATTCAATAAAAATTACATGGGAATTCCCTATGATGCATCTTGAAACGGGGTACACGGTATCTAATAACCCTTATTAAATATAATTTTTATTTCAGGTTTTCAGCCCCTGGGAATTCATATAAAACAATTGGTCACAGTTTTGGGTTAGGATTTTCAACAGTTAGCAACATTGTCTAAGAAGTGTGTGACGCTGAATGGAACCGGCTGCAACTAATTCATATGCCAGAGCTTACAATTGAATTATGGGAAAAATCGATTTCGGGTTACAAAAATGCGCGACAATTCCCAAATTGTCTGGGCAGCATAGACGGAAAACATATTACTATTAGATGTCCCACTGGCGCAGCCAAGGGGGAGGCTGCCGGGCTATAGCCCCCCCCCCAAGCCAATTGATAAAGTTATAACTTTATAATTTAATTTGGATCAAAAAAAAATCTTCGATACGGCCCAAAACACCGCACGTGTTTTTGTCGCCTCGGCGCGAAAGCGACCCGACGCACCGATGCCGATGTGTCCCTCTTGAAACTGGTGTGGTTCCTTTATTTATGAGACATTAGCGGGTCGAACATTTCTGGCCGAAAATTTAAAGTACCCGCAAATTTTGTACATCCCTACCATACGACGATGATTTCCGATGTTTCAGTTGTAGGCCGTCGTGGCACACTGCAGTGTGGGCAAACGCATGAAAGGTGGCCAAACGGGTCTAAAATAATGACGGATTATGTTCGCAGCACTTGTAATCCCCTAAATCTAATTGAGTCATAATTCTAAACTATTAAAGCGTATTGGACCTTAAATTCGACTGTTTTAACTGATGCTTTTCAAACAATCACTGATGTACTCGCTACGGCGTTCCTACATCATCTAAACCTCGAGACACCTACAAGTGGTGGGAGAAGAATCACTTACTCATGGGGTGTGTCCACCCGAAACTAACTTTCCTTGCCCCGCAGAGGGGTAAAAATATTTTTCGGCCAGGGATGACGCTCCCGACATTAGCCGTATTGTCTGTCACCTAACATTGTGTTATTTATGTCTTTCACTTCCATGTTTCCGAATTTACAAATTTATTCTATTTGTGTATGTAAAAAAACATTAGTGATCTGATTAACGGACAAGTTAATAGTGCAGTTTTATTATTAGAAGAGAACAAGTGTGTAGTGTATTTTTTTGAGCATAGACGTTTTGTGTAAGAATTTAAAAACAATTTAATTATCAGGGTAAGTTTAATTCACAATAATCAATAATCAATAATCAACACATTGCTAGTGCATTAACTATATTACATTGCTACTAGAGTTAGACTGCGAATATTCCATATTCAATCTTATCATGTTTGATACAAAGGATTTTTGATCATTGTATATATCCAGTATGTGGATACATACAAACAGCTAGAGGTGGATCGAATATTATATTTTTACAGTAGGAATACAATGAATTTATTTTAACTTATTTTGCTTATAAAATATATAATGATTATTTTGGTTATATTATGAAATTGCAAATTTCAAAACGAACGGTATAATAATAATTAGGAGACATTTTCCTGGCATATTTTGTAACTATCCACACACTCTATGTGGAAAATTTCTACCCTATAAAAATACCATCGTTTTTTTTGGAAAATTTATTAAGATGTAAGTGAGCTGTAAGTAATTAAGATTTATTAATTTTAGATCTGAGGGTTCACGATGAGTGGATTAAAGAGAAAATCTAAAAACACAATTCAGTCATATTTTTCAACAACTCAGAAAAAACGCGCAATGGACAAAGTGAGTAATTCAAGTACTTTGCCGGCGAATGAACAAAATTCAGATCATCATTTAAATGATTTGGGTGCTGCTTCAACTACAAATCTAATCAACATCCCAATAAATCAAACCTTGACAAAAACGGTTAATGTTGAAATAAATTTGCATGATATTGCTGTTTATATTAATAAAACTCTAAGTGATGAACAAAAAATCGAGGTACTTGATAATTTGTGGGAGCTTCCAGCAAAATATGTTTATCCTTCAACTACATTTGGGAAGCAAAACCGACGTTTCCAAGCTATTTGGCTGCAATCGAATAAATGGCTTGCATACTCAGCAGTTGAAGACGGGGCATATTGTAAATATTGTCCATTTTTTTCGCAAAGAGAGGTCGGACATACCAGTTCACAAGAGACAGGAAAACTTGTAAAACTACCATATAGGAATTGGAAAAATGCCATGGAATCGTTTAATTTGCATGCCAAGTGCAATTATCATGCTCTTTCAATTCTTCGATTGAAAAATTTGAAATGTGTACAGTAGGGAAAGCAATTATGTATAAGGAAGCAAATTAATTCTGCTGAATTGCAACAAATAAATGAAAATCGGGTTAAACTGGGACCCATAATTAAAACTGTAATTTTATGTGGACGAAATGGCTGGCCATTGCGAGGACACCGGGATTTTGGACCTCTTAACCTAAACGATGAGCCCCAAAAAAATGAGCGCACTTTTCGTGCGCTTTTAAAATTTAGATTAGATGCAGGTGATGAAATTTTAAAAAACCACTTAATTACATGCAAAAAAAATGCAGCTTATATCAGTTGGGACATTCAAAACCAAATTATAGATTGCTGCAATACAGTTATATTAAAAAAGCTTGTATCTAATATAAACAATGCTAGATGTTTCACTATTTTGGCAGATGAAACGACAGATATTGCATGCGTGGAACAATTTTCACTTTGTGTACGATACTTCGATGATACAGAACAAAAAATATTTGAACATTTTTTACAATTTGTGCCTGTTACGTCTACCACAGGAGAATCTTTAGCAACAGCGATTGTTAAAAATTTAAAATCGTTTGGAGTGGATTTACAGTTCTTACGAGGGCAAGGTTATGACGGTGCTGCATCTATGTCCGGAAAATTTAATGGTGTTCAAGCGCATATAACAAAAGATTTTCCCACATCTATTTATGTTCATTGTGTGTCTCACTGCTTAAACTTGGCTATATCAAACGCCACCGATATTCAAGATATTAGGAATTGCATTGGAACAGTGGAGAAAATCTACACATTTTTTGAAACCCCGAAACGCAATCACGTGTTGTTAACCAAGATCAATGAATTATTGCCTGAATGTAAGCGACAAGGTATCAAAAAAATGTGTCCTACTAGATGGGTTGACAGACATGACGCGATTATGGTTATGGTGGAACTATTTGAACCAGTAGTCTATGCTTTGGAAGAAATTTGCCAATGGGCCGACAGGGATGCGTCTTCCAGTGCAAATCTAATATTAAGCACCATAAATAAATCAAACTTTTTAGTGTCTTTGCTAGTATTAGAAAACATATTTAGTTTAAGTTTGCCGCTTAGTAAATTACTTCAAATGGTTAATATAGATCTCAGCAAAGCATTGGATCATGTAACTAATTTAGAATCTCTCTTAAAAAGAATTCGGGTAAATGCAACGGAGGAATTTAGGGGTATATTTGATAACGCGAAATCAAAAATGGCTCGTATTTTTTCATGCGAAATTAAAATACCGAGACGAGTGGGAAGGCAAATAAATAGAAATAATATTATGACTGATTCCCCAGAAGAATATTTTAGAATATCCACATTTGTACCTTTCCTTGATCATTTTATAACCCAACTGAAGGTAAGATTTCTCAATCACAGAAATACCTTAGATGCTCTTTTCTGCTTAATTCCTACGGGACAATGCCCAACTAAAACTGACATTGACAAATTCATGGTATTGACACAATTCTATAGAGCACATATTGAAGATTTTAATGAATCTATATTAATAAGTGAATTTAAACTGTGGTGTGCCAAATTTAAAGATTTTGCCTCTAAACCAAAAACTGCTTTAGATTGTCTTATTAATTGTGATAGGAATATTTACTCAAATGTTTATGTATTATTAAAGATTTTTGTAACGCTGCCCGTGTCAACAAGCACTCCAGAGCGATCTTTCAATTTTTTACTTGTTTTCAGTTAAGTATAGTTTTAGGTTAAATAATTTATGTATAAGGGAGGTTCCCGTTGGTTAATGTGCAAATTATTATCAACTATTTTTTCCTTTTACTCTTAAATGATACACAATAAAATATGTCATCGTATTCCTCCGTGTTGTTTTTGTGTACCTTCCTTAACACCCCCCCCCCGCCCGGCACGGACGATTTACACATGTATCTACTACATATTATTTTAGTTTTTTAGTAATTAAGCCCCCCCCCCCCCAATGATAATTCCTGGCTGCGCCACTGAGATGTCCAAAAATAGCGGATCAAACTGCTTTTCGTATAAAAAAAAAATCAATTGTTTTTTTGGCGATCGTTGGCTCAGAGTATTAATTTATTTGTTGTGAAGTAGGCGGATACGGCAAAAATAGTGACGGAGGTATTTTATGAAGTATCATCCATGGGACAAAAATGTTGGTACCTTTAATATCCCACGAAACAGACCTCTACCGGGTGAAGTTGAAGAAGTTCCACGTGTTTTAATTAATAGGCGATAAAGCTTTTGCTCCTAAGTCCTTACTTTATGAGACCTATTACCTACAGGCAATCACGACATGATAACAGCAAAGAAACATTTAATTATCATTTATGTAGTACTCAACGCGTTGTCGAGAATGCATTTGGAATAATGCCACACAAATTTCGATTATTCTTTAGACCTGTAGAAGTATATCTTCAAACAGCTACAAAACTTGTAAAGACAACTTGCGTACTGCACAACCTTCTACGTATAAAGAATATCGATCAACAATTTAATCAAGTTCAAGAAGATATATCGTGGCCACGGTGGTCTAGTGAGTAGAGTTCCTGCTCACGGGCCTCGTGGTCGTGGGTTCAAATCCCATCCGTGCGGTCACTTTTTCGGAACTAAGAAGTGGCCGTGCGGGTCCATGGATGTCTAGTGTATGGTCCCCCTATTAATTATATAATGTATGAATGATTATATAATAAAAATCTAGAAATCAACTCACTTAATTGAAAGTCTGGCAGAATGGACTAGTTTCCTAAGCCATAAAAAAAAAGATATTGGAAAATCAACACAAGTATTTAATAATATGACTGTTGATGGAAGAGGAGCAGTAAACTTGGCTTTCACCTTACGTGAAAAATTTCTTTCTTATTTTAATAATTTGCAAAGTAATTTTAGAATGGGAATTTATAAAGAAATAAATTACCAATTATTCCAGTCGGGGTGCGTTAGATTGAATAATATATCATTTTTTTACATGTTCAATAATTTCTTCTGTCAAATTATCCCTATTTTTGACGCGATCAGCAATCGATATAACTTGCAATCGCTGCCGCAATTATATCGCGGATGTTCTGGCGAACGATCGCTGCACAAGTCGTTTCTATCGCGAACAAATCACAACTGGCGTGTGTTGGTACATTTGATTGCTCACGACGGGTTATATCGCCATCGCCATCGCTATCGCTATCGCTATCGTGATCGTGATCGCGCCAGTGTGCTCAACGCTTTACAAGTATGTCATAGTATGATCTTTCGCTCCAACGAATGGTCTAAGCGCTGCGACCATTTGGTCGCCTTCCACAAACCATCAATCATGATCTTTCGCTCAACAGATGTCGGTACATTTATCATCATGAGAGAGAGAAAACAAAATGGCTGGAGCATGCTTGACGTTCGAGCAGCGAAAATGCATTTTGAAGTGGTGTACCAGGTTTGGCAATGCCGTTGAAGGTACAGCATCAATGGAGGCGGGAATATCGGAAAGACCGCATACAGCTACATACAGTCCGGCTTCGTCGACTCTCTAGTTGGAAAGGTTTGTGAATAAATAAATAAATAAATAAATTGGAGATTAGCCGTACAGGTGTACGCCGCAATCTGAAAATTTTAACGTGGAAAGTTTACAGCGGCACGTGCAGCGATCTCCGTTGAAAAATTGACCGCTCATCGTTCCTTTAAGTGTCTGTGTGAGTAATTTTCATAGTAAAAGGACTAAAAGAAGTCACCTTTTAACGGAAGAGTTGAAACTTAACATTTTATGTTACGAACAGAACCCCATATCTTCTTTAAGAGTTATTGCAGCACAGTTTCAAATAAGTTTTAATGTCAAATTGTGTTTGGAAGTAGAAGATTTTAAAATTATTTTCTGAATTTTGTTCTTCAAGCGGTTTGCTTATCTCATTCATAAATCAAATTTTTATAGTTGAATTAATAGAAGCGTAACTCAGTTGTAAATAGTATTGCAAAAATGTTGTCTTTAACAAAAATATTAATTTTGTTTCCCAAGTACTCCACAAAACTAAATAATTTAAAATTTTGACTAAAATATAAATCTAAACGATCAAGTGTGTGAAAATCGAATATGACGCCCATAAGATGAGATGAAAAAAATTTGGCTATTGCCTCAAGAATATTATAAATTTGATAATATATTTGAAAAAGTGCGTCAATAACGTCTTCAATTTAAAAAATCAAAAGAAAAATGATGAATTTAAATTTTCTTACGATTAATTCAAAACAAAGAAAAAAACACATTTTACAGAATACTAATTTATTTATCAAATTATTAATAATAATACAAAACTTGACTTTAATTGAACTTACTTTGTATATCTAAAAATTGCTGAGATCTCCATTATGCAGCTCGAAAAATGAGCACCCCAAATGCTATATATTAGTTTAGAATTAAACAACATTACGTTTTCTAAATAGTTGCTTACGGGATATTTAATAATAAATTTAAAAACAGTTTTTGTTCGCGGTAATTTTTTTCCGTGTTATTTTAATTAAATATGTAAAATTATTTCTCTTGAACTCATAAATATATTGTAAATAAAATAAACAAAAATGCTAATTTGAAATAGACATGATAACAAATATTAACATATTGCCACGACTATAAAAACGAACGAGTAACAACTTTCCACAAACATTCTCAAAATGAAGCTACAGTTCTTTATATTCGCGTTATTTTCAATGTTCTCATCATCTATTCAAGATGAAGCTAGTGTTGCATCAGGTGATGCTGTGGTAGCAGTTTTACCAACGGTTGAAGAACCAAAATCATCATTTCTTCCTTATTTTCCATATTACAATCCATTCCAATCAGGAATTGTCTGCTTTCCACTTCAAGAATACGACAATTGCAATCATATTTGTCAAAAGGTAGAATGCGTTGGTATAAATTCATGCAGAATATCAACAAGAACATCTAGTGGACTATGCAGATGCTGTGATATTTGCCATGTAAGTACATTTAAAAAAATATCTACTAATTGATTTTATTGAACTGTTGTTATTATATACCAAGTTTACTTTGTAGATTAATGTTAGACTTAAACTAATATAACTGAATAATGAATCGTCTTATAAAGTTATAGTAAATTATTTGTAATGTAATTATTTATTAATATTTTTTTGCAGACAATTTGGCCAGTTGAACCGTATCCTATCCTCGTAGCCCAAACTTCGGATGTACAATAATCAGAAGAAATCTTTTTATGGCGAAATTAAAATAAAAAAATAGTGTATCTTCTTTATATTGTCAATTTGGTGTTAGGTTAATTATTTCTATAATTACATGGTGCAAATAAATGCTGAAATAAAATATTATTATTATGACCCTCATAACCTTTAAAGTCCTTGAATCAATACGGAAGGTAATTTCTTAAATATCCATGTTTCTAAGAATCGGATACATGCCAAGATAATATCGAGCATTACGGCAAGAGAAGCCGCCAACATCGCAATATCAGACTGCTTTGACCGCCCTCTTCAATTAAATCACCTTGCATTCAGATTGCAAACAAAGTGTTTTTTGGCACTGAAGATATTGATGAAGCGTTTCGTAAACAGATTTGAATTTTTTTTGGCAATGATGAATGAAATTGTTCGAGCCAATTAATATTTATTTGATTAATGAATTAGAAATGCATATTGTCGGCCGTCCGGTGTCGCGCTCTATGCACTTTTAGTTTAACTACGTTTTTTTTTTGTTGTTGAGAGCGCCCGAAAAAAGGACGTTCGTGGCCATCGCGAAAGAGTGTGTTTGGCTCTGTTCCGAAGACGAACAATATATTTTGTTATAATTACGCGAATTTAGTTTGCCCGCAAATCTCGATTATTGAGTGGGTAGAGTTTTGGGTTTGGCATTCTGAGTCCGCAGAGAAGGAGCGGGACCACGTGGTTGACGCCGTTTTTTCAAAGGAACTGTACCCTACGGTATTCGGCGACCCCATCCTCGAAATCCTCAATTTATCGTCCTCCTTTATTTCCCCGAATAACGCCAGTTACGGTTGGATCCGGAGAATTCCGGCGTGGAAACCAGGTGAGTGGTTTTTTTTATATTTTCGTCCAACGGAAACCGGGAAGTGCATTCCTTGGCGGATTCAGAAGGTTTCGATTGTGTGTCCAAAATTACAGTCCATTGATAACAGAAATAGAAACATGGCATATTAGACTCATCCTTTACTTCTCAAGAGAGCTGGTAAAGGGCTATTTCACACCCTCTTTGAAGATATGATACTACACGGAGATACATTTTTAAGTATTTTCGTATGTCACAGAAATCTGTCGAAGAATTCCTACGCGCAATAATCAACGATAATAAAAAAATTGATACACCGATGAGAGAATCCATTCTAGTAAATGAGATTCGCATTGATTTGTTTAAATTAAAATTCTATTTTAAAAATGCATATTCCCTAAACATATTTTTCAAAACAATATGTATACTAGAAAATAGAAACAAACAAAATCCGAATTCACTGATAATACAGTGAAATTTTGTACTCTGAGAAGTGAACATATTATCATCGATAGGTGACAAAGATTCTGAGAATTTACTAGACGTGTTTGAAGATGTGCTGTGTTCTTGTATGGCCCGGTATTCTGCTGTCGAACTCTGGCGCATCTGATTGCCATATGTTGAGAATGCAGAATGTACATTATACTCATGACGTGCATGGTTTTGGCTAATTCATTGCACTGTGGACATTGTGGATATTGAGGAATTGATAGAACTGCTAAAATGGGATATCGAGCAGAAGATAAAACTCCCAAAATTTGGCATTTGATTTGGTCTTTCATCTGCACAGGAACAGCCTTTAGATCACTATGAAGTGTTAAAAGGAATAATCTGTCGTCTTCACATTTTGTCTCCGCGTGTTGCTTATATTTTGCCCCTAATATTTCAACAAATTCGTCATCTACATCCTTCATATGTTCAGTTCGTTTCTTTCCGTTTCTTACGGATCATCTGCGTTGTCTTCACTATTAATAGCATCAGTTGTTATTTTGGAGCTCACATAGGCATTGCTGTTCAAAGAAGATCTATTGTATACGAAACTTTGCTGCTGACTCTGATTTCATATCATTTTGTTGCGCTTGCATACGAATCTCGTAAAATTTTCTATTTACGTTGGTGCGAAGTAGCTACCAAGATAGTTAACATTAATTATGCAACATAGGAAGTAATAAATAAAGTAAAATTAAAATGAGATTCTCAACAGTAATCTAACGAGTGCATGTGATTTTGCCAGCAATTATTCAGGATTACGATTGCTTGTTGCGGCGAAAATCTAGAATCGGCGATTTTCTAGAAACAACAAGCAAGAGTGATCCAGACCAGGGGCGTTATGTAGAGCCAAGGAGCCATGGAACTACCTCTAATTTTATGATCGGCAAGAATTTTGTATTTCTAAAAATAACAACTCTAAACAATGCCTGTGAAACTTTAATGAGTAGAGAAAAATCGCAATGCATTTGTTCCCCAATGCAAACGGAGCCAACTTACTTCTGGTACGGCATTTCATTAGAATATAGGCAGCGGCGGGGAGGTGCGCAGTTCGGGGAGGAACGCGTTCTGAACCTGCAATTGGAGCAAAATCATCTCGTGCACGCTACAACGTGCACTTGTTAATCCTATTTCCGCACCGCACACGAATAATAAAATTAATTCATCCCCGAATAAGCCTTTTTGCTCATCTACTATTGACAAAATTTACAGGCAAGTCATGTACTTATTAAATACATGTCAATTGAGAATAAAACGGAAATTCGACGTTCAATTGTTTTTTGATTTTTTAAGGATAACTCTTGAACACATTACCAGATTTTCAAAATTCTTGGTGCAATGTGTTGTTCTCACCGAATAGATGCAGATAAAAACAAAAAAATAAATTCGACATTCAATTGTTTTTTGATGTTTCAAGGATAACTCTTAAACATAGATTTTTTATCAAGCCCGATATCAAAAAAAAATCAATTAACCGCTCAATTGTTTTGTGGTTTTGAGAAGTTAACTCTTGAACAAAATGGCCGATTTTAAAAATTCCTCCTAAAAAGTATTGTACTCATCGAGTACAGGATCAAAAAATCATTCGTCTTCAATTGTTTTTTTAAGGTTAACTTGTGAACGGATGACCAAATTTATCAAATTCTTTCAGCAAAGTATTGTACTCGCCGAAAAGATGCAGATAAGACACAAAAAATTAAATTTGTATTTTAATTGTTTTCTGGTTTTTTTTAGGATAACTCTTGAGCGAAAGAACAGATTTTGTAAATTCTTTCAGTACTCATTAGTGATGAGATAAACGGTTATTTTCCAGAAACGGTTATAACACTGTTACTGTTGCTACAGATAACTAGTTATTTAAAATAAATTACTGTTACCACAAAATAACTAGTTATTTAGTAACCGTTGTTTAAAATAACTTAAGTCAGTAACAGTTTGTAACAAAGTGAATCTTAGGGGTCAATTAACATAAAATGCAAAAATCACACTTTTCAAGTTCGAATATTTTAAAATCGTGATTTTGATTTTGGAAATTGCACAACTGCTAACCGCGTTGTCCGATTTTGATGATTCTAACGTAACCATCTGGAGAATTTAATGCAATTTAAAAACAGGTTAATAATATTTTTTTTTGAAACACGCCAACCGTAAAAATTGTACGAATTAAAAGTCCGAAGATTAAAATTACGATTTTGATTTTTGAAATTGCACAACTGCCAAATACGTTGTCCGATTTTAGTCATCTAAGGTCAAAATTGTGGCAAATTTCATGCAATTTACAATCCGGATTAGTTTTACTTTTTCATGAAATCAACGCAAAATGCCAAACTCTGACGTTTTCAAACTTCGAAAATATTGATTTTTAAAAACACAACTGCCGAATGCATTGTTAGATTTTGACGATTCAAACGTCAAAATACGAAAAATTTAGTGTACTTTTACAACGGATTACGAAATGTTTCTGTGAAATTAACACAAAATGCAAAAATTTCAATCCAAAATTTTAAAATCGCGGCTTAGATTTGTGAAATTGAACAACTACCGAATGATTTGTCCGATTTTGATGATTTGAATATAAATATATGGCGAATTTAGTATTATTCAAAACGGTTCATCACTGGTGGATCCTAGGGAGGGGCAAATAATCTCTTCCTTGAATCTAGGTTTCTTGTCGGTCGTCGTCAAAAATGAACGCAAAACCCCAAATTTACGAAGAAGACTAAAGATATAAATTGCAATTTGATTTTTAAATTGCTTAACGCGTTGACGGATTTTAATGATACAAATGTCAAAATATGGTGAATTTAATGTCATTTTAAAAAGAATTTCCAAATTTTCTCTTGAAATTAATGCAAAAATAGCAGTTTTTAAATTTTCAAGATTTTCACGACTTTGATTTTTGAAATTGTACAACTACCAAATGCGTTGTTAGATTTTGATAATTTATAATAATAATAATAATAATAGTTTATTCGTGCCAATACCAGGAGTTTATACAAGTCAGAAAATGGCTTTTATGGATTTAAATTTCAAAATTTGAAGAATAACTAATAAGTTATTGAATCGGTTATAAGAGTTACTGTTTCTAAGGAGTTATTTGTCATTTAATTGCGTTCCTTTTATAAAATAACCGTTGAGTAAAATTTTCAATAACGGTTTCCGTTATTATTTCTCAGTAATGGTTCCAAAGTAGCAGTTGGTGAAAATAACGCTCATCACTAGTACTCATTAAAGAGATGTAGATAAGATCAACGAATAATTTTCCGTTTTTTAACCAAAAATAAGTTTCAAATTCTTCAAGTATTGCATTTATTAAGGAGATGTAGATAAGGTTACAAAATACAATTCCACGTTTAATTGATTTCCGTGGACGAAGAACGGTATTACAGATTTAATGCGGGCTATTTTTTGTGTTTATTTAATTTTTTAATGCTTCTGCAACAAGTAAAGGTTTTTAATGATCGATTTTCCTTTCTTCGACAAGGAGGCGGTGAGATATATTGTGTATGCTAAGTGGCTCTACCATCGAAATTTAATCTGCGCCACAATAATTGTAGTGAAAATGAGCTTACCAAGATTTTGAGAAATGTCTATGAATACTAGTACTGATGAAAGCACTAACACAAGCACTAACGCATTACCTGAAAATACAAACAGGTCGAATTCAGGAGCAAACTGTTTAAAAGTCCGGCAATAACTGACGTTTTATACGTTATAGAAAATGTAGAAACGCGTCGATTTCATTGGTTAATAAGTAGATGAGGGCAATTATCTCAATAAGTACTTTTTGCTTCACGTATCTCGCATCTGGATGTACTATCGATTACCGTATTGGATTATCAACAATTTCATATATCATTCGTTAAGTAGTAAGTGCTGCGATTTCGAGATCTTGGGAAGACAAATGTTTTCCATTTCTCACAAAAGATATTCTCCTGGAAGTTGCTGAAGGTTTCGAACAACGAGCAAATTTACCTCATCGTATAGGGGCTATCGATGGCAAACACATACGTGTAATCAAACCGAGAGATAAGTAAAGTAAAGTAATTTATTAATGTTTTAAATAATGTAATATAATAATGGATAAAAACAAAGTTGGGACATAAACAATAAAAGATATAAGTTACAGTTTCAGTTTTCAGAACATACTAAAAATTTCACATACAATTTAAAAGCAGAATCATACTGAGAGACACAACAGCAATAGACATGTTAATACAATTTAAAAATAAGAGGAAACATATGCAATGAGAACGATGTGCAATCAGAAGATAGTTTAAGAATCAAAGTTTAAAAATTCATCCAATGAATAAAACGCTTGTATTATCGGATGTTCGGAAACCCTTTCCTTGAATTTTTTCAGTGGTAAGAGTTTCCAGGCATTTGGTAGCTTGTTAAAAAATTGGATAGCCAGGTAATTAGTGCTGTTGCATGTTTTCGTCAGTCTAATTTTTTTGTGTTGTAAGCGGTTTTTAAATCTGGTTGAGTGACAATGTTGGACGCAGGGATATTTATGACTATTCTTAAACACATATAGCACACATTCTAGAATGTAGAGAGATGGCGAAGTTAGTTTTGTGGCGTTTAAAAATTGGTCTGCAATCATCTCTATATTTTATATTTCTTAGAATACGAATTGACTTTCGTTGTAATCGAAATATTGTATGTCTGCATAATGCGTGCCTCTACGATAGAATTCCATATCTTAGCCGTGACTCTATAATACTATCATCGTAAGCTATTTTAATAACTTTTTCATGTACTTGTTTTCTCAGGTTTCGCAAGCAGTAAATGTTGTTTTGCGAGCGATATTGCTAGGTGACCCCCATGACACTGCCAGGTTATTGTTGAATCAACATGTATACCAAGGAAATAGTGACTTGTCGACTGAGAGCCCTTTTTAAGGCTGAACACCATTTATTGTCGTTTATAACCAAATTATTTTTATTGGCCCAGGTTTTTACTACAGCGAACATGTTAAAGACAGAAGAGTCATCTCCAAATAAAATGCAGTTTGTTATATCAGGATGGCAAGGGAAGTCATTAATGAAAATTAAGAATAATAACAGCCCCAGAATAGAGCCTTTTTCGGGATTTGAGAGTTGACGGTTGTGATATACTGATATCTATTAGTTAGATATGATTTAATGAGCTTAATGCTATCTTGTGAAAAATTATATGCTGTAAGTTTTTGTGTTAGCAAATCGTGTGAGACGTTGCTCAAATCAATGAATGATATTGATACATTTTTTGTTTCAAAAGTGTTCATTATTAGTTCACTGAAAGCAATTATAGCTTCCGACGTTGATAGTCCAGTTCTGAAACCAAATTGACTTCTGCTGAAAAGTTCATTTGTTTCAAAGTATTTTAATATATGCAACTCTTTAACATGGAACCTTTATTGGATAAACTTTCTAGAGTTACACAAATATCGTCGACATGCATCGACAACATTTTCACAAATGTAAAAGATGATGTAAAAGGCATAAGTATTATAAACCTACATCTCTCGGACCATATAGTACTACTCATCAACCTGACTAGAATAAAAAATTCGCCCAAAACAACTTATGTTACACGTAACTTAACATTAGAACAATAATAATAATAATAATAATAATAATAATAATAATTTTTATTTTCTCCAAAGATACAAAGTACATACAATCGATTAATCGATTAATCGACAGTTCGATTAATTCTAAAAAATAATCGATTAATCGATCATTTGATTAATCGATAATTTGATTGATCGATTAATCGATAAATTGATTAATCGATTAATCGATAAATTGATTAATCGATTAATCGATTATTTGATTAATCGATTAATCGATCATTTGATTATTTGATTATTTTAATAACCGCCCAATCTGTTATATTAACATTAAGTCATCATATCCACTTTATTCATTACATTTATTAAATTGGTAAGCTGTAAATATGTATATACTAATGGAAGCGTATTACAAATTTTCGAGTTTCATCCGAGAAAAAAACGTCCGTTTATAAAGAAACCCATGATTCGGCCGCCGCCGCCGTAGACTTCAATGTTGCTTAATCGACAAAAAAGTAATAAGAACCATGTGTGAAATGTACACTTTGGTATGTCAATAGAGTTATAAATCATGTGAATATAAATAAATACACCGGTGTTTATACTTTCTGCGAAGAAAAGTCTGCACCAGCAATGCATATCAATGAAAAACAATTGTAGTCTATCGGTTAAATCTCATTTTTATGATGCCGAGCTTATATTAACATACTGTGACAATTATTTATAATAATTTATTAATATGAATTAATATCTCCATATTAAGTGCGTGTTTCTAAATATTGTCTATTTTTATTCGAATAAAGATTATTATTATCAAAATTACAGAATTTTGACTCCAGTGTCCAGAGAATAATAAATTGATTCATTATTGTTAATGATTATTTTAATAATCTATCAATAGATTATTTATTTTTTTAGATCCTTTGAATAATAGATGTATTTGAATTATCGGACTAAACGAACTTATAATGAGAAAAACAAAGAAAATTGGGAACATTATAAATATTTACATAAGACTAATACTAATGAGATCGTTGGCCTTTCATTTTGGCAATATTTTCAAAGGCGGGATCATCCGATAAAAGAGATATTTATACACACTGATCGGATAGTTAAATAGTTATTAGTTAAAGAATTTCTTTTTTTTAATTCTGGAATACTCGTCAGAAAATGAGGATTCCGCCAAATAAATCCAGCCAAAGCAAGACATTTGTCAAGATTGGGTATTTCCTAAAACAATTTTTGTATTTCAAATACAAATAAATTTGAAGTTTGATTATTTCAATTTCTATCAATTCTGATTTGCATCAACTATGGTAGAGATTTGTCTTACAATTCCTTCTATGTTGATATGTTATTGAAAAACATTTGAAGAAGTGCAATATTTTCAATCTTACCAAAATCTTCAAATTTTCTATTGAATTTTTCTCTTCTCAGCAACTTTAATTTCAAGAATTTGGCTTGGGTTAAAGCAAATCATTGTTTGTTTGTCTGGATATATTTTTCAATGCTTGGGAAATGCTTGAATTTTGTATCCCTTAAATTCGCTTTCAACAGTATCATAAGTTGCTGATGAACACAATATGAACATTGCTGAGTATACGCAGAAGTCCTAATTTTAACTTCTGTCAAAGCCAAGACTATTTTAAACTGATTCCAAATCAATAATCAAAAAGCATTGCTACATTATTATATTACGTCTGTTACATTAATTTAAAAATTGTGCGATAGTCTTCCGAATATCCCGCGTGCTGGATATTTTTTTGCTCGTGCATTTTTACCATTGTAATCGGTTCTTGTCTTCGTCTCGTGCCTCGTGATTATGAACGCAAAGCACTCGCAAAAAATGATCCGTAATATTTGAAGCACTACGGATGTTATATGTGATAATGTCCTAATTCAGTCGAATTGATTACAGCTTCCAATTTACATTAATTAGATTGAAAAACAGTATTCACGAGGCTGTGCAAAACTTTGATGTTTTGATTATTACTCGAGAAATATTCAATTAATCAATTAATCGATAATTTGATTTTTCATTAATAGATTAATCGATTAATCGATAATTTTATTTTGATTAATCGATTAATCGATCATTTCGATTAATCGATAATTTCGATTAATCGATAATTTCGATTATCGATTAATCGATAATTTTGATTATCGATTAATCGATCAATTCGATTAATCGATATAATCGATAATTAAAAATAATCGAAAATCGATTATTCATTTCCATAATCGAACACCCCTACTGCTGATGTACCACTCAACCCGTAGGGAAAAGGGAACAACAACAAAAACAAACAAAAACATAATAGTAATTAATTAGTACCTAATTTAAGTGTCATGGCTGGCAAACATATTAAAGTTATTCAATTGAAAGATCTCAAACGCCGAATTATAAGCGAGGTATATTTGGTAACAAAATGATCGTTCCTACAATGATGTGGTATGTCTCGGAGGTGATATTCTACCCCTGAACCTGGTATTTAGATGATGAATATCAGAACGAAATGAAATTTTATCATACAAATACGCAGGTTGCATGGATTCTATGACTTTATAATAATAATAATAATAATAATACGTTTATTCTCCCAACAGACATAACATCCAATTACAGGGAAAGTTACATAAAATAAACAAAATTTAAATACAAAAAAAAACAAATATACATATATAAATACATATTCACACATATAGACAAATAAATTAATAAATTCTGACAGATATTGCAGATTATAACAGGTAATATAATTGAAAATTAAATATACACATAAATCTGATTGAACATGGAGGCTACTTAACATTTTACCATAGTTGTGACATATTTCGCAACAATTCTGCTCTTGACTCTATAAAAATGTCAATAGTGTAATGAATACTATTGAAGAGCCTAACCATAGTGTTCATTGGCGAGTTATAATGCGCGAGTGTGCTGGCATGAGTTATTTGAAATAGTTGACAGTAACGACTACTTACTCTAGGTATGTGAAAATTCAGCATAGACACAAGGTTTGGATCATCTATAAAATAATTTATTAGGCCATGTAAAAATAATATCATTGAGTTGTTACGCCTACGCTGCAATGAATTTATATCAAACATAACTAAAAGTTCTTGATATGTTATATTTATCGGTGGATATTCCCGATGCATTTTAAAGAATAGCATTTTTAAGAACTTTTTCTGTATTTTCTCAATCGCATTTATGTGAACATAATAATGCGGGGCCCAGATAATACAAGCAAATTCCAGATTTGATCGAACATATGCAAAGTACAATTTTTTCATTACTTGTATATTTATAAAATCTTTGCACGTACGGTTAATAAATCCTAACATTTTAATACCTTTACTGCAAATATTATTAATGTGCTCACGAAAGGTGAGTTGAGTATCATACAGAACTCCTAAGTCACGAACATTACCAACTCGTTAAAACTGTATAGCATCTAGGGCATAATCATACATAATAACCTCTTTCTTTCGGGCAAATGAAAGACATTTACATTTATTTAGATTTAAGAATAGACCATTAACCTTACACCACTGCTTTACGTGAACAATATCTTTTTGCAATTCAAAACAATCATTGATGGATTTAATAGTACTGCAGATCTTCATATCATCAGCATACAGAAGTACATTTGACTGAAGATTGTCCACAATATCATTGATGAAAATTGTAAAAAGCAGTGGCCCAAGGTTTGATCCTTGAGGAACACCACTAGTTGAAACGTATTTATATGAATTATGCCCTGAATAATGCACATACTGCTGCCTATTGAAAAGGTATGAACACATTAATAAGACAGTACCATTAGTGAAGCCATAATAACTTAATTTTTGTGCAATAATTTGATGGTCAATCGTATCAAATGCCTTTTGGAAATCTGTGTAAATGGTATCCACTTGTTCACGGTCATCAAGGTTTTGCGAAACATATTCAGTAAAGTTCATCAAATTTGATACAATTGACCTCTTTTTTACAAAACCATGTTGTCGCGTTGTAATGAACGGGCATACATGATTATACATTATTTTGCAAATTATCATTTCAAATAACTTTGCGAAGTTATTAATAACTGTTATTGGTCTATAGTCTAAAATATTAGCTTTATTGGATTTATCACCGCTTTTAAAAATAGGCGAAACCCTACCCATTTTCCAAATGTCTGGAATTATACTAGTTGCAATAATTAAATTGAAGATGTGGTTAAGAGGTTCAATAAAAGATTGTATACAATCTTTAACTATATACGCTGGAATACCATCAGGTCCCATAGTGCTATTGCCCTTTAACTCATGTGCATCAAGTGAAATATCATTTTCAGTAATTTGGCCAATGTTACACACAGGAAAATTGGATGAAGAAATTTGCACAGTACTCGTTGCATTAGATTTAGTGTAAACACTGCTAAAGTAAGTAGCAAAACAGTCAACAATTTTTTTAGGATCGGTTATATCAACCCCTTCATATATCATACTGCCTGGAATTCTACTAGTATTCTTTTTTGTGTTAATATAAGAAAACAATTTTTTCGGTTCCCGTAAAATATTTTGTTCCATTCGTTCAATGTAAGATTTATGATCACTTTTTATTAAGTTATGGATTTCTGTTCGCAATCGGCCTATTTTAAATTTTAAATAATTAAATTTATACCTTTTATACATTTTAAGAGAACGTTCTTTATTTTTTATTAATTTCTTTAATGTAAGGCTGAACCAGGGAGGAAATTTATTTTGAACTATATTGATTCGTAACGGCACACAATTATTTAATACCTTATTAAACAATTCATAAAAAATAGTGCATGCTTCAACTGGATCACTTAAACTCAAAACTGTGTTCCAATTTATTAGAGAAATCTCGTTATATAATATTCTAAGGTCTGCTCTTGAAAAATCATATGATAAACATGTTGAATTTGGTTTAAATTTAGTATTGGCATCAATAATGAGTTTCAATTCACAGTGTAATGAAGGATGATGAGGATCTTCTTTTACTAAACCTAAAATCTGTTGAATATCACAATTCACTTTAGGAGATGAAATTATAAGATCTAATATTCTTGAATTCTTATTTAACAAGGTGTTATGTTGCTGTAAGTTATTAAATTGTAAAAAGTTATTATACGTCACTAATTGTTGATTGCATCCCACGCCACATGTATTATATGAGTGCAGAGTTGGCAAGTTAAAATCACCCAAAATAACAACTGGTTCATTTGAATTAAAATTTTGTTCAAGTACTTCAAAGATGTGTTCGTAATCAGAAACAGCAGATGATGGAGGAATATAAACACATACAACGTGAAGGATGGTATGTCCCAATAAAACTTTAATAATTAATAAATCTACATTAACATCATTTGACGCAAAAATTAATTCTGATTGAAGTGAATTTTTAACAGAAATAGGCGCACCACCACCTCGTCGATTTTGACGATCACAGCGATACACGTTGTAGTTAGGCGGAAACAATTCAGAAACCAGTATACCACTATGTAACCAAGTTTCAGTTAGGCAAATAATATCGAAGTCATTCGCGCATACATTCATTCATTCATATATTATATAATACACTGGTTTTAGAACCCAATCCTCTAACGTTTTGATAAAACGTGGAAATACATGTTTGTTGGGAGAAATTTAGTTTTCCTGGATTATTTTCGGAACATCATTTGAGTATTTGATTTTAAGATTGGTTTCCCCATTCTCAGATCTTCTTTTCAATTCACTGCGTAGATTTTTCTCGTGTTGTATTTGTCTTGGAGTTCTGTCATTCCTAATTCGGATGTTCTTAAACTCTGCAGTCTCATTAAGCTTCCTCGAATTCCTTAATACATTTTTTGTTTCTGAAGGACCATTAAAAGAAACTTTAATTGGCCTGGAACGGTTTTCAACTTTTGCACCAAGTCTATGTACGTTATTTGGTACAGGGGAAGTTTCCATAAGATTTTCTAAAATATTGTTTATAATAATCCCGTCGTTTAAAGTGTCAGTAGATTCAGGAACGTTGAAAACAATTATAGAGTTTGCACGTTTTTGTCGCTGAATAATTTCATCATATATGTCACTGTATTCAGCATTGTTCAATTTGTTTTCGGTAGTTACATGATTAGTATTAACCTCCAGATCTTTGATTTTATTCATTAACTCAACAATAGTGTTATTAATCTTGGTATTCTCTTGCTTAAGTGTATTCATTTCAGTTAGGATAACTTTTAATTCCAAATTTTCAGCTCCTAAACGATCACACTTAGAAGATACTATTTCCACGGTCTGCTTCAAATCTTTCACTATTAACATAACGTCTTTAAGAGTAATTTCACAGTCATGATTGTTTAAACATGCAGGATGACAAAGTTTGTTGCATGCCGGGCATTTAGTCTTACTTGCAACTTTATTTCCACACTTGCCAGAACATATATTGGAATCTAGCTGCGACAATTTATTCTTATCAGGTTTCGTAGACATTGTTGAATATACAAAACAATTATATAATTTAATAAAGGATGGGAGTATTAGGATTGACACGTTTCACACCACAGTGCCCGTTGTGGTGACTAATAATACAGAATAAAATAGGCAACGGATAGGGCTACACTAGAGAAAAAACGGAATTATTATTAAATTATGGGTATTTAATTAAACGACGTGTTGTAAACCCAATACTTGTGTGACGAGCGTGATTAAATGTAGTAGTTAGAATCAAAATTCGTGCTTCTCACAGAGTCGTAAGATATAGTTTCTTTATTATCTTAGAAGTTCTGCTTTCAGCTAAAGATTATTTTGTGCAAACCTTTCGGTTCTCACCGAACTGGTAGAAGTAAATTTAGAGTCACTACTTAATTAGTTTTAATGGGGAAATGCAAATGTTGCATTCTCCAGAGTATCAAATGTGTTATCCGCGATAACACACTGACCGCCACACAGGTACGGGGGTAGCCTCTCTGCGCCAGTCTTGTTCCGCTGTTTAAACAATTAACATCACCATCTGTTTTTGTACCAAACTGCATCACTTTTATTCAATAAATAGCTAGCTGCTTTAATTAAAAGTTGCTGTCTAATTTAAAAGAACCCTCTTGTAGGATCCTACTTCAGTTTACTACAGACGAGTCAATGACCACGAATTTTGAAAAAGAAATCTGATAGATATAAATGGAATTCCAAGCGCTGTTTTTGCTTTTAAACGAGTCTTCGGAACGGCAATTCGATTTTGTGGAAATTTACAAAATAAAATTAATTAATAGCCGGCTTAATAATGGCCTGATTTTAATCAGGTTAACTCACCATATACATGATGTTTAGTGCACAAAACTAGCCGAATTTCACTAATTTTTAGTAATATTATACCACATAAATTAAGCGAAAAACGGAGCCGCGTGTTTACGATGTGTCTACATGTGATCGCCGGCATCAATGATGTAGTAGAGACATATGGCCTGTAATTTCCTTCTTGCCTCCATATTCAACCAACCCGAATCTACAAGCTTGTGTGAAATTCTATTATACTTACGTATGCCATATATAAATCGTAAGCATGAGTTTTGTACGCGTTGTATACGTGAACATGTAATTTTGTCTATTGCAGGATGATAAAGTGTGTAACAATAATTAAAATGAGATGGAACTAGGCTATTACATAGAGTGATTTTTGTTTTTGTTGTAAGATAAGATCTGTGTGGATATAGATTCTTTATGTTTAGGTATGCAGTTGATATGTACCTATTGATTAATTTTTTGTAACGAAATGAATTGTCCATTTTAACACCTAAGTTAGTTGCTTCGGCTGTGCAAGGAATAATGGTGCCATTTACATGTAACTTAATTTGGTTGGCAACTGATTCACATAATTTATCCTTTCCAAATATTATGAACGAAGACTTTGAGGGATTTAAACTAAGATCTAAAATGCTGGAGAATTTAAAAATATTATCTAGGTCTTTATTTATGTACGATTCGCCAAGTCTTAACTCTTCAGGAGAGAACGAATAGTAGCATACATGTGTCATTTACAGTATTGTAATTGATCAAGTATACTGAACGAGTATATTGAAAAAAGTATTGGACCAAGAATTGACCCTTACCGTTTTAAAATAGCACTGCAGGAAGAATCCTGGGACGGAATTTCAGAATGCAATGCTCAAGACTCCTTTTCTTATTTCTTTGATACCTTTCTAAGTATCTTTAATCATATATGCCCCAAAACAAAATGACGCCAAACAAACTCAAATATAAAAAAAAAGGATTTTGCCTGAGCATCTAAGCATCATAAAAAACTCTGGATGCCTTGGCTCTTATAGCATACGTCACCAAAGCCGACGAAGCTTATCTAGCATATTTCAGTCTAAAACAAGACTTTTTTGAAGAAGTTGATAAATCTAAAAAGAATGAGTACGATTCAAAAATTTTGCATTTACAAAACCTACAAAAATATGTATAGAACATAATAAACAAAGAAGTTGGAGGGAAGGAAAAACAAATAGAAAGCAATTTAACGGCAGAAAAATTGGCTCAACACTATAAAACCGTTGCTGGAGAAACTATCAAAAATATTATACCAAATAGTGAAATCAGTTTTGATAACTACCTACAAAAGTCAGGTGTATATAACTCCTGTTTTTTTCCACAATACGACATCGGAGGAAATAAGAAAAACAATAAAAACTCTCAAAGATAAAGAAACACGCGACATCTATGATGTGACAAGCAAATTAATTAAACATGTTGCAGAAGAAATCGCTGTACCTTTTTCCATAATAATAAATACATGCTTGGTGGAGGGCCACTTTCCAGACCAACTTAAAAATGGAAAAATAATACCTATTGCTAAAAAAGCTAATGTTGATGAGCCTGACCACCTAAGACCTATTGCGATTCTTTCTGTTCTGTCCAAGATTTGGGAATGCGTAATAAAATCACGACTACTTAGTTTCCTAGAAAAACACAAATTA
The DNA here is from genome assembly GCA_910593695.2 of Ocypus olens. NCBI lineage: Eukaryota > Metazoa > Arthropoda > Insecta > Coleoptera > Staphylinidae > Ocypus > Ocypus olens. The sequence continues at coordinate 15,173,105 of OU343063.1, read as the reverse complement.
CTCAGTAACTGTCAATATGGCTTCAGAACCGGAAACTCTACGGAAACTTCAGCAATTGCCGCTATGCTTGATAAAGTCACAGAAGTATTGGATAACAAAGGTCAGATAGGTTTGACGTGCTACGATCTGTCCAAAGCCTTCGATACCATTAGCTACGATGTTTTGCTACATAAATTATATTTCTATGGAATCAGAGGGACACCTCTTACACTTATGAAGTCATGCCTCACCAAGCGAGTAAAATTTGTAGATTGGAAAAATACTCGGTCAACAGAATTTGAGGTAAAACATGGTGTTCCGTAAGGATCAATTTTGGGACCATTGCTTTTCCTCATCTACATCAACGACTTACCAGCTAACCTACCAGAAGTTCAACCCTATCTTTACGCTGATGATACAGCCTTCCTGCTTGAAGGCTCATCGAAGGAGGGTCAAATTACGCTAAATAACAACACTATTTAAGCAAGCAAGGACTGGGCAGGGTGCAAAATGCAAGCTCTAAATCAAGGGAAAACCCAAGAACTATCTTTCAATGAAGGGCAGGGAATTATGATAGACACCAAATTTTCAAACACCCATAACTTTGCTCCAAATCGTCGTAGGAACTTAGTTTTTGAGTCCTGCACAGGTAATTGAACACATTTTAATGCCCTTTTGGTGGATCGAGTTGAGACATTTTGTCCAGCTCGGTACACGTTGCCAAAGTAGGACGTTTTTTGCCCAAAAACGTGTTTTTTTTGTTCAGGGTTGAAGGGTTCGAAAAGGGATCATTCCAATCTGAGTTTAGTCCCTTAAAGTAGAGTCAAAATGGGATTTGAAAGTATAAATATAGATAAGTATTATACCATCAAAGATTATACCATCGGAGAAAGTAACATGATGGCCACATTACCATTTTTCCTCTTTATTTTATTCTAAATGTGTTATTTAGTTGTGTTTTTCTTACTTTTAGTTTGATTATTTCTTTCATTGCGCCATCTTATAGTTCGACCCAATGGTAGATCTCAATTCGGTCAAAATAAACCAATATTTCATCATAGTAGTGATTGTGTTTTTAAGGATTCATTGCATAAACACGCGTTATGAAACAGTGTTAACCCAAAGTGTAATTTTCATTCACGAAATAATTTAAGTTGATCCATCCCTAAATGACATTCTTTGTATATCGGGTGTGTATAAATTGGCGAATAATCTACACGTGACGATATTCTTTCAAAAATTCTAAGCAGCCTTTCCTAATTCTAAAATGTTGTACCATGCTTCCTGGTTCTTCACAAGGTCCTCCAAGTTTGAACATCCAGTCGTTAAATATGAGTTATTATTCGTTATTAATTTACAGAAAACCTTGCAATTTCGATAGTATGACTAGTTGAAAATTATTTGTCAGTGTGTGCTATATTTCTATCTCAAACTTGTATTTTTAACACTTCTTGATTAGCTTATTTTCATAAAAAATACGTTCGGCAACGTGACACCCGCTTATGTCACTTTGACACAAATAATTCATTCAAACTTGCTAGTTCCATGTTCGTGACAATTCTGCTTTTCTCATTATTATCAGTTTGTATTAGTGCCCGCGTTTCAGTGTATTTGTGTTATTGTGTTATTTTCGTTTTGTTTTGTTCAATTACAATGGATTTTACTATTTCCTCATAATCTGTTTTAGCTTGCATCTGTAAATAAACCCCGCTCTATCTATCTATTACCTTCTACTCTGAACCATGAGATTATTGATAAACAGGATACCTCGTGAATGCTATGTTGTCAAATGTACATTTCTTTTAAATGGCTCCTGATGGCCTATGAAGCATGGTAGAATATTTTTTTATCGACATTTTCTATTGAGAATTTTACGAAGAACATCGCCACGTGTAGATTATCCGCCAATTTATACACACCCGATATACATTAATAATTAAACAACAAATGTCATTTAAGTTGGGCTGTCATCCGGAAATGAACGAATGCATTAATTTATTAACCTATAATCAAACATTACATAATCGAATTTATAGCCACTTAGTTGGTTTCACAATTTTTTTATATTTTTTATTCTGACTAGTTTAGATTTTTACAACCAATGTATAATTTTAGTATATAAGCGAAAAAATTGAGAACCAAATTCAACAGATATTGTTGCTATATATTTTTCTGTCAATTAATTCGTTTTAAAATCCCCTTGAAAATAGGAGCATCCAGTTTGTCCTCCTATTATTGCATCCAGGCGGCCTGGGATCTTTTACAGTCAACAGCAACAAGCCATAAAGATTAGGACTAATCTCTTCTGTTCTTTGACTTTTTCTTTATGAGTTCTTACGGTGACACAGTCTTTTTATCCGGCTTTTCACGACTTATTTCCTGAAATTAATCAAATTAGATAACTTTTTTACAACGATTGCAAGAGTCCTGCCTGGTTTGGGATTCGGAGAAGAAAGAATCCCTTTTTGTTCAGACATTTTTTTTTGCCTCTGTAATCATGTGATTAGATACATAAAAATGATTCCGAATTTATCGATAAGACAAGTCTGCGAAGATGGTCAAGATTCTCAATGGTAACTGCTTATTTTCTGTCTTTTTAAACTCTTATATTATTAGCTGCTGTGTCGATTATCACAAATGTGAGTAAAAAATAAAAATATACATACTTGATTCACTAATTCATGTGTTACGCATTTTTCGTTTTACCTATTGCCCATGTAAACGTACCTGTAAAGCTACGCGCACACTTAACGGAATCGGACGAACGGCACGCATCGGCAAATAGTTATTTAAGCAACAAGGAACGTAAGGACGTATTAACATTTGAGGTAGGCTACTACGCCTATATGTTGGAGCGTTACGTTTCTGTTTATTATTTTCCTAGGTCCGTAAGTAAAAAATTAAGTTCCGTCGTCAAGGACAACAAATACCACGAATGTTATCAGCCACTTACGGTACCTGTAACCATGTATGCAATGCGTATTTACGTTGTCGGTAGCGGAAAAAATTCCTTAACACAGTTGTAAACGAGTCAACGCACATTTATCGGTACGGCATGGAGCGGATAAATGTGCGTTGATGCGTCATACTCTTTTATATATTGTTTTTTTTTAATATAGAGCCCGTTTCAGTTCCATTTAAAAATTTTCACTGTTTCTTTAGAATTGAAGAGGGACTACGATGGTATTTTTTTTTAATTTTATGTTGGTGAGTTGACGATGACAAATTCTAATTAAATTTATAAACAAATTAATAATAATTTATTAATATTAAACGCAAATTTTAAATACACCACTATATGGAATGACTCAAGATCTTTAAAGTTGACCTCTTGTATTTTTTTTTGTACGACTAATGGGTTCGACGATACAGTTGTTTGAATGTTCTATTCGCGCGACCGACGTTTTTAGTGATTTCTTGCAAATTACAACCGTAAACCCAAAAAAATCTCAAATTTTTTTCGCGAAACATGTTTTCCATTATTTCATATGTAGAATGCGTCTGCAAAATTAAAGAAAAATCGGAATCATCGATTAAAATTCAGTGTCCGGTTTGACGTGAAATGAGCGTAATACAAGGTTTGACTAAATTCACAATTTCTAGTTCATATAAAAAATTTGGGATCTATATCGAAGACCACCTTAAAAATACATTCTTTTTGTACATTCAGCTAGACAAAAAATTTTGATGTAGCCATCCGATTTAATAGTACCTATAATGGGGTTTTTCATAATTAATGATTTTATTAAAAAAAACCATTGGGATTCGAAAAATACGTTATTCTTTATAAAATATTTATTTGCCATTTTCTACAATTATTATTAATGAAAATTTCATGAAACTTACGATCTCATAACTAAACACCAAAAATATCAAGAAATTTCAATTTTTATCCTCGTATTTTGTACAGAGAGAGTAAAAAAATCTGGATAACAGGAGAATTACTCATTTGGTGTGGTTAATTCTTGTATTGGAGATGTAATTAGGTGTTAAAATCTGTTGGGAAATAAAGTATTATTATTATATTCTTAAAAACTATATTGCACTTTTTATTTATGATTTCAGTTGCAGTTACTTCACCTTACATATCACTGCACCCCAGGTCTAGAGTCAAGTTGTATTTGGAAGTGGAAGATTTTGAAATTAGTTCCTTAATTTTGTTCTTCAAGCTTATCCCGCTTATCAAATTTGAAAATCGAATTTTCATAGTTATTTAATAAAAGCGTAACTCGATAGTAAATAGTATTGCAAAAATATAGTCTCCTACAAAAATATTTATTTTGTTTCCCAAGTACTCTTCACAAAACTAAATAATTTAAAATTTTGACCAAAATATAAATCTAAACCACCACGTCTGTAAAAATCGAATATGGCGCCCATAAGATGAGATGAAAAAAAAATTGGCTATTGTCTCATAAATATTATAAATTTGACAGTATATTTGGATTTCTTATCAAATAAGATCTTCAATTTAAAAAATCCAAATCAAAATTATCAATTTAATTTTTCTTATGATTTATTTGAAACAAAGAAACACACACATTTTGCAGAATATTAATTTATTTATGAACTTATTAATCATAGTACAGAACTTGACTTTAATTGAACTTACTTTGTATATCTAAAAATTGCTGAGATCTTTATTGTGCAGTTCGAAAAATGACCATATAAAATGCTATATTTTAGCTTAGATTGAAACAACGTTACGTTTTCTAAATAGTTGCTTACGGGATATTTAATAATCAATTTAAAAACAGTTTTTGTTTGCGATAATTGTTTTCCATGTTATTTTAATTAAATATGTAAAATTATTTCTCTTGAACTGATAAATATATTGCTAATAAAATAAACAAAAATGCTAATTTGAAATAGACATGATAACAAATATTAACATATTGCCACAACTATAAAAACGAGCGAGTAACAACTTTCCACAAACATTCTCAAAATGAAGCTACAGTTTTTTATATTCGCGTTACTTTCAATGTTCTCATCATCTATTCAAGATGAAGCTAGTGTTGCATCAGGTGATGCTGTGGTAGCAGTTTTACCAGCGATTGAAGAACCAAAATTATCAATTCTTCCTTATCCATATTACAATCCATTCCAATCAGGAATTGTCTGTTTTCCTCTTCAAGAATATGATAATTGCAATCATGTTTGTCGAAAGGTAGAATGCATTGGTATAAATTCATGCAGAATATCAACAAGAACATCTAGTGGACTGTGTAGATGCTGCGATTATTGTTATGTAAGTAAATTTAAAGAATAATATCATCTAATTGATTTTTTCCGCTACCGATAACGTAAATAAGCATTGCATCCATAGTTACAGGTACCGTAAGTGGCTGATAACATTCGTGGTGTTTGTTATCCTTGGCGACGGAACTTAATGTTTACTTACGGACCTAGGAAAATAATAAACAGAGACGTAACGCTCCAACATATAGGCGAGCAACACATTTTCACCTATACCTATAGCATCGGCATCCTTTTTACATAACCACTGCTTAAAAGAGTCGTAATAGGACACATACCTTTTTCGATTTTGTCGGTAACAGGTTCTAACGCGCAATATTCGCAGCTTCGTTTGCATCCATGCCCGCAAAAAATTTCACTGGATTGACATAAACAAACAAAATATGACATTGTTTTCTCGGTTGCTGGGTTGCCATAGGACGCGTAGGTGACTACAAACATTTGAATCCCAAATGTTACAAGCCGTATTTTAGAATATTTTCTGATCTTTTCTAAGTATTATATTTCCGGTAGCGGAAAAAAATTAATAAGCTACACGGAACGCAATGACAATTAACATTTTCGGCAGGCGACGAGCCTCGGCTCCGCCTCGGCTCGTATTCGCCTACCTCAAATGTTAATACGTCCTTACGTTCCTTGTTGCTTAAATAACTATTATTGAACTCTCGTTACTACAGATCAGTGTTAAACTTAAACTAACATAACTGAATCGTCTTAAGCAGTTAATAGTAAATTATTTATAATGTAATTATTTATTAATACATTTTTTTGCAGAGTATTGGGCCAGTTGAACCGGATCCTATCCTCGTTGCCCAAGATGTTTAATAATCAGCAGAAATATTTTTAGGGCCAATTTAAAATTATATTGTCAGTTTGGTGTTTGGTTGATTATATCAGTAATTACACGGTGCAAATAAATATATAAAATAAACAATTATTATTATGACCAACACAATCTCCTAAGTCCTTGAAATAATACAGTATGCCATTTCTTAAATATTAATTTTTATTTCTATGAATCAGAACCATGCCATAATAGTATTGACAGTGACAGCAAGAGAAGCTATCGTGCCATGTGCATCAACATCGCAAACATCACGCTGCTTTAACCGCCCTCTTCACTCAAGTCAGCTTGCAGTCAGATTCCAAACAAAGTTTTTTGCACTGAAGATATTGATGAAGTGTTTTGTAAAAAAAACCTAATTAGTACAGATTTAAAAATTGTACCCTGTAAGTCATAGTTTTCTTATTGAAGCAGAGCTTCTGGTTCTCTTTGTACTCTCACTCTAGCGTTTATGAAAGCACTGGTTTTTCGAAAAAGGGGAATATCGACGGAGTCTCAATTTTTCATGCTATCATGGAATTTGTCTGTCCTCGTTCTTTTCGTTCTTAGATTTTTAATTCTCAGAAAATAAGCTTAGTAAATCTGCTGTCAAGTTTAGGGTTCAGCTTTTCATATTATAATACCAAGATATTGGAGTTATTAGATATCCACCATCTTCAACAACCCATACCATCTAGTAAATTCTGCCAATATGTTTTTAACAACGCAGCCACAACTGATAAGTTGTACTGTGGCTTCCGTAGTAACATCAGACTAAACTATTCACAAGATTTGCTTATATTAAGTGTTGATTATTTGGGATGAATTTATTTTTAAAATGTATGTCCGTGCAGTGTAGACGTGTTTTCACAATCCGTACAATATTGTTGTCTCTTTACCTCATAACATCAAGATCAAATCTCAAAATGTCTCCGGGAACCAACACTAGAAGTAATCCCTACAAGGATGAAGCACTCATACAAAAAGTAGTTGATAGCGTGCTGTCAAATCCATTATTCATTAACAACCTAATGGGGTCAATGTGAGGACACTTGAAATCAGAAATCAATGCCTTTGATGAAAATATAAACTCACTTCAAAACTACATTACGAAAATCGAGGACAGATTGGACCTACTAGAATAAAGTCAGAAGAGTTCAAACCAAAGGATATTTGGTATTTATAAAGAAGGATAATTCAAAACCTGAATTAGCTTTTCTGGACGTCTAGAATGGTTAAATGCATGCCTTGCACTGGTAACAGACATATCGGTTACACAGATAATAAATTGTTTGATTCGATTCTCTACACCAGTGGTGGGGAAACTTTTCTTAAGACGGGCCATTTGTAATAACTAGACAATCATAGCGGGCCAAAGAATAATGTTTAATCGTTAACTAATTTATGTGTTGTATAAACATATACATATATTATTACATACACTTATTATTTTAATAGTAACAAAGCAAAAGGTAACAAAACTATAAGAACAAAATATAAAATGAATTTAGTGTAGTTCTTGATGTGAAGTATTATCACTTTATTTTCTGGTGTCATTACTGGTTGATGGTGCATGAGAAAAATGAAATTGAGACTGTTTCATCAAAATTTTTAGTCCGGTTCCATTTGCGAAGCAGAAATTCTTAAAACTGATGAAAGGTGCTCTTCTGTAATTCTGTTTCTTAAAGTTTTCCTAAGCTTCATTGTTGAAAAGATTTGTTCGCATATATAAGATGAGCCGAACATTGTCATTATCTTCATTGCATGAGTAATTAGATTTGGGAAATTATCTGGACTTAAATTTTTATAAAATTCTAGTAATGGTACTGTATGAAAAGTTTGTTTCGGGAGAGTATTACAGTTCAGTTCTATTAACTCAAGTTGAAATTTTGCATCAACTTCTTCGTAATTAACATTGAATGGGGTCCCAAAAATACTAAACTCTGGTTCCATTTTTCTAAAGTCCTGAAATCTCCTTTCAAATTCTGTAGATAGTTTTCTCAAATTAATTTCGTATTTTTTAATCTTATTGTTTGATATAGTGAATTTTAAAGATTGTATTCTTGGAAAATGAGAAAAATCAGATTTAGAGATCTGATTAGCAAACGATAATAACTGTTATTTGAAACTTTTCAGGTATTGCCAAATATCGTGAAGAAACTGATTTTTTCCTTGCAATTTGAGATTAAGTTTATTCATGTGTATGAGGAGGTCTGTGAAAAAAGCGAAATCAGAAAGCCACGTTTCGTTTTCTAAGACGTCAAATTGATTATAAATGTCTTTATCAAGAAGAAAATTCACAATATCGTCTTTTAAATTCCAAATTCTTTCAAATACTTTTCCAGCACTTAACCAACGAACTTTTGAATAATACAGGATATCGGAGTGCTCAGCATGTACGGACTCCAAAAACTGTTGAAACTGGCGATGTAATAATCCTCTGGAACGAATCTTATTTACTAGTTTTACAACAATATTAAGTATATGGTCAATATCTAAAGCCGATTTACAGAGAGCATCCTGATGTATAAGGCAATGCAAAAAAACAACATAATTTTCCGGATACTTAGAATTAAACTTCCCAACAAATCCTTGATTGATTCCAACCATATTAGGAGCACCATCTGTAGTTACATTACATAGCTTGTCAATAGGTAAACGAAGTTTATCGATGCAATTTTCAAATTCACAAAATATATCGGCACCAGTCGTTGTTCCTTTCATTGACTGCAGCCCTGCAAGTTCTTCTGTAATTTCAAAGTGGGCGTTGATTCCTCTTACAAATATAAGTAACTGCGCAGTATCGCTGATATCTGTGCTTTCATACATGGTAATTGAATAAGAAATAAATTTTTGAGTTTTTGTAGTCAGTTGTGAAATTAGATTTTTATCAATATTTTCAATTCTCTCGGTGATTGTTCTTCTTGAGAGAGACAGTGATTGAAAATCCTTTTTCTTCTCAGGGCTCATTATATCGCACACATCTATCATGCACTGCTTTATAAATTCACCATCTGAAAATGCTTTATTAGATTTAGCAATATTATAAGCCAACACATAACTGGCTTTCGTAGCGCATCTTTGAGAATGATTAGCTCTCTGAAATAATTGTTGTTGACTTGATAAATTTTTTATTAAATCTTTCGATTTAATTTTTTTCACCTCTTCACTTAACGATGAGTAGGAGTGCTTTTCATGTTTGCTCTTGAAATGGCGTTGAATGTTATATTCTTTTAAAACTGCAACAGTTGCATTGCAAAGTAAGCACACAGGTTTTTCTTAAATAAAGTAAAGAAATATTTCCACGTCCATTCTTCTTTAAAAACTCGATATTCTGAATCCACTTTTCTTTTTTTAACATCCATTTTAGACGTTACCTACTACGGAGAACAACACACAGAAACGCAATTGAAGAAAGCTTACTGCTAACTAATGCTCTTACGCGGGAGTTTGTTGAGGCACTGGGAGTTTGGGGGATTACACAAACAATTACTCGAGTCACAGCGGGTCGTTGCAGATGACTGACTAAGTCGCTAACTAACTAATCTTCGGGCGGCCTCGCTTGTATTTATACCTACCTGCGAGAGTGTCTAGAAGTTTCGAGCGAAGATGAGTCATCTGTTTAGGTCGGATGGATTTGTCCAGAATACTATTGTGTTTTGAATATCGCCGCAGGTAGTTTTTATGCGGGTCGTCACATTACGAAGTAAGAACGCGTTCAAACATTCTCACGACGGCACTCTTAAACGGGCCGGATTAAACCTTTCCGCGGGCCGGACTTGGCCCGCGGGCCGTAGTTTCCCCATCACTGCTCTACACTGTCTAATCTTTCTCAAATTACGTCGTCTTCATGAGATAATTTCATCCTTCTCTTTCAGAATACTATTCCGAGCTCTTCCCTTAAATCTGAAATTTAATATTTGTTTAAATTGAAAAAAAAATGAAAATAATTGTAAAAAATTGAAATTAAAAAATACTAGACTTTCTTTTACCATGTAAATAAAAGTAATAAACCATCCTCTTTACCCACCGAAAATTAATCTCTTTTAATAATTTGTGCGTTCATTTCTTAAAAAGAAGGAATGTAAAGGCACAGAACACATACCTTTAGAAGTGAAACCTGCATGTTAAATTTCGGAAACACGATTTTTGGCGCCGCCTGGTGTCGGGGTGGCAAATTAATACGATTTCCGCCAAAATTTAAAAATGTTGTACTCATCTACACGATATATTTCAATTTAATAACACTAAAAATATAATCAATTATGTTTTTTGAGCACATAATTGATTATACTTTTAGATAGAACATAAATGAAGAAGTTACTGGTTTTGGTAAAAGAAAAAAGATTGGATTTCACAAAATAAAAATAAAAATAGGCCTACATGGAAAAAATATATTTAACAGAATAATTATATACATTATTATTAACAAAATTATTAAATATAAAAATATCACAACAATCGGGTATTACGGTCTTGTCCAGGTGCTATGTTCCATCAGGTCTCTTCGTTCTTCTTAGGATATTTCTTCCAGGCGACGTAACAGGTCAGTTGTTTGCTCGTATCCAGGATTCATGACATTAAAATAGTTAAAAAGTAAATTAGTGTAGTTATATTGTCTTACTTCTTGGTGTCGGAACAGCATTGCAATTCAATTTTTTGCGGAAATGGTTAACTAAATGTTTATGAATAAAATGATCTTCACATGAATGAAAATTTAAACAATGAAGACTGTTCAATATCACAAATGGTTTTCCATGTTTTAAGAAAGTCTGCATTTTTGGGAAATTTATAGAAATGTTTATTTTTGTAGTCGACATTAGTTATCGGAAAAGAAAGAATTTTGACATTCTGGATATTTACAAGAATATTTAATACGGCCATTTGATGTTTCCATTACCGATAAATACAATTGACGAGTTTATAAGACAGAATATATAATAACTTACCTTCAAACATGAATTACAAACACTCACAGCACTATTGAGGTTAGTTAATAAAAATGAGACTCATTAAGCGTTGCCGCATATACATCGAAGTATAAAATATACAATGCACATGATTATATTTAATAAACAGTAATATTATACTTTCATGAGCTATTATTGCAAATATAAGCGATAATGAGTCTAATTATGTTTAAAACTTAATTTTAATTGTTAAAATTATTACTTTGTAGTGAAATTTTAAGATTATTAAAAACGGTAATCCCCATAATAAGATCTTTGATAAATCTGGCAACATCGAGGAAACCACCTTTACAAAAGCGGCAAATTTGAAATTCCCCTTCGCCCCACTGTCCTGGGGTGGCCCACATACTTTCGTGTTGCCGATATTCGTATCCTGGCTTCACACCCGTGTGTAAAGGGTTTTTCAATAAGGCCGGGTCGATGTTGGCAGCCTGTGGCGGCCATGTTGTTTTGACGGCATCTGTCTAACCTAATGAAAAAAATCATAAAGCATGATTTGTAAATTATGATAACCATTCATTAAATTTAGTAGGAGTTACTGCAGCTAAACAAGATCCAATCGTTGTGACATGTTTTGGAATAATTGAAAACGGTATATCTCTTTTTCTCACGTTCAACGTTACTATGGGAATTATTAAAAAAATGCTTTAGCGTTATTGTCGATGGGCTAGAGAATATAGTAGAACTATTAGAAAAATTGAAAAATCAGCAGAGGACACTACCACTACAAGTGACACCAGAAGTGAAGCTACAATTCTGTTGCAAAATACTAACTTTTAGTTTCATAACTTTAGTTCATTTCTGGTATGAAATCTTAAGGAGGATTGATCGTATTCAGCTCAGATTGCAAGATCCTAGAATGAATTTTAGAGAAGCGTTCCATAATCTTGAATCATTAGCGACTGAAATAGCCGAAATCCGAGACAAGCTCTGTGAAGAGGCAATAGAAAAAGCGAAGCCTCTTTGTGAAAAATGGGATATTGATACAACAATACGTGTAAGGAGACGCCGCAAAATGCCCGGAGAATTGGCTAGAGATGTTGGGCTTTCCGCAGAAAGTGAAATTTTTTTGGTTATGAAAAGCGTTCTTGATCGTCTCGTGTAGGGGATGGGACGTTTCATCGCCGCCGGTTCGCGCCCGCCGGTTCACGCCCGCCGTTTCACCGCCGGGCCAGTTCGCCGCCGGCCGTTTCGCCGCCGGGACAGTATTATATTACAGTAAACTACGTATGTATTGAGTGATCAAATGAATTCCAGATTTGATTATTTTTTTGTATATATTGTATAATATGTACTTATACAACTATTTTTATAATTATTTTATCTTGTACTGTTAATTTAATTACTGTTTTACTCTATATTTCAATCGTAATTTAATATCGGTAAATACTTAATCAACAACAACAGGAATACCAATGAAACACAATAATGATGATGATAAATGTTTATTATTTAATTTACATAAGTACTTAAAAAGAAATATAAATAAGCGACAATTTAATTATTCATTTGATAATTAATTAAATAATTAATTTTATTTCAATTTCCACTCGGTTATTGAGTATAGTTTATTTATATATCTTAAACATATATTATATCCAAGGCTTGTTCTAATCTGAAATTCATTTGATCACTCAATACGTAGTTTATTGTAATATTATTGTGGCGGTGAACTGTCCCGGCGGCGAAACGGCGGGCGTGAACCGGCGGGCGCGAATCGGCCGCGGCGAAACGTCCTAGATCCTCTCGTGTACAAATATGTACACGATTTACACGATTAAGTGACCTTAATTTCAAATTTGGATTTCTACTAGAATTTATTAAACAAAGATAATGTTGATTACGACCTTAAAAAAAATTGTACAAATTTGGGTGAATTTTATAATACAGATTTCAATGGAATAGAACTCTTTATCGAAATATGTGACTGCAAAATGTTACTCCAGTTTGATGATATTATTGATAAATTTGCTTCATCAAAAGCAAGGAAAATTTATACATAGTAATTAGTTATATTATTGTATTATAATCATATTATTATTAAATATATGTATCTCCTTAGAGATAATAAATATTTACTTTTTTTATTGTTTTAAAACTGCGTGTTTTTTAAATATTTCTTTATAAATATGTAAAATAAATAATAGGTATCTTTTGAACTAATTCTAGATGATCATATACGTTTAAAAATCTAGTCTTGTTTTCTCAACTACATTTTTTGTCTCAAATTTAAAGCCTAGCTTGAGCCCATGACTTTATTTATTTTACTTTATTTATTTATTCATTTGCGAGTATATTTTACGTATAATATTACATATATGGTTTTCGAATGGGCGGGTGGGGGCGCTAAAAAGGTATTGTGCCCCGGGCGCGAGTTAAGCTCGCTACGCCACTGAAAATCCGCGTCGATTTTTCGAACCGATCGCTGAGTGAGGCTGCAAAAACGGCTCGAATCGCCTCAAGATCAACAAGAAAAGATGAAGAAGAACTAAACGTTGATAAAGAAGGCCAACTATATGGTGCAGGCATCACAGATTGAAGGTATACTAAAATTTATCACTGTAAAAAGTTACTCAAAACTTTGAACGCGTTTTTCTCGGATTGCCATTTTTTAAATCAGGCGAACCGATAGCGGCTACAAATCTTCATCGATTGTTTTCAAATTTTGAGTATATCTTTGAGAGTATATAATCTAGCGGACTACGTAGGGATTTTCCGATGCGTTGTGAACTTCTTTTTTTATGAACAATTGAATATGTAATTTTTACGTGAAAATATGAATTTTCTGTTCATATGCTCACCATTTTTCGGCAAATTGATATTTTCAAAATCCCTTACGTAGTCCAGTAGTTTATGACATATATTGAATACAAATACTTGGATTTCCGTTATAGGTTCACATTTGGGAGTACAGTCGGTTCGCCCGTTTTTGATATCCAAGTAAACTCATCTTGAACACCGGATCCTGGAGCTACCATTTTTAAGTCAAAAATTGAAATAAAAATATTTTTTTGTACTTATTAAGATACTTCATGAAAAACTGCAGAAGAAAATTCGACAGGTTATACCGTACTTCTGAAAAAAAATCCTAAAATAGTCCTGCCAGTTTGACGCGCATGGTGGCCTTACCTCTTAAGAGATATAAGTAGACGTTCCACCTTGGAGTGTTGCAGTCTCCATTATCCCGCAGTTATTAGCCACCGCACTCCACTGCGCGACCGGATACGCGATGGAGCGGTTGTTCCAAAGAACGTTACACAAATAACGAGAAAATAACAAGTAAAATTCAATACGTTTCGAACTTTGTATTTGTGATGGGTCGTTATTTAAATCAGGCTTTTACGGAGCTGTGATTGCATGTCAAAGCAAGTTATTAATCTATGCAAACAACATTTCGCTTTATAACTAGCTTCTGGTTTTGCGAGCGGCAGTTATTGCATTTCGTTCCAAAGTAACATTATTTTGAAGTGATATTTTTAAATCGAGAGCGATGGTAAGGTGAATACGAGAGCGATGGTAACGTGAATACGAGTACTGGGGCCCTTATCAACCACCTCCGGTCTCAATCTTGAAGATCATTTTTTGCAGATGTACGGCTGCTTATGAGGGAAATGCTGATCTCGAAGGCTGGAATAAGATTCACTTTAGTCTGCAACAACTGTCAGTGAAATTGTACAAATAAAATTCCAACAGAATACGAGGAGCTCGATTGCCTCTTAACGAAGCATACATTATACGTCGTGGCGCTTCAAGGTCGACTTAACCTTGAAGTCGGAGGATATTTATAATGTAGCCGTAGGTCGAGTTGTTAAACCCATTATCGGACCGGGAGACGAACAGGTGAAAGCGTGGATTAAAAAGGATTTAGAGGCTCAGACAATTATCGGATTAAATGTAAATAGCAACATGGCATTAAATATTTCTAATTGTAAATTGGCGAGAGAAATGTTAGATAAGCTGAATAACATCTGACATTACGGTTCAAGGTTTGCAACGACATTCTTTTTCTTTCTTGTATGACACGTCACGGACAGCTGTTCAGAATAGTATGGAGATTCTACAAATAGCTGAAGACTGGCAACTCAAGGCGAAAGGATGAAGGACAGCTGGATCTTGACGCGAATAATCGGCATTCTTCGACCGAAGTTACACCATTTCAGAACGGCCTGGGATAACCTCAGTGCGGCAGAGAAAACCTTCGACACACTGCTTGAGCGTCTGAGACTTGAAGAGGATCAACTGAACGAGTTTAATTTGTTGCCTTCCTGTTTTAGAATTATAACAATTTATTATATATAAATCATCTTTATTAAAGAATTCATACATTTAGTATATGATATAAACAAATCTTGCTTAACTATAATAATTAAATGTGTAAAGATTCTTTATTGGCTATCGACCCGGGGTCTTTCAGCCCAATTTATTATTTTGCCTGCTTTTGTCTAAAATATTAATCCAACAAAGAACAGGATACTACTTTCTTTGTGCAAAATTGTAACTACTCTATTTGTATACACTGAGCGTTGTTTACTAGAACTCATAATTATCACACCCCCCGCTCACCTGTTAATGTTTAAGAGCGTTTCTTTAACACGCATCATTTAATTTCCAGAATGATTGTGTCATCAAGCGGCTGCCTTGTTGCAGGGCCCCATATTACCTTTACTTGGTTTTTAATAATATAAATATTATTATTGAAGATATTATCTACTATATCGGTTCAAGACGATTTTTTACATAATTCTATTGATTAAGCTGCTAGCACGCTCGTAACAATTTTTGGTGTATTCAACAACAATATTTTTACGATATTGTCGAATCCGAAAATTAATAATCATCCAGTATTAGTTGTCAGATTAGGTTTATAATAAAACAATTTAATTTTACATGTTTATTTATAGTGAATTTGCAAAAATAATTAACATATTACCATAATACCAAATTGACAAAATGAAGATAATATCTTTAAAATTTTAAATAAGCTATGACTAATGTATTCTGATTGTTGTACATCTGAAGCCCCAGCTGTAAGAACGGGAATCGGTATCACTACCCAATAACCTGAAAAATAAATACATTATAATTACAATAATATAAAGGTCAAAATCTTCTTAACTCAATTAGTGTGGTGTTCAACAGTTGAAGTACAGTTACGTGTAAGTTTTTCTATTCTTTGCTTTTTACATATTATTAATGTTCTCCTGAAATGATTTCAAAGGTAAGATAAGGGCCGTCAAGCAAGAGGTGGTGGTGTTGGAATTTACAACAAGAAAAATATGATGTATGTTGAACTAATGTTATTTAGAATATGGCAGACTGATGATTCTTAACAAAGATGAAACACCTGTCTCTGTCTTTCGCCTCACACATTTGCAAATTTTTATCATCATCTGACCGAGAATCTCGTTAGCACATTATCTACAGTTATTTAGATATATAGATGTTAGTTTAGATCATTTTAGTTTCCGAGCCGGTTGTATTTTCTTATCACGTTTCTGATTTCTTTCCGATCCTGGAGGTGCGTTTGAACTAGAAGATGTACTTATTCCTTAATAATGGGGAGTTTATAACAGTTAATATTAGTTGGAGTGACGATTCGTAATTCATGAATCACGTTTTTGTGAACTGGCGTTGATGGAGTAGAAGTTGATTTTTTATGTTCGGCGAAGTGCGTGAAAAGTTGATCTTCTTGCTGCAACCTCCATTTTAGCATCCCAGTTGTTTAGCTTTTTTGCGTGTAAATGTAATATTTTTTATGTAGATTGCTCTTCTTCGGTTAAATAATTATTGAAATAAATATTACTTTTCCTTGGTTCATGGGAGTGTTTTTAAAATCTCATTTTTTTGCAAAATTTACCAGTTCCAATTTCATATGGCGTTTTTTTCCAGTTTTTTTTTTCTAATTTTTGAATGATATTGTTTCTTTATTATTTATTTTATTATTTTATCTGAGTACTCTTCTCATTTTCAGTGAATGGATGTTTTAATCTCTGCTGCGTCATTCATCTTTGTGTTTATTTCCAGCAGTAATTATTAACTGAACAGCACCCTTTAGATTTCCATTATCCGGAATGGAGAAGTGGTTCATATTCTGAGTATAAAAGTTATTTAATACAAATAAAACTAGAGCATAGCTTTACACTTTTCAGTCTAAATGAAGAATTAGGAATACAACAGGGACACAACACGAAGGGAGCAATCAGGATGATTAACTCACACGAAAACAGGGAGTCAACGGAAAAGGTGAAACAAAAGAGTACAGAGGATTTGCGAGAGTGTAATAACCGCCAAAATAAAAATTGAAAAACATCAACTGCAAAAAAAAGCACTATTAAATTAATAAGGTGTACGGTAAATTTTCAATGGAAATATTAAAATTGCAATTTATATCGTGTGATCGATTTACCACGGAACATAGCAAATTAACATGGGAAATTGTTTTTTTTCTAGATTGCTAAAAGAAATCCAATCTAATCGTTAGATAGATTTTTTTAGTGCGCTTCATATAATTATGTATTAATGTTGTTTTGTCATCTGTATGAAGCTTTAAAAGTAAATCAATTTACTCAAAATAATCATGTTACCTTTGATTTTTTTATGTACAATATTATACTCGGCGCACCGAATCGGTGGTATTATGGGTTTGCGTGATTTTCGCGTGATGTGATGTTATTTAAATGTAGTGATCACGTTCTATCCTTAATTAATTACAATTAATTAGGAAGTGGTAAATGGTTAGATTTTGTGGGTTAAAGTAGAAAGATTTATATTTCCAGCACAGAACTAAAATGTGGCAAGGCTGTGCGAATCAGGCTTTTCATAACGTCTCGACGAACTATCAGGAGGACGCAGGGTGAACGCAACGTGACCATACCACCTATTCGGTGCGCCGAGTATAGAATCTTGTTTGTCTGACGTTTATTTCGATGTCAATTAATTTGCAATGGATAATAATTATTTATTATACGAATGTGGAATGTACGTAATTAGTCCCGCGAGAAAAAGTAATTGTCTTAAGGGACTAATGAGGAATTTCACATCAGTATAATATCAAATTATATCCAAAATCGTCTGTAATTGCAATAAATATTGAAATAATGTTTATAAAATTTTGACAAGAAATTTTGACGTACGTGGTACAAATATTTTTTAGTGTAGTAATGGACTAAAGTGGTTTAGTCCGCTTTTGCGCTTCAAAATATTAAGTTGGCCTTTTTTTTCTGTGGCTGTCAGTGCAAATAAAATCATGACAACTCAACCTAAAACTGTTAAAGAGCAAATTCAAGGTATTTTTAAAATTAATAATACATTTAATGTAGTTGTATTATAACTACCCGTAGAAATGTTCCAAAGTGATGACGAAATTAATATTAACTGTAATAAAGAGTAGGAAGCATATTAGAGATGAACTAAATTGGAAGCGTAATAAAGGGTGGGCCATCTCTTGGAATATTTTTGAACTACCATTTATTTTTACTTTCATGATATTTGACATCTGATGTATGACAGTTCTTCAGTATACAACCCGGTTAACGAAATGGCGCGCTATACGCTTGATGAACGTTAGGAAATGTTAAAAATTTACTTTGATGTAATTCGTGTATTGCAGAATCAGTGCGAAAATTGCGTACAAAATTCGGTCGTGAATATGCACCAAATGCAAGGAAACCGTTATAGGACCATGAAAGCAAACTTTTTTTGGTAGCAAATTGCTGGTTTGGATGTGGGCAATAACTGGTTCCAACAAGATGGGGCGACATGCCACACTAGCAACGAAACTATCGACTTATTGCGGTCAAAGTTCGAAAATCGTTTAATCAGCCGTCGTAAAGATGTGATGTGAATTGGCCAGCAAGGAGCTGCGATTTGACACCCATGGACTTTTATCTCTGGGGTGCCGTTAAAGACGTTGTTATGCCAACGATCCAGCAACGATTGACGATCTTAAAGTCAATATCCAAAATACCATTGCTGAGATAGAACCGCAAACGTTCTGAAAAAGTTCTGAAAAATTGGGCCGAGAGAATGGACTATTGTAAGGCCAGCCGTGGCAGCCATTTGACTGATGTCATATGTCATGTATAACCGGATACACAAACAGAAATGGTGTGCAATATATCAATTCCAAAGGCAATATTGTAGTCAAGAAACAACCGAAAATTGATGCCTGTCCATACATGCCACTTAAAGATATCTGAAGAAAGATAACTTCAAATATTTAATGAGTTTTATCAACAGGGAAGTTATAACTTACAGTCATCATTTTTATTTACAATGATAAAAGTGTGTAACTAGTCTCGTATTTGTACACAACTCCAAGATCCTAAAAAGCAAAAAACTCAGTATTGTCAGTATTGTCTACTTGATTCCAATGGGATCGAAAATAAGGTGTGTAAAAGTAATTTACGATACAAGTAACGTTATGAAGGTTTTTACATTACGAGAGAAAAGCACGAGCCACGTAGGAGCGAGTGCTTTTAAATTCTCGAGTAATGTAAAAACAAATAACGTTACGTATGTCGTAACACGGTTTATTTTATTCTATTTCTATTTTTTTAGTGAGAAAAATGTTTAATGAAAAACGCCATAGGCGAAATAATGCTTGTATGCCAATATCTCCATAGCAACGAGTTGCGTTAAGATAAATATAATAACACTAGTGTTGTTAAGAATTCTTAACAACACTAGTGTTGTTAAAGGTACTTTAACGTACCTCGTTGCCAAGGAGTTATTGGCATCATAACATTATAGGATAAAATAAAGACCTTTTTCAAAATACGCTAGCAGTGTCAGCTGGCAGAATTGATAGAATATTAAAACAAAAGGGAACACTTGCTGCTCCACCATGGGATCGTAGAGAAAAAACTATATCTGTGAATAAAACATCTTCAGACAAAATTAACGAAGTGAAAACTTTCATTGAGAAATTTCCTACGAGAGTCACTATTCATTACATAAATCAATACATCGAAAGTATTTGGCAATAAAATGTACGGTTTGTATAATAAACAAGAGTTCAGCCATCCGGTATTTACCTTCATTTTCCGTAAACTATTTAACGAAGAGTTTAATTTGTCATTTCATCCACCAGTAACAGATTCATGCAGGAAATTAAAATTGATGCTTCAGTAAAAAAAAAACATGTTGGCACATTCAATACTTTGATAATAATAATT
Organism: Ocypus olens; assembly: GCA_910593695.2. Lineage (NCBI taxonomy): Eukaryota > Metazoa > Arthropoda > Insecta > Coleoptera > Staphylinidae > Ocypus > Ocypus olens. Next base: position 15,152,898 of record OU343063.1, on the reverse strand, counting down.
TATTTTACTTTAAATATCCACGAACGTCAATTATTTTGACATAACAAAAAAGCAAAGCCTACTTGAGGAAATTGTGTGTTGAATGGATAACTAATTTTCAATTTAGTTTTTTTCGTTTATTTTTATAAATATGCAAAATATTAAAAAATATTTGAATAAAAGTTGTTTCTTTTAAAAAGACCCATCAATTAATACCATACTCGACCTATGTTGCCATTTGAAATTTTAAAGTTACTTCCGGTTCCGGCTACTTCCGGATCAGTGGATTCCTTGGGTTCACTTTGGTAATACATTTTTTTGTCCCAGTCACATTCGACCAAGCGTTGTGGAAATAAAAGGCTGGTACGGGTGGTCTGAGACACCCGGTGTAAGCGAAAAATGGCTGGAAGTAAATATATCGTTCCCACATGTTTGAATAAATCTGGCAAACGCGGCCGCCCTCCCTCGCAAGACTTCAGTTCCCTACATAAACGATCAAATCGACGAAAGACTGAAGAGCTTCGTCAAAATTTTACTAGTGAAGAATTGTCATACGCAAGGCAAATGAGCATTACATTCATCACAGGCTGTAAAGGACATTACAACAACCTCTCTCGATTATGGTCGAAGCTAAACTCATTACAACGTCATTAGATCATCAAAGAAGTAATGACTTTAGAAAAAATAAAAGATGATAAATAAATTTAGTTTTCACCATTGAGTTTTTCTCCAAAAAAGAGAACGAGGATGCACCATCAGTTTTTCTCCATCTATTATAGTTATCGAGATCCTCCATAAAAACGTCGACTATTGCCCACCCTGTACATCCCAATATATTTATTTTTATTTATCGGGTCTTCTGATGTTGTTGATCGATTCAGCGAAGTCCCTAGTTTCTCCGTTATATTTTCTTAAGGGGCATTCTGTGATGATGTGTGAAATGATTTTTCCATCAGCTTCGCAGTCACATTTTGGGCTTTCGGTTCGGTTTCACTTGTACCAAGAATTTGTACAGTTTCCATGCCTCATCCTTATCCTTTTAACTGTGGACCAGTCAATTTCTAAGGAGGGCAATGCCTGGTATCCTGTCATATGTGCCTGGAATGTCTTGGATAACTTGTGGTGGTCCATTACTTTGATCTCTTCTGATCATTGTGGAAGTCATTATTTTGTAGATATTTAGCTGTTCTCGTTGGAGGGTTTCTTGGACGTTGGCGGTTTAGGTTTATGTCAGGAATTTCATTGTGTATTGGCTGGTGGATCAATCCACATCAGTTCATCCAGGCTGTGTCACCCATCACTTCAGATTTTGATATTTTTTACAAGTTGGTATGACCAAGTTATAAAGCCACGCAAAATATGGTTAGCCTAAGTCAAGTACTTTCCAAGATTTTTGGGTTGAAAATTTAGGGAAAAAATAAAAAAAATAACTCGATACATTATGAATATATTGATGCCAAATTTTTATCATTTTTTTCTGTGAAATATGCAGATACCAGAAAAAGTGGTTTCAATGTATTATATTGCTTTGAATCGTAGTAAAAAAAATTAACTTTACCGGGTGTAACTCAATTCTGGTAGACCCCAAATATCATTTGCACTTTTACACAAATCTTTATGAAATATGGTATAGTGGTTTTCGGGAATAAATTGTATCAAAACGTGGACTTTTAATAAAGTCTTAACTTTTCTATTTCAAATGGAACACCCTATATATTTTTACATAGTTTAATTCGTGTTTAAATTCTGAGTTTATATTTTATGAAACATATTTTTAAACAAAAGATGTTGTTTTTTGGCCTCAGACGTATACAACAACCATGGACCCGAGCGAACAGTTCTCGATCCCCGAAAAATATTTCGCCCGTGCTGAGATTCGAACCCACATGGCACGTGGTGCAACCGGCACAAGCGCTCGCCTGTACACAGTACACCAACGGGCCGCCCCACAAAAGATGTTAATTTCTTTGATATCTTCAATACCTGTTTTTTTATATTTAAGAAATTATTGAAAAAAACAATAAACGGTTGAGATAAATACCCATTTCATTGTCTTACCTATTATTATCACAATAAGAAGAATTCTACAGAATCGATTTGACGCTATTAAAAATGTAACATGAGTTTTACTTACATTACATAAATCGTCGCAGCATTGGCACCGTCCACTAGATGTTTTTATTGATGTACTGCATTGAAAAGGATCACATGATACCTTTTGACAAATAAAATTGCAACTTTCATATTCCTGAAGTGGGAAACATACAATGCCAAATAAATTGAACCAAGGATAGTAATCAGGAAGAAATGATAATTTTGCTTCTTCAATCGCTGGTGAAACTGCTACATTAGCATCACCTGGTACAGGACCAGCTTCAACTTGAAGTGATTGTGAGAAAATCGACAGAAACGCGAATGTAAAGAACTGTAGCTTCATTTTGAAAATGTTTGTCGGAAGTTGTTACAGGTTCGTTTATATAGTCGTGGGTAAGTTAATGTTTTTGTTATCAAATAAATTAGCATTTATTGGAACTGGCGCATATATTTTTTTCCAATATACTTATCAGTTCAAACGAAATTATGTTGATTGAGAAAACAAATATTGTAAACAAAAACTGATTTCAAAATGGCTCTTTAAAATCCTATCATATGCGGATCCAGAGGGTTTCTAAGTTTTTCTTGAATGATAAATTAAATAAAACAAAAAAAACATTCATTTTTAAATGCTCCTTAGATCCGCCGGTGTATTCTATAAACAACTATTTAAAAACGTAATATTCTGTTTTTAAGATCGAGAAATATCCGCTCGGGTTTCTGGTCGTTAATATTTGCATTTTTCTATTATATACTGTGAGATTAAAAAGTCGAAATAGTTGGCAGACCTTAAAACATAACCTGACTAACAGAATTTCAGTGGTGGCACTAAGAATAGGAATTTTGGCATGGAAAACCCTGAAATTTAAACAAAACAGCTAGAATGTATTGTTAATAGTAAAATCGGCAGATAAAAATATACAAAACTATTTTTAAAACAAGTAACCTTAAAAAATCTCAAGACGTCAAACACTGCACTGCATTGGAGATTTTCAGGCAGCCAATATAATTTTACTTGAATTATTATAGGGATTTTCAGAAAATGTGCTGCCAACCATTTTCGACTTTCTGATCTCACTGTATAATTAGAAACCGCATGGAGCTGGTCACATGGACTAGTATAAGAAGCCAAAATAATGTATGTGAAATAAATGAGACATTAGACAGGAATGCTCCTATAGAGCACTTACAAGGAAACCCAAGTCTTCTACTCCGATTTGAATGAAATTTGGTGGATTTGTAAAGGGGGCCAAAATATTCGATCGGTATTTTTTTGTTTCGGCTAAAAAACATGTTTAGGATGTGAACTCGCCCCTCGAAAATCAGCCATATTTTTGTTTTTTTTGCTATAATTTCTGAACAAATCATGATAGCGTACTTTTGTAAATGTAGAGAAGTTTCAAACGTGTAAAAAAATGTAAAAAAGGAGTTATAAAACTCAATTTTCGTATTTTCCACTAGTGAACATGAAAGCTTTGAATTTTTGAATTCCTTGTTACTTGGAGATTAAAATGACCTAGGTTGTGGGGATTGAAGCCGAGCCGTTTTCGTGTTATTCAGTTGTTTGTACAAAAATTTGAACAAAATTGTTAAAGTACTCTCCTGAAACTAATAAAGATAATTCATTCTAATTTAGTGGTAAAGTTTAGTTGAACTTTAGTCTTCAAAATTACTCTATCAACCAAAATATAACTCACCATATTATACAGGGTGGTAGCCATTCGCAAACTGCACAATTTCAATTTTTTTTCAAATGGAAAACCCTCTATATTATTTCATAATTTAAAAGTTCATTAAGTAAGCTTTCATTTCATATAAGGTTTCGTATATCTAAAGTTGATGGTTACTCTAATATTTCAAAATTCGTTGGTGATTTACATGTTTTTATTATTAGTTTTAAAATCTAGGTACCAATAATTTTAAATAAAAAAAACAGGTGATGCGTAATACAGAACACCATGTCTTTAATATAGCCCTATATAAAATAATATAATTCAGTGAGGTCCCGAGACCTGGCTGGCCACAGTACTGGTCCGCCGCGACCTATCCATTTATTAGGGTAACGGTCATTCAAAAATTGTCGTACACTGCGAGCAAAATGTGGTGGTGCACCATCCAACTGGATCCACATATCTCTTATTACGTTGAGTGGTATATTAATAATAATAATAATAATATATATATATTTACGGATAAACCAATTTTTACAGAAAATTAAAAATTAAAACTAATATTACAACAATATATAAAAAATAAACATAAAAATAAAAAAATAAAAACAAAAAAAATGTATATACATACATACACGCACACGTGCATATACACCATGTATATGAACGAATAAAGCAATGCTCAATATAAAAAAGCATCATTTTTTACAACTAAAAGTGATAATACACAAACCTGATACTTAATTATCAACAAATACTAATGCGCCTCAGTTTAATCATAAATTGTAAGTGAAAATCAACAAATAAATCAAAGTTTGGATTTAGAGATAATGTATTTGATATTCGCATAAATCTACACAGTGGGCTATTAAGACCATAGTTTGACCTATGGTATGGTATACGAAATAAAGCGAAATGACGAATTGATCTGTTTGACAAATTTACATTAAAACTAATTTGAGAAAGGAGTGAAGTACATTGAACTTGGTGAGAAATTAATTTATAAAATAATGACATATCCGCATAAAATCTACGGCAGCACAGTTTATCAATACATTCGTCAGATGAGAATGATCTAATATTTATATCTGTATTGTAGCCTAATTTAAACGCGAATATTTTCAAAAATTTATTCTGAACATTTTCCAGCACATTAATATAAGTAATTTGAGTAGGTGACCACACACAAGAAGCGTATTCCAAATTGGAACGAACATATGCAAAATATACGAGTTTAAACGCTGCAGGCGATAAGTCGATTGCCATTCTTCTAATAAAACCCAACATTTTTAAAGCTCGATTACAAATTGAGTAAATATGGTCATTGAAACATAATTTTTTGTCAAAGGTTATGCCCAAGTCTTTGGTTACGTTTAATTGCTCTAAATCGACAGAATTAATACTGTAGCTAAAATTTACGACATTTATTTTTCTGGAGAAACTCATTGTCTTGCATTTTGCAATGTTGAGAAATAGATAATTGTCGCCACACCAATTAACAACAGATGTTAGATCATCTTGTAACAACTTACAATCATCAATTGTCCTAATTTCTTTGAAAAGTTTTAGATCGTCAGCATAAAGCAAAAATGAGGAGTTCCTTATGACTTGAGAGATATCATTTATAAAGAGTAAAAACAGCAATGGACCACAATGTGATCCTTGGGGAACACCTGACGGAACATGAATGATATTAGATAAAAAGTTCTTAATTTTAACACACTGTACACGATTAATTAAAAAGCTATGAACCCATTTAACGACAGCAGAATGTTTGCAACCAAAACCTCGTGGCTGACGCGATCAAATGCTTTGGCAAAATCAGTAAATACGGTATCAACTGAATGGTTAGCTTCAAAGGCATTGATGATAAAAGTACTAAATGACAAAAGGTTAGTTGATGTTGACCTGCCGGACCGGAAACCATGCTGCTCGTCCATAAGTACATTTTTGCACATCCAACTTAATTTTACGGTGACAAGTTCATCGAAGAGTTTCGGTATGACAGATTGTATTGATATGCTGCGGTAATCTTTAATATTATTTCTTTTGCCAGACTTAAATAAAGGTGTGATGTAACTTTTCTTCCAGTGATCAGGAAATATATTCTGTGCAAGTGATGACTCAAATAATATGGAGATTGGTAGTGTAATCGAAAAAATACAGTTTTTTAAAAAGTTTACAGGTATTCCGTCAGGGCCAGTACTATTGCTACATTTTAGATTAGCAATAGCCTGGAATATTTCACTTATAGATAATTGAAGGGGCATATGAACTACGTTAGATGGACAACTAAAAGTAGGTGTGTGCAAAGGTTTGTCATTGCTGTATACAGTGGAGAAATAGTCGGCAAATAAATTAACACATTGTGATCCATTCCTGCTACAGTCGTTATTATAATACATAATATCTGGAAACTCAGAAGTAGAACTGGTAGCTTTGACAAAATTCCAGAACTTTTTTGGGTCGTTTGTTATGCCTAGATTTACTGATTGGACATATCGATCGTATAACAGATTTCTAAGATTCATACATTTTGTGCGCAAACATTTAAAGTTTTGATAATTAACAGAATTTTGACATTCCCGATATTTCTTGTGTGCAATTATTTTTTGCTTAATCAAATTAATTAACTCTGCTGTAAACCAAACTGGGTACGTAGATAACTTTATACGTTTAGTTGGTACAAAAAGTTCTAAGATATTAAATAAAACGTTATAGAATATATTAACCATGGTGTCAACTGACCCACACAATATTTTTCGCCAATCTACAGAAAGTATATAATCATTAATATTGGAATAATTGGCCCTTGAAAAATCATAAATAAATTCATCAAATTGGAAAGATGTAACTGGGACATTTAGAGGCATTGAAATTAAATATGGCACATGGTGCTGTTTTATATCAAATAATAAGTCAGAAGGTTTCGAGACTGTAAATCCTTCATGTGCAAATATTAGGTCTAGAAAGACATTATTTTCATTAGGTATGTTACAAATTTGAAAGAGATTGTATAAACTAAATGTCTCAGCCAGAATTTGTGCTGGATAAGAGGTACTGTGTTTAATAAGGCCGAGCTCATCATTGGACCAAATAGCTGATGGGAGATTATAATCACCGCAAATTAGAAATTTTGAATTTGGGTATTTTTCAAAGATATTTTCGATAACAAAACAATGATCGTTAAATTTAACAAGTGAGGAACCTGGTGGAATGTAAACAGCTCCAACGATTAAATCCGTATTAGATATAGAAATTGAAACAAATAATTGTTCAACAGAGCTGGTTTCAATATTAATGCTATTACAAATCAAACTGTTGTGAACCGCGATCATTACTCCACCACCGCGGCATTTATCACTGGAAATAAAACTTCGGTCCATGCTAAAAATATTGTAATTTTTGAGTTTAAACTCCAAATTATCGATGCATTTGTCCAGCCAAGTCTCGGTAATAATTATAACATCGTATACACAGCAACTAGTATTTAACATAAATGACCTTAATTTAGTGCGCATACCGCCTGCATTATGGTAATATATGTTCAGTTTTTTGATGCATTGTTAACATTTGGCGTGACTTTCTTTATTGGTGCCTTCACGATTTTTGGAACTCCAGAAATATATTTGATAACCAAGTCCTCTTCACCATTTCCCTTTCGCATTTCCAGATTATTCTTAAGTGCTTTGAATTCATTCCTTTGGATTTGAGTTCGATCATAACTAAATTTTATGATGTTATGTTTCAATTTTAAGGTTTTCGATACAATGTTTTTCACAAGAACATTATCTTGCAATTCAACTTTTATAGGTCTAGGTCGGCTCCCTTTGCGGCCAACTCTGAACAATTTAACTGGCGCAAATTCAATTGATAATGGACGTAATGTAGCCTGGATGGCAGAAAGATCCTCTTCATACTTTTGTGTGGGCTCGGACGAAGTTGACTCCGGCACATTATAAATCATAAGGTTGTTACGTCTTTTACGACGATCTTCAAGTTCGTATAAAATGTCAGTATCATTGACAGTTGTTTGTCTCACATTTGAGCTCGAATCATCAGGATTCAATCTGAGTTCAATGTTGGCAAAATCACTTTCAATCTTTTTTATTTTATCATTCAATGCGTTAAATTTTTCATTAAATTTATTAATAAGTTGATCAAATTCTGTTTTAAAAGGCTGGAAATATTTTTGAAATAGGTTATCGAGAACTGATTCCATTTGTGATAATTGATCCTTATTGAAAGCACCTGATAATTGACATTTATTACATATCCAATTTGTATTGCGATTTTTTTTAAGTTGTGCTGTTTCCTCCTCAGATAAGCCAGTGCATTTTGAATGGAACCACTTATCACATGATCCGGTACATTTTAAATAAAATGAATTTGGGCTTATATTATTCGAACACAGATCACATGTAAATCCCATTACAAATAAATGTATGAAGCAAAATTATCAAAAATTAATAGATTAATAAATATATGATAATAAAATATGGATTAACAGGGACACAGTTTCTTCACACTAACCCCGCCCTTGGTAGTGACTAACAGTAACACAAACAAGAACAGGCGACGGAAAGGCATACGCAATGTGACACAGGTAATGGAATTAAAGAGAATCTGCTAGTGTATTGACCTCCGAAATAAAATAGAGAACAAAAAAGGTTTTTTTCTATTTCAACGTGCGAGTCGAGCGGCCTTGAGGCAAAAACTGCACTATTAAATTAAAATTTTGTACGGCAAATTCCCATGCGGAAATATTAATGATTGCAATAGCGACTTTATTTGTTATTCAATCGTATTGTAATTTAACCAATAAACACAGAGTAAACTAATTAAACAGCTCACCGAAAATGATAATTTTTGGATAAGTTTTTCCCACTAAAAACATCCAATACCACGGAGCACAATCGTACACGCACAGTTGCCGCAATGAGTATTGAGAAATATTAAGTAGGTAATCACATAATGATTCCTAGATTCAGATCTGAAATGATTCCTAAGAAATTGTTCCCCATTCAGCTTGCCTTCAAAGAAGCACCCCATTCATTCCATCTGCATCGTTCTTGATTATTTAGTGTCCATGCAAAATAAAGATTGTGCTCCGAATGATAATGAAGATTATGTCTGTTTACCTTACCTATATTATCAAATGTAGCTTCATCAGTAAACAGCACAAAATTAAGAAAAATGTTTATTGTTTTCCAGAGTATTAAGGGCACAGTGACAGACTCAAGCTGTTGTAAGTGGATGTGGTAAGGGTGAAATTTAAGTTTTTCACAGGTCAATGTGCTGAAGGCCGACTATGTCCAACTGAGTATCTAATTCGGATAAAAATAATTTAGGATTTTAAATGACCGATGCTAAAACCAGGAATTCGTTGCCTTCGCTAACTACAGATTTGATTTGCACAGGTTTTGCATAGTTAACGTTGTTACCTGTAGCCTCAAATCGCTTCTTGTTATGGACACGTCAAGAAGAATTTTGTAGATCGCGAATGGACGGTATCCCGGCTCTATACACTCGCAAAGAAAATAGACAGTTTTTGCGACATTCCGCAAGAATGAAAATCATGTCAACCAATTCCTCTTGGGAAAAAATTCATAATTATGAATTGAGATCACAACTTAAATGGTAAAATCTATTTTTGAGATCAATGTAGTAATTATTGTCACTTGTTTTGTTCACTAATAATAAAAATATGCAAATCACCAATGAATTTTGAAATATTAGAGTAACCATCAACTTTAGATATACGAAACCTGATATGAAACGAAAGCTTACTTAATGAACTTATGATATAATATATGGGGTGTTCCATTAAAAAAAAAATAGAAATTGTGCGATTTGCGAATGGCTATCACCCTGTTAGTTATGTTTTGGCTCATAGAGTAATTTTGAAGAATACAGTTCAACTAAACTTTACCACTAAATTAGAATGAATTATCTTTATTAGTTTCAGGGGAGCACTTTAACAATTTTGTTCATTTTTTTTGTATAAACAACTGAATAACACGAAAACGGCTCGGTTTCAATATCCAAACCCTGGGTCATTTTAATCTCCAGGTAACAAGGAATCCAAAAATGCTAAAATATACAGGGTGTACCATTTAAAAAACATAAGTTTGGTCTATAACTTTGTTATGAGAAATAACAAATAACAAATAACAAACAAATTTAAATATTTTTAGGGCGTACAGCTCACTATTCTGCACAACTTTTATATAAAACATTTTTCAAAATTGTAACAAATAAGCAAGTGATTGACCGTTCCCAGAGCTCGGAAACACCCTGTATATTTGGATTCCGCGTTTAGAAAATATTATTAAACTATTTTTGGTCATCGTCATTTAATGATTTTTTTTAACGAATATCATTATTGCAGCAAATACAATACAATTTTGTAAATTTACGAAATTACGCTATTAAGATTTGTTCAGAAGTTATAGCCAAAAAACAGAAGTTATAGCCTCAAAACAAAAATATTTTGATCTTGTAGGGGCGAGTTCACCCCTAAACATTTTTTTTTTAGTTAGCCGAAACAAAAAAATATATATCGAATATTTTGGCCCCCTCTACAAATCCGCAAAATTCCATTAATATCGGAGAGAAATATTTTGGTTAGTTCCCTTGTTAGTACAAGTTCAAACAACTTGAAAATTATTTTATCGTCGACTACCATTGGAATGCTATCATTTTGATTGACAAAATCATTTAAAATCTGTCACATTATGGCATTCGTGCCATAATGCCATAAAGTCGTCTTGACAACGAAATAAATACGTCAAATTATTCCTGATGGGTTATATATTAAAGAGCGAATACCCGTGAAAAATCACGAAAATAATTGTTGTTACTAATTGTTGTACGATTTTAATACCATGCGTTCAACATTGTTTGATAAGCGTTTGAATATTGGACACCCTTCGTTTGATCCATTATGAGGTGCTAATCTACTGGGATACCTTATCGAAGGGAGCTGGGGTACTGACAAGGTAATGTAGGGATTTATTGTACCGGTTAGTGTTGGATTGAAATCTGACATTTTAAATGTTACATCACTTTTAAATTTTACGGACGGATGAACGGAGTCAAATTGGTAATTATTACATTATTTTCATTGAACGTAGAACATAATTTATTTATTTATATTAATATGGATGGTACAGTTAGAATTTCCCGATATTTAAATCCCCGCAGTAGATGCAAATACACATTCGCTTGTAGACAATGAACTAGCAATTTCTGTGTTGATCATCTTTTCCACACCACTAACAGATCCTAGCGTCTTGGCAATTTTGTTTTTATTTTCTCGTGAGTCCGCCACATATCCTTCTGCAACGGCATCGCTCTTCCAATCCCCATGTATTTTAAGAATTCTAATGTCAGCACCACTATCTGCTAAGATTGTAGCAGTTGTTCTGCGAAATGAATGACCGGTGAACTTGTCGACATTATGAAGTTTTAGATACTTTGCAATATTTCGAGGAATTTGACCGAATGTGTTAATGCCAATAGGGTTACACGTACATTTACTAGCACTGTAGAATAAAAAGAAGTTTTGAATTTTCACATGTTTTGGTCTTAAATTCATGTACTTCTTAATGAGATCAATATAGTTCAGATTATCACTACCATCATTTAAAATTGTAAATGTCCTAGGTCTATGTGTTTTAGAATCTCTAACATAAACTACAAATACAGAACCTTCTTCCTTAACATCGCCAACACATAAATGATGGAACTCCACACGTCGGCAAGCACCAAATAAACCAAATATTGCAACAACCTAAAATCATATTTTTATATTCAAAACCTTTGATTATAAATCATAAAATATCATACTTTCATAAGCAGGTATCTGTCATCTGATGGACCGAGAAAAAAATGTATTAATTGATCCTTTGAAAATACCAACGATTTTATTGGTAAATATCCAACAGCACAGTTCTTCAAGAATGCAGTAAGTTTAGAAAACATACTTATATCAACATCCCTTTTTATTCGTAACATACTACACTTCAACTTCGAATACATACACCACAATGAAGATGGCTTATAATTTTTTGACTAATAAAGTAAAATGAAATGAATATCTATTAGGTACATGGATAACTAAATGTAATTAATTTACCTGATCCTGAAAGAGGCAAGCAAAACCCTTTCTGTCACTATTTCCACATTATTGTTTTGCATCCATTAGGAAAACTTATCAAATTCTTTTATATAAGTGCCTTCCGACTTTTTCGGAATGAGACTTCTTCAGCTTTTTTAAGAACATCTTCACACAAATCCATGTCTTGAAAATGAATTTTGTGCAAACTACAATTTGACACTTATAACAAACAAACCATAGCAACCACATGCGGCCGCTCATAGATTGCTTTCTAATTTTAAAAACTTAAATCATTTCTAAAATTAAAACGCTACTTCGACGATAAAATAGCGTATAAAATTCGTTTATAATGAGAGATTATGGAATTTGCGAAATTATTAAATTATTAAACATTCACTCATGCCACAATCCCTTACATTATAAACTAAATACCGACAACGTAAATAAGCATTGCATCCATGGTTACAGGTACTGTAAGTTGCTGATAACATTCGTGGTGTTTGTTGTCCTTGTCGACGGAACTTAATTTTTTACTTACGGACCTAGGAAAATAATAAAATAACAGAAACGTAACGCTCCGATATATAAGTGAGCAACACATTTTCGTTTATAGCAGTGATTCCCAAAGTGGGCGCCACCGCCTCCTGGTGGGTGCTGAAGCGATTCAGGGGGGCGCTGATGGTCAAAGGTCCATTTGGGGGCTATAAATAACTGTAAGGGTGCGGTGATAGTATAAAAGAAAGAAGAGAAGATTTAGTGGAACGTGGGTTCAGTGCGGTAGCAAATTTATTAACAAAAAAAGAAACCAATTGCAAATCGTCAATATTGGCGATTTAATATTACTGCTGATGAAAATAGAGCCGAGGATTACTAAATAGGTGGCAGCACACCAGGTTTATCCTTCTCATTAAGATGATTTCTAATGTTCAATAAATAGTTTCATAATGAAATGATCGGATTTATCATTCGCAATTGTCGTGGTTTTAAAAACATGAACACTGCTTTAAGACTACGACCATCTGGTAATATCTAAATTAAATTATTGTGCTTGCGTATGGTCACCTGGCTATAAATATTTTGTGTTAACATTGGAGCGTGTACAAAAACGCTTCATTAGATATTTATATTACTTCAAATACCATGCATATCCCGATTACTCTATTTCTTATGATACACTTTTAACAGAATTTAATATGTTATCAAATTTATTATGTTTAATTATGTTATTTAATATAACAGACATAGGTTTATACAAATTTACAAATTGTATAAAATTATTCACTATCACACGAACAAGAGTCAATTTTTAATTACTATTAATTTTCTTGTGCCTCGGGTATCCCGTCGTAACAGTTTAGCATTTTCATATAATACACCGCGTACCACCCACCATCTATTCTCGCCATTGGTTATGATGTTAAAAAGTTATCATGAAGTGCAATATGGAGTTGTTTTTTGTAGGAACAAGACTGAATTTATAAATAATCTAAAATCCTGTCTACTGTAAGCTGTCAATACTTTCTATGTTTTCCTGGTTGTTTTATGTTTTTTTTTTTTGGTTATATGATTTTTTAGTTGTATTAGTAGTATGAAATTTGTATTAATTTGTTAAATATTGAATACTTTCTCATATATTTATATGTATGTTTCCCTTTGTAATTAAGCATTTTGCCTGTTAAAAGTTTATTAAAAATTTTTTTTTTTGCGAGAGCATTTTGCAACATTAAGCGTCGTAGAGGGACACACTTTATCTGTATGTAAAACACTTCCGTCACACTTTTTGTATACTATGTCACAATCATTTTGTAAAAAGTAATACTAACAAAAACTCAATTTTAAGGTTATTATAATAGTTGCATTGTCTAAAGAATTTATGAGAAAAAAAAAATGAGAAACAGATTATTTTGGGGAGTAACAATTTTTTTCTCGGAGGAGACATGTCATGATGAAAAAACAGAACGAGGCCAAAATCAATCTGCTGTTACCGACGACTGAAAACCAAATTCATGTTTACTATTATTAAAAATTATGGATATATTTTGATATTATTTATTGATGGTTGCCAGAGGTAATTTTTTATAGTCATCAAAAATTAACATAAGATGTAATATTATTATTTGTATAAAAAGTACTTTTAAACCATTACCAGGAAATCGATTTGTAATTAGTATATAGTATTTTGCGTAGTTATTTTTGCAATTTTATTTTCAATATAATTATTAATTCAACGAAAATATTTAAAACATTAACGCAAAGCATTATAATAGATAAACATGTTGTTTTCAGAATTACATTACAGTTTGAATGGTTGAAAAATGCATAACGGTTAAATTATTTAAATAAAATAATATTGTTTTGTGATAATGTTTTACTCTTTCGCAGAATGGTATAATTTGAATACGAATAGCATATTTTTTCTAGGAGTATCGTTATAAAATTGATATTACACTTGTTTATTTTCGCTCCATATAATAAACTAGATTTACAGGTCTATTTATAACTCGTAACGATGTCGTTGTAATTCGATTCTCGTTCCGATAACGATTTTTCAATGAAACTCAATCTTGTAACTTTTCATAATCGTTACGAAACAATGAAACCGTTCCGTTGTAATCGTTCGGGAACGATCCGCTGGCAATCGTTAACGGATATTTTGACCTGATACTATATGAACTATATATTTATATTTCATTTTCTCATGTAATTTGTGGTGGATAGGAATTATATATTGGAACGAAGATAAGTTCATTTTTATTTAACTACATAATATCATTGTACATTGTGTTACAATGCAAAATTGTTATTCCTATATTACTAGAAAATATATTTTTCCAGCAAGAAGTCAGCACATGAACTCGTATTTATGAGACACAAGTCCTTCTTTATTCTCGAAGAAAGCTTTAGAAACATGTATAGACAAATCTGAGAAATACTTCTATAATCCATTGCTCAACTTTTTTTATTGGTCCTCCTCCTGCATTTAATTGTAGGGCTAATGACTTCCATGATTCATCTATAATATCCGGGTTTTGGGACTATCTATTCGTTCGAAGGGCTTCATTCCGTTGTAACTCTTCTAGATATATTTGATACTGATGTGCAGTGATTTCTGGAGCAAGATTTTTCACGACACTACTTCGAGTTTCACTTTCAGTCATTATTAACACTTCATCACTTAATTAAATTAATTCACTTCAATTATAATTTGATTTTTGAAAGTATCCGTAAAAATAAGCAAAATGTTTAGATTTGAAATGTAAACGTCAACTGTCAGGACGCTGACGAAATTAGAAATGAAGTGAGCTACAAGTGTACTATTCGTTCTAAAATCACAAGTTCATCGTTACGAATAAGCATTCAAGGTCAACGCCTAACGATGTTGGTTACAAAATAACATTTTAACCTAAATTGTTCGTAACATTGCAACTGACGTTCCGAACGATTATAGTTAGCTAACGAATCATATTGTAACGATTGTTTATAAAATAGACCCGTTAGTTGGTTAATCATCTCCTAAAAAAATTCAAAATAACACTCCATTCGCCATGACTCCAATAGTTTTATTTTAAAATGTGTCATTAAAATGGCATCGGAGTATAGATGTAAAATGTAGCTTTATCTAGCAAGTGCAAAATATATCTAGTGTTACCAGAAGAAACAAAGGGTACCTACGATTAAGATAGTCAAAATGCCACTATCCCTAGATTTTTTAAATTACCCAACATGAAGGTAATCTGGAGTGATAAAATAAGGTCCCCATGGTCAATAGGCCGACAACCCCCTCCGCCTTCTCCGGGGGTTAAAAATGTTCTTTTTTAAACATTATTTTCGAAGAACGAGTGAATTATAAATTTTGAAAAACATCATAAAAAAGGTCATTTAGACATGTCAATTTCATATAAAATTGTATACGTGTCAAACGGGCTTTAGACATTTATGTCCCGGCATCTTGATAAAATTATTTTCAACTTTTTTAAGGGTTTTTACCATTTTTCGTGCAATTGCCCATAAACAGGGTGTCCCATTTTAAATTGCCACCCCAAATATCTCGAAACCTGAGCAACATGGCAAAAAATATTTTAGATAAAAGTTGTATAGTTCGGGGGGGGGGGACATTTGCTCGTGGCCTTGAAAATGACCTTGGCGGTAATTTTTAAGGTCAAACAAAGGTCAACTTTGATTTTTCAAATAGAACCCCCTATTTTTACTGCGGGATCGTATTCTACGGAAAAAAATACAAACTTTTTGTAAGAAACGTTTTTTACTTATATGCCTTTTTACTTTCTCTGTTACGAAGTACGAGAAAGTATTGTGATCGTGATTTTTTTTCAAAATTTTTTTTTACGGAAATATCCGTTTTGGGGTCCCTAGATGCCATTTCAACAATTTCTGGACAAAAAATTGTGTCTGTGTGTGTGTGTCTGTGTGTGTGTGTGTGTGTGTCTGTGTGTGTGTGTGTGTGTGTCTGTGTGTGTGTGTGTGTGTGTGGGTGGGTGTGTGAGTGTCTGTCCTTGCGCGTATCTCAAAAACTAATAAAGCAATTGATATGAAACTTTGAACATACGTCTTATTTGATAATCTGAAGAACTGAAAAGCTTTTGGTAAAATTTCGTACACCGAACGTGGGTGTTTACCTTAACTATTTTTTGTTTTTTGTCAATATTTTCTTAAATATGAAAAATATCACAAAAACATTTAAACAAACATGGAAGACAAAAAAAAAATTAACAACTTTTGCTTAAAAACATTTTTCATTAAATCATTTTTATTCGAGAAAAAAATGATTTTTTTTTTAAATTTTTGGTTTATAATTATAAAACGATAATAGTTACAGCAAATTTGTGTTTATAATAATTGTAGAGAATGCTAAAATGAACAACTTATAAAGAATAAGTTTTTTTCGTAATCCCTTTAGTTTTTGAGTAAACTGAGTTTTTGAATTTGAAGTACATTTTTCCATGTTTCATAATTTTGACGTTTTAAACGTCAGTTTCATCGGAGCTAACACAATGATTGATGTACATTTAAAATATGATTTCAATTGAAAATAAACTATGAAAACGTAAATATAAATGATACCATCAAGTCGGAGAAAGTAACATGATGCCCACATCACCATTTTTTTATTTTTGGTTTATAATTATAAAACTATAAAAGTCACAGCAAATTTATGTGAATAATAATTGTAGAGAATGCCAAAATGAACAACTTATAAAGAATAAGTTTTTTTTTTAAATCCCTTTAGTTTCTGAGTAAACTGCGTTTTTGAATTTAAAGTATAATTTTTCCATGTTTTATAATTTTGACGTTTTAAACGAGTCTACAAAACGCTCGATGTACATTTAAAATATGTTTTAAATAGAAAATAAACCATGAAAGCGTAAATATAAATGATACCATCAACTCGGAGAAAGTAACATGATAGCAACATCACCATTTTTATTAGTGGGATCGTCTAATTATCTATTGAGTGAATCAACTTTAGGTTTAATTTGCCTCAATTCGAACATCATCCCCAATATCAGCAGAAAGTAGATTCTTTGAATTCGCTTGAAATGTATCTTAATACACGAAGAATGACAAATGGTACCGCAATTGACGCAAGCTGTTATTTACGCATTGATGCGATCGGTAAGACAGAGAAAACCAATACACTCAGTATTTTAGATTATTTCGATAATTTGCTGTCAGATAACGCTCGATGTGAACACGATAGCGAACGTGATCGGCATCGTGTTCGTAAACTAAATAAATGATATTGAATATTTTGACAGGCCACGTGCCTCCCCATGAGGTAGATGTCGTGGGTTCCTACTTTTCGTTTAGTTTTGCTTATGATCGTTGTTGTCTCTTTGATATCCAGTAGAGCGCGTGGGGTGGGGCACGAGGCAATAGTCTAGGATAGAATAGGTGGCAATTACAAGAGGCAACATTTTCCATATTTTCTTGCCTTTGCCCGTACCATCCTTCCCCACTGCAAATACGGGACGCGCCAGCCCTGTTACTATCCATACGAATTACTTAATAATGTGTTTCATGTTTTATTCTTGTATGATATTAAGCTGACAAAGCTATCATTATTGTTATTAATCATGGCATATGGACACATCTATGTTCTCATGGTTTGAGGAATGTAATTTCCCCACGCATATAACGGCTTGGTCACAAATTTACACAAATTACAGGTTACCGGAATATATTACGTGTGAATAACGTGCTATATATATACAGTGATATAATCAGCAAACAAAATCGTTACCGATCTCTTATTTTCTTGTATCGATATTGGTTTAGTAACGGGATAAGTATATTAGAAAATAAATAAAAACAGTAATACATACATTCAGATAAATAATTTGATGTAAATTGCATATCACATAATAAAAAAATACAGTTCTGACCCCAAAGGAAACCAAACTACTTAAGGTATAAAATAACTAAATTAGCTCAAGACTATTTCTATATTTATGCGAAAGCGTTTTATCGTACATCTATATTAGTACGTCCGGAAGTATTCTATTAATTAGGAATGTGCAACACTGTCAGGAATTTATAGCAGATAGTTTCTTTTCTTGCCGTACTTATGGAAATTACACATTATTGAAAATAAACGACTTCATAAATAACTTGTATCCGTTGGTAAAATTATATTAATTTATCCATAGATTTCCGATGCTGGTAGTTAGCCGGCTATTGCCATTTGAACGCCAAGATTTTGTACAGTTTTGCCTTTCCAAGGTAAATCTATTTGAAAAAGGGAAAGTAAATTAGGAAATTACATGTTTTAATGAACATATGTCTGATTAAATTACAAAGAATAAAGGACAGTATTAAATCCATGAATAATAATTAAAATATATATAACGTTGGGCCGGGTCCGTCGTTAGATAAATGATTCATACCATTCGATACCAAAGGTATAGCATATATTTATTTATTTATTGGATCAACGATACCAGGTTAATTAACAAAATATTTCTAGAATATGCATAATAAAACAATACATTAAAATAAATACTTAACCCCTTACTGCATGATTTTTTATTTTTATGAAACAAAAATAATTATGAACATCTTTAGTGATAAATATTTAAAAAATGTAATATTTATTTTTTACAAAAATACAGGTTGTGCTATATCTGGCACGCAATACAGTAACGGAACCTTATTTCGTATGACATAATACAAAACAATTTCTGTCTTTGTTTAACTCTTTGCTGCATACGGTACTACAATTTGAACCACCAAATTTAGGCTAGCTGTGACACATCGGCCTACAAATTAAACCACAAAGTTTGCGGTTTAACGACTGTCAGTACATATAACGCAAATTCTAATTCTGGCAAAAATCTCTTGTTTTCAGATGCCTATAAAACCAGATATTTTCTTCTAGGCAACCCTATTAGTCTCTAAAATATATCTAAATATAAGTTTTTACCACTAGCCGCTAAATACAGCTAAAAATATATGCAAACTGGTTTGTGCCATATATGACACGTTATGCAGAGAGGGGTTAACAACATTACTGTATATAGCTTAAATTGATGGCGTATAGTAAAGATGTTCGCGAATCTTAATTTAACGAACTAAACAAGTTTAAGAAGCAAGAATTAATTAATATAATTATTAATAAAGAATTACCTGTAGTATCTGGTGATTCGCAAGTGATACATTAATCAAACTGATTGGAGGTGATTTGTGTGAAAAATCGAATAATTCTAACCTGCATGAGAATGTAAGTCCCTACATAACAGAAATAACATTTTAAAAAGAAATGTATTTAACACATGTATTAGTGGAACAAACGAAAAACAATATAAGGGGCCAAGAAAATATAATCACGCTACTGGAGCAAAATCAAAATAGAGGTATGGATAAATATCAAAAAAATATAAACAAATCCAGCATCGTAGCTACAAACCAATGGAAGTTACCTAGCACTCCGCGTGAGGATAGGCAGCCAATATTGCATGGAAACAATGAATTAAGGATAGGTGGTAATTCATTCTACGAAAACACTCTGGAGTATGCAAGTCTGCGGCATTCAGTTAAGAAGGTCGACACGGAAACAAATGACGCAGATTACCCCCATCAGCTCCATCCCATAGGCTCCCACATATAATCAATGGGAGCTCAACAAAGGCAATCGGTTTTAAAGGAGCAAAAATGTATAAACATTTTTACTTAAGTGGACTTGATGTTGATGTAAATGCAGAATCAGTTCAATCATATCTTGAATCCATTAATATTCAAGGAGCAAAAATTCGAACATATGACTTCCAATAGACCTGATGAATATACGTCAATGAAGTTATCAGTTTTAGAAGTGTATGTAGAAGTAGTAACTAATCCGGAATCCGGGCCAATTGGAGTTAAAATATATCGTTTTTTTTTTATTTTCCCTGAACAAAAAAACCACAAAAAAATTAGGCAAACAAAAGACAATAAATTAAAAAAAAACATGTGGATGTAAGCAGTATATATAGTGGTGGCTAGTTGTGAATGTTAGATCACTACGTGAAAATAAAATTGATCAGATGTTTATTGATTACTCTAAACTTGATTTAAAATTTTTGTGTTTAACTGGAATCTTTAAAAAATATCATTTAGCAGCATTACACATTTCTTCCTTTGTTTTAGGGGCAAGTTGTTGCAGCAAGGTAGATGGGGAGGTGTAGGAATTTGGATAAATAAGGACCTAGACTTTAAAACTCTGGATATATCAAGTTATTGTCGAGACTCGATATTTGAGGCATTTGCAATAGAATGGGCTATTAGCGAAAATGATACGGTACTAATCATCAATTGCTATAAACCTCCAACCGCGGATTGTGATCAATTTGGATCATACCTTTATAGTTTGTTGGTAGATATCTTCAAACCTAATATCCCAATTATTTTAACAGGGGATTTTAACATAAATTCTTTAATTGAAACATCTGAACATAATCTTCTATGTGGAACATACAACTTAAAACAAATAAATACAAAACCCACTCGTGTAACGACCACTTATTCAATATGTATTGACCATGTCTACATAAACAATATCACAGGTAGTTGTACTATTCTAAATAATATCTTTTCAGATCATAAAACCATTTTGGCAAAGTTACACCCTGAGTCAATAAACTTTAGTAAACCATTTAAATCATTACCCAGAAATTTTAATGTAAGGAATATTACTAACTTTCGTACTGATGTAGCATCCGAAACGTGGAAGAGAATATACTCTGAAATATCTCTTGATGCTAAATTTGAATATTTTCACTCAAAATTGCTCAGTACAAACTAATAAGTCATGGAAAAACGAGAATGTTCACACATCAAGTAGCAAATACGTGATTTGCATATACTGAACAAGCAATTTCCTGCTTTAAATAACATTTTAAAAGAAGCTAAACTAAAACATAAATCTTTAGTTAAAATAACGAAGAAAAATCATCACCAAAACAAAATATTACCTTCAAGCAATCAATGCAACACTACATGGCAGATGTGTGTAACATAAGTAATAGGTGTACTAAGAATATTAAACTAAATATTGAGGGTAAATTAATTGATAATTCCAATGATGTTATAGTAATTTACGATACAAGAAAAGTTATGAAGGTTTTTACATTACAAGAGAAAAGTTTGAAAGCATGAGCGACGTAGGAGTGAGTGCTTTTAAATTCTTGAGTAATGAAAAGCCAATAACGTTACGTGTGTCGTAACACGATTTATTTTATCCTATTTCAATTTTTTTTATTTAAACACATGTTTAATGAAAACCGTCAAAAGCAAAATCATGTTTGTTTGCCAATATCTCAATAGCAACGAGTTGCGTTAAGATACATATAACAACACTAGTGTTGTTAAAGGTACCTTAACGTTACTCGTTGCTAAGGAGTTATTGGCATGTTTACATTATAGGATAAAATAAAAAATTTAATCATACTTTTAAACAAATTTCATTAGAAACAGTAGATAATATTCCCTATACAACATTCCAAAATGATGTACCTTTTAATACTTTTTCAATGTTCCTAGCACCAACAGCAGAAAGTGAAAGCAGTAGTTATATTAAAAAATTGAAAAATAACTTCTCGGCGGGCTCAGGCAGAATACCAGACTCAATTATAAAGGAAATATCAAATTCAATTACTGCTACATTATCATATTTAATGAATTTGTCATTCGAAATAGGTCATTTTCCCAACAATTTAAAGGAATATATATAAGAAAGGCAATAAAGACGACATAATGAATTAACGCAATAATGGCAATTGTAAAGATATTTGAATACTGTATGCTCTACAGACTAGTTATATTCATTAACAAACATAAAATTTTAACAGAAAGTCAACATGGTTTCCGGGAAGGCAAATCCACAAAAACATCCATAAATAAGTATTACATAATATTTGAACAGAAACCAATTACAGGACAATAAAAATTATATAAATATAATGTATGAGTAAAGAAAAACCATTAATACAAAAATCGTTAAACACAGAAATAAATCAATAATTCTTAAGATTAACATATAATGGTATTTTTAATTAAACGCAAAGCGAAAATATTATATTGAATTCAGATAATGACGGATGCTTTGTTTAGTTTCATTATAATTACAAAATAAATCACAACTGGAATTTGTTAAGATCATATTAGCATTTTCTAACATATAATGTATAGGGGCCTTTTGCATGGTAGTTGATCGATGATTGCTATTACAAAAAGGCGATTGGGAGCGAGAGCTGTAATTTGAAACACTCAAAATAAGTAATATAAAATATTAATAGATGCAGGATTCAAGAATTCTCTACAGTTACGCAAAATAAATCCTAGGGTCTTGGAGGCATGTGAACAGATATTATTTATATGCGACGAAAATATATAGGTTGTGTGCTCCTCCAAGGATCCATCTTAGGTCCTTTCCTATTCATATTATACATAAATGATTTATATAACTTAATTCCGTATCACTTCATAACTTATGCTGATGACACTTGTATAATAATTTCTGATCATTTAAATACTGAGTATCACTGCAATGAGGCATTAAAATTAACATTAATATCATGGGGTGAAAACAGAAATTCCGCAACAATTTTTCTAGCACAGAAGCGCATAATCCGATTAATCTTTAACTTGAAGTAAAGGGATTCGTGCAAAGAAATATTTAAATCAAGTAAAATACTCTAAACAGCATTTATATACTGAAATTGCTACTTTACATTCACTCAAATAAATTAAATTTTAAAACGCACTCCGAGATACATACTTACCCTACAAGACATAACTTTAAATTCTATATTGAAAAGTTTAAGCACTAACATGAAAAATCACCAATACATTCGGGTTTAAAGAATTACAACTTGTTACCAGTTTCGAAAAAAAATTTTCATCAGAGAATGCTTCTATACAGTCTCGGAATACCAAAGGTATTTTCAGCAGTAATTTGATTGTCACACTGCAAGCGATATAAGTTGTGCATCTATGTATAATTATTAACATATCTTACACTGTTATTGTGCCATTCAATTATAGTTGTAAGTCACCACCTGTACAAATATGGTATTTTGACGTAACCTATCCGTTCAACTGTAATGGCTTAATGGGCAAATAAAAAAATAATGAATGAATGAATGAAAACTGGCTTAATAAAAATCAATTATTTTTTAAATAAAAATCAATTATTTTTTAAATAAAAATAAAACAGTATTTTCTAGGTTCCATACCAGACAGTGTAAAAGTAATCTCGAAATTTAAATAAAGCTTCAAGGTAATACTATTAAGTATACGGATATAGTCCGTTCTCCGGAATCTGGCGGCTGTGGTCGTAAAAGAGAGTCGGAGCTCGGTAAGTAGGGGACGTAATATTTTGTATCTTAATCCAATCTTTGTTGAGAAGTACTGATGTAAAAGTGCGTATACCAATCGGAGCGAAGGACAGTAATAAATGTATGGGATGCAATTAGATGAACCACCAATACCTTTTCTTCAAGGGTGCGTCGATCCTCAGGGCGGACCGACCGTTTTACGAACTCGGCCGCCAGATTCTACCGAAAAGGCTATAGCACGGCTTGCCTTGGAATAAAACTTGATCATAATCTTAGTTGGCTTAATCAGTGTGAAGATATTAAAAATATGATTAATAAAAATTGCCAGATAATTATGATATATAAATCTATTATTGAATCTCGACTACGATATAGATATGTCATTGAATGTGATGGGTGAATTATTTATTCTACAAAAAAAGAGTGATTCGTTGTATTGTAGGAGTTTCCTCTTTCTGTATATTTATGAAATCAGCCCATATATGTATATTTAGCAATAAAAATAATTTCAGTACTGCAAGTGACATTCTTGACTACAAAATAAGAAATCGTAATGCTCTATATAGACAAAAAAGCCTAATAATTACGGAATTAAATTTTTTAATTAACTTCCATTATACATATATCAAGGAGAGTAAAAATAAACATATGTTTAAAAGAAGGCTAAAGCGTTACTTAAATGAGAAATCATATTATTTTGTAAATGAATACTTGATATAATATATATATATATATATTTAATTATTATTATTTCTATTTTGATATGAATATATGTGTTTTCTTTTTTTGGTGTGGCGTATCCTATGTGCATATTATGTATAGCCTGGAACAATAAAGATTTATTATTATTATTAATTATTGAATACATAAGAGACCTTACCACGTTGACTGCTACGTTCAGTTTCAGGATTCCGGTAAAAAAAAACTTTGTTCTAAACTGCACTTGTAGTACATAATAAAAACAGTTATAATAACTTTATTTGTGCCAAAAAGATAATATACACTCATCCAATACGATACATACATACATGAAAATGTTTACGAACTAAAACGAGTCTTCAAGGTCTTCCTTATAAGTGCTACTAACAATAGGTAGGATTTTCTTGAATGCTCGAAAATCGAGATTTCAACTTCATTGGAAGTTCATTATAAAATAATGGACCAGAATAATTTAGTCCATTCCGTGATCAATGCAGGTGTCCCAACATTGAACAAATCAGAGGATATCTCATTTAAAATATTGAAAAATGTTTAAAATACAAATTTTGTCATATAAACTTTTAATATGTCTTTAAGCCGCGTTTCAAGTGGATTAGGACCGCACCTCAATAAAACTATTAAGAGAATGGCAGTTTTTTATTTATTTATGGTAATAAACGATATTCTTTTTCTGAAAAAAAAATCTAAAAACCAGAGGTTCACAAAAAAATCATTTCAGAAAAAATAATTTTGTTATGGTTGATCGTAAGTACTAGTTATGTATTGGGTTGGTGCATAATTATCAGGCGTTTTATAAAAAAAAAACAATAGTTATGTGAAAAACATACAAATTCTACAATAATATTAATTACTATTCCGGAGCGTAGTTACTATCAACTCATTCCCATTTGCTTGGAAGACCGTCGATTCCACGGGCAAAAAAGTCATGGTTCTCGGAGGCAATCCGTGCTTTGACATCGGCCACCAATCTATCCAAATCTTCAAAAATTTTGTGCGCCAGCCAATTATTTAGCGATCGATTGACGTGATAGTCCGTAGGCGCTTCTGGGGGGAGAATATGGCGGATTTGGACACGAAAAATGTGGCGATGCTTTCGACAACACGGCCCTCAATATGTGGACGCGCATTATTGTGATGAAAGACTATATGGTTCTCTTTGCGCGGTATTTTCGTTTTGATTGCAGCACGAAAGCAATAAGTTGCGCCAGATAGACATCACTATTGATGTTGAATTGCCACTTACCATTTTTGTCTGGAATCCGCCACTGTTGACGCGTATCGTCGTCATCCCATGAATCACAAATCCCGTTTAAAATGATTTCCCAATGGATGATTCCGTTTTTGTCCCACCAAGTACATCACATTGCCTTTTTCAACTATACGTTTTTCGGTATTCCTTTTTGTAAAACTCCTGATGAAACGTAGACCTTCGTTCTTTTGAAGTTTTTGGAGAGAAGCCATGCCTCATCCCCAGTCACAAGATTCTTCAGAGACGGAGCTTGTTGCAGCAAATCAGTAAAAATTAGGACACGTTCAGCTTTATTATTTTTGGAGAGTTCGTGAGGGATCCAGCCACTTTCCATACCCCTCTGAGCTTTTTCAGACGACAAACGATGGTTTAATGATCCACATTGAAGTCTTCTGCCAGCATTCAAGTTTTTAAATTTCCGTTCCCTTCCACGGCTTCCAAATGTGCCTGGTTGTCAAAATCTGATGATCGACCTCTTCCTGGCTTATCTTCCAAGCTAGTGTTGCCAGATTTTAAGCAGGCAAACCATTCGCTGCATCGACTTTCACTTATTGTTCCTTCGCCAAAAAGTTCGTTGAGATCGCTAAATGACTGCGCTGCTTTTCATCCTTTTTCGAAGTGGTATGAAGCATAATATGACGAATATGTCTATGAATATTGACACGCATTTTAATTATATGAAAATAAAATAATAGTTTTACATAAATATAATACAGCAATTGTTATTAAAAAAGCCATCTACAAAAAAGCCTGATAATTATGCACCAGCCTAATACTAGTATTCAAACTTTTTATTTTTGAGCAACCACATCTTTCTTTCAGACATGCCATATTCCGAAATTTCAAATTGTTGTAATTAATTTTTTTAATGGAATCGCTGTAATTTTTTTTACTTTTATTGTACCTGTATTCTACGGTTAATTTCCTTCAAAAATTATTTACATGCATTTATTTATTAAATCGGTTAGCAGAAGTAACATAATCTTTAAAACAGTCATTTTTTTATTAAAATCATAAATATCTCTCTATTTTTATTCTTCATTTTAGTAATAATATCCCGGACATAAATATAACTGACTTCAGAAAATTGAAAAGTAATATCATCACACAATTGTAAGTATTCGAAGTATTTTTAATTACCATTATTTTTGTTTATTGATGAATTTATTAAAATGGAAGGACTGGAAGCAAAACAGTTATTAAAATCATTGGAAGTTTATTTCTACTTTATTTTTATTTATTCCTTCTTTTTTACGAAAATAGGTAATATTCATTTTTTTGCAGTAGTTCGTTTATATTAAATGTATTTAATGAACCTGCAACACTACACCGTTTTCAATTTCAGTAAAATAGCGGTTAATCAAATTATTCTAACCGGTACTTTATGAAAGTAATTCTATTATCTGATGTTACGTACACGTGAAATAAAGGAAAGAAAGAGCAATAAAAGTGAATAAACTCACTCACATGGTAATTAAATGTAACAGTAAATATTTTAATTGATGCGAAATAATAGAAACAGTGAGGATTTGTGTCAAGTAAAAACACTTTCCTGTTGTCATGTTACACATGAAGTACCTAATTGTCATTTCATGCTGCCTAAACAGGCCACCGCTGTATGTTGCCCTTTCGCTCGTCCAAGAACGAACAAAATCACCTAAAAGACGTTACGCCTTCGAGCGTTCGTGCCTGTCGCACTGTCTAACAACATGACTACTGAACATTTCTTCTGATGATACGGAAGTTACCGGGTATTTGCATATTGTGCATGAATGCGTGCGTGCATGATTATATATGTAAGCAGATACGTAGAAAATAGGACCCGGGGACTTTATCATTCACGAGAAATTAGTTCTGAAACTCTCAGGGCTATGATTTGTTAGAATGCCATGTTACGTTGTTTGCACCTATTATTACGGTTTTATGGATTCCGCTCGATATGAGGTACGGTATGCACGTAAATCAAGTTAAATGTATATTGTATTATTATAATTTTAGTTATGCAGTGTGGTTATGGAATAAGGCTATAATTATAATTGAGTCATTATATAATAATCAGATTGGATTTTGCACTGCCCTCACTTTATATTATTATGATGGACCCATAATTCAGACAGGTTCCATGTTGTATTTATGGTAAGGAAGATAACATAATAGCAGCGACATATTTATTCATTTGGTTTAATAAAAAGATAGTATTGCAATAATTGTAATCGTTTTTTTTAAATTAATCTATATGAAATTGGGAATATTATTCTGAGGTGGGTTGAAAAAATTAAACAGAAATTTTGAATACAGATGAAAATCAATTTGAAATCAGGAAACCTAAAAGAAATAAAATTAACTTAATTGTTGTTCATTTCTGTCGAGACATAAAATTACATTTCAATATTTATTATGGCCACAAGAGAATAAATCATTACCAAAAGACGTAAATTATGGTATATTTGAACACTTCTTACTTACGTACCGTTAGGAAGTACGGAAAAGTGTGAACATTTTTGGCGCCCAACAAACCAGGGATTGAAATACTAGCATGTGGAAGGCGGCTCTCGTGATCTCATTTACAAGTAAGAAGCACATATCAGACTTTCTGGACCACTGAGTGGATAGAGATTAGCAATTAGCACTCAACGGATTGTTCGATCAGTTTTGGACTTTGCGCTTATTATCTGCGCCCCAGTACCACGTCCCAGTAATTCTTGTGAACTATTGGAAGGGTCCAAGGGAACAAAGGGATATATTTGTATAAAATGGCCGAAGCACAAAATTTACGAAATGTATTTGGTACAATCATGGTGTTCGGTGCAAATAACGCGAGAGGAATTGATAGTTTGTTTGAATGCATTTATTTGCCATTTCATGTGGCCTTCCCACAAATACTACATTTAAGTATATGTTTCGCCTTTTTGAACTTACAGAAATCTACAGAATCAGGAAGTGTTTCTATATATCCGCTTTTAAACCAAGCATATCAAAATAGGCTTGTGAATCTAGGCGAAGACAATTGAATATGAGTTAATGATTGTAATTTAATTATTTCGTTGCGTGATTGCAAATTGATATATCGTATGTTCATTAAAAAAAAACCTCAAGTGTGCCATGATTTTTTATTTAAAAAGTTGGCACACATGTTAGGAATTGACATACAGGGTGTCCAGCGGGCGTGAAAATCGGGAAAAGCGGGAATTGTACGGGAATGTACGGGAAATTTTTTGTTCGGCGGGAATTTTTTTATTGGATAATTTGATTAGGTGTTTAACGACTAAAAATTGAATGAACATATTCATTTTCTTACGTTGAACGGAAGTGGAATTGGTTTAAGTGGCACACCTTTTAACGATAACAGCCAGTCCAATTTCCGCACGCCACTATGTAAATCACGTGTCGCCATCTCTTGGATACTAGTAAGAACTAGCAAGCCAAACAATGACGCCAACATAAAAATGCCGGCATAACCTCAGAACACGAACGGAATCTATTGTGATATCAGAGTCAGAGGACACTTGCGAGACCAGACAAGTTACTAGCAGGGAATCTCCGGCACTTCAAAATCATTTGAATTCATTTGTGATTTTATTCATGTGTTGACATGTGCTGTTTCATGCAGACTGCGGAAAAGCGGTGCTGTTGACAATCAAGAAAGTCATGGAACGGTCGCCTCTGAAGTACGATCTGACAAGAAATT
This sequence comes from Ocypus olens, assembly GCA_910593695.2. NCBI lineage: Eukaryota > Metazoa > Arthropoda > Insecta > Coleoptera > Staphylinidae > Ocypus > Ocypus olens. Next base: position 15,123,548 of record OU343063.1, on the reverse strand, counting down.
TAAGATGTCTCAATCCGGAGGTCATTTTCTCTGTAGATGCGGACATGCTGATGAGATGAGCGCTAGACGAATTCGTTTGCGCCAATATAGTTGGCGCAACTGCTGCTGAAACGATTGCCCGAGAGTATTTGGTCCTTTTAAAGTCAGCTGAACTTAAAGAAGCTGCACGCGATTTCAGCCGAGACGAGCGTTTGGACGGTTTCTGGAGCAAAGTCACAGACTCAAAGACTGGTTTCTCTACTTTGCGATCATTTATTGAGCTGGCATTGATTTTATCCCATGGGAATGCCTCCGTGGAACGAAGTTTTTCGATCAACACGGATTGTATTGTAGAAAATCAGCGGAACCAGTCGCTCATCGCTCAACGTCAAATTTATGACTACGTTTCCAGCCTGGGTGAAATGTCAGCCGTTCTGTTCTCCAAAAAACTGGTCCATGCTGTGAGGAACACCTATCAGAAGTACCAGGAGGCTGTGGAGGATCAGCGAAAAGAAAAAAAAAGGAACTGCAAGCTCAGGAAAGACAGAAGGAGGAGAAGAAGGCGTTGAGGTTGCTGGAACTACGAAAAGCAGAGCTGGACAACGATCGGGAGCAACTGCTTGCTGAAATCACCCAGAAGAAGAGGACCATCGGAAGAAAACAATAATTCGACGAAATTTTTATAAGCTGCGACTAATGTGATTGTACGGTTTGTGTTCCTAGTTTTGTACGACAAAGAGATTATTTGTTGATTCGTACCGAGTTTTGTACGACAAAGAGATTTTGCGTTAATAGTTTATGTGTCTGAATAATTATGTTGTATCTACAAAGTAAAATGGTGCGGAATGGGAAATTTTGATGTACGGGAAATGTACGGGAATTAACACCCTGACATACAAAACGTCAGATCGTTCTAAAAGTCACAATTATTCGGTGGTCACAATGGTTTAAAGCAACCAGCAAAAACGTTTCTAGTTAAAGTTATTTCTGAAATGTGACTAAAGTGGACGGGAATTGTATGTATTCATTCGACGCACCTATGGCAGAGTTTCAGGAAGAATTTCCTAACGTTCTCATTATTTATGATGAATTTAAAAATACCTTATCACGATCTGTTGTATTATTTCATGAAACGAGTAGTTTTCTCCATAAACCAGGAAGTGGTAGACCAGTCAAACGTACTTAGGGTGCTATTAACACAGCCCAAGGAATTTTGGAAGGTGAACCTACGTCTTCTCTGCATCGTTTATCACAGCAAATTAATTTTTCCGCCTACCTTTTCTCAACGTTCATTTATCGTGTCTAAATTGCGGGATGAAAATTCCGTTTAGAATCCCAAGTGATGATGTAGCGTTACAGAAATGTTCCGATAGATGGCGACATACTTGTCAAACTAATGGCAGTGCTCGTTACATACGAATCACCTGTGTTCTGCAATCGTTTGTAAATTTTATTAATCATTATATTAAAATTATGGATGTTAGCAGCAACGATGATAGCAGTGATGTGCGCACACCACCAGAATTAAAGAAAATTGCCGCTGCCGCTACCGCTTCGAATAATTTATTGCGCGCGAAATCCAGAAGTCGGTATGAAAAGGAATTCAGTAAGTTCTCTAACTGGAAAACAGAACACAAATCAAAACACGTTACAGAAAATATCATACTTGCGTATATTGCCGAAAGAAGCAAGACCGTCAATAGTGCTATATTGTGGTCCAAATTTTCAATGTTAAAATCGGTTCTTATAATAATAGAAAATATTAACATAAACCAATTCTGCAAAGTACAAGCATACCTTAAAAGAAATTCGAGTGGTTATAAACCAAAAAAATCAAAAATATTAAACGATACGGAGTGTATTGAATTTCTTAAAAATACACCTGATGAAACATAGCTAATGTTAAAGGTTGGTACTAGCTAATTTTCAACATTTACTTTAGTTCTTGATATAATATATACAAGATAACCTGCCGCGGAATTGAATTACTTAACATTAACATTCATAACATTATTACTACCGAGGATTATTTAATGGTGGCAATTCCTAATACGAAAACGAACATATCTCGAAACTTTCTGGTAACAAACAAAATGATAGACGGGTAAACTATGATCAATATGTTTAAAAAATATCTCGGCTTGAGGCCACCACATAACAGAATTTGTATTTATTATAAAATGGGAAAATGCATCATTCAGCCTGTGGGGAAAAATACTTTTAGCAAAATTCCCTCAAAAATCGCCACGCTTTTAAATTTGCCCTACGCAAATCAATACACGGGTCATTGCTTTCGGCGCAGTTCTGCCACACTTTTGGCTAATTCTGGAGCAGACTTAATAAATATTAAAAAAAAAAAACATGGAGGTTGGCGATCGTCGGCGGTTGCTGAGGGTTACATAGATGCCTCAATTAAAAATAAAAGGAACATATCAGATCGAATACTAAATTTAGAAAATAAACGCAGTGAAAATGATCCGGGCCGTCCAATAATATTCATGATCAAGAACCACCTGGATCTATAGACATAATCAATAATTGAAATATTAATTTACCGCCGACATCAACCATAACGATTAGCAATAGTGGCGGAGGAACAATAAATGTATATTGTCCTAAATAAAATAATTATAGAATATTAAAGTATGCTTCATATTTTTTTTTCTGATTTAAACAATATTGAGTAATATTGCCTTAGGTACGATATGTCATAACACACTTATATTTCCCTAGGGGAAATAATAATTGCTCTCGGAACAACACCTCCGATTTCTTAGAAAGGTATCCTTTATTTTTATTTTTTTACAAATGCCTCCACTTCAATAAATGCCTCCACTGCAACATTGACCTTAGCATCGATACTTTTGGCTACAACGTATTTGGTGAATGTTTCTGCGACTACGCATATAATAAACTAGTTATACGTCAAAAAATAACAAAATCGTAGCAACATACCAAATCTTCAAAATACGACGCAGACACCGTTCACCAAATTTTTGTTCCCTCCAGTCTTCAAAATCTTCGTACACTTTGGATTTTACGGGAACCAAACATTCACGGTCTTTCGCTGCTTGCGTTAACACATAGTTTGACATTTCACCAATTTATGAAACAACGCAAAAATTTAACCAGTCAACTATGATATTTACAAACAAGGCCCGCAAAAATCAATCCAGTCAACTATGATATTTACAAACAAGGCCCTTAGCAACGTTACCAATCCGATAATTCAATGAATATTCATCATTCAAGATTAGTGCCCCTGCTTCGGTTATTGATGATTGATCAAAAAACCTGAGATATGGCCGGAGAATGTATGTGCTAATAATGTTTTACAGCAAAATTTAAAAAACCCAAAATGTAACTATTTTATTTCAAAATATTCAATCTTTGCGTAACAAAGTGAATGAACTAGAATGTCTACTAATAGATCAATCACCCAAATTCGATTTAATTTGCTTTACCGAGCACTGGTTAAGCAGCATTGAATGTGAGTTATCACATATCAATACGTTAGCCTGTAGTGCATATTATTCGCGGCCTGGAAATAATTATGGTGGCACAATTATTTTTGTGGACAAGTCAATTCAAAACAAAAACCTAAACAATACAACTCAAACAATATCCAGAGAGAAAGATTGCGAATTGTCCTGTACCTATGTCCCCAACTCTAACCTATGTGTTGTATGTGTCTACAGATCTCCATCTGGTGATTGGATCGAGTTTATTAGTGTGTTAAATTACTTTTTAGAAAGTATTGATAATAAGAATTACTTTGTCATTTTGGGAGGGGATTTCAATATAAATTTCAATTTGTGTACGGATAGTAAAGTGATTTCACTGTGTGATACATTGCTATGCTATGGATTATTCCCAACTGTTGACTTCAACACAAGGGGGTAACAATAAAATAGATAACGTTTTCATGAATTTTAAAACTGAATACACGATACATCCATATAACATAGGTATGTCAGATCATAGCGGTATATTTGTAAATTTTTGTGTGCCCTGTTTCGCAACGGAAGCTAATCTTGGCGATAATTGTCGTCCAGTTACGAAACGAGGTAAATATGCATTTTCCCAATTAATATCCAAAATAGATTGGAGTTTTGTGTATCTTCTAGATAGTTTAAAGGATAAAGTTAACAAATTCATCCGTTATATCGTTGAATCATATGAAAGTGCGTTTCCATTAAAAAGATATAATAAACAAAATAATTACATTAAAGTAGTAGTTCAACGATAAGCTCCGCCTAATGAGACAACATCTTCAATTTCTCAATGAAATTTGTAACCAATACCCGACAAATGAAAATAGAGCTATACGTAATGAGTTCAAAAAGCAATATAGAGATGCAATACAATTATCTAAAAGACTAGCTAACGATAATTATATATCAACATCATGCAATAAAAATAATGCATTACGCAATGTAATAAATGCAGCTCGAAATATAACTAACGGTGATACCAGGTGTGACATTTCATGTGATGATTTTAATTCTTACTTTACCAGCATCGCGGATGAGTTATTGGCCAAACAACCCATTGTTAATGGTAATACTTTGAACTTTTCAGTAAACGTAACAAAACAGTTTTCGTTTAGGGCAGTCTCAGAGGTCTGTGTTAGGGATGCTATTGACAGCCTTAAAAACAGCAAAAGCTTGGATGTTTATGGTTTATCAGCTGATCTCATAAAATCGGTCAAGGATTTAATTGTACCACCCTTGACAAAACTAATAAACGATATATTGACAACTGGCGTATTTAAAAATATCAAAAGTCATTCCTATATTTAAAAAGGGGGACTTTTCAATAATTGACTACAGACCAATTTCACTAATCCCAGTAATTGCTAAGATTATTGAAAAAGTGATGAAAAAACAAATTACTGATTTCTTTGAATGAGAAAAACTTTTTAACAATCAACAATTCGGATTCCGGGAAAATCGATCTACAACTTTAGCTATCCAAGCTTTTGTCAGTAAAACACTAGATTGTTTTGAAGAAGGCCAATACTCCTTGGCTTCCTTTCTAGACCTTAGCAAAGCTTTTGACTGCGTGCAGCATAGTTTGTTAGTTGAAAAATTGCACAAATACAACTTTGATACGACTAGCTGTAATCTTATAGAGTCGTATCTATTTAACCGCTGTCGTTTGTGTCGTAAATAGTTCATCGGAATACCTTCCAGTAAAAAATGGTGTGCCCCAAGGTTCTGTTTTGGGACCATTGTTGTTCTTAATATATATTAATGACTTTCCTATGTGTCTGGACAACTGTGATATATTCCTATTTGCGGATGACACGACAATTTTGAACAAAGCCCGAACTACCGATGAAGTTCGAAATAATACATAAAATAAAGTAAATCCAACCAAGACAGTCAATATTATGTTCACACTAATAAGAACCGATATCGATGAATGCGCTAGAAATACAAAATTTCTGGGCATTCAGTTAGATAGCACTTTAAAATGGGACCTTCACGGCTCTCAGGTAGCTAAACGATTGTCATGGAGTATTTACCGTCTAAAAAGCCTAAAAAAATTCGGTTTCTAGTTGGATATTACTTATAAATGTCAACATATAAATAGTAAATGCTCGGGAAACTACTAAAAGTAGGAGTTTAAATTAGTGACACAGTGGTGCAGGAAGGGTGAGAAAGTCAAGCATTTTCAACACGAACATTTGCATGAGGGATTGTGTGCGTTGATTGGTGTTTTAGTTAATAACAATTAATAACCTAATTCGCAACGTGGTTAACCTCAAAATACCAAAACATTTTCAAAAAATAAAATTTGAAAAAAAAGTGTGTGTAGCCCGGGTCTGGGGCTTGAACCGCCGACCCTCGTGTCCGCTTTCGGGCGCTTACCGAGTGCGCTATTGCCATATGCTCAAATGGTTGTAATAAAGTGTAATTGCTGTAAGAAAGTCGTTGAAGAACATTTAGCTCTATTATGTTGTGTGTGCAAGAACACATTTAAGAACACATGTGCGGACGTATCTGCTTCTGAAGTAAGGACAATTCACTCAAAGAGATCCATCAGTTGGACTTGCAATGGCTGCAAAGAGGACCTCCTCAAAATGTCTACAATTTATTCAAGGCGGGTGCTGTTTGCGGTGTTTGTTTACTACCATCAATTATGGAAACTATTCAGAGCCGTAGTGAATAGAAATTGAGATTTATGGGGAACCGATTTCCAGGCGACCAGCAGGTAGTCGCCAAGGGTCGCACCAGCAGGTAGTAGGGTTTGCTTTACCGCTTGCTGGAATAATGCGGATAATTGCCTCATGTTGTTGGTACTTTTTAATTATGCATAACGAGAGGATTATTTCCTTGTTTGAAAACTTCGGCGGATTCCCAAAGCTTCGCTCTTTGTGCCTTTCGTACAGGTATGTAAAAAAATTAGTTTTTGAATATTGGGGAATAAAAGTTTGCTTCTAAAGCTTGTTCGGAATATCTCCTTTCAAAACTACTAAAGAATTTGATAATTTGCAACTTGGTCTAAACGCGATTTAATGGTTATGTTTTTGGAGAATGTCTATTTTGTCTGTAATTTCACCAAAACCTGTTAATGTAATGGATTGATCTTTGTTCAGATTTTGACTTCTCTGATACATGTCGGTCATGGTATTTTGGTAACGTTGATTAAGAATAATAATTTTGAATAAGGTTAACTAATTAATTTTTGCAATGTCCATAATTTTGTTCAATTCTGGTTTGTTTAATGAATTACCACGTTATATTCGTAATTTTTGTTTGATATACATACATATTTTTCATTATATTGATTGATTGAAATAAATATTAATTCTACTAAATAAAACTTGGTAGGCAGAAAGACCTTTGGTCAATAGCCATTAATTAGGCTGACGATAGCATCAAATTAATTACACACTATTGTAAAAATTAAACTGTTAATAAAGATATGATATACAGTATGTTTTTTTTTTATCGTGGGCCATAGGATTTTACATGCTAAAAATTATACCTTGTGTTATTATATATTGTATCATACAATTTTGAAGCAAATTTTAGTTAGTAATATAAATCAATTATTTTTCTATATGGTGCGCTTAATTAGAACAATTTAAACATGTTTTATTTCATTAAATAGTGCTTTTGCTCGAAACCGGACGATCGGGATACGCTGCAGAAAAGTTGTCAACTATTTAAAATTTATGATAAAATATACATTAACACAAGGTATAATTTTTAGCATGTAAAATCCTATGGCCCACGATAAAAAAATATACTGTATATAAAACTTTTTAGCCCATGAAGAAGACGTTGATGATCCTAGACAACCCCAATTACCCCAATTACCTCAACATCCCCAACCTCCTCAACTTCAACTTCCCCAACTACCTCAACATCCCCAACCTCCGCAACTTCAACTTCCCCAACTACCCCAATTACCTCAACATCCCCAACCTCCGCAACTTCAACTTCCCCAACCAGTACAGCATCCCCAACAACCTCAACAACCCCAACCTCCACAACCTCCACAACCTCAACTTCCCCAAGTTATCGGCCAGGTTTTTCGCCCCTGGGAGTAATTTTTTTTTTAATTCTGTCGGGGCTAACTTCCATTTAGGGGCAACAATTTTGATTATTGGGCAACTAATGATGATCTGATTAGGCAATACGTTGATTTAATATCAGTTTCGCCAGTTAACTGAAGTTGTCCAACATTCAGAAAATTGAGAAGTGTGTTTATTGGGACACTAATAATTAAAGCTTAAATAACAAGAACGGCAATATCAAAGGGTTTGATCTTTTCATACAATTAGCTCTTTTTTACTATTGAATAATTTTAAACTGGATATCATAAATGTTTTTATTCGGATATTCGGAATTTGTATGTCCAATTTTTTTATGTATAATCTGCATTTATATTATTCGTACTTTTTCTTAATCAATCAATGGATGATAATTAAAAATATCTACGTGTAACATTTATAATCACACAAGTTTTCTCGCTACCTAAAAAAGTAAGAGCACAATTAAATTACATCGACTAAAAAAAACAAAGAAGGAAAAGAACAAAGAAATTCAAGTGTCCCCCTAATAAATTCAGACCGTTAATAACAAGCTACGATAGTAATAATAATAGTACCGCGAAAACTTAAAGAATGTTATTAATTTAAACAGTAACTATGAAAATCTATTTTCAAATATTTGTAGGGCTGGCAACCTTGGCTTTTATATTTTCCAGATGTTCCCATTCTTCACCCTTAGTACCTGCGTTCGACCTTCCCTTTAAATTTTAAATGGAATTAGTTTAAATGAATGCAACACAACTCAATATCCGCTCCAAACTAACAATAAGAGATGCTAAATAAAACTGACTCATATTTAATTCATATTATCTCCTACAAAAAAAATACTTTTAAATGTAATATAGATCAATGAGATTATATTTATTCAGCAGGTTAGTTTACTTTCAGTAAAATAAGAATAAAAATATAATCATAACAAGAACAGTAGATAAATAATTTTTACACAGTTGGAAGGGCAAAATATACTGGATCTCAAAAGTAATGTAACACCCAGAAATAACAATGTTTTAAATGTGTTTGTATTAAATGTATGTTCAGTTATCGCGTCAGAACAAACAATTACAATTTGGTGCAGGTTGAACAAAAATTACTGACAAAAATTCAATAATGTGCCCCCCGCATTATTGTTGTATCATTATTAAATTTGCTTTATTTTTCGCATAAATGTAAAAATCGTACACAAAAAATTGATATAAAGCAGTAGAAACGTTATCGCTTTTTTTTCATTTTAATGTGAATAAATCGTACGTATTTGTTGCTGACTTAAACCACATCTAGGGAGTGTTGCATTACTTTTGAGCTCCAGTATACATCAAATTTATTTAAATAAGTGTTGTTTCATCAAAAACTTACTAAAACAGAGCGGGAGTGTTATTTTGAATGTTACATACATTTCAAAATGTAACTTTCTTTTGATTTTGAATAACCTGATATAAATATCTACTTATGATTTATATAGACGCTATTCATTTTCTTTCCGGATACTGTTTATTTATTGATTGATTTAAAAATAAACAGGCCATTCAGTATTCATTAACATCTGCAACAAATTGAAATCACTTCTGCATTTATGCATAATAATAATTAATATTTAAAAATAATTAGGGAACAAGTATCGATCAAACCCCTAATCAAATTAGATCGGCCAGGAATTAAGATTTTTAAAGTTATTTTTCTCCCTGGCAACATTCAAGTATTATCTACTTTCAATATGATAATATATAAACTAATTCAGTTACTTCCGCATTCTTATGGCCCTCAGAAAAGGGTCGGCTACCTGCATCCCAGACGACCAGAAACGCGACAAAAAACGGTTCCGCACGTGCCGGCAAAATGTCGGGTGTCGGGTGCTGACATTTTTATGATGATTATTACAACCGCAAACCCTCCCCGGCGGCCTGCTTTGATAGACAAAATGAAATGGTCGCCTGCAAAGAAGTTGGCGACGATATTAACTCACTGCGAGCTGCTATTGTGGAACTACGCAAGGAAATAAAAGATCTTAAGTCTACAGAAAATTTAAACTTACACCACGAACAGGCGCCAATTAATATGGAGGAAGTAATTGCCGAAATATCAGATCGACAATTTCGAAAAAAAAACTTAATAATATTTAATATGGATGAACAACCTAAAGATCTAAATAAAAATGAACGAATTAAAGCAGACATTGCAAAAGTCACTGAAGTATGTTCACTCGTAGATGATGAAGTAGACATAAATGCGTGTAAAATTATTCGTTTGGGAAACTACCATGATTATAAGAAGAGACCAATAAAAATTATACTTGAAAGAGAACATGATGTTCACAGGTTGTTAAAAAATGCCATGAAGCTCAATGATCATACAGCCTTTAAGAAACTTGCTATTAGTACGGATAGAACACCAGCTCAAATCAAATATTTTCAAGAGGTGAAAGCAAAATTGGAGGAGAGAAGAGGAAGTGGAGAAGTGGATTTAAAGATCAAATATATTCGCGGAATACCCACAATTATGTCAGCTACCAATGGGCCGCCTCCTTTAAACATGTAAAGTCCAACAGTGCGTCTCCAGAAACTAATAATATATCACTTTACTACCAAAACGTAAGAAGCGTAAAAAATAAAACCGAGATGGTATATGTTGCCTCCTCAGACTGTGAATATGACATTGTATGCTTCACTGAAACTTGGCTGGTACCTGATATATCTTCCTCGGAGCTGTTTTCGTCAAATTACATTGTACATAGATGTGATAGAAATCTAGAGGCTACGCAACTTAAAACTGGAGGAGGAGCACTAATAGCAATAAAAACCCATTTCACCTATACACTAATTGATTTTTCCCCATTGCTAAATGTAATATCATCCATTGATATACTGGGTTGTAAATTAGGTTACAATAATGTGTCATTTTATTGTATAGTTTGTTACATTCCCCCAAATGTATCGGTGCAAGTATTTGAACAATTTTTCGATTTGTTGAGTTCTATGGATATACTTTACGATAAAAATGTGTTATTTATTGGTGATTTCAACGTTCCCACTTATGTGGTTGGTACGGCAGATGGTAAGAAAAAGATCTTGGAAAATTTTAAAGAGTTTTATGATTTAGAACAGTTTAACAGTATTAGAAATATAAATGGAAGGCTTCTTGATCTTGTTTTCTCGAATATTTCATGTGAAATTGAAGGCGATTGTATTCCATTATCGAACGTAGACACACAGCATCCTCCCTTTGTAGTAAATTTTATGTTGCTGTCTTCACAGCATAAAAATGTTCCGTATATAACTGTTAATAAGGCATTCAACTTTAAAAAGGCTGACTTTGTAAATTTATATCATCAGCTAATGGGGACCGATTGGTCATTTCTTACAGACATAGAGAATGTAGACTTGCAATGTGAAGCTTTTTATAAAACGCTATATGAAATTTTTGATCTATACGTTCCTCTAAAGAAAACTCAACAAAACTATATTTCCTATCCTATCTGGTATACCAGAGAAATTAAGCAAAATTTACGAACTAAAAAAAATATGCGCAAAAAATATAAAAACACTAAAAACCCCTTTTATTTGGAACAGTTTAAGTCATTAAGAAGACTAACAAAAAAGCAAATTAATGCAGCTTATCAGAATTACACAATTACCGCGCAAAATTCAATAATAGATGACCCAACTAAATTCTGGTCTTACACGCAAACTAAAAAGGGAACTTCGAGAATACCAGGCTCAATGCACTTCGAAGACACCTGCTATGAAGATCCTCAGCAAATCATAAATGGGTTTGCAAATTATTTTTCAAATGTATATATAGCATCAAATGAGAATGTAAATATCCAATACGAGAACATTTTATCTGAAAACGTTGAAATAACATCAATGTCAGAAACAACTATCCTAAACGCTATTAAAAAATTAAAGAACAAATTTACAGCTGGCACTGATGGTATACCATCATTTATCGTTAAGGATTGCAAAAATATTTTTGTTAATCCACTATTTATTATTTTCAACCAAATATTGAAATCAAGCCAATTTCCAAAATTATGGAAACATTCTAGAATTACACCGATTTACAAATCAGGCGATAAAACAAATTTGCTTAGTTATAGAGGTATCTCAATTTTATGCAATTTTTCAAAAGTATTCGAAATATCTCTGCATACCCTACTACAGAATCAACTTAAAAATTGTATATCGGACCAACAACACGGATTTGTTAATAAGAAATCAACAACCACGAATTTAGCTTCTTTTACACAATATGCCACCGAAGTTATAGATAAGAAAGGGCAAGTTGACGTCATTTATACAGATATACAGAAAGCCTTTGATCAAATTGACCATTTCATTCTATTAGAAAAATTGAAAAGTATAGGCTTATCGGGAAACTTAATTAAGTTATTTGAAAATTACTTAACTGGAAGACTTAACTTTGTCTATTATAATGGGTACTCATCAAATACATTTATCTCAACATCTGGTGTTCCTCAGGGGTCAAACTTAGGACCCTTACTATTTTTGATATTCATTAACGACTTATCATTAAGTTTAACTTGCCCTCATCTACTTTTCGCCGACGACTTGAAAGTTTATATAAAGGTTGACACTGAAATCGACTCTATATTCCTTCAAAGACAATTGGATTTTATCAACAACTGGTGCATACAAAATAGACTGCATCTAAACGTATCTAAGTGTAAAGTTGTCACGTACACCAGAAAGAAGGTGGTTTCAATTTATCCTTATCAATTGAATAACATTGAACTCGAAAGATGTACATCTATTAAAGACCTTGGTGTATATTTTGATCAAGGTTTTCATTTTAATAACCATGTAGAACAGGTAACAAAATCAGCACATAGGATGATGGGATTTATTATTAGAAACTGTCGAGGCTTTACGGATATTCAATGCCACAAGGTTTTGTACTTCTCGCTGGTGCGGTCGAAAATGGAATACTGCTGTCTGATTTGGTATCCTATATACATGATTCATATCAATGCACTAGAAAATATACAGCGAAAGTTTTTTAAGTACTTATCATTTAGAGTTGAAGGCGTATACCTGCCACAAGGCTATAATCACTCTGCACTGCTCAGTAGATTCAATATCATCCCGTTAGTAAATAGAAGAATGATCATATCTACAATATTTTTAAGCAATTTGCTCCACAACAAAATTAATTGTCCATTCTTGTTGCAGTGCCTCAATTTTTATGTACCAAGACTTCATACTAGAAATATCTTAACTTTTTATTGTCAATTTGCCCGAACAAGCGTACTGATGAGATCACCAATAAACATAATGTGTAATAACTTTAATAAAATCTCATCAACTTGTGATGTCAACTTCACCTCTCATCATGAGATGATACATATAATTCGATTGCTAAGTGTGGATAATATGACTTAAAAATGCATGTTTAAATTACCCATTATTTTCCGTTTAAATTTCTTTTTACGTTTATATTTTGTAATAATGTATTATCTAGTAATGTTTAATTTCTTACTTCTAAGTAACTAATTTGTTTAAATAATTAGCTTAAGTTTATATATTAAAATATGTTAATTTAGTTAAGTTGTCCGGTAAATGGTTTATGTACTGTTGGACGTTAATAAATAATAAATAAATAAATAAATAAATAAATAAAAACTGTCATCTTCAATATGGAATATTAGTGTGGGGTCATTCTGCGTCTCGTCATAGGCTTTTTGGTTTACTGCGTAAAGCTGTACGTATCATAAGTGGACTTAGCTACCGGGACGACTGCAAGTATAAATTCAAAGAGCTTAATATACTTACTTTACCTGCACTATTTATTCTGGAGTGCTTGTGCTACGTTAAACAAAATTTGAATATATATGCTACCCACGAACACCATGGATATCCAACTAGAAACCGAAATGACATAAATATACCACAAATTAGGCTAACCCGATCTCAAACGGGACCGAACTATTATGGGCCATTGTTCTTCAATAAATTATCCCTAGGTTCACGTACACTGGAATTTAATAAATTCAAGACCACAGTCAAGACATTTCTTATTGGCCTAGCTCCTTACAGTTTAGAAGACTTCTTGTCTAATGTAGAAGTCATCTAAACTAAATTTTAAATTTTTATTTCAATACACTATCATTTTAATTGTGTCTGTTCTATTTTAATGTATTAATAAGTTTTAATTTAATACGTTTCATCTTAATATGTTGTATTTTAATATGCTTGATTTTATTATGTCTTATCTTAGTATGTTTTATTTTAATATGTTTCATTTGATTTTATTATGTTTTATCTTGATAACTTTTATTTTAATATGTCTGATTTTATTATGTTTCATTTTATTATGTTTTATTTTAATATGTCTGATTGTATAATGTTTTTCTTAATATGTTCTATTTTAACATGTTAATTCGATTTGTAATTTAATGATTGACCTGTGTAAAGTGTAAAACTAAAGCACCAATAAAGTATTATTATTATTTTAACATGTACAATCCAATATTTTCCCATTTACAGAACAATATTCTTTCAATCAGAAAAAAACTATTGATTACAACACGGGAAATATGAATACATTTCCCTTGGTTGTCTATACATGATGCAAAAAAGTATAGTATTAAACTCGTGAGCAAGTTGGCCATTGCCACTCGGGTGAATTGCAACACTCACCTACGGCTCGTGTTGCAAACTTCACCCTCGTGGCAATGGCCAACTTTCTCACTCGTTTAATATTTCTCTATTAATTAAATTGTTTCAGAATTAATCGCAAAAAACTTTAATGTCATATGTAATTCAAATTAAAACATTTGGCTATTAACAATAATTTGAGCTCGTGTTTAAAGACTTTTTTATTTGGCAAATCTTTGAAATGTTCATCTAAATTTAATAATTTGTTGCAACATTGAATTACAATGTAAACGGGATTTTCCGTATTTGCGGTTAGTCTGATTTTAGGAAGATCAAGTTATTTTTTATTGCGGAAATTATAATTATGGACTTGAGTTTTTATTTGATATTTCGTTGCAAACGTGCACATTATAAGATTCAAAATATATAAGTACGGTAGAGTCAATAACTGCAGCCTTTAAAAAAAAACAGATAAAACAGACTAATAAAATAATGAACACAAAGAACTTATACTAGGTTAAAAAAAATGAACCACCCTGAAAGAGTTGATGCAGAACTCTGAAATTTCTTATAAATAGTTAGTGTATATTGATATACCATTGATTAAATTTTCATAGAAAAATAAAAATATTTATTAAGAAAAAAAAATGCTCTTATGCAGTCAGCAACCCTTCTGGGCATGCTAGAAATCAGGTCTAATGCATCTTGAGGCAGCTCGTCCCAGGATATCTGAAGTTGGTGACGCAGTTCATCTGAAGTGTTTGGAGGATGCTGTAAACGACGCAATGTTCTGTTCATCACATCCCAGACATGTTCTATGGGGTTCAAGTCAGGTGATCTCGATGGCCAAGGCAAACGATTAATGTTGTTTGGTTCTAGGAAGTCTGTAGTTACCTACGTTAGCAGTATGAGGTCGCGCATTATCTTGCTGGAAAATTGCCCTTGGATGGTCTTGGATGAATAGAAGTAGAATGGATTTTCAATACTGTATCAATGTAACGGCCCATTTAATGTGCCTGGAATGAATTTTAAATTCCTTCCTCCGTAGCATATTGCCCCCCAAACTATTACACCAGGAGTTAATGCCGTGTGACGATGCTGAACAAATTGTAAATTTTGTCTTTAACCTCTAGGTCGTCTAACTATTAAACGTGCGCCAGAGTGCCATAAACAAAAACAAAATTTGGATTTGTCGCTGAAGACAATTTCTACCGATTGATGATCCCAGTCTTGTTGGTCCTGGCTCCACTGCAGCCTGTTGGCATTATGCTGAATTGTTAAAGGGGGGCGAAAATAAGGACGATAAGACCGCAAACCAAAAGAGCATATTCGTCTATAAATGGTGCTCATAGAGACTCTATGCCCAATTGCTCTTAACCAATTTATTGCAATCGATCGTGTTGCTTCTGCAGCATCTCGAATTGCACTTCTCCTTAAGAGTCGATCGTCACGTTCTTTTGTCACTCTGGGATGTCCACTGCCTCTACGGCGAGCTTCTAGGCTTTCTTCCTGCCAATCTCTCCAAATTCGACTTACACTGGCGTGTGGTTGACCAACACGTCTGCCAATTTTACGGAATCCTAAACCAGCCTCATGCATTCCGATAATTCATCCTCTTTCAAATGGTGTAATTTTATAACCATTTTCAGGTCTTCGCACTCGCAGCATTTTTTAAGGCAACTATTAGGTCAAACAATAAAAGGCTGCAAACTAATGCGATAAATAAGGTAAACTAAAATAAACTCTCAGATGACATGAAAGGGATAATTAGAGATAATTCCTTTTAGAAGTGACACTTGGCCTTCAGAATTTAATCAATTGTATATCAACATACATCAACTATTGCCAACAAATTTCAGAGTTCTACATCAACTGGTTAATTTTTTTTAACTCAGAATATTATGTTTGTGGTTAAGTTTATATTATTTTGACAATAGTCAAATCCAAGGCCAATTGTTTTATTGGAAACGGTGTGAGAATATTCATTCCATTACTTGTTATGAAATGAATTACATGTAAAACGCATAAGCGCATAGTGTTTTGATACAACGAGAGTGAGAATGTGTACGTTCTATGAAATCAAAATTGATTTCAGAATGCCTAAATTCTACAATGGTCGTGGAGAAATGTTATTTCTCCTCGACCAGATAAAATAGACTAATAAAATAATGAACACAAAGAACTTACGTTTTATCACGTTTGTGGTTATGTTTATAGTATTTTGACAATTGTGATATCCAAGGCTAATTGTTTTATTCGAAACGATGTGAGAATATTCATTCTATCCCTTGTTATGGAATGAATTACATGCAAAACGCATAAGCGCATAGTGTTTTGTTCCATAACAAGAGTGAGAATGTGTACGTTCTATAATCAAAATTGATTTCAGAATGCTTAAATTCTATGGTGGTCGTGGAGAAATGTTATTTCTCTCACGATTTCAACGACTGGGAAATCCAGTCCAATTTATGTAAAAGTTAAACGTACAACTTGAACAATCATTAAATGTAACCGGAACAACACTTCTTTCAGAATTTTCAATATCCCTCATTGCATTAAAATTTAAATGAATACCATTAAATGTGAATACAAATCGGTATTCTTATTTGTTGATAAACGTGTGGTGGGAGTAGACTCCACATCGGCGCAGATATCGGATGATGGACCAAGAATATTATTTTGTACAAAATTTTCTTGATGAATTCTATGTTGTTTTATATAGAATTCGGATGTATTTTCATATCCCATATCGTTTTAACGCTAAGACATCCAACCCGTCATTTGCCAAAAATGTAGCAATAGTCCGTCTAAAAGCATGCCCGGTGTACCAAGCAGGACTTCAAATCAAATACTGATCATCTATTGCAGGCATTTTACTCATTATGTATACCAACAACTTGGTTCATACATTTTCCATTTCTATAAAAAATAGTCGTTTGGAAGAGGTATTTGGCGGTTCCAGTTTAAGATATTTCCGAAATATTTGTAAATTGTGAATTTCTTCATTACGTTACTAATTATGGTAATTTTTGTGTTTGTGTTTTAGTGTTTGGTATTTTGATAATTACAACATTTTCTTCATCTAGAAAATCGACTGTAGTCATCGTCACTAGTTCCTTGCGCCATTATCATCGCTACCTAGAATATTAAAAATCGGATTAGTATTTTTTCGGATTCTAAAAGTAAATTAAACAATCACCATAATCAAATAAGTCTCATCGGGAGCGTCTTTTAAAAATCGACGCATTTGCTCCTTTGGTTTGATTTTTGATTTCTTGGGTCGGTATCTTATATTTTTCATTTTCAAATAACTATTACTTTTGACATCTGAAAAATCGATATTGTCATTCAGGTTTATTATAGTTCTGATTAATAAACAGCGAAACAACGTCACTTTTACCAGCGAATATAGAACGTTCTATAATCGCTGGTGAAGGACCATATTCCTTTTTAAAAATATCTTAGTAGGTTGTTAAATTTGACGTTTCTCGCACAGTAACAAGTACGTTAAAACGTATCGACCTAATTAAAATGTGTAATAATAACACGCGTTAATGACATAGAATTTAAAGAAGCATGAAACGCACGTGATGTCAAAAGGAAAATGCTGCAATCAAACCCAGATAAAAGAAAAGTAAGTTCACTATCTCTAAGCAAAACAAACATTTACAAAATGATGAATATATGGGATGAAGGGTCTCCTGAAGGTCTTCGGAAACGCTTTTATCATATTGCTGCGTATAACCTTGCGTGGAGGGGTGGAGAAGCAGCCAAATGTACTATATATTTTTTTAAGAAGAAATTAACGCAGATAACAGTTTAAACAACAGAATTGAATACAATCCAGTGTTTTCAAAAACATGTCAAGGAGGTTCTCGAAAATGTGCAGATAGCAAATGGCTTGCCTCTAATTCGTCAAATCTACCATTTTGCCCAGTCAAATTGTTTAGAAAACTATTAGAAAAAAGAAAGACTAATATTACTACAGAACGATTATTTTTGACTGTGAATCCATTTTATAACAAACATCCTGCTTCAGTTTGGTATAAAAATATGCCAATAGGTATAAATGAATTGGGAAAATGGACCAAACAGTCTGAAAAGATTGGATTAAATATAAAAAACAACAAAATCACCAATCATTCAAACAGATCAAGTGCCGTATCCAACTTCATTAAAGCTGGTGTTGGGGATCAGCAAGTATTGAAAATGACAGGACATGCAAATGCAAAATCACTCAAACCTTACCTTCAATTGGACACAGAGCCCCATGCCAATTTACTAGCCAATCTAAGGTCAAAGCCAACAACGGGCGTAGCTAGTTGTAGCGGAAATGCCACAACTATCGAAAATCAGACAAAATTAATATCACCGTCCGAGCAAATCTCTACCGGTAACATTGTCTACAATAACTGCATAACTGTTATTAATGATCATGCAAATGTTACAAATGATCATAAAAATGTGTAATAGATGTTCTTTCATTAAATTATTATTAATCTAATAAAGTGTTATATTTGAGTCGTTTATTAATCCCCCTAAAATAAACTCGATGTTATTTTTTCTCTTGGATATAGATGCTATTATTGCACTCAATTTGGTTTTCACTTGGTAAATGGTAATCGAGGGACAAAGAAAAAATCTCTCCAGCGCTACGCGCTGTCGTAATTTTTTCATGGCCTTAATTCTCGTGTTTTTACCGTGACAACCAAACATTCGTGTAATAATAGCATCTATATCCGAGAAAAAATAACCTCTTGTTTATTTACCCCCGAGCATAGAATATTTAGCCCATAAATTTGAAAGCGATTTTAAACATCCATTTCGAATTAAAAATATGCCATTAAACTTTTCTCGTTAATATTTCTATCCAACCATGTTTTATACATTTTATATGCATTTTCGTATCTTTCACGTGATTTTAACGGGATCAGTTGTAAACACCCGGCTTTCTACCGTAGCTCAATTTTAACATCTTCGCTGGCTATCCAGTTCTTTTTCCATATCCTTTATATTTTATTCGACACAAATCTGACACATTGCTTTTCTATTTACATAAGATCTAGCAACCCTAACTGCGTATTTTTTCCACCGACTGGATCATAAAGACCGCTTTGCAAGAATATTTTCTCAACCGTATGAACGCACCTAACGATCTTGTATTGTAATATACTATTATCCTACTTGTCCTTTAGAAAACTTGCGTTCAATAAATCTCCACTTACTAAACTTCTTTTTTTATATACTATTTTAATATCAATGAGTTTTCAAAGTAAAGCTTGCTTGATGTGGACACATTGATAAATATATATCGTATCGCAAATTATGGCTATAATTAAACTCGGATGAATTTCATCTTTCTGTAATAATAGTCCTCATAATTTGCACGTTAAATAACACACTAGTATTGGCTAGATATAGAAGCTAATTATTTTATGTGGTGAAATAATATATTTAATCAATCAAAACAGGATACAGAATTCCTTATAAAGTTATGACTTTGGCCTCAACTAATAAAAAACATAAGCAGCATGTATCTTAGATATAAAATTATTATTCTTCAATTCAAAATTTACCATGTCGAAGCAATATATTAAACTAACTAATCATACGACCATTTATTATGCAAATCGAATCCCACAAGCTAATAAACGCTATGACCGCAAAAATAAACACACGCTATTACAGAATTAAAATACCTCCCGCTAATCAGTTATATAAACTATTCACACTTGTATGTAATAAACATATCAAAAAATAATGAATATTACCTCCATTATTTATCACCTTGCCTCGTTCCAACACATGACTTATATCTTCAATCTGGCTAATGTAAATTTCTAATGTCCATATGTTACCACATTCCTCACATTCGATTGTAAATGTTATTTTCAAGCAAAAATTAATTTCACAAATAATACCTCTAAATTGGATTTCAAGAACTTTAATTTGACGATATGTAAGGTATATTTTTGGTTGTATGTATATTCTAAATAGGATTCTCTATAGTCTGGAAACGGTAAAATATCTAGAGAAATACACGACGGATTTAAAAATAAAAATCTATCCAATGACACCAAATGTGACCCAGGGGGATTAAGGAAGGCCACCACCCCCGGAGGATGAGAGGGGATGAAATTTGAAAATCTTAAATGGGAATCACCATTTCTTATTACATATTTGGATTCTCCAGAAAATATTATATGGATTTGACCCATGGTAGTTTTCGTTAGTTTAAAGATGGCGCTGTAATCGATGAAAATCAAAATAGTGCACAAAAACGCTTAAAAGTAAGGATATCTCAAGAAATACACATCATATCAAACAATACAAAAATACCTGTTCAAATTATTCGAAAATCTATCCCACACCGCCCCGAAATCTGAAATGGAAACTTCCATTATTTCTATATGAAATTTTTCTAGAATTTTTATTTTTTGTAGGACTGGTGATTTCTGTCGTCTTATAAATCAATTGTTGTTCTTGGCACTTTTGTGTATGATTTCTTTCAGCTCATTAACTTCTATTGACGTGCAGAGGCGCTTGACATCAAAGGAGACCAAAATTGCGTTGTTGTTGACGTCAAAATTTTTAGTTTTCTTCACGAAGTCGATGGAGTTTTCTGTTCCGTATTTACGACCGGTTCCATAATATCACATAAAAGTCTCCTTTACGTAAAATGAACTTTTTCGAAAAGAATCCTTTAAAGCCGGCTTTTAGTCGCTTGTGGTCCATAATGGTTTACAAAGGGCATATTACATAAAGTGCTCTTAAACGAAATATATTTCTGATAGTGTCACTGAAATACCGCGAAAATTTCAAAAATTCAGTCAAATATCCGAAAGTGCGCCGTGAACGGATTTTGACAGCACTAACGCTAAAGCGATTGTGAAAATACAGCACCACACATTATGAAGCCGCAGAGTAAAAGGCGAATATCAGGTGTTTTCAGTGATGAAGACCAGCTACGATTAGCGAATCTCATTGAAAAGGAGAAGACCACAACCGAAAACAAAACAACCAATAAGGTGACAAATAAAGAAAAGGTTAGTACTTTCATTTTATACAGAGTGACCAATTTGAAGCATTAAATTTGTAGGATGCAGCGTGGAGGCGCATTACCAATGCCTTTAATGCCGGAGCTGTGCAGTACCGAAATGTGGAGCAGCTTCGTGCGAAATTTGATAACTTCAAAACCAAGGCATGAAAGTTGGTTGTCGAGCAACAGGTAAATCTAAGGGGACCGGTGGAGGACCAGCGTCATCGAGGCCATCTTACGTATCATTAATACAAAGATGGTGAGCGGCCTACTAGGCAGCTCGATGGACTGCGACTTTGTAAATATTTGTTTAGATACACATGTACATGGACTAAATAATGTTTTTTAGGATGAGGTTCCTGTTATAATTATGGGCGATGGCGAAAGTGTTGCCAACAAAAAAATATTGAGGTAGTTCACAAAGTAAGTATTTTTTAAACTACAATTACAGTTTTACATTAATTTAATGTACTTTTTTTATATTGTAGCAGACTGAACAAACTGAAACAGACATATGATATCTAGAAGCAATGAAGGATAGTCCATTGAACTTGGTAACATATAATGTATAATTTGTGAATACCTTTGATTATTTCTTTATTTTTAGCAAGGGGGTGTCGATGGTGTGGCCAGTAGTAGCCAAGAAACTATCCCAACAAAAGTAAGATCCTGTGTCATTGAAATCTAATTTTTGTTATAGAATAATTGGACCTCATATACTCCACGGAAATTAAAGCAGCCTCTTAACAAAAAGTTACGGCCTGCTGCAATGAACCCCGTAATACTGGTCAAGGAGGCTTACTACAGAAGTAAGGCGACCGATGTAGAAGTGGAAACGTGGGCGAGGAAGGAGCAGAATCGGAGAGTCGAAGAAGAGCACGAAAAGAAGCGACGCCTTTTAAATTTAGAGATTTTAATTAAGGAGGCTGAATTAAATAAATTATTATAGAAAAATAAATAACAGTTCACAAATGTATAATTATTTATTCATATCTCTAACAAAACAAATACTGTTACATTCACATTATAGTCTAACAAAATGTTCTTCAATAAGCAATCTTCTCACATTTTGTCCGAGAGCAACAGCGGCATTTTCATTATGTTGATTTTGCTTTGGTTCATCTTCATTTTGTTCAACATTGTCAAACCAATCATTGGGAAAATTACCATTCATCTCTATTGCAATGTTGTGCAATACAGTTGCTATGATACAGTCATTGTAGTCGTCATATTCAGCCGCACTCCTAATGATAAGATAGGAAACCTCCTTTTCCATACTCCATACTGTCTTTCAACAACGTTACGTGATCTAATGATAGATTCATTGTAGAGATTTTCAGCTGCCATACCTGTTACTTGCAATTTTGTCATTAAATAGGGTTCAATGGCATATCCGCTATCACTAATTAATAAATGTTGCCCAAATATACCATTTTCAAATTGCTGTTTGAGCCTGCTGTTGTTAAAAATGGTTTGGTCATGACATGAGCCAGGCCATCGTGCAACTATGTTGCGAATTTTCAAGTTTGCATCCGACACTGTCTGTACATTTAATGGATAGTACCCTTTTCTGCAACGAAATATCTCTGCATCCTCACCTTCAGGAGATTGGATTTGGCAATCTATTGCACCGAGTACGCGAGAAAAACTTGCTACTCTATAAAAATCTTCTGCTGCCCTCTGTCTCTCAATTTGATTTTCATACATATTAATGTATTGTGGTCGTAAAAATGCGATGGCATACGATACACTTTTTACAAATCTGCAGGCTGATGTTTTAGAAACACCCTCAAAGTCGCCTGCTGCAAACAGCATGCTTCCCGTAGCATAAAATCTCAAGAGCAGTCTCGCAATTGGAAGTATGCGTCCTCCTCTATAAAACAAAAATATATATTCATGTACCCCTCAGATTTATTAAATGCAATTTACCTATGTGTAGGCAATGATATCAAGGGCTGGATACGTTGTATCAGTGCTAGTACTGTGGGTTTAGTTAGACGAAACCGATCAAAAAATTAAATGTCGTCATATTTACTAAAACAATTCTCCCTGTTTCTGTATGTTTTGGGCCGTCTTAAAAATATAAACATTTCGTCTTCTGATGATGAGCTTGAACTTGAACTTTCCATTTTAGATTGACACACACGAGTTGTTAACAACTAATGTGAGGGTATGTTCGCAATAAAGTCGACTTTGGAATCCGTAATGAACGAAATTCGGGCCTTTACTTTTATGGAGACTTTTTGGTAAAGTAGTGTTTAAAAATCAATTATGGAACAGGTTTTATGAAGTAAAGGCGCCTTTTGTGTTTAAAAGAGACTTTAATCAGATTATGGAACCGGCTGTTAGATTATGTTAAAGCACACTTTATTTGATAGAGCATTGCTGTAGGAAGCAATTCCTCTTATTGAAGAAGTGTTTGGTTTGTGCACTTTGGGCTGACCGTATAATGTGGGTACCTTTGGATTCATAACTCTATATTTGTAGATTTTATTAACTGGGATTATAAAACTGTTCCAAGTGTTTAAAGTTGGGGAGAGGGGGTTAATTCGGACACTTTTTTTTTAATTCATAAAAAAATATTTTTACTAATTTCTTATTTTAGGAAAATTAATCTGTAGAACGATGTTAGCTATAAATTACGTATTTATTTAATATTTTAATTTAAGTAAAATATTCCAATTCTATGAAAACCAAATAATGAGATTTGTCCGAAACAACCCCTGCAAGGGGTACTTACGGACTTTTTAATCAACGTCATTATTAGAAACAAGTACATAATATAAAAATATAAATATAGTTACATAAATTAAAGCCTATTTTAGAAAAAAAGGGCATGAAACCAAATAAATAACACAAAATTAAATCTAGTTTACATTGTATCCATCAAAATTTATATTAGATGATGTCTTATTCTAAATGAATTTGAATGTATAGTAGGGTTTGGCATTATTGCTTCTACATCATTTCTTAAGACAAGTCCTCTATCTTCAACTACAGGATAAGTAAAACTATTACTATTGCCTTCACGTCCTAAAAATTTGATATGATATTCCTCAAAATTAACAACTTCTTCAACTTTTCTTACGAAATATGAAATATGATCGTTAATTTTTATTTCATCACTGTCGAGTAACTATTAACGTCAAGATTCATCTTATGATGCCTTTTTTACTTTCTCCGTTACGAAGTACGAGAAAGTATTGTGATCGTGATTTCTTTTTCAAATTTTTTTTTTACGGAAATATCCGGTTTGGGGTCCATGATGCCATTTCAATAATTTCTGGGAAAATAAATGGTGTCTGTATGTGTGTGTGTGTGTGTGTCTGTGTGTGTGTGTGTGTCTGGCTGTGCGCGCTGTATCTCAAAAACTAATAGAGCAATTGATATGAAACTTTAAACATACGTCTTATTTGATAATCCAAAGAACTGAAAAGCTTTTGGTAAAATTTCGTACACCGGAAGTGGGTGTTTTTGCCAATATTTTCTTAAATATGAAAATTATCACAAAATTTTTTGAACAAATATTAAAGACAACAAAGAAATGAGCTTATTTTGTTTGAAAAAAATTTTCATAAAATCATTTTTATTATTATGTTTGGTTTATAATTATGAAACGATAATAGTTACAGCAAATTTATGTTGATAATAATAATTGTAGCGAATGCCAAAATGAACAACTTATAAAGAATAAGTATTTTTCTAAATCTCTTTAGTTTTTGAGTAAACTGAGTTTTTGAATTTGAAGTATAATTTTTCCATCTTATAGTTTTGACGTTTTAAAAGTTTAATGCGAGTCTGCAAAACGCTCGATGGACATTTAAAATATGATTTAAATTAAAAATAAACCATGAAAGCGTAAATATAAATGATACGATCAAGTCGGAGAAAGTAACATGCCACATCACCATTTTTTTACGTTGATAACATTTTTTTCAAATTTAATTTCGTTCTACATTTTTTTTTGTAATTTATCGTTTTTAGCCTTTTCTAATTCACTAAGCCATTTTTCAGGAGTTAATGTGAAAATTCTAGATTTGTGTGTGTGTTGTGTGTCTGTGCGCTCTGTATCTCAAAAACTAATAGACCAATTGATATCAAACTTTCAACATACGTCTTATTTGAGAATCCGAAGAACTAAAAAACTTTTGGTAAAATTTCGTACACCGGAAGTGGATGTTTACCTTAACTGTTTTTTGTTTTTTTCCAATATTTTCTTAAATATGAAAAATATAACAAAAATATTTAAGCAAATATTGAAGACAACAAAGAAATGAACATCTTTGGCTTGAAAATATTTTTCATAAAATCATTGTTATTCGGGAAATGTTTTTTTTCATTTTTGGTATATAAAATATAATATATAATGTAATATAATGTATAATATAATGTATAATATATATTTAAGTTGTGATCTCAGTTCATAATTATGAATTTTTTGAAGAGGAATTGGTTGACATGATTTTCATTCTTGGGGAATGTCGTAAAAACTGTCTATTTCCTTTGCGAGTGTATAAAGCCGTGTCCACAACAAGAAGCATTTCGAATACAAGAGCGATTTAAGGCTACAGGTAACGTTAATTATGGAAAACCTGCGCAGATCAATTCTGTAGTTAACGAAGGCAATGAATTCCTGGTTTTGGCATCGGTCATTTAAAATCCTAAATTATTTTTATCCGAATTAAATACTCAGTTGGATATTAGTCGGCCTTCAGCACATAGACTTGTGAAAAAACATAAACATTTTTTTAAATTTTGTGCTGTTTACTGATGAGGCTACATTTCATAATATAGACAAGCAAAATGGGATTTTTTCCCGAAAGAATCATCAAATTTGGTTGAAAAGTCACTCAGTTATGTGCGAAAAACCTCAAAATGCACTTTTTTTTCATACACCCATAACTTGGTGCCAAATCGTCGTAGGAACTTCGTTCTTTCAGTCCTGCATAGGGAATTGATCACATTTTAATGCCTTTATGGTGGATCGAGTTGACAAAATTTTTCCAACTCCGTAGACATCGTCAAAGTTCGACATGGTTTCCAGAAAAAAAAACGCAAGCATGACTTTAAAGACACTTCAAAGTTTTTTTCCCTCAAAGATTCATCAAAATCTGTTAAAAATACACCGAGTTATGGCGGTTTCACGAATTTAATGTGTTTCTTTTTTTTCCTTTAGTATATATGATCGAACATCGTGTCCCCAGTAAAATGGCGAAGTTGATGATGGGAGTTGTGATTTGGATATATTGTCCACACAAGAGAGCATCAAAGTCTAATGGCTTGGTCAAACGTTGAAGTCTCCACAAGGGAACAGCTAATTGTCGGGTACCTTCAAAGGTAGTACCCTTTCTAAGTACGCAATTATAATTTTGCACATACTATAAAACATGAGGAAGACAAATCATTAATTAATGTAAATACAGTTTAATGGTAGAAACTTATTTAAATTTTACAAATAAAAATAATTCAAATTTAGAATATACCGCCCTTCGCGAATAATACATTTTTACACATCGAAATTTATATTACATTATGTACAGGGTGGGCAAAATTCGACGTTTCTATAGGGGATCTCGATAACTATAATAGATAGAGAAAAATTGACTTTTTGGCTATAACTTGAAAACAAAAGTTTATAAATAAATTTAGTTTTCACCATTGAGTTTTTCTCCAAAAAAAGGGATCGAGGATGCGCTATCCGTTTTTCTCTATCTATTATAGGTATCGAGATCCCCCATAGAAACATCGAATTTTGCCCACGCTGTACATGCCATATGTACCCACAAGGAATCCAGGGACGTAATTAGTGGTCCTTTCTACTCATTTAAACGTGCCACTTGTAGTTTTCACTGTTACCACCCTCACTTCACTATCGTCACCGGGATGTAGAAGATTATCGTCCTTCAAGATGACCAAATCTCCCACTCCAATTCCAGGCACCGGTGCTTCCAGGGTGCTCTGCCATTTGTTACACGACTGCAATTTGGATAAATATTCCCGCAATGATCTTCTTCAAAATTTTGCTTGTAGTCTCTGCACTAGCTGTCATCGGGAAAGACGAACCAGTTTTATAAATTAAAGATTCAGACAAGGGATCTGTGTCAAATACTGTTCTATTAAAAATGAAAAATGGCTACGGGAGAGATTGGAATAATCGTTAGGATCGGAACTAAAAGGTATTAATGGTCTTGAATTAAGAATAAGACTGTTGTGCAAATATTGACCACTTTGTACAAGCCTTTGGGCAATTATTATCGTAGCCTCTTAGAGCCCAGGCTGCTAAAAAACCGCAATGTTCCTTGGGAACTAATCTTTTTCCGTTCGAAAAATTTTCTGTCCCCAAAATTAAAAAGCCAACCACTACTCGAAAACGCAAAGCAGCAAGTACCAGTCTCATCACTGGAAACGATTGGTTGACCAAGTCGCTTGACAAAAGTGCTCGCAAAAGGAGTTTTTGAGTTTTTCCGGCGGAGGAGACCCACCGGGGGGCAGGGGTGGGAAAACCAAAGGCCTTAAAAAATAAAATTAAACCCACAAAATGGTACGATTCATCATCGAACTCATCAGACTCCTGTGGCGCTCCCCTTATGGTCGATAATGATATTAACTATGGGCATAAACCTGACTCGAGCGATGCAACTTGCATCTTTTATGATGAAAATTTCTCTGAAGAACTCGCAGAGTAGTTTGGGTTAAATGTGTTTTGTGCCAAATGTGAGCACACTTTAATTGTGCGATTTATGTAAATACTTTTTTCGGTTTTTTCTAATAAATAAATTTTTAAATATTTAACTTGCTCTTTGTACCGTTTCGTATTGTTTTATCCTTTTTACTTTCTCCGTTACGAAGTACGAGAAAGTATTGTGATCGTGATTTTTTTCAAAATTTTTTTTACGGAAACATCCGTTTTGGGGTCCCTAGATGCCATTTCAAGAATTCCTGAAAAAAATGTGTCTGTGTGTGTGTGTAAAGTTTTAAACTTTATTTTGTGACTTTTTTGGAGAGGTCCCATAATTGCACCATTTTCACATTTTAGTAATAAGTTAAACCCTGAGTAAGTGCCGCCAACCTCAATCAGTTAGTTAAACCCTAAATTGCCGTTGCCATAGGCAAGTAATGTGCGTCTATTGACATCGTAATATCATAATATTTGAATTTCATCCGTCATTGTTATATAACACCGGCCCCAAAAATATATTATATTGCTTTTCTAAATTGGGTTAATCATACAATATGGTAAATTATTAAAGAAATTATTACATTTAATACAGTTTCATAATTAAACTTGGGTACAAATGTGCTCATGATCCTCATGTCATTTACCTGTTTTAATAAAACATTAATCTCCATCTTAATGTCATTGTCGCGGTCACGCATTCTCTTCTCCACGGACGACAGGCATGCGGGTGCTATTCCGGAATATAAAATAATGACTCTCGTTACGGCCGAAATTACCCAAATTAAATTATTCGTCCGAAAGTGCGGCGGCCGCGAAGAACCACAGAAAACCGTTAAGGGTCGCGAGTAAGCCGCCATTTAAATATTACAAGGCAAAACTGGTCCCGTGGAAGTTCACAGTGTAATGTCTATTGTTGGAAATATACCGTTTCGGTAATAACAATTCCGAATGCACACTTGTCTACGGATTCACACCTAAAAATAAAATATCCACTCGGAGATTATTGTAATCGATGTAATCTCTGCATATGGGAAGAAACATTATTTCGACACATGCTTAAATTACAACAATGCCGACCGACGATCTGATTGCGGTGCGGACATCTGATGACCTCAAAACGTGGTTTTGTAAATGTGCACCGTTAGGATAATGAAGAGAATAAGGACCTTAGTTATTTTCGACAATTTACTGAGAAGAGATACAATCTCTATCTTCGCATCTCATTCTCGTCAATGTTCAACAAATATATTTTCTTATCTTTGGATTTAAAAGTCGTGGCATTACAATTGACAAAATGAAAATTATGTGCAAATGAAATGTCGTAATCATTTTTTAAGGTAAATTAAAATTTCAATGTCATCATTAAGAATGAAACAATTTCACTGCGCTATAGTTTATTTTTTTTCCAGAAGATAGTATCTCTTTTCTCTATTATTCATATCTTAATTAATATAACTAGATTTAAAATTGTCATATAAATAATATATTAATTTTTGAATATGAAATTTCAATCAGTAATAATTTTTGTACTAAAATATCGAAAACAATTTACCACAAGGTACAATGTCCATAGATATAAAAACATTCCATGTAAACGTTTAAAAAGTTAATACCATTCAATAAATAAAATCACATGGAGGAATGCTTGCGATTAGTTCCGTCATCATACCAACCTGACTATGAAAGTATTGCCAAGTCAAGGCAATGCAAGTTAAGCATTGATTTTTTTTACAATAAATAAAATTGTTTACTCACATATATTTAATTGAATTTATAAGTGCAACTTCGTAAATAATTATATATTTCTGAAATGATCAATATACACATACATATATTATAAGTTTCTTGCAATTTATTTGTTTGTCTGTACTATACCTTCATATCGGAGAAAGTAAATCATAACCACTTCACAGTTTATACTTTCTCCATTACCAAGTATTGCGATCGTGATTTTTTTAAAATTTAAACGTTAGTTGTGTTTGTGTGTGTATGTCTGTATGTCTGTACGCGCTGTTTCTCAAAAACTATTACAGAAATTGATATGAACCAGTGGCGGCTCGTGAAGTTTTGGTCAGAGGAGGCTGAATGTGTGTGTGTAGCAAATTTCCACACCACCGTATAATATGTTCTATGTATTATTGCAGTATTGCAGCGGCGCGTTACTTTTTTTTTATTCTAGTGGGTGTTCGCCGATAGCCCTATTCTCCCACATAAAACGCCTCAAAAATAAAACAAAATAAAAATTCTTAAATAAGAAAAACAAAATATATTCAATAAAATAACTATTAATAAAAAATATATTCAAAATATAAACAATAAATTCAAATTCTCTTAGTAAAAAAGTTGAAACAACTAAAATTATTTAAATGCATGTATACTAATACACAGTGGCGGCTCGTGGAACATGTTGATGGTAGAGCCACTTATACTTGCAAAAGAAAAATAATTTGCCATTTTCAGCACCAAATATAACTCTTTTTAGCTTAAAATAAGTTCCAACGAGAAATTCGAAAATAATAGAAAAAAGTTAAGAAAATCTAAAATATGGAACAAAAAATAAAAAATTAAGACCAAAAATCTAAAATTCGTACCCAAAAATCAAAGTGGTAGATCAAAAAATCAAAATTTTTAACAAACGAATCGAAATTTTAAGTCGAAATCAAGAAAAATTCCATCAAAAGACCTAAAATTGAAACCAAAACATTCGAAAATATAAAATATAGGCCAAAAAAAGTGACAATTTAGACAAAACATCGAAAACGTGCGTAAAGATAAGAAATGCAGACAAAAGATCGAAAATTTTTCCTCAAACTAAAAAATGTTTAGACCAAAAAATTAAGAAATCTACAATATAGCCTAAAACGGTAAAAAATTAGACAAAACATCGAAAACGGGCGTAAAGATAAAAACTGTAGATAAAAAAAAATCGAAAATTTAATGAAACAAACCAATCGAATATTTAGGTCAAAATAAAGAAAAATAAAAAGAATTGGAACAAAAAAATTGAAAATATAGAAATCTAAAATATGGGCCAAAGAATCAAGAATCCTGATCTAAAAATAAAAAACGCAGACAAAAAATTAAAAACTAGGTAGAAGCAAAATCATTTGCCAAAAATAAATTTCTGATCAGAAATTCGAAAATAATAGCCAAAAAATAAAAAAAACTCACGAAATGAAAGATCAATAATCCAAATTAAAAAATCTAAAATGTAGGATAAAAAAAATAGACTAAAAATCTAAAATATACAATACAAAATTTTGACCAAATATCTAAAATTCTGGCATAAAAATAAAAATAGTGGACCAAGGAAAGAAAAATTTGAACAGACAAATAAAGAAAATTTTTGGGCAAAAGATAAAAAAAAATACAAATCTACAATGTTGGCCAAAAAGTCGAAAATTTAGACAAAACATCGAAAACTCGGACCTAAAGATAATAAACGCAGACTGAACGAAAAATCAAAAATGCGGACCAAAACATGGAAAATTTTGTCAATAAAATCGAAAAGTTAAAGAAAAATTTAGGTCAAAAGATTAAAAAAATTATAATAAAAATGAATAATGTTGGCCAGAAAGTCGAAAATTTAGATATTGCATAGAAAATTCGGTCCTAAAGATAGTAAATGCAGGTTGAAAAATCGAAAATTTCAACAAACAAAACTCAAAAATGCCGGAAAAAATAAAAATTAATCTCGCATATAAATCAATAATTTAGGTTATAGATATTTTAATCAAAATCAAATCAAAAATTTGAAACTAAAATTAAAATTTCGGCCCAAAAAATCAAAAATGTGGACCAAATAGTCGAAAATTGTAACAATTAAATCGAAAATTTAGGTCAAAATAAAGAATATTTAAAAAAAAATCGAAAATGATAAGATAAAATATTTTGACCAAAAATATCGAAAATACAAGTCAAAAATTGGTCGGGAAAAATAAAAAATATAGACCAAACAGTCGAAAATTTTATGAAATCGAAAATTGAGGTAAAAAAATAATTTTTGGGCCAAATAATCAAAAATTTAGATAAGAAAAATCGAATATATAGGTCAAAAATCCAAAAATTAAAAATTCATCTCGAAAAATCAAAAATACGGACCAAAAAAATCGAAAATTTTAACAATTACATCGAAAATTTATCTCAAAATAAAGACTATTTAGGTCAAAAGATCAAAAATTTAGACCCAAAAGAATATAAAATAACGGTCAAAAATCTAAAACCTAAAAACTCGGTGGGAAAATCAAAAATGCTGGCCAAAAAGTTAAACATTTAAACAATTAAATCGCAAATTTAGGTCAAAATGAAGTATATTTAGGACAAAAGATAAAATATTGCGACCAAAAATATCGAAAATACAGATCAAAAATTTAAAATTTAAAAATTCGTCGGGAAAAACGCGGACCAAATAGTCGAAAATTTAAACAATTAAATCAAAAATTTAGGTCAAAATAAAGAATATTTACTCTTAATAATAAAAAATGCAGAATATTCTAGTAAGAGAATGTTTTAAATTAGTCTCAAAAATCACTTCAAAGTAATTTTACAATTTTTTTTATAGCAAATTTTTTTTTTTATTTTCGCTCTAATATTTCAAGGATGAGAAACTAATTTGAAAAATAATTCAAACAAAACCATTTATTGGTATCACTTTTTTGTTTCACCTTTTGTGCCGGCCGTTTTGACAAGTAGATTTAGTAGATACATTTTGAATAATTCAAATAAAACAATAAATTCAAAAAACGAAATATAGCCTAAATATATAAATATTCAACCTGTTCGTAACATAGTAGTTATTTGTTTATAGTCTTAGTAAGACTTAATTTTGCTTGCAGAGTTACGAACAGGTTGAATATTTATAAATTCCGGCTATATTTCGTTTTTTGAATTTATTAATACTCTCTGCAACAAGTAAGGTTGTTTCTATTTTATTCAAATAAAACAATTCATTTGGTTAATATGACTCTCAGTAGCGGCTCGTGGAACATGTTGATGGTACTTATACAATATGGGGAGGCCTCCGCCTCCTTTTTTGAAGAAAGAAAGAACGATTCATCTTCATGGTCCAAGGTTATTTTGAGTTGTAAAATAAAGGTTCACAATTTCAAACAGCTTTCGATTTTTCGTGCGTTCACAGTTTGTCCCAGACATGCACTAAATCTGTAACACCTTTCTTCGTCCACGTAACCTCACCATCAAACAATACACACGGAAAACAAAAAAAAGTATCATTAAAGCTATGCAGGCGTTGTTTAACATTTAGACTGGCGAAAAAGTGTTTTAAGAATTAATTAAAAATTCTTGCAGAACTTGAAACTACAGGTAGTGCCACGGCTACTTGGCTCTATATAACGAGCCGCCCCTGCTAATACACAAAATTAAAATTAATGTTGGTCTCAAAAAAGAAAATATGAAACTAAATACTTTTGTAAATTAATGGTAATCTGCGGTCTTTTAAATTTGCAAAATAATCAATTACATTTTCGTAAAAAATATATTTAATTGCAAAAGTAATTTTTTTTCAATTAAAATTAAGGAAGTATTTGAAAGCCGGTCTTGATTAATTGTATTTCTATTGTACGTTTTTATACGTTTGAGTGCCGAAA
This sequence comes from Ocypus olens, assembly GCA_910593695.2. Taxonomy (NCBI): domain Eukaryota; kingdom Metazoa; phylum Arthropoda; class Insecta; order Coleoptera; family Staphylinidae; genus Ocypus; species Ocypus olens. Next base: position 15,090,067 of record OU343063.1, on the reverse strand, counting down.
ATGATCTTTCTGCGGAAGCAGAAGTAACTGTTATTGATAATACAAGAGACAGTAGTTTAAATAATTGAGGCAGACAAGATATCAAGTCATTGTTAAAAATAAACGATAACATTTCCTTTGAAGAACTAGATTCACCTAAAAGATTTTTATCTGAATAAAGTACGATCAAAAAAGGATAGTACTCGATGAGTTTATCCAACAAAGTATCGAAAATGTTTAAAAATTTTGTAAATTTAGCAAATCGAAAAACAGCAAAACTTCAAAGTCGGCAAATCTGGTTTCAAGTTGAACGATAATAATGTCTAAAATTTGAATATAAATCTGTTTATAATGCAAATATTTGCTCTCGAAATTCAAAGTGTTTTCCCTTTTTTTTCTGTTGCGGTTCTTCGTCTATTAAATGAGTATTTTCCGTATCTTCAAGAAATATTTAGTATTCAGTATTATAGAAAAATAAAAACCAAAATTGATGTTTTCGGCTTTTTACGAATATATCCGGAATTAGTCTGAATATTTCAACTTTCCTTGTAACAAACTATTCAGAATTAAAATGCTCAACTTTGTCTTGCTCTAACTAACTAACTATCTATCTGTTACAGATACCGAGATGGCAACGCGAATGCATCGAATTTGTAACACCCTGTACCTTACTGGACACACTGGTCGCGAACAACTAGAAGTGGTCCCCATGAATCAGGGTACCAGCGGAATCGCCTGGCATTTCTTCGCGTGGTACCCCGTTAGCATTTGGATAAAAGAAAAGAAATTTTCAAAAAGTTTTACGTTACTTTTGCAAGAGGTTTTAAAATACAATACAGTTACAACTTAAGCGAGTTTCTGTGCACAACATTAACATACATGTAGCTCAGTTTCGTTGACGTACCGTTCGATGTTAGCTTGCCGGGCTGCGTGCACAATCTTAGTGTCGTTATCTTTGGCGCTGAGGACTCTCCTTGAGAACTTAGAGACTGCCTCCCAGCTCTCCGGCCGTTCCAGCATTAGGTTCGTGATGGTGTCTGTCCTAACTTGGACGCCGAGGGTTACCTCCTGGTCTTCTCGATCCGACCAGTCTTCGCATTCTACAAGAGTGTGCTGTGCGTCGTCCTTGATGTTATTGCAATATTTGCAGTCCCCAGACTCCTCCTTACCTATCCTCGCTAGATAGGCCTGGAAACACCCATGCCCGTTGAGGATTTTGGTGAGGAAGTAGTTTGTTTCGCCATGATGTCTTAGGTACCAGACGCGCAAGTCCGGGATTAGCTTGCGCATTGAAGCGCTCTTGATACCCGCGGTCCACCTCTCCTGCCATCTCTCTAGCAGGCGGCCGTAACGCTCTCTCTTCGCCGTTGTACGGTCACCCTCCGCCTTGATCCTATGATGGATCCATGCCCTGGCCTCCAGCTCAAGGTCAGGAGCCATCGCCGACCCTAGGACTTCCGCTTCTATGGAAACCATCCTGTGGACCCTGGTTACTCGAATAGTGCCGGGACTCAGCGCTCATCTCAGCCTATACGAATTTCTTCTTGCCTTAATGCAGCCTGTCAGAAATGGTACCGCGTACAGCAATTTTGCTCTTGCCACTCCCAGAAATACTCTCCTCTTCTTCTCTAAGGGCCCACCGGAGTAGGCCAGAATCCTAGCCACGGCCCGGCCCGATCGGGCTGCGCCTTGTGCCGCCTTGACAATATGGGTGCTGCAGAGCTTGTTGGCCTTCAGGTAAACCCTGAGGTACTTGATTGTATTGGTTATTGCAACCTCATGGCCCAGAACGCAGATTGTGTCGCCCTTTCGCCTGTCTGCCCTCCTAATAGCCAATGGATATCCAGTTTGCTACCTTTCTTGTGGCTTCCTCCGCAATGCGTCAGACCTGTGTCATATCCGTCTCTTACGATTAACAGTATGTCGTCTGCAAACCCGACTATTTCAGCTCCTTCGAGGAGTGCAAACCGCAGGATCTGGTCGTACGCAACATTCCAGAGCAGGGGCCCGAGAACGGATCCCTGTGGCATACCTCCCGTGAGCGTAGCCTTTTCTATTGTTCTGCCATGCCCTCTAAAAATGAGCGATGTATCCGAAAGCTAGCTCTCTGCTATTTTCATTAAATAACCAGGCAGGCCTCTGCTCCGTAGAGCCTCAAGGATAACCTGCCATGGTATTGAGTTGAACGCGTTCCTAACATCAAGCACGATACCCAAGCAGTATCGTCTCTGTCGGACTGGACCTGTATCCGCCTCTTTAGCCAGCCGTTGTACTTCCAATAGAACGTCTACTGTGGGCCACCTCCTTCCAAACCCGAACTGTCTGTTGGACAGTCCGCCCACGCTCTCAATGTTGGCGGCGATCCTATCTGCCAGTAGACGCTCCAGGACTTTGCCCTCGGAATCCAGGAGACAGATTGACCTGTACGCATCCGCGTCCTTAGGGTTCTTGTTCGCCTTAGGTATGGGTACAAACTTCGCCTTCTTATATTCCTTGCCGCGGTCCGTAACCTTGACGTTCGTGGAGAGGCTTGCGTAGTCTAATGACCATTTGGGGCGCATGCTGGCTAGGCAGTCGAGAGGGAGGCCTCTCCGTACTGTCAACTTGTCAGAGCGGTCGGGGTGCAAGGGCGCAGACAAATAACGGATCACCCTCTTTAGCTAGTAGCCGGCTAGTAGGTTGTGCACGATGACTACCCACGTGTTCGTGCCGTGCGTGGCAACCCGTGTCGGGGAATGAAGGGATCCTGGTGTACTGAGTCGCTCTGCGAGCGGCAATACATCACTTTGGCCCTGATTTCTCCTAGACGGGAGGTTGAGACTAACCCACCTTAATCAATGTTCCTTGAAACAACGGCTGTGTCGTCCCGTCAAAGGGCTGGCAGGGTGAGCGCCTGTGGAGGGATGGGGCTCGCAGGAGCTCAGACCATGCGGTCTGGATACCCCTCGCGAGCAACTCACTCCAGGGCACTATATCGTCTTGGTAGCCTTGGCAATTGCGTGAGCGATGCCCCCTTTTGTGGGCTCTATGGTGGGTGAGGAGGCAAGAGGATGAAGAAAATAACCAACATCATGGATACTAAAATTAACAAACCCAAACCCAATTCCTCTGACAAAGGCCCAGCAGAGGAGCTCACCGCTTTGGCGCTCCCGGCTTCGGCTGGTATCCAACTGGCGGGTTCCTCACTGACGGGCCAGAGTCATCCTTCAGGGACGTCCTCGGATGTCCCTTAACAAACAAACCCCACTGCTGCCACCACAGGAGCTACTAGAGAAGCTGGTGACACATGGAAGCATCAGAAAAAGAAAAACTGCTGTGGAGCGGAAATCAGAAGGTGAAGAGCAGCTCGTCTAGCTGAGGCAAGAGCCAAAGCTGGGGCGAGCATTGCACACAAACTAAAATATGGCAAGCTAGACCTTCTCCTGGAAACAAGAAGAAGGCAAGGAAGATTACCGCAGCAAAGCCAAAGAAAACGACATCCGGAGATCCCGCAACAAGACCAAGCGGGACACAAATGTCGTACAAACAAGGGGCTAGCAGTCACCTAAGGGTGGCCGTGATCGACCCAGACAATCCTCTCGGGAAACTTTTCGAGGAGATGGCGGGGAAGATCAGGGCTGGTCTATGGTGCAGCCTAGACGAACACATTCAGAGCGGAAGCGCAGTGGTTTCACTCTTCAGCGACATCTACTTCTCGGAAGAGATCATCAGGGTCACCTGCGACGACGAGGCAACTCTAAACTGGTTTAAAACTACGGTGGCTGCCTCATCGGAAAAATGGGGTGGAAAATGCCTAATAGCAGTCGGTGTCGACCAGCTGCCAACAAAAGCGTCGTCCTGTATTCCGGGTAAATCTGAGGAACCAGAAACGATCATAGGCAGGCTCGGTTTTTAGAACCGACATTTGCAGGTGGAACGATGGTGCACCTTCCTGGCCCGCCCGCAGGAAAATCCAGAAGGACTCCTTCTGCTAATGGGGGTGGACAAGGATGATGCCAAGGCTATCGATAAAAACGGGATGAAGCTGAAATATATGTTCAGCGACATCCCCGTAAAATTAAAGAAAGGACAACAAGAGACCGAAGTCCAAATGGAGGTCGAGGATACTCCGGGATCATCATCTGTGAACTTGGAGATGCCGGTTGGGACCGCAACTTAGCTGTTCTAAGTCCCGATCGACGTTTAATCTTCGACCAACAAACATCCTCTTCCCTCCTCGATGCGACAACACTCACAGAGGTAATTAAGTGTAACCTGCACCACTGCAAGTCGGCGGGAGCTACGCTGAGCCGGGAGCTTGAAGTGGTGCAGGATTGCATTGCTTTGGTTCAAGAACCCTGGACCTTAAAAAACAGAGTTTGCGGGCTAAATAAACCAGACAGTGATATATTTTACATATCTACAGGTAAAACACCTAGGGCGGCCATATACTGCCCAAGGAAATATAACGCCATCTTCGTACAGCACCTGTCCACAGAGGACCTAACAGCCGCCCGAGTGAGGGTCTCTCGGGAAGACGAGGAAAAGGAGGTGATGTTGGCATCCATATACCTGCGCCAGAGCGCTTCCACACCGCCACCAATAACAGAAATGGAATCACTGGTTCGATACTACGAGTCGGGTAAGACCCTAACCCTTTGGCCTACTTTCCTTACGTCCGGATGCGTGCACTTTTAATAGCGCTCCAGTCGCGACGCATGTGTACCGATTCAACCCATGCAGACGCGACGGAATAGCAGCAGAAACCAGTCCGACTGAGGCACGCCTGGCGTTCCCAATTGTATGCGCACAAATTCATGCTTTTTCATGGCACAACTGAAAACGTAAAATATGGACTTCAAAAAATTCTGTTTCGCAAGAAAATGCATTCATTGTGCAGGAGTTGAGCTCGTGCTCGATTTGATTGGCCCAAGCGGCTCGCCACGAGTTGAGCTCGTGCTCGATGTGATTGGCCCAAGCGGCGCGCCACGAGATATGCTCGTGGTCGTTGTGTTTGGCCCGAACATTTAAACACGAGTAGGTCAAAGTGTTAATAATAGGGTGTTACTCAAACTCGCATCACCAGGCACGAGGCAGTCAATGACAGAGGTAAGTCACTGCATGATTTTATACTTAGCTCTAACTTAGATATATTAAATAAAGGTAGCGAGCCTACTTTCGTAACTTCTCGCCACCAAAGTACCATTGACCTTACGCTTGCCAGTGCAGATATTACAGTCTTTGTCATAACTGGCATCTCAAAAAATCAATGTAACACCACAGATGGACAAAATTCCAAATGACAGCAAAAGACTCAGGCAGGACTCAATACAGGGATCCACGGCTGACTAAGAGGGAAGTATACAAAACGACCCACGCAAGGATTATTAAGACCAGAGACCTAAAAATAGAGCCTATAAAAGATATACCCGACCTAGAAAAAAACAATAAATGTGCTCCAGAAGGGAATAATTACAGCCTCTAAGAAAGCATGTTCTCAAAAGGACAAAGAAAATTAAAGCACCACGCATCAATGGTGGTGCACTGAACTTGAGGGGCTGAAAAACAAAGCAAGATAGGCACACAACAGAGCCATGAACCTGCAAAATAACTCTTAATGGAACAAGTACAAAGAAGTCCAACGTGACTACAAAAAGTTGGTAAGGAAAAGAAAGAGGGAGACCTGGAGGCTTTTCTGCACAGGATTAGAAAATGCCTCCGAAGCCTCGCGGCTGAAACAGGTCCTCCCTAAAAAAGGAGGACGGTACTTACATGGACTCCCCTGAAAATACGGGCAAACTACTACTGAGAACCCATTTCCCGAGCTGCTATTTTGTCAGTGATGGAAGCCCCATGGATATGACCACAGAGTCCCGAACCAAACCGGATTGGGAACTGGCGGACTCCATGGTCACTGACGAGAGGATAGCATGGGCAATGGACAGCTTCTCACCATACAAATCCTTAGGGATGGATGGGATATATCCTGCCCTTTTTCAATGGAGCAAGAATGTAATCCTAAACACCCTCGTGGGCATGTACAAAGCATGCATTGCATACAGTTATACACCCCACGCATGGAGAAAAACAAAAGTTATATTCACATCAAAACCAAACCTACTAGATTACACCACGGAAAAAGCACACCGGCCCATAAGCCTCATTTCTTTTGTCGTAAAGACTTTGGAAAGACTATGTGACCGATACATAAAGGAGAATGGGATAAGGGACACCCATTACATCCAAACCAACACACTTACTGCGAAGGAAAATCAACGGAATCGGCTCTACATGCGGTAGTGAGCCGTATCGGCTTTTGATAAAACAACCTTCGAAAAAATAATAGCTGCACTCCAACAACGAGGGATTCCAGAGGCTCTGAGCCCATGGATCTCCAACATGCTGCAATGGAGAACAGCCATGATAATCATAGGTGACACGCAACTCGTCTGCAGAGTAGCGAAGGGCTGTCCACAGGTTGGAGTGCTGTCGCCGCTACTATGGAACCTAGTTTACGGTCTACTATAATCACTCAAGCAAGGATTCTACAAAGTAGGGAGTACGCAGACGACATCACGATACTACTATCCGGTAGCTCGTAAAGCTAGTAAAAACTGGTGCACAGACCAAGCCCTATCCGTAAATCCAGCTAAAACGGAACTAAAACGGAGTTAAATAACTGGGGGTATTCCTAAATGACAAACAGAAATAGAATACCCACCTAGAAGAGAGATCTAAAAAACATGAAAACTACCCTCTGGCAGTGCAAACGAGGTGTGGGGAAAAATGGGGACTATTTTCCAAGGTAGTCTTATGGATCTACACGCCCATTGTGCGACCAATGCTGGCATACGCAATAATAATATGGTGGCCTAGAACCACCCTAAAAACTACTGTCATGCTCCTAGACCATGTTTAAAGAAATGCCCTTTTGAGCGTCACGGGAGCTATGACAACAATACCAACAGTAGCAATGGAAGCCCTGCCATATCTGCTCCCGCTAGATATACACATCAAAGAGAGAGCAGCAGCAGCGGCCATCAGACTACGAGCAGCAAATATGTGGCTCGTAAACAATGGAGGAGGCGAACACCGAAAAATTCTGGGTGTTTTTATGAAATGGAACCCAAAGATTAAAATGCCGGTAGACACAATCCCTCGAAAATAGATATTTAACAGAAAGCTCCAAGTATACCTGAAGCATGTAGATTCAGGCAAAGGCAGCAAACAGGATAACATCCATATATACCGGGTGACCCAGCGATCTGTAAAAGCCCCATAACTTATTTGCTATTTGAGATATCGACTTCTAGTTTTCTTGAACTGGTACCCACACTTATTCTACGTATTTTAAAAATATGTATGTTTTTGTACAGGGTGTCCCAATATACATAACAGAACAAAGTTATGTTTTTTTAAATGGAACACCCTATATTTTATACATTATTTTCAACCCTCTTGAGAAGCTGATAAAAATAGTATAAGATAGTATGGGTCTATTATGGATGGTTGGTTAGTTATGGGCAAATTTGTGGCAAAAACATGTACACATTGAAAACATTGCAGAAGCGTTCCTACCAAAGATAGCATCATTATTTATACACTAGAAAATTTCCCACACCATAAAGAATAATACACATCGGCTTTGGTTCTCTTTTATTCATAGTGCTATACAGGGTGTCAACATACGCAAAACAATGAATAACTAGTTTTTTTCAAATGGAACACCCTATATAAGTTGCCACCAATCTATGGCATTTTTAATAAGCTTTCCAATGATATACAGTTTGTATAACAAAATATTAAGGATTCTTGAGATTTATCAATAAAAACACTTTTGTTTCGTCACCTTCTGCTGATTTTTGGATTTTCAGCCAAAACTATGCATTTTCAGGAAAAATTATAAGAGACCAAAGTTGTAGAGCGAAAAATTTTCGATCAACATGGGTCTTTCAACTTTTAAGATAACGCGTGCATTGCCCGCCAGAGCGCGCAAAATCGTGACCGTATGTGCATTTTAGCGTTTTCTTTTCAAATTTTTTATTAATAAATTGCACTATACTTTATTTTCCGCACCCTCTAGCGGAAAACGGGAAATTATAGGGAAATTAAAATGGCCCATATCGATTGAAGATGTTCCGCTCTACAACTCTTAATAGAAGCAATTTTTGCCAAAAATGCATAGTTTTTCCTGAAAATGCAAATTGAAAATGTATATATCAATTTTTGCGTTTTTTAATGTTTTTTTTTGCATTTTGGACAAAAATTGCTTCTTTGAAGAGTTGTAGAGCGGAATATTTTCAATCGATGTAGGTCATTTAAATAATTCTATAATTACCCGTTTTTCTTCTAGAGAACGTGTAAAATAAAGTATAGTGCAATTAATTAACAAAAAATTTGAAAAAAACGTTAAAATGAATATACGGTCACGATTTTGCGCACTCTGGCGGGCAATGCACGCATTATTGGAAAAGTCGAAAGACCCATATCGATCGAAAATTTTCCGCTCTACAACTTTGGTCTCCATTTATTTTTTCATAAAATGCATAGTTTTGGCTGAAAATCCAAAAATGAGCAGGAGGTGACAAAAGAAAAATGTTTCTATGGATAAATCTTAAGAATCCTTAATATTTCATCATACAAATTGTATATCATTGGAAAGCTTATTAAAAATTCCATGCATTGGTGGCAGGATATATAGGGTGTTCCATTTGAAAAAAAAATAGTTATCCATTATTTTGCGTATGTTGACACCCTGTATAGCAGTATGAACAAAAAAGAACCAAAGCCGATTTGTATTATTCTTCATGATGGGGAAAATTCTTTAGTGTATAAAAAACGACGCTAGCATTGCTAGGAGCGCTTCTGCAACTTTTTTAATGTGTCCTTGTTTTTTCCACAAATTTGCCCATAACTAACCAATCGTCCATAATAGACCCATACTAACTTATACTATTTTTATCAGCTTCTCAAGAGGGTTGAAAATGAAGTATAAAATATAGGGTGTTCTATTTAAAAAAAACATAACTTTGTTCTGTTATGTATATTGGGACACCCTATACAAAAACATACATATTTTTAAAATATGTAGAATAAGTGTGGGTACCAGTTCAAGAAAACTAGAAGTCGATATCTCAAATAGCAAATAAGTTATGGGGCTTTTACAGGTCCCTGGGTCACCCGGTATATATATACAGATGGATCGTTAACGAAAACGGGGGGCGGAGTTGGCATATACTGCAAAAACCTATCCCTGAAATAGAGTACTGCACTTGGTGTATCAACGAGTACCCCCACTAAGGTGGAACTCGTAAGTATACTATATGCAGCAAGAGAAATCGCTGATATCAAAGGTAAAACTATACATATCATCACAAACTGCAGAGCAGCAATATCAGCTCAGCACTAACGATGGAATGCAGTGTAGACGACAACAAGGTCACCTTGGGCTGGGTAAAAGGACACGATAAAAGTAAAGGGAACAAGATAGCAGACGGGCCGGCAAGAAAGGCTTCCAGACGCCCCACTTGCGGTCCGGAACCTGGACTACCACCCCTTCTGTCAGACATAATACCCTTACTAAAAGATACATCGACTAAACATCACCAAGATCGATGGAACGACAAGCCTGGATGCAGGGTGGCGAAAGACTTTGTCTCGATTCACCCCAAAACTGACAGATACTGTATACAACTATTCAGGGGTAACCTACGAAAGATCGTGGGACTATTAAGTGGACACAGTAACCTAAGAATGCACCTAAACAGAATGGGCCTCTGCCTAAGTCCCATCTGTAGAAGGTGTGAAGCTGAAGAGGAGACTGCTGAAGACGTACTCCTGGAGAGTACGGCTATCTCCTCAATAAGAAAATCCATAATGGCAGAGGGATGTCTACAAACAGCAGACATCCAAAGAGTCCCTCTTGGTGCAGTTCTGGCGTTCGCCAATGCCGTGGGTTGGCTGGACGACACTATGAAGTGAGGATGGGAGGATGTACAAAGGGCTCATTGAAGCCTACGTGCGGCGGACCTCTCTGCCCTTCCATCGGAACAATCTAGATCCAGATATACCTTTGGGAAAAGTAACCTTGCTGGAGGCATCGGTTGAAGAACCTAGTCCACGGGGCTGGGTCGTGGTGTAAGCAGGCCCTTAGTGCTTCCCCTGGCACTCCACCGGGTCCTGGCGCTTTCCGCTTCGGAAGGGCAATCCCCGCCTCTGCCACTACCTCCTGTATCTATCTATCTATATTATCTATTAGCGCCCGAGCATGCTCGGGGAACAGCACCCTGACTATTTCCCGCACCCCCTTCCACAGATGCTCCTGCTCCCGTCGAGGAGCGGTCCATCTTTTTAGCGACGATTCTGTAGGTTCTCCCCTAGATGTCCGCTTCCACCTCCTGTATCAGTTCTTGCCACTTCCTATTCTTAGCCCTGTTGATAGCCGACCGCAGGCCGTCCTTGGCCGCTGCGCAGCTGGCCTCTAGCACTTACAGAAAGTAAGACAAGCAAAATTTCTTTTGATGTAAATTGTTCGGATAACTGCTGGAAACGCCGAAAAACGATTAAATTTAATTTTTCTTCAAAAATTTATTTTTGTATTTTTTTAAGTCTAGAATCCCATTCTGAACACTATTTGGTTATAAAAATTATTTGTGAGACTTACAGAAACTGAGATAACGCCGAAAAACGATTAAATTTAATTTTTCTTCAAAAATTTATTTTTGTTTTATTTCAAGTCTACAATCCCATTCATGCAACAAGTCGCCTGCACCAGTTTTCTTTGCCCTCGAGGTTTGCCGGCGGCATGAGTTGGCCTTTTTAAGGGCCAACGCCACCTCTTCGCACCACTAGTAGACTAGCTTACTATTAGGGTTGCCTTTGCGGGACTTTAGAATAAACTTGTCACATGCTGCCGCACAGCTATCTCTTGCGGTGCTGGGCTTCTCCCTGACGTGCTTAGACCAGTGCGCCGGTGTCCAAAGCCTCCGTCCTATACCTTGAAGTTTCTAGAGGTGTCGCCAAGCTCTGGGGGGTTACCTTAAACAGTAGGTAGCGGTGGTCGCTATAAGACTCAATGTCCATCGCGACACTCATTAGTCAATCGCTGTCAGGGAGGCAGGGCTGGCAAGGGTCAAGTCTATGATTGATGAAGCGTTTATCGTTTATCCGCGTGAAGGTCGTTCGCTGCCCTTGTTGGTGACCCCCTCCCATCGAGCCCCTCCTGTCCCTGCACCTATATGTATATGTGTATAAATACATATATTTTTTTTGTCCCGATTGTGACATAAGTAGGCTAACAAAAATTCAAGAATATTGCTTGTGTTATTTACATTTTTACTACAAGCAATGTAAGCACTTTATAGCACTTACAATTTTAGCTATATTTAAAAATTTCTAACTAAATAACTAATAAAATCTCCACTTATTATAACAGAATAAAAGAATACTCTCTAAAAATTTCAGAAGTTTGAAGTATGTCTCTTCTGAGATATTTCAAATTGAAATTAACGGATTTCTGAAAAATCTCAATATTTGAAGATTCATTAAAAAATATGGATGGAACTCGTTAGGGAAGTAGCACTATGAACACTATATCCAGAAAAAAAATTAAGCCGAGTCCTGATTTTATTTGTAACAATTTCAATTTTAAAAGACCAGGTTTTTATTATGAAAACGCGAACATTTACCTTTTTTTGTTTATATAAAATTAAGAGGGTCTATACCGTGTGGTTGGTCATACATCTGAACATAGGAAAATAACATGAAAAATCACGTTTTTGGAAATTGCTGCTCACCAAATTTATGTACAAGCATAAAAGTGGTATCAATCAAAAGATCCTATTTGTGGGAATTTTTTGATGGCAAATACTTGCACGTTGATGCCTTTTTTACTTTCTCCGTTACGAAGTACGAGTGTGTGTGTGTCTGTATGTGTGTCTGTGCGGGATGTATCTCAAAAACAACTAATAGAGCAATTGAACTTTGAACATACGTCTTATTTGATAATCTGAAGAACTGAAAAGCTTTTGGTAACATTTCGTAAACCGGAAGTGGGTGTTTACCATAACTGTTTTTTGTTTTTTGCCAATATTTTTCATAAAATCATTTTTATTCGAGAAAAAAAAATTATTACTTTTTTCCTTTTTTAGGTTTTTAATTATGAAACGATAATAGTTACACTAAATTTATGTGAAAATAATTGTGAAAAATGCCAAAGTGAACAACTTATAAAGAATAAGTTTATTTTCGAAATTGCTTTAGTTTTTGAGTAAACTGAGTTTTTGAATTTAAAGTATAATTTTTCCATCTTTCATAATTTTTAAACGTCAGTTTCATCTGAGTCTACAAAATGCTGGATGTACATTTAAAATACGATTTAAATTAAAAGTAAACCGTGAAAGCGTAAATATAAATGATACCATCAAGTCGGAGAAAGTAACACGATGGCCACATCACCATGTTTTCTCTACATAATTGTCTGTCCGCGCTGTATCTCAAAAACTAATATAAAAATGACCATGAAACTTTGAACATAAGTGTTATTTCAGAATCCGAAGAACTGGAAAGCTTTTGCCAAAATTTTGTATTTCCGAATATTTACCTTAACAGCTTTTTGTTCTTTTAGCCTTTTTAGGACTTCGGGACAATGTTTCCAGAACTTTTTTTAGGTCTTTTTGAAGGACTTTTTAAGAAACATTTTTCAAGACTTATTTTTAGGACTTTTTAAGAAATTCTTTTCAAGACTTATTTTTAGGACTTTTTTTTTCTTTCGAGAATTTTATTTTCAGGATTTCTTTTCAAAATTTTATTAACAGGATTTTTTTCAAGAATCCTTTCTCCAGACGTTTTCGGGACTTTCTTAAGAACTTTCAAGGGATTTTTTCTTCATGACATTTTTTATTTTATTTTTAGCATTTTCTTTTTCAAGAGTATTTGCAAAACTTTTTATTTAATGATTTATTTTAGGCCTTTTTGCAGGACTTTTTTAACACTCTGGGATTTCTTTTTTAGAACAATTTCTTCAGATCTTTTTAAGGACCATTTTAAGGACTTTTTACAACTTTTTCAGAATTTTTTTTTTGTTTATTTTGTTTATTTCAGGGTAATTTTTCAAGACTGTTTTACTGGACAATTTTTTTGTGATATTTCATCAGGACTCTTTGTCTGAACTTTCTTCAGGACTTTTTAGGACTCTTTTTCGGAACATTTATTTCTGGTATTTTGTATGAAGACTTTTTATCACAGCTTTTGTCAATACACTTTCTCACGATTTCATTTCCAGGACTGTTCCTCCAGGACATTTTTTTGGGATTTTTTTCGAGACTTTCTTAGGAACCCCTTGTTCGGGACTTCTTTTCAGGATTCTTTTCAGAATTTTCTTCATTGCTTTTTTCAGAATTATTTTTTCGGGAATTTTTTTTCCCTTACTTCTTTTCTTACTTTTTGCCGTACTATATTCCAGGACATTTTTGAAAGTAATAATATTTTTAAGGACAATTTTTTCAGAAGTTTTTCAGGTCTTATTTAATGATCCTTTTACAGGGTTTTTTCAGAAAAGTTATTTTTTAGGATGTTATTCTCATAACTTTTTTTTAAAACTATTATTACAGGATATTTTATCAGCACTCTCTTTCGGGGCTTTTTTCAAGACTTTCTTCAGGACTTATTTATTTTATTTTCCTTTGGGACTCTTTTTCAGACTTCTTTCGGGATTTTTTTAAGGACATTTATTTCTAGTGTTTTATATGAAGACTTAATTTTTCATTTCTTTTTGCAGTAATTTTTTCAGGACTTTTTCACAACTCCTTTTCACAACTTTTTAACAGTACTCTTTTTCAAGACTTTATTTCCAAAACTGTTTCTCCAGAACTTTTTCTCAGGACCTTTTTGTGTCAGAACTCTTTTTTCAGGTCTTTCTTTAGGACTTTATTTCTGGTCTTTTTGAAGGACCTGAAACGTATAAAAAGGTAAATAAAATTTTAAAAGTAGATTCTAATTTATTTAACTTCACTATGACAATGATCTTCGAAATTCACAATTTTATTAAACATCTGCCGTCAATTGAATCGTGACAGTTCGTGATGATTCTAAATTACTCTACGGTGATATTTAATTGAAAATCATTTCGGACACGCTTCCGCGTGAAAAAATGTTCACGATTGTCATCCCGAACTTGCGAATCAATCTCTATTTGAATTATAATATTATACGCACAACGTGCATCAATTTTATTTATAATATTAAAGCACGCAGGCTGTCGCAAAACTCCAATCGATATCTCTTTTTTACCTTCTTTTCCTCTGTACAGATTACATTTGCTAATTAAATGTGACATGTAATAATATTGAAACCCAATTTACATGAATAAATTTTAGAAAAAAAAAACAAGTATAAGATTACAAAGGTGTCCTATTATTTTTTGGCCGCCCTTGCATTATGTAACATAATATTATTTTCTTCATCAATTATTCATTTAAGATTTAGGTATTAAAAACCTTAAGGTTCAGGTGTTAAAAATCTTATTTAAACAGACTCTTATTTCGATTGAATAATCCAAAAATGCAATAAATTACTGGGGGTTCCATTAAAAAACACAACTTTGATACTTTTAGGGCTTTTGGAACACCCTGTATAATATGAAATGAATTTTAAAAAGTAACCTATCTATCCCAAAAGTGAGACTTTTTGAAAGTCACGTATTTTGACCGCAATATTCCGTGCCGTATAGCGTGAATAACCCAGTATACATATCCAATGCAGAGGGACGGGAGAATTATAACAAAAAACTAATCGGAAACGATCCGTACCATTTGATTTCTGTGAATGATTAAGATCAGCATTTCTGCAACATGGTTATTTAAATTCCAAGTCAAAATCAAATTGTACTTAGAACCCACGCCAGTATTCCAAGTTGTAGGAGCTAGTAACCGGTGGGAAAGATAAGGCAGAAATTGCATTTAAAAGTTTATGTGAGTGGGTGTGAAATTGTAGCAGGAGAAACGTGTCGGTTAGATGAGATTTAAAATGCGAAAATGCAAATAGAGAATAGCAATGGAAAGCGTCGCCCGCAAGGTCGCTTAGTCAACGACCGCCTTTACGACTTCCTTGAACTTGGTAATATTAAACTGGATCGATCTGCATAAACGCTAACTCACATTATATCCTTTTCAAATGTCGTAACATTCTTGCAATTCAATTTACTTCTACGACAAGAAAGGCGTTTAATGGTAAAAGTAGTATAAATTATCGTGATCATTTTATTTTATTCATCGACTCAATTTTTCGCCCTCGTTGCAGCAGTATTTTCAATCTGATCTTATTACATAATAATCGCGTGATTATTTATTTACTATCAAGAGTCAACTTATATAAATTTTCAATGTAATATTTAATTTGAATCATAGTAATGAATTTTCTACATGGGTATTAAAATGAATTATTTCTTCCATAATGAGGCATACATGAATTCCTTACGTAATACAATAATACATTCATATAATGTTACAGCGTGGAATATTGTAATGGATTTATAAAATTTAAAAGATGCAAGGTTATCTAGGGTCAATGAGAAGGGTGGGGAAGCTAGACATCTTGCAGATACTTTAATAGATTATCATTATATTAATTTTATATTATCTTGTGGATTTATTTCATTTCCCCAATATAAATTAGATCTCTACTTACGTTTGATTAACTTTCATTGAAATTATTCCTTAGTATGTATCAAAAAACGTTTTTGTTACAGTGCTATTTAGAATCATATAAATTGGATTTATTGATCGACTTATTCTACGCATCGCACAGATCGGTGCTGATATAAATTGGGTAATGTCCAAGCATAATAATCCTTGATATGAAAATCGCCGAATACAAGAAAACTATTGAGGTAAGGTATAGAAAACCCTAATACAATGTGAAAGATAATTGGATCCTACGTGAGAATACGTTGCTATATACAGGTTGTGCCATTTGAAAAACGAAGTTAGGATATTAAATCATGGCTGGCGCTGTAGTTCGAACCTTCTACCAAACAATAGAAATGACTGTAATGGTTGAACGTCAATCACCGGGGTAAATATAAAATTTCACCCGTACCATGCATTTCAACAAATCGGTAAATATTTCGAAAACAGTAAACGATTGGTATAAGGAATATTAAAGTAACTCACCTTTATTTGTTTCCTAGAATTCAAAAATGAAAAAAAAAATACAGGGTGTTAAATTAAAAAAAACATAACTTTTATGTAGATCTTTTTTATGGAACATCTGGTAATCATTTTAAATTGTGCATACAATGATCCTACGTCTATTCATTTAAAAGAAAAAATAACACGTTACAAGGTTTTCCATAAAATGTTCGCGTCGCACAGTAGTCCGAATAGTCCAGGGCAGTTAGAAAATCAATCGGAAATTTTTAGGGACAGCAGATATCGAGATGCGGTTTTCTGCATTTTGTTCAGAAAGCTCTCAGGAAAAAAGTCTATATGGTGTGGTTACGCCATTTTTTGAAAAATGCATTCTGGTGCAATAAATGCATTTTGCAATTGCGTAATTACTTACAACATTATAACAACGACTGGAAACTCGGAAAAATCGCTCGAAAATCGTTACTTGGGGGTTTTCGGGGATGCCGAATTCGATTCTGGCATTAGATTTACCCGGGGGCGCTCGCGGGTGGCTCTGTGGGGGTGCCCGGGGGGTGATTGGGGAGAGAAATTGCAGCGTCCATGAAAATTGCTCGAAAATCGTTACTCGGGGGTTTTCGGGCAATTCTGGCATTAAAATTATCCGAGAGCGCTCGGGGTTTCCTCTGCAGGGAAAGGTAATGGAGAAAGTGAAAAATCACAAATTATGGAAATAATACTTAAATAATAAATAGTAAACAAATTAGAAACAACTTTACTTGTTGCAGAAAGAATTAGATAAATACAAGAAAACGAAAAGTAGCCTGAATATATGAATATTCAACCTGTTCGTTACTCTGCAAGCAAAAAATCAAGTCTTACTAAGACTATAAACAAATAACTTATTGAAACAACTACTTCCCTGGCTAGTGCCACGCCGGATATTATCATAATCTCCTCAGTCGTTTACGACGTCTCCGCGTTAACGATCACCTTCACGTAAGTGTATTTTATTATTTAACATTTAATTTAAATGCGAACCTGCACCGATGAGAGATAAATCTCGAAACGCGTCTGCAGATGGCCAATTACTTAATTTTCATATATTTTTAATTCAGTATTATTTTTAGTTATTATTAAATTTGTTTCATCTAGTAACACTAGATAAGTTTAGCACTGTGTGTCCTTGTCAAAATGTTTTCTGGTTTTTTCATTTTAATAATAACATTTACAGTTTAAAGTTTCACATTTCATTTCAGAATAATTTTCTAAGTTAGTCTTGTATGTAGAAATAAACGATCTTAAAACCAATGTTATTATCTAGTAGTACTAGTAATAACATGCAAATTTCTTTTGTATCATTCAATATCCGGCGTGGCACTAGCCAGGGAAGTAGTTGTTTCAATAAGTTATTTGTTTATAGTCTTAGTAAGACTTGATTTTTTGCTTGCAGAGTAACGAACAGGTTGAATAAATAGTACTTTTTATTAATATTGAATTATTCATCAAAAAGTTCAATTTTCAACTTAAATACTAAACATCGTCTTCAAACTCTTCTTCTTCTTCCCCTTCTTCATCTTCTTCCTCGTCACTATCCTCAGCCTCAAAGTGCCTTTTTACTTTCTCCGTTACGAAGTACGAGAAAGTATTGTGATCGTGATTTTTTTTCAAAATTTTTTTTTACGGAAATATACGTTTTGGGGTCCCTAGATGCCATTTCAACAATTTCTGGAAATTTTTTTTTGTGTCTCGAGTGTGTGTGTCTCTGTGAGTGTGTGCGTGTGTGTGTGTGTGTGTGTGTCTCTGTGTGTGTCTGGCTGTGTGCGCTGTATCTCAAAAACTAATAGAGTAATTGATATGAAACTTTGAACATATGTCTTATTTGATAATCCGAAGAACTGAAAAGCTTTTGGTAAAATTTCGTACACCGGAAGTGGGTGTTTACCTTAATTGTTTTTTGTTTTTTGCCAATATTTTCTTAAATATGAAAAATATCACAAAAATATTTAAACAAACATTGAAGACAACAAAGAAATGCACATCTTTTGCTTGAAAATATTTTTTATAAAATCATTGCTAATCGAGAAAAAAATTATTAATTTTTCAATTTTTGGTTTATAATTATGAAACGATAATAGTTACAGCAAATTTATGTGAATAATAATTGTAGAGAATGCCAAAATGAACAACTTCTAAAGAATAAGTTTTTTTCGAAATCTCGTTAGTTTTTGAGTAAATCGAGTTTTTTAATTTGAAGTATAATTTTTCCATAATTCATAATTTTGACGTTTTAAACGTCGTTTCATCCGAGTTTGCGCAACGCTCGATGTACATTTAAAATATGATTTAAATAGAAAATAAACCATGAAAACGTAAATATAAATGATACCAATAAGTCGGAGAAAGTAACATGATGGCCACATCACCATTTTTTTAATTACATAACTGCTGAACGCGTTGTTAGATTTTGATTATTTAAACGTGAAAATGTAGCAAATTTAACACATTTTGAAAAATTATTAGAAAATTTTCATCTTAAATCAATTGCCAAAATCGCAAATTTTTAAATCAAAACAAGAAATCGTATTTAAAAAAATCATATAACTGTTGGACGCATTGTTGGATTTTAAAAATGTAGCGAATTTAACGCTTTTTGAAAAATTATTGGAAAATTTCTACCTTAAATCAACGTATTTGCCAAAATCTCAATTTTTTTAATAAAAACAAAAAATCGTATTTTTTTATAAATTACGTAACTGTCGAACGCGTCATTAGATTTTGATGATTTAAACTTGAACATGTAGCGAATTTAACACTTTTTGAAAAATCATTGAAAAATTTCCATGTTAATTAAATCAACGCAAATTGCCAAGAACGCAATAAGTCAAAACAATTTGTTTTTTTTTTAATTAGGTAACTGCTAAACACATTGTGAGATTTTGATTATTTAAACGTGAAAATGTAGCGAAATTAACACATTTTAAAAAATTATTGGAAAATGTTCATCTTAAATCAATGTAAATTGTCAAAAATCAAAACTAAAACATCGTATTTTTTTAAATTATATAACTGTTGAACGCGTTGTTGGATTTTGATTTTTTAAATTTGAAATTATAGCGAATTTATCACTTTCTGAAAAGTTATTGGAAAATTTTCCCCTTAAATCAATGCAAATTGCCAAAATCGTAAATTTTTAAATCAAAACAAGAAATCGTATTTAAAAAAAATTATATAACTGTTGAATGCGTTGTTAGATTTGGATGATTTAATCGTGAAAATGTAGCGAATTAATACGTTTTGAAAAATCATTGTAAAATTTCCATCTTAAATCAACGAAAATTACCAAAAATTCAAATTGTCAAAAAACGCAAATTTTCAAGTCAAAACAATTTTTTTTTAATTACGAAACTGCTGAACGCTTTCTTAGATTTGATGATTTAAACGTGAACATGTAGCGAATTTAACACATTTTTAAAAATCATTGGAAAATTTCCACCTTAAATCAACGCAAAGTGCCAAAATCTAATTTTTTTAAATCAAAACAAAAAATCGTATTTTTTTATAAATAAATAAAGTAATAAAAGTAAATAAATAATTATATAAAGGAACTTCGTAAGCGTTCAAATCGGTAATTAAGTGGACAATTTTCATTAAATTTTTCAGAATTTTTCATCAACTTGTTCGTCAGTGTAAAAAAAGTCGATTAAAAAACTTTTGGATTTTTTTTAGGGTTTAAATGACCTTGGAAAAAAGGATCAAATATGTAATTGTATGGACTATTTTCATGATTTCTTTCAGAATTTTTCATCCACTCGTTCGTCAGTAAAAAAATAATGTTTAAAAAATCGATTCCAAAAACTTTTGCAATATTTCAGTGTCTAAATGGCCTAGAATGACCTTGAAAAAGATTGGTCAAATGTGTAATTGGGTAGACTATTTTCATGATTTTTTTCTGGTCTAGATGGCCTAGAATAACCTTGAAAAAGATTGTTTAAATAACCTTGAATGACCTTGGAAAAAATTGGTCAAATGGTTAATTGGGTGGACTATTTTCATACATTTTTTTAGAATTTTTCATCCACTCCTTCGTCAGTAAAAAATACAATGTTTACGAAACCAATTAAAAAACTTTTGGATTTTATTTTCAGTATGGTCGGTCTATATGACCTTGAATTACTTTGGAAAACACTGGCCAAATTGAGCAATTCATATGAGACTTTGAACATAATTCTTATTTGATAATCCGAAGAACTGAAAAGCTTTCGGTAAAATTTCGTACACCGGAAATGGGCTTTTTGTTTTCTTCCAATATTTTTTTAAATATGAAAAATATCACAAAAATATTTAAACAAATATTGAACACAACAAAAAAATTAACAAGTCTTGTTTGAAAATATTTTTCGTAAAATCATTGCTATTCGAGAAATTTGTTTTTTTCATTTTTGGTTTATAATTATGAAACGGTAACAGTTACAGCAAAATAATAATTGTAGAGCATACCAAAATAAACAACTTATAAAGAATAAGTTTATTTCGAAATTTCTTTGGTTTTTGAGTAAACTGACCATTTTCATCTTTAATAATTTTGACGTTTTAAACGTCAGTTTCTTCGATTCTACAAAACGCTCGATGTACATTTAAAATATGATTTAAATCTAAAATAAACCATGAAAGCGTAAATATAAATGATACCATCAAGTCGGAGAAAGTAACATGATGGCCACATCACCATTTTTAGTTTGAGCAATTGCCATCGCAATGCTTACATGCAAGTGAGCACTCCAACCCACTTCGGCGGCACCCGCACCTTGTGCCACAGTCGGTTTCACAGGAACAAGAAATCCTGCCTAAAATTTCCTCGGGACCGGCTTCTTCGGTCATTGTGACAGGACTGAGCTCTCCTTCCATCAATTTCCACCCCCATTCCAACGGATTTAAGGTCTCGTCTTGACATTGCGAACCATACCAAGCCTGTACTTGAAAATAGACACGCCTGATATGCTCGGTCGACGCATTGGCAGTCGGGATTATGCGTGCAAGATCGACTTTTTTAGAATTGGTGGCATCAGCATACATTTTTGCTCGATAGCTTTGGACGAGCTCAATCGCAGGTTTATCGCTCGTGCTGAACTTTTTGGGTGTCCCGTAAAGAGCCAAAGCTAGCCGAAGCCCATGATCTATTAAATTATCCATGGATACATAATTTTACTTAAACATTTCTGCAAATCCTTGTAAATCATCGGATTTCTCAAACACATTGCAGAATTTTACTTTCCCCCGATAGAAAAATGCTGAGGTTGTGTTCCATCCTGTGAAAGCATGTAGAAGGAATATATGAGACCTGATGCATGCACTTCTGGATGCTAAGCTTCCGGAAAAATACACAACATCAGGTGCTTTAGCGGAAGTCGGTTTCAGCAAGAACAATTCCAGATTCGGTGGAGTCCGAGCAGCAAGAATTGTTAGGACCTCAGTGTGTCTTCCAAAACAATGACCACTTTATTGTTGGGGCTTCCAGAAGCAGTCCCAATGGCCTTGAGCACAATATCAACATCCGCATCAGCTACACTCTGCTGAGACATTATATTAGCCCCTTTCAATTCCTCCTGGAGAAATTTAATGAGCTGAGACTTATTTTTGCTATTCCCTAAAAACTTATTCCGACTTATACTTGCGCTCAACGTCATGACCTTCCAGGAATCTGGAGCCATGCGTACGGTGGCGGAATTTTTATGCATACATCGCCGGTTTCTTTCCGTCGATTTAGTGGTCATTTGATCGTATCCGTCGAAAACTACAAAAATTCTGTTCCCAAATGCTCTCTTTATGTATCTAACATACCCGTTGCATATCTCTTACATGTTCTGGCCCTTTCCATCTAACTTTATATAGAAGCATGCCTCTATCAATAATATATTGTGTGTCGTCACTGCTTACACTTACAGATCTTTCTTTAACAAGTTGATACAATTTTGATCATTTTTCCTCATTCCGTTCTTGTCAAACATAGCCGGGGGGTTAGCTGCCAATTCGAATGTTAAATACAATTCCATACTTTCCGACTTGTTGAGTGCGAGAATTCTGTGACATAATATGAGAGGATCTACGTTAGAAAACTTGTGTTGACCAACTTTAACGGTACATTTCTCAGCCCCGATAAAGTAAGTAATTTTTTTGGCCAAAGAGAGTTTCAATTCCTTGAAGTTGCTCCCTACAATTTCCCGCATAGTTTCAAGTCCTTTTTCAAAAGCTCCTAACAGGTTACTTTGGCATTATCTCCACTTATTCCATTGGCAATATTAGTCAAATTGTCCACATCTGGAAAAGGGCAGAACTGTGTAAAAAATTCCTCTAGTTTCTGTAAATCTTTCTTCTCTTGGATGAGCATAGAATCGCGGGAGATTTTATGCCGATAGTTTTTATCCAACGTGATTATCGTAAATTTTAAGGCCATCAAGCTTCTTTTCATTGGTGTCTGTTCGATGGTCTGGTCTGTGAAGATTCCGGAAAATAATTTTTCAGTACCCCTGTTTGGTAAATACTTTATACTCATCCGGAGCCATGTATTTTGGCAAATCCTTAGAGTCTTGGATATAAATTTGGCCTGATTTGCCGTAATTGAAGTGGCCCGTTGAGTGGAAAAAAGGAATCATTTTTTCTAAGGTACTGACATGCAAATCCCAGTTTTCACTTTTTTCGGCGAATATAAAATCTTTAACAAGAAATACCATCCGACAATAGGTTATCCACAATTTACAAGTACTATTATTATTTTCAATTTTTTCAAAAAAATTTTCAATTGCATTTACTGAGTTTTTAAATTCACTAAATCGTCCATGCTTCCTGGCATAAAAAATTCACTTATCAGGTCTTCAAGTGCCGATTTGAAATCGTCATTTACCTTGTCAACATCAAATATATTTAATATTTAAATAATTAAATCAAAGGCCGTGAGGTCAACTGAATGATTATGACGGTTAAAAGGGTTACAAATTTCATTATAACAATTTCTGTGATACACAGCACCTATGGTCTCGAAATTAGACACATTTTCTATTCGTTCTCGAGTCGCTTGTTTTCTAAGCTCGTCATATTGACAATCAGGGTGTAATAAAGCTTCAACAATCGATTCTTTGATATCACGACTTTTGACTTCTCTCCATGTGTGCCTAAGGCTTTTTTCCTTAGGAGTTGGATTGGTACAAATAAAACATTTGTTTTTCTACTGAAATCCATCATTATTACATTCTTCCTCTACTCTTATATTATTAGAAGATCCCTCTCCTCCACCTTTTTGAGAGATTTTTCTTTTTTGTGCAGCATTTTTATAAATCGGATGAGTATACTTTTTGTAACTCTACTCTCTTGATACCTTTGGCGCCTTTTTCAAATCCAGTTTCGAGGCAGAAAAGATTTCCAAAGCAACTGTTTTTATAATATGTGTAATATAATTTAATATTCAATTAAATTTTTTACAATTTATACCCCCTGGTAATTCTAATGCCAGAATTTAATTCGGCATCCCCGAAAACCCCCGAGTAACGACTTTCGAGCGATTTTTCCGAGTTTCCAGTCGTTCTTATAATGTTGCAAGTAATTATGCAATTGCAAAATGCATTTATTGCACCAGAATGCATTTTTCGAAAAATGGCATAACCACACCATATAGACTTTCTGAACACAATGCAGAAAACCGCATCTCGATATCTGCTGTCCCTAAAAATTTCTTTATTTCGATCGATTTTGATCTAAATGCCCTGGACTAGAATTTGAATTCTCGCTGGACAAAACTCCGAAACTTCATGATTCGTTCCAAAATATACCAGTCAACACGGGAAAAATAACTAAATAATTATAGGGTGCTCAGAGGTGGTTTTTGAGGGGGTGAAAGTGCACGGTTCAAATAAAAAAACATTGAAACTTTGCGAGTCGTTCTAAAATATTCAAGTTAATACCGACAAAATGATTTAAAAATTATAGTGGGCACATATAATAGAGCTTGTGTGGCTGAAGTTCGGATTTGTTTTTAATTTGTCGACAAAAATTACAAACAAGATTTTCTACTGATAATACTTCATTAGATCTACCTAAATTTAAATATGCAATAATTTCACTTTTAACAGCGTCTTTTCTTCACTAATCGATCTTCAAACGTCAATGAGGTGTCTGCTCAAAATTCTGAGTGCATCACCCGAAACGCTAATAAAAACAGTTTATGCAAGGATATGCACCTGAATTTTCTAAATGATTGTACATGTATTGCTTTATTCAAATTTGTATTTAATAACTAATAATTGTCTTGCCAGAAGGAGCAACAACCAATATTTTCACTTATTTTATACAGGGTGTCAATTTGAAAACTTTCAATGCGAATATCTGTGAAAATAAAAGAGTTAGTAAAGCGCAATTTGGTACAAATGTTATACAGGTTGGGGGAACTAGAACCACCATATTTTGGTTATGGGGTGAGTGACCCCTTGGGCCCCATTCACCCTAACCCCAAAATTTTAAATGGCATCACCCCTTTTGTGATCCCTTAAATTAAACGTTTTTTCGAGTAGTATTTACCACTACAAGATTTTTTTTTTTAATTTAATACAGGGCCGAACAAAAAAGCATAATTAAAATAAAATAAATTCTATGAATTGCTATTTTATTTAATTGGATTCTTATAATTCATTCCATTTTGGGCTACAAAAAAGGATATTCAATTTTTTTGCTCCAAATACTCGAAGCAGTGGGTCAGGTTTCAACAAATAACAATCAGCTATTTCAGTCAGGTGTCTAAATCGCAATTCTTTCAGCCATACTGTAAACCATGTCTAATACCGGATAAAAAAGAAAATAGTGAATTCGTCTGAAATTATTTCACTTCGATCGTTTTTGAATTTGACGTACAATCTAACACACCTGACTGCAATAGGTGATTGTTATTTGTTGAAACCTGACCCACTGGTTCGAGTATTTGGAGAAAAAAAAATTATTATCCTTTTTTGTAGCCCAAAATGGAATGAATTATAAGAATCCAATTAAATAAAATAGCAATTCATAGAATTTATTTTAATTTAATTATATTTTTTTGTTCGGGCCTGTATTAAATTTAAAAAAAAATTCTTGTACTGGTGAATACTACTCGAAGAAACGTTTAATTTAAGGGATCACAAAAGGGGTGATGCCATTTAAAATTTTGGGGTTAGGGTGAATGGGGCCCAAGGGGTCACTCACCCCATAACCAAAATTTAGTGGTTCTAGTTCCCCCTACCTGTATAACATTTGTACCAAATTGTGCTTTTCTAACTCCTTTATTTTCAGAGATATTCGCATTGAAAGTTTTCAAATTGACACCCTGTATGTAAAACAATACTATTCGAACCGATTGCTGAAGGGAACTAACACGCGCCAATACAAAAGTAAACGTTAGCGCTCATTATCTCGAGTATCGAAGGCTCTAATATAAAAATTCACAACATGCCTTTTAACTCAACCAATAAACAATGAATTCATAATAAAATCAGAACTTTTGCCGACAACTCAAAATTGAGTTCTGTCCAGCTAGAATCCAATTTCGGACCACTGTGCGTGGTATGCGTTGCCCCACCCTGTATAAATCATCTTACAGACAAATGTATTGTGACTGTCTAACAATTATTGAAAATGTTCAGAAATTGAAGGTGAATGGTTGTGTGAACGATGGACATATAGTTAGGAGTAAAAAGAGGAAATCTGAAGAAACTATAACAAATGTATTCGCAAGGCTGACAGCAAATCCAACATAAAGTGTAAGAAAAATGGCTTCAGAATATGATGAGAGTTTAACGCTGGCTTGGTTAAATAAAAATAAAATATCTTTATCAGTTGAAACTCTTGAAGAAGGAACAGGAACTTCATTGGAAGTTAATGAATTACAGACGTAAGGAAAAATGTGTAGTTTTACTGTTTACATTTTTATAACTCTCTATTTATTTTATATCTCCCTGGGCACTCCTCCTTTTTCCTCAGCTAACCCCCTTGATCCAAAAAACCTCGTGCTTCCCTGTTCCAGGTGACCCTACAAGAGCAACTCTACCATCCATAGAATTTTAAAAGTTTGTATAATTATAGTTATCGACCACATGGAACCAAAATCATCAAGAACTATTACAAGCTGATCCCAATTCGAGAACTACATTTTATGAAATTGTAACACAAAAGTTTAATGAGGGCGGGAGGTTGATAAATCGTGCGTGTATTACAGATTATTTTTTTATAAATACAAGAAAGCGAAATGTAGCCTGAATATATGAATATTCAACCTGTTCGTTAATCTGCAAGCAAAAAATTAAGTCTTACTAAGACTATAAACAAATAACTTATTGAAACAACTACTTCCCTGGCTAGTGCCACGCCGGATATTGAATGATACAAAAGAAATTTGCATATTATTACTAGTACTACTAGATAATAACATTGGTTTAAGATCGTTTATTTCTACATACAAGACTAACTTAGAAAATTATTCTAAAATGAAATGTGAAACTTTAAATTGTAAATGTTATTATTAAAATGAAAGACTATCAACAAATAACTTATTGAAACAACTATAAGTTATTTGTTTATAGTCTTAGTAAGACTTAATTTTTTGCTTGCAGATTAACGAACAGGTTGAATATTCATATATTCAGGCTACATTTCGTTTTCTTGTATTTATCTAATGCTTTCTGCAACAAATAAAGTTGTTTCTAATTTGTTGATTATTTTTTTATTTTCGAATATTTGTTCATTATTTTTAAGCTATATTTCCTATTAAACTAAAAAGAAAACAACAATACATCCTCTAACATAACGTAAATAGGCACAAGAATGATTATATTTTTATTCTGACCATTTAAATTCAATAATAGAGATACAAACTGTAATTGAAAATTTTACATCGGAATTCCCTATGATCACACGACATGTAATGTTGATTTTTCTGAAATACATCTCAAATTATTATAAAAACAAAGGTAAACATCTTAGTAGCCAGCTTATTGTTAGAGCTAATTACACCAACACGATAGATAATAACTGGATTGATGCCAATCGTTATGGTGAATGGTGACATATTTTTCCGAGAATATATTTTTAAAACATCCCATAAAAAATGATGGTGTTAACAAATAAATTACCATACTTCCGGACTAATTATATAAAAAACATAATAATCATTAAAATACCATATATTACTTAATCAAAGACCGGAACAGTTTAAACAAAAAATACTTTGCATAACGCACATTACATGGCAATATTGTTTAATTTGTTACGCCTGAAAAGAACGCCACACCTCTAAGTCACGCATCCACGACTCAATCATATTCTAGCAATTTAATTAATCTATCATCCGCAGTTATCTCCGGCGATTCTAAAGATTCATAAATTATCTGCAGTTATTTCTACAATTGTTAAGGAATTCCCAGATGTTTGATCACGTAGCGCGAAAATTATGTGTTTTCGGGTCAAATGTTAATTAGATTAAATACAAGTTTGTATAATTTATTTAAATACCAGTGAGTGGTTGATAAAGATTCGGCGGTATTTGTTTATCGGCTGTTAGATATGTTATTTAAACGTTACAAGTAAACTCTATTATTCATCGTCGCTTTTAAATTTGCGATTCATTAAAAAAAGTTTGTTTTGAATTTACAACAGCATCTTTATATTAAAAAAAAATTAATAAAACAAAACCACCGTGTTTAATTTTTCTACCTAAATTTTTAATTGCAAATGTTACACATATCCTGTAACCAGTGGTGTATTGGAGGGGGAACGGGGAGAAACGACATTCTGGCACCTTTTTTCAGAAACGGAACGCGTTTGTGTTTGTTAATATTTTGTATTGTAAGAATAAAAAAAAATAAAAAAGCTTACAAGGAAAACAATAGTTTGTTTAAAATAAGATGGTCTCCGAAAAACTTTCAGCAAGCTGCTTGTGGAAAGTCGCAGACTATTTTTTTGCTCTCACCATGCGTTCCCTTACTTCTTATTTTACCAATACACCACTGCCTGTAACACTTCTTTTAAAAGGGCACATATAACGCAAGAAACTTAGTTAGATATGACTTGATTTCAGCATCTGAATCAAGAAATGACCCCAGTATTTCCCTATTAGGGCCGCTTTTACAATAGTCAGTTAAATCAAGGTTAACTCTATCTTCGGAATAAATGCGAAAATACGCTTCTACAACGCCTAGTTAAAGCAGAGTTAGGGTTACGAAGCAGATAATTCGCAGTTATCTTATTCGGTGCTTGGAGCAGCAGATAAATCTCGGTTAACTCGCAGGCAATGCGCACATCAAGCACGCACAATACCGGCATTATAGCGATCTGTAATCGGTAATACATAGAGGTTATAGTTTTTTTAGAATTTTTTGGTGTGAGTGTAAAGTGAATAAGTACATATAATGGATAAAAGCAGGTGTCGTTCGACAAATTTTAAGCCGCACGAAACAGATGCGCTTCTGTCGTAGATGGACAAGTACAAAGATGTAATTGGTAAGAAAACATGTTTTTCATGCAAGCATTATTTATTACTTCCCATGAAACGACAAACTATAAAGGGTTTTATTGATTATAGAATGCAAGAAAACGGACCAGGTGACGAATTCAGCGAATTCGTGCGGAAATAAACTCACTACAATCCGCAAATTCAGAAGCAACTTCAATTGACTTTTTCGCAGAGATGGAAGATCGTGTAAGGCGTAGCATGAATGTAGTGATATATAACGTACAGGAATCAAAAAGTCATAACTTGTCTGAAAAAATTAAAGAAGATACTGATACCGTTACAAGCATAATCCAATCTGCTGGCTTTTCTTTTCTTCCTTTAAAAGTTATTAGGATTGGAAAAACATTAGAATCTTCCAATAAGTGTAGGCCAGTGAAGGTCTTATTTTCTAATAAACAACATGCCTTGGATCTAATATCTTATAGCAGATCTAACAATATCAATCAATTTAGGATCAAGTCTGATCTCACTCCCAGACAATTGGCTCATCTTCAATCCCTCAGAGAGGAACTTGCAGTGCGTAAAAGCGGTGGAGAACCTAATCTTACTATTCGATACATTCATGGAACACCAAAAATTATCTCCAAACATGTAAATATCAAAAAAACCAGACATCCTCCCATAATGTGGGAGGACTTAAAACAAAAATACGAAATTTTTCACTAAATGCTACTGAATCAATCTACGACATTATAGTAATTGTGGAGACATGGTTAAACGTCGATATATTGGACGCTGAATTACTATTGTGTAACTATAATATTTTTAGAAAAGATAGAACCCAAGATACAAGTAACAAATCTAAAGGCGGTGGAGTATTAGTAGCCGTAAAAAAACACTTGAACGCTTGTACCATTAATTTAAATAACGTCGAAGTAGAACAATTATTTGTAAAGATTACATTTGATAGCAGGTCATTATTAGTTGGTTCAGTATATCTACCGCCTAATGCCTCGCTAGATAAGATCCAAATATATTGTCAATCTGTTGAAGAAACTTGTGACAATAATTCATTTGATGATATCGTGTTGTGTGGTGATTATAACTTGCCTTTGGACAGGTGGGCGAATGAAGATTCGTGCGAATTTCATCAGATTCCGAGCCAAGCTGCACAATGTTTAATTGAAACGATGAATTTTGCTAACCTGACTCAGAAAAACTATATACCCAATGCAAGAGGGCATTATCTTGATTTAGTGTTCAGTGGCGCAAGGAACATTTCCTTGGCAGCAGCAGTTGATCACCTTTTTGAAGATAGTTGTCATCACATTGGATACTGCATTCATATGGATGTTGCCAGTGATTGTGATGCGGTTTATAATGAAGTTTACCGTTACGATTTCTCCAACGGGTCTTACGGTGATATCAATTTATTTTTATCGTCTGTAAATTGGGAGCAATTACTTAGTTCGTATAATAATATCAATGATGCAGTGAATTGTTTCTATGAGATACTGTATATAGCTATTGATTTGTTCATTCCTCGTAAAAGAGTGTTCGTTAAGAAATTTCCTAAATGGTTTAATTCTCAACTTATTCAGTTAATTTATAATAAAAAAGAAGCTCATAGAATATATAAAATATGTAATTGCCAGGATGACTATAATACATTTTGCGAACTACGATCTAGTTGTAAATTATTAAATAGAGAATTGTACAGATTATATTTACATAATTGTGAGTCTAATATTTCAAATAATACAAACACGTTTTGGAAATTTGTTAATGAACAGAAAAATACGAGTGGCTTTCCTCTAAATATGTATTACTCTGATAAAGTGTCTAATAACTTACAAGAATCGGTCAACCTGTTTGGTGAATATTTTAAAACCGTTTACTCAACAGATAGTGGTTATACCATTAACACTCAATCTGAGCAAATTATAGACTCTTCATATACTTTTTCTGTTGACTTAATTTCAGTTTTCAATGAAATCGAAAAATTAAAATGTTCATCGACTTGTGGGCCTGATAACATTCCTAGCATATTTTTAAAACAATGTTATATCGTATCCTCTTACATATTTATTCATGCGTTCAATCAAAGATGAAGTATTTCCGCTTGTTTGGAAAGAAAGCTATATAAATTCAAAAAAACGAAATATAGCCTGAATAAATAAATATTCAACCTGTTCGTAACTCTGCAAGCAAAATTAAGTCTTACTAAGACTATAAACAAATAACTTATTGAAACAACTACTTCCCTGGCTGATGCCACGCCGGATATTGAATGATACAAAAGAAATTTGCATGTTATTACTAGTACTACTAGTGAAATAACATTGGTTTAAGATCCCTTATTTCTACCCACAGGACTAACTTGAAAAATGAAACTAAATTGAATTTGAAAACTTTAAATTATAAAACTGAACCCTAAACTATGTAAAAATTAAGTAAATAGCCATCTGCGAAGCTGCACTGATGAGAGATAAATCTCGAAACGCGTCTGCAGATGGCTATTTACTTAATTTTTACATAGTTTAGGGTTCAGTTTTATAATTTAAAGTTTTCAAATTCAATTTAGTTTCATTTTTCAAGTTAGTCCTGTGGGTAGAAATAAGGGATCTTAAACCAATGTTATTTCACTAGTAGTACTAGTAATAACATGCAAATTTCTTTTGTATCATTCAATATCCGGCGTGGCATCAGCCAGGGAAGTAGTTGTTTCAATAAGTTATTTGTTTATAGTCTTAGTAAGACTTAATTTTGCTTGCAGAGTTACGAACAGGTTGAATATTTATTTATTCAGGCTATATTTCGTTTTTTTGAATTTATTTAATACTCTCTGCAAGAAGTAAGGTTGTTTCTATTTTATTCTATTTTAGAAAGCTATATATCACCTATCTTTAAATCGGGATGTCGTAATAATATTATTGATTATAGAGGAATTTGCTTACAATCTGCGATTCCCAAACTGTTGGATAGCATTCTTTCGAAACAGCTGAAATGGCTTACAAAAGGATTCATTATTGATCAACAACATGGATTCGTTACAGGGCGTTCAACAGTGACCAACCTTATGATATTTCAATCTTACCTGTTAAATGCCTTGGAAGAAGGTAAACAAGTTGACTCGATCTATACCGATTTTTCCAAGGCATTTGACAGAGTAAATCATGATATACTGTTGGGTAAACTTAAATCTTACAATTTTAACGAGGGAATTATTAGCTGGATACGTAGTTATCTTACAGACAGATCACAGAAAGTGAAAATTAACGATTGTATTTCAGATGATATTATTGTAACGTCGGGGGTTCCTCAAGGCTCCCACATGGGTCCAATATTATTTAACTTGTTCATAAATGACTTGGCAAATGAACTCTCATTTAGTTCCTGTCTTTTTTACGCTGATGATTTAAAGATGTATTCTGTTGTTAACACTATCGAGGATATCAATATGCTACAAAACGATCTTACTAAGGTATTTCACTGGTGCACTATTAATAAGTTAGACCTTAATATCAATAAATGTAAATCAATTTCCTTTCATAGAGGCGATATCAAGGTTGATGGTGGATATTCAATTAACGGTATGTTATTGGAAAAGGTTAGCGTTATTAGAGATTTGGGCATAATTTTTGAGAAAAATTTATCATTCAAGCATCACATTTTTTCGGTTGTAAATAAAGCGTTACAAATGTTAGGGTTTATAAATAGAGTAGCTAAAGATCTGTCCAGCTCCACATTTAAGGTGTTGTATTGTTCCTTAGTTCGTTCAAAACTTGAATACGCCGCTTCCATCTGGTCTCCTCATCAAGCATATTTAATTGATAAATTAGAGAGTGGCCAGAATAAATTTATTAAAGTCATGTCATATAAAATGGGCATTACTTCACAAAACCTCATATTTTCAGAATTTAGAAATGAAATGAACATCAGTACGTTGAAAGACCGTAGAATAAGTTCTGATTTATTATTATTCTTTAAAATCTTGCACGGTATTCTTGATTGCCCTGCATTATTGCAACAGATCAACTTTTGGATCCATCCGTTTAGAAACAGAACAAGGAATATTACAACATTTTTTATTAAGTTCCATAGATTTAATTATTGTTACAATCAACCTCTTTCTAGAATGTTGCGGTACGCAAATAACCTCCAGATACATGACCAGATTGACGTTTTCCAAAACAATGTTGTACAGTTCAAAAGAAACTTAAATAAAATACATGTTCCTGTTCTAGATGATTAGTTTCACATGTATTATCATTCAAATGTTTTTTTTTTTTTTTATGTAATTTTTATGTTGTTTACATAGTTAATAATTTCTTACATTTTATTACGATAATTTCCGAAATGATTATTATTTGTGTATATTATACTAGGTTAATTTTTCGAAGTTATTATTATTTGTGTATATTATATATTATATTATATGTAGCATACGTCGTCATTCAAATGTAATTTTTCTTTTATGTAATATTGTTTTCAAAAAAGGCAAGGCCGTTTATTCTAATAATAAAATAAAATAAATAAAGACAAGGCTGGGGAGAAATTGTCAGATACATTTAATGCTTGTACGGCTGGAGCTAGATCCGCAAAACACCTCCGCAGTAAGTGGGACTTGCTAGAAAAGGCAACTCGTAAAGAGTATGTAGAGATCCGGTTACGCCTTGAGCGTAACAGGTACGTCAAGCAAGTTTGATGATGATCACGGTTAGTAAATTGCATAATAATTGCAGAATTATACAGGGTCTTCATTTCAAAAGGAGCCACCCTGAATAACTTTGGATCTGAAGTAGTTATGGTTTTAAGAAAAAAATACGTCAATTTTGTTTTCGAGGGGGTACTTAAAAAACACTGTTTTTAGAATTTTATCTTTCAACCCCTCACCCCCAGCCACCCCATCTTTATAACTTCAAATAGCATCCCCCATTGTGTGATACCTCATTTTAAAGGGCATAAAAACACTATTCAACGAATAAAAAATAATTGAAATCAGTTCATTTGTTTTAGAGAGAGAGGGTATTAATTTCAAAATATGCCACCCTGAATAACTCTGGTTCTGAAGTAGTCACGGTTACAGGAAAAAAATACGTCAATTTTGTTTCAGAGGGGCATCATCATTTTTTCTTTCACCCTCTCACACCCAGCCACCCCTTCTTAGGTGTGGCATATCTCTCTAAAACAAATGAACCGATTTTAATTATTTTTGCTTTGCTGGATAGTATTTTTTATGCCCTTTAAAATGAGCTATCGCACAATGGGGGATGACATTTGAAATTATAAAGATGGGGTGGCTGGGGCTGAGGGGGTGAAAGGTGAAATTTTGAAAACAGTGTTTTCAAATTCCCCCTCAAAAACAAAATTGATGTATTTTTTCCTGTAACCGTGACTACTTTAGAACCAGAGTTATTCAGGGTGGCATATTTTTAAATTAATACCCTCTCTCTCTAAAACAAATGAACGGATTTATATTATTTTTGCTCTTTTGAATAGTATTTTTTATGCCCTTTAAAATGAGGTACCGCACAATAGCGGGTGCCATTTGAAATTATAAAGATGGGGTGGCTGGGGGTGAGGGGGGGAGAAAGATAAAATTCTAAAAACAGTGTTTTTTAAATTCCCCCTCGAAAATAAAATTGACGTATTTTTTCTTAAAACCGTAAGTACTTCAGATCCAAAGTTATTCAGGGTGGCTCCTTTTAAAATGAAGACCCTGTATAATCTATTACTAATATATTCAATTATAGAAATGGAAATAATTATTGAATCTCAGCCTAGCGGGTCGAAAGAAAATATAGCGGTAACATAAATTCATTATAGTCTGGTATACATTTAAATAATGATCGTTTCAGCCAAATTTGTATGAACCATGCAGCTCCGAATGGACCTCTTGGACACCGTCGCTTCTAAAGGAGCTGTTACACGAGGCATTAAGTGTATCATTTAATATAACAGGTATTGTGCAACAAGATTTTAAAGATGTACAAGCTTTAATTTTGATCTCATTCTTGAGTAGTTTGACAAAAAAAATATATATATTTTTTTTAATAACATCTCATCAGTTATATTTCAATCAACGGATTGTTCTGTACTGATAACCAAATCTGGTCAACGGTTGTTTATGATACAAATTAACACTATATTGATAATTTTTCATTCATTAGAACACAGGTAGAACCTACCTGTGAGCCAGGATGCAGTTATATAGTAGATAAGTGTAAAGGTATACTTTTAAAATTAATAACTTTAATTTAATGTTATTTTTGTCTTTTTCGTATGTTTGCAATTAATATGTGATCTATTTTATATTTATTTAATGCAGCTGCAACAAGTGAGGGTTTAAATTTTATTATAACATTTTAATTAAACCTGTATTTATAACTCACTTTTTTTAGGATTAAATAAGTCTCGCAATTTTAAGAGGCACGGTCGAGACTCCTATAGGAGGCAGCCTGAAAAAAAAAATTGAAACATTGGCTGCAAAAAACTAGAATTGGTGACGCTACAAATAGAGATCCTTAAAAGGGAAGCAGAGGAAAAGGCAAGGAGGGGTGAAGAGCGCCACCAATTGGAAATGTCAATATTAAGAAAAGATTTAGAGTTAAGAAACAGACAATATTTTTTTTAGTTCATTACTATAAATTAACATTTTATTTTTTTACTTTCTCTGTTACGAAGTACGAGAAAGTATTGTGATCGTGACTTTTTATTTTTTATTTTTTTTACGGAAATATCCGTTTTGGGGTCCCAAGATACATTTCCAGCAATTTCTGGAAAAAAAAAATTGTGTCTGTGTGTGTGTGTGTGTGCGCTATATCTCTAAAACTAATACAGCAATTGATATGAAACTTTAAAAATACGTCTTATTTGATAATCCAAAGAACTGAAAAGCTTTTGGTAAAATTTCGTGCACCGGAAGTGGGTGTTTACCTTAACTGTTTCTTGTTTTTGCCAATATTTTCTTAAATATGAAAAATATCACAAAAACATTTAAACAAACATTAAAGACAACAAAGAAATGAACACATTTTGCTTGAAAATATTTTTCATAAAATCATTGCTATTCTAGAAAAAAATTTATTATTATTTTTTTAATTTTTAGTTTATAATTATGAAACGATAATAGTTACAGCAAATTTATGTGAATAATAATTATAGAGAATGCCAAAATGAACAACTTCTAAAGAATACGTTTTTTTCGAAATCTCGTTAGTTTTTGAGTAAACCGAGTTTTTGAATTTGAAGTATAATTTTTCCATCTTTCATAATTTTGACGTTTTAAACGTCAGTTTCATCCGAGTTTACGCAACGCTCGATGTTCATTTAAAATATGATTTCAATTGAAAATAAACCATGAAAACGTAAATATAAATGGGTATGATACCATCAAGTCGGAGAAAGTAACATGGTGGCCACATTTTTTATGAATACATTTTGTTATTAATTAAATATAAATATTTTAAAATTAATTATTTACACTTTATTACTTTTATTTACACATTTTTTAATAAATCGTTTTATATATTAATGTTGTCATTGATTATTTAAAATGTTTTGAAAATAGTCATTCATCAATGACAATCTACGGGTATTATTTCCTTTGTTTACATTAACCTGAGGTTAATGAGAATAATTTTCTTGATTTTATATAATTTCAGGATCTGTAGCCACGATTATAGCTTCTGAGTCTGACAAACTCTCATTCCTAGAGATAGAACAGGAAATCTTCTCTTCCAAATCCCAAAACAACATTCAACTTTGTTCCTCGTCCTTATTTGAGAGTCATTGAATAAGGATTCTGCTTCGAGGTACGAGGTTCTAACAACGGTGGAATTAGGTAACTTGTTACACCGTAACCGCTGTCCCCCAATAAAAATGAATTGCCCATTTCCCCTGCTTCAAACCTACCTTTAATATTTGAATTATTAAAAATAATCTGATCATGTGATGATAAACCATCTCGCTGTAATATTTCGAATATAAAAGTGTGCATCTGATATCACCTCTACGTTCCATGAAAAATAGCCTTTTCGGTTTCTGTAGTATTCTGCATTATTTCCACCAGGTGACTGAATTCTCACATCAGTGCAATCAATACACCCAATTACATTTGAAAATCGGTCAATTTGGTAAAATTTTAATTGGACCTGCAACTTTTCTTTTTTATGAGCATGTAATTGTAAAATGTATTGCGATTTCAAACTTGCAATGGCTTCTGTGACAACCTTAAGTATCATACAAGCTGAACTTTCACTGACACAAAATCACTAACAATTAGCAGCATCGATCCAGCTGCATAAAACCGCAGTGTAAGTAATAACTTCGTCAAAGGCATTATGGCATTGTTTCGATAGGTTGGTTTAGCAATATCCTGTTCAGTGAGTTGCAAAAGCTGTGGAACTGTATTTTTGGTTAAGCGAAAGCGCATCAAAAATTCCCACTCTTCTAATTCTTCGATGTAATCTA
Organism: Ocypus olens; assembly: GCA_910593695.2. Lineage (NCBI taxonomy): Eukaryota > Metazoa > Arthropoda > Insecta > Coleoptera > Staphylinidae > Ocypus > Ocypus olens. The sequence goes on along the minus strand of OU343063.1, from coordinate 15,053,044 downwards.
CTCTAAAATTTCAATATTTTCAGTACTGTTGTTTATATAATTTATATAATTTATGTTACCTTCTACGAAACCTTTTAGGCTGCCGGAACCTCTCCACATATTCTATTATGTCTCCATCACTATCTGTTTCAAACACATTAATATGTTGTAACATTATTACAAACACGACTAACCTTTCCCCAAGCAAAACGGAAACTGTCAATTGTATAAACTGCGCAATCGTACGTAACAACAATGCTGCCAACGTTGACGTTTCGGGAGAAAATCTATCCAAACGGTCTATCCAAGCGTTGTTCAAGGCAGCGTGCGTTAACTGAGAGATAAACGATGGCATTAGTTAAAGAGGGTATAAGTTAACCATCATTTACCTGACGATTCTAAAAGCGGCCCTTAGTCAACTTTTTAAGGCACAGGATACATCTACATACAATAGAAAATAATTAAAAACGTACCTCACGTTTCATAGTGTATAAATAAAGTTCATTTCTTCATAAAAAATCTTAATTAGTTAGATATACATAGGAGCTTAACATCTAAAATCACATTCACGTATGTTCCTGCTTCCTCGGTTATTTCAGAGAAAAAGAACAACATTAAAAAATGATCAAAATTTTGATTCTTTGGGCGACACTCGTATAAGCAAGACGTGTATGCGAAGTGCTCAAGAATTTAGCGAACGTACGTGATTTTAAAGTTAGCGACGCTAACGAAACTAAACCTACAAAATGCCCCGAGGGGGAGGGAAGCAGAGGGGAAGGCCAAAAAGGGAACAGGAACCGAGCCAGGCCAAGAGGACGGCGGCCGAGCCTGAAATGGATTCCGCCATGATAGCCGGCCGCAGCCGTACACCAGTAAGTACAGACATTGAAATGGACACAACAATACATAAAACACAAAATGAACAACACACACCTTCCACCTCAAACACAGCACTGCCCAGATCACAACATACTCAAGACTATCACCAACAACCAAAACAGCATGGGTCAATCGTAAATAAACCTTTCCATGCAATACAATCGCCACACATGCGACAGATAATGCATAAAACGTATTCACACGCATTCCATATTTCGCCAAGCACCGAGCGGGGATTGTCGCGCACACAGCTAGCGGACGTCTGGGCATCACAGCATGCAAGCCAAAGTGACGTCATATTGCACACGAAATACGGGTTCCTCCTCAAATCGAATTCGCCGAGAGACGAACTAATTCTCAAACTACAGTCGCTCGAAGCCCTAAAACAAATTAATGGCTTCAAGCTAACAACAGCTCCTACCACAACTCCGGCCCAACACTCAAATATCACATTCTCTTCAATCATATGTACAGTAGAATTAGATATTCAGGACAAGCAGATAAGCGATGAATTAAATAACAACAATATTAAACATCATTATTGCAAGAAAATAATAGCAAAGACCACAGATACACCAACACAGAAAATCCGAATCATAACGTCGTGTTCCGTCTCCAACCAGATACTAATGCAGGAGGGATTTTTTCTACAAATTCAAACATTACCCCGTAGTTGAAAGCCGCCCGCCGAAACCAATACCCACACCATGCGCTAAGTGTTCTCAATTCACGCACCGCACAGAAGAATGTCCCAATGCTTTTTCCTGCAATAAGTGTTTCGGGGCCCATCCAACACACAAATGCAACTCGCCTCTGCCAATCAAATGCGCCTCTTGTCGTGAAGAGGGCCACAACGCATGGTCTGCTAAATGCAGGAACCACCCCAACGCACCCATTCCAGGAATCTCGAATGTAAAAATAAAATCAATAAATAAGAAAACATACGAGTTAGACGATCTTGAAGTTGGCGACAACAGAATTCACGACCCACTAACAATACATGATTATATAATTGATATGTACACCACCGCCTTAAATTCTCCCTCATGCACTGACCGCTCGGAGACAATTTCGTGTTTACAAAAACGTTTCGTGGATAGCTTTAATATCGAAACTACGATTACCTTTTCAGGAAGTAGGATGTACATTCTAATGTTTGATCTCGAGGCGAACGACCCCACCCCCCCTACAAGACCGAATATAGGTCAGCAAGCCATAGTCACCAATGTCAGCCATGGCTACCTATAATTTTATATATGCGAACATAAACAACTACAATCGCAAGTCTCATTTAGTTAAAAATTACATTACACAGAATAACATAAGTTGCGCTATGTTTGTTGAAACCAAAACTGATCAAGCCATTTGTCATAGGGATTGGAAAGTTGTCCAGAAAAATGCCAGCATTTTAAACACAAATAAAAGATCAATCAATCCCTTCAATAATTCCAAATTACATGTTTTTATTGTCTACAGTGCGAGTCTCTAACTTGGAATAAATTCAATAAATCAAACAAAGTTTATTTTTCGGAAATATGCTCGGACACGTCGATTAGTATTTTAAATTGCGCTCTTTTTGTTGTAATAAAATTTTATACAGCGTGTCCCAAATTTGAGATATGACGTCATCGACTATTTTTTTTAATAGCAACCCTAATTTTTTTATCACTATTTTTAAAGAGTATATCAAGTTACACATGTGTGCCAAATTTCAAATTTTTATTTCCTGTCATTTAGAAGATATTTAACAAACAGTATCAAATTTGAAAAATGAATTCAACTTAATAGTCTTTCTTCAATAAATGCTCAAAATGTTGTTCATTTTCTAACTGACAATACCCTAAACGGAACTGAAACTCGTTTTGAACATTTCTAATTACTTCGGGGGAAATTAGTCTACACTCCTGTCTTATTCGTTCTTTCAACTCCACAAGATTTGGCGGTTTGGTCTTAAAAACTTTGCTTTTCAAGTACCCCCATAAGAAAAAGTCCATAGGTGTTAAATCCGGAGACCTGGGTGGCCATTCAACTGGTCCTCTTCTGCCAATCCATCTTCGTGGAAATACATTATCCAGGTACTCACGGACACGCCTTGCTAAATGAAGAGGCGCACCGTCCTGTTGAAACCAGATGTTTCTATTCGGGACGTCAGCTTCTACAGGGCAAGGAAACAAAATAGCCAAACTCGGAATTAGCTCTTCCTCCAAGAATTGTAAATATCCCGCTCCATTGAGATTATTTGGAAAGAAAATTGGTCCTAAAATTCGATCACCAACAATCCCTGCCCAAACATTAACTTTTTCTGGATATTGAGTGTGGCCTTCCCTCATCCAGTGTGGGTTCTTGTCTGCCCAATAACGGCAATTTTGACGATTTACCTCACCATTTAACATAAACGTTGATTCATCGGAAAACAATATATTTTCTATTTTTAGAACATTTCTATCTAGTAGATCCATCATTTTTTCGCAAAACTGAAGTCTTCTATCCGGATCATCTTCGGTGAGTTCCTGGAGGATTGTCATTTTATAAGGATGAAATGTTTGCTCTCTAAGGATTCTTGACACTGAAGACTGGCTAATTTTGAGTTCCCTAGCCATCTGCCTAGAGGAGACATGATGATTTTCCTGAACAGAGAGAAGTACATCAATTTTGACCTCTTCACTCAGCGCATTCTGACGATGATTATTCGTTTTTCTTAAATGCCCATTTTCCCGAAACTGACTTTCAATCTTGCTTACAGTACTTTGAGATATGGCTGGTAAGTCGGGATACTTCTCTCTAAATAAATAAATAACTTCATTTTGTGTTCTTGTCCTATCTCCATAGCCAATCATCATTAAAATTTCGATTTTGTGGGTTTCAGTTAAGTACGGCATGTTAGTATAATTTTTCGACCAACGGTGAACAACAGTCAACACAACAATGGAACGACTAATACTCTCCTCACTCGAATATGCGTGGAATGCGATGCTACACTTCTTACTTGTTTTTATAACTAAACGTCAAAATGATAAACGTCAGTTTGAAAAAAAAGACAAACCAGCACGTTTTGGCATTCCACTTTTAAAATGCGTAAAAATTCGATTAAGGTGACTTAATTTCTTCATTCTACAAATTTGATAATGTTTGTTAAATATCTTCTAAATGACAGGGAAAAAAAATTTGAAATTTGGCACACATGTGTAACTTGATATACTCTTTAAGAATAGTGATAAAAAATTAGGGTTGCTATTAAAAAAAATAGTCAATGATGTCATATCTCAAATTTGGGACACGCTGTATAAAATTTTATTACATCATAAAGAGCGCAATTTAAAATACTAATCGATGTGTCTGAGCATATTTCCGAAGAATGACCATTCTTTGATTTACTGAATTTATTCCAAGTTGGAGACTCGCACTGTATATACACCCCCACGCCAATATAGAAGATGCAATTTTCGTAAAAGCATCCCTATACGAATACGCTATAATAATTGGCGATCTTAATTTAAATACAGTTAAAAAACGACACCTAAATAGATTCTTACAAAATTCGAACTGTAAACACACGCCACCAACATTCATTCTAGCAAACAATGCTGATACCACCCCTGATTTAATTCTAACATCTGGCAATGTTACTCTGAAAATTTATAATACAAAATTAACTCCCGATTTAGGTTCTAATCATCTTGCCATTTCATTTACTCTTAAAACCCCAATTCCGTTAAATATACCACCCAATGACCCCAAGTCAACACCGATCTTAGAAAGTTCATTTCAAATAACAAGGATATTTCCCCCGAAAATATCACGAAATTCACCATTTGGTTTACTGAATCAATAATGGCCAATTCACCCCAAATTACTAAAAACCACTATAATTATCCACTTCCCCCGTACATTATAGCACTTATTAAATACAAGAAAAAACTCTACAGACAGTATGTATCAAGTAACAGTATTGAAATCAAACAAGAATTTAATAAGCTGAACAATAACATACATACACTAATAATGCAATATAGGACTCATAAATGGCTAACCACTTGCTCTAGCATAAATGAAAAAAAGGGGAAATACTTCTGGTCTGAAATTAAGAAGTTATCCAAGTATAAAATTACAGTTAACAACAAAAGTATACTAAACAGTAGTGGACACCAACTAACAGATGACACAAGCATAGCCAATGAATTTGCAGAACATTACGATCACATTTATCAATTTTCAAACGATATCAACTACAGCGACACCCAATTAGATGCAGTTGATAATTGGTACGAATCCTTCTCCAATCAGATCCATAACCAAGCAAGTATAGAAGATTTGAAAGAATCTGAATATTACGAATTTATCGCTAAGGGAAAAACACCGCACCGGGCTACGATAATAATCAAAAAACGCTTATTTAAACAAATCGAATCAAAGCTTCCACCCTACCAATTTGGATTCATGCCACATCTATCCACAATATACCCTTTATCAATAACCACCTCAAACATTCAAACATGTCATTTAAAAAACAAACACTCGGCGTTATTATTTACAGACATAAGCAAGGCGTTTGATACTACGTGGCACAGAGGACTACTATTTAAATGTTGACACCTACTTAATCCTACTCATACAGAAATTCCTTTGTGAACGCACCTTAAAAATAAAAGTCAATAACACCCTTTTCAAAATGATTTTCCCTTCCCAAGGTCTTCCACAAGGATCCCCACTCTCACCATTATTATTTAATGTATTCTGCCATGATATCTATGATGTGGATCCCCACTTTCTGGACAACCAAGCCTATATGATGCAATTCGCGAACGACAACTGTCTGATAGCACACGGCGCAAACATACATAATGCAACTCAAGAACTTCAAATTCTGACAAATAAAATAAGTGACTGGTATCGTACGTGGCGACTTCAACTAAACCCCGAAAAGTCTAAATTGTTCATCCCATACCATCGCATAAACATAAATTCGCCTTCAATAAACATTAACAACCATGCAATTAAACCATCAACCACAATAAGATATCTCGGAATTATCTTTGACAACAAACTGTCTTTCAGTCAATATTGTACGCAAATTAAAAAGAAAGCACAGACACAGGCAAAATGTTTAAGGCGCTTAACGTACAAAAACAAAGGCATCAGCACAAAAACAGCAACACTCATATATAAAATATTTTTTTAGGCCTGTGATAGATTGTGGACAAATCCTATTCTCCACATCCCGATCCTCAATCAAACGTAATCTATCCGTAGCAGAAACGTCCTGTCTACGGATACTAACTCGCATCAGACATCCTAACAGTCCACTACACAACCCTCCCAATATCCTCTTATATAACTTAACCAATGTCCCAAAATTCGAATTAAGATCGCAACAATTAATAAAAAAATTTTCTCGTAACGCAAATCACGAAATATTGAACAAAATAATGTTGCAGAGGGACAGAAATATGCACCATGCATATAAATTTCCGGAAAAAACAATTTTTCAAATGATCAAAGAGTGCGCGTGAGAGTAGATATAAGCATTAACCAACAAGTCTCACTAAGAGTTTAGTATCTTAAAAATACCATGTAACGTAATATAACATTTATAACATAACTAGTTTAAGAATAATGTAACTAACAACAAATGTAGCTAGTGTTAATAGGCTGAAAGACTTCGGTCGATGGCCATTTGTAGCTCTTATGAGTTTCAATAAACTGTATTTATAATTATTATTGATCAAATTTTAAAAATCTACCGTTTAAATTTGCTATAGATGTGCTACCAGATAAACACTATCGATTTTAATTCATTTTTATTTCTGCAACAATTAACATCACTGGCGTAGGGGAGGGTTTGGGGGTTCAATTAATCTACTTACAGGACAAAAACGCTTCAGGGCATGTTCAAATTACTTGCGCTTGAGAATGTGGGGACACCTTATACGTTGGCAACGGAGATCTGAGGCAGCTATGGACAGTAGCCAGGGGAAACATAAAAAATATAACAAGAGATATAAACATTTCTCCGGCACATACAGGGTCTTTTTTTAACTCAGAACATATGATTGTTAATGTATATGTTCTATGTTATAATAATCACATCAACGCATTGCAATGTATTGACAATGTAGGCAACCAAGTACACAAAGGTGCCAGTGAATGCTTCTTCTTCTTCTTCTTCTTCTCTCTGCCCTGTCGACCTGTCACAGTACAGTGAAAGCTTAAAATTATTACGAATAAAGTGAGGTTAATGAAACAAACAATGATAAATCGTAAGTAATTATAATAAATATTCAAAATGACCACCTTCACGTTCTAAGCAGTAGCCAAGTCGATTATAAAATCCTTGAATAGCATTTCTAATGTGTTGCGGATTTCTTCTTAATTCATCGCAAATAGTAATTATACGATCTTTTAACTCTGAACTATTGTTTATAATCATGTTATTATAAACATTGCTTTTTAGATACCCCCACAAAAAAAAAGTCGTTTGGAGACAAATCAGGCGGCCGGGGTGGCCAAGGTATTGGACCAAATCTACCTATTCACTTAAATAATTATTAATGGCAGCTGTAGAATGTGGAGGCGCTCCATCCAACTGATAATAAGGAGCAGCAATGTTTAGTGTATGAATTTCTGGCATTATACGAGTTGGCAGAAGATCTAAGTAAACATTACTGTTTAGATTTCCATTAATAAAAAAAGGACCAATAAGGGTATCATTAATTAGTCCAGCCCACACATTAACTCTCGCATTGTATTGTGTGTGCGTCAAATTTTGTAAGCGAGGATTATTGCACGCTCAAAATCTAAAAGGTGAAGGAATGGGTGTAAGGAATGGGTATCGATAAGGAATGAAGTATACTAACCTATAATTTTGTGGATTAACTTCACCATTTAAGAAAAATGATAAATTATGCCTCATCAGTAAATATAATTCTGTGTAAAATTTCTTGATCATTATTAATTAAATTGAATACGGTTTCCCTAAATTCTGTTCGTTTGCCTTTGTCCTCATTTGATAGTTTCTGATGATTTGAAAACAAACTTATAAGCATCGTATTTACATTCTTTTAACGTCTTGTAAACGGAAGCTGAACTTATTTAAAACTGTGCTGCAATAACTCTTAAAGATGATACAGGGGTCTGCTCTACGTAACATAAAATGTTGAGTTTCATCTCTTCCGTTAAAATGTGATTTCATTTAGCCCTTTTAATGTGAAAATTACTCACGCAGCCAGTATTGTCAAATGATGGACAATATTACAAATTGTTGAGATGGATGGAACTTGTCTGCTCGGATACTCAACCAAAAACAAATCTCTAACACGTCGAATGCTGTTCCCACTCTTGTACCAATTAATTATCTGTATTCTTTCTTCGGTGGTGTAATACATTTTTATTAATAACATAATTTTGACAATTAAATAAAACTAAGTGTAAGTATGGTTGCCTACATTGCAATGCGTTGAGGTGATTATTATGACCTAGAACATAGACATTAACAATAATATGTTCTGAGTTAAAAAAAAACCTGTATACTTGCATACCACGATATTTTCCAGTCACTTTTATAGCATTGTTATAAACTTGGTCTCGGGAATTTATGTTATATCTAACCATATGTTCCTATTTGTTAGTATAATTTGTATTAAATTAGTTTTAATTACCTGTGACACATGCTGTTTTCTACAGACATCTGGTATGCAATAACATAAAATAGAAACGTAAGACGCTTTAAGAATTGTATTGCGCTCATAATTACCTATTAAATGTATTATTTGATTTTTAAAATCTGACGAAACCTACGTATTACCAAACCAAAACCTGGCGTCACAGTTTGCGCAGAGTGATAAATTATTCGGAGAACACACGATAAATTGACAACAAATCTCTGCTTGAGAATTGAATAGGCGCCTTGTCTTTGAAATTTAAGATTGTCTTTAAGGTAGTCTGCGCAACTTGCCAGGAGGTTTTGGTACGGTACTACCCGATTATACAGGGCCCTGCACTTCACCTCTCATTTTTTGTGCCTCAGTTACAGCCTTTACTTGTATCCTGGGGCGTATTTTAGGAAAATATTTTGTATTAATCAGGGTGTCAATAAAATGTAACGTCACCCAGATATATTATTTTATATCATATGCTGTATATTTTGTTGCCTATTTGGGTGCTTTTATAGTTACCTACATATCCCCAAAAATTTTATTAAAATCCATTTAATGATATCAGCAAAAAAATAAAACTAAAAGAAATCAGTTTTGCGCCATTTGGTTTAAAAAATTCATAAAAATTAAAAATAGTACCTAGTTAATAAAATTATACAAGGTATATATAGTGTCAGACTTTTCCAGTTTCGAAGAATGCCAAAAGTGCCACTAAAACTACTCGACAAGTTAAGAATGCTTTAATAAAAACTATTTTGTTCGACTTTTGACCCTGAACACTTTCTAGTGTTGTTAAAATTGCAGAAAGGTATCTTTTTGAGAGTCACAATAGATAGAACAGATAACATGCTGTAGGTTAAATAATGCTTTCCGAAAAATTTAAGGGATTGAGGGGGTGTCGCGACGCCCCTTGATTGTGACGCCAGAGCACCGCTCGCGCCGCTGTCGAGGCATTGATCGGAATCTCCTGATCTAGAAAACTCAGTTACATATACACAATCTTATTGCTACCGAAGTATCACAAAGTCGATATCTGCTTGCTAAAAACAAGTAAATGCAACCATAAGACGAATGTACAGCTACCCTCGATTATATTAGCCTTCCTTTCATTATGTGAAATGTCTGATTCATTACTTTGTTGAATAATCTGAAAGTCTACACTAAGTGATTCTTAATGACTCTGCAATTGCCTTAAAAAGTCTAGTGTAACTGTAACCAGTTTACTTCGAATTTAAATGTTGCTTGATCCTGAACAATTAGTGCAACTGAGAGTGTTCGTGAGAAGCGCGACGAACGACGAAATTAATGTGCTCCGAAGTGTTGGTTGCTTTTCGGACACGAAGCGTCTATACGGTACGGCGATTTTGTCTAATGAAAGTAAAATTGTCCTCAATTTCCTTAAAGACACAGATACGCATGTAATTTTAGCATTAATTGCAAAAATATGTACTTTATAATAATTTATACTTCAAAGTAAAACGTATTTATTATTTGCGAGTTTATGATTTTATTTAGATTTCATAGATATAATTACTATAATTCATTTATTTCCAAAAACAATGGCTTACATTCATGATTAAGTCAGTTATTTAGAAATGAGCGTGTTTCATAAGTATTAGTAGTCTAATTCTATATTATAAAACTGGTGTAGTTAAAATAAAATTTATGGATAAATTTAAATAGCTAATTAGCAAAATTCGTATATTTGTGTCAGCTAAAATAAGGTGAAATCTGCAAATGGCGAAAACATAGGGTCGGATTGCACGTTCCGAAGATTTACTGATGGATTACAATGTTGGATTAATATTTCAAGGAGAGAATGGTTAGTGCAGGGTTTCTCAACCTTTTAGTATTTGCGCCCCAATTTTCAATCACATATCTCAACGCCCCCCCCCCCCTCCTCTCATGTAATAATACTAAAGATACTGAAATCGTGCTGTATTTATAATATTAATTTTTGTTTAATTGTATTTTGTCGCTAAAGCCTTAATTACTAAGCTTAAAAATTACTGCGAATTATAGATCGACGAAATAACTATTTTTTGTGAGTCGACACATGGAAAAGAATTGACTCCTACCTAAATTTATAAGTCGTTTCCGGTGTTACAAATACAAGAAAATAAATATCGCAATATTTCAATATAAAAAACGTGTGTTATTGAATTTCTTGCGTGATTTTTCACTCTACGTAGTATTACAGTTGTAACATGCAAAGCTATTTTGTTTTGTTTTGTATAGGTTAATATTTTCTGCTAAAAAAATCGCGAAATTTCTTTTCATTAAGATGTAGCATTATATGTGTCCGTAATCTTCATGTTCCGGAACATATGCTTAAATTAAATTTATTATGCTTATCCCAGGTGGGTACCGAGTATATGGCATTCTGCTTGTTTTATGTAGGAATGTGTAGGTTATATTTACCAGAGTTTATTGCTTCGGAGAATGGCTTCTGTTGCTAAGAACTATCTATGGTGCGGTTTAGTTCACTTGAATGCATCAGACAAAAATAGCACTGTGTGTCTATGTTAATAAGAATAAACTTTATTCTCTCATAAAAATTATAAATTAAAATAAGAAAAATATACATCATTATAAGATATTATACAATAAATAAGAAATTAAAGATACAATAATCGCAACGGGGAACCGTAAGGCGGGATTCAGAATGGAGTGAGACACTTGTACTGTTCTACCAAAAATGTGTTCTAGTGTTATCACGTTTAAAACAATAATATTCGCCGTTTTAAGTTTTCAAATTTAATGATTGAATTTCAAATACATTGTTAATCCTTATACTGTGTGTCAGTTTCAAGACGCATCACAGGGAATTCCGATGTGAAATTTTCAATTTCAATTTGAATCTTTATTATTGTTTATGCTGGAGGCTTCTACTTCGTTATACATTTTAAATATTATAATAAAACACTTTTAACTTTGTTTTGTATAACATATATTTATTTTTGTGACTTAAGTTTCGGTAATACAATTCATATTCAAACAAGAAGTGAATCTTTATTATTGAATTTAAATGGTTAAAATAAAATTAGAATAAATCCTTTACCTACTAGCATTATTTTAGAGATCGTAGTTTTTTTTTTTTTATATTATCTATTTTTTAAATCATCCCATCACTTAAAAAAATCAACATCCCAAAGTCCGCAAGGAATCGTGTGGCCCATATTTGTCATCCATCCCTATTACCCAAAAATATAACTACGAGTATAATTTACTTCCCTATACATTATACAGGGTGCCCGTTTTTCGAGCGGCACCATGGGGATTTCAGTTGTCTTAAGAGATACGAGGTTGGTTAAATTACGGCAAAGTTGTGTGTTATAACGTTGATTAATAATCTCTTGAGAAATTTGACCTACTTTTTTTGTTTTAAAAAAATCGCGAAAAAATAAAAAAAATTCAATTTTTATTTTTACTTTTTTATTCGAAACCTATTATTATTGCGCATTTTTCACTAAGATATCATTAGAGCAATTTTTAATGAAGGATCTAAATATATTATTAGATTTATTGTAGCTTTCAAAATAGCGGAGAAACAATAGGCACCTCTGTGCGATGAGCAGGGACATTAGAGTTTTGCCACCTGTGTCGCGCTGACTTGCTTTCTCGGATCATGTCGAGTACGTCCGGCAGGATGTCGAGATTCTAGTTGTCGTAGATTCCTCAGCTGCCATGATGATGGCGGCGGTGACACTAGCGACTGCAGCATTTAGGTCCGCTTCGGACTTAATATTTGGAAGAGGAGAGACGTGCATAATGGCTGGATTGATTGTGATCTGAGTCCAAGTCGTCCTCAGTCCAGATGTCATGTTCGGCGTTGACATTGCTGAGGAGTGCTACGTCGAGAATGTGGGGTCGGCAGCCGGAGGAGTGGAAGAACGTGGGGCCATCTGGGGCCACTGCTCTTATTTCATGAGGCGAGTTGTCGAGGTAGTTGACTAGAGCTCTACCTTTCCTGTTGGTTACTCTGGTCTTCCAGAGATCACTCTTGTTATTAAGATCTCCTGCCAAGATGGTCGGCATAACATCGTTGAAAATGATGTTGAGATCGGCTTCAAGTAGCTGTTTGCTTGCGGAGAGGTACCCCATGCGATTTTGAGCGGACCTTCAGAGGTGGTCAGGACTAAGGCAGTTGATTCTAGGTTGGCCATGCCGTCGAGTGGGAGGTGGAAGTGGTCGATTCCCTCTAGTTGTACATAGTAGTGCCACTTCCAGTATCATTGTTCGTAAGGTAATGCTGATACCCGATTTTTGGCACACGGCCGGCACGAGCATGAAGTAAATGTCATGCTGGTGGACGAAGCGCTCCAGCCCGAGCGCCTTGTCAGTAAGCCCGTTCGCATTCCAAAAAGCGATGCAAACGAAATCTATGGGAGAGTCAATGTTTGTGGTGTCTAGCATTCTGGATTTGGAAGCGGATTCTCGAGAGGGGTACGTCTTATTTGATGTGGAAAACCTCCCAAAAGAGATTATGAAAAGATCACGTTCCTCCTGGAAAGTGGCAGTGAGTAGCAGTTCCCGTAGTGTGGTGGCAAGCTTCGGATTCCTGTCAATTTTTGGAGGCGACCCTTGCGGGAATGCCGAAAGCGCACTCTCTGGGGGTGCTGAGGGGCAGGAGCCTCCCTCTGGGTGGCCATGTAGCGAGCCTGAGTGTGGCCCACTCGCTAGCAGCGGTGGAATTGGGTGCCACCTGAAGCTTTATGTTTGGCTTCTACCATGATGGAGAGGCCGGCAACGTTAGTGATTACGAAGATCTTACGACCTTCATCGTTCTTTTCCACTTGCACGAAAACAAGGGGAATTAGGCCGTTCGACCGGACATTCTAGTGACAGATGTCACCGGAATTCCTTTCTCTCTAAGGCTCTCCTCCACCTACTCGACAGAGATTTCGACAGGTACTGTAGGTAGTACCACTTTTAAGGATTTTTCCTCCTCTAATTGGAAGGTATGATAAGGGAGGTTTCTATTGTCGAGGTACGCCGTAAGTCTGCGGAAATCAGTGGGTGCCTCCACTTGCACTCGGATGCCATCCCTGACTGGGGATGATTTCAGGATCTTTATGAAGTTGCCGGCCGTTAGCTCATTGTAGATTTTGACTCATTGGGTTTTGAATTGCACGACAACGGGTAGGGGCCTTTTAAAGCCCAGAGAGGGTTTTGCGGCTGCGGCTGCGGCTGCGGCTGCGGCTTCCGTTGGGACACAGGTGGACGGCCCCGCAACGTCGGTCATCGGAGCTCTAAGCGTCTAAAGAATAACCTGACCTCGGGTCCGGACGGCATACCCAGTTTTTACTTTTTCCGTTGCGAAGTACGAGAAAGTATTGTGATCGTGATTTTTTTTCAAAAATTTTTTTTACGGTAATATCCGTTTTGGGGTCCCTAGGTGCCATTTCAACAATTTCTGGAAAAAACATATTTGTGTCTGTGTGTGTGTGTGTGTGTGTGTGTGTATGTGTGTGTGTGTGTGTGTGTGTGTGTGTGTGTGTGTGTGTCTGCATGTGTGTGTGTGTGTGTCTGTGCGCGCTGTATCTCAAAAACTAATAAAGCAATTGATATGAAACTTTGAACATACGTCTTATTTGATAATAAGAACTGAATAGCTTTTGGTAAAATTTCGTACACCGGAAATTCGTACACCGTTTTTTGTTTTTTTCCAATATCTGCTTAAATATGAAAAATATTACAAAAACATTTAAACAAACATTAGAGACAACAAAGAACTGAACATCTTTTGCTAGAAAACATTTTTCATAAAATCATTTTTATTCGAGAAAAAAATTTATTATTTTTTTTCTAATTTTTGGTTTATAATTATAAAACGATAATAGTTACAGCAAATTTATGTTAATAATAATTGTAGAGAATGCTAAAATGAACAACTTCTAAAGAATAAGTTTTTTTCTAAATCCCTTTAGTTTTTGAGTAAACTGAGTTTTTGAATTTGAAGTATAATTTTTCCATCTTTCATAATTTTGACGTTTTAAACGTCAGTTTCATCCGAGTTTACACAACGCTCGATGTACATTTAAAATATGATTTCAATTGAAAATAAACCATGAAAACGGAAATATAAATGGTTATGATACCGTCAAATCGGAGAAAGTAACATGATGGCCACATCACCATTTTTTTGTACGTAATTGCACTCAATGCCTTATACCCGCTGTACTCCACATTTTCAACATTACCCTCTCTAGTTCAGCTTTTCCGTATTGTTGGAAGGCTGCTAGAATAACTCCCGTACTAAAATATGGATGTCCAAACAAAATCAAACATTACAGACCCATTTCAATAATCAATAACTTCGCTAAACTTCTGGAATTCACAATATGCTACCAAATGCAAAGGCATGTCAACAACCTCATTTCAACGAAGCAGCATGGATTTATGAAATCGCGCTCGACTACCTCAAATCTTTTAAATTTCACCCATTTTGTATCGGAAGCCCTTGATAATAGAGGCCAAGTTGACGTTGTATATACTGACCTTCAAAAAGCCTTTGACACTATTGACCACGATCTCCTCGTTACCAAACGGTCAACCTTTGGGCTTCCTGCGTCCGAACTTATTAAATAGTATCTGTACAACAGAAGTCAATTCATACAACATACAGAGTATAGGTCTTACAGTTCTACCCCTACTACTGGGATCCCCTTGGGTTTCAACCTCGGTCCCCTCCTTTTTGTTATGTTCTTAAATGATTGATAAATTTGTATGTTCTACAAAATGATCTTGTGCATATTAATAATTGGTGCGACAAAAACAACATGTTAATAACTGTAAGTACATGTCCTTCAGTCGAAAGAAAACCCTAATAGAGTACATTTACAATATTAAATCTGTGCCGTTAGAGAGGTGTTCGGGCATAAACGATCTTGGCGCCACGTTTGACCCCGAATTAATAATAATTGTAGAGAATGCTAAAATGAACAACTTTTTTTCGAAAACCCTTTAGTTTTTGAGTAAACTGAGTTTTTGAATTTGAAGTATAATTTTTCCATCTTTAATAATTTTGACGTTTTAAACGTCAGTTTCATCCAAGTTTACACAACGCTCGATGTACATTTAAAATATGATTTAAATTGAAAATAAACTATGAAAACGTAAATATAATGTCAAGCTGACGTTTAAAGTCAAATAAATTCCCCTCGGGACAAAAATGCCTCCAAACAAGGCAAGAAGAAGCAAAATATTGCAAATATATTAAATATAAAGTACACCATGAAGGTAACTACAGGTACGAGTGGAAGATCATCAATGGAATGAACTCTGCCTTTTCCACGTGTGATCAGAATTTTAGTTGATTTTTTTTTGTACAATAATTTGAAATGTTATGTAAATACGAGGAATAAACAATAAATACAATACAATACAATACAATATGGCTACATCACCACTTTTATCAGATGTGTGAGCACCAAGGGTTAAGATTCATGTTGTAGATTACTAGAAGTATCGCATTTTTCGTTATTTAATGTATGTACAATTAAGTCAGGACATTTTTCATGAATTTCCATTAACATTTTCAGCAGTTTATATTATTAAAAGTAATAATATGAATAATACTATCAAAAATTAAATTAAAAAAATATTCGAATACGTCCTGACAAGGTGATTTTAATTATTCAGACTCTAAACTGTATTCTTATTAGTATCCATTTCTTACTAATATGAGGAATATTTCATCTATCAAATTATTTAAAAATGTTGTTACCCTAATGCATATTTTAACAATTTGAAATTAGAGATAATTTACTGCATTATAGACAGTTTATTCTTTATTTTCTTTATAATGTATTATTCGTGAATATAGTTAATATAATATAATAGAATTAAATTGGGGCACAAATTATTAAAGTACAATAATTTCATGGAACATTTAGCAGTGAATCCTATAAATACTATCGACAAGCACCGACAGATCAGTTCGAATCACGGATCAAGTTTACACACATTACAAAATGTTGAAATTCATTGCTATTACTCTATTCGTTGTTGCCTGCATTGTAGTAAGTTATTTATTGTAATATTGATTTGAATGCATTGTTGGAATTATTTTTATTTATTGTATATAAGCTATTGTTGATATAATTCAAATCATTTAATCATGTGATTTTCTTATCATCTTTTGTTTACAATAAATTTAAAAAACGTGCAAATATTTTTTTAGGAAAATTATGCTCAAAATCCCGAATCTACGAATATCCATGATTTAACTTTGAAAAATGCTGTAATGAATGAACATCCATCTTGGTTTGCACAATCAGTAGGAGCAAAACCTGATGCTCCCGGAGAAAAGGGAAAAGGAAAGGGAAAGGGCGGTGAAAAAGGTACAGAACCATAAAAATCGTGTTTATCTACGTCAAATTCTTGGCTTGACCGGCAGATCCTAACCACGGGCTTTAAATGTGTCTTAGTGATCAAGGCTGGATTGATTTATCCTGGCGGGCGAAGCCTGATTTCGCAACTTTTAGGGCCCCTTCTATGCTAAGCCCATGGGTTAAACCAAATTTAGAAAGTTTTTTTGATTACTATTTTTTTTTTAAACGTGCTAACTGTCAATACCTTTGAAGTATAATGTATAGTGTAACACTGTGCAATTTTAATGTAATTTTCCTTTAATTTATTTCTTCAATGTCATTTAAAAGTTATAGCATTTATTAATTATTGTTTTCCAGAAATCAACAACTGTTGTCCAGTTTTGACCTACCTGTGTCTTGTCAGCGCAGTATATTGTTGACAAGAAATCGGAATTTCACTATGTTAATTTTAAACCAACCACTAGGATACAAACACTATTATTTGTCTAAAATGTTTTATCCTATAGATGCAGTCTTAATGATCTTATAGCATTTATACTTACAACATTTTTACGTATAATTTTTTTATTATTGGATAAATAAAGGAACACGAAACCATATTATTTCAATCAATTCAAAAGTTTTCAAAAAAATTGAGTATATTTTTGCTTTAAAATTGATTTAAGAGCAATTTTTTTGTAATTTAATTTTTTTAAATAATTTACCTTATAAACATTTTCGTGAACAGACCTTAAAAATATTCTAATGATTTAAAAAGAAATACTAGAATGTTTATGCTTTAATATTTTGAATGTACGAAATAAATAGCTCTATGTTTTTAGGTGGAAAGGGTAAGGGCAAAGGAAAAGGAAAAGGCAAGGACCAAGGCGATACTGATGATCAAGAATAAATAAAACTAATTTGTACGTATATATTTTACTGAACATCTATGTAGTTTAAATTTTAATTAAAATAAATAAATATATTTGAAACTACCACCTGCATTATCTCATCACCTTAATCTTTCGATAAAACTTTCATGATGCCAATGAGCCTCCGGCTATTAATAATAATAATCATTTTTATTGAGGGATTTTCATTTTTTCATAAACGGGAGAGAAATTCGAGTTCTCAGCTGTCGAAATCATGAGAGAAATAACAATCTCGCCCAAGGCAGCGAAGTGATTATATTACTGAAAGGTGACTTCTATGCAAGCCTTATTCTATGGTGAAGGCTCATTTGCGCCCAAAACACTTGCGCCCTCGTCAAGAATCGAGACACTTGCGCCCAGAAACTGTCTATTACATTTCCGGTGACGGCGAAGCCGTCATGATGCATAAGGGTATGAATGTGCTGGAGCGGAGATAATGTAAACACACTTTTAAATAGAGTTGTTTATGTTGGAGCAGCGCGGTGACTCACTCTTCGGTCCCGATCAAAGACAAGAGCTGCGGTAAAGCTTGAGTTCATTTTCGCAGCTATTGTCGATGATGGATATTGAATGTTTAATAAGTGAAGTTTTCATGAGACCCTCATTGTGGGACAAAATAGACCAAAATCATCATAATAGGTTTATTTGGGACAAACTGTGGAATTAAGTAGCAAAAAAATAGAAACAACACGTAAGTAAAAATAAAAGTTTTTAGTTTTATTGGCAACAAGTACGAAATTATAATGGATTTTTGCAAAGATACATTTTAAAATCATTTCGAATATTTTTTGTTCTGCCAGTAGAAACACGATTTCGTATTGCTCTGGGTACTGAGATTATTTCGCTTAGGTTGTGTTCCATACCTTCTCTGTCAATTGTAACATTATGTAATAAGCAAATACAATATCATCAGCTGTACCCACGGTTGTTTGAATTGATGAACCCAAGATTCTCCATATAGAATAGATTATACCAAATGCACATTCTACTGTTCTTCGTGCTCTAGATAATCTGGAATTAAAGTATGCTTCTTCAGCATGTAAATTATTTCTGTTATATGGTGCTAACAAATTTGGTAGAAGTGGATACGCTGCGTCCCCTAGCATAACATATGGCAATGTAATATTAGAATTCGGCGGAGCACGGCTATTAGGAATTTGAAGTTGTCCGCCCGACAACTGCAAAAACAAACCTGAAGATCTAAATGTTCCCCCATCGCTCTGTTTTCCGTAACCACCAACCTCAATGCTGATGAACTTTTAATTTGCGTCAACAAGTGCTTGCAACACAATGGAAAAGTAATGTTTGTAGTTATAGAACATGGAACCAGAATGATCAAGAGACTTGATTTTGACATGTTTACCGTCTAAACTGCCAATGCAGTTAGGATAGTTCCAAATATTATAGTAATCTTCAGCAATTTGTTTGAAATCATCTTCGTCTGGAATTTTCAAGTGTGTGGGTTGCAGTACTTCCCATATTACTCTGACGACTTTTCTAATAATGTTTTAAACTGTTACAACCTCCATACGAAACGAGAATGCCAAGCTTCTAAATGACTGCCCAGTAAATAAATACCTGAAAATTAAAAAAAAAATGGAGTCTGTATGGGATACTGAGTATTTTCATTTTTTTCCAGCAGGTGTAATACGACGCAAATGGAAAACGTTATGTGACAAATTCAGAACTACGTTAGCAGTTCTTCCACGTCAAAAATCTGGCGATTCCCGATATTTTAACTGAACAAAATATTGCTACATCTTCAGAATATTTAGATATCATCACCACCGTCTCAAAATTCTACTACTTCTTCGATACATTCGGTACAAAGTAGAAAGTCATCTAAAGGAAGTGTGGGTAGTTCATTACTTCAAATAGAGAAAGAAAAACTACAATATTTACAGAGCAAAAGAGCTAAGAAAGAGGAGGATGATGAAGACCCAAGTTTCTTTAAAAGTTTATTGCCACACATTAGAACACTTTTGCTTTTTGAAAAATTGGAATACCGTATGAAAGTTATGGAGACAACACAAGACTTCATGAAACCCAGGAAAGTAGTTCTTCCATATCAGAAAATGGCGCTGCTGACAACAGCTTAGCGACTGGTAGCCATCAAACAACGAGATATTTTTATGATAATATTGAAAAAAATTTACAGTTGTCTGATCAACATAATGTGTTTGAAAATATACAATTTACTGTAATTGATGATAAAGAATAATACGTATATTAAATCATTTGTCACTTAAAATTAATATGTTTTTACAATATGTAAAATATTTTCACAAATACAATACGATGATAATTCATACTTACCGTAGTATCAACATTAATCGTTCCTCTCGTAAAATTGCTCTTCTATGGCAATTACACCGCTTTTTGTTGAGTTTTTTAGAAATGCTCATTACTATGTAATCGAACGTTTTTATTTCTATTCTCATATATTCTGCAAACTTTATGGGATGATCCCTTAAATCTTGATAGAGTTGATGGTATTCCCCAAATACATTTCTTTCTGTATTGATAGGATGTGTACAGTATTCACGTTCTCTATACTCAAGTAAATAATAATTTGTAAAAGTAAGACATCTTTTTCGTCAAAATCACTCATATTATTTTCAATGTTCTGCTGCTGCGCTTCCTTTTAAGTATTGCCCGAGACTCGGTTCGCCCAACGTGAACACCCCATAGAAGCAGAGAGTACTCACTGCTTTTGTCACTACTCTCATCGCTGCTCTAGTCGTGTATCGCAGTTCCAACATACTCATACCCTTAGGGTTATTTTAACCTCCCCCCCCCCCTCTCTTTGGATCGCTCACTATTTTTACCCGCAGTAGCCGCAGAAGCCGTCATGAAAGCATAAGAAATAGTTAGACGGGCTGGCTATGGTCGATGGCGGAGTAAAGCGGCGATTTTTGACGGCGCCGCAAGTGCTTTTTGCGCAACTGACACCAAACCTGTTCTATGCGATCAGTCAAAATCGAAAATTGTCGGATATTATGCTCCATAAAGCATTAGCGGTGTTTAGTGATATTTATTTCAATGTATCTAATATCATTCTTCACCTAACTATATCTAAACATATTCTAACAATCTTGGACACTGCGTTACTTTCAAAGTGATGAATGTAATATACGCTAATATTGTAAAGTCAATTTTAAGTGATGTCAAATACCTAGAAATATTGTGCGCGACCAAAAACTGTTTTATCATGCGGCTGTGGACAACAATAACTTTAATAAGCAGACATTAAGTGGCATAGATTCTATCAACACAAGGCTCATGAAAAGAATACTGTACATATTGCTAAACTGAAACCAGCAGAAACGGACAACAACGACGATTTAAAAATTTTAAAGAGATATACCGAGTGACTAAAGGATATGTAAAATCCCCATAACTTATTTGCTGTTTGAGATATTGATCTCTATTTTTTCATAAACTGGTACCCACACCCTTTCTACATATTTTAAAAATATAAATATTTTTGTACAGGATGTCCCAGTATAAATAACAGAACAATGTTATGTTTTTTTTAATGGAACACTACATATTTTATACTTTAATTTTAACACTCTTAAGAAGCTGATAAAAATAGTAGAAGATACTATGGGTCTATTATGGACGGTTGGTTAGTTATGGGCAAAGGACCCCGCACAAACCCTATGGAAAATGGGTCTCGGTGGATTTGGCTAAAATGTTGAGAATTTGTCATGCTAATGAAAAGTTCTCATGGTTGGAACTTGATAACTTGAACCGTATGAGCACTAAAAACAGTCGAAAGTAAGATATAGACAACAGCCGCTGCCACTATGTAGGCACTTAAAAATCTGTTAATTCATCCCTCCCCTATCCCTCCTCTACCCTGACTTGACCTATCTCCCCCCCCCCCTCTTCCCTGCCATTTCTTCTCTTCTTCGACTAGTTTCCGTTTGTGGAATACGCACAGCTCGGTGATGGAAGGAAAATGAATACTGAATCTTTTGTTTTACGTTTTTTCTTACTTCAAATTCCCAAAATTTCAGCCAAATCCACCGAGACACATTTTTCATAAGGTTTATGCGGGGTCCTTTGTAGCAAAAACATGTATACATTGGAAAAATTGCAGAAGCGTTCCTAGCAAAGATAGCGCAATTTTTTTATACACGAGAGAATTTGTCACATCATGAAAAATAATACACATCGGCTTTGGTTCTTTTTTGTTCATACTGCTATAGAGGGTGTCAACATACGCGAAACAATGGATATGGTGGAAATGCGATCCTACATCGCAGTTACTTATTATGCAGGACTTTGGAACCAGTCCAAAGTTCGGGATTCGGATCTGTGATCAGTAGAAAATGGGACGTCCTTTTACCGTTGCATGTTCTCCCTGCGTCGTTGGATTTTTCTGAATGATAAAATGCCTTGAGAAACTATGTGGTATGACTAGAAAAGGTTTAAAGAATAAACCAAATTTTGTTTTTTGATTCTATGATGTCCGATTAGCGAGAAATCTCAATTTAAAGTTGATCGGGTCAAATTGACCCAGTGTGCGCGATATGTTTTTACTTTCTCCGTTACGAAGTACGAGAAAGTATTGTGAAAGTGTTTTTTTTTAAATTTTTTACGGAAATATCCGTTTTGGGGTCCCTAGATACCATTTGAACAATTTCTGGAAAAAAAGAAAATTGTGTGTGTGTATGTGTGTGTCTGACTGTGTGCGCTGTATCTCAAAAGCTAATAGAGCAATTGATATGAAACTTTAAACATACGTCTTATTTGATAATCCGTAGAACTGAGTGTTTACCTTAACTGTTTTTTTGTTTTTTGACAATATTTTCTTAAATATGAAAAATATCACAAAAACATTTAAACAAATATCGAATACTGCAAAGAAATAAACTTCTTTTGCTTGAAAATATTTTTCATAAAATCATTGCTATTCGAGAAAAAAAAATTTTTTTTTTTAATTTTTGGTTTATATTTATAAAACGATAATAGTTACAGCAAATTGTCGTGCATAATAATTTTAGAGAATGCCAAAATGAACAACTTCTAAAGAATAAGTTTTTCTCGAAATCTCGTTAGTTTTTGATTAAAGTTTTTGAATTTGAAGTATAATTTTTCCATCTTTCATAATTTTGACGTTTTAAACGTCAGTTTCATCCGAGCTTACGCAAAGCTCGATGTGTACATTTGAAATATGATTTTAATTGAAAATAAACTATGAAAACGTAAATATAAATGGCTATAATACCATCAAGCCGGAAAAAGTAACATGATGGCCACATCACCATTTTCTATCGGATGTGTGAGCACCAAGGGTTAAGATTCATGTAGTCGATTACGAGGAGTATCGCATTTTTCGTTATTTAATCTATGTACAATTTCCATTAACATTTCCAGCGTTTATATTATTAAAAGTAATAATATAAATAATTCTACCAAAAATAAAATTAAAAATGGTGATGTGACCATCATGTTACTTTCTCCGACTTGATGGTATCATAGTCATTTATATTTACTCTTTGATGGTTTATTTTCTATTTAAATCATATTTTAGTAAAGCGCACAGAGGCAGACACACACACAGACACATTTTTTTTTTCCAGAAATTATTTGAATCGTGTCTAGGGACCCCAAAACGGATATTTCCGTAAAATAATATTTTGAAAAAAAAATCACGATCACGATCTTTCTCGTACTTCGTAACGCAGAAAGTAAAAAAATATTCGAATACGTCCTGACAAGGTGATTTTAATTATTCAGACTCTGAACTGTATTCTTATTAGTATCTATTTCTTACTAATATGAGGAATATTTCTTCTATCAAATTATTTAAAAATGTTGTTATTCTAATGCTAATGCATATTTTAACAATTCGAAATTAGAGATAATTTACTGCATTATAGACAGTTTATCCTTTATTATGTTTATAATGTATTATTCGCGAATATAGTTAATATAATATAATAGAAATATATTTGGGGCACGAATTATTAAAATACAATAATTTCATGGAACGTTTAGCACTGAATCCTATAAATACTATCGACAAGCACCGACAGATCAGTTCGAATCACGGATCAAGTTTACACACATTACAAAATGTTGAAATTCATTGCTATTACTCTATTCGTTGTTGCCTGCATTGTAGTAAGTTATTTATTGTAATATTGATTTGAATGCATTGTTGGAATTATTTTTATTTATTGTATATAAGCTATTGTTGATATAATTCAAATCATTTAATCATGTGATTTTCTTATCATCTTTTGTTTACAATAAATTTAAAAAATGTGCAAATATTTTTTAGGAAAATTATGCTCAAAATCCCGAATCTACGAATATCCATGATATAACTTTGAAAAAAGCTGTAATGAATGAACATCCATCTTGGTTTGCACAATCAGTAGGAGCAAAACCTGATGCTCCCGGAGAAAAGGGAAAAGGAAAGGGAAAGGGCGGTGAAAAAGGTACAGAATAATAAAAATCGTGTTTATCTACGTCAAATTTTTGGCTTGACCGGCAGATCCTAACCACGGGCTTTAAATGTGTCTTAGTGATCAAGGCTGGATTGATTTATCCTGGCGGGCCAAGCCTGATTTCGCAACTTTTAGCGGCCCTTCTATGCTAAACCCATGGGTTAAACCAAATTTAGAAAGGTTTTTGATTACTATTTTTTTTCAAAACGTGCGCAAAAACAAACTGTCAATACCTTTGAAGTATAATGTATAGTGTATCACCGTGCAATTTTAATGTAATTTTTCTTTACTTTATTTCTTCAATATCATTTAAAAGTTATAGCATTTATTAATTATTATTTTCCCGAAATCAACAACTGTTGTCCAATTTCGATCTAGTTATGTCTCGTCAGCGAAGTATATTGTTGACGAGAAATCGGAATTTCCCTATGTTAATTTTAAACCAACCGCTAGGATACAAACACCATTATTTGTCTAAAATGTTTTAGCCAACAGATGCAGTCTCAATGATCTTATAGCATTTATACTTACAACATTTTTACGTATAATGTTTTTATTATTGGATAAATAAAGGAACACGGAACCATATTATTTCAATCAATTTAAAAGTTTTCAAAAGAATTGAATATATTTTTGCTTTAAAATTGATTTAAGAGCATTTTTTTCAAATAATTTACCTTATAAACATTTTGGTGAACAGACCTTGAAAATATACTAATGATTTAAAAAGAAATACCAGAATGTTTATGCTTTAATATTTTTAATGTACGAAATAAATAGCTCTATGTTTTAGGTGGAAAGGGTAAGGGCAAAGGAAAAGGAAAAGGCAAGGACAAAAGCGATACTGATGATCAAGAATAAATAAAACTGATTTGTACCTATATATTTTACTGAATATCTATAATGTAGTTTAAATTTTAATTAAAATAAATAAATATATTTGAAACTAGCACCTGTATTATCTCACCACCTTAATCTTTCGACAAAACTTTCATGATGATAATGAGCCTCTGGCTATTAATAATAATAATCATTTTTAGTGGCGGGTATTCATTTTTTCACAAACGGGAGAGAAATTCGAGTTTTCAGCTGTCGAAATCATGAGAGAAATAACAATTCTCGCCCAAGGGAGCGAAGTGATTACATTACAGGAAGGTGTCTTCTATGCAAGCCTTATTCTATGGTGAAGGCTCAGTTGCGTCCAAAACACTTGCGTCCTCGTCAAAAATCGAAACACTTGCGCCCAGAAGGGTGTTGAGGCAGTTGCGCCTGGGACACTTGCGCCCAGAAACTGTCTATTACACTTTAGATGACATGATGATGCATAAGAAGTAGTTATCCGGGCTCGCTATGGTCGATCGTCATTACTTGCAAGTTAATGGTTGCAAATGGTAGGTGCTTATGCTTAGGTTAGGGTATGAATATGCTGGAGCTGCGATAAACGACTGGAGCAATGATACTAGCGGAGCGGAGATAATGTAAAGACGCTTTTAAATAGAGTTGTTTATGTTGGAGCAGCGCGGTGACTCACTCTTCGGTCCCGATCAAAGACAAGAGCTGCGGTAAAGCTTGAGTTCATTTTCGCAGCTATTGTCGATGATGGATATTGAATGTTTAATAAGTGAAGTTAGGTTTATTTGGGACAAACTGTGGAATTAAGTAGCAAAAAAATAGAAACAACACGTAAGTAAAAATAAAAGTTTTTAGTTTTATTGGCAACAAGTACGAAATTATAATGGATTTTTGCAAAGATACATTTTAAAATCATTTCGAATATTTTTTGTTCTGCCAGTAGAAACACGATTTCGTATTGCTCTGGGTACTGAGATTATTTCGCTTAGGTTGTGTTCCATACCTTCTCTGTCAATTGTAACATTATGTAATAAGCAAATACATTCTACAATATCATCAGCTGTACCCACGGTTGTTTGAATTGATGAACCCAAGATTCTCCATATAGAATAGATTATACCAAATGCACATTCTACTGTTCTTCGTGCTCTAGATAATCTGGAATTAAAGTATGCTTCTTCAGCATGTAAATTATTTCTGTTATATGGTGCTAACAAATTTGGTAGAAGTGGATACGCTGCGTCCCCTAGCATAACATATGGCAATGTAATATTAGAATTCGGCGGAGCACGGCTATTAAGAATTTGAAGTCGTCCGCCCGACAACTGCAAAAACAAACCTGAAGATCTAAATGTTCCCCCATCGCTCTGTTTTCCGTAACCACCAACCTCAATGCTGATGAACTTTTAATTTGCGTCAACAAGTGCTTGCAACACAATGGAAAAGTAATGTTTGTAGTTACAGAACATGGAACCAGAATGATCAAGAGACTTGATTTTGACATGTTTACCGTCTAAACTGCCAATGCAGTTAGGATAGTTCCAAATATTATAATAATCTTCAGCAATTTGTTTGAAATCATCTTCGTCTGGAAGAAGTGTGTGGGTTGCAGTACTTCCCATATTACTCTGACGACTTTTCTAATAATGTTTTAAACTGTTACAACCTCCATACGAAACGAGAATGCCAAGCTTCTAAATGACTGCCCAGTAGATAAATACCTGAAAATTAAAAAAAAAATAGAGTGTGTATGGGATACTGAGTATTTTCATTTTTTTCCAGCAGGTGTAATACGACGCAAATGGAAAACGTTACGTGACAAATTCAGAACTACGTTAGCAGTCCTTCCACGTCCAAAATCTGGCGATTCCCAAAATGATACTGACTACAATGGTGAATGGAGGTGCTTTAAACCTCTCTTTTTCTTAAAAGATCAGTTCAAGAAAATCTAGTGGAAATTTTGTCGAGACAAGTAATGGACCCACTCTTGATGAGTCAGATGAAAATGACCATGAAAATGAGGAGCAATGAGATATTTTAACTGAACAAAATATTGCTACATCTTCAGAATATTTAGATATCATCACCCCCGTCTCAAAATTCTACTACTTCTTCGATACATTCGGTACAAAGTAGAAAGTCATCTAAAGGAAGTGTGGGTAGTGCATTACTTCAAATAGAGAAAGAAAAACTACAATATTTACAGAGCAAAAGAGCTAAAAAAGAGGAGGATGATGAAGACCCAAGTTTCTTTAAAAGTTTATTGCCATACATTGGAACACTTTTGCTTTTTGAAAAATTGGAATACCGTATGAAAGTTATGGAGACAACACAAGACTTCATGAAACCCAGGGAAAGTAGTTCTTCCATATCAGAAAATGGCGCTGCTGACAACAGCTTAGCGACTGGTAGCCATCAAACAACGAGATATTTTTATGATAATATTGAAAAAAATTTACAGTTGTCTGATCAACATAATGTGTTTGAAAATATACAATTTACTGTAATTGATGATAAAGAATAATACGTATATTAAATCATTTGTCACTTAAAATTAATATGTTTTTACAATATGTAAAATATTTTCACAAATAAAATACAATAATAATTAATACCTACCGTAGTGTCAACATTAATCGTTCCTCTTGTAAAATTGCTCTTCTATGGCAATTACACCACTTTTTGTTGAGTTTTTTAGAAATGCTCATTACTATGTAATCGAACGTTTTTATTTCTATTCTCATATATTCTGCAAACTTTATGGGATGATCCCTTAAATCTTGATAGAGGTGATGGTATTCCCCGAATACATTTCTTTCTGTATTGATAGGATGTGTACAGTATTCACGTTCTCTATATTTAAGTAAATAATAATTTGTAAAAGTAAGACATCTTCTTCGTCTGAATCACTCATATTATTTTCAATGTTCTGCTGCTGCGCTTCCTTTTAAGTATTGCCCGAGACTCGGTTCGCCCAACGTGAACACCCCATAGAAGCAGAGAGTACTCACTGCTTTTGTCACTACTCTCATCGCTGCTCTAGTCGTGTATCGCAGTTCCAACATACTCATACCCTTAGGGTTATTTTAACCTCCCCCCCCCCCTCTCTTTGGATCGCTCACTATTTTTACCCGCAGTAGCCGCAGAAGCCGTCATGAAAGCATAAGAAATAGTTAGACGGGCTGGCTATGGTCGATGGCGGAGTAAAGCGGCGATTTTTGACGGCGCCGCAAGTGCTTTTTGCGCAACTGACACCAAACCTGTTCTATGCGATCAGTCAAAATCGAAAATTGTCGGATATTATGCTCCATAAAGCATTAGCGGTGTTTAGTGATATTTATTTCAATGTATCTAATATCATTCTTCACCTAACTATATCTAAACATATTCTAACAATCTTGGACACTGCGTTACTTTCAAAGTGATGAATGTAATATACGCTAATATTGTAAAGTCAATTTTAAGTGATGTCAAATACCTAGAAATATTGTGCGCGACCAAAAACTGTTTTATCATGCGGCTGTGGACAACAATAACTTTAATAAGCAGACATTAACGGGTCGGTACCCATCGGAAGTACTTTAAACGGTCCACTAGAGGGGGATTAAATCAAATTAGTACAACTATAGGCAACACAACTTTCACTGTTTAGGGTAATGTTTCGGTCTGCATGATTTCGCGATCGAGGACGAAAAAAAAATATAACACACGCCCCCAAGCATGGAGTGACCACGCCTCAATACATTGGAGCCGACATGTTTATGCGTTCTTGACGGCAATACCAAAACTTGTGTTTTTTTCATCATATATAAATATTTTTGTGGTGTTAGTTTATCTGATTTGATATTATCAGCGCTCTTTGTGTTTTTTTTAACGAAAATTATCAGTTGATCAATACATTTTATTATTTAAAAACGTCACTCTACAGGGACTTCCCCTTTCTCTGATTTGTGTTGTGGCGTCATTATTTCTGTTTGCTTGGAAGTCGGGGTGCCCCCAACGATAGCTGGGGCTGAATGTGGCAAATTAAAGAGAGATAAATTATTTATTTTATTTTATTTGTTAAAATATAAGTATACATAATATTTTGCGCTTATAACCAGATCAAAGAAGTTGGGTACTAAATAAAATAAAAATAGTCAGAATAAGGCAATAGGCGGAAAAGCCGAGAAAGGTAGTAAGGCAAAATATTCAGAATAACGGTAGAAAGCGCAAAAAGTAGTAACCAATCCTAATACGGCAGTAAAAAGGGAACAACAAAGACGTATACATAAATATAAAAGGTAAATACTGAAAAAAAAATTAAACACTTTTCAAACCGCCATAACTCGGCGTATTTTCAATCGATTTTGATGAATCTTTGAGGGCGAAAAACTTTGAAGTGGTTTCTTTAAAGTCATGTATGCGAAATTAAGCGTAACCCCTTCCGCCCCTCTCTAATGCCCCTGTGAAAAAAAAAGTTTTTTTTCTGGAAACCATGTCCAACTTTGACGATGTCTACGGAGTTGGAAACATTTTGTCCACTCTATCCATCATAAAGACAATAAAATTTGATTAATTCCCTTTGCAGGAGTCAAAGAACGAAGTTCCTACGACAATTTGACACCAAGTTATGGGTGTTTGAAAAAAAAAATGCATTTTGAGGTTTTTCGCACATAACTCAGTGACTTTTCAACCAAATTTGATGATTCTTTCGGGAAAAAATCCCATTTTGGCTCTACTTTAAGAGAGTAAACTCAGATTAGAATGATCCCTTTTCGAACCCTTCAGCCCCCGAACAAAAAAAAACAAGTTTTTGGACAAAAAACGCCCAACTTTGGCAACTTGTACCGAGTTGGAAAAAATGTGTCGACTCGATCCAACAAAAGGACATTGAAATGTGTTCAATTACCTGCACTGGACTCAAATAACGAAGTTCCTACGACGATTTGGCACAAAGTTATTGGTGTTTGAAAAAAAAAGCGAATTTTGTGGTTTTTTGACTCATAAGTCCGAAGTTTTTCGACGAAATTGTTTTCGTTTTCACGAATGAAATTTTCTTTGCATGTTCTGTGAGGTATCCGCGAGCATTAATTGTTTTCGCGAAATCATGAATATCGCATTTTGTACTTTAGAACTCCATTAACAAAAAACTTTATTTTAGGTCAAAACAGGCTTACTTTAACGATCTCTGAAGGGTCGGAAATAAATGTGGGCCTAACTCACCACCATTGGTCCATTTTTCCATTCGTCCAATAAAAACAAACAAATTACACTGCCGGAAAAAAATAAAACACTTAAGATTTGTAAAAATTTAGGTAATTTTAAAATGGTCATAACTCGGCTTGTATTTAACCAATTTCGACTATCTTTTGAGAAATAAAAAGCAAAATGTGTCCTCTTTGAGAGAGTTTATCCCCCACTCAAAGAGAGGGCTCTACGCCCCTCCAAACGAAATAATAAAAAGACCCCAAAATGCCCTTTTTTTAAACACCCATAACTTAGTGCCCAATCGTAGTAGAAACTTTGTTCTTCGAGTCCCGCATCGGGAATTGATCAAATTTTAATGCCTTTATGGTGGAACGAGTCGAAAAAAAATTTCCAACTCCATAGACATCGTCAAAGTTGGACATGGTTTCCTGAATTTTTTTTTCACAGGGGTGCTAGAGAGGGGCGGTAGAAGTTACGCTTTAGTGCGTATGCATGACTTTAAAGAAGACATTTCAAAGTTTTTCGCCCTTAAAGATTCATCAAAATCGATTCAAAAAACGCCGAGTTATGGCGGTTTGAAAATGGTCGAAATTTCACGAATTTCAAGTGCTTCATTTTTTTCCCCAGTGTATTTTATTATCAGTAAAGAGAGGATTTTATGCACTATAAAATGCTGAAATATATTTATTATTATTATTTGAAATATTCATGTAATAAATTGAAATATGTCAATGAAAAATACATAAGTTTGTTTATATATATTTTTAATAAAGAAAAAATAAGTCACATACTTTTATTAATGTTAATAATAAGAAATCAAAAATGCCAAACTTGCTCTAGATGATTAGTCGTATGAATACGACTACAATTAACAAATTACTTTTTGAAACAACTAGTTTCCTGGCTAATACCACGACGAATATTGAATTATACAAAAATGTATAGTGGTACTTTCGATTTAATAAATCATACCGAAAGTGTTATTTTCGGGTCGGCTGCAGAAAAATGATTTAAATATGGATTTTATATGCGGTTTAAGTAAAAATAAATGTTTAAAATAAAAAAAAAATGCGAGTGACAACAGATGACTATTTATTGGAATTACTACCAACCATTGTTGTTACAAATGTTTGGTTAAGGGTGCTGCCATATCTCGAGTCCTTGTGCAACGGTGTTGATATTTGGTAGTTTTTGGGCAAAAAAAAAACGCTACAAGTAGTTTTGTACTGTCATATCTGTGTGAGTTATTAATATTTTTAAATAATCAATATAACTGTGAATAGTCCGATTTTTATAGATAAGATGAAGTACTTTTGCTCTATAGAAATAGTCCATGCTTTTCAGTATTATATCAATTATTTAAAAATATTAACTCACGAAGATATATGAGTACAAAACTACTTGTACCATTTTTTTGGCCCACGGTATATTAATAAAAATAATATTCTTTAAAAATATACAAATGTAAAAAAAGTGTGAATAACAGCGCGCGAACACACATGTGTATGTGTTAATGATCCCATTCTCATGATTCACGTATCGGGGAAGTACAAACATGTGCCTCAATCTGTTTTCGCGTTTTCCGTTCTCAACGGTTTCGCATTCACGCATTCACGTATTCACAAACAAAATTAAAATCTGTTTACACCACACCATCACATCGTTATTCCATGCGCCTCCCCGTTATTCCATGCACCTCCCTATCTCCCACCAAATCGCACGTTTCATTAGAATTGGTAGTATAGGCAACCCAAATAACAATTGCATTCTCACTCGATTTATAAAAAAATGAAACTATACTTTGTTGACATACAATGTTAAAAAATCATATTTTATCCAGCGGTTTAAAAAAATATCAACATAAACCAACTACCTAGGCAATCAGTACATTCGTATAACCTAGAATGCTATATATTTCTAGAAATTATGAAAATTGTCAAAATTTGTTTATAAAATTTAAGAAATAATTCAATAACTAATTAAATATTAACCGTATTTTAACTAAAAATTGCTGACCTCCTAGGTATTATAGCAACGTACATATAAAAAAACATTGTACATTCTAACTTTTACAGAAATTTAAAAATGCACGAAAATCCTATATTGTTTATTAGTAATTTGTTTACTTTTTTTTTCTTGCAAAAGGTAGAGTGAACAGTCATTAACAATATATCTTAAATCGGTATGTTCACATCTTATAATAAACGAGCTACACCCAATCTACCGCACCAAAATAGGTAGGGGTCACCTGCCCTTAAGTGGCATAGATTCTATCAACACAAGGCTCATGAAAAGAATACTGTACATATTGCTAAACTGAAACCAGCAGAAACGGACAACAACGACGATTTAAAAATTTTAAAGAGATATACCGAGTGACTAAAGGATATGTAAAATCCCCATAACTTATTTGCTATTTGAGATATTGATCTCTATTTTTTTCATAAACTGGTACCCACACCCTTTCTACATATTTTAAAAATATAAATATTTTTGTACAGGATGTCCCAGTATAAATAACAGAACAATGTTATGTTTTTTTTAATGGAACACTACATATTTCATACTTTAATTTTAACACTCTTAAGAAGCTGATAAAAATAGTAGAAGATACTATGGGTCTATTATGGACGGTTGGTTAGTTATGGGCAAAGGACCCCGCACAAACCCTATGGAAAATGGGTCTCGGTGGATTTGGCTAAAATGTTGAGAATTTGTCATGCTAATGAAAAGTTCTCATGGTTGGAACTTGATAACTTGAACCGTATGAGCACTAAAAACAGTCGAAAGTAAGATATAGACAACAGCCGCTGCCACTATGTAGGCACTTAAAAATCTGTTAATTCATCCCTCCCCTATCCCTCCTCTACCCTGACTTGACCTATCTCCCCCCCCTCTTCCCTGCCATTTCTTCTCTTCTTCGACTAGTTTCCGTTTGTGGAATACGCACAGCTCGGTGATGGAAGGAAAATGAATACTGAATCTTTTGTTTTACGTTTTTTCTTACTTCAAATTCCCAAAATTTCAGCCAAATCCACCGAGACCCATTTTTCAAGGTTTATGCGGGGTCCTTTGTAGCAAAAACATGTATACATTGGAAAAATTGCAGAAGCGTTCCTAGCAAAGATAGCGCAATTTTTTTATACACGAGAGAATTTGTCACATCGTGAAAAATAATACACATCGGCTTTGGTTCTTTTTTGTTCATACTGCTATAGAGGGTGTCAACATACGCGAAACAATGGATATGGTGGAAATGCGATCCTACATCGCAGTTACTTATTATGCAGGACTTTGGAACCAGTCCAAAGTTCGGGATTCGGATCTGTGGTCGGTAGAAAATGGGACGTCCTTTTACTGTTGCGTGTTCTCCCTGCGGAAAATTTGAGATTCGACGAACGAGCAACCCGAGACCCCTCTGACTCATTTGCCCCGATAAGAGCAGTTTTCGAAAAATTCATCAATAATTGCAAAAATAATTACAGGCCAGCTGTACTCTGCACGGTTGATGAATAATTACTTGGTTTTTCATAACATTAATAAAAAACAAGCCTGATAAGTACGCTCTCCTTTTGGTTACACTCAACGATACGAGGACTGCCTATTTGGTAAACACAATCCTAAGGTTGGGAAAAGGAACTGTGAGAACCAGGAATAATGAACTTGTGCCGCAAGTTCTTCTGCGCTAAGTTGCGGAACCCATCCATTGGTCACGTCGCACAATTACTAGCGATAACCTATACACCGCGATCCCGGTGCTCAAGGAGATGAAAAACGAGCCGTATCATTTGACAATTACTGGGGGACCATTCGAAAGCACAAGAGGGAAATACCAGCAGAGATTATAGTTGCTTCGGACAATCCTCTTCACACAAAATTCTGTTTTTCGGACTCAGGAATATCTTTGCTTTCATTTACACCAAAAAAATGGTGATGTGGCCATCATATTACTTTCTCTGACTTGATGGTAACATCATATTACTTTCTCCGACTTGATGGTAACATCATATTACTTTCTCCGACTTGATGGTATCATTTATATTTTTGCTTTCATGGTTTATTTTCAATTTAAATCATATTTAAATGTACACCGAATGTTTTGTTGACTCGGATGAAACTAACGTTTAAAACGTCAAAATTATGAAATATGGAAAAATTATACTTCAAATTCAAAAACTAAGTTTACTCAAAAAAAGAGATTTCGAATAAAAGTTATTCTTTCTAAGTTGTTCATTTTGGAATTCTCTACAATTATTATTAATATAAATTTGCTGTAACCATTAGCGTTTCATAATTATATACCAAAAATGAAAAAAAAAATGTTGTAATGGCATCTAGGGACCCCAAAACGGATATTTCCGTAAAAGAAATTGAAAAAAAATCTCGATCACAATACTTACGTACTTCGTAACGGAGAAAGTAGAAATAAAGTCGTTCTACTCGCGTCCACTTTCATGAACAGCAGGAGCCGCTAAAAATGTCCAGAGTAGGCGGCATGGCCCTTGGGTTTATTGCGGTCGGTAATAATCACCAGGCGGTCGTAAAAATGTCAAACTTGCGGGCACGTGCCCACCGGATCGAATTTTAAATTTTTGGCTCAAGCAGGTACTGAGCCCTTTTTTGGGGTGTATTATAATAAGCCGTGCATTCATGTCTAACTGGTTGATAGCCCCAAGATGAAGATGAAATAATTAAGAAATAGAATACTTTTCCTTTTAATGATCGGTAATATTTGACGCATTAGGGATATTATAGATGAAAATTAAATTGTCCTTGTTTTAAGCCAATAAAGGTATGGTTGTAGATAAAGTATAGTACATAACTCGAGTTATAAAGTAATTACGCACTAGTGAAATAGTGTAATACAAAAATATGTTAATTATTAATAAATTTACAGGGTGCTGTAAAAATTCGTTTCATATTCATTTTCATTTTTTGCTCTCAAGTGCTCGTCATTGATAAAAATACATTTTCAAAAATTCGTAACTCGACTGAAAATTGCTGCAGATTCAAAAGCCAAAATTATTTTGAAAGATCGACGTCTTGTGAAGTGAATTGAATTTTTGTAGTATTTTATCCCTGCGTTTCATATTAATGTTGCATTCGAAATTGCGACATTGAAAAAAATACATTTTCAAAAATTCATAACTCGACTAAAAATTGCTGCATATTCAAAACCCAAAATTATTTTGAAAGATCAATGTCGTGTAGAGTGATTTGAATTTTGTAGCATTTTATCCCTTCGTTTCATATTAATTTTTAATTTTTG
This sequence comes from Ocypus olens, assembly GCA_910593695.2. Taxonomy (NCBI): domain Eukaryota; kingdom Metazoa; phylum Arthropoda; class Insecta; order Coleoptera; family Staphylinidae; genus Ocypus; species Ocypus olens. The sequence continues at coordinate 15,017,509 of OU343063.1, read as the reverse complement.
CGCTCGAGAGTTCGACATTGAAGAAAATACATTTTCAGAAATTCCTAACTCGACTGAAAATTGCTTCAAAAACCAAAATTATGTTAAAAGATCGACGGCTTGTGAAGTAATCTGAATTTTTGTAGGATTTTATCCTTCTGTTTTGTATTAATTTTTAATTTTTTGCACTCGAGTGTTCGTTATTGAAAAAAATACATTTTCAAAAAGATTAAGATTACTTTATTTAATAGAAATGTATTTTTCAGTTATTTTGTATTTTTCAAGGGCGATGTCCCGCTAATAAATGTATTAATATTATTATTATTTCGAGTAAGAAAAATTTACATGTTGGGATTAAAATAATTCTACAAGCTTTATTACTCGTGGAATTCCCTTCAAAATTTCCAAAACTGCTTAGAAATAATTCATTTTTCACATACTAGATAATTATTTTGATATTCTGAAGCTATGAACAATATGGCGACAGTCGAAACTTGAATACGCGGAAGCGAAATTTACATCTTGAAATAAGGAAAATTCTAAAAATATAATAAAAACACTTTTACTTTGTTGGTATAACACGGATTTTTATTGTTGACTATAGTTTCGGCAACTCAACTTGCCATTATCAAAACATAAAGTAAAAGTGTTTTTATTATATTTACAACATGTATAACAAAGTAGACGCCTCCACCATAAACAATAAATGCTAAAAAAAATATCGCTTTTGGAATTATTTTCAAAATTTCCAAAACTACTTAGTAATGATACATTTTTAATACATTAGGAAACAATTGATAAAATTTTTAGCTAGAAATAAAACGGCGACTTTTGAAGCTTGAATTCAAGAAAGCGAAATTTACATCTGGGAATTATAAATATAGTAAAAACATTATCAATCGTGGAATTTTCTTAAAAATTTCTAAAACGAATTAGAAAATAATGCATTTTTGACATTCTAGAAAACAATTCATATTTTTAAGTTAGAAACAAAATGGAGACATTCGAAACTTGAATTCGAGAAAGCGAAATTTGCATCTAAGGATTTTAAAATTTCTAAAAACATTATCACTCGTACAATTTACATTAAATTGACCACTTAGATATAGTAGACATACTAGAAAACAATTGACATTTCTAAGCTAGAAACAGACTGGCGACATTCTCAACTGGGTCAATTCAAGTGAATAAAAATTAAGTTCGTTGCTTGACCATTTTTAAATATTTTGATTTTTTTATATGCGATTAGCCTATAATTGAGTTCAAAAGTTAAAAAAAAATACCTTGCACCGTTACTATATTTGTAAGCGCACGACGTGTTTTCAAGTTAATTCATTTTCATTAGCGTTAATTTGAATATCTCTGCACTATGTTAAGTTACAACATTGCAATTGACATGATTGTTTTCAGAAAAGTCTCCTTTACAACAATGTTTATTACCCAAAAGATCCAAAATTTAAAAATAACCAGTAAAATGGAAGTTTGGTATTGAAAATTTAGAAAATCCACTTTAGACCCAAAAATAACCAAAATATATCACAGTGTATTTTTTTCTCTAGCTAGATACCATAAACTACTAGCTTTATATAGAGCAAGAACCCTGACAAATTTATAATTGTTTGAAATTTGAAAATCTTTATTTTTTGTAAAGTTTGGGGCTAGTTAGTGTTCTTGCTCTATATAAAGCTAGTATTTTATATCTAACTGGAGAAAAAAAAAATCCACAAAAATACTGAAATGAACATAAATATAATTTCATTGATCCATGTTACACTTAAAAATAAAAATTAATAATTGCCGTTTAGATTGAAAAAGTACCTGTAATGTATTAAATATGAGTAAGTTTTATTCAGGGTATGTTAGTTTGGAACGGATATTGAGTTGTGTTGCATTCAATTAAACGAATTCCTTTTAAAATTTAAAGAGAAGGTCGAACGCAGGTACTAGGGGTGAAGAATGGGAACATCTGGCATATATTTTTAGAAGTTTGTCCAGACCTCGTCTCTAGCAGGTAGAAAAGGTTCGAATATGGTCATAAATTACAATTTCTACACGATTACGTAGAGAATAGAATCCCTAATCGTCGGTAGTAAACAACCCGCAAATTGAGGACCGTAAGAATTTGTCTCCAAACCCTCCGGCGGCCCACCCCAGAGAACCCCAGGGTGGTAATCACCATTTACCCATATCGAATTTCGAGAGTACCACAAAAGGGAAATTTATGAATGAAGAAGGGTTGGGTCTAATTACCTGCAACACCATTGAAAAGTGTACATGCAATAGTTTTAATAGTCGCAATACTGACAAATGTTTTTATTAAATAATTAGCAATTATTAGTAAACACTACTTTATATTGTAAATATAAATATTTATATACAGAGTGGTGATAAAGTTACTTGCACTATTAAGTGACCTTTATTGGCATACAAATAAAATACAAATTACATTAACTTCCTTTCCTTCTCCTCTCCTTTTCCCACCCCAACCTCGCCAGTGTCTTCACCCCGGTTCCGTCCTCTCTCATCCATTCGTTCACTCTTTTCCCCCCTTTTTTATATGTATATATTTGGCAACTTTTGTAGAGCTCTTACTGTGGATCTTGAAATTGGAACTCTTGCGGGGTGTTTTTGATTGAACAAATCGCATGCTTCCTCATAAGTTCTTAGCCTATCGCCATATTCCATCATCATTTATACCTCTATTCTTTCTCGTTCAGTAAAATGCACCATATTTAGTTAATTTTAGGAGAAGTAAAGACGTTTTAATTGAAGTGTTAAACTTGTTAATATGTCAAATATTAAATAAATCAATAAATTTGGAATTGGCTTACTTTTAATTAATGGAGTATTGTGTAAGGTAGTAAAAATAAAAAATTTAAAACTTCATTGTTTTCTCCAGCTTTTTCAAAATCGTATATTAAATAATCCAAATTATTAATTTTGTGCGAAATTTTATGATCATTCTATTAAAAAAATAAAAAAATATGGATATAAAGAGAAACAAGCTCTACAAAAGTAGCAAAGTAAACAAATTGTTTTTAGATTAAATGATACGTATTTTTCAAAAAAAAAATGTGACTAAAGATAACTAAGAGCTCTACAAACGTTGCCAAATAAAAAAAAATCAATTAAAAAAAATTGCCTATGACATCATACGTCAAACACCAGTGACGTCACAATATTTTCAGCAGGCCAAAAAGTACACAATCATCAACTAATCCAAAAGATTTTTTTGAAAGCATTTAATAGAGCAATTATGAATTTTGTGCGTAATATCCTTAATGCGTAAAATATTGTATGAAAATATCATTTTTTGAGAACATTTTTGCATTCACAATCGCCACGAGTCAAAGACGAGGACCGATTGCAATGCAATAAATGATCCTGGAAATATTTGATAAATGATCAAACTTCAATAATTGGATCAGGGGCGGCTCGTTATGTAGAACCAATGAGCCATGGCACTACCTCTAATTTTAAACGAAACAAGATTTTTTTTATTAATTCTAGAAACACTGATTTGTCGTTTTAAATCTTAAAACGAAGCCTGCGAGACGAGAAAAATGGCATTGCATTTATTTGAGAATATATCTCTTGAACAAATTAGCAGATTTGAAAAATTCTTCCAGAATTGTGTTTTGTGTTGTTATCTTGAAAACCAGTGATAGGGTATTTTAAGTTTTATTAAGATTAATGTATTTTGAGTAAATCTGAAAACTTTCAAGTGTGTTACAGTTGTTTTTGTATTTTTTTTTCACTCCGAAGAATTGAAACTTAAAAAATCCTTTAAAGTGCTGTTCTCGGTCGGTTATCTTGAAAACTTGTTTTGGGATATTATGGGTTTTTTAGAGGCTTATTATGATTAATGTATTTTGAGTAAATTTAGAGAGTTTCAAGTGTGTTGCACTTGTTTTTATATATTTTTTTTTCACTCGGAAGAAGTGAAACTTTAAATCTTAAAAACCAGTGATGGGGTTTTTTGAGTTTTTTTGGAGGATTGTTAAGATTAGTGTATTTTGAGTAAATTTGGAAAATTTCAAGTGTGTTGCAGTTGTTTTTATAATTTTTTTTTCACTCGTGCAAATTAAAAAATCTGAAGCGTTGTTATCGGTCAGTTATCTTGAAAACCTGTAATGGAGTTTTTCGAGTTTTTGGAAGATTATTGTATTTTAGGTAAATTTAGAAAGTTTTAAGTATTTTACAGCTGTTTTTATATTTTTTCGCGTCAACAAAAAATGATTATAATTTTTCATAAATTTACACGAAAAATCGCAAAGGCAATCGCGGAATGTGTTTGAATTTTATACGAAATCACTCTTGAATTAATATTGAGTGTTTTTGTAAAGTTTCAAGTAGATGGAAATTGTTTTTATATTTTTTTCGCGACGACGAATTTGTTGCAATATTTTTCTAAATTGTATCTGGTTTCACATTGAAATATTCTAAAATTTAGAAACAATGCATTTCTAATTTTTACGGAAATGTAGAATCACATGTGTTGTCAGTTGTAATTTACTGAATAATTTTGCAACAGTAATCGTTTTTTTTTTCTCAAAATATATTAAATGCTAAGTGGTTCTACCATCAAAATGTTCCACGAGCCGCCACTAAATTTGATAACCGTATTGGCTTATAAATGTCACGTGGTAAAAGAGTACAATATTCTTCATAATATATGTCGGTAATCGAGAAATGAAAGTCAGTATAGCATATTGTAATTTACTTATCAAAAATTGGTCCCAAAATACGGAAAGCAGGTATAAAGGACGGCCCTCTCCAAAAGTCATAAATTACTCTTGCTTCCCGATGACAACTTAAATTGCACCACCCGCTGAGTATTATGGTAAATACTGATGTTATGGAGAGTCCCTTTTTTTGCCGGTTTTGTCGGTGGAGACAATTTTAGTAGGTCGCGCAAATTGTACCCCTTGATTCCGCCGCTCTGGCCAAATTACTATTGTCGCGGTTTTACATAGGGCGTTAAAAGTGTCGGTCCCTCCTTTAGACTCGTTGTAGTGCAAGATGATCTTGGATTTTCCGTCAACGATTTCTTCGCTGTTCAGCGACAATAGTAATTTGGCCAGAGCGGCGGAATCAAGGGGTACAATTTGCGGGTTGTTTACTACCGACGATTAGGGATTCTATTCTCTACGTAATCGTGTAGAAATTGAACAGCGAAGAAATCGTTGACGGAAAATCCAAGATCATCTTGCACTACAACGAGTCTAAAGGAGGGACCGACACTTTTAACGCCCTATGTAAAACCTACACAGTGGTTCGAAGAAGCAACCGCTGGCCCTTGAGGATTTTTTGGGGGATACTCGACCAAGAAATGGCAAATTCTCGAATTTTGCTCAGATGCAAAGACAGTACTCGTGGCGTAGACAGTAGACTCACTGCAAGGGCCTGCATGAAAAACGTCATCTGGCATCTTGTCAAGCCGCGGTTAGTCGAGCATCAGAAAAATCCAAAACTACTGCAGATAAGGAATGTGAATGAGCAAGATGCCAGATGTGTCCATCAGAGAGCGATAAAAAAAACTCGCTGTCTATGTATTTCATGTTTGCGGCCTGTTTGCTTAGATCATCGGTCAAAACTATGCGACGACTGTCTGTAGAATAGAAATTTACCCAAATTTATGCTTTCTTATGTTGACTGACATGTGTTTTCACCGTTTAATGTGTTCTTTGCCTAAATAAATTATAATTTTCCATTTTTATCAACTAAATATCAACTTTGAAGCAAATTTGAAAATTGTAAAAATTGGCCACGTTCACTTCTCAAAATAAATGTACTTTTTGTAACGGACCAATTTCTTTTTTTACCTTAATGTATAGCCATTCATTTGTAGAATCCTAGAATATTAGCTTTCAAAACTCAAAATTGAATTAGCTAGGCTGAATTAAGTGAAGAAAGTCAATTTTTTGCCAAACCTCTATTAAAAAGGCATTTGCGTTTTTCTGAATGATAAAATGCCTTGAGAAACTATGTGGTATGACTAGAAAAGGTTTAAAGAATAAACCAAATTTTGTTTTTTGATTCTATGATGTCCGATTAGCGAGAAATCTCAATTTAAAGTTGATCGGGTCAAATTGACCCAGTGTGCGCGATATGTTTTTACTTTCTCCGTTACGAAGTACGAGAAAGTATTGTGAAAGTGATTTTTTTTAAATTTTTTACGGAAATATCCGTTTTGGGGTCCCTAGATACCATTTGAACAATTTCTGGAAAAAAGAAAATTGTGTGTGTGTGTATGTGTGTGTCTGACTGTGTGCGCTGTATCTCAAAAGCTAATAGAGCAATTGATATGAAACTTTAAACATACGTCTTATTTGATAATCCGTAGAACTGAGTGTTTACCTTAACTGTTTTTTGTTTTTTGCCAATATTTTCTTAAATATGAAAAATATCACAAAAACATTTAAACAAATATCGAATACTACAAAGAAATAAACTTCTTTTGCTTGAAAATATTTTTCATAAAATCATTGCTATTCGAGAAAAAAAAAATTTAATTTTTGGTTTATATTTATAAAACGATAATAGTTACAGCAAATTGTCGTGCATAATAATTGTAGAGAATGCCAAAATGAACAACTTCTAAAGAATAAGTTTTTCTCGAAATCTCGTTAGTTTTTGATTAAAGTTTTTGAATTTGAAGTATAATTTTTTCATCTTTCATAATTTTGACGTTTTAAACGTCAGTTTCATCCGAGCTTACGCAAAGCTCGATGTGTACATTTAAAATATGATTTTAATTGAAAATAAACTATGAAAACGTAAATATAAATGGCTATAATACCATCAAGACGGAAAAAGTAACATGATGGCCACATCACCATTTTCTATCGGATGTGTGAGCACCAATGGTTAAGATTCATGTTGTTGATTACGAGAAGTATCGCATTTTTCGTTATTTAATCTATGTACAATTTCCATTAACATTTCCAGCGTTTATATTATTAAAAGTAATAATATAAATAATTCTACCAAAAATAAAATTAAAAATGGTGATGTGACCATCATGTTACTTTCTCCGACTTGATGGTATCATAGTCATTTATATTTACTCTTTGATGGTTTATTTTCTATTTAAATCATATTTTAATAAAGCGCACAGAGGCAGACACACACACAGACACAATTTTTTTTTTTCAGAAATTGTTGGAATCGTGTCTAGGGACCCCAAAACGGATATTTTCGTAAAATAATATTTTGAAAAAAAATCACGATCACGATCTTTCTCGTACTTCGTAACGCAGAAAGTAAAAAAATATTCGAATACGTCCTGACAAGGTGATTTTAATTATTCAGACTCTGAACTGTATTCTTATTAGTATCTATTTCTTACTAATATGAGGAATATTTCTTCTATCAAATTATTTAAAAATGTTGTTATTCTAATGCTAATGCATATTTTAACAATTCGAAATTAGAGATAATTTACTGCATTATAGACAGTTTATCCTTTATTATGTTTATAATGTATTATTCGCGAATATAGTTAATATAATATAATAGAAATATATTTGGGGCACGAATTATTAAAATACAATAATTTCATGGAACGTTTAGCACTGAATCCTATAAATACTATCGACAAGCACCGACAGATCAGTTCGAATCACGGATCAAGTTTACACACATTACAAAATGTTGAAATTCATTGCTATTACTCTATTCGTTGTTGCCTGCATTGTAGTAAGTTATTTATTGTAATATTGATTTGAATGCATTGTTGGAATTATTTTTATTTATTGTATATAAGCTATTGTTGATATAATTCAAATCATTTAATCATGTGATTTTCTTATCATCTTTTGTTTACAATAAATTTAAAAAACGTGCAAATATTTTTTTAGGAAAATTATGCTCAAAATCCCGAATCTACGAATATCCATGATATAACTTTGAAAAAAGCTGTAATGAATGAACATCCATCTTGGTTTGCACAATCAGTAGGAGCAAAACCTGATGCTCCCGGAGAAAAGGGAAAAGGAAAGGGAAAGGGCGGTGAAAAAGGTACAGAATAATAAAAATCGTGTTTATCTACGTCAAATTTTTGGCTTGACCGGCAGATCCTAACCACGGGCTTTAAATGTGTCTTAGTGATCAAGGCTGGATGGATTTATCCTGGCGGGCCAAGCCTGATTTCGCAACTTTTAGCGGCCCTTCTATGCTAAGCCCATGTGTTAAAACAAATTTAGAAAGTTTTTTTATTACAATTTTTTTTTCAAAAAGTGCTACCTGTCAATATCTTTGAAGTCCAATGTATAGTGTATCACCGTGCAATTTTAATATAATTTTCCTTTACTTTATTTCTTCAATGTCATTTAAAAGTTTTAGCATTTATTAATTATAATTTTCCCGAAATCAACAACTGTTGTCCAGTTTCGATCTAATTATGGTTCGTCAGCACGCACAGTATGTTGTTGACGAGAAATCGGAATTTCACTATGTTAATTTTAAACCAACCGCTAGGATACAAACACCATTATTTTTCTAAAATGTTTTAGCCAACAGATGCAGTCTTAATGATCTTGTAGCATTTATACTTACAACATGTTTACGTATAATTACGAAACCACATTATTTCAATCAATTCAAAAGTTTTCAAAAGAAATGAATATATTTTTGCTTTAAAATTGATTCAAGAGCAATTTTTTTCTAATTTAATTTTTTTTAATAATTTACCTCATAAACATTTTCGTAAACAGATCTTAAAAATATACTAATGATTTAAAAAGAAATACTAGAATGTTTATGCTTTAATATTTTTAATGTGCGAAATAAATAGCTCTATGTTTTTAGGTGGAAAGGGTAAGGGCAAAGGAAAAGGAAAAGGCAAGGACCAAGGCGATACTGATGATCAAGAATAAATAAAACTGATTTGTACGTATATATTTTACTGAACATCTATGTAGTTTAAATTTTAATTAAAATAAATAAATATATTTGAAACTACCACCTGCATTATCTCACCACCTTAATCTTTCGATAAAACTTTCATGATGCCAATGAGCCTCCGGCTATTAATAATAATAATCATTTTTATTGAGGGATTTTCATTTTTTCATAAACGGGAGAGAAATTCGAGTTCTCAGCTGTCGAAATCATGAGAGAAATAACAATCTCGCCCAAGGGAGCGAAGTGATTATATTACTGAAAGGTGACTTCTATGCAAGCCTTATTCTATGGTGAAGGCTCATTTGCGCCCAAAACACTTGCGCCCTCGTCAAGAATCGAGACACTTGCGCCCAGAAACTGTCTATTACATTTCAGGTGACGGCGAAGCCGTCATGATGCATAAGGGTATGAATGTGCTGGAGCGGAGATAATGTAAACACACTTTTAAATAGAGTTGTTTATGTTGGAGCAGCGCGGTGACTCACTCTTCGGTCCCGATCAAAGACAAGAGCTGCGGTAAAGCTTGAGTTCATTTTCGCAGCTATTGTCGATGATGGATATTGAATGTTTAATATGAAGTTTTTATGAGACCCTCATTGTGGGACAAAATAGACCAAAATCATCATAATAGGTTTATTTGGGACAAACTGTGGAATTAAGTAGCAAAAAAATAGAAACAACACGTAAGTAAAAATAAAAGTTTTTAGTTTTATTGGCAACAAGTACGAAATTATAATGGATTTTTGCAAAGATACATTTTAAAATCATTTCGAATATTTTTTGTTCTGCCAGTAGAAACACGATTTCGTATTGCTCTGGGTACTGAGATTATTTCGCTTAGGTTGTGTTCCATACCTTCTCTGTCAATTGTAACATTATGTAATAAGCAAATACATTCTACAATATCATCAGCTGTACCCACGGTTGTTTGAATTGATGAACCCAAGATTCTCCATATAGAATAGATTATACCAAATGCACATTCTACTGTTCTTCGTGCTCTAGATAATCTGGAATTAAAGTATGCTTCTTCAGCATGTAAATTATTTCTGTTATATGGTGCTAACAAATTTGGTAGAAGTGGATACGCTGCGTCCCCTAGCATAACATATGGCAATGTAATATTAGAATTCGGCGGAGCACGGCTATTAGGAATTTGAAGTCGTCCGCCCGACAACTGCAAAAACAAACTTGAAGATCTAAATGTTCCCCCATCGCTCTGTTTTCCGTAACCACCAACCTCAATGCTGATGAACTTTTAATTTGCGTCAACAAGTGCTTGCAACACAATGGAAAAGTAATGTTTGTAGTTATAGAACATGGAACCAGAATGATCAAGAGACTTGATTTTGACATGTTTACCGTCTAAACTGCCAATGCAGTTAGGATCGTTCCAAATATTATAGTAATCTTCAGCAATTTGTTTGAAATCATCTTCGTCTGGAATTTTCAAGTGTGTGGGTTGCAGTACTTCCCATATTACTGTGACGACTTTTCTAATAATGTTTTAAACTGTTACAACCTCTATACGAAACGAGAATGCCAAGCTTCTAAATGACAGCCCAGTAGATAAATACCTGAAAATTAAAAAAAAAAAATAGAGAGTGTATGGGATACTGAGTATTTTCATTTTTTTCCAGCAGGTGTAATACGACGCAAATGGAAAATGTTACGTGACAAATTCAGAACTACGTTAGCAGTCCTTCCACGTCCAAAATCTGGCGATTCCCGAAATGATACTGACTGCAATAGTGAATGGAGGTGCTTTAAACCTCTCTTTTTCTTAAAAGATCAGTTCAAGAAAATCTAGTGGAAATTTTGTCGAGACAAGTAATGGACCCACTCTTGATGAGTCAGATGAAAATGACCATGAAAATGAGGAGCAATGAGATATTTTAACTGAACAAAATATTGCTACATCTTCAGAATATTTAGATATCATCACCCCCGTCTCAAAATTCTACTACTTCTTCGATACATTCGGTACAAAGTAGAAAGTCATCTAAAGGAAGTGTGGGTAGTGCATTACTTCAAATAGAGAAAGAAAAACTACAATATTTACAGAGCAAAAGAGCTAAAAAAGAGGAGGATGATGAAGACCCAAGTTTCTTTAAAAGTTTATTGCCACACATTAGAACACTTTTGCTTTTTGAAAAATTGGAATACCGTATGAAAGTTATGGAGACAACACAAGACTTCATGAAACCCAGGGAAAGTAGTTCTTCCATATCAGAAAATGGCGCTGCTGACAACAGCTTAGCGACTGGTAGCCATCAAACAACGAGATATTTTTATGATAATATTGAAAAAAAATTACAGTTGTCTGATCGACATAATGTGTTTGAAAATATACAATTTACTGTAATTGATGATAAAGAATAATACGTATATTAAATCATTTGTCACTTAAAATTAATATGTTTTTACAATATGTAAAATATTTTCACAAATAAAATACAATAATAATTAATACCTACCGTAGTGTCAACATGAATCGTTTCTCTTGTAAAATTGCTCTTTTATGGCAATTGCACCACTTTTTGTTGAGTTTTTTAGATATGCTCATTACTATGTAATCGAACGTTTTTATTTCTATTCTCATATATTCTGCAAACTTTATGGGATGATCCCTTAAATCTTGATAGAGGTGATGGTATTCCCCGAATACATTTCTTTCTGTATTGATAGGATGTGTACAGTATTCACGTTCTCTATATTTAAGTAAATAATATTTTGTAAAAGTAAGACATCTTCTTCGTCTGAATCACTCATATTATTTTCAATGTTCTGCTGCTGCGCTTCTGTTCAAGTACTGCTCGAGTCTCAGTTCGCCCAACGTGAACACCCCATAGAAGCAGAGAGTACTCACTGCTTTGGTCACTGCTATCATCGCTGCTCTAGTCGTTTATCGCAGCTCCAACATACTCATACCGTCACACCCTTAGGATTAGTTTAAGCCCTTCCCCCACTCTTTGGACCGCCCAGTAGTTTTACCCGCAGTAGATTAGATGACGGCGACGCCGTCATGAAAGCATAAGAAATAGTTAAGGGGGTAAGTCAGCATATACATAATTCTGAAGTTAATATCAAATATTAAGAAATTATATTTTGCACATTTAGAGAGAAAGGGTTAAACTATTCGTGTATAGAATTTGATTTTTTTTCAATCATCAGATATACTGTATAATTTATCTTGAAAATTACCAATTTTGGATGGATATCTGGAGCTTTTCTCTGCAAAGAACTAAAAATGTAATGCTACAAAAAAATAGTTTATACCTTTGACAACAATATGTACGTAATAAAATTGTCATTAGTTATCAAATAAAGTCGCAAAAACGTAAGAGCTACACCTCTACAATCACGAATTTGCTTCATTTTCGCCGTTGTAATGAACGCCACCTCCATGAAACATTTTGTATCAACCCTGGAGGCGTGTACAAACAAATTTACGTACTCGGTAAAATTTCAGGCCCAAGATTGTGGCGATTATCATTTTCTATTAGACCATTCTGGTCCAACTCTGGCGCGAGGCACTTACCCCCTTAAACGGGCTGGCTATGGTCGATGGCGGAGCAAAGCGGAGATTTTTGACGGCGGCGCAAGTGTTTTGGGCGCAACTGACACCAAACCTGTTCTATGCGATTAGTCAAAATCGAAAATTGTCGGATATTATGCTCCATAAAGCATTAGCGGTGTTTGGTGATATTTATTTCAATGTATCTAATATCATTCTTCACCTAACTATATCTAAACATATTCTAATAATCTTGGACACTGCGTTACTTTCAAAGAGATGAAGGCAATATACGCTAATATTGTAAAGTCAATTTTGAGTGATGTCAAATACCTAAAAATATTGTGCGCGACCAAAACTGTTTCATCATGCAGCTGTGGGCAACAATAACTTTAATAAGCAGACATTAAGTGGTATAGACTCTATCAACACAAGGCTCATGAAAAGAATACTGCACATATTGCTAAACTGAAACCAGCTGAAACGGACGACAACGACGATTTAAAAATGTTAAAGTGTTGAGATATACCAAGTGACTAAGGGATATGTAAAATCCCCTTAACTTATTTGCTATTTGAGATATTGACCTCTATTTTTTCACTGGTACCCACACCCTTTTTACATATTTTTAAAATATGTATGCTTTTGTACAGGGTGTCCCAGTATAAATAACAGAACAATGTTATGTTTTTTAAATGGAACACTACATATTTTATACGTTATTTTTGGCTCTCTTAAGAAGCTGATAAAAATAGTATAAGATACTATGAGTCTATTATGGACGGTTGGTTAGTTATGGGCAAAGGATCCCGCACAAACCTTTTGGAAAATGGGTCTCGGTGGATTTGGCTGAAATTTTGAGAATTTGTCATCCTCATGAAAAGTTCTCATGGTTGCAACTTGATTCGTTGAGCCGTATGAGCACTAAAAACAGTCGAAAGTAAGAAATAGACAACAGCCGCTGCCATTAATTAATTCATCCGTCCCCTATCCCTCCTCTACCCTGATTTAACCTTTCTCCCCCCCCCCTCTACCCTTCCATGTCTTCTCTTCTTCGACTAGTTTTCGTTTGTGGAATACGCGCAGCTCGGTGATGGAAGGAAAATTAATACTGAATCTTTTGTTTTACGTTTTTCTTACTTCAAATTCCCAAAATTTCAGCCAAATCCACCGAGACCTATTTTCCATATAAAGGAAAATAGGTCTCGGTTTGTGCGCTGTCCTTTGTGGCAAAAACATGTATACATTGAAAAAACTGCAGCAGCGTTCCTAGCAAAGATAACGTAATTTTTATACACTAGATAATTTGTCACATCATGAAAAATTATACACATCGGGTTTGGTTCTTTTTTTCTCATACTGCTATACAGGGTGTCAACATACGCGAAACAACGGATATGGTGGAAATGCGATCCTACATCGCAGTTACTTATTATGCAGGACTTTGGAACCAGTCCAAAGTTCGGGATTCGGATCTGTGATCAGTAGAAAATGAGACGTCCTTTTACCGTTGCATGTTCTCCCTGCGTAGTTGGAATTTTCTGACGGAAAATTTGAGATTCAACGAACGAGAACCCGAGACCCCTCTGACTCATTTGCCCCGATAAGAGCAGTTTTCAAAAAATTCATCATTAATTGCAAAAATTATTACAGGTTGATGAACAATTGCTTGTTTTTTCAGAACATTAATAAAAAACAAGCCTGATGAGTACGCTCTCCTTTTGGCTACACTCAACGATGAGAGGACTGCCTATTTGGAAAACGCAATCCCAAGGTTGGGAAACTGTGAGAACCAGGAATAATGAACTTGTGCCGCAAGTTCTTCTGCGCCAGGTTTCAGAACCCATCCATGGTTCACGTCGCACAATTACTTGCGATAACCTATACACCGCGATCCCGGTGCTCGTGGAGATGAAAAGCGAGCCGTATCATTTGACAATTACTGGGACCATTCGAAAGCACAAGAGGGAAATACCAGCAGAGATGAAAGCTGCTTCGGACAATCCTCCTCACACGAAATTATTTTCTAGAACTCAGGAATATTTTTGCTTTCATTTACACCAAAAAAAGAAAGTCCTTCTACTCGCGTCTGCTTTCATGAACTGTGAAGAAATCGTTGATGAAAAATCCAAGATTGTGCTGCACTACAACGAGACTTAAGGAGGGACCGACACTTTTGACGCCCTGTGTAAAACCTACACAGTGCTTCGTAAAAGCAACCGTTGGCCCTTGGGGATTTTTTAGGGGATTGCTCGACCAAGCAATGGTAAATTCTCGAATTTTGCTCAGATGGAAAAACAGTACTTGTGGCGTGGACAGTAGTCTCACTGCAAGGACTTGCATAAAAAGCGAAATTTGGCATCTTGTCAAGCCGTGGTTAGTCGAGCGTCAGAAAAATCCAAAGCTAAGGATCTTGTTGAAAAGCGCGATTGAAGATATGACGTTCTGCAGATGATGGATGTGCTGTGCTGGCTAAACGAGCAAGATGCCAGATGTGTCTATCAAAGAGCGATAAAAAAATTGCTATCAATGTATTTCATGTTTGCGGCCTGTTTGCTTAAATCATCGGTCAAAACTATGCGACGACTGCGCTTCTGCAGAATAGAAATTTACCCAAATTTATGTTTTCTTTTGTTGACTGGCATGTTTTTTTTACTATTTAATGTGTTTTTTGCCTAAATAAATTACAATTTTCAATTTTTATCAATGAATAATCAACTTTGAAGCAAATTTGAAAAATGTAGAAAGCCACGTTGACTTCTCAAAATAAATGTACTTTTTGTAACAGATCAATTTCTTTTTTTACCTTTATGTATAGCTGTATAGCTGATTCATTTATAGAATCCTAGAATATTAGCTTTCAAAACTCAAATTTGAATTAGCTAAGCTGAATTAAGTGAAGAAAGTCAATTTTTTGCCATACCTCTATAAGAAAGGCATTTGCGTTTTTCTGAAAGATAAAATGCCTTGAAAAACTATGTGGTATGACTAGAAAAGGTTCAAAGAATAAACCAAATTTTGTTTTTTGATACTACGATGTCCCATTAGCGAGAAATCTCAATTTAAAGTTGATCGGGTCAAATTGACCCAGTGTGCGCGATTTGTTTTTACTTTCTCCGTTACGAAGTACAAGAAAGTATTGTGATAGTGATTTTATTTCCAAAAATATTTTGGGGTCCCTAGATACCATTTCAACAATTTCTGGAAAAAAAAAAATTGTGTGCGTGTGTCTGACTGTGTGCGATGTATCTCAAAAACTAATAAAGCAATTGATATGAAACTTTAAACCTACATCTTATTTGATAATCCGAAGAACTGAGAGACTTTTGGTAAAATTTCGTACACCGGAAGTGGGTGTTTACCTTAACTGTTTTTTTGTTTTTTGCCAATATTTTCTTAAATATAAAAAAATATCACAAAAACATTCAAACAAACATTGAATACAACAAAGAAATGAACATCTTTTGCTTAAAAATTTTTTCATAAAATAATTGCTATCCGAGAAAAAAAATTATTATTTTTTTTTAATTTTTGGTTTATAATTATAAAACGATAATAGTTACAGCAAGTTGTTATGAATAATAATTGTAGAGAATGCCAAAATGAACAACTCCTAAAGAATAAGTTTTTCTCGAAATCTCGTTAGTTTTTGATTAAACCAAGTTTTTGAATTTGAAGTATAATTTTTCCATCTTTCATAATTTTGACGTTTTAAACGTCAGTTTCATCCGAGCTTACGCAAAGCTCGATGTACATTTAAAATATGATTTTAATTGAAAATAAACTATGAAAACGTAAATATAAATGGCTATAATACCATCAAGCCGGAGAAAGTAACATGACGGCCACACATTTTTTATCGGATGTGTGAGCACCAAGGGTTAAGATTCATGTTGTAGATTACGAGAAGTATCGCATTTTTCGTTATTTAATCTATGTACAATTTCCATTAACATTTCCAGCAGTTTATATTATTAAAAGTAATAATATGAATAATTCTACCAAAAATAAAATTAAAAATGGTGATGTGGCCACCATGTTACTTTCTCCGACTTGATGGTATCATAGTCATTTATATTTACTCTTTGATGGTTTATTTTCTATTTAAATCATATTTTAATAAAGCGCACAGAGGCAGACACACACACAGACACAATTTTTTTTTCCAGAAATTGTTGGAAGCGTATCTACGGACCCAAAACGGATATTTCCGTAAAAGAAAATTTTGAAAAAAAAATCACGATCTTTCTCGTACTTCGTAACGCAGAAAGTAAAAAAATATTCGAATACGTCAAGGTAATTTTAATTATTCAGACTCTGAACTGTATTCTTATTAGTATCTATTTCTTACTAATATAAGGAATATTTCTTCTTTCAAATTATTTAAAAATGTTGTTATTCTAATGCATATTTTAACAATTCGAGATTAGAGATAATTTACTGCATTATAGACAGTGTATCCTTTATTATGTTTATAATGTATTATTCGCGAATATAGTTAATATAATATAATAGAAATATATTTGGGGCACGAATTATTAAAATACCATAATTTCATGGAACGTTTAGCACTGAATCCTATAAATACTATCGACAAGCACCGACAGATCAGTTCGAATCACAAATCAAGTTTACACACATTACAAAATGTTGAAATTCATTGCTATTACTCTGTTCGTTGTTGCCTGCATTGTGGTAAGTTATTTATTGTAATATTGATTTGAATGCATTGTTGTAATTATTTTTATTTATTGTATATAAGCTATTGTTTATATAATTCAAATCATTTAATCATGTGATTTTCTTATCATCTTTTGCTTACAATAAATTTAAAAAACGTGCAAATATTTTTTTAGGAAAATTATGCTCAAAATCCCGAATCTACGAATATCCATGATTTCACTTTGAAAAATGCTGTGATGAATGAACATCCATCTTGGTTTGCACAATCAGTAGGAGCAAAACCTGATGCTCCCGGAGAAAAGGGAAAAGGAAAGGGCGGTGAAAAAGGTACAGAATAATCAAAATCGTGTTTTATCTACGTCAAATTTTTGGCTTGACCGGCAGATCCTAACCACGGGCTTCAAATGTGTCTTAGCGATGAAGGCTGGATTGGCTTATCCTGGAGGGCCAAGCCTGACTTGGCAACTTTTAGCGGCCCTTCTATGCTAAGCCCATGGGTTAAACCAAATTTAGAAAGTTTTATGATTACTATTTTTTTTTCAAACCGTGCTACCTGTCAATACCTTTGAAGTATAATGTATAGTGTATCACCGTGCAATTTTAATGTAATTTTTCTTTACTTTATTTCTTCAATGTTATTTAAAAGTTATAGCATTTATTAATTATTGTTTTCCCGAAATCAACAACTGTTGTCCAGTTTCGATTTACTTGTATCATTTTACGTATCATTTTTTTATTTTTGGATAAATAAAGGAACACGAAACCAAATTATTTCAATGAATTCAAGTGTTTTCAAAAGAATTGAATATATTTTTACTTTAAAATTGATTTAAGAGCATTTTTTTGTAATTTATTTATTTTTTTAATAATATACCTTATAAACATTTTCGTGAACAAACCTTGAAAATATACCAATTATTTAAAAATAAATACTAGAATGTTTATGCTTTAATATTTTTAATGTACGAAATAAATAGCTCTATGTTTTTAGGTGGGAAGGGTAAGGGCAAAGGAAAAGGAAAAGGAAAAGGCAAGGACCAAGGCGATACTGATGATCAAGAATAAGTAAAACTAATTTGTACCTATATATTTTACTAAATATCTATAATGTAGTTTAAATTTTAATTAAAATAAATAAATATATTTGAAACGACCACCTGCATTATCTTACCACCTTAATCTTTTGATAAAACTTTCATGATGTCAACGAGCCTTCGACTATTAATAATAATAATCATTTTTGTTGAGGGATATTCATTTTTTCATAAACGTGAGAGAAATTTGAGTTCTCAGCTGTGGAAATCATGAGAGAAATAACAATTCTTGCCCAAGGGAGCGAAGTGATTACATTACAGGAAGGTGATTTATATGCAAACCTTATTCGATGGTGAAGGCTCCGTTGTGCCCTCAATGGATGGGACGGGCCTCAGTGGATTTGACTGAAATTTTGGCAATTTGTAGTATACGTCATCCTTATGAAAAGTTCTCATGGTTGCAACTTGATTCGTTGAGCCGTATAAGCACTAAAAATAGTCGAAAGTAAGAAATAGACAACAGCCGCTGCCACTATGTAGACATTTGTTAATTCATCCCTCCCCTATCCCTCCTCTACCCTGACTTGACCTTTCTCCCCCCCTATCCCCCTTCCCTTCCATTTCTTCTCTGCTTCGACTAGTTTTCGTTTGTGGAATACGCACAGGTCGGTGAATGAAGGAAAATGAATACTGAATCTTTTGTTTTACGTTTTTTCTTACTTCAAATCCCCAAAATTTCAGCCTAATCCACCGAGACACATTTTTCATAAGGTTTGTGCGGGGTCCTTTGTGACAAAAACATGTATACATTGGAAAAACTGCAGAAGCGTTCCTAGCAAAGATAGCGCAACTTTTATACACTAGAGAATTTGTCACATCATGCAAAATAATACACATCAGCATCTTTTTTGTGCATACTGCTATACAGGGTGTCAACATACGCGAAACAACGGATATGGTGGAAATGCGATCCTACATCGCAGTTACTTATTATGCAGGATTTTGGAACCAGTCCAAAGTTCCGGATTCGGATCTGTGGTCGGTAGAAAATGGGACGTCCTTTTACCGTTGCGTGTTTGCCCTGCGTCGTTGGAATTTTCTGACGGAAAATTTGAGATTCGACGAAGGAGACCCCTCTGACTCATTTGCCCCGATAAGAACAATTTTCGAAATATGAATCAATAATTGCAAACATGATTACAGGCCAGGTGTGCTCTGCACGGTTGATGAACAATTGCTTGGTTTTATAGAACATTCATAAAAAACTAGCCTGATAAGTACGCTCTCCTTTTGGTTACACTCAACGATGCGAGGACTGCCTATTTGATAAACGCAATCCCAAAGTTAAAGGAACTGTGAGAACTGCTGGCCGTTGAGGATTTTTTGGTGGATGCTAGACCAAGCAATGGTAAATTATCTCACTGCAAGGGCCTGCATGAAAAGTGTCATCTGGCATCTTGTCAAGCCGTGGTTAGTCGAGCGTTAGAAAAATCCAAAACTAAGAATCTCGTTGAAAAATGCTGAAAATGCCCCACGAGAGACGTTCTGCAGTTGAGGAATGTGAACGAGCAAGATGCCAAATGTGTCCATCAAAGAGCGATAAAAAAACTCGCTATCAATGAGTTTCATGTTTGCGGCCTGTTTGCTTAGATCATCGGTCAGAACTATGCGACGACTGCGCTTCTGTAGAATAGAAATTTACCCAAATTTATGCTTTCTTTGTTGTCAGCGAGGTTGGTCAGATTTGTAGTAGAAGTCGAAATTATTTTTTTTGCACGTCAGATGGGAGCCTGCTAAGGAAAATCTCCCTCAGCAGGGAAAGAATCTGTTGTAACCGTTTCTTTTCCGAAAGCGTCATCCGTTTAATAATCTCGGCTTTAAGAGTCTTAAGGCAAAATGTCGGGTGGCGCTATGAGCAACTTGCGGACATCCATCGCCACTTCAGGCGGTAATGCGGCAACTACATCGTGAAATTTACGAAGTGAATTAGTTACTGGCAAATTTCGAAATGCAGACTTTTAAAAACCAAATTGTTGAATCGAATTTAGATAAAGGGGCTAAACGAAAACCAAATGTGGTGCCAACAGCAGTTTCTGCTTGTTCTTCCATGTAGAATTAGGAGATGGAAAAAGTAAAGAAAACAAGCAGAATAGTTTTGGGGAGACAGAGGTAGTATCACCTGGAACACGGAGGTGGCTGGCTGCTTTCGTGCGGGAGAGGTGTCGGAGCAGTTGTTGCTGGGGCTTGTGGAGTTTTTTGGTAGCTCGGGGGCACTCTGGATATGGAACAGGCTGGCGGGCAGGATGTCGAGATTGTACCGTTGTCGGGGTCGCCAATTGTCGGGGTCGGGCAGGATTACGTTGGGCGGCGGCTGTGTGGGGGTCGTGTTTTCGCCGGGATCACCAATGCTGTTTATATTGCGATCTGGATTTATTTAGATATATACAAATCACAATTTGATAATAATAATTTTGGTTGCGTCGTGCAGTGCGAGGAAGAATATGGCGAATCTGCGTTCGTGCTCCTTGTTGATTCCCTTTTCTCTCGTCGCCTCACAGCCATGCCACTTGATTCCATGCTCCAGGCAACGCCACAGATCAATTAAAACGAGAATATCTTAAATCAATAAACAACAAACAAATATCAGCATTTAGAAGTCTTACACGCAACGCTACGAATCCATGCCGTACAATTTGGCGGTTAATTAATAACTATAGGAAAAAAACAATAATGATATGCCAAATAATGATTTAGATGTCGACGCGCTAAATAATTTTTTTATCAATATAGGATCAACTCCTGACGTTTTTTCTCGTGAAGAAGCAATTAATATTCCCCCCAATAGTAAAACCTAATACGTTTAAATTTCGCAAAGCAAGCTTTATAGAAGTTCAGGATGCGATTGCCTCATTGAAACTAAGCAAGGCGAAAGATGTCTATGGTTTAAGCTCTAAAATATTAAAGTTATCTATAAATAAAATATATATTCCATTAACAAAAATTATAAACAAATGCATAGAAGAAGGCATTTTTCATGACTCTACAAACATGGTTTCTGTAACTCCTATACACAAGAAAGGAGATGCTTCGGATCCAAATAACTATCGGCCTATATCAATTATACCGATAGTTGCTAAACTACTGGAAAAGGTTCTTTATAAGCAAATTTATGCTCACTTAACTGAAAACAACATATTAACACCTAACCAATTTGGATTCCAGAAGGGTAAATCAACAGCAAATGCTATTCTTGAATTCACAAACCAAGCTCAAGATTGCTTGGAGAGAGGAGAATTTTGTTATGCAACTTTCCTCAAACTGAGCAAAGCTTTTGACTCAGTGTCTCATCCTATCCTTCTGGAAAAATTAAAATTCTGCAATTTCCATGAAAGTAGCTGCAAATTATTAGGTTCCTATTTAGAGAACCGAAGTCAATTCGTGAAATTAGTAGGTGCAAAATCGAAGATATTGAATATTAATAGCGGTGTACCTCAAGGTTCAGTCTTGGGTCCACTATTATTTTTATTACACATAAATGATCTTCCTAAATTCTTAAACAATGACAGCAAACATGAAGTAATCCTTTTTGCTGATGACACCACCTTGATATCACGATCTAAATCCATAAATGACGTACTACTCTTAAATTCAAATATGCAAGAAAAGGCAAGCTATTGGGTTGAGTTCAATGGTTTGAAGTTAAATGTTGATAAAACAGTAACTTTAATGATTACTCTTAAACCCCACGCAATAACTTTTGAGTCACACTGCAAGTTCCTGGGAGTTCACATTGATACACGCTTACAGTGGGACCACCACGTGGAATATCTTTCAAGTAAGCTGAGTAAAAATATACAGGGTGTCCCACGAGGTAGTGGACAGCCGATATCTCGAAAACGGTTAGTAGTACGAAAATGAAATTTGGTGGCTTTAAATGGTTTGAAATGATGCTCCTTTCTGCATACATAGATTTCATTTCCGTTTCTCCATTTCCGAGAAAATGACATCAAATTCAGAATTTCAAATGGGACACTCTGTATATTTATGGATTTTTGGAAAGGTGATTGAAAGAAAAATGCAGCAATACCATATTATTAGGAAGTTTTATTGTATTAAAAAAATTTGAAATATGACGAGTATATCGACATGTTCCTTATCTATGGAGAATATCGCAAAAACAGTAGACGCTCTCGAGATTTGTACAAAGTTAGATATCCGAATCGTCGAACTCCGAGCAAAAATACTTTCATGAAGTTAGAAGAAAGATTGCGCAAAGATTCTTTTCCGGTTGGAAAGCATGAAACAACCCGAAAAAGGTCAGTTCTAAAGGAAGATAACGTTATAAATATTTTGGCATATGCACAAGCGAACCCGCATGTATCTAATAGACTTCTTTCTCAAGAATTAGGAGTTAGCAAATCATCAGTGTTGAAATTTAATAAATACCACCCATTCAAAGTGCATTTAGTGCAAGGATTAACACCAGAGGATTCTGAACGAAGATTAACTCTCATTGCTGAAATATTAATCAAACTTGTATACGATCCAAGTTTCTTAAATAAAATATTATGGAGTGATGAAAGTCGGTTTCACAACAATGGCATTGTTAACCGACATAACTGCCATTACAGGTCTCCTGATAATCCGCGTTGGATGTAAGAAACTCATTTTCAGCACATTAGGGGAGTAAATCTATGGTGTTTCTTTAACGGTCGTGTGATTGGTCCTTTCTTTTATCAAGGTACACTGACTGGCGCTGTTTATTTAAATTTCCTCCAAAATGAACTTCCAGAATTGTTAGAAGAAATTCCGCTAAATGAGAGAGCAATTATGTGGTGGCAACATGACGGTGCACCCCCTCACTATTCTCGACGAGTGAGTGAGTATATTGATACTACTTTCCAAGGACGCTGTATCGGACGAAATGGTACGATACATTGGCCAGCGCGATCCCCAGATATTACACCAGATATTACACATTTTTTCTTTTGGGGATATTTAAAAGATGTCATATATACCGCACCACCTACAGATCTGGAAGACTTGCAGAATAAAATCGTAGCAGCATGCCGAACAATTACTGCTGATATGGTGAGAGCAACTTCCACAAGAAACCTTATGGCAAGACTTGAATTTTGTGTTAACGAATCTGGAAATCATTTTGAACATGTTATAGCCTGAGTTCTTGTCGCACAACTTTTATTAATTAGTTTGTTATTTTTGTTTGTTTATTTGTTCGTTGTTTTTATATACATTGTTCTTTTGTTTTTCTAAAAACAATATATGAATAATATGGTATCGCTGTATTTGTCTTTCAATCACCTATCCAAAAATCCATAAATATACAGGGTGTCCTATTTGAAATTCTGAAGTTGATGTCATTTTCTCGAATATGGAGAAACAGAAATGAAATATATGTATGCAGAAAGGGGCATCATGTCAAACCATTTAAAGCCACCAAATTTCATTTTCGTACTACTAACCGTTTTCGAGATATCGGCTGTCCACTACCTTGTGGGACACCCTGTATATCTTCTAAGAAGTTTGTCGGTAAATTTTCCGCGGGAAGCATTGAGAACTGTGTACTATACTTTAATTCAGTCCCATCTTGAATACGCAATATTAAGTTCTGGACATTCTGCTGCTATGGCCCGACTTTTTGGTCTTCAAAGAGAGGCTATCAGGATTTTAGCAGGGCTGCCATACACTGCAGACTGCAAGTCTTCCTTTACGCGAATGAAAGTTCTAACACTACTATGTCTTTACATTCTAAACGCTATTCTATATATAAAGCAGAACAGTGATTCACTAATCGAACACGGCGAACTTCATAACTACAACACCAGAAATATAAATAACATTTACACAAACTACCACCGATTGGCGAAATCAAGAAATTGTATATATTTTTTAGTAGTAAACTTTATAACCATCTTCCAAATGAGTTAAAATCACTTGAAATAAATAAACTAAAACCTAAGTTAAAACAATATCTAATTAATAATCCATTGTATTCCGTTAGTGAATTTAGTGTTTCCATGGAAAACTTACGTAAACATGGCAACGAGGTTGCATCTTATATGTAAACTTTCTACAAATTGCATTTATTGACTTTTGCAATGTATCTATATTATATCACCTTGTGTAGAGATTATTTTATTGATCAATTTATTTATTACTTACGTTCTTAACTTGTATATCCACTTACGTTTTTATGTGATTACATGTGAAACCTTGTTTATGTGTGTTTTCATATGCTATGTTTTGACTTGTGCAAAGGTATGTACCAGGTGACCCAGCGATCTGTAAAAGCCCCATAACTTATTTGCTATTTGAGATATCGACTTCTAGTTTTCTTGAACTGGTACCCACACTTATTCTACATATTTTAAAAATATCTATGGTTTTGTACAGGGTGTCCCAATAACAGAACAAAGTTATGTTTTTTTAAATGGAACACCCTATATTTTATACTTTATTTTCAACCCTCTTGAGAAGCTGATAAAAATAGTATAAGATAGTATGGGTCTATTATGGACGATTGGTTAGTTATGCGCAAATTTGTGGCAAAAACAAGGACACATTGAAAAAATTGCAGAAGCGCTCCTGGCAAAGATAGCGTCATTTTTTATACACTAAAGAATTTTCTACATCATGAAGAATAATACAAATCGGGTTTAGTTCTTTTTTGTTCATACTGCTATACAAGGTGTCAACATACGCAAAATAAGGGATAACTATTTTTTCTCAAATGGAACACCCTATATATCTTGCCACCAATGCATGGAGTTTGATAAGCTTTTCAATGATGTACAATTTGTATATTAAAATATTAAGGATTCTTGAGATTTATCCATAAAAACATTTTTCATTTGTCACCTCCTGCTCGTTTTTTATTTTCCGCGAAAACTATGCATTTTCTGAAAAAATAATAAAAGACCAAAGTTGTAGAGCGGAAAATTTTCGATCGATGTAGGTCTTTCGACTTTTCCAATAATGCGTGCATTGCCCGCCAGAGTGCGCAAAATCGTGACCGTATATGCATTTTAGCGTTTTTCTCAAATTTTTTGTTAATTAATTGCACTATACTTTATTTTCCACGTCCTCTAGCAGAAAAACGGGTAATTATAGAATTATTCAAATTACCTACATTGATTGAAAATGTTCCGCTCTACAACTCTTAAAAGAAGCAATTTTAGCCCAAAATGCATAGTTTTTGCTAAAAATACAAAAAACCATTAGAAACGCAAAAATTGATACATACATTTTCAATTTGCATTTTTTGGGAAAACTATGCATTTTTGGCAAAAATTGCTTTTATTAAGAGTTGTAGAGCGGAACACTTTCAATCGACATGGGCCATTTTAATTTCCCTATAATTTCCCGTTTTTCCGCTAGAGGGGTTTATTAATAAAAAGTTTGAAAAGAAAAAGCTAAAATGCATATACGGTCACGATTTTGCGCGTTCTGGAGGGCAATGCACGCATTATCTTAAAAGTTGAAAGACCTCTATCGATCGGAAATTTTTCGCTCTACAACTTTGGTCTCTTATAATTTTTCCTGAAAATGCATAGTTTTGGCTGAAAATCCACAAATCAGCAGAAGGTGACAAAACAAATATGTTTTTATTGATAAATCTCAAGAATCATTAATATTTTGTCATACAAACTGTATATCATTGGAAAGCTTATTAAAAATGCCATAGGTTGGTGGCAATTTATATAGGGTGTTCCATTTGAAAAAAAATAGTTTTCCATTATTTTGCGTATGTTGACACCCTGTATAGCACTATGAATAAAAGAGAACCAAAGCCGATGTGTATCAGTCTTTATGATGTGGGAAATTTTTTAGTGTATAAATAATGATGCTATCTTTGCTAGGAACGCTTCTGCAATGTTTTTAATGAGTACATGTTTTTGCCACAAATTTGCCCATAACTAACCAACCGTCCATAATAGACCCATACTATCTTATACTATTTTTATCAGCTTCTCAAGAGGGTTGAAAATAAAGTATAAAATATAGGGTGTTCTATTTAAAAAAACATAACTTTGTTCTGTTATGTATATTGGGACACCCTGTACAAAAATATACATATTTTTAAAATATGTAGAATAAGTGTGGGTACCAGTTCAAGAAAACTAGAAGTCGATATCTCAAATAGCAAATAAGTTATGGGGCTTTTACAGATCGCTGGGTCACCCGGTATATCTATTAGCACCAATAAATTGAATTTGAATTTGAATTTGAATTTGAATTTGAATTTGACTTCTCAAAATAAATGTACTTTTGTAACGGGCCAATTTATTTTTTTACCTTAATGTATAGCCATTCATTTGTAGAATCCTAGAATTTTAGCTTTCAAAACTCAAATTTAAATTGGCTAGGCTGGATTAAGTGAAGAAAGTCAATTTTTTGCCATACCTCTATAAAAAAGGCATTTGCGTTTTTCTGAATGTTAAAATGCCTTGAAAAACTATGTGGTATGACCATTTTCAAAGAATAAACCAAATTTTGTTTTTTGATTCTACGATGTACCATAAGCGAGAAATCTTAATTTAAAGTTGATCGGGTCAAATTGACCCTGTGTGCGCGATATATTTTTTATCGGATGTGTGAGCACCAAGGGTTTAGATTCATGTTGTAGATTACGAGAAGTATCGCATTTTTCATTATTTAATATATGTACAATTTCCATTAACATATCCAGCAGTTTATATTATTAAAAGTAATAATATGAGTAATACTACCAAAATTAAAATTAAAAAAATATTCGAATACGTCCTGACAAGGTGATTTTAATTATTCTGAACTGTATTCTTATTAGTATCTATTTCTTACTAATATGAGGAATATTTCTTTTATCAAATTATTTAAAAATGTTGTTATTCTAATGCATATTTTAACAATTCGAAATTAGAGATGATTTACTGCATTATATACAGTTTATCCTTCATTATGTTTATAATGTATTATTCGTGAATATAGTTAATATAATATAATAGAAATATATTTGGGCCACGAATTATTAAAGTACTATAATTTCATGGAACGTTTAGCACTGAATCCTATAAATACTATCGACAGGCACCGACAGATCAGTTCGAATCACAAATCAAGTTTCCATACATTACAAAATGCTGAAATTCATTGCTATTACTCTGTTCGTTGTTGCCTGCATTGTGGTAAGTTATTTATTGTAATATTGATTTGAATGCATTGTTGGAATAATTTTTATTTATTGTATATAAACTATTGTTGATATAATTTAAATCATTTAATCATGTGATTTTCATATCATCTTTTGCGTACAATAAATTTAAAAAACGTGCAAATATTTTTGCAGGAAAATTATGCTCAAAATCCTGAATCTACGAGTATCCATGATTTAACTTTGAAAAATGCTGTGATGAATGAACATCCATCTTGGTTTGCACAATCAGTAGGAGCAAAACCTGATGCTCCCGGAGAAAAGGGAAAAGGAAAGGGAAAGGGCGGTGAAAAAGGTACAGAATAATAAAAATCGTGTTTTATCTACGTCAAATTTTTGGCTTGACCGGCAGATCCTAACCACGGGCTTCAAATGTGTCTTAGCGATCAAGGCTGGATTGATTTATCCTGGCGGGCCAAGCCTGATTTCGCAACTTTTAGCGGCCCTTCTCATGGGTTAAACCAAATTTAGAAAGTTTTTTTGATTACTATTTTCTTTTTCAAAACGTGCTAACTGTCAATGGCTTTGAAGGATAATGTATAGTGTATCACCGTGTAATTTTAATGTAATTTTTCTTTACTTTATTTCTTCAATGTCATTTAAAAGTTATAGCATTTATTAATTATTGTTTTCCCGAAATCAACAACTGTTGTCCAGTTTTGATCTAGTTAGGTCTCGTCAGTACAGTATATTGTTGACGAGAAATCGGAATTTCCCTATGTTAATTTTAAACCAACCGCTAGGATACAAACACCATTATTTGCCTAAAATGTTTTAACCAATAGATGCAATCTTAATGATCTTATAGCATTTATACTTACAACATTTTTACGTATAATTTTTTTTTATTATTGAATAAATAAAAGAACACGAAACCATATTATTTCAATCAATTCAAAAGTTTTCAAAAGAGATGAATATATTTTTGCTTTAAAATTGATTTAAGAGCAATTTTTTGTAATTTAATTTTTTTAAATAATTTACCTTGTAAACATTTTCGTGAACAGACCTTGAAAATATACTAATGATTTTAAAAGAAATATTATAATGTTTATGCTTTAATATTTTTGTATTTATGTAAGAAATAAATAGCTCTATGTTTTTAGGTGGAAAGGGTAAGGGCAAAGGAAAAGGAAAAGGCAAGGACCAAGGCGATACTGATGATCAAGAATAAATAAAACTGATTTGTACCTATATATTTTACTGAATATCTATAATGTAGTTTAAATTTTGATTAAAATAATAAATAAATTTTACCACCTGCATTATCTCACCACCTTAAATAAAACGATAAAACTTTCATGATGCCAATGAGCCTCCGGCTATTAATAACAATAATCATTTTTATTGAGGGATATTCATTTTTTTGCAAACGGGAGAGAAATTCGAGTTCTCAGCTGTCGAAATCATGAGGGAAATAATAATTCTCACCCAAGGGAGCGATTAATAAGAAGTAGTTATACGGGCGGGCTCGCTATGGTCGATCGACATTATTTGCAAGTTAATGGTTGCAAATGGTAGGTGCTTATGCTAAGGTTAGAGTTAATTCCCAACCTCCCTTTTGACTGCCCGGTGGTTTTACCCCCAGTAGATTAACCATCGATCTTCATTACTTTCCGGTTAACGGTCATGTTTAATTAA
The DNA here is from genome assembly GCA_910593695.2 of Ocypus olens. Lineage (NCBI taxonomy): Eukaryota > Metazoa > Arthropoda > Insecta > Coleoptera > Staphylinidae > Ocypus > Ocypus olens. The sequence continues at coordinate 14,988,537 of OU343063.1, read as the reverse complement.
ATTTCAAAAATGACAAAGGTGACAGTTGACATTCCTGTGTGGGCGTTGGGCGCAAGTGATCCGCCGGATACGGATTCCGCGGCGAATCAGAACATATGATTGTTAATGTCTATGTTCTATATTATAATAATCACATCAACGCATTGCAATGTATTGACAATGTAGGCAACCAAGTACACAAAGGTGCCAGTGAATACTTCTTCTTCTTCTCTCGGCCCCGTCGACCTGTCACAGTCCAGTGAAAGCTTAAAATTATTACGAATAAAGTGAGGTTAATGAAACAAACAATGATAAATCGTAAGTAATTATAATAAATATTCAAAATGACCACCTTCACGTTCTAAGCAGTAGCCAAGTCGATTATAAAATCCTTGAATAGCATTTCTAATGTGTTGCGGATTTCTTCTTAATTCATCGCAAACAGTAATTATACGATCTTTTAATTTGGAAGTATTGTTTATAATAATGTTATTATAAACATTGCTTTTTAGATACCCCCACAATAAAAAGTCATTTGGAGACAAATCAGGTAACCGGGGTGGCCAAGGTATTGGACCAAATCCACCTATCTAGCGATCAGGAAGTAATTCACTGAAATAATTATTAATGGCAGCTGCAGAATGTGGAGGCGCTCCATCCATCTGATAATAAGGAGCAGCAATGTTTAGTGTATGAATTTCTGGCATTATACGAGTTCGCAGAAGATCTAAGTAAACATTACTGTTTAGATTTCCATTATTAAAAAAAGGACCAATAAGGGTATCATTAATTAGTCCAGCCCACACATTAACTCTCGCATTATATTGTGTGTGCGTCAAATTTTGTAAGCGAGGATTATTGCACGCCCAAAATCTAAAAGGTGAAGGAATGGGTGTAAGGAATGGGTATCGATAAAGAATGAAGAATACTAACCTATAATTTTTTGGATTAACTTCACCATTTAAGGAAAATGATGCCTCATCAGTAAATATTATTCTGTGTAAAATTTCTTGATCATTATTAATTATATTGAATACGGTTTCACAGAATTCTGTTCGTTTGCCTTTGTCCTCATTTGGTAGTTGCTGATGATTTGAAAACTTGTAAGCATTGTATTTAAATTCTTTTAATGTCTTGTAAACGGAAGCTGAACTTATTTGAAACTGTGCTGCGATAACTCTTAACTCTGATATGGAGTTCTGCTCTACGTAACATGAAATGTTGAGTTTCATCTCTTCCATTAAAATGTGATTTCCTTTAGCCCTTTTAATGTGAAAATTACTCACGCAGCCAGAATTGTCAAAATGATGGACAATATTACAAATTGTTGAGATGGATGGAACTTGTCTGCTCGGATACTCAACCGAAAACAAATCTCTAACAAGTCGAATGCTGTTCCCACTCTTGTAACAATTAATTATCTGTATTCTTTCTTCGGTGGTGTAATACATTTTTATTAATTATTTAACAATTTTTACAATTAAATAAAACTGAGTGTAAGTATGGTTGTCTACATTGTCAATACATTGCAATGCGTTGATGTGATTATTATAACAAAGCTAGACATTAACAATAATAAGTTCTGAGTTAAAAAAAAGACCCTGTATGATAAAATGTACATTAGCACAAGGTAATAATAATAATAATAATAATAATCTTTATTAACGGGCGTACCCTTTTTTACAATAAATACATAAATGTTTTTATACATAAATAATGACTTAATATATACACAACTACTAATACAAACGCTACTATAATACATATTACATATTATACAGATCTTACAGATCAACTCGCTATTGTAATAATTTGAGCCTTATTTAAAATACTATATTATCATGGAAAAAGAATGAACCAATATAATGTCCCAATTTACTCTAAATAAATACAATTTGAACCTTTCATAGCTATATGAGAAAAGAGGAAATGAAGAAATTTCATTTAATCTATTAGCCACACGCATAATTCTACAAACAGGATTATTTTGACCATAATTCGTTCTATGAAAATTGTATCTAAATATTGCTTTGCTTCTGGTTCGAACACTTAAAACCAAGAAATGCACTTTACTCAATAACTCATGACATATTATTTGGCAATTTAGAATTTTATAAAGAAAACAAATATCGGCAACACCTCGCCTATGTGTTAATGACTGGATATTGAGTATAGATAATAAATTATCATAGTTAATATTTATTGACGGTATTCTCCATTTATAGGCAATCATCCTTAAAAAATTTCTCTGAACTTTTTCAATTTTTTTGATCAGGTAAGACTGGTAAGGGTTCCAGACCACAGATGCGTATTCCAATATTGATCTAACAAATGTACAGTAGAGCAACTTTAGGGTACCAGCAGAAAAGTCTTTACCCACTCTGGAGATAAATCCCAGCATTCTCATCGCTTTGTTTACTATATTAGTGATGTGAGTTTGAAAATTCATTTTACGGTTGAGCGTAACACCAAGATCTCTAATTTCCGTTACTACCTCTAAGGGTACATTATTTATTGTGTAAGTTATGTCAACGCTGATGTTATTCTTAAGAAATGAAATGTGTTTGCATTTGTTAATATTAAGGTGTAAATTATTACTAAGACACCAGTTAAAAATAGCATTCAAATCTGACTGAAGTAAAGTACCATCCATTTGATTTCGTATTACTCTGAATAATTTAATATCGTCGGCATATAGCAATATGTGAGAATTATTTATTTGATCCACAACATCATTAACAAATATATTAAATAAAATGGGGCCTATGTGCGATCCTTGGGGAACACCGGAAGTAGCAATGAATTCCTTAGATAGCGTACCATTAATTCTCACACATTGTTTTCTACCAGAGATGAAGCTATTTATCCATTTAACAATGCCAATATTAAATCCGAGAACCCGAAGTTTATTAACTAAAACTTTATGACTAACCCTATCGAATGCTTTGGAAAAATCTGTGTAAATAACATCAACTTGATGTCGACCTTCCAAAGCATCCAATATAAAAGTCTCCAATAAGACTAAGTTATAATTTTTAGCATGTAAAATCTTATGGCCGACGATAAAAAAAAACATACTGTATATATAAATCACACTTATTATAACATATACAAAGCATTCACATACTAAAGCGTTTGATTAGATTACGTACTAAAGGTTTTCAATCCTTGTCTGATTTACAATCCTCTATAAATTCACTAAATGTATAAAAGCATTTACCTATTAGAAAATGTTTCAAATTTCTTTTAAATATTTTTTATGTTTCCGGATATCTTCAAGTGTTGTGGGATCAAATTGAACACCAGCATGCATAAAACTTCTGGAGATTTTTTATAGAGCTCGCTGTTATGGGCTTGAATTCTGAGATCATGTTTATGTCGAGTGTCGTGATCATAGACATCTTGACTTGTGGTAAACGAACTTAAATTTTGGGCAGCGTATATTGCGTATTTATATATAAATATTCCAGTTACAGTGAACAATTTGTTATCTTTGAAAAAGTCCCGACATGAATATATTTTTTTCAGATTGAAAATGAGGCGAATGATGCGTTTATGTGAAATTGAAATTCTTTGAACATTGGTCTACGCTAGTGCATAATATGCATTTAAGAATGATTCTTTTGAATGATTAAATTTTAACATTAAAATGGAGAAGTATGCGCTACTCAGCTTAGAGGACACATGATCAATTTGCCTATTCCAAGTTAATCTTGCATCAATAAAACTGCCAAGGAATTTAGTATTTGGCGCATTATTAGATATTGGATCTTTTGGTGGTTTCCTATTGTAAAATTGGATGTTGACCGTTTTTCTGTTTTTATAATTAATTTATTCATTGTACACCATTTTGTAACCTCGAAATGGATTATATTGATTTTATTCTTAAGACCTTGAGGTATTTGTGCGGAAATTACTACTGACGTATCATCTGCAAAATTAATCATGTGTCCATCACTGATAAATTGGTGTAAATCATTAATAAAAAGCAAACAAAAACAAGGGTCCCAGGGTTGAACCCTGAGCTAGCCCTTCACTAATGTTATATGTTTTTAACCTTTTCCGCTCAATTTCTACATACATGTGTCTGGTAGTTAAGAAAGAAGTAATTAAATTTAATATATTTCTTCGAATGCCAAGGGCTAATAGCTTCTGGCTTACGAATTCCACATCGATGGTGTCAAAGGCTCGGGAGAGGTCGTAAAGAAGTACGACTACGTTTCTACCAGCATCCATTTGAGAATATACTTCATTGATGAACGTTATCATTGCACTTTCTGTTGATTTCCCTTCACGGAATCCATGCCGATTTGGAGACAGTAACTTGAATTTGTTTATATAGTTCCATAATTGTTCACTGATTACCCTCTCAAATATTTTTGAAAACGTGTTGAAGACTGACACTGGGCGGTAGTTTGCAACTTCTATTTCCGATCCTTTTTGTGTAGGGGTATAAAGCGCGCGATTTTTTGGGCACTGAGAAATTTACCACTTTCAAATGCCAGGTTTGCAAGATAGGTTAGTGGCTCTGTAATGAAACCGCTTTAATTACTGATGTTGATATTTCATCATTGCCCACACTTGTTTTGTTGTTTAATTTATTAATCACTGATTGTAGATCATGAGACGATATCGGTTGAAGAAACATGCTAGTTATTGAGTTTGTTTTTGTAACAGTACATAAAGTTGGCACAGTTTTTCCGAAATGGTCGTTAATTTTTATGCCAAATATTTTTCCAAATATTTCTGCAACTTGGTTTGGCTCTTCTATTCTTCTCTCTCCATTTTCCATGACAATAATAGGTTTTCGAGTTCTTCGTTTACGAGCGACCATATTTTTTTAACTTTGTTATTTGCCTTTAATATTTTATTCTCGTGAAATATTTTCCGTGTATTTTAAATTAAAAGTTTATGTGCATTTTTGCTTTTTTATAAATTGTATTTAATTCTTCTGATTTAATTTCAATCATGGCTCTGTATGTTTCTTTAAGTTTTTCCGACGATTTTATTATATCATTAGTGAACCACTTCTTTCTTGTTTGTTTCCTGTTGATTTTCATCTCCTATTAAGACACACAATGTTAAAGCAGTATAAGAATTCATTTAAAAATCTACCGAACGCACTCTCTATATGATTCGTTTTTATAATTTCCGAGTTGATATTTTGCAAATGGTGCTTTAGTTCTTATACATTTTGTTCCGTTATTTGTCTACTGTATTTAAATTGTGTTTGGATTGTCTGATCTGATGTATGCATTATATTATTTAATGTCAAAAGCTGTGGTAAGTGATCAAAAATATTTAAGTTAACATTGTTGCAAGTGAAGGCGTTTTCAGAGTAGTTTGTTACCGCACAGTCTAGTTGACTTGCGGATAATTTTCCATTGATAGTCTTCAGTAGAGAGAGTTAGCCGATACGGGCCCAGGAAGTGCTCCCAGAAGTGCTCCCGGAAAACCAGAAGCAAAAATGGCAACCCTGTACGCTCAAAACGGCCGCCTAGTTGGCTCCGTTAATTTGTTTATTAAATTAAATGAATTAAATATATCGCTTATTAATATTGTCTCTAAAGTATCGTTTAGCAAATTTATGTTAATGTCACCACACACATTTAAATATTAACAGAATGATTGTAATTCGTTTAGTATTATTACCAGTTGATCTGCAAACTTCTTTACATTTCCGCTCGGCGGACGATATACCGATAAAATGCCGATTTCGCTGTTTTCCAACACGATTGTACACGCAGCACATTCAATTTCATATTCATATATTGAATTTCGTTAGAAACCAATAATTTTTTACATAAGTGGTCCACCATTTGGGATCCGCAATTTTGTTTTTGAAAAATTTGACTTCACATTTGAAATCAGCGACCTCAAAAACCCTGTAATCGAAAGTTTCATGAAAATTGTACGACACCGCCTTATTTAGACCAACTTTTTACTTTCTCCGTTACGAAGTACGAGAAAGTATTGTGATCGTGATTTTTTTTTCAAAAATTTTTTTTGCGGAAATATCCGTTTTGGGGTCCCTACTTACCATTTCAACAATTTCTGGAATTTTTTTCTGTGTCTGTGTGTGTGTGTGTGTGTCTGTGTGTGTGTGTGTCTGTGTGTGTGTGTGTGTCTGTGTGTGTGTGTGTGTCTGTGTGTGTGTGTGTCTGTCTGTGTGCGCTGTATCTCAAAAACTAACAGAGCAATTGATATGAAACTTTGAACATACGTCTTATTTGATAATCTGAAGAACTGAAAAGCTTTTGGTAAAATTTCGTACACCGGAAGTGGGTGTTTACCTTAACTGTTTTTTGTTTTTTGCCAATATTTTCTTAAATATGAAAAATATCACAAAATTTTTTAAACAAACATTCAAGACAACAAAGAAATGAATATCTTTTGCTTGAAAATATTTTTCATAAAATCATTGCTATTCGAGAAAAAAATTTATTAATTTTTTTTAAATTTTTGGTTTATAATTATGAAACGATAATAGTTACAGCAAATTTATGTGAATAATAATTGTAGAAAATTACAAAATGAACAATTTCTAAAGAATAAGTTTTTTTCGAAATCCGTTTAGTTTTAGAGTAAACTGAGTTTTTGAATTTGAAGTATAATTTTTCCATCTTTTATAATTTTGACGTTTTAAACGTCAGTGTCATCCTCTCGATGTACATTTAAAATATGATTTAAATTGAAAATAAACCATGAAAGCGTAAATATAAATAATACCATCAAGTCGGAGAAAGTAACATGATGGCCACATCACCATTTTTCAATATGCATTCCTGTTAAAATATATGCCTGTTTGCTTGTGCGCGCTGTATCTAAAAAACTACTGCTTGAATGAACATCAAACTTTGAACATAAGCCTTATTTGATAATCCGAAGAACTGAAAAGCTTTTGGTAAAATTTCGTAGACCGGAAGTAGGTGTTTACCTTAACCGTTTTTTGTTTTTCTCCGATAATTTTTTTAAATATGAAAAGTTCTTTAAAAGAACTCAAACAAATCTTGAAGAAAGCAAAGAAACTAACATTTTTTGCTTGAAAATATTTTTCGTGAAATGTATGGCTTTTGAAAAATAATAGCAAATAATTTTATTTTGTAATTTTTGGTTTAAAATTATGAAACGATAATAGTTACAGCAAATTTATGTTAATAATAATTGTAGAGAATGCCAAAATGAACAACTTATATAGAATAAGTATTTTTCCAAATCTCTTTGGTTTTTGAGTAAATTGACTATTAGAATTTAAAGTATAATTTGTCATTTTCATCTTTCATAATTTTGACGTTTTAAACGTCAGTCTCATCTGATTTTACTAAACGCTCTATGCACATTTAAAATGTGATTTCAATTAAAAATAAACCATGAAAGTGTAAACATAAAGTACTGTACCTTGAAATCGGAAAAAGTAACACTATTTTTTAATTTTTTTTGCCATTATTTCAAATCCTATGTTAATTTGAGCTTGTTATTTTTGGGGCAAATTATTTTTAGAGCAGAATTTTTGTGCTTGTATTTTATATTTTTTGCCTGTTTCTTCGATTTTTCCTTTAAATGCTTGATTTTTTTTCATAAATATTCTTTATATTGGTCCCAATTTTAAAATGATCTGTTGAAATTTTCGACTTTTTTGGTCAGTATTTTGATTTTTAAGCTCGTGCTTTCGATTTTTGGTCTAAATTTTTGATTTTTTGCCACAATTGTTGAATTTTTATTTGTATTTTGGATTTTTTGTCTAAATTTTTGATTTTATGTTCTAAGATTTTTTTATTTGGCCAAAATTTTCGATTTGTTTATTATGATTTTCGATTTTTGAACTTTTTGGTCTGCATTTTTTTATTTTTAGGCCCATGTTTTCAATCTTTTGGCCACAATTGTTAAATTTTGACCTGTATTTTCGATTTTTTGGTCCAAATTTTTGATCTTCTGTCCTAAGATTTCTTTATTTGGCTGAAATTTTTCATTTGTTTATTAAGACTTTCGATTTTTTAATCTGTATTTTTTATTTTTAGCCCCAAATTTGGTCCATTTTTTTTTTTTTTCGTTCTATATTTAAAATTTTTCAATTTTCAATTTTAGTTTGTGTTCGGAAACTTACTTTGAGCTACAGGGTTATTTTGAGGGTGAAAATGACAAACAATTTTGTATCTGCATTTTTAGATCTCTGGCCTGTAATTTCTTTTTTTTTTCAAAGTTTTGATTTTTGGCTTAAATATTTCTTATTTTGGCCTGCTTTTTAAAAAAAAAATTGTCCCAAATTTTCAGTATTTGTTCTAATTTTTTGTTTTCTTGGCCCATATTTTAGATTTTTTATTTTCAAAAGTTTTGATTTTTGGCTTAAATATTTCTTATTTTGGCCTGCTTTTTAAAAAAAAATTTGTCCCAAATTTTCAGTATTTGGTCTCATTTTTTGTTTTCTTGGCCCATATTTTAGATTTTTTATTTTCAATTTGAGTTTCTGTTCAGAAACTTACTCTGAGCTACAGGGTTATATTGAAAGTGAAAACGGCAAACTATTTTTCCTTTACTTGAATTTTTTATCTGCATTTTTGGATCTGTAACTTCGTTTTTTTCTATTCCAAATTTTTGATTTTTGACCTAAATATTCTTTATTTTGGCCTAAATATTCTTTATTTTGGCGTGAAAATTAAGGTTGCGTGTTAAAAGTTTCGAATTTTTGGTCCGTATTTTTGATATTTAGGTCCTAATTGTTGGTTTAAGTTTTAGCTTTTTTGTATTATATTTTAAATTTTCTAATCTGAATTATTGATTTTTATGCGCGATTTTTTGCCGGTATTTTCGGGTTTTTTGGTCGGTTTTTGATTTTTTGCCCTTTACTTTTTAACCTGAATGATTGTTTTTTATTTTTTTTTTTTTACATTATTTTCGAGTTTCTGGTCGAAAACTTATTTTGAGCCAAAGAATGATTTTAGGGGCTAGCTAAATATGTTTTCTTTTACTTGAATTTACAATATTTTGGTCTGCATTTTTTTGGTCCATATTTTAGATCTTTACCTTTACCTGTTTTCGCCTCAATTTATTCCAAATTTTTATTTTTTTTGCCTGAATAATCTTTATTTTGGACAAAATTTTCGATGTGTTTGTTAAAATTTTCGATGTTTTAGTTTGTATTTTTTTTTTATGTTTAGGCCATAGTTTTCGATATTTGGATTCTTTTGGACCTATGTTTTAGTTTTATTGTTTAATTATTGATTTCTATTGGCGAATTTTTGATTGGCGAATATTTTAGATTTTTAACCTAAAGCAGCGGTTTTTTAATGTTTTGCCAGTATTTTCAAGGTTTTGGTCTAATCGTCAAATCGGAGAAAGTAACATGATGGCCACATCACCATTTTTTGGACTTTGAACCGCTGCCCAACAAGATTCAAAATCGTACACACATAGATCAAATTACGTTACTAAAGGAAAAAAATGGTGATGTGGCCATCGTGTTACTTTCTCCGACTTGAAGGTATCATAGCCATTTATATTTACATTTTCATTGTTTATTTTCAATTTAAATCATATTTTAAATGTACGTCGAGCGTTGCGCAAACTCGGATGAAACTGACGTTTAGAACGTCAAAATTATGAAAGATGGAAATAATATACTTCAAATTCAAGAACTCAGTTTACTCAAAAAGTAAAAGGATTTCTTTATAAGTTGTTCATTTTAGTATTCTCTACAATTATTATTCACATAAATTTGCTGTAACTATTATCGTTTCATAATTATAAACCAAACATTTGAAAAAAAAACAATAATCTTTTTTCTCAAATAACAATGATTTTATGAAAAATATTTTTAAGCAAATGATGTTCATTTCTTTGTTATCTTCAATGTTTGTTTAAATGTTTTTGTGATATTTTTCACATTTAAGAAAATATTGGCGAAAAACAAAAAACAGTTAAAGTAAACACCCACTTCCGGTATACAAAATTGTACCAAAAGCTTTTCAGTTCTTCGGATTATCAAATAAGACTTATGTTTAAAGTTTCATATCAATTGCTCTATTAGTTTTTGAGATACAGCGCGCACAGACACACACACACACACACACACACACACCCAGACACAATTTTTTTTCCCCGAAATTGTTAAAATGGCATCTAGGGACCCCAAAACGGATATGTCCGTAAAAAAAAATTTGAAAAAAAAATCACGATACACTACTCTCGTACTTCGTAACGGAGAAAGTAAAAATTAATTCAAAGGGGGTAGCGGGATAAGATGGGTGTGGCGGCCCTCGCGCGATTTGAGTTGCAAGTGTAGAAACCTTGTTTTAAATATTGAGAAAAAATGAGATTTGCATGCTCATTAACTCGACTTCTACCAAAAATGTGATTAAGAATGCGTTTTGCTTAAATTATTCCACTGTAAAATTGTGTGTATTTTTTCGGTGAGTTGTGTGATCGGATTTAATTGATTTAATTTTATAAGACCCAAAACAAGAGAACGGCATTTTTCCAGATTTTTTACGGGTCCTGAGACCCCAAAAACTTGGTTTTGTCACAAATAGGCTATCGTTAGCTTCTTTAGTGGATAATTGTTTTCTATTGCCTTTTAAAGCTAACATCATTACAATGTATCCTTTAGATTCCAATTAGTTTTTCACATCCCTAAAACCTCTATCAAGAATAAAGACGTCACCTCTTAAAAGTTTCGACAAACCATTTTCATCTTTTATCGTATCGATTATACAGAGTCGCTACAAAGTATGGAAACACGGCTCTCACGTGAAAACGGCTAAAAACAGAACCACCAAAATTGGGATTTCTAAATGGGATAATTTCTCTAACAATTTGGCGTGAAAAAATAAAAAATGATTCTCAGGATTTTCACACACGGACGCCATCTTGAAATTTTTACTTTCTCCGTTACGAAGTACGAGAAAGTATTGTGATCGTGATTTTTTTTTCAAAAATTTTTTTTACGGAAATATCCGTTTCGGGGTCCCTAGATGCCATTTCAACAATTTCTGGAAAAAAAAATTGTGTGTGTGTGTGTGTGTGTGTCTGTGTGTGTGTGTGTGTGCGTGTGTGTGTGTGTGTGTGTGTGTGTGTGTGTGTGTGTGTGTGCGTGTGTGTGTCTGTCTGTGCGCGCTTTATCTCAAAAACTAATAAAGCAATTGATATGAAACTTTGAACAGCCATCTTATTTGATAATCTGAAGAACTGAAAAGCTTTTGGTAAAATTTCGTACACCGGAAGTGGGCGTTTACCTTAACTGTTTTTTGTTTTTTGCCAATATTTTCTTAAATATGAAAAATATCACAAAAACATTCAAACAAACTTTGAAGACAACAAAGAAATGAACATCTTTTGCTTGAAAACATTTTTCATAAAATCATTTTTATTCGAGAAAAAAATTTATTATTATTTTTTTAATTTTTGGTTTATAATTATAAAACGATAATAGTTACAGAAAAATTATGTTAATAATAATTGTACAGAATGCCAAAATGAACAACTTCTAAAGAATAAGTTTTTTTCGAAATCTCGTTAGTTTTTGAGTAAACCGAGTTTTTGAATTTGAAGTATAATTTTTCCATCTTTCGTGATTTTGACGTTTTAAACGTCAGTTTCATCCGAGTTTACGCAACGCTCGATGTACATTTAAAATATGATTTCAATTGAAAATAAACCCATGAAAACGTAAATATAAAGTCGGAGAAAGTAACATGATGGCCACATCACCATTTTTTAAATGGAATTCGATTTTTTTTATTTTACAACTTTTATAGACTTTATAATTCTGATTACAACCATATAGTTTTGTTTGAAAATTCCTGTCTTTTTATCGATAAACCGGACTACAAAAGTATGGAAACAGCGAAATATTTTGAGAACGGTTTATCGGAATGTCCTGAAATTTCGCAAAGGTTTAGAGTACGTTAAGGTCTTCAACTTGCATTTTTTTTATATTCATTTTTTTTAAATACAAGGGTAACTTGATTTTTTTAATGGCACGATAGGTTAAATGTTAGTTTTTTAAAAAGAGTATTATTCTATGATTGCTGCAATATAAGACATACATATTCTATTTTTGGTCGAAACTTAAAAATAAAAATAAAGAATTTCAACTTAAAAAGAAATAGTTGCCTTTGAAAACAGTTTTCATTAGCCTGTCAAACTTGTAAAAAACGTTAGTAAGTAACTGGTTGTTGGAAAAATGCCACATTTGAGTGAAACAGATCGCATAGAGATTCTCATGATGATCGGGTGTGGGGATAGAAAACGAAGCTATGCCGAAGCTTGCTAATCTTTTCATCTAGATCGAGCACCTATTTCCAGGTCAGTTGCATTTGAAACATGGATTAGGTTTAATGAAACTGGAACTGTTAAAAATCGTCCAAAAGTTGGACGACGAAAAACTGTTACAAATGAAGAAAATTTATTTAATCTTATGAGAGATGTAGTTAAAAATCCAAAAACTTCGGTGCAGCAATTGGCTTTCAATCACAACATGAGCAGGAGATCAGTTCAAAAAATAATGAAAATTGAAAAGTATCATCCCTACAAAATTCAGTTGCTACAAGAATTGAATGAAGATGACTTTGATCACAGAATTTAATTTTGCGAAACAATGATGAATAGGATAAACGAGGACGCCCATTTTATTAACCGTGTGCTCTTTTCCGATTAATCAACTTTCTGCTTAAATGGACAAGTTAACCGCCATAACTGTAGATACTGGTCAGACAGAAATCCACATTGGATGGAGCAGATTCATATGCAGCGTCCACAAAAAAAAAATGCAGCGTCCACAACATTGGTGTGGTATAATTGGGCAGCATTATCGGCCCTTTTGTTATTAATGGCAATTTGACATCTGAAACATATTTACAGCTTTTGCAAGAACAGGTTGTTTCCCAGCAAATATTCCCAAATTATGAAAATCAGGCTATTCCAGCTGAAAACATATGGTTTCAGCAAGACGGAGCACCAGCTTATTTCGGACTAATAGTACGTGAATATTTAGACGTAACTTTTCCCGGCAAATGGATAGAGAGGAGAGGAACAATTGAATGGCCTGCTAGGTCGCCCGATTTAACTCCACTTGATTTTTTTCCTGTGGGGAAATTTGAAAAATCGAGTTTATAACAACAGGCCACACAATATACAAGAATTAGAAGAACGCATAAGAACCGAAATTGCAAATATTCGTCCTAATATTGTAACTAGTTCATTACAATACTTTGTCTAGCGTATTCATTACTGCCAAGAAGCTAATGGAGAGCACTTTGAACATATGTTGTAAAATAAAAAATCATTTATTGTTTAATATTTTATTTTTTTCATTTGACTGTTTAATATTTTTTTAAAGTTTTGATCAAAAATAGAACATGCATGTGCGATATTGCAGCATTTATAAAAAGTACTCGTTTGGCTGTTTCCATACTTTTCAAAGTCCGGTTTATCGATAAAAAGACAAGTATTTAAAAAATGTATATGGTTGTAATCAGAATTATAAAAGTTGTTAAAGAAAAAACATCTAATTCCATTTAAAAAAATTCAAGATGGCGTCCGTGTGTGAAAATCCTGAGAATCATTTATGATTTTTTGATGCCAAATTGTTCGAGAAATTACCCCATTTAGAAATCCCAATTTTGGTGGTTCTGTTCCTAGCCGTTTTCACGTGAGAGCCGTGTTTCCATACTTTGTAGCGACCCTGTATAACCATCTGTGGTACAAACTGTAAACGGTTTACACAATGGTGTTTTTTTCTGACCGGAATATGATTTTCGTTGGTAGTAGTTGTTAGCACTCTTTTGGTGTCGCTGTTATGTACCATCAGCTATCAAAACTAATCGTCCTTCATAGCCATATAACTGTTTCACGTAGGGCGACGTATGGTTTAATATTAGATCTTCACGAGAACAAGCTTGTACGCCACAGTGTGTAGGTAAAATATCTACCCATAACTTGCTGTTCGCATTTCATATTGAAAATCGACGCTGTCACGCTGTTGGAACTCCCATTTCTTAACTTAAATGGGAAAACAAAAAGAGCTTGGTTCACACTGCGATTGTCAGAATTTCGCATTGAAGTGAGAATCGTCGTCAACAATTTTAATTGTTCAGGCGTATAGCATTCGATCACTTGACAAATCGCAATCGTGTACTTTGCCCAGAATACTATCCGCGGATTTTTCTGATAATACGTTTAAGAACAAGATCAATTCATTTTTATCGGTGCTACTTGAAGCTTCTTTAGATCGTTCGGTATAAAAACGCTGATTAATCAAATGGTCTGTACAGCAACGATTTTGTTTTGGTACGAATGTTCGACTGTCTACAAAAACCTGCATACGCGCTTTGAACGGAACTAATGACTAATGAAATCAGTTTAGAGAAACATATACAGCAACAACTATGGCTCGAGATCAAACGCTTGAAAGGCATTTCAACCAATTCTACCTCAGGAACATTTCTGATGAGGTAATTAAACGATGGGTCCACTGTTGATCGAGATGACTCCGACGTTGATACCGATGTTTATGAATTAGTTACAGGTATGTTTTCAAACACTGCAAAATCTTGATTGGCAATGCTACACGAAGCTTCATGTTCTCGATATTTAGATTTCATCCTCGCAATCGATGAACGACATTGTCCACAAAGTGCATCAGTTATATTGACTGGTTTTGCCAACAGCTGTGAAAATTCTTCGACTTCATCTGTCGAATTCACAACTTTTATTCGGTCGTTTTCATAGCGCAGAAAGCTGTCACAGCTCACACATCTCTTGCTGTAATCAACTTTTTGTTTTTTAGGTGGCATAATTTAGTCCAGATATTTTAAATTCGGTTGATTTCGAGGTTATGCATTAAAATACGTCTTACTTAAGTACATCTTATTTTTAAGTAGTTCTTAACTTTTTGTTCTGTTGCACCAAACAAATTTATACATATCTTAGGTAAGATTTCCTTACACGTGGCAACGTTGCATTTTCGCGTAAATTTGACAGGCCGTCCTATGTCAAATTCATTTCTAACCCTCCTGTTCTTGAGTTTACTGTCGTTTAATAATGGCGAAAGTGCGCGATGCGTGTAAATTTCAGGAAAGAGCGAAATTTAGTAGCGTCGCTGGTATCGGTCCACAAAATCGTCGAAAATAAAACTACAAATGCTACAATAAACAAACAGAAGGAAAAAGCATTGGATTCCATCACCCATAAATTTAACTCCCTAAAATAAATGTGGGCGAACATAAAGCATAGAATAAAGATGAGTATTGCGGAAAGTAAGAGAGAACTGTTAAGGTGAAGATATAGCGAGTAGGCCAGCTGAAGATGATTTCATTAATGAATGAGAAATCGGTGGTTGAGTTGTCGAATCCTTTCGAGAGTAATGTGGATTATCTGCAGTTCCTACATCATCTACATCAAACGCAAATGCATCCATCACTTCTAATAAATTATTAGCTATTTCAATGAATATTTCCTGTAACAGGCACACGTTAGAAGTTGCTAATTTTATAGGTTAGAATCCGAATCTTAAGATGCCATTTTTGGCGTCTTATAATATAAGACCTTCTTACAGCTAAGATCTGATTTGTGGTTGGTGCAACACTTTAAGAACGTCTTATTTTTAAGATAGGTTTTATCTACTTAAAATTCGTTGGAGAAACCGGGCGTTAGAATGGGATTGAAAGTTGCACTGTTTACATTACCTGAACTGGTTAAGTTCCAGACGACTTTTATCCACCAGGGATCTTTGTTTATATAATTATCTAATATAGATTTGGTGAAACATAAAGAATCAGATGTTTGTTGACACCGCCGAACATGGGGTAGTTGTATCCCCGAGTGTGCACAATGCCGTGCGCAACCGCCGTACAGTAACTCCAGCGCCATTACCACTAATCTACTTTACCGACATCGCGCCAAATTCAAATATTGTCGTATTATTGGGAAAAACGAAGACAAATAAAGTTCCTATATGTATTCTAACATTTGTATATGCTATAATTATGTATTTTATCCTAAAAATGTTATTTACGACTTTTACTTTGTCAATTACTCGTGTAATTATATTTTTATTACCAAGATATGAAAAACAAAATTTACTTAATTTGAGTTTTCGCGCGAACAAGTGAAGATATTAATACGCGGTTAAGGGGAAAATGAAGGTAATTAATATGGCTACTTATGCAATTTGGCCAGTTTTTGTAAGCGCACAACAAAGCTTTCAAAAATAAAACTATTCTTGAAAAAAAAGTTTACACCATGTTTTGAGGTCTTAGGACCCGTAAAAAATCCGGAAAAATGCCGTTCTCTAGTTTTGGGTGTCATAAAATTAAATCAATTAAATCCGATCACACAACTTACCGGAAAAATACACCCAATTTTACAGTGGAATAATTTAAGCAAAACGCATTTTTAACCACATTTTTGGCGATTAATGAGCATACAAATCTCATTTTTTAATATTTAAAACAAGGTTTCTACACTTGCAACTCAAATCGCGCTGGGGCCGCCACACCCATCTTATCCTGCCACCCCCTTTATACATAATTCTGGAGGAGAATATAATAAATGTTTGTTAGTTTAGAATCGGTACCAAACTTTTAAAATTATTTTGGCTTGTGGAAAAATGAGTAAATTCAAAGTGAGCTCAGTTCGGTCCGGATGCGATTGTGTTAAAATTTCAAGAAGGCATTTTCCAAAATTTCATAAATCTGATATATAGAGAATATTTAAAAATTATAGTAAGTTAGAATCGGCACCAAAAGTTTTGAACTTATTTTGCCAAATGGGAAGAAAATATCACGACGCCATGAGTCCTATGTGGCATGTATCGATTTGAGTTGTAATGTATTTAGTTGCAAAATTGCTCCTGAAAAACCGTGTTCATTTGATGTAAAAAAATATAATAAGGTGCCACCTTGCGGTGGTGTCCTGATGCTGCACATGACTTACATCCTGCCTTGGGCCGGCCCTGTATCCTTGAAACGTTTCTTCTCATATCTCATTTTTTTTCCATAGGTAGTGATTATCTATACAAGGTGTCTAAAAAAGACACCACCAAAATGATATGGTGTATTCCTGAGACAAAAAAAGAGCAAATTAACTAAATTTATCTATATGAAAAATTACATACTTTCCAAGATACAGCAAGTCAAAGTTTAAGATTTTTAAAATATTTTAATCCATATCTTGAAAATGGCAGATGAGAATGATTTGTTTATTTTTTTCTGACAACTACATTAGGTGTACTACATTGTTTAAAAATTTCAAGAAATTTCTTCAAGTACAAAGGTGCTCCAGAGGACATGCTGTTTACATTATTACAAAGAACTTTTTTGTTCTTGATATTTTTTACGATTTAATATTTTTTTCAATGCAACTCATCACTTTTAAAGAATTTATAACTCTTAAAGTTTTTTTGTTTACGCCTTATTTTTAACAAAAAAAAATAAAAAAGAACTTATTGTTCATTGTTTAATTGCGCTCGTCCTGCAAGAAAAGTCTTAAAAATAACTATAATCCAAAAACTGCTTTTATTTTAACATATCAAATTATTTAACAAATTACAAAAATTGTTCAAAATGACCCTCATAAAAAAAAATCACAGTACACATTGTATGCGCGCGCGCGTCGTGTCGATGCGCTTCAACACCGGCGATACTTCGGTCACCACCACTCAACGTGTTAACCAGTTTTACTTAAATTGAAAGTTTTAATTGTACTGACACACGTTTTCAACGAATTGACACCCGCCTACTTACATTATTTCATTTTTTAACACGAAATTTTCCAAACAATAAGTTCTTTTTTATTTTTTTTTGTTAAAAATAAGACGTAAACAAAAAAACTTTAAGAGTTATAAATTCCTTAAAAGTGACGAGTTGCATTGAAAAAAATATTGAATCGTAAAAAATGCGAAGAACAAAAAAGTTCTTTGTAATAATGTAAACAGCATGTCCTCTGGAGCACCTTTGTACTTGAAGAAATTTCTTGAAATTTTTAAACAATGTAGTACACCTAATGTAGTTGTCAGAAAAAAATAAACAAATCATTCTCATCTGCCATTTTCGAGATATAGATTGAAACAATTTAAAAATCTAAAACTTTGACATGCTGTATCTTGGAAAGTATGTAATTTTTCACATAGATAAATTTAGTTAATTTGCTTGTTTTTTGTCTCAGGAATACACCATATCATTTTGGTGGTGTCTTTTTTAGACACCTTGTATATAGAAATAATCTATATCTGCATGTTACAAGTTCATCTATTCCGATAATATAAATAAGTCGTTGAACACAAATACTAATTACAAAAAAAGTAACAATAACCATCGACCATCCAGAATATTTATGTTAACGCCGTACAATTAAACTCGTATCTTGTACATTACTCATTCAACTAATTGTAAATTGTGAATCGTAAATTGCGAGTAACTAAAATACCAAAGAGAATACGATACAATCAAAAGCCGAGGACAATTACCGTACACTCACTCTATTCCCTGTTCTTCGCTTCATTATCGAATTAATCGCCGTCCGCAATTACATATCGGAATCCGTTTTGATAATCATCGGGCGCAAATTGTTGCATGTAATGGGGGGGCAATGGTTTTGATTTTTGATTTGGCGCTGAAAAGTGCCGTTTCTTGTGTGCAGACCATTGCGGTCTTCCTTTTTCGGTGGGTAATAAATCAACGAGCAAAAAGGTGTTTGTGTGAGCGCACACAATGGATGCCAGCCAGACTTGTGGTGTGTTCTGTTGACCTTAATCGGCTGTCAGATGAACGGTGGATGTGTCGAAATTGGCGAATCAGTTACGTTAATGGTCTCCACCGTGGTATTGTGTGCGTATGCTTTACGGTTCATTACCTAGGATTACAAGAAAATGGAACGAAATGTTTGTATTAAGACACAATATGGTTAATTTAAACTTTTAAGCTTTTTGTATTATAAATTACAGATTTTCTTTATTGTTAAAGGTGAGATTATAATCTGTTTTCTTTTGGGAAATTATGAGATAAGTTGAAATAAGCAAAATAAACCTTTAATACTGTTATATTGTTTTAAAATAATGCTGTTCATAGTAGGAAGTGAGAAAGAATAAGCGGAAGATCATA
The DNA here is from genome assembly GCA_910593695.2 of Ocypus olens. Classification (NCBI taxonomy): domain Eukaryota; kingdom Metazoa; phylum Arthropoda; class Insecta; order Coleoptera; family Staphylinidae; genus Ocypus; species Ocypus olens. Next base: position 14,969,464 of record OU343063.1, on the reverse strand, counting down.
CGTCACAAGAGGTGGAAGAAGAAAAAGCGGCTACTAAGAAGATATACAAAAATAAATGGGAAATCTTAAAAATTGGCGGCTTGGTAATGTAAAGGGCAAGAACACGAGCATCCGACCGATTCCCCACCCGGGGTAGAACTTTCTTCTGATCGAGAAATATCCGCTGGTCGTAGTCCTGGTATTTGTAATTGTCTTTAGTTACTCATTTATTAATTTAATTTAATATAAAGATATAAAGTCGACGCCTTCAGGGGTCCCGGAAGGTTTCCTTCCTCGATGCCATCATACGTGTTGTTGCCCTTAACCTTCAAAATCCTGTATGGCCAGGGACTTTGGTCTCAACTTAAGTCCGGGTCTGTACTGCGTTCTTTTTATCACCACCCTATCTTCATTTTAGTATTGCAATGATTCATTTCTTCTTAGGTCATATCTCTTCTTCCAACTTATAGCTTGAATAAATTTGTTCTTCCGACTCATAGTATAATAAACAGTCATTTTTATTTGTAGGAACGATTCTACATAACCGTTGAACTAAATTTCCAGTAGCTCCCATATCCTCTTCAGTGTTATGCATTGATTGATTGTTACCTTTACCTATATATACCACAAAGTTATAAGCGAAGCCAGACACCCCAGCTAGTATAAATAATTTGATACCCCACTTATGAGGCTTAGCAGGCATATATTGTTTCAAGGAGTGCATGCCTTTGCTGACACACATTTGCTCGTCTATTGATAAGTGTTCTTCAGGTGATATGGATTGATATATTGTCAAAAAACTATCAAGAATAGGTCTAAATTTGAACAATTTGTCGAATTTGGGATCATCTCTAGGCAGCATTTTACTATTATCGTTAAAATGTAAGAACTGACGTATTTTGTGAAAATTCTTTTCGCTCGGTGCTTCTTTTACTTGCTTGTATCCTAAATTGAAACTGCAGTAAGACCTAATCTTCGTCAAATGCACGATTGACATATACAAGATGCATATGCCTAAGTATTTTCGAAGATCTTGTTGGGTAATGTTGGCAGGCTTATTTGGATTTACTTGTGATGAATACAAATTTGATTCATCAATTATCTTTTGCAAAATGTCGTCAGAAAAAAAAATGGTGATGTGGCCATCATGTTACTTTCTCCGACTTTATATTTACGTTTTCATGGGTTTATTTTCAATTGAAATCATATTTTAAATGTACATCGAGCGTTGCGTAAACTCGGATGAAACTGACGTTTAAAACGTCAAAATCATAAAAGATGGAAAAATTATACTTCAAATTCGAAAACTAGGTTTACTCGAAAACTAAGGAGATTTCGAAAAAACTTATTCTTTAGAAGTTGTTCATTTTGGCATTCTCTACAATTATTATTTACATAAAATTGCTGTAACTATTATCGTTTCATAATTATAAACCAAAAATTAAAAAAAAAAAATGTTTTTCTCGAATAGCAATGATTTTATAAAACATATTTTCAAGCAAAAGCTATTCATTTCTTTATTGTCTTCGATGTTTGTTTAAATATTTTTGTGATATTTTTTATATTAAGGAAAATATTGGCAAAAAACAAAAAACAGTTAAGGTGAACACCCACTTCCGGTGTACGAAACTTTACCAAAAGCTTTTCAGTTCTTCGGATTATCAAATAAGACGTATGTTCAAAGTTTCATATCAATTGCTCTATTGGTTTTTGAGATACAGCGCACACAGATAGACACACACACACACAGAGACACAAAAAAAAATCCAGAAATTGTTGAAATGGCATCTAGGGACCCCAAAACGGATATTTCCGTAAAAAAAAAATTTGAAAAAAAATCACGATCACAATACTTTCTCGTACTTCATAACGGAGAAAGTAAAAATATGTGAAAAATGAGTAGGGAGTACTAAGGTTCATAATTTCTACAGATTGTTTACTGCCTTTGAAAGATTTCACTCATTATCTAACACCAAATTATTTTTCTTCCAGGTGACTGCTACTAGCAGCAATAGTTTGGTTATGTGACGTTCCTGGAACCATTTCTTCACTAGTTATACTTATATCATTCATCTGGTTATGGTCTTCTATCTGGCTGCCAACTTCAACACCGTCTTCAAACTCAATGATTGCATTTTCAATATCAACATCGTCAAAATGTAATCTTTCTTCTACATCTTCAAGATCGGATTGATCACTATCCACACTATCTTCGCCAACTACTTCATAATAATAATAACTTTATTATTCAACAGTCTAAAGACTAATTACAGGACAATTTTACAAATTAACACAATTTAAAATAGAAAATAATTCTTACTATAAAAAGAGAAAATTGACAAAGCGAACTAAAAAATAATGTGTAATAAGCATAATGGCGCAAAATAGACATAATAATACATTAAACTCGTATGATTTGTACAAGTTGCCTAACTAGATCTTTAAGAGAAATATTGAACAGATCAATATTTTTACAATACGAATTCGCAGACCTAAATATGAATAAAAGGGGACTAAAGGCTATGTGAGTGGTGTTTGAAAATGGGATATTGAACAGGATATTCATCCTAGGGCAGATACGTGGTACATGAAAGGAACACTTAGATAGCAGAGTCGGATCGTTGGAATATCCGTTAAGCAATTTGAAAATAAATGTCAATTGTAAAATGATTCGCCGAGAATGAAGAGAAGGGAAATTAAATTCCGAGAGAAGTCTTTTATGAGGAAACCCTTGTTCAGGATAGGTGCCAAATTTACGAAAATATAGAATCTTTAAAAATTTCCTTCGCGCCTATTCGAGGATGTCAATGTAGGTTTTTTGATGAGGGAACCAAATCAAAGACCCGTATTCCAGCTTGCTTCTAATGAAAGCCACAAAGAATTTGATAAGAGCCGTCTGATGCCAGAAAGACCTGGTATTGCGGAGCAGATATACCAGAGTTTTATAGACTTTCCTTATGTGGTCACCAAAGTCAAGCTTGGAGTTCATTAATAAACCTAAGTCACAAAATTCAGAAACACGCGACAGCACCATCAAGCTTGTAATGGAATCTAATAGGGTTTAGACTTCTGGAGAACGATAGAGTTTTTCATTTATTAATATTCAACTTTAGACCGTTTTCAGTACTCCAGTTGCACAACGTGTCAAGGTCATTTTGAAGGTTCGTGCAGTCACGAAATTCCTTTACCCTGTTATGGATTTTAAGGTCGTCAGCATATAATTGATAGTCACATTTAAGATGCTTCTCCACATCATTTATGAAAATGTTAGAAAGCAGTGGTCCCAGGACGGATCCTTATGGAACACCGCTGGTTGTAATATAGTCCCTGGATTTAAAGCCCTGAAGTTCAACATAGTTGGAGCGTGAGGTTAAATAGGACTTAAATAATTCAATTAAATCATCGCTTAAGTCATCAAATGTATGGTGAGCATACCACTCCAATTCTTTTTCAGTAAGTGGTCTGTTCATTGTTCATTGTATTGCCCAATGTGATACGTACTCTTATGTCGACTAGAAGAAAGAATAAATTCAACAAACGTTTTAGTAAACTATACACAAAATGATAAAACAGCAATATACTTACAATTATTGCAATTCACCAATAAACATTAACACATTGCTGAAAACTCCAACTATCTGACCACGTGCCTGCTGGCGTTTGTTAGACATGAAAAGATGTTGATACAACCTACTTTACCGACAAATCTTGTGACTTTAGCCCTAATGTAAATCATAAATAGGGATGTATCAAAACTGCTATACTGTACTTCGTTAAAATAATTTTATGCATGGCTAGAAAAAGGTTTCCTAATGGTTGTAGCAGATATGATACAAAACGGGTTAGGGTTAGCTATGATTGGGATGGTTGACATTAGACGATAACACTCCGGATCTAGATCGTCACTTTTTTTAAATATTGGGAGCAAGCTCAGGGCCGATCCTACTGGGGGGCTAGAGCGTGCATGGCACACGGGCGGCGGTAAGTGGGGGCGGCGAAACCTGCGAAGAGAACAACCAATAGAGGGTCCGCGGCGTCCGAAATCCGCAAATTTTAATCCGAGCGCCCCGAAATAGCGGCCGGGACTTCTGTCGGAAGTGTATCCGATTTCTAACTGGGTAACAACTTTACCAATCAAACAGTATCACAAAGCATCTGAAGTTCGTATAAGAAAAACAAATCGCTCATGAAAGTATTTTGGATCCTAGAGAAAAGTTGGATTCACTTTTCTCTTGAAATTTTGGGCATCGCTAGTAATTTGATATCCAAAGGTTATGAGCTGTTAGAAAATTACTGCTCCTTGTTTAAATTTTTGTTGGTAATTCATTCTGCAGAATCCGAATATTCAACAAAATGTTGTATGGAGTTAGATATTAAATTACAGATAACCGAAAACGGAAAAGTGACCAAAGATTTAGATGGAATCGAACTCCTAAAAGAATTGTTATCTTTCCAGAGAACTATTTCCTAATCATTTCCAATTAAAACCATTAGAAATTTTAAATCATTTAATTAGCCAAGACTTAGTTCCTTGTTTTCCAAATTTCAGTTTTAGTCTAAAAATATTTTTAACAATACCGATAACTGTGGCGAAAGGAGTTTTTCCAAATTAGAGATAATTAAAAATTATTTATGGTCAACTATAACACAAGAGCGATTTGCTAATTTAGCCACTTATTGCCCTTTATCCAAACAGTACTAGAATACTTCAACCAGCTGATGTTTCAGCCTTTAAACCACTCAAAACGTATTGGAAAAAGGCTCTTTTGGAGTGGCGCCATGAATATCCTCTAGATACAATCACCAAAGATAAAGTAGCACCTTTATTAAAACCAATTGTTGCCAACATTGAACCCGATATTATTGCGAATGGCTTTCGTGCTTGTGGATTGTACCCCTGGAATCCTGATGCAATAGATTTCACAAAATGTTTGGGGAAGGTAAAGCAATGTAGTGAAATTACTGAAAAGAATTCATCGGCTTCTATTGATAAAACTCTCCTAAGTTATGAGCAGTTCCAGGAAATTATTGGTTCAAACAAGATTATTGAGTTGAAAACTTTGGATAATATTACGTCAGATAGCATTTATACAGATTATACAAGATTTTATATTATTGTATAAAATTTGGAAAAAATTTCAAAATAATGAACCAGATACCATAGCATTATGTGAACAAGATTCGTTACTTTTAAATAATGACAAAATTAATTTAACTACTGACAATAATGCACATGAGTTCTTAATTAACAGTGAAAATAATATATTGGTAGAAATTTTAAATGAAAACGACACGAACAATATTTTAAATGAAGGTTGTATTGAAGAGGATGGCCTTTTAACCGCGACGCCTGAATTTCAACGAGTTATGCCGAAATAATCTCTCTTTTGAAAATGAGATCGGTGAAACATTGGATATTTCAAATGTAATTGATGAATTTGCATAAAAAAGAATCGCGAGAAGTATTGTTTTAGAATTTAGATCAACACTGACAATGAGTAGCGTTCGAATAGTTGATGTTCTTGTTACTGAACTGAAGGTTTGATCATAATCTACTCCTCTTCTTTGCGAAAAATCTTTGATCGCCAATCTGGCCGTCTTTTTACTTTGTAGAGTCGTTGTAGGTGTCTGGTTCCTCGAAGGTCGTCCAGGTGAACATCATATTATCCTGGAATTTCTGTGGAGCTATAATATCCACTCGGTTACGAAGTTAATAGTAGTCTCACCAGCATTCTCTTCTTCATTGATTTTCGGCATTTCCTAGATTGTTCAATTCATGACAGTCACTGTCATCAGGTTTCCAGAATTCTCTTTCTTCGTTTTCTTCAATCCGGGATTTGCTATCATTCAGCTCAGTCTCTTCGGCTTCCTTGTTTCCCTGGGGCTATAATATCCCCGTTTTCCACCATTTTTCTTCAAAGATGACGTCTTTGGATCTATAGAGCTTGTTTTCCTCTTAGGTACTGTAGGTACTATGTCCGTCGTCGTTATCATAACCGATGAGGATTCCTTTAATGGCCTTTGGATCCATTGTCGTCCTTTGCTCCTTCGATAGAATATACAAGAATTTGAACCAATGTTTCAAACCTGGTTTTCTAGGTTCTGTCCCATTAAGGATGCAGGTACCTATTTATCATCTCGGCCCAAAATGCCTGAGGAATGTTCCCATGCGCATGCATAATTTCTCTAGCAGTTTCCACCACAGTATGATTTTCCGTCTCACTGGACCCGTTTTGTTCCGGAGTGGAGGGCATTATAAGGGCATTATAAGACGTTGGTCCAGATCTGTTTTTTATCGAACTCACTGTCATTATCACTCAGCAGCTCCAGGCTGTTTCTTCCTCAGCTAGGAACTGGTTCAGTTTTTCAGCAATTTCGTATTTTTGCCACAGAAAATGAACTGTCCTGAAATTTTGTAATCGTCCTTGACAAGCACAAAATATCGATACCGAGACCTCGATTCTTGAAATGGACCGCAAACATTCATGAGAATTCGCTCCACCGTTTCCGTAGTTCTGGACCTCGTGACGAACGGTGGCCGATGAGCTTTATCATAAATGTAACCTTCATACAGTTCACTATGCATTTCTACGTTCATATCAAGCTTCTTCCGAATCGTTCATGGTACAACTGTAGAAAGTTTTCCTTACTCACTGCATTGACCCCATCTGATAATGGGGTCAATGGTGAATACTACTTGAAAAAACATTTAATTTAAGGGATCACAAAAGGGGTGATGCCATTTAAAATTTTGGGGTTAGGGTGAATGGGGCCCAAGGGGTCACTCACCCTATAACCAAAATATGGTGGTTCTAGTTCCCCCTACCTGTATAACATTTGTACCAAATTGCGCTTTTCTAACTCTTTTATTTTCACAGATATTCGCATTGAAAGTTTTCAAATTGACATCCTGTATATGTATTAATGTAAAAGGCGATGTCCGTATATATAAATAAATAAATAAATTGTATTTAAATTCTTTTAATGTCTCATAAACGGAAGCTGAACTTATTTGAAACTGTGCTACAATAACTCTTAGAGATAATATGGGGTTCTGTTGTACGTAACATAAAAATGTTGAGTTTCATCTCTTCCGTTAAAATGTTTCTCCGTTTAGCCCTTTTACTATGAAAATTACTCACGCAGCCATTATTTTTAAAATTATGGACAATATTAAAAATTGTCTGGTCGGGTATGCAACCAAAAACAAATCTCCACACCTTGAATGCTGTTCCTGCTATTATACTAATTAATTATTTGAATTCTTTCTTCGGTGGTGCAATACATTTTCACAGAACAGAATTTTGACAACTAAATAAAACTGAGTAAGTATTGTTGCCTACCTATTAATGCGTTGATGTGATTGTTTTACAGTGGAAAATACGCATTAATTAGTGTTTTAAGCTTAAGTTGATGTATGTGAAATATTGTTCTTTATGTGAAATAGTGAAATATAAAATTAAGAAAAGTAACTGGTGACTAACGACGACTCCGCTGCTCTGCGCCGTCTGTGCGTAGGCCATTAAAATAAAAGTAAGTATTTGGTGACGGAAGACGGCTCCGCTGCGCTGCGCCGTCGTCCGTGTATAGCCCATCAATATAAAGCAAGGTAGTTGGTGTTTCCAGTTTTAAATTGGAAAGTTTCTTGATTTTATTAGAATTTTGAGCGCAAGAGATGGGGGTTGTTTTGGTATTTGGCACTCCATTGCGGCTGTGGGGGCTACCAAAATGTACCGAACTTTATGTAAACATTTTGTATTTGTTTTCGACTTCATTATTAGTTATTTAAAAATTAGCTATCTGAGTTACATTTGTTTCCATTTTGCACCCCCGGTCGGGAGCTACGGAAATGTCGAGTTAAAAAATAACGGATCATCAATAAGCGTGGAAAAGACGATCCTGTATCTGGCTGACCCACCAAAGAATTGTACAAATACGACGAAGAAACGTTTTTTTCTTTACTTCATTCTTAAAGGGGTGACAAAATTGAAAAATCATTCCTCGAAACCCGCCACTAAATCAAGAAATATGCCCCTACAAGAATTCTTTAAGAATTAAATATAATATACCACATAGCAATACAAAACGGGTACAACATAACAACTATCAACAAATGACTACAACAAAAACAAAACAATATAATTAAAAACTTAATAATGCCCGACCAATCAGAAACAAAAACCAATTTCTCTTCAATAACATTCAACGGACCTCTAAGTGAAAAAATAGCAAAAAATCTTAAAAAACTAAATTTCAACATTTCATTTAAAACCAAAAATAGCCTATCAAATATAATTAAAAACAACAAAGACAAAACAGTTAAAAATAAACACAGTGGAGTGTATTTATTAAGATGTATGAACTGCCCTAAATATTACGTTGGCCAAACCGGACGAACCTTTGAAGACCGAATTGAAGAACACCGGAAATGCTTTATCAATCAAAAAAGCACATCCACATATGCAAACCACCTTCTGGAAGAGAAGCATTCATTTAACCCGAACTTCGAGATTTTACACACCGAAAGAAAAGGACAAAAACTAAATTTATTAGAAAATTTGGAAATTAATAGACATTTTCAAACCAGCCATCTACTCAACGAACAGACAGATTTATCAAACTCCCCCCTCTTAAAAATGTTCTCTCCCCCGCCAACTACAATCACTTAATATTTAAGAAGTACTGTGTTTTTTATTTGTATATTTTCTTCACCTGAAGAAGCCACAGTGTGGCGAAACATATGTAGTGGTTTAAATAAATTACATTTTGAAAATCAAACAAACGTGTTTACCGCAAAATTTAATATGGATTTTCAACTCCTGACTGCCTCAACAATCAATCAACTTTTGCGTTAATTTAAATCAGAAATAGGGGGTGAAACCGCAATGTCTTACAACCGTTGCCAAATAACGCGCATTAGAACCGCAGGGGGCGTTCCAACAATTTTGAAAAAAATACAGATGAAAGCTCGCTGTACCCTTTAGTAATCCTAAAAATTTCAGCTCTTCGATTTAAGTAGAATAAAAGAATAAACAATCATGAAAACAGGTAGGAACAATTTGGTCACTTTTTGAAAAATCAAATATTTTAGGGGAATGCTTTGTGAATATACTGGAGCTTTAACAGACTCTTCAAAGTCAAAACTGAACGCATAAAGACTTCCGAGAGATCCTCTTGAACCGCTCACTTTTAAGGCCGGGCCACCGTGACACGGCTCCCCCGAGATAAAATACTTGTCGCGTAATACCCTTTCTGGTAAGAGGTATCTTTGGTTAAAATTTCAGCCGAATCTATTTCTTGCGATTTTCATTCAAATTTCCGATGGTTTACTCATGAAAAATTAAGAATATGGTGCCTTGACACTTAAAAAAAATCACAACTCGCGAACGGTTAAAAACATAATGAAAAATTATGAATAAATGTTATATATGGGTCTTTTATGAAGAGGATAGAATAGTTTTAAATTGTCCAGGATGTATCCGGAAGGCTAGGCGAATTTTCTTTTATAATTTCTTGAGAAAGCCCTAACGGCCACAAGGAGGACCAATGAGACGATCAAATTTGTTTAATCCATGTCATTTCATAGACACCACATTGGCCAAAAGTGTCACCTCTCTCATCAGACGAGAAAGGGGTGAAAAAAGTCAAACGTTATTTTGAATCGTTTTGCTCAACTTCGGGAATGTAATCAAGGCAGGGCAAGGTCCCTATATTTAGGGGAGTGTTACAAGAATTACCATTCCAGAAAAAAATATTGAATTTTCTGTAATTTTATTATTTATTGACACCATGTAATATATTTCAATTTATACTGACTTTAATAACTTTTTAATTTTAATTTTTAATTTGTTAATAAAATGTACTGTTTTATAGCCATTATAGTTTTTATTTAAATATAAACATGTATTTTTAGTTTCAGAGCGAAACACAACACTGGAAATTGATGTTTGAAAAATAGACCTTTTTTACATCCGTCGGATGTGGTATTGCCAAATATACCTGTACCGAAAGGGTTAAGACTTATTTGGAAAAATACGAATGTTAACGGAAAGAGGCGCTTTTTCTTTTGTTGATTTTGGTCGTTTATGAACGTTTGGAATAATTTGCAGACTCTTTTGGAATTAAACCAAAGATAACAGACTCGCTCGAGACCAAGTAAAACGGAATTTTTGTCTTCAAAAATTTATCTCCGAGGTAGGGAAAGCGTTCAAGAGGTTGTACAAATTCAAGCGATAGTTTGGGGGCTCTAATACTCGCCAAACATTGACTTTTAGGGGCAAGTTTTCATTTACACCTAAACTTTAATTAAGCATATCTCGATAAATAATTATGCGTTTGGAAAATGTTTACATGTTTTCTCATAGCGGAGAACAGAAGAGTAATAATCCACCATCACAGTTGAATTAAATGAAAATTTAAATGCAGTCAATGAAAATTGATTCGAAATCGACTCATTATTAATAATGCATTGCTCTGAAAGTACTCACCCGAATTCAACACTTGCCAGAGAGAAGCCAGTGAGAAAGATTTCGTAAAGATGTCAATGAAAGATGACGGAGAAACTTCTAACCGAGAATCCTTAATTCTGACGTTTATTAATTATCTGGAATGAGCATTCATAACCTGAAATCTCGAATTTGGCAGTACATGTCACGTTTGACGTTTGACGCTTGACGCTTGACTTTTTCAGTGATTTAGAGGTTGTGAAATGAAAAACTCTGCAAGGTCAAGGAAAAACGGCCATATTTTATAAACGGTTTGCCGTACGTATAAAATACGGGTTACCAAATTTATTCACAATATGTTTTTTTACAATTTTTCATAGCAATAATTTCTCCTAGAGATAACGGCTGACGTTGTAGAGGTTAAAATGTAAGAAATGGGGTATTGTCCCCCTAATAACTCTGTAAAGGCAACAGTTATGAAAACAGCGGTAATAGATAATCTTAGAGGGAAAATTTTCCTACAATAAACATACAATACAATTTTGCGATATCTTTAAAACCGAACGCGCTATGGCGGCCTGAATTGTTTCGTTACAATCAATTTTGCTTGCACCCAGGGGGTAACAAAATCATATCTCGAAAACAGGGCAAAAAATTAAAAATCTGGAACTAAAATCCGTGGAGGGATAGTTCGTGAGTATTTTGAGATTCAAACCAATCCTCTAACTCGAAAACCCTAGAAGAAGATATAATTTAACGGGAAAAAAGTGTTAAATAGGTTCCCCTGGAGGGTGGGGGTGAGGTGAGAAGATCGGATAAATATGGATAGTTGCGTAAAATGTAGAAGCACAGTTTTGCATAAAAAAAAATCCGAAATTTTATAAACTCTAGCCGCAACGGTGAAAAAGGGTGTTTTTTCATTTTCGCGGGGGGTTGGTTTGGGGGGTTGAAATATTCAAAGACCGGTGCCTTAGGAGATTTCGAACGTCTGTTGAAAATTGTACCTTTCTACGTTTCTCCGTTTTCTTGTAATTAATGGTTTTTGTCTTGCGTTTAGTAGTATATGGATATAGAAATAGAAAATATAGTAATATAGTAACAATCATATGTTCAGAGTAAAATTATAAGCCCTGTAGACATTTCTCAGTGACACAGTGACAGTGATTTTATAAAGTTTATATTTACATTTTTATAGTAACTTAGTTAAAACGCATTGGCACATCCAAAGAGAGGATAATTGGGTAATCGCTCCCTTGTCCCCTTGAGCCTAGATTTGTCGTGAAATTTACAAAAATGTCTGTGGTGTCATTTAAAATATAAATGTTTATTATGTGTTATTAAATTTTCCAATAATTTTTTTCGGATTTTTGTTCCTCCCTCTTAAAACTTACTGAATCCGCCCGTGTCATGATAACCGCTCTTAACGGACTGTTCGTTATGAGGCTGTTTACATAATAAAAAAATAACAGTGCGTAAAGCAACATTTAACTAGTAGACGTTACAAAAAGTATATAATATGCCTAAAATAATTACTAGCAGCAATTGATTTAGAAACCAATACAAACAACTAAACTTTACAAACCGATGTCAGATGTTGAATTCTTCACGATTTTAGGGTTCAAATCGATGAAGAATTTATGCTTATGCACCTCACGTATAATTATAGATTATGCCCTTGGTACATAATAGCTATTTATGTAACTAGTCCATAATATAGCACTTTATTAGATGAGTCGTGTCAAGGCCGACCGAGCGAAGCCTGCGAGGCTCATAATGGAGGCGAGTCCATAAAGTGCTATTATAAATGAGTTCCATACATGATTTTACGTTCCAATGCCCGAGGGAATGTTTAGCCGACGAAGGTGGGCTTTCAAATCAATTTGTGGTTATGTTTTTGCCGTATAAGAAAAACTTGATATTGCATTACTGTGACTAACCGTATGGAATAAACTAACAATTTCTGAAGTCTCCTTTACATATATTCTAAGCCATTTTATCATTTGATATAAAACATCATACGGAATTCTGAGTTATAGACGCAAATACACAGTAAATAATGAAACCACTTTACCGGCGTACATACATAAGAGAATTTCAAATATTTCCGTACAATTCCTTATTTGAAACGCATCTCTTTCCTCAACATAAAAATACACACACCGGCAAAATTAAAGGAACGGATACAATATTTAATTTTATTCATGAATTTTTTTTTACTGGCTCGGTCGAGACGGCGTCGCATTTCCTACTACCATATGTCATTTTTTGAAACATTTATCAAAAAACATTTGACACCTCTTTAAGTTGTATTGCAATGTGTTAAGTGTTGCCTTACATTTGAAAAGCGTATTTTCTCTGGATAAAAGTTCGTATTTTTTAATAATTATTTTTCTATTTATTACATGTTTAAAACAAGTCAAAGTGTATCATTTTTCTATTGCAAAAATTCTACTTTTTGTTTTATTTTTTTAAGAGGCTTTACAATTGCACATAGCTTTGAAAAAGGAACTGCAATTAGTTAGTTTAACTTGGTTGTACGAGATGCCGCTGAAATTGCCACGAAAAAGTTGCACGGAGAAAAATATATCGAATTTATCTGCGTTCCTTTAATTTTGCCGGTGTGTGTATTATAAGTTACATTTTTTAACACTTCTCGCCGTCATAAATACTTTACAGCGTAGAAAATTCTCTTATAATCCGTGAAATAATCCTTCATAACTTTTCAATTAGATCTACTTTTTACGAAGCGATATCATCAATAAATCACGTAGTCATTCACATTTTTTTAAATTAATCATGCTTCGCAAGAAACGTGTCCGAATAACTGCTGGCTGCTTTTGTCGAATGTATTCATCACGAAATATAATGGTGATTGTTTTCTGTACATGAAATTTGAATATTAAAGCATCTATTCAAATACTGATATTATAAATCATACCGCGTTTCATCGTTCAGATGTCGCCGATAGTTTGATAGCTTTATTAGGAATTGTCGATTTAATCGATAAATGCAAAATATTGTACTAAAACATTCCCCGTTATTCGTTATAGAATTATGCGTGGAGATACAATAACAGAGGTTGATTGTAGTAGCCAGTAGACATATGAATACAACGAAGATGTTTTATATCACGAATAAATATTTATTTATTATTGGACATATATACGGAGTGTACACGAGTTCCATCTAGAAATAAAAATAGGGCACTTGTCCAGTGCACACGAGTTTTTTTTTTAACATTTAACTGTTTTATTAATAACATTTAGATATTGAGAAAAATCCCCTAACATTGATCTAACACCGCAACAATGATGGCAATTAATACATTTAATGAACACGAAACATATCCTGAATATACAGGGTTGGGATAAAGTATGGAACCAAGTAAATATCTTTAAAACAAAAAAGGCTAAATTTATGAAACTTTGCAGGCAAGTATAATGACATCTAACGCATCTGATACCATATTTTCTGTTACTACTGTACTTCCGGTTTCACCGGAAATACCCTCAACTTCTTTAGTTTAAATTAATTAATTCCTTTTACATTTGGACGTAGAAGTATAGATACGAAATAAGAAAAATGGTAATGTAACAAAAGGGGATGTTTCCGCAATTTTTCAAATTTATCAATGTTTTTTCCAAAAGTTTTCTTTAAAAGTTGTTTATTTAGCCATTCTCTTTAATTCCCTTAAATGTCATTTTGATTTAATTTTTTTTAGGCCTAGGGTGCACGTCCATGTAGCCAGCTCAAAAATTTGGTTTAATTGTTTTCATATTGTAATTATAGACCAGAGGTGGCCAAACTTTTGATCACTACGGGCGACCCATGTTTTAAATTATAGGCGGCGGTCTACTGACAGCGTATGTGTTAACTGATCATAAGAAAAGTAGTAAGTGTTACCAAGTCAGCGGAAAATTCCCTAGATCTGGCGGATTTTGAATCCGAATTGCGGAATAATTTTCGTTTTAGCGGCTGACAAATTTTCTAGCGGAATTATGTTGGATTTAAAAAATAACTAGCGTAATTTAATTTAAATTTAACCGTTCTTTTCAAAAGATATAAGAGTAAATGCTTCCAATGCAGTTAATAGTATATTCATTACCCAAAAAAGCGCAATTAGATTATTGTATAACATGAAGTACAGAGACTCTTGTAGGGGAGTATTTAAAACAAATGGACTTCTCACCGTCATAGCAATGTATATTCATGACTGCCTGATTTTTATTCATAATAATAAACATCTCTTTCATGAAAATTTGAACCAAAATCCCCATAATACTAGGAACACAAATAACACATTCAATTACCCAAAACACAAATTAACACTGTTGGAAAGAGCACCTCATTACATGATGATGCGGTTATATAATAGACTCCCTGCGAGGTATCGTAAAATTGTTATAATGAATAAATTTAAAAATGAGATAAAACAATTATTATTAGAAATAGAACCATACTCGGTCAGTGAATATTACACATATTTTGGTAATGTTTAGATGTACAGGTTTTTGACTATTTTCTTATCTATATACTTAATGTCATTTAAATGTTAATGTATATCCTTAGGAAATAAATGTTATTATTATTATTATTATTATTAAATGCAGAAACGTAAAACAGTAATTAAAAAAAAAATCACAACTTACGAAAAAACTGACACATTTTGAAAAACTAAAGTTTCTACTTTTAAAGGTAGATGTTTTGTGAATATATTTAAAAAAATAGATATTTGTGTTAAAATTCAACTTTAAAAATATTTTTTTATAAATTCAAAACTCGCAAAAATTGACACATACCAAAAATCGAAGTTAATTCTAAAGGCAGATGTTTTGTGAAGATATTAAACTTTATGTGAAATTCTATCCCATCAATATTTATTTTTACTTTCTCCGTTACGAAGTACGAGAAAGTATTGTGATTGTGATTTTTTTTTCAAAATTTTTTTTTTCGGAAATATCCGTTTCGAGGTCCTTAGATGCCATTTCAACAATTTCTGGATTTTTTTTTTGTGTCTGTGTGTGTGTGTGTGTGTCTGTGCGCGCTGTATCTCAAAAACTAATAGACCAATTAATATAAAACTTTGAACATCCATCTTATTTGATAATCTGAAGAACTGAATAGCTTTTGGTAAAATTTCGTACACCGGAAGTGGGCGTTTACCTTAACTATTTTTTGTTTTTTGCCAATATTTTATTAAATATGAAAAATATCACAAAAACAGTTAAACAAACTTTGAAGACAACAAAGAAATGAACATCTTTTGCTTGAAAATATTTTTCATAAAATCATTTTTATTCGAGAAACGAATTTATTATTATTTTTTTAATTTTTGGTTTATAATTATAAAACGATAATAGTTACAGCAAATTGGTGTTAATAATAATTGTAGAGAATGCGAAAGTGAACAACTTATAAAGAATAAGTTTTTTTTCAAAATCCCTTTAGTTTTTGAGTAAACTGAGTTTTTGAATTTGAAGTATAATTTTTCCATCGTTCATAATTTTGACGTTTTAAACGTCAGTTCAATCCGAGTTTACGCAACGCTCGATGTACATTTAAAATATGATTTAAATATAAAATAAACCATGAAAGCATAAATATAAATGCTACGTTAAAGTCGGAGAAAGTAACATGATGGCCACATCACCATTTTTTTAGAAGTTAAATCTTTAATTTTCAAAAATTCACAAACCCAAAAATGAACACATTTTCAAAAATAAAAGTAAGTTTTAAAGGTAGACGTTTTGTGAATATATTACAATATTAAAGGAACTCAATTTTGTTTCGTTTGTGTTCGAAAACATTCAAAAACTCGTAACTCACGCAACATTGACTCATGTTCAAAAATCATAGTTAATTTTAATACTAAAGATTATGATTTTATTATAGTCTTTAAGGAATTCAATCATAACAGTATTATTTTTTTTTGTTCAAATATTCGACAACTTAAAAACAATAATTTTCAAACATTCATAACACACAAAATTGACACATTTAAAAAAAAACGTGCTTAATTCCAAATGCAGATGTTTAATGAATATACGTTGTTCAATTTTTGAAAAATTCTATCATCAGTATTTATTTTGGTTGACAACTTGAAAAATTAATTCAAAAATTCATACACACAAAAAGAACACATTTTCAAAAACCAAAGTTAATTTTAAAGGTAGTCGTTCTGGGGATATATTAAAATATTTGTGGAGCTCAATTTTGTTTTGTTTGAGAGTTCGACAACTTAAAATATTAAATAAATTTAATAAAACGAAATATAGCGTGAATATATGAATATTCAACCTGTTCGTAAAATATTAAAAATATTAATTTTCAAAAATTCACAACTAGCAAAATTGACTCATTTTCAAAAATCATAGTAAGTTTAAAGATAAATGTATTATGATTGCCTTAGAGATTTTAAGGAATTCTGTCATATCGGTATTAATTTTTTCTTTCTATTTTTTCTCTGTTCAAATATTCAGCAACGAAACAAAATATTTTGCAAACATTCATAAATCACGCAAAAATGGACTCATTGCCAGAAATCATGATCTTATCTAAAGATAAATGTATTATAATTGCCTTAGAGTTTTTAAGGAATTCAGTCATATCAGTTTTAATTTTTTTTTCTATTTTTGCTTTGTTCAAATATTCGGCAACTTAAAAAAATAATTTAAAAAAATTCACAACTCACATTTTCTTGATTAATTCTAAATGCATATATTTTGTGAATATATTATATACTTAAATTTTCTAGAAATTCTATCAAATCTGTATTTATTTTTTTGTCAAGTGTTCGACAACTTGAAAAGCTAAAAACTTAAAAAATAATATAACACCCAAAAATGAACACATTTTCAAAAATCAAAGTTAATTGTTCTGTGGATGTATTAAAATATCCGAGGAAGTCAATTTTGTTTACGATTTTTATTTTGTTTAAATTCGACAACTGAAAATATTAAACAAATTAGAAACAACCTTACTTGTTGCAGAAAGCACTAGCCAGGGAAGTAGTTGTTTCAATAAGTTATTTGTTTATAGTCTTAGTAAGACTTAATTTTGCTTGCAGAGTTACGAACAGGTTGAATATTCATATATTAAAAATATTAATTTTCAAAAATTTATAAAACGCAAAAACTGACTTATTTTAAAAAATCATAGTTAATTTGAAAGATAAATTTATTAGCATTAGGGTTTTTAAGGAAGTCAATCATACCTGTATTTTTTTTCTATTTTTTCGTTTTCAAATGTTTTACAATTTAAAAAATTCATTTTTAAAAATATATCTTTTAACTCGAGCAGAAATTAACACATTTTCAACAATAAAAGTTTATGTTAATCTTGTGAATATATTAAAATTTTTGAGCAATTCCATCGTATGTATTTATTTTCTTTATATTTTTTTATTCAATTGTTCAACAACTTAAAACGATAATTTTCGAGAATTCGTAACTCACGGAGAAATAGGCAAATTTTCGAAAAATAAAGTTAGTTTTGAATGGAATTCTATTATATCACTAATATTTTTTTTAGATTTTTTTTATTCAAGTCGTCAAGAACTATAAATATCAATTTTTAAAAATTCATAACTCACATAAAAATTAAATACACTCAAATTTCTAAGGAATTTAATCACATCTGCATTTAGGTTTCTTTCGATTTTTCATACTCAATAATATGCAGTCCTAATTCGTACGTAAAACATTAAATTTAACTGCTGAACGTTATGTTAAATAAGAGATAAAAATAATAAAAAATAAATCAAATAACGGGATCACAAATTTTTAACATTGAATTAACGTTTTGCATAGAAAATAGAGCCGGGTATAGATGTTCTACAAATATTTATACAGGGTGTCAATTTGAAAACTTTCAATGCGAATATCGACTAAAAATAAAAGAGTCAGAAAAGCGCAATTTGGTACAAATGTTATACAGGTAGGGGGAACTAGAACCACTATATTTTGGTCCCATTCACCCTAACCCCAAAATTTTAAATGGTATCACCCCTTTTGTGATCCCTTAAATTAAACGTTTTTTCGAGTAGTATTCACCAGTACAAGAATGTTTTTAAAATTTAATACAGGGCCGAACAAAAAAATTAAAATAAAATAAACTCTGATTCTATGAATTGCTATTTTATTTAATTGGATTCTTAAAATAATGCATTCCATTTTGGGCAACAAAAAAGCATAATAAATTTTTTTTTCTCCAAATACTCGAACCAGTGGGTCAGGTTTCAACAAATAACAATCACCTATTGCAGTCAGGTGTGTTAGATTGTACGTCAAATTCAAAAGCGATCGAAGTGAAATAATTTCAGACGAATTCACTATTTAATTTTCTTTCTCTTTTATCCGGTATTAGACATGGTTTACAGTTTACAGTATGGCTGAAAGAATTGCGATTTAGACACCTGACTAAAATAGGTGATTGTTATTTGCTGAAACCTGACCCACTGCTTCGAGTATTTGGAGCAAAAAATTTTATTATCCTTTTTTGTAGCCCACAATGGAATGAATTATAAGAATCCAATTAAATAAAATAGCAATTCATAGAAACATAATTTATTTTATTTTAATTATACTTTTTTGTTCGGCCCTGTATTCAATTTAAAAAAAAATCTTGTGCTGGTGAATACTACTCAAAAAAACGTTTAATTTGAGGAATCGCAAAAGGGGTGATGCCATTTAAAATTTTGGGGTTAGGTTGAATGGGGCCCAAGGGATCACTTACACCATAACCAAAATATGGTGGTTCTAGTTCCCCTACCTGTATAACATTTGTACCAAATTGCGTTTTTTTAACTCTTTTATTTTCACAGGTATTCGCATTGAAAGTTTTCAAATTGACACCCTGTATGTTTTCAGTATAGGCGTTGAAATGTTCATTGATTACAATCAATTCAAGGTAACAGATTCAATTTTAAATACATTGAAAAATCGAGGCTCAGATATGACTTGAAGCTTTGACTTTATAAATATAGTTGAGAGAATGCCAAAACGAACAACTTATAAAGGGGTCATTCCATGCTATTTCAACAAAAGTTTGTGCTGCACCATTTTAATTTTTTTTAAATATTTTGCACAGATATTTATACATGTATCTAGAGTTCAAAACTAATTTAAGAAAAATAAAAATTATTGCCATGTGCCAGCAATGTCCCCGGATGGAGCATGAAACATGTACATTTTTGCAATTGTAAGCGTTTGCGCAAAGTGGCATAACTTTCTTTAAAATTGTGAAAATTTAAAAATTTCAAAATCTCTTAACTCAGATTAAAGTGCCGAATAGTTTAGTGTAATGTTCATTCATCATTTGTTTAATTTTTTCAAATTTAATGGTCGTCAAAGTTTAGCATTGAGATTTGCATTTTTTTCTTTTTCGGCCCTGCTTTGGACTGGGAAGGAGGCAATACACTCAAACCAAATTTAGTTTGCAAGTACAACGGTAACAATAGATTTTATTTGAGGCAAAAAATCTAAAGTTTTTTAAACCCTTTTTTTCGCTGGAGAAAATTGGCATTTTCAACAAAATCCGTATTTTTCTAAAGCTGTATCTCCAGTGGGGTATACAGTACAAATCTGTAATTTGTACTACCAATGCTTCCAATTGGTAGTAACATTACTACAAAAATTGGTCACTTTGTTTTGCGTAGTAACAAAAATATTTAAGTTCAAATTTGTAATAATTTTTCTGCAATCGGATTCAAAATCTAACTTTAAATATTAGAAGCCGGTACTAAAATAGAACTCACCAGTACTAGCAGTGATTATAATACACTTGTAAATATTATAATCTCTGGTACTAGGCATTAAAGTACTTACCAAGGGTTTCCGTACAACGAGGTGATTGGCGACTCATTAACGCAAATCATTGTCCTGGTGATGAAATTCAAAAAAAGGTACCATGGATCCTGAATAGAAACTTATTATTATTATTCAAAATGATTAAAGAATAATATTGAATAAAACCATAAACGTCATTAGACAATTGTCTTAAATTTGCGGCTGTTGGGAGTCAAGCTGCTGATTACGTTCTAGAATTTCTGTGTTAATAATTTTATTATGATTCTGTTAATCCTTTTATTACTTTTGAATTTAATTTAAACTATAATATTAACAAAAGGGCACTTTAGTGCTGAGGTAAATGCATTTTTTTGTGCAATCGAAAATACTCTATTTTTAGGTTTAAAATTGTAATTACTTACGTTTTTCTTCTAAAGATGTTCTAGCGTTTCAGTGGTAGAACTTGCGGATGTAATTATAGGTTATGTTGATATTTGTTTAACGCAAGATCAGTAAATTCTTAAGGTTGGATTAGCATCGCGCGCGTGGTTTAAACAAACACAAAAATTCTAGAACGTAATCAGCAGCTTGACTCCCGACAGCCGCAAATTTAAGACAATTGTATAATGAATTTTACGGCTGTATTCAATTCTATTCTTTAATAATTTTGAATAACAATACGTTTCTATTTAGGGTCCACGGTACCGTTCTAAATTTCATCACCAGGACTATGACTTGCATTAATGAGTCGCCAATCATCTCGTTGTACGGAAACCCTTGGTAGGTATTTTAATGCCTAGTACCAGTGATTTACAAGTATTTATAATTATATTCACTGCTAGTACTGTTGAGTTCCATTTTTGTGCCGGCTTTTAATATCTAAAGTTCGATTTTTAATCCGATTGCATAAAAATTATTACAAATTTGATCTTAAATATTTTTGTTACTAGGCAAAACAAAGCTACCAAATTTTGTAATGGTGTTGCTCCAGGATAGAAGCATTAGTAGTATAAATTTCAGATGTTTACTGTGTACCCCACTGGAGATATAACTTTAGAAAAATACGGATTTTGTTGGAAATGCCGATTTTCACCAGCGAAGAAGAATTAGAAGGGTTTAAAACACTTCAGATTTTTTGCCACAGGTAAAATCTATTATTACTATTGTACTTGAAAACTAAATTTGGTTTGATTGTATTGCCCCCTTCCCAGTCGAAAACAGGATCGAATA
The DNA here is from genome assembly GCA_910593695.2 of Ocypus olens. Classification (NCBI taxonomy): domain Eukaryota; kingdom Metazoa; phylum Arthropoda; class Insecta; order Coleoptera; family Staphylinidae; genus Ocypus; species Ocypus olens. The sequence goes on along the minus strand of OU343063.1, from coordinate 14,948,025 downwards.
ATGAAAAAAAATGTAAATCTCGATGGTAAATTTGAGGGCCTATAAATGTGAAAAACATATCAAATAATGAAAGAAAATTAAACCAAAATATTCACCACTTTAATCTGAGTTAGGAGATTTTTAATTTTTAAATTTACTCAATTCGGAAAAATTTTATACCACTTTTTTGCGCAAATGCTTGTAATCACAAAAATGTACATGTTTCAAGCTCTATCTGGGGACATATCTGCCACGCGGCAACAATTTTTTTTTTCTAAAACTAGTTTTCTACTCTAGATACATGTATAAATATCTGTGCAAAATATAAAACAAAATAAAAATGGTGCAGCACAACTTTTTGTTGAAATAGCATGGAATGACCCAAAGAATAAATAAATTCAATAAAACGAAATATAGCCTGAATATATGAATATTCAACTTGTTTGTAACTCCGCAAACAAAATTAAGTCTTACTAAGACTATAAACAAATAACTTATTGAAACAACTACTTCCCTGGCTAGTGCCACTCGGCACGGATATTGAATGATACAAAAGAAATTTGCATGTTATTACTAGTACTACTAGATAAATAACATTCGTTATTAAGATCGTTTACCCACAGGACTAACTTGAAAATTAAACTAAATTGAATTTGAAAACTTGAAACTATAAAAATGAACTCTTAAATATGTAATGCTATTTACTTAATTAGGACTGCATATTATTGGGTATGAAAAATCGAAAGAAACCTAAATGCAGATGTGATTAAATTCCTTAGAAATTTGAGTTTATTTAATTTTTATGTGGGTTATGAATTTTTGAAAATTTATATTTATAGTTCTTGACGACTTAAATAAAATATTACTGATATAATAGAATTCCTTAAAAATTATAATATCTTTACAAAACATCTATCTTCAAAACTAACTTTATTTTTTGAAAATCTGCCCATTTCTCAATGAGTTACGAATTCTCGAAAATTATCGTTTTAAGTTGTCGAACAATTGAATAATAAAATCTAAAGAAAATAAATACATACGATGGAATTGCTCAAAAATTTTAATATATTCACAAGATTAACATAAACTTTGATTGTTGAAAATGTGTCAGTTTCTGCTTAAGTTAAAAGATAATTTTTTTAAAAACAAATTTTTTAAGTTGCCAAATATTTGAAAACGAAAAAATAGAAAAAACAATAGTGGTATGATTAACTTCCTTAAAAACCATATTGCTACTATATTTATTTTTCAAATTAACTATGATTTTTGAAAATGAGTAAATTTTTGCGTAAATTTTTCAGTTGTCAACACTTAAGCAAAATAAAAACACGAAAACAAAATTGACTTCCTTACATATTTTAATATATCCACCTTTAAAAATTACTTTTATTTTTGAAAACGTGTTTATCATTTTTTTAAGTTTTTAACTTTCCAAGTTGTCGAATACTTGACAAAAAAATCTAAAAAATAAATACAGATTTGATAGAATTTCCAGAAAATTTAAGTATAACAAAATATATGCATTTAAAATTAATCAAGATTTTTGAAAACAGAGAACACAGAGAAAAAAACAGAAAAAAAATTAATACTGATATGACTGAATTCCTTAAAAACTCTAAGGCAATCATAATACATTTATCTTTAAAATTGACTATGATTTTTAAAAATTAATCAATTTTTGCTAGTTGTGAATTTTTGAAAATTAATATTTTTAATATTTTACGAACAGGTTGAACATTCATGTATTCAGGCTATATTCGTTTTATTAAATATATTTAATATTTTAAGTTATCGAATTACTTAAACAAAACAAAATTGAGCTCCTCAAATATTTTAATATATCCACAGAACGACTACCTTTAAAATTAACTTTAATTTTTGAAAATGTGTTCATTTTGGTGTGTATGATTTTTTTAATTAATTTAATTTTTGATAAGTTGTCAAACAAAATAAATACTGATGATTGAATTTTTCAAAAATTTAAGTATGTATATTCATAAAATATCTGCCTTTAAAATTAAGCACGATTTTTGAAAATGTGTCAATTTTTGTGTGTTATGAATTTTTGAAAATTATTGTTTTTAAGTTGTCGAATTGGGCCACGGTGGCCTAGTGAGTAGAGCTCCTGCTCACGGGCCTCGTGGTCGTGGGTTCGATTCCCATCCGTGCGATCACTTTTTCGGAACGAAGAAGTGGCCGTGCGGGTCCATGGATGTCCAGTGTATGTCCCTCCATGAATTATATAATATATAAATATATAATATAATAATAAGTATTTAGAAATCAATGTGCACAGTCAATTGAAACTCTGGCGGAATGGGTTTCCTATGCCAAAAAAAAAAGTTGTCGAATATTTCAACAAAGAATAAAATAGAAAAAAAAAATACTGTCATGATTGAATTCCTTAAAAACTATAATAAAATCATAATACATTTATCTTTAAAATTAACTATGATTTTTGAAAATGTGTTCATTTCTGGGTTTGTGAATTTTTGAAAATTAAAGATTTAACTAAAAAAATAAATATCGATGGGATAGAATTTCACAAAAATTTTAATATCATCACAAAACATTTACCTTTATAATTAACGATTTTTGGTATGTGTCAATTTTTGCGAGTTATGAATTTATAAAAAAAATATATTTAAAGTTGAACTTTACACAAATATCTAATTTTTTTAAATATATTCACAAAACATCTCCCTTTAAAAGTAATTTTCGTTTTTGAAAATGTTATGATTTTTTTAAATTACTGTTTTACTTTTCTGCATTTACTCTTATATCTTTTGAAAATAAAGGTTAAATTTAAAAAAAATGGATTTTCAAAAATCCAACATAATTCCGCCAGAAAATTTGTCAGCCGCTAAAACGAAATTTATTCCGCAATTCGGATTAAAAATCCGCCAGATCTAGTGGATTTTCCGCTGACTTGGTAACACTGTGTCTGATATGTATACATTAGAGATAGGTGATGGGTAACTTGTCTCAAAAAAATTATTTTTGACTTTAACTTACTACTTTTTTCATGATCATTTAACACATTTGACGTTGGTAGACCGCCGCCTATAATTTAAAACATGGGTCGCCCGTAGTGATGGGCCACCCCTGGTCTATAATTACGATATGAAAACAATTAAATCAAAATGGCATCTAAGAAAATTAAAGAGAATGTCTAAATAAACAACTTTTAAAGAATACGTTTCTTTCGAAATCGACTAGTTTTGAAAAAAAATTGCGGAAACATCCCCTTTTGTTACATTACCATTTTTCTTATTTTGTTCCATACTTCCACGTCCAAAAGTAAAAGGAATGAATTACATTTTCACAGCGATTGTCGAGTATTTATATCTGATTCGAATAACAAAGTCAGTCACCTATGCGATGCAGATTAGATTTTTTTATTTAAAAATAGACACAATCAAATATAGTAGTACCTTTTTGTCAAACATTTTATGTAAGCTTAATTGCATAGCGCAATAAAAAAGCTTTCAAGGTCACCCGTTGCTCGTTGATGTTTAATGATTATCAAGTCCTTTCCGTTAGCCCGATAAATGAACCATGCTTTCAATTAATGGGTTTATCTTGTCCGAGTGATTTATGGCCTGTAGTATTTTGTTATAGCAGTTACCATATGTAGTGTACAGTGGACGTCTTCTCCGAGGCGTGCATTACGGATGTAATTGACCGTCGTCGGCTTGTTGTTCCTCTTCGGTCGCGGTGTCCGTAACTGTTAAAACGGCTCGGTAAGTAAGCACCGTGTAAAAAGGCACGAAGAGCGACCAATAGCTCCGGAGGAATCTTCTCCTCAGCCAATGACCATCCTTGCATAACCGCCGCGGTGGCGAGTATAAGACAGGAACACCTGTACTTTGGACTCATTTCGGTCTGTCCGTGTGGAAGTTGCGGAAGGCTCGCGTCGAAGACACTTAATTGAAGTCTCCCTGGCAGTGAACTTGAACCTGACGGTCGCAGTTTGCTCTTTCGCAGTTACGAGAAGAAGACAGTACAGTGACTTTATGTGTGCTCTTGTGTGGTGACTGCAGTGAGTTCAACGCCTGCTATAACCAAGAACTCTCTTGACAGTTCAATCAGTCCATTCGTGATCTTTGATTTAATTTACAAGGGAACAAACTCTCATCTAATATTTTAAAGGTAAGAATTTATTTGAAAAAAAATTAAATATAATATTACAATTAAAAAAAAATTATGTTTTATACAATATGAAACAAAAACATTGTATTAATTAAAATGTTTAAAATAAAACTAAATATTATGTTTAAAAACCTTTCTGTTGCCATTTGATCAATACTGATCGAATTTTATACATGTTAAAATTGTGAGTACTATATTATCTTTATGGATGGGATTATAAAAGCGGATTTTTCAGGAGTAGCAGGAATTGACAACAAAATCATTGAAAAACTAATATAACTTACTTATTTATCTTCGGTAATATATAAATAAGTAAGATGTATACAGGGTGTAGATGAACAAAACGGAACATAGGATTTTCAATGTTATTTTTTTTTATATTGGAATATTACCTTCCCTGATCATTTTAGAGGTAACATGTAATAGTAATTAACGTAACAAGTTCCGAAAGTGATATTTTACGGGATGAGTAGGAAGTACGAGTCCAGTAAGATCACTTTTGGGACGTGTTACGTACAATATTTTTTCTGCAGCCGTTTTCTATGTTAAAAAAGCAAAGACACACACGAATGTTATATGACAAGCACTGTCATAATTAAATACGAAGTTGATGTGCCTACATATATACGCAAAATCGTCCCGAAAGTAACAAAAAGCGTCCCGAAAGTAAAGAAATCGTTCCGAAAATGAAATAAAATCGTCCCAAAAATAACTACTTTCTTCATGCAGTCATGCTATTATTTATTTTTTTGCATTTACAAAAACTCGAAAAAATAATAAAATTAAAATGGTAGTTTTCAAGAAAATAATGGTTTCCATGAAATTAAAAAAAAATGATGCGCTGTTAGCTTCTGTCAAATTGATACTCCATAACTGTTTATGTGTTTTTTCATTAAAAATGTATTGTATTCAAGAAAAAGTGCAAATTGTGAAGTGGTGGCAGTTTTCGTGAAGTGCGGGATATGTTTGCCATCAAATATTCTGCATGGATTGACGCTATTATTTCCATTTTAATTCATAAAAACCAAACAGATCAACTGCGCACCATTTTTTTCAATTTCATGGCAACCTTTATTTTCGTGAAAATTATCATTTTTATTTCATTATTTTTTCGGGTTTTAAGAATGCAAAAAAATAAGTAACAGCATGACTGCATGCAGAAATTTTTACTCTAAAAAAAATGTATTTACATGTTGACTCTAAAATTATCAGATAATATTCCAAATTGAAGAAATTAACATTGAAAATTCTATGTTCATCTACACCAATGATGGCGAACCTATGACACGCGAGCTCATTTTTGGCGACACGCATCTTCAAAGATAAAAAATTTCAGGATTCAAATATTTGTCTTTTATAACGGCCAGAGTTGGTTATTGAAATTGAAATTGAAATTTTTTATTGGTCCTTTTGTGTGATACAAGAGTTGACAGTAGGATAGGTCGGTAAGATTAATAGCTAAATAGCTAGACTAGAAACTTGACTAGACTTGATAATAATATTATTACTTACGCTAATAATAATTATATTATACATATTTCTATTTTTTTTTTTAGTCTTTACTTTTGTGATGAAAATTATGTTCGATTTTTCAAAAATTTGACACACCGAGCTCAAAAGGTTCGCCAACACTGATCTACACTCTGTATATGGTACAAGATTTATACGTTCAATGTAAAATGATATTGAAAATTAAACGTTATTAATGATATAAAATTGTTGCTATCGAATAGCTTTTAGGTTTAAAATATGCATAAGACGCAAGAAAAACATATAAATATTTAATAAAAATAATTGTATCAGTTTTTATAACATAAAGTATAAGCGTTAAAGTATTTAAGTTTATAACTTCCCCGAAAAATATGTTTGTCGTTTTGCTTGAAGATGGTTTAACAACCGAAATCGGTAGCAATATATATTTATGAAAAATTAAGGATGTACTTATTACATACTCACATTAAAGTATACATAAGTGTAATAGAGAAAAGTACATAACTTATGAAAAAAATATTTGAAATAATAAAGTGTTAGAGGAAAGCCTGTTGCCATCAGAAAATCTGACAAATTGTTATAAATATCCTCGATAAAAATATTTAAAACAAAATTCAATAAATCTTACTGAATTTATTGAATTTTGCAAAGCAAATAACTTTCAAAATTATTCGTATATAAATTGACAAGGATCAAACCTTTGGCCTAAAGTTTTAAAATTTAATAAACGGTTCAATTTCCTTTATAGTAAACATCAATCTAAGTTAGTTTAAGTTAAGATACATACATCAAGCTCCATAGTCTGACACATTTTCATAATATTCAAAAATAAAATGGACACTGAAAGGTGTTTATCTGTCTAGGCCAGTGAACCTTTTTGAGAAGTGAAAATTTTGGTCATTATTTTTTTTATGCAAGCCCGTGGATCACTAAACCAGTGGGAAGAGGGTAAAAACGTACCAATAATATTGTAACATTTTTGTTAACAGAAAAACTTGAGAGCTCATCCGTTTTTTCGGTTCTCACTTTTAAAATCCACCAAAAAGGTTTACGTTTCCTTGAAAATCTTACGCCACTGGCAACAAGCGACCACAGCCAGGGGTTCTTCTCTATTCAAGTGACTTCTTGATAACCGATCACCGTACATGGCAATTTTTTTTAAATTTTTTTTTTCGACATAAAAACTAAACTATTACATTTTTTATAAATATACACCGTGCTTGCATTGCAACTATTGACGAAATGTATTATAATTTTTCAAAATATTAATCTTGAATTGATATTAAGTAACTCTGAGAAGTTTCAAGTGGATACCGATTGTTTTTATATTTTTTTCGCGTCAACAAAATTATTATTATTTCATATATTTACAACGTGTTTGCATGAAATATCGCAAGAGTTATTGAAAGAATGCATTGTAATTTTTTATAACATCAATCTTGAATTAATATTCATGAGAAGTTTCAAGTGGATGGAAATTGTTTTTATATTTTTCGCGTCAACAAAAATATTACAATTTTTCATTCATATTTTAATTTTTCTATATTGAAAATGAAAGTTTACCCTTTAAATTGTTGGCATGAAAAGTAAGTTTACCCTTTAAATTGTTTTTTTCTTTCCGGCAGAGATCACATCACAATGATAGCATTTACCGACCATTTTTTGGAAAAATTAAAATTATTATTTATTATGAATTGAAATTGCCAATAATATTTAATGCAACATACAGGGTTAGTCAAAATTACTGGAACACCTAAATAATTTTACAACCGTAAGAAATTTCAAATAAATGTTCAAACAAAAGTTTCTTAGATAAAAACAAACTATCGTTTAAATATTTTTTAATATACATTCATTTTATTACTGAAATTTGATAACTTTTTCATTTTCAATGCATCATTTTTAAGTTATAAGCAATTAATACATAGTCCTAAACTTAAAATGAAAAATATTTTCCCACACATTTACAGAATTACCGAGCATTTGAGACATATGGAGGTAAAGTTTTCGCAAAGTGAGAATGTATTCGGAGCAGAACACGACAACAAATCCGGAACCAACTGATGGTTGCTATTTTAACCAAACGGATAAAAAAGTAACAAAATTTGAAACAAATAACATAATTAACCTTTAATAGTCACTAGGGGTGTGCCCCAGCCTTTTTCGACGTTGAATAAGGCCCCGAAATTGAAAGTAAACGAGACATGTTACTCCATCTACAGATTATTTGAGCTCACTCGTCAGTGTTAATGTGGTACCTGTTTGAGTCGACTCGTGAAAAATTGTGGGGTGTACGACACCCAGTATGATCATTGTGCCAGAAAAAAATTCTGAGCATTTTTTTCTCTGTGGATTATTCCAAGATTGCCGACACACAAGCGCTGCGATATTTGTTCCAGAAGAAGCGACTAAAAGTCGCATATGCTATGTCACAGTTGCGAGAGGTCGATGTGCGACGTACATCGCAAATATTTATATGTGCGCCGAATGCTCTTTGGGATCGAATAATTGTCTTTTTAGTATAATAGCCTGTTTTCTTCATAATAATAGTTTTAAAAATATTTTCATATTCATATTTAACATTAAATTGACTCCCACCTTCGATCGTGAAAATAAATATTCTTTTTGGAAAGGTTTGAAAAGGTCGCAAAATATATTAATACTACTTGGAATGATACTATTTCAGGTTCAAACTATTTTTTTTTAGCTGAAAATTGAAATTTTTCTTTTGCAACATTTTTTTTTCACATGTAAAGTTGCAGGTTTCTTATAACTAGAGGTTCAAAATTTATCCCAAATTGTTTGTTTTTGTTATTTGTCAATTTAACATTAATTGACCGAAGTTCAAAGGAGTGGGGTGTACCACACCCCGAATGACTATTACGTCATTTTTCGGAGGTGTGTCTATTAAGGGTTAAATGAAATTTGTAAAGTAAATGTTAAAACTGCCATCCCTGAGCCACTTGATAAACATTTTTTCTACAACTCCTGAATTCTAGCTAAAATATAAACCTCACTGCAGGGGCAATTTTGAAAATGCATAACTTTTCTCGTGTTAGAAAGGTTTCAGATTTTTTTTTTCGAACCCTGGATCCTCCGCTTTTCTGAAAATTAAACTATTCAAGTTAGTAAATAGATGCAAAAAGATTTATATTTATATCTTTAAAATAATAAATTGATCATTTAAATTATTTTATATCATTTAAAATTTTAACCTTATTATTTGAAACTTTTGTTGTAGTCAGAATCTTTGCAAGGAATAAATAGTTTTAGTTAGTAAATAGATATAAAAGTCTATTGGCTTATATAGATTAATAATGCAACAGATTAAATTTTGACCAATGCTTTAATTCTGGCTAACGCTTTACCAATGACACAATTTAAAAAATTTACAACTTTAATGTTACTCAAATAGTCGAAATTGTCTCTGCAGTACCAATTTGGAAAATCATAACTTTTGTCTAGGTAAATGTTTTATTTGGTGAAAAGATGCAAACATTTCTGTTATAATTTGCAAAACTGTAACTTAACTTTTTCATCTTGTTTACCATTTTTTATTTTCAGAAAAATGTTTACTTCACTGCAGGGACAATTTTGAAAATTTATAACTTTTGTCGTATTAGAAATATACTGTTTTATATATTAAAAATGTAAACATATTTGGTACCACTTGCAAAGCAATAACGCAATGGTTCCAATTGTTTCCATTTTTTGTTAATTCTAACCCTACTGTAGGGGCAATTTTGGAAATTCTTAACTTTTGGCTTAGTCAAAATATTTGAAACAACTTAACTGTTTTAGGTTATCAAAAGATATAAAAGTATTTGTTAGTAAATAATTCGAAAGCATTATTATTTTACTAGCTAAAATTTGACCTTTTGCAGCGACAATTTTGTAAATTCGTAATTTTTGTCTTAGTGAAATTTTTTAAACTGTTCTGATACATAACATAATATAACCATAATATAATATAAATACAATGGCCATCGACCGGAGTCCTTCAGCCAAGAATTGCACAGTATAATGGAATATTTTACGAATTATATAAAATGAGTTTGGAACTAGGTACGTGAAAAAAAGAGCACGTACATATTTGGCATGTATGATGACATTAGTGATCCACAGTTTCTCTCAAAGCTATGAGATGTTCGAATAATGTTGCTTCGGAAAATTTGTAGCGGTGTTCTGATAATTAATCGTTTCAATTTTTTTTTTATAATTTCTTAAATCTAGCTAGAATTTTCACCTTACTACAAGGTTTTGTTTTAGTTGAATTTGTTTGGAAAATTAAACTATTTGAGTTAGTAAATATATGCAAACGTCTCTGTTATCATTTGTGAAGTAATAGGGCAACGGTTTTAATTATTATTACAATTTCTTAATTCTAGTGAAAATGTTAACCTCACTTAAGGGAGAATATTTGAAAATTTGTATTAAAAAAAATTGGAAACCGAAACTGTTTTTCTTAGTGAATAGAAATTCCTTACTTTAATTTTGGTCAAAATTTCTCCGAAAAAGAAAATGTGGTTTTGGACGGCCTGATGATTATAATATTTAATTTGATGATATATAAAAAAAGCTTAAAAAATTTAATTTATTATTTTAATTTATTATTGATAATGGTGATTTGCATCTCTTGTCAGGCTTTATTGGATATAGATTCAATAAATCTAACAATGTTTTTATCAGGTCTCTCTACATTAATATTTAATTTCAGCATTAGGAAACAATTATCAGAAAAAACCTTGAAACCACAGTTGAACCACATTTGAACCACCACGTTTAGTTTGCCTTAACTCACTTTTAGACTGTACTGCATCCGCCATAACGGTTATGTTGGACAAATTTATAAATTATGTCAATTTGACAATCATCTATGATAATTTTGTTTCTGCTTTGTTTTCTCTTTGTTGATTCTGGTTGTTTGTACTAGAATAAATAGTAGTTCTTAATCAAAATTTAACTTACTTGATTAAAAATAAAGATTGCATTTGCAAATAAATTCACTGATAATTTTAATGTCTTTTTCGTTTTTCTATAGTTTTACAAGTTTCAGATAAATACATTTGGAGTCATTTACCTTAAAAATGAGCCGCCATGTTTCCATTTGTAAAAAAATGGGTTATTTAAAAGAAATGACCGAATTATAATTTTCAGGCATGTAAAGACCAAACTGTAAAACAAATGTGGTTATTTTTGTTTTTCTGTAAGTCTATAATACGAAACAAAACATATTAGGGTGGTTACGGCCATCTAGATGCAAGATTAATTTTAGAAAATAAAAATGGCCCAATTGATTTGTATGTAAAATTAGGTCATGAATCCGAAATTCAAAAATATCTAGGGTGTTCCATTTCAATTTTCAAATTTGATGTCACTTAAAACGGCAAGTTTTTGACTACTAAGTTCCAATTTTTCTTTAGTATAGTCCTATCAAATTTGATATTAATATCTCTGGAGTTTAATGGTAATCCAAAAACTTTAGTTGCACTTTCGGTTTTACCGATTTAAAACACCCAATATATTTTTGTATTTTCAGATTTTGGGTATAATATTTCACATAAATAAATTGTTAATTTGTAAAAAAAAAATTAAAAAAGTATCATATATTTTTCAAAAATATATGATACCGTGATCGCCCTAAAATGTTTAGTATTCTAGACCTATAGAATAACTATATAAAGCACTTTTATTTTATAGTTTGGTCTACATATGCCTGTAAATTATAATTCAATTTTTTTTAAATTACTTAATTTTCGCAAATAAAAACATGGCGGCTCATTATGTTTTTTTTAAAGGATAATATCCTATCTATCCAAATGCTTGAATGTGAGATATGTGACGAAAACGATAAAAGTTTTTGTCTATACTTATGAAATGAGTTAAATCAAATTTACATTAACATTAATTGCAGAGACTGAGAAAATTAGCGATTCATAAAGTATAAGATTGTTTCCAAATCACACTAGTTTTTGAAGAAAACTCAATAAACAAGAAAAATTTCACTGAAAACAATATTATCATTAAATCGAAGAAAGTAACGTGGCATCAATGTTTTTTATATTTGTATTTTTTTTCGAAATGATTGTAATTTAGTAGTAGCATTAAGTTGAAATGTAACAAACTGAAATTGACTAATATAATTCAATATTCAGTGTGGCATTAACCAGATGAGTAGCTGTTTTAATAAATTTTTTTTTTGGTATTTGCTAAGACTTAATTTTTGTAAATTTAGAAGAGGTTGAGTTTCCATATATTTGGGTTATATTTCGTGTTTATTAAATGTATTTAAGTCAAGGTTTTTATTTTTAATCTTTAATTTATCTTTTAAATGTATTTATTAGGGATGCACGATATTTCACGTACCTGTGAGTCTTCACTAGTATTAAAAAATCACAGGTCGTTACTGTTACTACTAGGTGAATTTCACTGCTACTTAAAATCACTGCTACTTTAAATCACAGCTACTTAAAATCACTGCTATTTAAACTGTAACTTAAACTGTGATTGCTCCTTAAAATCACAACTGTTACCTAAAAACGTGACTGTAAGAAGACAATGGAGAATAGCATTTCTACATATTATTTTATATTCAGTACTGTTTACTTCCATTTACTCTTATGTTCATGTTCAAATCACGATTTTCATCAATTTAGAAACAAATATATAAAAATAATTTCTACAAATGGTAAACCTAAAATGACTCAAAATTCATTTTAATTTAAGAATCAGTGCGAATATCTAAACATACATTTTGAAATAATACCACGAAACCAATTTTTAAATTGCAAACTTCATTAACTTAAAATTAAAAATAAAAACAATTCATATCTCTGTTGAAAATTATTGAATTTACAAAAACCAAATTGATTTTGAATAAGCGATACTTCGGCGATTGAGGATGTTTTTTTATAGAATTTTTCCTGCGTTTCTTATTTTTTTCTGCGATGTTTTTGTTAAAGTGCTCAGAAAATTAAAACAAAAATTTTCAAAAATCCATATCTCTGTTGAAAATTATTGAATTTACAAAAACCAAATTGATTTTAAATAAGCGATACTTCGGCCATTGAGGATGATTTTTATGGAATTTTTCCTGCGTTTCTTATTTTTTTTCTGCGATGTTTTTGTTAAAGTGCTCGGAAAATTAAAACAAAAGTTTTCAAAAATCCATATCTCTGTTAAAAATTATTGAATTTACAAAAACCAAATTGATTTTGAATAAGCGATACTTCGGCCACTGAGGATGATTTTTTATGGATTTTTTCCTGCGTTTCTTATATTTTTTCTGCGATGTTTTTGTAAAGTGCTCAGAAAATTAAAACAAAAAAATTCAAAAATCCACATCTCTCTTGAAAATTATTGATTTTACAAAAACCAAATTTATTCTGAATAAGTGATACTTCGACCATTGAGGATAATTTTTATGGAATTTTTCCTGCGTTTTTTATATTTTTTTTCTGGATGTTTTTGTTTAGGTGCTCAAAAAATTAAAATAATAATTTTCAAAAATCCATATCTCTGTTGAAAATTATTGAATTTACAAAAACCAAATTGATTTTGAATAAGCAATACTTCAGCCATTGAGGATGATTTTTTATGGAATTTTTCCTGCGCTTCTTATTTTTTTTTCTGCGATGTTTTTGTTAAAGTGCTCGGAAAATTAAAACAAAAGTTTTCAAAAATCCATATCTCTGTTGAAAATTATTGAATTTACAAAAACCAAATTGATTTTGAATAAGCGATACCTCAGCCATTGAGGATGATTTTTTATGGAATTTTTCCTGCGTTTTTTATATTTTTTTCTGCGATGTTTTTGTGATCATAGTCACTGTTTAAAATCACTGATATTAAAAAGTAGCAATCACAGGTAGCAACGTGATTCACAAGTAGCAGTTTTGCCCATCTCTAGTATTTATCGATTTGAATCGTTGAGTAAATGAATGTTGGCATAAGAACAAGAGTATGGTAAACATTAAAATACCATTAATTTAAACTTTTTACTTTTAAGCCCCAATAAAGTAAGTATATGTGTTCCTAGAATGGTAGGCAATTAATTATTTTATTGGATTTACAAACGGCCGTGTATTCTACATATGAAAAAGTATTTATAATTAAAACGTTTTACTCAGGTACTATTTAAGAACTGCACGTGAATTTCCGGAGAAGGCAATATCAATACAATTTAAAATGTGTTACAATTGGCTCCCTTAATTATTTTATAATATCGGTCTACTCACATTATTTTTAATACTCATTGAATAGTACTTTTGCTGGGCATTGCCTTCTTCGGAAATTCAACACTAAACAAAATACTTACACTTCTTAAATAGTACCTGAGTAAAACCATTTACTTATACTTTTTCTTGTGCAGAATACGCGGCCGGTTGTAAATCGCAATGTGACAGCAACTGTCACTTTTTAGAGCAAAATTAAATACCCGCCATTATGATTCCATGGCAAACCTTTATTTTTAATTAAAAATAATAACAAAGTTTTTTACAAATCATATTTAGTAGATACTCTGCAGAAACCATTGAGTAAGGTACCAAGCCATTCAGCTTAAAAAGCTTTTAAAATATTGTAAGAGGACCGATGCTGTCAAATAATTAGGGGAGCCAATATTAACACATTTCAAATTTTGCATGTAAATCCCTATGGCCCGCTTCGCAATTCAACACCCTGTATAATGAAACATTATTAGGCATCAGTTAAAGTAAAAAATGATGAAAACAAAAAAATTAGATCTGTCTAACCTGTCATCGCACGACTTCATTAATATGTAAACGTTTCGCATTAATAAAAACTTTTTTTTAATCGACTATTTGCTAATTATATCCTCCGGGTTATTTTAAATAGGTTGAAATGAAATCAGAGCCATTTATTTTCAATAGTATAATACTATATCCAGCGGATGTTATTAATATTGATGAATCATATAAATGTATCAATGAATTAAACATCCTTATTGAAGCAACTATTTCAACAACTTTTTAATACATCTCCATAAAGTTAGGGTTTATTTTTATCTTTCTTGACCTTAATTCGATTTATAAATCATTATATTTAAATATTCATTGATTTACTCACTTACTTCAAGGCGTTAGCTGTTTAGCTTCCATAAACAACAGATAATACGTGTTGAAATAATCATTAATAATATGTTTTTTTCGTCAACCGCCGTGAAAGTGACGGCTTTCCGACTTGACACCATTAATCGAAAATTGATAATTCCAGTACACCGAGAAGTTGCTAGGCTACGATGAAATAACAGTCCGGGAAAATTTTTGTCGGACAGTACGGGAATTTTCCATATGATATGAATATGAAAATGGAATGTAAACATGAGAATTTCTTAAATGGGAACTTCTTTAATGAAATAATATATTTACATATATGAATGAATGTAAGTAAAATAAAGGTATTCTTTTACTTCACTTACTTTCATTCATATAAATATTAATTGTACAATTGTTACAAGTATTAAATAAATAAGGAACACTGTTATTATGGCCTTCATAAGCGGAACTAGTGTTTGCAAAATTATTATTAGTTTCGATGGTTATATTCGAAGTGTTAAGAACACTATTATTTCTATTATTGTCTTCTTGAGCGGAACTCCTGCTAGCAATAATATTGTTACTTTCGATAGTTATATTCGAAGTATTAAAAAAAATTTCAGCAATTTCCGTCTTTTGCGATGCGGAATCTTCTACATAACCTTCCGCTACATTTGAAGATTTCCATCCTCAGTGCCTCTTCAAAGATAATAAGTCTGCACCATTATCAACTAAAATCGTGGCAGAAGATCTCCGGAAACAGTGCCCAGTGTATTGTTTTAAATCCGGTAAATTCAAGAAGCTAGCAATATTTTCCGACATACTCGCAAATTTGTGCACTCCAATAACTTGACGATAACCCTTCCCATTACGTACATTGAAAAAAATTTTCGGATTTGTGAAATATTTCGGACGAATTGAAATATATTTTCGATAAATAGTTAAATAAGCGTTTATTACGAACGATCTGGGTTTATTAGTTTTGTTAAATGGAATTTTAATCAGCAGTTTGTCTCCCAAGTCATCAATATCGCTTACTTTCATATTTGCTAGCTCCTCCCGGCGACAGGCTCCAAAAATTCCGAAAATTAGCCCAACCTATAAATAATGCTGGTATTAGAACAACTAATGTTATTAGAACAAAATGACTTCTTTATTACCTTATGGACTATAAATTTGTTATCCGGAGCATTTGCTAAAAAGTCATCAATTTGACATTTATTAAATTTTTTTGATTTTTTAGCTTGATATCCCACACTTTGTTTCTTCAAGAAAGCCCGGAGTTTTAAATATTTTGATATATCTACATTCTCTTTAAAGGACAGTGTCGATCGTAACATTGAGTAAATGGACCACATAGTTGATGCTTTCATTTTGGCTGATATATTCAAAAAATATGCCAGTAACACATTCTCCGACATTGAGTTTATATTTTGCTCCTTTCTGCAATCCATAAACCGTTGGTAAGCGTTAATATACTTCCCTTTTGACTTTTCCGGGAGCAGGTTCAGCGTTGCTTCTATCGCAGCATCTCGAATTTGTGGCGGTGTGCCGCATACAGAGCCGTCACTGCTGTCCATTTAGTTGAATAACGAATAACTGTGTTCTATTAAAGTCCCAACACAATTGACAATAGTGTAATGACATTTCATAGATGTAGCGATTGACGAAAAAATAGTATGTGCGTCACGTAGGAAAAATGCATTCCCGGACTACTGTGATTGTTGGACTCGGCTAGCGCCTCTCCCAACAAACTTCACAGTCGTCCGGGAATGCTTCATTTTTCCCACTAGACACACAATCTACTATTTTTTATCAATTCTAACAAGTCCGTATAATTTTTTTTCGAACAAATACATATTCTAAAAAAATGCTTTCGAACCATTTCCTACAAATGTGTTATTGTCGAACAAAATATTTGAATAGTGTTTTCGTTCTTTGACTCGTTACTATACCTCATTTAATAACCAGGCGGACTAAAGGCAAAAGTCACATTTACTCTATAAAAAGTAACCAGAAATGTTTTGGCGGTAAAATTCAAATTATTTAAAATTCATTCAATAATTATAACAATACACAAATAAATTTTAAGCAAACTTTCTTGATTATATAGTCTATAATTTAGTATGTAATATTAAAATATTAATTAAAATAAGTATGGGACCCTCTTAAGAATCTAGGAGCACACTGAGAAACTCAAGTTGGACATTTATTTATTTACATATAAAATGGATTGAAGTATTAGGTGTATTTTAAAAATATATATAATTCTGAAAAAGGTTTGAAATATAAATACTCGATTATCTTTAAATAGAATTTTATTAAATAAAATAAATTTGCTATTTAAAAACACGTAACTTACTTAAAAATTAATCTGTTTCATAGACGTATATAATATTCAGTCTGTTTAAGCTCATCTCTATCCTTTAATTCAATTAAAATTTCATTTCATTTTTAAAGAAAATGTTATGTATAATTTTTTGCACACCAAAAAATGTCAGATTTCATTGATCTTCGGTCGCCTGACGTCTTTCAGGACGTTTAGGAATTATTACTGCTCCAATCTTCTTATACTCCCTAATTTTGCGAAACACCGTACTTCTAGGCAATCCTAAATATAAAACATGTTTATGATCTGATTCCATACTGGAATTTCTTGCACCACACTGACCCAATAAATCGACAATTTTGTGTACAACGGCAGTAGATTTTAAAGCCTCCTGTAATAAAACTTTATATACGTTCATTTTGGATTGTTATTCCACAAGCGTTAATGCTCCAAATCGAACCTTTTCCGTTTCTTGAGGGGCGAAAATGACGCCGAACTAGTGCTGGGTAAATAACCACATTTAAAAATTAAATAACTATTTCCTCGAAGATCGCGGGATGAGTTCTTTAAAGAACCCATTCTTACACTTTCAACGGCAGGAATAACTGGCTAAAAACACACACAAAACTGACGTGAAACACGTGAAATCCGTGGAACACAAGTAAACAGTGATAGATCAGCAGAACGGCCATTACTGTTTTAAGCAGTTTGCGCCTGCGTAAAAACTGCTGCCGTTTGGCCAATCACAACAACGTATTTTCGCGGCTATAATTTGACTTAGTCCGCCTGGTTATTAAATGAGGTATAGGTGATGGTAATCTTTTAAGATACCATATCGAAGAGATCTGGAATATCAATAAAGTAAGACAAGTTATTTATTATATTAGTTGGTAGAATTATACCAAGAACCCGTAAATGTCACTGTCACTTTTGACAACATACAGACAAAGTGGGATGCGCGAGACAATACTCGAGAAAGAAATTTGCATGTTATTACTAGTTCTACTAGTAGATAAATCTCGAAACGCATCTGCAGATGGCAATTTTACATATTTAAGGGTTCAGTTTTATAGTTTAAAGTTTTCAAATTCAATTTAGTTTAATTTTCAAGTTAGTCCTGTGGGTAGAAATAAACGATCTTAAACAAATGTTATTTCGCTAGTAGTACTAGTAATCACATGCAAATTTCTTTTGTATCATTCAATATCCGGCGTGGCACTAGCCAGAGAAGTAGTTGTTTCAATACGTTATTTGTTTATAGTCTTACAATTAGTAAGACTTAATTTTGCTTGTAGAGTTACGAACAGGTTAAATATTCATATATTCAAGCTATATTTCGTTTCGTTTTATTGAATCTATTTAATGCTTTCTGCAATATGTAAGGTTGTTTCTAATTTATTTATTTAATTTACTTAATGCTTTTGCAACATTCGATTCTAATGATTAATATTTATTTAATTTGGAGCAGCACATGCAACTATCTGTAAATAATTGATCTACAACGTAAATTTGGAAAAATTTATGGTTTAACTCAAATAATAGACTCACCTACAAGAGTTTCATCTACTACCCATAAACTTATTGATCTAATATTCATAGCTAATTCCGCGGAGGTAGCCGATAAGGGAATAATTCCATCAAATAATATTTCAGATCATGATTTGGTATATGTAAAACTAAAAACACACATTAAGGTAGCACAGAAAATCACATGGTTTAGAGATTTTAAAAACCTAGATTATGATCATTTCCATTCTACTTTAATGTCTTCACCACTCTTTCATGCTGTATCCTTAGAAAATATTTACGATAAACTAAATTACCTTAGTGATATACTACTAAATTTATTTAACACTTTTATACCATTGAAGATGTGTATTATAAAAAACACCCGGGCTTACTGAGAATCTAAAACTTATCATGACAATCAGGGATAATAAATATAAAACATTCAAAAACTATAAAACAAACATTCTTTGGGAAGAGTATAAGTCATGGAGAAATAGCATACCTCAATTATACACTTCGTAATGCCACCATAAGTGAAACATGGAAGGAACTCAAGAATATGAATGTTGTAAACAAATCAAAAACTGATCTCCCAAATGAAATTTCTGATCCAAATGATAAAATAATTACTTTATCACCTCTATTCCAGTACCAAATAATATCAATAAAGATCATATTTTGCATTCATACCAGAATAATATGAAAATACCTATCTCATCAATAATAAAGGACCCCACAGTATTTCAATGTAAAATGGGTTTCATCGAAATTATCCCATTTTTTGCAGGGAGCTGGCTTTTTACATCCTGAACAAAAGTCCTTATGGGCGGAACAAAATCCTGTGTAAGGATTTTGAATTATCCGCCAAAGAAGTTCTCATTTCACCGATACTCGAAAATCGTAAAAACGGAGGGAAGAACGCATGCAACGATGTTAACATCTTCATGTTTGGATTGTTTTGGACCAAGAAGTTCTTGTACAATGCTCAGCAGTCATTGTTGGAGACACTGGGCATATGTGCCCACCATTAGGCAACTCGTAGGGTGGCGATGAACATTTAAAAAAAAAAACTTACCTTCAATTGAGATTCATTCTTTGTAGAGACTGATTTATTGCTCATAACTTTCAAAGTTTTCATTTTTTTTAATCTGAAACTTTTCGAAAATAATCTCCATACAATACTGAGCAACTTTGTCGCTGGGAGTTTGACTTAGAACTTTCGTCACACACTTTTTTAAGTGAAACAAAAAAAACCGTGGATTAAAACATTTTTAACTTCACATTCAATTTGTATTAACAAATTAGTCATTTTTATCGCAGATATTTCGCATCGCTGAAGTGTCCTCTGTAAGGTTGTTGAAGAATAAATGGATTCTGTTAATATTTGTAGGAGATATCGCGAGTTTAGTTTATAAAAACACGGGATTTATATCGTAAAAACGATAATCTTGCAATATTCTAAAGTTTGTACCAATTATTGTAGAATAAAAAGAAAATTGTTCGGTGCAAAGTTTTGTAACTTTTTTGAGAGTGCCCATGATGAACCATTGAGAGAACAGATGGCCCATCGATGGTCAGACCTTTTCAGGGCCTTTCCGCCCATGAAATTGATCTTCCGGTCCAAAATACGAGTTTCGAGCAAGGGCTGTTCCGAGTTTGAGCGGGCAACAATAAATCATTCTCTACAAAGAATGAATCTCAATTGAAGGTTCGTTTTTTTCCTGAAAATGTTCATGGCGGCCCTACGAGTTGCCTAATGATGGGCACACTTGCCCAGCGTCCCCAGCAATGGCTGCTGAGCATTGTATAAGAACTTCTAGGTCCAAAGGCGTCCAAACATGATGATATTAACATCGATGTATGAGTTCTTCATCCCGTTTTTACGATTTTCGATTATCCTTACATAGGATTTTGTTCCGCCGCCCATAAGGACTTTTGTTCAGGATGTCAAAAGCTAGCTCCGTACAAAAAATGGGACAATTTCGATGAAACCCATTTTACATTGAAATACTGCGGGGTCCTTTACTTTTACCAGAACCAACGATAAGCAGTTCTCAAATATTATTAATAATATTAAATCCAATGCCACGGGAGCTGATGGGTTAAATATAAAATTTATTAAATTGTGTTGTCCATACATTATCCCATTATTAACTCACATAATTAATTTTTGCTTTGAGAATAATGTATATCCATCGAAATGGAAAGAGTCGATTATCAGGCCAATTCCAAAAAATGCGAATCCTACAAATTTTAAAGATCTAAGACCCATTTCCATTGTCTCTGTTCTATCTAAAATACTGGAGAAAACAGCTGAACGATCTTCTACCTAAAATGCAATCTGGATTTAGAGTAAATCGCAGCTGTCAGTCTGCTCTACTAAACATTTCTGATGACATTATTACTAATATGGACAATGGATATGTCACGGCTTTGGTGTTACTCTATTTCAGTAAGGCATTTGACGTTATTGATCATGAGATACTCTGGTCAATTCTTGGGTATATCGGCCTAGCTAGCGGTGCTGTAGAGTTTTTTTTTAATAACTTCAATATGTGGTCAGCAATGACAAAACATCTGATAAAGCTCAAATCTGTTCAGGTATACCTCAAGGATCTATTTTAGATTCATTATTGTATAGTATATACACATTGAATTTTGAGATGGCAATCCAGTATTGCAATCACCACTTCTATGCGGAGGATACCCAACTTTACATTTCTTTTAATACATCGAATGCTAATCAAGCTTGCCAAGAAATGAATCATGAGCTGGCTTCTCTGAGCTGCATAGTTGAAGATCATTCGTTATATCTAAACCCTACAAATTCCCTTGTTTTACTATTCGGTAGAAAAGCTTCACTTGAGAAAATTACAGGTTTCGATGTAATGGTAACAGCAGGAGGAAAGAACTTGTTTCAAAAGTCAAAAACTTGAGTGTAACACTTGATTCGCAGTTAAGGTTTAAGGCGACTATAAGTAATATGAAAAAGAAGGCATATGGTTCTCTAAAACTACTTTATAACAGCAGGCACTTACTGAACAAACCTCTAAAAACTACACTATGTGAAACACTAGTCCTATCGCACTTCAACTATTGTGATGTTTTTTATGGCCCATGCATTAACCAACGGGATGCTCTGATAATACAACAAATACAGAACGCATGCATTAGATATATTTGTGGAGTTAAGAACTACGATCGCATCTCAAATAAATTCAAAATGCTTAAATGGAATAAAATCGTAAGCAGAAGACAACTTCACGCCCTCTGCTTTTTCCATAAGATATTAAACTCCAAAGTACCTGCTTATTTATATAACAATAGTTATTTGTTTAACAAGGCAATAAAGTGACAGATATACGAACGCGGCTGAATCCAGTCAAGTCAGGAAATCTGCTTTATTGCCGAGTTAAACACATATTTTTTTCGCGGATTGTTCAGGAGAAATTAGTAATAACTTGCAATGAAATAATTCTCAATATATTTAATTCTACCAACATATCGAAGGTAGCTTTGTAAAAATTTCATAGGTACCCAAGTAAAACAAAAATTGACATTTATAATAGATATTGTGGTGTCCGATATTGTGGTGTGTGTGGTGTAATCATCTATAATCAATGATCATGATTTCGTAAGTGACATGTAATGAATATTTAAATCGGACGGACTGTATAATTATTTCGAGTAAAACTCTTCAATACATTTCTTTACTGATTTGGTTGATGGTGGAAACAATTACTTTGTGATACATTTTAATTCAGGAATTCAGGAACTGTTCAATAACATGTACTTTGTTGGTATCACACATATTTCTTAATGAACCAATATTAAAGTCGTTATGTTCATATTATTATTGTTCAATGATTACATTGAAATAAAACTTACATAATACGTAATCCTTTTCGATCATTTTTCCGATTGCTGTTCGGGTTCAATTACGTGGCAAAGTTAGCTAAACACACGGTGCTCGGAGAAAACTTACACGGGGTTGTTAATACTTCGCAAAAGCCGTTATTGGGCTTCTTTCATAGGCAACATCTCAAGGAAAGTCTCTAGTTCTACTGTGCCAGGAAATAAATGCGCCGGTAGACGACGTTTAAACGTCAAATGCCGGCCAGGGCAAACAAATTTCGCCATCGTTCGGCGTCTTGATTTTTGTGCGTGGATAAGTTAGGGACTCGCATGGAGGTCGGGGAAATCACACGTGGTGTTATTAAAACTTTGGGGAACCTGTTTTTGGAATTTTTGGTACGGGAAATTCGAAGGCAACTCTCAATTAAGCGAAAAATACATTGTAATGTCAAACAAATTTCCGGGCGGCTTCTATTGGTCGACGCGGTGTCTCATCTGATTGGTGAAATAACATGACGTAGTCTCACCTGATTGGCTCATTACTTTTACAGCCTAGGCATAAATAAGCATTTTTAAAGCCTAGTCCGCAAAAGTGATATTTCACGGCCTAAAAGCAGTCCGAAAAATCGTACATTTCATATCAATCCGCGAAAAAATTACATTTAGGACTGACGTTCACAATATTAATGTCAAAAACAAAGGCTTGATCTCCATGCCTCCACACAAGACTTCAATCTTCCAGCGATCATTCTCGTATAACATAGTTAATATGTACAATAAAATTGATATGTCATTGAAAACTGTGTCAAATGTTTTGTTTAAAAAATATGATTGCCAATTAATATGGCATATGGTTAATATAGTATGTGGGAATACAGATGCAATAATTGAAATAATATAAATATAAACCATAAAAATTATAACGAACAGAAGGAAAGGAATAATTATATTAAAAAGATCAGATTGAGAATGGCCGGATGAAACTTTAACAACATTAGACGTAATAACACGACGGCAAACTTCTAAGATTTCAATGGATGTAAAAAGTAATTGTATAGATTAACACATTTTTTACACATTGCGTCTATAATAAAGCTATTATAGCAACCGAAACCGTATCGGAATAGCTCATCCTTATTACAAAACGAGTACTTTGTGCATTTGGTTTCTAAAAATCGGCAGAATTTAAATTTTAAACGTTAGGTTTAGTTTATTTAACTAGTGCGCGAGGCTTAAATTTATGTATGTGAAATAGTGTTTTTATCTGAAATGGTGAAATAATTAATTAAGAAAAGTAACTGGTGACGAACGACGCCTCCGCTGCGCTGCGCCGTCGTCCGTGCGTGGTCCATTAAAATTAATCAATGAAACTGATGACGGACGACGGCGCAGCGCAGCGGAGAGATAAAAAATGTTCCAATACAAATATTATAACGCAATGCTTTGTAAATATACTGGAGCTTTGACAGGCTCTTCAATGTCAAAACTAAAGACAGCAAGACTCTCGAGAGAAACGCATGTATTGCTCATTTCCGAGCCAAGGCACAGTAACAGGGGCCCCCAAAGACAAAACGCTTGCCACATTTCAACCCTTCCGGTAAGAGGTATCTTTGGTGAAAATTTCAACCGAATCCATGTCATGCGATTTTCACTGAAATTTCCGATGGTTTGGTACTCATGAAAAATTAAAAATGGTGATGTGGCCATCATGTTACTTTCTCCGACTTGATGGTATCATTTATATATACGCTTTCATGGTTTATTTTCAATTTAAATCATATTTTAAATATACATCGAGCGTTGCGTAAACTCGGATGAAACTGACGTTTAAAACGTCAAAATTATGAAAGATGGGAAAATTATACTTCAAATTCAAAAACTCAGTTTACTCAAAAACTAAAGGGATTTCGAAAAAAACTTATTCTTTAGAAGTTATTCATTTTGCTATTCTCTACAATTATTATTCACACAAATTTGCTGTAACTATCATCGTTTCATAATTATAAACCAAAAGTTAAAAAAAATTAATAAATTTTTTTCTCGAATAGCAATGATTTTATGAAAAATATTTTTAAGCAAAAGATGTTCATTTCTTTGTTGTCTTCAATGTTTGTTTAAATGTTTTTGTGATATTTTTCATATTTAAGAAAATATTGGCAAAAAACAAAAAACAGTTAAGGTAAACACCCACTTCCGGTGTACGAAATTTTATCAAAAGCTTTTCAGTTCTTCAGATTATCAAATAAGACGTATGTTGAAAGTTTCATATCAATTGCTCTATTAGTTTTTGAGATACAGCGCACACAGACAGACACACACACACACACACACACAGACAGACAGACAGACACACACACACACACACACACAGACACAAAATTTTTTTTTCCAGAAATTGTTGAAATGGCATCTAGGGACCCCAAAACAGATATTTCCGTAAAAAAAATTTTTGAAAAAAAAATCACGATCACAATACTTTCTCGTACTTCGTAACGGAGAAAGTAAAAATATGGTGCTTTGACACATAAAAAAATTAATAACTCTCGAACGATTAGAAAAATCGAAAAAATTAAAAGAATAAACTTTATAGAGCTGTCTCTTATAAAGAGGAAGAAATAGGTTTAAATCATCCAGGATGTACAGGAAAGGCTGTGCGAATTTTTTTCCTCTAATTTCTAAAGAAGGCCCTAAAGACCACAGGGAGGATCATTGGGAAGATCAACTTTGTCCAATCCGTGCTACGTCATAGCTGCCGCATTGCCTAAACATGAAATCTTCATCGGCAATACAGAAATCGGTGCAAAGAAATTAAACATGTTTTTAAATCGTTTTAGGCAGTTTGAAATTGGGAAAAATCAGTATTTCAAAAAGTATGCACTTTATGCGAGAATTTGTATATGTTTTCGATTTGGTTTCTATAGTTATTAGAAAATCTGACATTTGGGTTGAATGATTTTTTTTTCCTTTTCCACCCCCGCTGGGAACTTTCGAGAATGTCGAGCTAAGAAATAACGAATCACCGTAATTTGCAGAGAAGACGGTCCTGCATATAACAGTTTTCATTTTACATTTTTCATTTATCATCTTATATTCTTAATTTTTATTTTTTATTTTTTTTTTATTTTTTTAAATGCCAGTTGTATCCTCTAAAAGTTTAAGCTTTTCGACTTGAAAAGAAAAATTACATCATTAAAAGAAGAAAAACGAAGCCAGGGGGTGCCAGTGGGGCGTAGGGGTGGTTAAAAAAAGAACTTAAAGTTTACGCTTTTCGACTTGAAAAGAAAAAAATACATCCTTCAAAGAAGAAAAACGAACCCTAGGGCCCTGCCAAATGACGCGTTCTGGAAGGCTATGGGGTGCTTTAAAATTTTTGAAAAAATTACCAATTAAGGCTCGCCATATTTTCCATCAATCCAAAAAGTTTGAACTCTTCAATTTAAAAAGAAAAAAATACGTCCTCGAAAGAAGTAAAACCAACCCGGGGAATCCGTCGTTAGATTCGTGATGTAAAAAGAAAAGAAACAGTTATTCAAGAACGATGAAAAATATAGGACAAATACATCAAACGTTCTTAAATACACACGGATTTATAAAACAAATAAAAATGAAAAAAAAAACTTCAGACGATAGAAATTTGAACCGCGGACCTTCCATTGCAAAGCGACTTGGTGTTTCCGTTAACGTTAAAGGTATTTGTTCACGAAAATGTTATAATGTACGCATTATTTAATTCTACGTGCAGCATTAATGGGGTACATATAACACTCAATTTCTTAAACATGCAAATGCGTGTGCGTGTTTAATATGCTTATTAAATAAATTCAATTGTAATTGTAATTACAACTTTAATTTCGATTTTAATTTTGATTTTAATTTTCGTAAACAATGTAGTGAAATTTAGCAACGGGGCACGACACGCTATCAGAAAATGACGTTCACTGGGTATGTTTAATAGTATATTGTACAACTTGCATATAATGGCTATTAATCACGAGAACGATGTTTGCGGAACGAGCCGTAGGCGAGTAGAGCAAATCGTTTGAGTCGTCATTATATGCTCGTTATACAATATACTATTAAACATACCCAGTGAACGTCATTTTCTGACAGCGTGTCGTGCCCCGCTGCTAAATTTCACGTTTCCCTTCTATTTACAACGTCATACTTCGAAAACTACAAATCGGATCGAAAAACTTTATGGAGATCTTTGATACGGATTATATCGGTGACTGATATGCCGTCGTCAGATTTTTAAGTTTCGAAAAAAAAAATCGAAAAATTCCCGGAAATCAATCAAAAATCGGCCATAAATCGTAAACGGAGCGCCCCTCAAAAAATATAGCTCTTATCTTTTCGACGCAAAATGCAAATGGCACACCGTTTAAATTTCTCGCGTGGGATTAAAAATGGCCGCTCTAGAATTTTTTTATTGAAATCGGGGGTGGTTTTCTTTGAATAACTCCTCGAGGGTTGGAGATATCAAAAAGAGGTAAGGGACATAAAAGATAGAGAGTTCTACAAAAATCTATAAAAAATAAAGTCGCGACTGTAAAGGGGACGCGCAACCGCTCGCCGAAGCACGAAAAAAGCGACCCCCGCAGAGAAAGGGATGCAGCTCGCGAGCGGAGAAGAGTACTTGAAATACGGAAGTAACTTTTGTGTACCAAAGTGTTTGGAATTTTTTGAGCCATACTTGAATCCTCCAACTCAAAAATCCTGGGATGGCAACCTTCTGCAAAAATAGGAGTTTATAATGCACCCGCGTCGCATTTCTAAATATCAAAATGAGTGGGCCATGATTTGTTTTTGTTTTCTAATGAATCTCAGACATTAGCTGTCACTTCTATTAGTCGTAGTTGTCCTACTGCAACCATGTAGCACTGTGATTTGATTATCAAATGTTAAGATTTTTTAATGCTGTTCTAAATTATTTTCTCCACGACCACCATAGAATTTAAACATTCTGAAATCAATATCGATTATAGAACGTACACATTCTCACTCTTGTTATGGAACTATGCGCTTATGCGTTTTGCATGTAATTCATTCCATAACAAGGTATAGAATGAATATTCTCACATCGTTTCGAATAAAACAATTAGCTTTGGATATCACAATTGTCAAAATACTATAAACATAACCACAAACGTAATAATAAAACGTAAGTTCTTTGTGTTTATTATTTTATTAGTCTATTTCATCTGGTCGAGGAGAAAGTATAGTCTGATACTCGGTAAGAATGGAAATTCAGATGCTCGTGGTTCCTCGCGCTCGCCTCGCGCTCGAAATATTCCACTCGCGTCGAATTTCCATTCTAACCTTGTTACAGAATATACTATTCTATACCGTGTGTTCGATAAAAAACGCCCAACGTAATAACTCTGTTATTTATTGATCGATTTGAATGACCTAAAAACCATAGTCAATGGTGGTTTAAATACTAACAAATGACATCAATATTGATTTTTTTTAATAATAACTTCATTGTCAAATGATAGCCAACAAAATTTTTAAACGGCAGCGTATAATGTTTTAATTTTTTTACATTCGACATTATTTTTCTGAATCCAATAGTGCCCAATATGTTGTTTTTCGTTCAATATTTTGGTCGTAAAAAATTAAAATAAATCTTTCATTTCAAATTATATTTTTCAAAAATTATATTTAGCGTGCCTAAAAAAAGTGACAAATGTCATTTGTTGTAAGGTTATATCAAACATGAATAATAAAGACTCAATAAATAAGTACCTATGTTACAACTCAATGTAGAATAGAATAAATAAGTAGTGCAAGTATTAATTCACTTTCGATTTGGATGTTCTGTGATTATTGTAAACACAAAGTAGAACGTCGAACTCTGCAGGTCCACGAAATTGTCGATCCACTCTCTTCGGCATTTTAAAGGCTCCATATTATCTCAAATTTCCTTCTACCCTTCTAAATTTAGCATCTGGTATTCGCCGCTCTGGAAAGCGTAGATGATAAATTCGTGCCGCAGCTCTTCGATTTCTATTACATCGAAAATAAATTTGTAACATGTCCGTTAATTCGCTATTGTTCATGATTATGTCTGAAACACACACTAATAACAAATGGTTGACATTATTTATACAATAAATGACATTTGTCGATTAGATTTTTTTTTCAAGGCACACTACATTTATTACCAAAGAAATCATGTGAACAAGATTTATTATAATTTTTTACTGGCATAAATATTAACTTTAAACCAACATAATGGGCATAGTTGGATTCAGAAAAATAATGTCTAATATTATAAAATTAGAAAAGTATATGCAGCCATTTAAAAATTTAAAGTTGACTATCATTTGGCAATGAAGTTTATTTTGAAAAAATATATAATTACCGTCATTTTATAGTATTTAAACAACCATTAACTTTCTTTTTTATTTCATTCAAATCGGTTAATAAATAACAGAGTTATGAGGTTGGGCGTTTTTTATCGAACACACGGTATACCCTTTCTGTCCTTATAGTGTGATATTCTAATTTGGTTTCCATCAATAATTGGTACAAATCTTAATCCATCCCGCTGTATAATCTCATCAATCTTACATACTTTGTATCATTATATCATTTTAAATGTATCGTATAAATATTACGCTCCTAATGGTGAAATTACCTTTTGCATGCTTGACAAAACAATAAGTAAAGCTCCTTAAATGTATTAGAAGTCGTAAACGATTTTCACGCAATTTGCATGGACATGCCACCGGCATTGCGTAGACCCCCAACGTGGTTCTATTCCGAGAAGATTCCGGACGATTAAAAATGATAACAAAAAAAACTGATTGAGTGCAGCATGGATTTCTGAGAGATGCTCGTCAAAACAGTACGAATCTTAACAACCGACATGACGAGAGACGATATCGATCAGTAATTGCACGTAATGCAATCTGCTGTGTAATTGGCATATCGTAGATCCCATATCTAAAAACGCCAATCACCCGTTGAGGCAATATGACGAACCTAATTGTGCATGCAGAACGACAATCACTAAAAATGTTTTTAATAACAAGGCGCCC
Organism: Ocypus olens; assembly: GCA_910593695.2. Classification (NCBI taxonomy): domain Eukaryota; kingdom Metazoa; phylum Arthropoda; class Insecta; order Coleoptera; family Staphylinidae; genus Ocypus; species Ocypus olens. The sequence goes on along the minus strand of OU343063.1, from coordinate 14,918,608 downwards.
TTATCGAGATTAAATTGTCTATTTAATACATGTTTACTCGCTGATCACATGACTTTTACATCTTGTTTTATGGTTAGTCATAATCAATGATTTATTGATTGTAAAAGTTTTATTTTTCATTTTGTATTTACATTTCTAAGAAGTTGTCTGTTCGATGATGTCAGGTTGGAGTAAATTAATGGTTAAAATCATACATTCAGTAAAAATGATTATAAGATTGTAAATTGTAATATTTATCTATTCTATCTAATTAAAGTGGTAGTTACAATTTAATTCAGCTTAAAATCACTGGCATCTCATAAAAATGCAATTTTAGCGCAAATGCAATATAAGCAGTTGACTCTTTACCGTGCGATCAAAAAGTGGAAAATAGTTATTAAAACATAACCCAACTATCGAAAATAGTTGGCAGTCCTTAAAACATAACCTAAGTAACAGAAGTTCAGTGGCGTTCAGTAACTATTACAATGTCACCAGTAGATTAATGATATCGAACTCTAAATTATTAATTATGTTCGGTAGTTTTTAAATTTAATCATTGTCTACTTGATGTCATCTTATTTAACTTATCCACTGCCTTATTTACTACTGAATGTTTCGTTAAACTAGGAAGATCCATAATTCAAAAAATTACAATGGAGTATGATAGGTGTATAACATTTATATTCAACTATTTTTCAATATTATCATTGCAAGTACTTTATTTAAACAATGGTTATGTAACTAGTAGGAAATCATGAAGTATGTAATTATCAAAGTATTTTGTGGTATATGGCTTGTTAGTCTCAGTAAGTTCTTTGGGCACTTATTAAAAGTAATAACCATCTTAGGGGCATCAAATCTAATTGGTAAGAGGTTCAAAGTCCTGCTTTATTTATTTGTCAGAGAACTAACGAGAGCGGTATTAACTCAATAGAGCACCGAAGCCATCATTAAAAAAGGATTTGCGGTGGTAAATTACTTTTTTTTTCATTTGTGGTCAGATACAAATTAGTTCACGAATAATAAACTTGCAAAGATATCATTAACGATTAGTTGTTGGTTAATAGTGAACACACTCACTTAATTTATGGTTTGACATTAGTCACTTTAACATGGCTATTAATAGACCTATAGATAGACATATACCCGCAAATGTTTACTGTCTCCGTTACAAAGTATGGGAAAGTATTGTCAGGAAATTTTCTAAATTATTTTTTAAAAGTGATATACGTTTCGGGGTCCCTAGAGGCGACTTCAACGATTTCTGTCGAAAAAAAATGTGTTTTGTGTTGTGCGTAGGCAGCACGCTTTACTTTAGTACTAGCGCCATATTTTTTAGTCTTAAATATTAAAGGCTAACAAGTTACTTTGACGCTTCAGTGAGACACCCAGTACAAAATCCAAAACTCATTTTGCACAAAATAGCTTATTGCAAGAAATGGGCAGTAGCGGTGTAAACAACTAGAAATGTGATTTAGTATTTGATGCATCACTTATATCCTTTGATAATGTGATTTTGTTTCATATGTAGTTAAACTGAGCGTCATTATCTCTTTACATAGCTGATTTTTTTTGCATAATCCAACCTGCGTAAAATCGTCTCATCAGATTTTTAACCCGCCAATGGTGACCCTACTGGTCTGCGAGACCGGGTGTGTCAAATAACTTTATTCTCCGTTATTGTTTAAAATCTTGAGTTGAAAACCTCGGTGCGTGAGACCGCTGTCACCATTAAATTTATGTCACCAATGTCGGATTATATATACTTCTGCTGCTTAAATAAATCTAATTTTTAAAGTCGCGCGCACTCATCACTTAAATATAAAATGACGTTTCCGTTATTTAGACGGTTGTGTACTCACATACCGAGAAACTGTATTTATTCTATAAGAAACACATTAAAAAAGAACTAATTGCATTAAAATAAAGTAACAAGCACAAAATGCAGATGCAATTACTTCTCGATATTACAAAGTTTCACTATTTCGCTTTGCGATTTGAATAATGTGCAGAGTGTGTTTTTTGTAATTAGCGCCCCACACGGTATGCCCGAACAGTTAAGCGTGCGGTTCTGTTGACTTAAGTAACCTAATTGAACAAATATGTCCGTTGAACCGGTAAACGTGAAGTAATGTACACATTACACCATTAAAGGCTTCCATTACAACCATAAATTCCCATTTGATAGCAATTAAAACGATTCCCGATAAATTCATCCACGAATCTTGTTAATGAAAATGACGGATTATTTATGTGCCATAAGCTGACGTAAAAGGTATTACTTCCAACACTTAAGTTTGTTACAATTACATAAAATTAGAAGTTCGTACGCTGTTGTAGGCAATTATTTTTAAGAAAATAGAGCAAAAAAAGTACACGGAATAAATAAGTACACTAATAACAATAAAATTAGCAACTAACTTGAATTGATTAAAGTTTTTTATTACAATAATCTATAAATTATATTTCGTTACCTAAGGGGCAACACCGTCTATCTCATTTTTATCACTTTTCAGGAGAGGAATAAAACTGTTTTCCGATTGACATAATGCTTATCCAAATACTTTTTCTACACTGTGGGAATCCTTTCGTGTCCAGTTTTACTAAAAAACACTTAAATACCACCAAAAACACAAACAATCTAGTTTAAGTGAGTTTAAGTGAGCCAGTGTTGCAGTTTGTAATCATGAGATCATGAGCCTGAGTTGTCTCATGAAAATGCGAGTACAACAATATGATTTGTGCAGATTTTGTGAGCAAAGTATCGAATTATTAAAAACGACCATTATATTCTAGCATGATTTTTGATTTATCTTCAGACTTAAAGCGCATACAAATTTTAATATGGACTAAATTTACGGAGATTATGAAGTCTCAAAGATCATTAATCCATGACTTCAAAAATTATCTCGGCCAATTTAGCCGAAATCAAAATTCAGAAAGTTGTCCTTGGCTTAATTTTTCATGACCTAGAAACTAAAAAAAAATCATATTCCTCATTATTCGTAGTCCCTGAGAATCAATAAAGTTTTTTTTATAAAAACAAAACTGTTGAACTATTTATTTTGTATTAAAATTATATTCGTTTTTTAAGTACTAAAATATGAAGGAAGTAGCCTACTACAATATTATAAAACTTAAATTTTAATGTTGCAAAATAATTTTTAACAAAATGTATTAATAAAACTATAATTAAAATAAATAAGTAGTGCACTAGTCAGACTTCTTGTTAACATTAGTCAGACTTAGGTTACTTACTTCGCTTTTTTTAAATATTTTTTGTGTCCTTTTTACAACAATCTGATTCTTCTTTAGAAGGCTTTTCCCCTTGTTTATTTTTTAACTGCCTTCTGCTGTGTCTCATGGGGTATGGTGTCGTATTATTGGTACGAGTGAGAAGGCATCGTCTTTTAGGAACTGCAAATCAGTCCGTTTGTCTTTGGTATTTTTGGTGGGCTTTCATACATGTTGAGGAAATACGAATAAATCCGGTTTTCAGAAATTTGCTTGGGTCTGGCTGGTGTATTTTAAGCTCGTCTTCAAAGTTGAGTTTATAATACATTTTTTCGCCAGGTTCAAACTGAATCCACCTAAGATCGGTGATGGCTGGATCACCAAGCCATCGCCAGTTGCATCTCCACTGTAGTCCTTAAAAAACGTGTAGTCAACCTGGCACGATATGGTATGGGGATTCTCTGTCTGTTAGTGAATGCACGCCATACTCAATTAGAAGATGAATGTCAACCTTCTTAAAATTTCTTTCAATGAGGCTATGAACACTGTCACACTTCATCTGAGTATGACCCGTTTCAAGGTATTTTTGAATGATAGTAACCTTCCGCGACATACTTAGATGGAGCAGTGCATTTGAGAGGATCTGATTGCGATTTTGACATACACAACTGTCTGAGTATATGACCACAGTCTCCAGTGACTTATTTAGCAATTCTTCTAAATAGTTGCAAATTCAGGATGCAAAGATAGATGACTTCAGTCTCATCAAACCAGTAGTTCATGGCATCATAAGAATTTAAATCATACACAGTATATTGTGGACTGTTAATTTCAGTTTATAGTATGCTGAGATCGCAGCGCAGCGTGTGGAACAAGCCCTTACATCTTCTTTATCTTTTTTCTTTTCATTACGTGCAGATATTTTTCTAGTTTCATGGGCATTGTAAATTTCTTCACTTTTGCGTCCATGCTCAAAACTTGTGCAAGTGTCACATAAATCTTTTCTTGGCAAAAAAAAGAGAAGATTCTTTTCTTTTCTCATTTTGTCAAAAGAAAATATAGACATCGGTTTCTCCGCTTTCTGAGTACACTCATTTTTATATAGCTTGTACAGCTGATTCCACGAGTTAAAACTTTTTTGAAGAAGGGTGGCGTCTGTTTGAATGTAGATCTTATTACTTCTTAGTCTGAAATATTGTGAGGCCAAAGCAGGCAAACTTTCGAAAAATGTTGTTAAAGTTCTCATCTGGTCCAAACTTTTTTTTATTTTTTTTATGTGCATGTGCCGGGGGAGGAGACTGAATTTCATTTTCGGTGAGATCATCGTCTTCATTGGGAGGAAGGTCGACTCTTACTTCTTTGTTTTTTTACACTTGGCATATTGTTTTTCCGGAAGTTTAACAGCTAGTAATGGATTTCAGATTTTTTTAAACCGTGCGTCAGCAGATACATGTTTCGACAAACCTGAACTCTCAAACCATCATCGATCTTCAGATAGTAGAAATAACCGCAACTTCTCCTAGAAGGATTTTTGCCTTTAGTTTTTTGTTTGGTTTTTTTGGGTTCGACGGTTAAACAGACATACATTATTTTGAATCCCACGACTAACCTTCCAGAAGTCTTGGAACAGCTTTTTGCGTTGTTCTTGGGTTAACGAATCGCAAAATCTGTTCTTCCATGGAGACCCCATAGTTCGTTTCAAAATGTCGTGAATGATTATGCCGGTACTCTTAGGATCCGACCTTCTATAACCCAAATAAGATTCTCCTTTCATTCTACTAATTTTTGTTTTTACACGGGGTACCCCTCTGGTTTTGCAATTTTATTCCTCTTCCTTAGTTTAATGCTGTCTTCGTTTTCAGTAGCTGCTAGGGTAGTCACATCACAATCTTGAGTTTCCACAACTTCTGTGGTAATAAAACCAACATCACACTCTTAAGTTTCAACAACTTCTGTGGTAATAAAACCAACATTCGCACTCTTGAGTTTCAACAACTTCTTTGATAATAAAACTAACATCACAGTTTTTATCTCCAACACCTCTAACTATTCAATTTTCTTCCAAAGTGTATACATAAATGAATTCCAGATCTTGAAAATGTATTTGTTCAGAAGAGTCACTATTGCCATTGTTAGGGCTACTATTAGCTAGGATGGAACTGGAAGTCTGTACTATTCTATCGCCATATTCTTCAATCGCAATTCGTTCAATTTCTTCTACGGTGACCAAGTCGTTATGATCCGATTCACTAGAATTAGACGAAATCGACTCCGTCATCTGCAACGAAACGAGAACTTTTAGCAATTCACCTTTTCAAGAGCTGGTAATGAGTATAACTATAATATTAAGTATAATAATTATTGAGTATGGTATCCCGTAGGGCCATATTCAGTCAGTGTCACGCCATACAGGATTTACATATTACTTAATTTAAAGAGAACAGGCGATCTAATTATAATCTAAGGTAATTATAGTGAATTCCTTTATATTAATTATATTACAATATATTAGAAACTTAAATTATTATTATTAAAATGGTAAAAATATTGGGATGAGGTGCCTTTGTAACTGTGGATATCTCAATAAAGCCTTTACTTCAACACAGGCTATCTTAAATACTTAACAAAGCACTTTAATTTTACAGTGATAATGTGTCTATTTTCACAAGTTACAAGCAAATTTCATTCTATTTGATTGAAACTTTAAATCACATATGAATGTAATTTGTTATAGATCAAAATGGAACAATTATTACTTAACAAAACTTACTTCTTTTGAGGTTATCTCATTTTTAATTCGTCACTGTAGTCATAGGATGGCGCTGGTGAAGCAAAAGCAGGTGCGGGTAGAACGGGTTGCAGAGGTAGTGGGTTTCCAAATTTCTCAGTACTTAATTAAAATCAAATGTAGGAGTCATTGATTAAAATAATATATTTATTGCAAATTGCACAAATGCTTACTTACACTATAATAATATTATATATCAATATCCAACCAGCAAGAAGAACATTTTGTTCCCTTCCATTTGAATGTGGCATGGTATTTCATTAAATTATTTCTCACACACTTTAGAAAATGAGGAGAATCAAACGATGGAATTATTTCCTCGTCATCATGAGAAATAAACGATAACAATATTTTGTCCCAAAAAATAACAATATGACATTCAAAATTTCATACAGACAATAAAGAAATGTACTTGTAATAAATATCACTTACCGGTTCCTTTCTAGTGAAGGAATGCATATAAGTGTTTCTGTTGCAATTTTTGCAGGATTTAATGGCACAATAACGACTCATTATTTATAATATTTTTATTACGCGAAGGGTATGGACGACTCTCTTTTCGTTTTAACAGACGAAAAACTGAAAGGAATCGAATATTCACATGCTTATGGTTTTGTTTGTTTGCATATACTCGGCCTCGCGGATTATCGCTTGGTGTTGAATGATTTACGGACGAGATTTCAAATTGTATTAGCAGGTTGGGCCATCTAGCGTCATTTGCTGTAACAAGTTCTAGCCTGTTTGGCGATACTTACGCCATCCCATGTTTCCAGTGCGGCTCCAACGAACAATTTATTTTGTATGGAGTGCGCAGGGCATGATTTAGAGAGTCAGTGTTGCTTTTTTAAAAAAATTTCAAACAACTGCCTTCTGGATCATAGACCTGATATCTAGAAACGAGCAGGTGCTCAATTTAAAATAAGAAAATGTAAAAACATCAATACGGCCAAAATGTGAGATAGACGGTGTTGCCACCTAGGTAACGATTTATACATTCAAGCTACTTTTCACCTGTATTTAATTTATTTCATATTTCTGCAACAAGTGAGGGAATTCAATTTTAATTATTCTGATTTTTGTTTCAGGTACGTGTTCATATATGGTGTCTTGCTTGTTGACTTCTAGATGGTAAGATTCTTGCTGTACTATATATTATCAGCTAAAGGTTTATTTTTTAATTATGAAAATTTTAAATATATTTTATTCGATAAGAAAAATACGAAAGTTTAAGTCTACAACAATAGTAAATCTTACAATGATTTAGTGTGTTATATTTTAATAAATTATACTAAGAAGTCAATAGGTTCAACGGAAAGATTCGTTTGTTTTGTATTTTTCAAGATGCTTGCGCCATCCGATGAAACGGGTGCCAAAGTTTAAACGCAAACAATTTAATTTAATTCGTATGGAGTGCGCAGGGCATGGGCAAAAAATATTGAATTTTAAATTTTATTTTAAAAACACTGGTGTCCTAAAATGTTTATTTTGGGTTTAGATTAATATACAGTATGTTTTTTTTTATCGTGAGCCATAGGATTTTACATGCTAAAAATTATACCTTGTGTTAATGTATATTTTAACATATAATTTGAAAGCAAATTTTAGTTAGTAATAAATCAATTATTTTTCCACATGATGGACTAAATTAGATTAATTTAAACATGTTTTGTTCCATTAAAAAATTAAATTAATTCACTAATCAATCTGACATTTCAGAAATTCAAGGTAATTTGATTATTTTTGCTCAGTTATTTATTTTAAATAATTTCATTTTTCATTCAGCGCATCATGTAGAAAAATAATTGATTTATTACTGACTAAGATTTCCTTCAAAATGTTATGATAAAATATACCTATTATATATAGGTATAATTTTTAGCATGTAAAATCCTATGGCCCACGATAAAAAAATACCCTGTATAAAAAAAAAATGCTTACAAAAATGTTTTTGATGCTGCGCACGTCGCATAATGTCCATACAGAAAAGTGACTTGCGCAACGTATAAACTAAGATATTTTGGATTGTTTTTTTTTGTGTATATTCATGATAGTTCCAGAAAAAAACATCGAGAGCCCAGGTGTTTTTTTTCGAAATTTTGATCTTTCTCTTCGCGTTTATTTGTTAAAGTAACCGGGATTAAAAATATAGTACAAATCGGTTTATCTTTTCTAATGTGTAGTACTTTACTAGGCTCCCACGTGCCATTCTCTCCTGACGTAATTGTTTTGCTTGCTTAATTCCCCGTGGTAGGAGGTAAACGAAAATTATTCGGTTAAAATGACATTCGCCTCTTTGCATTTAGTATTACTTCTTGTAAGTAGGTCGTGTTGTGAAAAGTGATGCCATCGAGTTTTGCATTATCGAATCGTGTTTTTGTTTTTTCTTCCCCGAGCACGGTTACTCGTGAATTTTATTGCCCAATGAAAAAAATTATATTGAGATGAAATTGTGTGAACACTTAATAAATTACTAACAAAGTGGCATTTATTATATCTCCTTTAGCTTTCTATACCAATAACCAAAAAAATAAGTGTAACCAAAGTAAATTTCCAAAATCATTGCCTTCCATAAATTCCATTAACAAAGTCTCAATTACTCCGTGCAATACATATTGTAATCTACGATACACATTAAAGCTTTTCTAAAGTTTAATTCACATTTAAATATGTTGTTTTTATAAACTGCAGGTCTATACTGTTAGCAGCACCAACTTGTTTTTGGTTCTAGGATCAATGAGAAATTAAAATCTATCAAAAATTAGTGGATGTAAAACCTGTAATAAGACTAAATGCGATATATTCGCCATTTCCGAAAAATATCTCAAAATGTGAGTCTAATCGAAAATTGGCTTATCGACGAATACTTAAAAGCAGATCTTCAATGAATGCAGATTCACAAACAGTAATTTACTTTTCCTGATTGTAATTTTGAAGATCCGATTATGTCGATTTAATTTTTTGGAGTTCAGAATCAATCACACTGTCTGAACCACCGCTAATATCGAAAATTCTAAATATAGAAGATATTCTAAAGGAGGCCATCATTGATAGAGAAATATTTGATACGTTTTCCCTGCCACACTCAAGCAATTGAAATAACCGTAATAGTTATTTAAGTAACAAGGAACATAAGGACGTATTAACATTTGAGGTAGGCGAATACGAGCCGAGGCTCGTCGCCTGCCCAAAATGTTAATTGTCACTATGTTCCGTGTTGCTTATTAATTTTTTCCGCTACCGGAAATATAATACTTAAAAAAGATTAAAAAAATATTCTAAAATATGGCTTGTAACATTTGGGATTAAAATGTTTATAGTCACCTATGCGTCCTATGGCAACCCAGCAACCGAGAAAACAATGTCGAATTTTGTTTGTTTGTGTCACTCCAGTGAAACTTTCTGCGGGCATGGATGCAAACGAAGCTGCAAATATTGCGTGTTAGAACCTGTTACCGACAAAATCGAAAAGGTATGCGTCGTGTTACGACTCTTTTAAGCAGTGCTTATGTAAAAAGGATGCCGCTGATGCTTAGGGTATAGACGAAAATGTGTTGTTCGCCTATATGTTCGAGCGTTACGTTTCTGTTTATTATTTTCCTAGGTCCGTAAGTAAAAATTAAGTTCCGTCGCCAAGGACAACAAACAGTACGAATGATATCAACCACTTACGGTACCTGTAACTATGGATGCAATGCTTATTTACGTTGTCGGTAGCGGAAAAAATTAATTACTGAATCATCAGCAGCAGTGTGTGATGAAGATCGCGTGACGGTTTTGCTCAACCACTCTAAAGTCAAAAGCTTCTATATGAAACCAAATTTGAACATCGTACTAAATAATGTTTTGTATATGCGTTTGTAAACTTTGCGAAAAAAGTACAAATTTTTTGTATTTTTATTACGTCTGTGATCTTTATCGCACTTCGAATAAAGATATTAAAAAAATACGTATAATCTTTTTTTTTCGCAGAAAAAGTTTTTCTTTCTTTATTCTGTTAGTGCCACAATTTTGTTCGCAGTGTTAGGCACCTTTATTCCCAGTGGTACTTGATGCGTCGAATGTAAATAGGGATGAATAATTGCCTTTTGATTGGTAGACTTCTTTAAAATAGGGGGCAAATAAGTTACATCCTGCATGTTATTAGTAAAATAAGAGGGTACATTATTGCTGGTATTAGTTTTACTACTTACAAACTGCCAAAAACATTGGATCACGAGTAAAAGTCACCTCAATGTTATCAATGTATAATTGATGATCCAACGATAGCTTAAGTTTACATTATGCAAAATGTGCGAAAAACAATGAAATCGAGAATCAGGTTTTGTGTAAGCCGTGCGGTCTATAATTATTTTCTAATAAATTTTCTTCATTAAATAAAATAAATTTTCGTAGGTTGTCTAGCCTTATTACGTTGCGAAGACTTATTTCTTAATGTATACGTTCATGTGGTATTTAAATTTAGAGTTTTTTATGTATTTCAATGTTTTACGATTAATTCGTTTATTTATATCCAGTAACCTACTATAACGGTATCCATGACTGTTATTAATTTTTCCATTGTCACTTTTGGTTTGATAAAATATACAAATTTTAAGTATTAAGAATGTTGGCCTTGTTCACCTATCTCTAGTATTTCATCATCACTTGTAGGGCTATCAAAAAATCGGAAAATTTAATTACGGTTTTTTCGGTTTTCGCGACAAAAACGGTTTTTTGTAAAACAAAACGAAAACATGAATATATTTCTAATGGATGCATTTCGGTTAAACAAATCGGCAACAGGAACAAGATACTGTATAAAAAATTTTAACTTGCTACCAAAGCACGTTCAATCGCTGCCACTCAAAGTATATAAAACTTGCATCAAGATATGTTTACTTCGGAATGCATTTTACTCGATTATCGAGTTTCTTAACAGCAATCTAACGGAAAGGGATGCTTAACTTAAATAATTTTGCACGAATCTTTTAGTTGTCATGTTATTAGGATAATATGTAATATGTATGTAATGTGTACGTAATGTGTATGTAATGTATATTAATTACTGTAATTGTTGACCTGTGTAAACCCTGTGATAGCACTAATAAATAAATTATAACAGAAGGCTTTTATATGTCCAAAAATATTACAACAAATCTTCGCTGTTACTTCAAAAATTCGTAATAATAAAAACATCAACTAGATTGAAACCTATCACCTACAGTATAAATTCAAGAGAAATTAACTCCGACTGCTTCGATTTTCCTTTTCGAAATCAATGATTTCTCGATGCTATAGTTCCTTCATCAATTGTTGTTCCTCTTGAATTCCACCTTCATCATCCTACACCAACTTTAGGTGACACGACGCATAGTTATTACAAAAATATATTTATTATGAACTATACAATATATTATAATATACTGAAGGAGGAAAAAAATTAAACACTTGAAATTCGTGAAATTTCGACCATTTTCAAACCGCCAACCCTCGGCGTATTTTGATGAATCTTTGAGGGCGAAAAACTGTGAAGTGTCTCTTTAAAGTCATGCATGCGAACTTAAGCGCAACCCCTTCCACCGCCCTCTAGCACCCCTGTGAAAAAAAAAGTTTTTTCAGGAAACCATGTCCAACTTTGACAATGTGTACGGAGTTGGAAAAATTTTGTCGACTCGATCCACCATAAAGGCATTAAAATTTGATCAATTCCCTATGCAGAACTCAAAGAACGAAGTTCGTACGACGATTTGGCACCAAGTTATGAGTGTTTGAAAAAAGTGCATTTTGAGGTTTTTCGCACATAACTCAGTGACTTTTCAACCAAATTTGATGATTATTTCGGAAAAAAATCCCATTTTGGCTCTACTTGATTGCGGTAAACTCAGATTGGAATGTTCCCTTTTCGAACCCTTCAACTCCCGAACAAAAAAAAAACGTTTTTGGACAAAAAAACGTCCAACTTTGGCAACGTATACCGAGTTGGAAAAAATGTGTCGACTCGATCCACAAAAAGGGCATTGATTTAGAACAAAATACTGGAAATAAAAATATTGATTTTGCAATCTCCTGTTTAATTTGTTTAACAAACCTTCTCCTAAAAATGAAATTAATATAATTTATTCTAAAATTAACATTTTTAAATACTCATGGAATAATAAAAAAACTATAAAAAAGAAAACTATTAAGAACTTGGCCAAAAGGATTTGAACCATCGACCTTGCGATTACAAACCAGATATTTTACGAATACGCCACGGGATCAACATTATTTCATTAACGTAAATGGTACATAAACTCATTGCAAATAAAAAACCCCTTTTTCTCGAAAATGGTTGAATAGTGCGCCCTATTACTTGCACCTGTTATACTCCTAATCATGATCTGTTCATGTTCCCGTCGTCAAAATCAACATCTATTTCATTTCAGTAATCTGTCGTAACCGATGAGATACTCTTTTGCATTTCTTTCGTAGATATCGGTGGTTCTGAATGTTCCAAATCTAATATGTCACTTAAGTCACACAATAAGTCCTAAAGAATCGACGAAAAACCCCTTGTTAATAATATTGCTATATGATGGAGTACTGGCTTTTGTAGAATATAATAAGTCACAAGATTGGTTTAATTTTGTTGGAAGGGATCCAGATTGTAAATATTTATGTAAAGATACTAATAATTTTTTCTTCGTTAAATTACTGTTTAATTTTTGCAACTTTACAAAAACAAATTTATATACACCTTTTGCTGTTAATAACGTTGCATTCTCTTTACTAAGTTCGTTAACTTCAAACTCAATGGGTTTAAACGCATCTACTGTATTTTGATGTATAAGAAAATATTTTCCTCGGTATAAGACCTCGCGACCAGTATCTTCTTATTAAAGAATTCCACCTTGTCTTGCAGTCCAACAAAAGCGATAATTCTTTTTCTTCTTGTCGACCGTAACGTAATTTCGCAGAATTGAATTTCTAACGGGATATTGTTCAAAGTGTTTGACAATTATTCTGGATTGTTTCAAAATATTATCAAGGTCTCCTTATAAAACGTATTACTCATTATAATTGCAGTCATCAGGAAATTCAGAAAGTTCTTTAACATAAAAGTTGTCATCAAGTTCCTTATTTTCACTTTCGCATTCATTATTGTCAGTACTGGCGATTGAATTAAGATTTGGAGCATTGTCATAAATAAAAAAAAAAAATTTTTTATAAAATAGGTCCACGGTTATAGCACAAAAATTTTATAAATCGCCCATTAACAAAAAATGTATAAATAATGAAAATACATAGTATATTAAAAGTATTAAAAGTAGACTAAACCTTAATTCTAAAATTCTACCCTATTAATACGTTCACTGGCAGTGTCTGATAAACTGATTACCAGTCAAGCCGACTTTTGCCTATAAGGTTTAATGTCAAAGAACGCATCACGCACCTGGTGCGTGGTCGGCTCCCACGTTAAAACTTATACCACGTAGATAATGCGTGATCAGTAGTGAATGTGTTAAAAACAATAAAACAACTTTGATACTTTTAGGGCTTTTGTAACACTGTATAATATGAAATTAATTTTAAAAAGTAACCATAATAGCCCACACATATCCCAAAAGTGAGACGTTTTGAAAGTCACGTATTTTGGCCACAATATACCGTGCCGTATAACGTGAATAACCCTGTATATAATCCATTTAAAATCAACGTTCAGTCATGTCAGGGTGACTTTTTGTTGATACGATTTAGTTAAGCACTATATCGTTTTGTTTTGAGGTTATAATTTATGAAGGTAGGACATGCTGTGTTGTCAGCAATATTTTCTGATACAATAGGCGTTTTTATTAATGTTAATCGTATTTTATAAATCGAAATTTTGCATCCGCTGCGCTACGAAGATCTTTGAAAAGTACAACTTTTAATCCAAATAAAGCAATCCAGAATTTAATAAAGTAACGTAATGTTTTCCTTACCACATTTTTACCGTATTAAATCAAGGACAATATTTCAGTAATACCGCAATCTCGTTTGGTGGCCTTTATACAAACAACAAGCAGAAAAAGATTCCATTTCACAGATGATAATGTAATATTTACATTAGCAGTTTTTCAATGCCGGAGTTTATTTATAGTGCAGAATAATTGCATAAAAACGCGTTAATAAATTCAATTTAGAGCTCCCGCGTCTCGTGCACGCCTTTTCAGATCGCGAGAGCTTGACAAATGATGGTCTTAAGGTATGCCGAGACCAAGAAGTCAAGAACAATACATCAGTGCCCATCAGTGATTAATCATTCTAACAGGCCGAGCAATACAACTGGCGCTTGTTAAAAAATAACACAACTATTCATCCCGGGTGAAAAATTCACGCTCAGATTAATTGATTTCTAAAAAGAGAGGAATACTTCGAGCAAGCCACGATTGGATTAATTAATAACCTGCAGAAGCTTAATTGATGATTGTTTTAACCTTCGTGCGGAGTTTACCTATAGTCTGTCTGAACAAAAATTCTATTTTATAAGTTTAAAACTTCTCAAGTTTCACAAAAGTTTCCGAGAAGGTATGTTTATTAATCTATGATTAAACTAAATTTAAACACGGGTCATTCCATGCCATTTCAACAAAAGGTTGTGCTGCAGCATTTTTATTTTGTTTATATTTTTCACAGATATTTATACATATTTCTAGAGTTCAAAACTTAGTTAAGAAAAAAAAATCTTGTCTCATGGCATAAATGTCCCTAGATGGAGCATGAAACATGTACATTTGTGTGATTACAAGCAGTTGCACAAAGTGGTATAACTTTCTTTCCAATTACAATCACTGCTGGTACAGGTGAGTTCAATTTTAGTGCCGGCTTCTAATATTTGAAATTCGATTTTTAATCCGATTGCATAAAAATTATTACAAATTTGAACTTAAATATTTTTGCTACAACGCAGAACAGAGTTACCAAATTTTGTAGTATGTTGCTGCCGAATAGAAGCATTGCTACTCGTAGTATACATTTCAGCTTTGTACTGTGTAACTCAATGGAGATGCAGCTTTAGAAAGAGGCGAATTTTGTTGAAAATGGCAATTCTCCAGTGAATTTTTTTTACTTAGGCTGAACCATTCAGTCACATACGGCTGTTATTAATGAATAATGTAAGAAATATACAACAACCACGGATCCGAGCGAATACTTCTCGATCGCCGAAAAACCTTCCCCGGGATGGGAATCGAACAAACACGGCCGCGGTGAAGCCCAGAAAAAAAAATTTAGAAGACTTTAAAACACAATAGATTTTTTGCCTCAGATTAAATTTATTGTTAATGTTGTACTAACCAACTAAATTTGGTTGGATTGTATTGCCCCCTTCCCAGTCGGAAACAGGATCGACAAATGAAAAAAATGCAAATCTCAATGGTAAATTTTGTCGGACAATACATTTGAAAAAAACGTATCAAATGATGAAAGAAAATTAAACCAAAATACTCACCACTTTAATCTGAGTTAGGAGATTTTTAAATTTTTAAACTTGCTCAATTGGAAAAAATAGTTATACCACTTTGTGTAAATGCTTGTAATCACAAAAATGTACATGTTCATGCTCCATCTTGGGACATATCAGCCACACGGCAAGATATTTTTTTCTAAAATTAGTTTTGTACTCTAGATACATGTAAATATCTGTGCAAAATATAAAAACAAAATAAAAATGGTGCAACACAACCTCTTGTTGAAATAGCATGGGATGATCCACACGTCGTCACACATATAACACTTTTTCAACGTGTATTTGTGGTTAATTGAGAGGTCTCATTTTAAATTATTGATAAAACATTTTTTATGTGCTTATCTCGAGGTTTAGTGGGTGAAATCACCTCCTGAAGAAAACGGCCGTTTTCCTTTGTAACATACCTATATCTTCTAAAATACGCTCTTTGTAACGATGTACTAAGTTTAAAAAAAAGTATCGCATTTGTTTCCATGACGCTAAGTGATTATTTAAATACACCTTGACAAACTGTGACTTTGTGCATTTTAGTCATGGACTGAAGTTAGCTGCAGATTTTTAAATTACTAAAATAAATTGAAACTCAAAATCAAGTTAGTTGTCACTTATCAACAATCTGTCAGAATAAAGAATAAATAAATGAAACAAGGAATACTTTTAACTTAAATCAAATAAATAATAAACAACATCAAAGAAATTTAGGAGAATCAATGATTTTCTTTAGCAATTGCCATAAAGTCTCTAACTTAACTAATAATGTATATTTACCCAAGTAGACTAATTTAATAATATTGTACTATTACCATGTTCATTTAAGATTATAAAATAATTTCAACATTGTACCAATTTAGTCCTAGAAAAAGTATAGTATGCAATTCGTGTTATAAACTTCTCTAGACACTCGTTATTAAACAATCGCTTCGCTCGTGCCTAATTACCTCGTGACTAAAGTGCCGTTTATAACACTTGTTGCATAATATACTATTTTCTACTTCCACCTCCAAAATAACAAATTGTGCTCTGACAGATATTGCTATAAATGACGTTTTAAACATGACAGCAATTTAAATACGGCTTGATACCGATTCGGGAGGTTTCGGATCGACCCGCTATTAAAAACGGGCCGATGTTTCATTATGCACATCTTGAATATTTTTCATCTAATCAACTCGCCTGGTTGACGCGGGTGGCGTACGTCAGTTCACGTCAGTTTGTGTCATTATTGAAAATGAATACGCAAAGCGATAATAAAGAGCAAAATTTTAGTGGAACTCCCCCTAAAATTAAAGAAGCAGCAGCACAAGTAACTAACAATTTATTACCCGAAAAATCAAGGGATCAATACAATCGAGCCTACAATATTTTCGATGAATGGCGAAAACAAAACCTGGTGAGATCGTTTTCTGAGCAAGTTATGCTTGCATACTTCAGTAAACTTTCGAAAGATATGAAGCCCTCGTCTTTATGGTCAATATATTCTATGCTACGATCAACAATTCACCTCAAACACAATTTAGATATAAGTAAATATTTTAAACTGCGAGGATTCCTAAAGCGAACATCAGATGGGTATTCACCTAAAAAATCTAACCTTTTGACACCGGAGCAAATTAGAGAGTTTTTATTGTCCGCGCCGGAAGATAGATACTTATTTACAAAGGTATGTATAGCAGCAATAAATAGATACTAAATGAAAGTAATATCTGTATGTTTTCGTACTTTAGGTTGGAATAATTTTTGGAATTATGGGCGCTTGTCGTCGTCAAGAATTGATGAAAGTAGACGTTTCCCATGTTCAAGACCTTAAAACGGCATTTTTAGTTAGAATCCTCGACGCAAAAACGAAAACCGTGCGACAATTTGTAATTGGAGGTAATTTCTACCATATTTGCAAAAAAATTATGGCAGTTCACCCTCCGAACTTTCCTAATAATGTCACACGATTTTTCCTAAACTATCAAAGAGGGAAATCTACCAGGCAGCCAATTGGTATAAATAAATTTGGAAACTTGGCAAAAGAAGTGGCTGAATTTTTAAAATTGCCAAAGTCTAACAGTTATACTGGTCATTGCCTCCGAAGATCATCTGCAACAATTTTAGTGGATGCTGGAGCTGACATTACAGCGTTGAAACGTCATGGGGGCTGGCGTTGAACTACTGTAGCAGAGAGTTATGTCGATCATTCCGTAAACAATAAAATTGAAACAGCTAACAAAATATTGCGTTCTGTTGAAAATACTGACGACATGAGTTTTGGAAAACATGCAAACACAAACGAGAACAATAATAACGACCAGACCAATTTTGAAATTACTAAAACAGCAGAAAAAATAAATTTGAATTTTAAGAGTTCTGCCACTTCCAATACTAACTACTAAACCTCAAAGCAAATAAAACTTGATGCCCAAAATTTGGATAAATATGTAATCTTTAATAATTGTCAAAACTATTCCAATGTAAACATTAATATATACGTGCCCAAGTAATGAGTAAGATGTATATAATATATTTAGTTGTTAAATAAATTTGAAAGATTAATGTTTAATAAAAAAAGTTACATGTTCCATTTGCCCATTTGGTCGTAGAAAAAGTATAGTTTGCAACTCGTTTTATAAAATCTCTAGACACTCGCTCGTGCTTAATAAAACTCGTGACTAAAGTGACGTTTATAAAACTTGATACATTATATACTATTAAACCATCTTTAGTTTTAAAAAGTGTCCCATGTCACTTTAGGGTTAAAATCAATTTTAAATGTATGGACCCAATTCTGCCACTTTAAAGTATCTAACCCACGAATTCGTGCGATTATCGAAAATTGATATCATTTATAATACTAGTTCCTGTGCTTTATTAAATAATAATAATAATAATAATATATATTTATTTCTCTAGGATATACATAATATAAAAATAATAATACAATGTATATAATTAAGAAAATTGTCAAATGAAAGAAAGAAATTGTGTACATAGTAACTTAAAAATAAGAGAAATATTCTTCCATTGTATAGGGTTCCATACTTATTAATAGAGATTGTACCTCTTTTTTGAATTTTGATAGTTGGTCGATATTTCTATAGGATGCAATAAAAATTTTCATCATGGCATAATGTGGAGATTTTTCAAACATTGTTAAGTAATGCTTAGGATATATATAACATATATTTGAGTTACAAGTATCGTAGACGTTTTTATTTTTAAATTCTTCAAAATCTAGTTTGTGTTGAAAAATATATAGTAGGCATTCATAAATGTACAATGATGACTGTCACTTTATTGGACCTAAATAAACCTCGTCATGAATCTCTGTAGCCGATACCGAGTAACATTCTAAATGTTGAATTATAAATGTATTAGAAGATAAATAATGTATAGAAAGAGAATTGATTGATTTAGGATCACCCAAATAAATCATCTCCAAACTTTACAATAAAGCTGCTCTAGGAAATAAATTTTATTGATTTAATTTTATTTTGATTATTTCATTCAAATCATTTAGAACCAATCAGAACCCCCAAATTGTACCAGGTGACTTGTTTTAATAAACGGAAAAACCGCATCGTACCACGAAGTTTTTCCGGAAAAACTTCACCATGCTAGGCAGAGTTGGACTTTGTCACCTTTCTGGTATTAAAAATGTTTGATAACTGAAAGCATATAGTAATATAATACAGTGATAATAATTGCACTATCATTAACGTGGAAATTATGCTTCGATCCCAACGGCGGAAATTCTCTCTGATCGACTGCCAAATGAGACAATTTTTTGACAGATTGGGCAAGTCCGAACAGGCCCAGTAAAAGTTTTTCCTGTGTCTCGTTGGTAACGCAAACTAGGAATACAAACATATAAACGTCAAATTAACCCACCAACTTTTCAATTTATTATCTTGTGGGTCAGTGAAATTAATTAAGGTAATTCAAGATTTCGGGTTTCGATACAAAAAGGAATAGTGAAATCGACGATATAATAGCAGGTACTGTACCTAAAAAAACTTCAAAAACACATAATCTTCAAAAATGATTGATGAACAAATAGTGTTTAACATTGGAAACTGTTCCATCTATCAAATTTTTGAAATACTGATAAAACCAATTAATAAAACCGTTTAAGAAATAGGTCCTATTTATTTGTAAGAAAT
Source organism: Ocypus olens (assembly GCA_910593695.2). Taxonomy (NCBI): domain Eukaryota; kingdom Metazoa; phylum Arthropoda; class Insecta; order Coleoptera; family Staphylinidae; genus Ocypus; species Ocypus olens. The sequence continues at coordinate 14,898,993 of OU343063.1, read as the reverse complement.
GTGTAAGGAAATTGCTTTTCATGAAATAATCATGCCAAAAACCACTCAAGTTTTATTTTTATCCAGGAGAAACTTCAAAATTTTTCACTCAAATTTGTTATTTTCTAAAATTTAACTCGAGCAAAATCACCAAATCGCTCGACCTGCGGTCTCGCGATTTAAGACGTGATTTTGCTCTCGTGAAATTAATAAACAACAAAGTTATCGTGAAAAATTTCGAAATTTTTCCGGAAAAAATAAACCTCTTGTGGTTTTATTTATGAAAAAATTTCCGCGGCAATAATAATTAATTATGAATAAAGTTCACCTTTTTCCAGAAATCGAACACTGTGCGCCGCTATCTTCGAGTGCACTATAATTGGATTCTCCTTATTCATTCTTGCGTATCTCTCTTCTCCAAATCATCTAAAAAAATGGTGATGTGGCCATCATGTTACTTCCTCCGACTTGTTGATATAATTTATATTAACGCTTTCATGGTTTATTTTCAATTGAAATCATATTTTAAATGAACATCGAGCGTTGTGTAAACTCGGATGAAACTGACGTTCAAAACGCCAAAATTATGAAAGAAGGAATAATTATACTTCAAATTCAAAAACTCAGTTTTCTCAAAAACTAAATGCATTTCAAAAAAAACTTATTCTTTATAAGTTGTTCATTTTAGCATATACAGTGGCGGCTCGTGGAACATGTTAATGGTAGAGCCACTTATACAATATACCCCCTTCCCGCTTTTTTTAAGAAAGAAAGAACGATTTATCTTCTTAGACCAAAGTAACTGGCGAAAATGTGTTTTAAGAAAATAAAAACATTATTGCTGAGCTTGAAACTACTTGGCTCTATATAACGAGTCGCCCCTGGTAATAACCCATAAAAAAAAAGTTGAATGGAATTATTTCAGAATTTTTAAACAATTTCTATTAATTTTAATTTATCTTAGAAAATGCTTAATTTATTCACAATTAAAAAATGCATGTTTAAACAACGAACAGTTATAACCCATTCAAAAATTATTGGAATTTAAGAAGTTGATTATATTCTCAAAATATAATAACTTGGGTGTTCTATGGAATTATTTCAGAATTTTTAAACAATTTCTACTATTTTTATTTATTTTAGAAAATGCTCAATTTTGAACGCAATTAAAAAATGCATTTTTAACTACGAACAGTTATAACCCATTAAAAAATTATTGGAACTTAAGAAGTTGATTATATTCTTTAAATCTAATAATTTGGGCGTTGTATGGAATTATTTCAGAATTTTTAAACAATTTCTATTATTTTTTATTTATTTTAGAAAATGCTTAATTTATTCGCAATTTAAAAATGCATGTTTAAACAACGAACAGTTATAACCCATTTAAAAATTATTGGAATTTAAGAAGTTGATTATATTCTCAAAATATAATAATTTGGGAGTTGTATGGAATTATTTCAGAATTTTTAAACAATTTCTATTATTTTTTATTAATTTTAGAAAATGCGCAATTTTGAAAGCAATTAAAAAATGCATGTTTAACTACGAACAGTTATAACACATTAAAAAATTATTATAATTTAAGAAGTTGATTATATTCTTCAAATATAATAATTTGGGAGTTGTGTAGAATGATGTCAAAATTCTTAAACAATTTCTACATTTTTTTATTTATTTTAGAAAATGCTCATTTTTGAACGCAATTAAAAAATGCATGTTTAACTACAAACAGTTATATCTAATTAAAAAAATATCGGAATTTAAGAAGTTGATTATATTCTCAAAATATAATAATTATAGAATATATAGAATTATTTCAGAATTTTTAAACAATTTCCACTATTTTTTTCCTCAATTTTAAACACAATTGCCAGACACTTGAAATTATCTAAAGCCACTGAAACAATACTTTATTTCACTTTCGGTGAAAGCAAGAAATATAAGAAAATCAAAACTTACGTAAAAGGAAAATCCTTTCGAGGCGTTTTTGCGGTTAAGATGTAACCTAGATGATGATTCTTTGCTTCCCTCACGGATTGTTGGGGCAGAATGGTGCGGAAAACACAAATACCAACTCACATAAATCCTGAAGATGTATCACAACACAGCGGGCACTAAAACTTTACAAAAATCAAAATTCCGAACCAGAACAAACGTCTTCCGCGGCCGCGATCAACAAACTGAATTGATATCAACAGGTGAGCCGTGGATTGGTGATAAGAATTTAATATCGTTTCCAGCGGAGAAAAAAATACGAATATTTTGATAATCTTCAATCGCCCGGGGCAGATTAAAAACTGGTCGAATTTTATTTAACACGAAGGTTGAGATAAGATGAACATTAGAAACACTGCTAATTATATTCACGAGGATCTTAAGAAGTTGATTATATTCTTAAAATATAATGATTTTGGAGTTGTGTAAAATTATTTCAGAATTTTTAAATAAGTTCTACTATTTTTTATTTGTTTTAAAAATACTCGATTTTGAGAGCAAATAAAAAATGCATGTTTAACAACGAACAGTTATTACCCATTAAAAAATGTTGGAATTTAAGAAGTTGATTATATTCTTAAAATATAATTATGTGGGAGTTGATTAGAATTATTTCTGAATTTTTGAACAATTTCTACTATTTTTTATTTATTTTAGAAAATGCTCAATTTTGAACGCAATTAAAAAATGCATGTTTAACTACGAACAGTTATTACCCATTAAAAAATGTTGGAGTTTACGAAGTTGATTGTATTCTCAAAATATAATAATGTGGGAGCTGTGTAGAATTATTTCTGAATTTTTAAACAATTTCTACTATTTTTTATTTATTTTAGAAAATGCTCAATTTTTAACGCAATTAAAAAATGCATATTTAACAACGAACAGTTAACCCATTAAAAAATTATTGGAATTTAAGAATTTGATTATATTTTCAAAATATAATAATTTGAGAGTTGTATAGAATTATTTCAGAATTTTTAAGCAATTTGTACTATTTTTTATTTATTTTAGAAAATGCTTAATTTTGAACGCAATTAAAAAATGCATGTTTAACTACGAACAGTTATAACCCATTAAAAAATTATTGGAATTTAAGAAGTTGATTATATTCTCAAAATATAATAATTTGGGAGTTATATGGAATTATTTCAGAATTTTTAAACAATTTCTATTATTTTTTATTTTATTTAGAAAATGCTCAATTTTGAACGCAATTAAAAAATGCATGTTTAACTACGAACAGTTCTAACCCATTAAAAAATTATTGCAATTTAAGAAGTTGATTATATTCTTTAAATATAATAATTTGGGAGTTGTGTAGAATTAATTCAAAAATTTTAAACAATTTCTACTATTTTTTATTTATTTTAGAAAATGCTTAATTTTGAACGCAATTAAAAAATGCATGTTTAACTACGAACAGTTATAACCCATTAAAAAATTGTTGGAGTTTAAGAAGTTGATTGTATTCTCAAAATATAATAATGTGGGAGCTGTGTAGAATTATTTCTGAATTTTTAAACAATTTCTACTATTTTTTATTTATTTTAGAAAATGCTCAATTTTTAACGCAATTAAAAAATGCATGTTTAACAACGAACAGTTATAACCAGTGGCGTCTCGTGGAACATGTTGATGGTAGAGCCATTTATACAATATACCCCACCCCTCCCTTTTTAAAGAAAGAAAGAACGATGTATCTTCCTAGACCACAGTAACTGGCAAAAAAGTGTTTTAAGAATGAATTAAAAATTCTTGCTGAGCTTGAAACTACAGGTAGTGTCATGGGTCCTTGGCTCTATATGACGAGCCGCCACTGGCATTATCCACAATTATTATTAACATATATTTGCTATAACTATTATCGTTTTATAATTATAAACCAAAAATTAAAAAAATAATAACTTTATGAAAAATGCTTTCAAGCAAAAGATGTTCATTTCTTTGTTGTCTTCAAAGTTTGTTTAAATGTTTTTGTGATATTTTTCATATTTAAAAAAATATTGGCAAAAAACAAAAAACAGTTAAGGTAAACGCCCACTTCCGGTGTACGAAGTTTTACCAAAAGTTTTTCAGTTCTTCAGATTATCAAATAAGACGGATGTTCAAAGTTTCATATCAATTGCTGTATTAGTTTTTGAGATACAGCGCGCACAGGCAGACACGCACACACACATACAGACACAATTTTTACTTTCTCCGTTACGAAGTACGAGAAAGTATTGTGATCGTGATTTTTTTTTCAAAAAATTTTTTTACGGAAATATCCGTTTTGGGGTCCCTAGATGCCATTTCAACAATTTCTGGAAAAAAATTTTTTGTGTCTGTGTGTGTGTGTGTGTGTCCTTCTGTGTGTGTGTCTGTCTGTGTGCGCTGTATCTCAAAAACTAATAGAGCAATTGATATGAAACTTTCAACATACGTCTTATTTGATAATCTGAAGAACTGAAAAGCTTTTGGTAACATTTCGTACACCGGAAGTGGGTGTTTACCTTAACTGTTTTTTGTTTTTTGTCAATATTTTCTTAAATATGAAAAATATCACAAAAACATTTAAACAAACATTGAAGACAACAAAGAAATGAACATCTTTTGCTTGAAAATATTTTTCATAAAATCATTGCTATTCGAGAAAAAAATTTATTAATTTTTTTTAACTTTTGGTTTATAATTATGAAACTATGATAGTTACAGCAAATTTGTGTGAATAATAATTGTAGAGAATAGCGAAATGAACAACTTCTAAAGAATAAGTTTTTTTTGAAATCTCGTTAGTTTTTGAGTAAACCGAGTTTTTGAATTTGAAGTATATTTTTTCCGTTTCATAATTTTGACGTTTTAAACGTCAGTTTCATCCAAGTTTACGCAACGCTCGATGTACATTTAAAATATGATTTCAATTGAAAATGAACCATGAAAACGTAAATATAAATGATACCATCAAGTCGGAGAAAGTAACATGATGGCCACATCACCATTTTTTTTCCAGAAATTGTTGCAATGGCATCTAAGGACCCCAAAACGGATATTTCCGTAAAAAAAAATTGAAAAAAAATCACGATCACAATACTTTCTCGTACTTCGTAACGGAGAAAGTTAAAATAAGATTTATTATTGAAAAATCCAGTTAAATGATTTTATATGTTTTTAACATTACCTAGACTGTCCTAAAGAGGAGAAATCCTATTAACGATAGGGATGATTCTGTTTTCGAAATTTATAATTAATACCAAAAATATCAATCAAACAAAATTTTTGTTATGGAAAGGCAATTGATATCAAGAATAAGAAACATATTGCGACATACTGTATTAGTAATTATAATCTCGTATAAACGAAAGTGTGCAAAAAATTAATTGCAACATCTTTCAATTATTTCTTAATTGTTTACATAATGAACTGGTCGAGCCGCACGTCGTACATAGAGAGTTTGTTTTTATTTATGGTTTTTTACATGTGAATGCTATTTTTGTAGGAGTTAATGGTCTGACTAAGTATGTTAATTAAAACATAGTAACTGTTGGAGCGGATTCCTTACAGGTCTAGTTCAAGAACGCGCGGCGCCTATGATCAGTCATGCAAGAAGGTTTTCTTTCATTTTTTTATACGAGTAAAGGATGAGACGAAGTAAATATATGGTGACTTGCAGAACCAATTCTCTCTAATGTAAAAAATATATGTAACTGTTTTTTTTTTAAATTTTAATGTTTCGTGGTCACGCACCTTATATTGCTTCATTATTCAGCAGCAAATTTAGCTTTATGTGCAGAAGTTTATTATTGGGGACGCTATATTAACTTTATTTAATTTTATTGTACTTTACTTACTTAATTTTTCTGTTGTAATTTTTATTTTGTACCGGGTGGTCCAAATTCCATGTTCTGTAACCTTAAGAATTAGAAAAATCTGATATACACGTTATGACCTTTTTTACTGAAATAAACAATAACATTTTTAACAGATCATGGCTAACTTAATTAGTTAAGGAGATATCGGGCGTTTATTTTTATTTTTGGCTATTTTAAAATATCTACACAAGGTGTAAAGGATTCTGACTTTTGTAAGTGTGCTTTAAGGATTATATCTAAATATGGAATAACTAAAAATTCTTTGTTCCTTGTTTTCTGCAAAGCTTATTATTTATAAGTAGAGCCAGAATGTTCAGGCACTAAAAAATGTTAAAATAAGCAGGCAAAAAGGCACTAAAAATTATGAAAATAGGTACTCAAAACACAAAAATAGGCACTGAAAAATCTGAAAAATTTTGAAAATAGACAAAGTCATGGGCATAAAACAAAATAAATATCATTATTATTTAAATGGATTTATTGCACAATCATACATTTTATTTGAATAGATCATAAAACAAAATAATTATTAAAACATATGGAAATTACAACTAATAAAAAGATGTTTTTTTTTTAATCATGCGTGCTTAGTGCTTGCCGTCTATCTGAGAGTATATATTTGAATTGCGAAAACGATCTTTCTACGTCTACTGATGTAACTGGTGCAAATTTAAAACATGTAATTTCTGGAGTGTGTCAAGTTGGCACCCCAATTGAAAGTTCTGATAGTTCTGAATAGAGTTCTCAATTCCTTTTGATGTATCGAGAAGTACTATCAACTTTTAAAAAATAGTTCTGTAAAATTGGACTGTCAGGATTTTTTTGAAAAAAGGGGTGCCAACAGTTTTAAGATGTATTTGGGTTAGTACTATAGTTCCTGATACCTTTTAAAAAAGAGTTCTGTTGAATTTCCAGAGATAAAAATTTTCAAAATTGGAAATTCGAAATATTCAAATTCATATTACTCACTTAATATTGGTTGAATCTAAATATTTCATAACAACTAGGATAGAGCTCACAAAGAACTACGGGAAACACCAATCAGAACTATCCGGAACTATCAAAAATATTTTTTTTGAAAAAAGTCACAAAGCCAAAAAAGAATTGAGAGTTCTATGAGCTCTGAGTTAATTTTCTATTTTTACTTATTGAGTAAAATAATTCTTTCTTATAAACAAATTCGATACAATCACGATTTATGGCATTTTTAAATAAATTTAAAATTAGAAAATAGAAAATTTAATTTTGAAAATATCTATTTCCTGTCGTTTAATCGTAATTTGCCATTAGTGTTTTCGTTAGAACTCCTTAAGTACAATCCATAAGTCAAAACAGAACTCCCAGAACTATTTACAAAAAAACAATATTTTGAAAAAAAAATTATGTCCGAAAAGAAAAAAAAAGAGAGTTCTATGAGTTCTGAGTCAATTTTCTATATTTATACTTATTGAGTACAATAGTTCTTTCTTATTAACAAATTCGATACAATTGCGGTTTCTGGCATTTTTAAATAAATTTAAAATTCGAAAATAGAAAATTTAATTTTGAAAATACCTATTTCCTGCCATTTAATCGCAATTTGCCATTAGAGTTTGTACTCAACTCCTTGAGTACAACCCATAACTATTAAAAAAATTAAAATTTCTACATATTTTCGAATTTTAAATTTACTTAAAAATGCCATAAATCGTGATTGTATCGAATTTGTTTATAAGAAGGATTTATTGTACTCAATAAGTGAAAATAGAAAATTAACTCGGAACTCCCAGAACTCTCTTTTTTTTCGTTCCGGAATTTTCTTCAAAATAATGATTTTTTTAATAGTTCTCCAAGTTCTAATTTGACTTATGGGTTGTACTCAAGGAGTTCTAACGAAAATTCTAATGGCAAATCGCGATTAAATGACAAGAAATAGGTATTTTCAAAATTAAATTTTCTATTTTCGAATTTTAACTTTATTTAAAAATGCCATAAATCGTGATTGTATCGAATTTGTTTATAAGAAAGAATTATTGTACTTAATAAGTAGAAATATAAAATTAACTCAGAATTCCTAATATTTTTTTTCGGATATGGAAATTTTTTGTAAATTTTTTCTAACAAAAACTGTAATGGCAAATTGCGATTAAATGACAGAAAATGGGTCATTTCAAAATTAAATTTCCTATTTTCGAATTTTAAATTTATTTAAAAATGCCATAAATCGTGATTGTATCGAATTTGTTTATAAGAAAGAATTATTGTACTCAATAAGTAAAAATAGAACATTTTCTCGGAACTCATAGAACTCTCAATTATTTTTTGCCTTTGCGACTTTTTTCAAAAAAATATTTTTTATAGTTCCGTATAGTTCTGATTGGTGTTTCCCATAGTTCTTTGTGAGTTCTATCGATAGTTGTTATTAAATATTTGGATTCAACCAATATTAAGTGAGTAATTCGAATTTGAATATTTTGAATGTCCAATTTTGAAAATTTTTATCTCTGGAAATTAAACAGAACTCTTTTTTTTTAAGTATCAGGAACTATAGTACTAACCTAAATACATCTTGAAACTGGTTCAGAACTAATTAATAACAATGTTGGGGTGCGGTGTTAAGTTAGCAAGCCATTTTTCAAAAAAATCCTGACAGCCCAATTTTACAGAACTCTTTTTAAAAGTTGATAGTACTTCTAGATACATCAAAAGGAATTGAGAACTCTATTCATAACAATCAGAACTCTTCGCTGGGGTGCCAACTTGACACACTCTAATTTCTGTTATCTCGTGATTAACATTTGCTTCATTTGCATTGCTAAGGTTTTTACAATTTCAAAGACTTTATTCGCACTAAACACAGATTCACATTTTTCCCGTATGATGCGCCCCTTGTTGCCAGAAATACTATAAATATTTTTAATGGTATTATTTACAATATGATCGGAATCAGCCAAAGTTAAATTTCCGCTTTCTAAACTTGTTATTTTGTGTGTAAGCATGGAATAATTAGATGAAATAATTGCTAATTAATTTTGTAATTTATTTTTTCGAAAAGTTTTTTCACAGCTTTGATTGAAGCCACCGTTTCTTTATCTAAAATTAAAATAATTCCTTTAGTTTGTGCAAAATTAGTTGCATAATAACAAGCAGCTGATATCCATGTACCCCAACGAGTTAATATTGGTTGGGGTGGTAAAGACAATTCTGGTGCCATTTCTTTAAAAAACCTTATCCTTGATGGCGCTTTTAGGAAAATCTTTTTTACCGAAGATATTAACATATCTATGTCTGAAAATTATTCGCGCACTTCTTCCGCCACACGATGAAATCCATGAGCCATGCAAGTTAAATGTATCATACGTGGAAACAATACTTTGAGAGCATTTCCTGCCTTTTTCATATGAGGAGCAGGGTCGCTGATGGACATGAGCACGTTGTCGTATAGAATTTTCTCCGGTCAAAGTAATGATAGCGAATTTATAAATAATTGAGAAATTGTAGAGTGGTTGGTTCTTTCGAGGCAATCGGAATCTAGTAGGTAGATCCTGGAGGTGTGATCTTGTTCGAGGGATCCAATTATTACATTGGCAATGCGTCTGGAAGATCATAGGTAGATTTTAATTCATGCATAATTAAAATTTGAATCGATCGAGAAATTACCTTCCTAGAGCATCTGTAGTTTCATCTATTAATATCCAAATCTTCCTGTCTTTGTATGTTCGTACTGCTTCCAATGTCTCTCGATAAGCACGATCGAGATAATTTTTCCGCAGCGTTGATTCACATGGCAAGTTTTTTTTAATATACTTTTCGAAAAAGCTCGCGAAGATTGATCTTGTATTTTCCATAAAGGACGTACAAACACATTGCACAAGTCGAATGAAAATTCAGATACACGATTCGATGTTGTTAAAAATGTTGGTAACAGGGGAGTTTTCGGGGATGTGTTGGGAAATAAAATATTTTTTATCAAAATTCACCTCGAAAAAATGTCACTTCCAAAATCTTTCACGAATGTTTAATTTGTCGGTTACTGACGCACGTACTTTCGGCATGGTACACAGACGTAAACGACATAAACGCGGTAAATTCAAATCCAAACTAAACTAAATCACCTTGTGAAATGTATTTATATGCATTCTGTGCAGTAACGGCTAGCGGGGTGACCCATGGAACGACCGAGGTAGCAATACAGATAGGTGCAATCACGCCGCCTGCCGTCTCTGCAACCGACCCTACCTATTTGTACTGCTACTGTCGGCCGTACCATGAGCCACTGATTCTGTAAACGCCTATCCGCAAAACACCTAGATAAAAAGGCGGTTACTGTTTTGTTCACAAAGGGATTTTATTGGGGATTCCCTACACCCCGAACTCTCAATTTTCTCGGAATGAATATTCATGATTTATGGACATGGCAAAATTTGGCATTCCTAATACATACATAAATAGGCGTAAATAGGCGCTTATAAGGAAAAAAAGGCATTTATGCATTAAAACAGCTAAAATAGGTATTTATAGGCATTTTAGGCATTTTGCCTGAAGATCCGGGCTCTATTTATAAGTGATGTTAGTGACACTTAATCAGATAAGCATATATTATCTAATAAAGCAGAAGATTATCAATTTAAACATATTGTAATACACCAAGGATAATCACGTTGGTGATGTATTCACGCAGCAGGAAGCATGCATTGTTAAATGAACCACTTTAAATCCTTATTATTACTAATAATCTTGTTATATGCAAATTTCACTTTCGTTACCCACGAACGTCATTTTGGATTTATAGATGGCGACGTCCGACCAGAACTCTCGCAGATAGATAATTACTGGCCATTGTCGTACAGTGAAACCAGTTTTTCCAATTTAAAGAGTGCTTTGTAGTGTAATGTCGACATTTATCTCGAGGTAGAGAAGAAAATGCACGAGCCCTAAGAGCCAATGCATTTATGCTAATCCGGTCCAGCGCAACGTGCTGTTTCTTCTGGTAATGCCATCAACAATCCCACGTGCAAAACGTTTCTGACCACTTAAATCTCGTGGCGTGTAATTGAAAGAATCTCCATGTCCCGCTCGGACTGTTTGTTTGGGTGGTGATATTTCTTACGGGAAGTTTATAGTTTCGTCGTGAATTGTGTAGGTATTTGAATATTGTGAGAAAGGAATTTATTTGAAATGGTCATCTAAATAGACATCTGTTGTATATATTCTATTGAGATTTGCATTTGGAAGAAGCGTAGAAAATTCTATTTTACATAAAATTCAACTTTATTATTTATATGGGTAATAATTTACGGTAAAATCGCGCAGCGGCGAGGACCACAATTAGACGAGTGATTAAGATACTTTGCTAAACCAGTTTTTCCCATTTTCGATATAGATTCAAAATTATAATTCTTTTGTTGTAACTTTATAATTTCATTAAAACAATATAACTAATTGTGTTTTCTTTTCAACTCTTAGTTATATCATGTATTTTTTGTGGAACCGGGTTTGCCGGCTTCTCAGTAATACACTCCGTATGTGTTTGTTTATATCATCAACTATGTTTCTAAAATTCAAAGCAAGTTTTTGAAGGACAAAAAAGCACAACTTTATGAAACTGAACGCATAGTCCTAGCTGATTTTGCAGAAAACTTTACATTTGTGGTCCAGGACCAGGATCAACAACCAAGCAACAGTGCATCCTTTTGTTCTGTACTTCAAAAACGAGAAAAATGAAGTTTTCAGTTCTTTAATTTCCATTCTAAGCGACTACTTGGAGCAATACACTTCGAATGTCCATGTGTTTCAAAAGTAGGTATGTAACAAATAACATAAAAGAAAAGTTGGCCAAGGTTCAGCATCTCCTATACTTTTCGAATGGAAGTGGTAGTCAATATAAGAACAAAACGAATTTTTCAAATCTTTGGAATTATAAAGTGGATTTCGGATTGGAGGCCGAATGGCACTTTTTTGCCTCTTGCCTTGGTAAAAATCCATACGATGGAATAGGAGGTACAACAAAACGTAAAGTGATTAAAGCCAGCCTACAAAGAATGACCACCAAATCCTTACAATAGAGGACATGTATCCTTTTTGCAAGGATAATATTAAAGGCATCACCTCTTTTCTCATCAAGAAAGAAGAGGTAGTTCTTCATATCGAAACAACCCAGATTTGAAAACTGTATAGCAATAAAAGGAACAAATTCCTTGACACATGCTTGGCCTACTTTAGTGCATAGAAATGTAATTAAATGGTTACTTTTGTGATAGACATAAGATATGCCCCATTAAATTGAAGAGAAGAAAAAACCTATCGAATAATGACACAAAATGGGTTATACCGCTTTGAAATTTGCAAAGTTTGGTATTTTTTTTCTGAACACCCTGTATTACTAAATTCAAATTGCTCACTACCAAAACGTTGCTTATTAACCACACTGAGATTTTTGCTAAAACTTATTCTTACCTTCAAAAAACGAGGTCGCTACGATTTTTTAAAGTTGAGCTTGCTCATGCATGATATTGGGACAAAAAAATTGTAAATTGGCAACAAACACAAAAATGTCTTCTTCCGGTGAACACACACTTATTTTACCAAAACCGATAAATTGTGTAGAATGCAAGGGAATTGTTCGAAAACCGCATTTATGTGTAAAGTGCAACTACTACTTTTCAACAACCCAACCAAGAAGGGGAGGATGTATATAACCATCGACAACTGTAAAATAAATAAAAATATAAAATCAGTCTAGGCTGAAAATAAACTTCTCTATAAATTAGTTGATGAGATTACCGATGAAAATAACATTCTTAAAGAATATAATAAAATATTAATTGAAAAAATATCATTTCTTGAAAAGGAATGATTTAATAATCAAACACCTGCCGCACAGTGGGACGGATGACTATTCTAGCGCGACAAAAGTCAAATGAACCGTTTTTTTTTTTAATTAAAGTAAGATCCTATGTTTTTTCGGCTGCTAATTTCCAATGTGAGTGTACTTTTTTTAATTTGCGTCCATCTAAAGGCTATAATTCGAAAAATACACCTAAAAATTTACATTTTTTTATGGAGGCTTTCAAATAATAATGACAAAATAATTGTCACAAGATATAGGTCCAATATACTTGCGATGAAGTAAAAAAAATACCATTAAAAGCAGTTATTTCCGGTGATATTTGTTTCAAAGAATTCTTTTTAAGTCATGCCCGGACTTTATTCCTATAAATCTTAATTTTTATTTTATAATTCAACAAAGAAATGTTTCCTCAAATCTGGATTTATTTTGAAGTCTCTCAAAATAAAACTAACTTCTGTAGCTAAAAAGTGTGTTTAAAATCGTTTTTTTTTTATAATGGAGGCACAAAACGGATCGCCTCGGCATCGATCGAATACGGAGAGCTACAGATTAGTGTCCAAATATCGAAATGGAGGACACTATTCAAGAGAGGGTGGAACATACAAAAGGGCGTTAATTTTGTAAATTTACGAAATTACGCTATCATAATTTGTTGAGAAGCCGAAAAACAAAAATATAGCTGATTTTTTAAGTTAAGGGGTGAAACATGGTTTTTAGTCCGAAAAAAAATACGTACAAATATTTTGGGCCCCTCTACAAATCCACTAAATTTCATTAAAATCAGAGTGCAACACATGGGTTACTTCCCTTGCTAGTACATAACTTTGCAAGTTATCGTAAGTTATCGCAAGTTATCGCAGCTAGAACATGCTAAGATTCTGAAGAAAAATGACATTAAAGCCGTTTTTCGGCAAAATTCGGCAATTTTGTTGTACAAGCCAAAATATATCCGAATGTATAACAAAATTAACGATGAAATCAAAAAAATATGAGGAGAAATAAGAACAACTGCAAAAATACTTAGCACTGAAAGAACAATTGTTATCATGTACTGATTGCACAAAAAAAAAATCCCAATTATTTATATGCACATTTACTAACTGTTTTCTGCATTTGAATATGTACAAATACGCTCCTTCATATCAACGCGTAAGTATTCGGCAAGGTGAGTATAGTCATTGTCGCATTTCACAGCAAGTGTATCTGCGACAGGTGACTTCTAACGGTTATTTTGATTAAAGAAGTGTTATAAAAAGAGATTTTCAGCTTTTTCTTTTTTTTTTGGGAGTATCAATTTTTTGACTTTTGTCGCGCTAGAATAGACATCCGTCCCACTGTGTGCCGCCGACATTGACATCTACAAATCGCGGGCGGAAGCACTAACCTCTAATGCACGAGCATATAAATCACTACCAAGAGTATTACCGGTATCAAATACTGAAAGTCAAGAGAAAACTGAAAATACGGCATCTCTCAATTGGCAAGTGTCCATAGAGGTTAAAACAATTTCAGATAAAGATAATGTTAATAAAAAACATATAGAAAAACCTGTAAATAAACATGTAAACAAACAAATGGAAGACAACATAAACTCCATAATAAAAACACCCACAGAAGCTTCATCCCCGCCGAAGGGAAATGAGTGGCAAACGCAAACCAAAAGACGGCAACGCAAACCGAGAAAACATAATATTATCACACGAAATGTAGCCTGAATATATGAATATTCAACCTGTTCGTTAATCTGCAAGCAAAAAATTAAGTCTTACTAAGACTATAAACAAATAACTTATTGAAACAACTACTTCCCTGGCTAATTAACCTGGCACAAACAAGGTGATCTAGTCACTGAGTTATGTGCGACAAACACCCATAACTTGGTGCCAATTCGTCGTAGGAATTTCGTTCTTTGAGTCCTGCATAGGGAATTGATCAAATTTGAATGCCTTTGTGGTGGATCGAGTCGACAAATTTTTTCCAACTCCGTAGACATCGTCAAAGTTGGGCATGGTTTCCTGAAAAAAAACTTTTTTTACAGGGGCGGTAGAGGGGGGCGGAAGGGGTTACGTTTAAGTTCGCATTCATGAATTTATAGAAGACACTTCAAAGTTTTTCGTCCTCAAAGATTCATCAAAATCGATTAAAAATACGCCGAGTTATGGCGGTTTGAAAATGGTCGAAATTTCACGAATTTCAAGTGTTTTATTTTTTTTTCCTTCAGTATATTTTTAAACTGTTTGCGATTGTTATGCAATACTACTTCTGTATTCTTAATTAGTATTATCTTCTATGTATTTGACTTATGTAAACATTGTTATGTGGTGCATCAAATAAATTATTACTTATTACTTAACACTGTAACATAATTCAGAACTAAATTGATAACGATGTAGAGGTTGAAAAATGTCATCAGGAAACTTGAATAAATACAGGGTGTTCCATTTAAACAAAATGTTAGTTTTTGTTATACCGCAAAATTGGGATACTCTGTATATTTGATAATATTTTTTTTAAACCAATAACATTTTGTACGAAACATTTTTTCTTTTTTTTCACGGAAAACGCGCTAGGAAAGCCCGACGTACTATAGCAGGACCCGGTATATATTAATAATAGTTAACGTTGGCTAAGACCACGACACAAATACTTATTTATCACACTAGTCAACTAATAAATCAGCAACAGATCACATTAATTACAACTATTAATATATCTAAATTGAACAAAAAGCCAAGAGAACTAATAACTATTTTTTTAATGTTCGGCATTAGGAAATTCCATAGTTATAACTGAAGTAGGAAGTACCTTCCTCCGATTTTATATTTTATATTTGAATTTGTCAAAAATCAAACATTTTTCTTCATTGTTTCATAATTTGTGTTCTCTTATTGCATATCGAAATATCATGATTGAATGACAAAGGGTCATCAAAATACTACTTACGATTACGTCTGGATTTCCCAAAGCAATTGATGCAAAAACAAAACAAAGACTCGCCCGCGGAAAACGGAATGAATGCCGACCCATATATCCGCCAACATCTAAATTACCCTGTATACCTAATTGACTAATACCTAATATGGCTGTTGTGAAATTATTAGATTACGTCGTTCGAGTGGCATCTAAAACGGATGAAATGGAAAATTGCTTTTATCTTGCTAAAATAACTTACAACAAAAAGGATAGATAGGAAACCTAGAAAACATTGCTCGGGTACGTCGATCATTTTCCAGTATATCAAAAATACAATATTTCTGGATGTATTTGGGAAATTTGAAGCTAATTCTGGCAGTCAATATTTTTTTGGAACGTTTTAAATCGCAAGATGCAAATTCAGTTTTTTTCTAAAAATGAAGTTTCGAGTGTTGACATTTTGTTTCTAGTGGGGGTACATCGATCATTTTCCAGTATGTCAAAAATACAATATTTCTGGATGCGTTTGGGAAATTTGAAGCTAATTCTGGCAGTCAATATTTTTTTGGAACGTTTTAAATCGCAAGATGCAAATTCAGTTTTTTCTAAAAATGAAGTTTCGAGTGTTGACATTTTGTTTCTAGTGGGGGTACATCGATCATTTTCCAGTATGTCAAAAATACAATATTTCTGGATGCGTTTGAGAAATTTGAAGCTAATTCTGGCAGTCACTATTTTTTTAGAATTTTTTAAATCACAAGATGCAAATTTTGTTTTTTCTAAAAATGAAGTTTCAAGTGTTGACATTTTGTTTCCAGTGATGGTACGTCAATCATTTTCCAGTATGTCAAAAATACAATATTTCTGGATGCGTTTGGGAAATTTGAAGCTAATTCTGGCACTCACTATTTTTTTAGAATTTTTTAAATCACAAGATGCAAATTCAGTTTTTTCTAAAAATGAAGTTTCGAGTGTTGACATTTTGTTTCTAGTGGGGGTACATCGATCATTTTCCAGTATGTCAAAAATACAATATTTCTGGATGCATTTGGGAAATATTTTGAATGCCTCCTTCATATCAAGAATTAATTCTTGATAAAGTAATGAAGACTATCTTGTTGATTTTTGTTTCTTATCTATTAATTAAGCTATATTATGATGATAAAAAGTGTAAATGTGACGACTGAAGATACACAAAATACAAATGCAGGGAACGATTATCAACATTCAGTCATTACATTAACATGATATGTTACCGTATATCGTCGGCTAAAACCAGATAAGTACAATTATGTCATTTTTTAGATAATTGCAGCTCTGTGCCTAAAACTCACTATACTAAGTACTAGAAAAACCATATATGTATATCATAAATAGAAGACTCGAATATGCATGTGTACAGAATAGTTTAAGTACACTTAGATTTTTGATGTAGTGTTAAACTTTAAAACTTCAATATCTGAAAATATAGAATTGTAACTTATCTGGTTTTGGTTGTAAGCCGTTGATATGTTTTTGAATGACATTTTAAATTATTAACAAGTTTAACGCTTAATCCTAAGAATAAATAATTACAGTTTCTTGCAGTATGCCCTGGTAATAATAGATAAAGTCTGAGTTAATTATGACAGTCCTGACTAGCTAAGATCGAACTGGAACAGTACCATCAAAAAGACAGCAATCAATC
This sequence comes from Ocypus olens, assembly GCA_910593695.2. NCBI lineage: Eukaryota > Metazoa > Arthropoda > Insecta > Coleoptera > Staphylinidae > Ocypus > Ocypus olens. The sequence continues at coordinate 14,881,736 of OU343063.1, read as the reverse complement.
AATAAAGACAACTTCCAACGGCATGAAACTTAGCTCGAATCATGAGTTTGAGTTTCGAAAGATAATAATGGTGGTTGGTTGGTACCTTTAAATTACTAACCAACTTAACAACCCTGCCGAGGATAGATAGGAATTAGTAAATGGAAGTATAAATAAGAATTTATTTTACCTTTGTGTGGAAGAGGTGCCTCACACAATATCAGGAGATATGTATGAACTTTTCGGGTCGCCGAACATACGAAGTTTATCAGCTAAGTGTAGCACTGAGTGTTGGCGGAGATACTCCAATCAGCGTAATTCGTTTCAACTTAAATTCACTCGCAAACTGCGTCACGACTATTTTGTTATTCTTCGTTTTTATATTGTCTCCGAAATCAAACGGAAAGTGATTTAAACTTCTAAAATGTCTATATAATCAGTAATATTATTACGACCGACGCACAGAGGTCCGAAATGCCAAGAATGTGGCCAAAATATGAAGGCGTTATCCGAATTAGCATTTCGAGTTTTTTGAGGTCGCTGATTAAGAATCTGAAATTAAAAAATTAAAAAACAAAATGGCGGATCCAATATGGTGGACAAAAATTATAAAAATTGTTATATTTTCATGAAAATTCTGAGATAATCATTTTCAAGGTCGCTTATTGTAAATATGTAATTATAAATTTTAATAACAAAATGGTGGTTCCAATACAGCTGACAAAAATGATAAAAATTGTCGAAATTTCATAAAATTTCGGATAAAGCGTGTTTCATGATCTTTGATTAAGAATCTGAAATTAAAAATCAGAAAAACAAAATGTCGGATATAAATTATAACAATTTTAATTTTTTAATGAAATTTCGGGTTTTTTGAGGTTACTGAATGAGAATATGAATTTACAAATTCACAAAACAAAATTGCGGATCCAATATAATAAAGTAATTATTTACTATGAAACTGATGGAGGATCAGTTATTTGTAATATACTGTTGTAATTGAAGGATCACGTCATGTGAACTAGCTGTTGTGGTTGATGATTCTCGTTGGTCCAACAATTCAACACTTGTAGATCAGTCGTTATCGACTTGATACAATATAATTTAACTTCAAAAAGAGAGGCAGGTCGACGAATAAGGTGATTACTTTATTTTTGGTAGGAATTACAAAAATGAGTGTGTTTTCTGTATTCCAGCAAAATTCTTCTTTTTTTATTAATTGTTTTTCTCGCCTCCCTGGTAACCGCGTTTTTCCGGGCTACCCGTGATCCTCGTTTCCATTTCTCCGTTCCATGACCCAGGCGGTCACCACACCACTCCCCGTCTAAAAGAGGCTACGGAAGGAAACAGAACAAGAGAAAGATACGTGTTTGCGAGAAATAAAAGGTTTTGTAGAAGATTTGTTAGATTTTAAAATTGAACGTGGAAAAACAGAAAGGTTGGTGGTGTTTTGTGTGTTTTTAACTGAAGTGGCCGAAATAGTGGAAAAATATCCAGGTTTCAGTCGGTCAATGGAAACGTTGTCTTGTTTACCGTCAATTTCAATTGTGTAAAATTTTGAATTTCGACTTAAAATTTTGAATGGGCCGTCGTAGCATGGATGTGTAATGTTTTTTACGCAATCCCGACGGACGAAAACATGCGTGCAAGTGTTTAAGTCGGCAGGAACGTAATTCCTGCGAACGGATGGCCGCGCCGCTGCAGGACCAAGTGTCTGCATATTGTCCCTCAGGTCGTCGAGAAATTTTGAACCAGAAGGAATTTTTTTACGCGCGGAATTTGGAAATATGAAATCGCCCGGCAAGCGTAATGTCTTGCCGTAGACGAACTCTGCAGTCGTTGCCAAAAGAGATGATTTGAAGACTGTCCGGAGCCCTAGGAGAATTAAAGGGAGTTGGGTTACCCAGTTCTTAGGATCGTTGCTCATTCGGATTGAGTCTTTTATTTGGCGATTGAGCCGCTCTACCAGGCCGTTACATTGCGGATGGTAGGCGGTTGTGGATTTGTGTTGTATACCGAAAGTCCTGCAGAATTCCTTCCAAGTGTTGGACTGGAACTGTCGACCTCGGTCAGTAATGACCGTAGATGGAGTTCCAAAACGTGCAATCCAACCACTCAGAAATGCTCGTGCAACGGAATCCGCAGTAATTTCGGTAAGAGGAATTACTTCTGGCCAACGCGTAAAGCGATCAATGCAGACCAGAAGGTATCTGAAATTGTCACAAATAGGCAAAGGGCCGATTATGTCGATGTGGATGTCGGTGAATCGGTCATCCGGGTCTGGAAATTTCACAATGGGTGACACAGTGTGGCGATGAATTTTGTTCTTCTGGCACTTCAAACAGGACTTGACGAAAAGTGCAATGTCATGGTTCATCCGCGGCCACACGTACCGTGCTGCTACGAGACGTCTCATTGCACGAGTATCCGGATGTGTAAGTTCGTGAAGCGAACAAAGAACTTCCTGTCGCATTGCAGGAGGAACATAGGGTCGTCGTGCAGCTAGAGACGTGTCTACGTAGATGGACGTGTTGGAGCCGGCCGGAATGAACTGTTCCAGTTTGAGTGCTGTAGTGCCACTACCCAGAAGGGATTTGAGTTCCACATCTTCAGATTGTAATTTTGCCAGTTGGTTGAGGTCTAAAGCATTAATTTCGACTCGCGACAGTGTGTCAGCCACATTGTTGTCCTTTCCAGGGATGTGCCTGATGTCAGTGGTGAATTGTCCGATGTAGTTCAAATGTCTGTGCTCTCGTCCTGAAAAACGATCTGAGTGAGAACAGATAGCAGATATCAAAGGTTTATGGTCTGTAAAGACAGTAAATTCTCTACCTTCGAGATAATATTTGAACTTTTTAATTGCCAAATATACGGCTAACAATTCACGGCCGAACGTGCTGTATTTGCGTTCTGTCGGAGTGAAAGATTTTGAAAAGAAATATAGCGGTTGTTGAACGCCAAATTTATCCTTCTGCTGCAAAACCGCACCAGCAGAGGAGGAGCTTGCGTCTACCATTATGCTTAATTCCGCAACAGGATCTGGAAGCGCGAGCATGGCAGAGTTGGCCAAGGCGGCCTTAGCTGCCGAAAACGCGTGCAATGCAGATTGATTCCAGATCACTGGTTTGTTGCGTGGAGTTGTTGCAGCAAGTTGATTTAGCGGTGACAATATGCTCGAGCATGATTTTACGAAACGGTGATAAAAATTAATCATGCCGAGGAAACGTTGAAGTGCTTTTAGGTCAGCGGGTTGAGGGAAAGACAAGATGGCATCCACCTTGCACTGCAGAGGTTTTATCCCTTCACCACTAATGCTGTGTCCTAAGAAGCTCAATTTAGGTTGGCCGAAAACGCATTTTTCAGGGTTAATTTTAATACCAAATGATGTCAACCGCTCAAAAATTTGGAAAAGGTGACGATCATGTTCGCGTTCGTCTTTGCTGAAGACGAGTATGTCGTCAATGTACGCGAAACAAAATGGTAGTCCGCGTAAAACCGAATCCATAAACCTTTGAAAGGTTTGAGCGGCGTTTCTTAGGCCAAAACTCATCCTGGTGTATTCGAATAGTCCGAAAGGTGTTGTGATTGCCGTTTTCGGTATATCAGGAGGATGAATTGGAATTTGGTGGTATGCCTTGACCAAATCGATTTTAGAAAATAACGTGCAACCACAACAGTTATTTGCGAAATCGTGAAGAAGAGGCAAGGGATACCGGTCTGGAGTCGTTACCCCGTTTAAGCCACGGTAATCTCCGCAGGGACGCCAAGTACCGTCTGGTTTTGTAACCAAGTGCAATGGCGCAGCCCAGGGACTTGCCGAAGGCCGTAGGAAACCGAGTTTGATGAGTTTGTCAAACTCGTTCCTAGCCGCCTGGTACTTTTGTGGTGGCAACCTGCGGGGCTTAGCAAAAACAGGGGGACCCGTGGTCGTGATGTGATGCACAACATCATGCTTCACGGGTTCTGTAAGGTCAAATGGGGTTGTTAGGCCAGGAAATTGCTGAAGTAATTTTGAATAAGGTGAATTTTGAATCAGCAATGAATTTAGTTCTGATGGGCCGAAAGCATTTCTCAATAATTTATTATGGGCAATATCAACAGTGATGTTGAAATGCCTGAGAAAGTCGGCGCCCAGAATGGAATGGTTCACTTGTGCAAGAACAAAGTGCCATGTAAAATTTACATCCAGGCCGATATTAATGTTTAATTTTGTTTGACCGAACGTGGGTATTGAATTCCCATTCACCGTTGTTAAGAAAAATTTAGCGCGGTGATGAGTGTTGGCATAATTTTGATCTACCGCCAAAATGCTAATTTGGGCACCCGTGTCAATTAAAAATTTGATACCTGAATTTGTGTCGCGAACAAAGTATAGCTGACCTGGAGCGCTAGCAGGACAATAGGCCGACATTAGCCCTGCAGCTGCCCGTTTCCCCACTCGCACGGAGGTACACATTTGGTGGCTTTACCCGTGAACTTACGGTGGTACCAGCAATACCTGTTTTCCGGTTGTCGGTTGGCTGACTTAGACCGACTTCTGCTGCGTGTTTGGCGTGAAACAGATATTTCAAGTTGTGCTACTTTGGTAGCCAAAGTGGCAACTTGTTGTTGCAGCAGCAGAATTTGTCGGTCGACCGGAATTGCTGGTACCGCTGTCGGGGTGGAAGATACTGCGCAGATGTTATGAGCGCCTGATATCTCTAGAATCTGGTCTGCCATGTCGGCGAGCGTAGCCAGGTGAGTCGTGTTTGCGGAAATCAAGATGCGCTGCACATCTGTTGGGAGGCGGCTAACAAAAATTTCTCGTAAGAGGCCGTCGTCGATGGCAGTATCTCCCAAAAGATGCTGCAACCTCCTAAGCAACTGGGATGGTGTTTGATTACCCAACGTTTCCTTAGAAAGGAGTTGCTGCATCCTTTTTTTGTCTGAGATAGAGGTACGTCTGATAATTTCCGTCTTAAGTGTTTCATACGGAAGAATTTCCGGGGGATTCACTAACATTTCACGGACGTCCAAAGCTACTTCGGCTGGGAGTGCCGAGACCACATCGTGGAAGTTGCGCAACGAGTTGGTAATGCGGTTATTCCGAAAGGTGGATTCTACTTGAATAAACCATATCGTGGGGTCAAATTTTGAATAGACCGGAAGTTTATAATTAAATGTATTGACGGTCGTTTCCATCTGATCCTCCATGGATTTGTGTGAAAATGTGCGTGTATGTGTGAGAGAATATAGGATAGAGGAATAGTGAGGGAAACGGAGAAATGGTTAGCAATCACCTGGAGCACGGAACAGAAAAACGGGTTGAGGACGTCGGTGGGCGGAGGCTGGACGTGGGACGGTCGACGTCGGGTGTGTGGTTCCAACGGCGTCGGTTGTACAGCGTCAAACGTCAAAAATGACAGTGGGGCTCCGCGCGGCGTTTTTCGTGGAGTTTGGAAGGTGTCGCTCAGCGGCTCTCGGGCGTCTTCTGTCGGGGTCACCAGATGTTGTAATTGAAGGATCACGTCATGTGAACTAGCTGTTGTGGTTGATGATTCTCGTTGGTCCAACAATTCAACACTTGTAGATCAGTCGTTATCGACTTGATACAATATAATTTAACTTCAAAAAGAGAGGCAGGTCGACGAATAAGGTGATTACTTTATTTTTGGTAGGAATTACAAAAATGAGTGTGTTTTCTGTATTCCAGCAAAATTCTTCTTTTTTTATTAATTGTTTTTCTCGCCTCCCTGGTAACCGCGTTTTTCCGGGCTACCCGTGATCCTCGTTTCCATTTCTCCGTTCCATGACCCAGGCGGTCACCACAATACAATTCAATATAAAATATATAAACATATTTATAAAGAAAAAAACCCTATATCCAAAATTTAATTAAAAAATTACTATACCGATATTTTTTGCCTCCAGAGATTGTGGATGCTCCCAATGCATCTGACGTTTGGATTTTGGTTTGTACTCATCATCGGCAACAATTTAATGTAAAAAGCATTACCTAGTTTTTGATAGCACATCAAATGCTGTAATGATAAGGATGAACGCTTCTTCTGTTGATTAGTAAGCACTCGTGGAGACCACTGAGCATCAGCTTTGTGATAACCAAGACAATGAATTATGGAATGGACAGTTCCTACGCTGATAGAGAAAGTTCTCAGATTTTGATAAGCCTATTTGCTCATAAAAAAGTTTTCAGCTGTCTTACATTCTGATCTGATGCAACAGATGCCGGTCCAAATCTTTAGTTGATTCTGTCTCTTGTTAAAATTTTCTGCATCAGAAAATGTGTTAATGGAAACAGTGAAGAAAATATCAAGAAATACATACTTTACGAATGAAGGAGTCAAATTTTATAATGTATAAAAATATTGTGATTCATGAATGAAAAGTTTAATTTGATGTTTTTGAAACAAATTTATAATTTTGCATTATTTTCGTAATAAATAATTTTAATTGCTTTGTAATTAACACCAATCGATCAATTAACGTATTGAATTCCATTCATTGAAGCCCGAAGCACATGCAATGTGTACACACGAGTCCATTTGGCAAATGGACTCGTGAAAGCAGGCAATCGTATACGACCGCTTGGCCAACCTATTAATTATTCGCAACGAAAACAGATCTTGATTTATTGTGTATTAAGGTATTATATGGGTTTATGTATTTTAAAAACACAGCACTATTAAATAGGCTTCGGAGAAGAGCGGCATGTAAAGAGAACGGTTTATCTTCCTTGCGCGCCAGATTTCCACTTTAAACATCACCTGACGTCGACCGTAATACGCCAAAGCTGTTTGTACTATTGATCCTTTTATGATCGCTGGCATATACTTAATGTCAATAATGACATTCCAACAACAAATGTTTGTAAACCGTTTCATTAGCATCCATGCCTCGTCGAAATTCGCGGAACGCTTATTCAGCAACAGGTGAGCAGAACCTGTAACTTTAACACCTACTTAATTATGTACCTGTGTGCTGCATAACGGATCCAATGAACGGTTTCGTTGCGGAAATATTTCGTTTCATACCTATCACTTATAAATATCATAATTTCCTTGGATGAGAAATATAATTTCGGCCAATATTATTTGATTTTGTTTGTTGATGACATTGAAACTAGAAATCCTTACTTGTTGCAGATAACGAAATGTAGCCTGAATATATGTATGAATAGATGAACAATTGTAAAATTTTCTTCTCGTCAAATTTCAAGTGATTATGTAAATTATTTAGACCAGAGGTCTTTTATACCCACCGCCTACTTGTGTATCGTTGGTAAAAGTAAAACTTTCTTACCGCCCACCGGTTCGGCAGAAACTTTTTGTGTGTCTTGGACATCACGACTTATGTCGAAGACTGTTTTTTGCTCCTCGCATTAAAAAATTGAACTCCTGCCGTCAATTACCTTCATGAAAAATTTCAAGGTAATCGAAGTAGTTTGAATTTTAAAAGTGAGGAACAAAAATAACGGTAGATCCCAGATTTAGACACTCAACGGAGTAGAATTTAAAACTAACCTATTAATTTCATACTTATTATTGCAAATCAATTAAAATATAATTTAATCTACGATAAGGCAAAATAAGTACAGACATTAATACATTTATTCTCAATGATCCAATTGTTACGGCCGATGGTTCTCCTGGTTCACGAGTCGACGAGTTCATACATTTTTTTTTGCTAAAGTGATGTGAAAATGAAAATTGTAAAGTCGTCACTTATTTGAGTATATTTACACACGATAGATGCAAACACATTTACACCATATAAAAGCAAGTACAGAATGGGTTTTTAATAAAAATATACAATTTCTACAACATTGCACAAATGAGGATTGCACCGTGATTGGAATTTAGTATAAAAACCACGTGTATGCATTTTGCTGCTTCTGTAATGATTTTGGAGAAAAATTACAAGAGTAAATTTAAAAATACACCAAATCCCATTTACATTTATTATCGATATGCTACCGGAGAAGAGACAATGTGAGAATTAAATAGTGTTAAATACAAATAAATTTGAGACAACCTCACTTGTTACAGACGCATTAAATAAATTCGATGAAAACGAAAGTAGCCTGAATATAAGAATATTCAACCTGTTCATAACTCTGCAAGCAAAATTAAGTCTTACTAAGACTATAAACAAATAACTAATTAAAACAACTACTTCCCTGGATAGTGCCACGACGGATATTGAATGATACAAAATAAATTTGCATGTTATTACTAGTACTACTAGATAAATAACATTGGTTTAAGATCGTTTATTTCTACCCACAGGATTAACTTGAAAATTAAACTAAATTGAATTTAAAAACTTTAAACTATAAAACTGAACCATAAAATATGTAAAAATTAGGTAAATAGCCATCTGCAACCTAGTTTCGAGATGTATCTCTCATCAGTGCAGCTTCGCATTTGAGTTGAATGTTAAAGAATAAAATACACTTACATCAATGGGAACAACTTGAAAACAACTGAGTAGATTATGGAATGGATGGACCAATTTTATACCTGAATTATAGGTGACTAGCTAAAGAACAGGTGTGAAGAAAAAATTGATCTTAAATCGTCAGACGGTTTTCCAACCATAAACAAGATCAATTTTTTTCAATTCGATTTGAAGAAATCACATTTTAAAACTTTATTACGACTGTAATGGTGTCCGTGAAGTTCGTGATCCGTTCAGGGTATTATATCCGGAGAGGCCAGTGCCTAGTCTTAGAAATAAACAAAAAGTAAGCAACAATCAAAATTTACACGGATCTGTTTTCAAACCATGTCGGTCCCGCTTGAGCATATTATTAAATTTCATTGAAGTAAAACATGAGTATAATTCAGCGAATAAAACTTACGTTCTAGCTGTATCTACGAATAACCCCAATATTAGTACAAGGTAAATCGAGAAGAGCTTCAGGTACATCACACCCCAGCTTATAAAAGTCTCAAGAAAAACAAGCATTAATCGTACATAATGAAACTGGTATTTGTCTTTAATTGAATAATGAAAAGGATAAGGTATTTGAATATAGTGATTATTCAATTATTGAAACTGACAGTAAAATTCAAAGTTTTAGTTGTTCACTATGTCAGGGCTACTTCTATTTTTACATGATTTCAAGGCCATTTAATATTCACTGTTTTTCTCTCCTGTATCATATCGATTATAAACGTGGAAAAAATGGAATTTGGTAAATTTTTAAATTCTGAACATATTTTAACCATATTTTGTTTTCTCTAAAATAATTGGTGAAACAGCAAAATGCGTAGATGTGGTGCTACATTTTAAATTCCTGTCCCCTTACCTCAAATACAAGGTATTTTTCGACAAATACAATTCATTGGTGACAAGATTGCGAAAATATGGTCATCTGTTTAGGTGTTATCGCCAAAAACGATTGAAAATCCTAATCTGTATTTGAAGCGTTGCACAGTGGTTCAGAATTCGAAAAAAATGATAAATCCGACATAAACAATTATCGGCAATTTTGAATGTCTTTTCAAAGATTTTAGAAAAACTAATTTTCAATAGAATGAGGACGTTTTTAAATAAGCACGACATTATTCATCATTCTCAACATGGTTTCAGGAAAGGTCGATCAACGGAAAATGCCGCCCATTCATTTGTTAGTTGTATTTATGATGAACTAGATAAAGACAAGCACATTTTTATTTATTTATTCAAGCGTTTGACCGCTTGCATTTTAACTTCGTTTTAGACAAATTACATTATGCTGGATTTTGTGTCTAAATTTAATATTCACGAAGATGTGCCCCAAGGTTCTGTACTGGTACATTTAATATTTTTAATTTTTATCAATGATCTACCCATACACATTCATTCCGAAAACATCACACTCTACATGGATGACGCATCTATTTTAGTCAAATTGCTCTAATAATGTCTTAGTGCAAAATGCACTATAGTAATAGTTTTCGAATAAATTTGTTTTTTTTTATTTTTTCGCTATTTTTTTAAAACAAAAAAGGTAACTTAAATTTCTCAACAGATTATCCATCTCATACGACACGGTCATTTTATGCAAAACCACACAACTTCGTGTTATTATTTTCAAATGAATAGACGTAGAATCGTTGTACGCACAATTTAAAATTATTTCCTGTTATACAGGGTGCTTTAAATTTAACTTCTTATACATTATTGTATTTAGAAAAACCAATCTAGCTTTAAAAAATATACATTGCAATTCGAGAAAGTTAAAATCAAATTAAATGCTACTTGTACTTTATGTCGAATCATTTAATTCGATTGTTAATTTAGTTATAATGTATTTCTTTCGAACATGGAAAGCCAAGAATTCATAATTCAATAAAATTTTACAGACCTCATGATATTGTGTCCACGGAGAAAACTTTAAAATAACTCTTCATTTAATTGTACTATTTTGAGAAACGTATTATAAAATTAAGAGATTGCACTCAGACCGCTATTGTTTTATTGATGTTTGCTCAGTAATGCAGCTTTAAATTCTTCAACCTTCTGGACACGCATTCATGCATTTTAAGTTTATTTTTATAGAGCGAAACCATTACTTATTTTCATTAAGTTTCAGTCCTCGCGTGCATCGCTCTTTCCTTATACTGACAAATTGAAATCACTGCTCTCGGTGAAATAGCGATTGCCTCGAAACCAGTTCTTCCATTATGATGGGCTCAGTAGTTCTATTAATACCGCTCTACCTTAGACGACCTTGAGAGTTCATCGTAGGTCAGTAACTTGAGTCATCATGGACGCATCCCTATTCCTTCTGCCGTCAAGCGAGGAGGCGATAATTGAGAGCCCGAGGAGGATTTACGCTTCCTTATTGATGTTTATGAGATTGCCATTGATAATTGTAAATAAAGCAAGACTTTTAATGAAACATAATAATGGCGTTGGATATACTATACATACCGATGTTGGTACTATGTGAATTGCACGTCCGCAACTGCTAATTTTCTAACGTCAATATATTACCTGGACGGGGCAATCAAACGGAATCAATCACTACACTAGAACGCAAAATTACATCATTTACAGGAAAAGGAGAAACATAAAAATGCGACGAACATCTCCATCAATTTTATTTTAAAAATAGTTATGGATATTACAGAAGAGCTAATGATCAAACCCCAGTAACCTTAAGAGTTCATCTTTTTTTTTTCTGAAATAATAAGAATAGCACTACAAGATCATGGCGAACTTTGTTAGTTTGGAAGATATCGGAAGTTTTACATTTTTTTGCAATTTTAATACCTTTTCTCAATAACAGTAAGATATACAAAAAACCGTTAAATACTTATTTGTGTGGTCTTCTTGGCAGAATTCAGTGGCGTACTTATTTTTTTCTATTTGACTCTTAATTTAAGAGTTATGACACAAAGATACATTTTTTTGGTTGGAACAACCTGTATATTTTGTCGTTGAATAGAACTTTATTCAAATCAGCTATATATTTATAAAACATGGTTAATAAAAATGCAATTAACGAGAGAGAAATGATTATATTAAAAATTTTGTTTCGTTCCTCTTAACTTAAAAGTCGAAGTAAAAAAATAACGACGACACTGAATTCTACAAAGAAAACCACACTTTTTAACTGTTTTTCTGTATATCTTACATTACTGAGAAAAATACGTATTTTAAAATAACGAAAAATTGAATAACGTCCAATATATTCGAAACTAATAAAGTTAGTCAAAAAGAGATCATACCGTGTATATAAGATTTTATTTCTAACTCTTAAGGTTAACGAGATAGCCTTTAAAAACATCGAATTTTGAGCACCCGGTATATAAAAAAAAATTAAGGAACGGTTGAGATCGAGAATTTTTCTCGAAGCATAGATATGTTATTACTACAGACGAAAATAAAAAAGTAGAATATCAAGTAGGGATGTTCCTTATGAGTTTTGTTGATTCATATTTCTTCGTAATTAGCAAGCTTGTGCAAACATAATTCTATTTTTTAATATTTCAAAGCCTAAAACGGAAATTGAAGGTTTCTGGCATTTGATGGAATCGGTAAAAAAATTTGAAGGAATCGGTTTGTAGAATTTATGTTTATTTCAATATTTTCTTCATAGATTCGACAATTGAAAATTTTGAATATTTGAATTTTGCGACTGGTTCAAAAATCGATGGATTTACAAATCCAAAATTATTTTTAAAGAATGGCGTTTACTGCGTTGAATTTCAATATCGTAAAATTTTAACCTGTCGTTTTGCATTTTTTATAACTTATATTTGTTATAAAATTAAAACTAAAATTTAAAAAAATCACAAAAAATTGGTGGGTTTTTTAAAATCAAATTTGTTGCAAAAGAATGAAATTCCCGGTACTGTTGTGTGTTTGAATTTACGTGTTGTTGATTTTATGTCGTCGATTTTATTAGTTTAATGCCTTTTCGACACGATTTTAGATCATACCAGTTAAAGAGTTCTTTGTCTGAGGCTTATTTTTCGGCGCGGATTCTGTTTTTGTTTATTTTGAAGGTATTTTAGTTTTTTTTTATAATATTAACTCTGCGTTCTATATTTGTTTAAATTTATTTTTCGTTGTGAAAAATTAAAAAAAATACACAACTTTCAAGAAAATCGATGGAATTTCAAAAACCAAAATTATTTTAAAAGGGTTATATTTTATGAGCTGAATATAATTGTTGTCCCGGCGTTTTGTATTTATTTTATTTTTTTTTTTGCTCAAGTTTTCATCGTGTCCAAATTAAAAAAAAAACACACAAAAAATTGGCGGAATCTCAAAAATCAAAATGATTTCAAAAGGACAACATTTCCTGAGCTAATTTTAATTTTAATATAGTTTTATCCTTGCGTTTTACATTTATTTCATTTTTTTTTTAATTGAATGAATAGAACTAAAAAAAAATCGCAACTCGCAAGAAAATGTTTGGATTTTTAGAGGCCAAAATTATTTTAAAATAATGGTGTTTCCTGAACGGAATAAAATTTTAGAATTCTATCTGCACGATTGATATTTATTTCAATTTATTGCGTTGTAGATTCTACAATTCAAAATTTAGAATTAAAAAAAAAGCGAGTTGTTAAAAAATCGGTGGATTTACAAAATCCAAAATTAATTTTAAAGAATGGCATTTACTGCGTTGAATTTCAATTTTATACAATTTAAACCTGTCGTTTTATATTTATTATAACATTAATATAATCAGAATTTAAAAAAAAACACAAAAAATTGGTGGGTTTTTCAAATCCCAAAGCTGTTTTGAAAGAATGAGGTTTTTTGAACTGATTTTAGTTTATGTAGAATTTCAAATCGGCGTTCTATATTTGTTTTAATTTATTTTTCGTAGTGTAAAATAAAAAAAAAATACACAACTCACAATAAAATTAGTGGAATTTCAAAAACCAAAATTATTTCGTAAGAACGGCATTTCTTGGGCTGAATTTAATTTTTGTGGAGTTATATATATGAAACATTTTTATTGACAGACACATAATTTTTCCACATTAATTTTTGATATTACATTTATGATGGACCGCCAAGGGCTATCGACCATAAGTCTTTCTGCCCATTTCTGTCAGTCTATTGTCTCGTCCGCTACTCGCTAGCTGTTGAGTACGAATTGATGAAGTGTTCTCGAGTTTTATATTTATTTCAATTTTTTTTTAGAATTTCGACCTGGAATTTTTAAAAATTCGCAACTTCCAAGAACATTTTTGGATTTTCCAAAAGCCAAAATTATTTTAAAAGAATAGAGTTTCCTGAACTGAATAATTTTTTTGTAGAATTTTACCTGCACGATTTATGTCTATTTCAATTTTTTCGTTGTAGATTTGATAATTCAAAATTTAGAATTTGAAAACAATCATGACTGGTTAAAAAATCGGCGGATTTACTAAATCCAAAATTAATTTTAAAGAACGGCGTTTACTGCATTGAATTTTAATTAATTTTGTACAAGTTTAACCTTTCGTTTTATATTTATTATAACATTAAAACTAAAATGAAAGAAAAATCACAAAAAATTGTAGATTTTTGAAAATCAAAATTGTTTCGAATGAGGTTTCTGAATTGGTTTTAGTTTTTGTAAATCATTTATTAACTAAGCGATCTACATTCGTTTTAATTTATTTTTCGTTGAGTACAATTAAAAAAAAAAATCACATCAATAAAATTAGTGGAATTTCAAAAACCAAAATTATTTCAAAAGGACGGCATTTCTTGAGCTGAACTGATTTTTTTTTAGAGTTTTGCCCTTGCGTTTTATATTTATACTCATTTTGTTTCGTTCGAATGTCGACAAGCCTCAAACTAGAATTAAATAAAATCGCAAAAATAGCTATTATGTTTCAATTTGGTTTCTTTTATTATGTATGTATGTACGCTAAATTTAATTTAATTTCACTTCATGTAATTTATGCATTTTTCTTTGTATTTATATAGAGATTTCGTTAAATAAATAAATAAACTCGCAAGAAAATTTTTGGATTTTCAAAAGCAAAAATGATTTTGAAAGAATGGTGTTTCCTGAATTGTAGAATATTACCTGCACGATTTATATTTACTTTAATTTTTTTTCTTTATAGATTCGACAATTCAAAACAAAACTTGAAAAAATTCGCTACGTTTAAAAAATCAGCGGATTTACAAAATCCAAAATTAATTTAAAAAAATGGCGTTTACTGCGTTGACTATCGATTTTGTACACTTTTAACCTGTCATTTTATATTTATTATAACATTAATATAACTAAAATTGAATAAAATCACAAAAAATTGGTACATTTTTGAAAATCAAAATTGTATCGAATGACAGTTTCTGAACTGATTTTAGTTTTTTGTAGAATTTTAACTCGGTGTTCTATATTTGTTTTAATTTATTTTTCGTTGTGTGTACAACATATTAAAAATAAAATTAATAAAAAAAATACACAACTTCCTAGAAAATCGGTGGAATTTCAGAAACCAAAATTATATTGAAAGGCTGTTGTTTTATGAGCTAAATGTAATTGTTGTCCCGGCGTTTTGCATTTTTTGCTCAAGTGTTCAACATATCCAAACTAAAAAACACTAGAAAATTGGTGGAATCACAAAAAACAAAATTATTTCGAAAGGACGACAATTCCTGAGCTGAATTCAATCTTGGTAGAGTTTTGTCCTTGCATTTCATATTTATTCCAATTCGAAATCTAATATAATGAAGTATAGCCAATATTAATATTATTAATACTAATAGGTAATTCAAAATAAATTGAAAAATGTCAGTTTTCATTAAAATCTAATTTAAAAAAAATTAATTCAGTTTCTATTTACATCTCAAGGACGATGATATGTGAACAAAATTGCAAAACTCATTTACTGCCAATTTTCATCCACCTATTAAATAATGATTGATCTTAAAACCAAAACATAATATCCGAGCAATTTCGGGAAATACATACCAGATCATAATCGCAATTAAATTCGACAAAAAAGCCCCTAGTCACGTCTCGAGGTTAATTTTATGGTTAGTCAGTCAGCCCGTTCAATGGCTTCGGCGCCATCTTCATCTTCTAGAATGCTGCAAGCTGAAAATAAATTTGTAGATCGTGTGCGTAGTCGCGGTTCGTCCATTTTTGGAATTACAAGTTCAGTTCACAAACAATGGACTTTTCAATTTAAATGCTCGTTATGGAAGGCCGCCACACACGGAGCATAAAGGGTCGCTAATGGGATTCGTCACGTGAAATTTAGACGGAACGGAATTGTTTACTACTTTTTTATTGGTTTTATTCATGAGAATCACAAAAATTGTTTCGGTTTATTAATGTTGTAATTTTTTTAGGTGAATTAGGCTCTGAAAATGGTCTATAAATACTCCCATAAATGGTAGAATACTCTCTATATTGTGCTGATTTGTAATATTGATTTACGTATCTATTGTTAAGAAATACAATACTCTGGAAACTATAAGTCTAGCTGAGTTACAATATATCGTTTCTATTCCTTATACAGTGTGGTCAAAAAGTCTGGCACACCAGAAGAGTATATTCTGTAACAAGGTTAGAATGGAAATTCGATACGTGCATCAAAATTTCCATTCTTGCCGAGGAGCAGACTATACTTTCTCCACGACCAGACAACATAAACAAATAAAATAAACAAATACAAAGAACTTATGTTTTATTATTACATGTTTGTGGTTATGTTTATAGTATTTTAACAATTGTGACATCCAAGGCTAATGGTTTTATACGGAACGGTGTGAGAATACTGTATTCATTCTATAGCGTTTTGTTCCATAACAAGAGTGTGCATGCGTACGTTCTACGATCAAAATCGATTACAGAATACTTACATTCTACAGTGATCGAGGAGACAATATTTCTGTACCAAAAAACGTTTGAAGGAAACAAAAAAGTATTTTAAATTTGCTATCATTTGAAATACGTTAGAACTATGTAAGAGATGCACGTCTGCGGGGTCAACGTACTGACATCCTCTATTTTTGTTCAATAAAATAAAAGAGCGCATTTTTACTTTCTCTGTTACGAAGTACGACGGAATTATCAGTTCCCTAGAGGCGATTTCAACGATTTTTGGAAAAAACAATTTCGTGTCTTTGTGTGTGTATCTGCGTGCTGTACCTCAAAAACTAATAAAGCAATTAATATGGAACTTTGAACATAAGTCTTATTTGATAATCCGAAGGACTGAAAAGCCTTTGGTAAAATTTCGTACACCAGAAGTCGGCAGATGTTTCCCTCAATCATTTTTACTTTCTCCGTTACGAAGTACAAGAAAGTATTTTTTTTTTCCAAATTTTATTTTTCACGGAAATATCCGTTTTGGGGTTCCTAGATGCCATTTCAACAATTTCTGGATTTTTTTTTGTGTCTGCGTGTGTGTGTGTGTCTGTGTGTATGTGTGTTTGTGTGTGTGTGTGTGTGTGTGTGTCTGCCTGTGCGCAGAATTTATTATTATTAGATAATATTATTAGAATTTGAAGTATAATTTGCCATTTTCATCTTTCATACAGCGCCTATAAATAGACAAAATAAATAAGGATACGTCTGTCGGTTACACGGAATTTTACTCTATGAATTTTTGATCATTTTTGAGTTATAGAAAATTTGAATCAACGTTCTCCAACTTAAACCCATTAACCATAAATCGAATCAAATAATTTTCCAAAAAGATGAGTTATAGAAAAATATAAAATTTTGACTGATATCTTTGTAAATTCGTTTAGTTTTTAAAATAAGTTGAGTTCGCTAAATGCTGTAGTTTGTTTATCAAATTGTGAGAATTTCCATAACGCTTATGAATTTTGAAAGTTTTTGGTATTGTGTAGAAATATAAAACATTTGTATACACAATTTTACAACAATGTAAAACTATGTAGAAACGCCTATTTTTTAAACAACCTTTTGAGCTCGATCCTAATTTTGCCTTTTTTTGTCATTGGCAAGGGCCTGATTAACCTATTTTAAAGCTACTTCCCAAAAATTAGGCGTAGAACAAAAAACTTAACCCTCATACATACTAATGATGAAAATAATGATAATCGCCACTATCTTGGGCCCGAAATTTTACTGAGTACGTTAATTTGTTAGTGTAGGCCTCCAGGGTGGATGCAATGGCGTTACATTACAGCTGCAAAGATGAAGCAAATCGTGTTTGCAGCGATGCAGCTCTTACGTCTTTGCGACTTTATTTTATAATGAATGACAATTTTATTACATACATATTGTTTTTAAAGGTATAAACTATTTTTCTGTAGCATTACAATTCTTTGCAGAGAAAATCTCCAGATATCCATCCAATATTGGTAATTTTCAGGACAAATTATACAGTTTGTCTGATGATTTAAAAAAATCAAATTCTATAAACGAATAGTTTAACCCTTTCTCTATAATTGTGCAAAATATCGTTTCTTAATATTTCATATTAACTTCAAAAATATGTATATGCTGACCATCAAAAATGCATCGATTTTCGACGCGGCACTTACCCCCTTAAGATATACTGCTTAGAATTTCTGGAAGAATATCGTCACGTGTAGATTATCCGCCAATTTATACACACCCGATATATAAGTTTCACATATTCACGGAAAATATCCAAAAAAATCGATCCGAAAACTAAATTTCAAAGTGGGTTTCAAAACCAGTAATAAACTTTGTAATACTATTTACAACAAAACTGACAAAATTCATACACTTGGTCACTCTGGAATTTATAAACTAAATTGTTCAGATTGGAAAAACTGCTGGAAATTTTGAGATATTTTGAAAATTTCATAGCATTTTGACTAAATTCTAATACATTTTCACAGCAAATAAACTCATATTATGTTAAATGTTCAAACCAGTGTCAACAACTCAACAAATTTTTATTTTTCATGTTCACATTTCACTAATTTTAGTTTATTTTTGAATGATTTTAATAATTATTTTATTAATGCACCAATTAATATCTAGGACTCAGTTCCAAAATCTTACGTTGATCCTATCATTTTAATGTGTCGTGATGTTTCTCAAGTTAATATGTTTTTCTGCAGCCGTCCCGAAAATAAAACTTTCGGTATGATTTATTAAATCGAAAGTACAACTTTACATAAATCGTACCGAAAGTAATTATTTTCAGGACGATTTTTTTCACTTTCGGAACGATTTCTTAACTTTCGGGACTATTTTGGGTATCTATTAGAGATGGGCAAAACTGCTACTTATGAATCACGTTGCTACCTGTGATTGCTACTTTCTAATATCAATGATTTTAAACTGTGACTGTGATCACAAAAACATCGCAAAAAAATATATAAAAAACGCAGGAAAAATTCCATAAAAAAGCATCCTCAATGGTCGAAGTATCGCTTATTCAAAATCAATTTTGTTTTTGTAAATTCAACAATTTTCAACAGATATGTATTTTTGAAAATTTTTGTTTTAAATTTTTGAGCGCCTGAAGAAAAACATAGCAGAAAAAATATAAGACATCCAGGAAAAATTCCATAAAAAATTAACCTCAATGACTGAAGTCTCGCTTAATAAAAATCAATTTGGTTTTTGTAAATTCAATAATTTTCTATAGAGATATGAATTTTTGAAAATTTTTGTTTTAATTTTTTGAGCACCTGAACAAAAACATCGGAGAAAAAATATAAAAAACGCAGGAAAAAATCCATAAAAAAATCATCCTCAATGGCCGAAGTATCGCTTATTAAAAATCAATTTGGTTTTTGTGAATTCAACAATTTTCAATTGAAGAAATATGGATTTTTGAAAATTATTTTAATTTTTTGAGCACCTGAACAAAAACATCGTGAAATAAATATAAAAAACGCAGAAAAATTCTATAAAAAATCATCCTCAATGGTCGAAGTATCGCTTATTCAAAACCAATTTGGTTTTTGTAAATTCAGCCATTTTCAATAAGAGATATGGATTTTTAAAAATGTTCGTTTTAATTTTTTGAGCACCTGAACAAAAACATCGCAGAAGAAAATATAAAACATGCAGGCAAAATTCTATAAAAAAATATCCTCAATGGCCGAAGTACCGTTTATTCAAAATTAATTTTGTTTTTGTAAACTCAACCATTTTCAACAGATATGTATTCTTGAAAATTTTTGTTTTAATTTTTTGAGCGCCTGAAGAAAAACATAGCAGAAAAAATATAAGATATCCAGGAAAAATTCCATTAAAAATTAACCTCAATGGCTGAAGTCTCGCTTAATAAAAATCAATTTGATTTTTGTAAATTCAACAATTTTCAATAGAGATATGAGTTTTTGAAAATTTTTGTTTTAATTTTTCGAGCTCCTGAACAAAAACATCGCAGATAAAATATAAAAAACGCAGGAAAAAATCCATAAAAAATCATCCTCAATGGCCGAAGTATCGCTTATTAAAAATCAATTTGGTTTTTGTGAATTCAACAATTTTCAATAGAAGAAATATGGATTTTTGAAAATAATTTTAATTTTTTGAGCACCTGAATAAAAATATCGTGAAATAAATATAAAAAACGCAGAAAAAATTCCATAAAAAATCATCCTCAATGGTCGAAGTATCGCTTATTCAAAATCAATTTGGTTTTTGTAAATTCAACAATTTTCAATAGAGATATAGATTTTTGAAAATTTTCATTTTAATATTTTGAGCACTTTAACAAAAACATCGCAGAAGAAAATATAAAACATGCAGGCAAAATTCAATTAAAAATTATCCTCAATGGTCGAAGTACCGCTTATTCAAAATCAATTTGGTTTTTGTAAATTCGACAATTTTCAATAGAGATATGGATTTTTGAAGGTTTTTGTTTTAATTTTTTGAGCACCTGAACAAGGAGGAGCATTTGGAGAATTTCGCAGTTTGGTGAATTGTATTTATTTTTCAGTTCATGAAGTTTGGAATTTCAAAATTGGTTTCGTGGTATTATTTCAAAATGTATTTTTAGATATTCGCACTGAATCTTAAATTAAAATGTATTTTGAGTCATTTTGGGTTTACCATTTGTATCAATTGTTTTTATATATTTGTTTTTCAGTTGATGAAAATCTTAATTTGAACACGAGTAAGAGTAATAGTAAAAGGGAGTATACAGAATTGAATATAAAATAATATTTAGAAATGCTATTCTCTATTATCTTCTTACAATCACGTTTTAAGTAACAGATGCAGTTTAAGTAACAATCATTGTTTAGGTAACAGTTATGATTTTAAGGAGCAATTACAGTTTAAGTGACAGTTTAAATAGCAGTGATTTTAAACAGCACTGATTTTAAGTAGCTGTGATTTTAAGTAACAGTGATTTTAAGTAGCAGTGATTTTAAGTACCTGTGATTTAAAGTAGCAGTGATCTAAAGTATCAGTGATTTTAAGTAGCAGTAATTTTAAGTAGCAGTGATTTTAAGTAGCGGAGATTTTAAGTATTAGTGATTTTAAGTAGCAGTGATTTTAAGTAGCAGTGAAATTTGCCTATTAGTAATAGTAACGACCGCCAAGTCAAGACCTACGTGGGCGTAATAATACATAAGAAACGACATTTGGTTAACAGAGTCCCTTATTGACAATATCGCATAGCTGCTTGATCTCAGTTTCCTAAAAACAGTATCAACACCTAAAAAAATTTCACTAAGACATTAAATTAGGTAGACCTCCAATTCCAGATCCGTCACTTAAGGAGCGTTTTTATTTCTAGAATTTATAAATTGCATGTAGCCAGTTTTACTGCTGTTTAGTACTAAATTACTGTTTGAACAACATGTGAAAAATCTACTTATAGCCAGATTGGCATTTGCTACAGTTGATTCAATCTGTCTCTCACTAATAGTTAGGGGCGTATCATCGGAAAATTTACAGAGCCTTAGGTTGTTTATGCCCTGAAATTCTGCATCTACGTCGTTCATAAATATAATGAATAGGAATGGTGCAAGAGTAGATCCTTGAGGAGTTCCCTTTTGCCGGACTGATTTTTGGGAACTATATTTATGGTTTATTATACCTCCTTTTTTCCACGGAGAACTACTGACTGCAGTCTCATCAATCAATCAGTAATAGAGGATTTAATTAATTTCTGAGCATTGCCGACTACGCCATGTGCTGATAATTTTTTTAACAGCAATTTGTGATCTATTAGATCAAACGCTCTTGTCTTGTCAGATCAAAATTTATTCCTACAGTGATTTTGTTTTTTTCAAGAGCACCATAAATTGTGAGTCAAAAATAGAATCGGTAGTTGATTTTCCTTTCATAAATACTGATTGCGACGGATTGAGAAGGTTAAATTTTGTAAAATATGACAATAGACGATTTAAGATGGCTTTCTCGAAGATTTTTGCAAAAAAATGAGAGTATAGAAACAGGCCTATAGTTATTAATATCGCGTCTATTATTTTTTTTTGTATATTGGAGCAACAATTGCTTCCTTTAATAAGGTCGGAATAATTCCTGTTATAAATGCCTAATTTTTTATGTGCGTCAAAGGTCTGACTATTAATGTCGCTATATCTTTTATAACAAATCCGGGAATTTCATCATAACCTGATGACTTATTGGAAGGAAGTTCCATAATGATTTTTAAAATTTCGTCTTCATTCATCGGATGTAGATAGAATGTATTTGAAACATTCAAAAAATGTTCTTGGAATAAATCACATAGTTTCTATGGGTTTTCAATTGCACAGTCATTGTAGTTAAGTGCTATATTTTTGTTTGCTATTTGAACATTTGTTTGTTTATTTATTAAAGACCACACCATTTTGCTTTTATTCTCGACTTTATTAATTTGAGAATTGTAGAAATTCCTTTTGGCAGATTTTATTAATGATTTATATACAGCTTTTTCTCTTCTGTAATTTTGTCGAGAATTCTCGTTATTTATCATTGTCTTCATCCAATGAAGATTTTTTAGACGATTTGAAGTATCTATTACATCTTTCGTAATCCAAGATTTTAAGTTATTATTGAATTTCTTTTTCCGAATCAGGAAGTTCGTATTAAATACAAGCAATAAAATATTTATAAACGATTGAAATTTACTTTCTACGCCCTTACACACAAAAATTGGATCGAAATTTGCACTTGCTACATCATTGTAAAACTTCACCCTCGAAGAGTTATTAAAACACCGTTTAATAACATATTCGGCGGGCTTATTGCTATCAGCACATTGTATTTCCAGTGTTACTGCGTGATGATCGGAGAAACCACATTCCAAAGTTTGAGAAAAATTATTGTCAATAAGGTTCTCTGTATTATTTGTGATACGTGTAGGTCTATCGTTGCCCTGAGACAAATTGTACGATAACATTATATCTAAAAATATATTTGTTTCTTTGTTAGTAATATTTAAATTGATGTTAGAGAGAGAACATCTTTATTCAGACAAAACATTGAATATTTACAAACATTAATAAGCGAAACATTTAAGTATGGGTGTTAGTATGTCTGTTTGGGCTATCGACCATCGGTCTTTCTGCAATATCTTGAATCTAATTTACGAAAAATAAAAAATTTAAATTGCTAGCTAGCTGAACTGTCTACATGATTCGAATTAATGAATTGATGTAATGTGACTGAAGGGTGTTTATATTTAGGTGGAATGTTAGGGTCTCGGGGAATGCAGAATTTGTTGAGTAGGGTTAGGTTAAAGGGGTTATTGGCAAATTTTATATCAATGCTATGTATACGCTGGGCTATAGATGTTATTATCCGTGCATATTACTATTTTATGAAAGGGGGTAGCGGGATAAGATAAGATTTGAGTTGCAAGTATAGAAACCTTGTTTTGAATATTAAAAAAATGAGATTTGCATGCTTGTTAACCGTCATATTCGACTTGTTCGATGTGGTAAAAAATGAGTTTTTCTTAAAGTATTCCACTGTAAAATTATGTGTATTTTTTCCGGTCAGTTGTGTGATCGGATTTAATTGATTTAATTTTATTACACCCAAAACTAGAGAACGCCATTTTTTCCAGATTTTTTACGGGTCATGGAACTCCAAAAAAAATGGTGTAAACAGCAGAAAAACGTGAAAAAATGAGTTTTTCAAGAATATAATTTTTTTTAAAGGTTTCTTGTGCGCTTACAAAAAGGGGCCAAATAGCATAAGTAGCCGTATGAATGACCTTCATTATCCCCTTAACCGCTTGTTAATATCTTCACTTGTTCGCGCAAAAATTCAAATTAAGTAAATTTTGTTTTTCATAACTTAATAAATATAAATAAAATATAATATAATAAAAATATACTTACTCGAGTAATTGACAAAGTATAAGTCGTATATAACATTTTTAGGATAAAATGCATTATCATAGCATATACAAATGTTAGAATACATAGAGGAACTTTATTTGTCTTCGTTTTTCGCCAAATTCAAATATTGTCGTATTGTTGTGACTTATATATTAAGCGAAAAACGAAGACAAATAAAGTTCCTATACAGGGTGTCCCATTTTAAATTCCTCCCCCAAGTATCTCAAAACCTGAGCAACATGGCAAAAATTGTTTCAGATCAAAGTTGTAGGGTTTTGAGGGGGACATGTGCTAGTATCCTTGAACATGACCTTGGGGTCAATTATCAAGGTCAAACGAAGATCAACTTTGATTTTTCAAATGGTTTCAGTGGCTGGAGGTTCGATCTCGTCAATGCACATCTGTACCCGCTGGCGAAAGTTTACTTGAACGTCTCGAAGGGTTTGGATGGAAATTACTCGAAATACAGCCCTAATTCTCTCCTTCATATTCTGCACTGTTGTCGGAGCTTCAGCAAATATTTTCTCGTTGACTAGTCCCCAGAGGAAAAAGTCAAGGGGAGTAAGATCCAGGGATCTTTGATGCTAATGCCGAGAGTAATGCATGAATCACCGCCTGGATTCATCTGAGATTTCAAACAACATGACGGACAAAATTCTTAAAAAAACTCTTTAAAAAAGCATTTTCAAAAGAAACTTTTTTTCCCGTAGAATAGCGGGTTCTATTTGAAAAATCAAAGTTGACTTTCATTTGACCTTGAAAATTAACGCCAAGGTCAATTTAAAGGTCACCAGCATATGTCCCCCTCCAAACCTTACATCTTTTATCTGAAACATTTTTTGCCATGTTACTCAGGTTTCGAGATATTTGGGGTGGCAATTTAAAATGGGGCACCCTGTATGTATTCTAACATTTGTATATGCTATAATAATGTATTTTATCCTAAAAATGTTATATACGACTTATACTTTGTCAATTACTTCAGTAAGTATATTTTTATTACCAAGTTATGAAAAACAAAATTTACTTAATTTGAATTTTCGCGCGAACAAGTGAAGATATTAACACGCGGTTAAGGGGATACTGAAGGTCAGTAATATGGGTACTTATGCTATTTGGCCCCTTTTTGTAAGCGCACAAGAAAGCTTAAAAAAAAATTCCTCAAAAACTATTTTTTTTCACGTTTTTCTGCTGTTTACACCAAGTTTTTGGAGTTCCATGACCCGTAAAAAATCTGAAAAAATGCCGTTCTCTAGTTTTGGGTGTAATAAAATTAAATCAATTAAATCCGATCACACAACTGACCAGAAAAAAATTCGCACAATTTTACAGTGGAATAACTTAAGAAAAAAGCATTTTCTACCACATTTTTAGTAGAGGTCAAAAATTACAGTTAATGAGCATGCAAATCTCTTTTTTTTAATATTTAAAACAAGGTTTCTACACTTGCAACTCAAATCGCGCGAGGGCCGCCACAACCATCTTATCCCGCCACCCCCTTTATTAAACAAATAATTAAGGAGCTCTCTTAGGTTATCGATGAATAAATCAAAATTTGATTTTGGTGAGCGATATAGTGCTACAAAAGCATATTTTACATTATTATGAATAATAGATACAGCACTGTATTCGAAAATTTTATCAACATTAGTAACATTGCACGTAAGACTTTCAACTGTTAAGTTACCACCTAATTTTACAAAGATTGCCGTGCCGCCGCCGCGACAAGATTCTCTGCAAGAAAACACTGCTAAGTTGTAGCCGTCAATATTAAAACAGTTTATTTCAGTAGATGAATACCAGTGTTCCACCACTGAAAATAAAATTAAATCCATTACTTCAGAAGACATACTTAATTTAAAAAACTCATGGCAGAGGTTTTTCGAGAAACGCTGCGAGTCATAAGACAAGGCAACAACATTCAAGATTTCGAGATACAGAAGTTTTGAATATAGTTCAAGTCATAAAGGTTACTTGACTTTTATTAATGTTTTCGTTAAACATACATTTTTTTTTTTCAAAAACCTTCTACAAACCCGAAAATACCAGAAACTGCGGCATATGTTACTAAAATACCTATAAATGAGAAAAAAATGAATGAAATATCCGTTTTGAGCTCCTAATAGACTATTTCTAAGATTTGTGAAAAGAAAAATGTGTCTCTGTATGTTTGTGTGCGATGTATATCAAAAACAAATACAGCTATTAAACAGAAACTTTGAACATATGTCTTATTTGACACAATTTCCAGAGAGAAAATTTGGTTTGATCACAAGACAATAACAAATAATTTGAAATTTGGAGATTTTGTCACTCATATTACGCACACTTCGTCATTTCTGACGCACCTACTTAACCGAAGTTAAATGAACCCTGCAATCACTGTAACCAATAAGCGTATCGATGTTCTGGTAAATTACAAACAAATTTTACAAGCTATTTACAGTCAACCATCGCAAGAAATTGCCATTCTGATTGATCGGTTACATAAATTACCGTTACTTGATCGTTACCGATCCATACAATGGGGAATTTTTATTCTGCCATAGCAGGTGGACTTTACTCATTGCTTGCTAACCATTGTCACCCATATCCAAACCATTTACTACACATTACATTCGCTGACTGGTGAATTAGCATCGTGGCTTCCTGCATCAGATAATCGCTATCGGAGATGTTTAGTCTGAAAGGTGATATAAATCATTGCTGGATATGCGCCATGTAAATAATTTGTTATTGTAGCTGGGTACAATGCAAACAAATAAAGTAGAGTTTGTACGAAGAAATGCGGTATCATCATGATAATAAATTATGTAGTTCTGAGACGATGGTTGTAAGGTATGGTACTATTTTATAAATTCTTAAGATACATATTATTTTAAGTTGAGCAGTGAAGTTTAATGATTTGATTTATTTAAAACAAAGGACTGAACAGAATGACTAAATGTTAATTTATGACGCAATTGATAATTAATAGATGGTTGAAGAATTTACGTTGTATTAAATTGTAGTGGCACGTTTGGGAAACATTGGTAAGTACTAATACGACAAATTAATACTTAGATGTTAAATTGCAATTTAAATTTCTTAAAAAAACACATTCTAGAATATATAGAATATAATGTTATTCAAACTACATAGCGCGAGTTGTAAAGCAATTACGCACACGTGAAATTACGCTACTCGCCGCTACGCAACTCGTACTTAATTTTTTCACTTGTGCATAAGATGCTATTTACCACTCTCTTTATCTAATATACTATTATTCGCTCCCAGAAAAAGTAGCCAGAAATTTTCCAATTTAACATTTTTCAGAAAATATCTTTGACGTATTGTTTGAAGAAATTTCGATTTACACCATTACATCTCAGGTAGTCGTTATTTGGTGACATTTATGCTGATGTATATCTTATTGTAAGTGCTTGTAGAGCATGTGTAGTACATTCAGTATTGGTTAGCATGCGCTGTTTTTGCACTCCCAAAAACATAATGAAAAGTTTTATTTACAACTTTAATCCTGTCCCATTGTTTTTGGAGATGCGTGAGTTTACAATGGCAAGTTAAAGAAAGGTGATACACCATACAATCTCGATATAACACCTGACTACTAATTGTACTTTTTGTACCTTTTATTTTCTTCATCTACGTTATGGGCCAACGACCACCAAAGTAATTAACACGATCACATTGTGTCTTTTTCTAAAACAATACATGCCCGTTAGATTTGATTCGATAAAAACCGATTTTTCATGCCTCACGCTGCATTATATGTAAATAATGGACCATTGACCATTGCCGTAAATTTGTCTTCGCTTCGGAGGATAAAAAGGTTCATAGCGAAAGGCAATAAATTAGACAGAACAGTCCAATGGATATGCCGGTATAATGGGTCATGAATTAATATTAGCTTTAGTGTTAGCTCTGATGACAATATGAACCCTATAAAAAATTTGTTTTATTAAGAGGAGGAATTCAAAGACGCGCTGCAAGAAAACAAGAGGAATGGGTTGAAACGTTTTATTTAATTATTACTTGATGAAATTGGTATAAGTTTACGGAGTGTAGTGATAATAATAAAATATTTCACACACAAATATACGAGTATGTTTGATAATAATTTAAGAGCGACACACTAGGAAAGAGAATTGCAAGAAATATTGTATTAATATTGTAATTTAATACATAATTCTGCAGTTACAAATAAAAAATACACGTCAGAAAGAGATGAGTAAATGAAGGATCCAATGCAAGAAATTGGTAAGTACTTTTTTCGTGTTTTGAGATAATCCATTTTAAAGTTGTCAAAAGCAAATTTAAATATGATGAATTATCGTATTGACCTAATATTTTTTATTTCATACTGTCCGGTAGATGTTCGTTTACAATGTCAATTTAAGTCCGGTAGGTGAGTTATAACAGCATCAGAGCCGGTAAGTGTTGCTTAGCAACGGTTTCTTTGTTATAAATCAAATCCCATTTTGACAAAGATTTATTTAGAAAGGATATATTATCTATAATAATTATGAATTGGGAATATTAACATTTATCGTAATTGTACAATTTTTATTGCCCGTAACACTAATTCCGGGTTTGTTGCTCGATGTTGAGCTAGAAACATTTAATTGCCTATGCTGTAAAACTTCTACGAAATTTTCACCCCCTTGTATCATGCGGGCCACCCTTATTTTACCTTCAACCGAATCTTCAACGTATTTTTCAGCAATTGAAGAGCTCTTCCATGCCCCGTGGCGCTTTAACACCGACAAATCTGCTCCTGCATTCGCAAGTAGAGTTGCAGACGTCCGGCGGAAAGAATGTCCTGTGTATTTTGCAGCATGTTCTAAATTTAAATATTCGGCAATCTTCTTTGGTATGCCTCCAATGGTGTGAATTCCGACCCTCTGCGAAATACACTTTCCTTGGCGGTATCCGACAAATAACATCCTTTCTTTCAAACTTTTTGGACGTAGGGCAATATATTTTTGAAAGATCTCCAAAAACTTTATGCCCTCCGCTTCATTTATGACAGAAAATATTCTTCTCACATTGGTTTTAGTTTGAGGAATTGTAATTATCAACTGAGTTCCAGTATATTGTATGTCATCAAGAGTCATCGAATATAATTCCTCTCGTCGGCAACCCCCTGCAATTCCAAGCATAGCGACTACCTACAAAAAATATCAAATTCAATTCTTGAATCAATATTAATTATTATGCATACCTTTGCCGAGATATTGTTCGTCCGGGGCTTCTTTTAAAAAACGATTTACTTCCTCTCTGGTGAGGATTTTCGACTGTACTGGTTGATATCCAACGTTACATTTTTTTAAAAAGGCTGTTACTTTCATAAACTTGGCAATGTTTACATTTTCTTGCACGAGAAGCATCGATTTTAACATAGAATATCTAGCCCATAAGGAGGAACTGCTTCCTTTTTTAGACTGGAATAATTACGTTAGCATGATTACCTGCAAAGAAAGATTTCAATGAAAAAACTTACTGCATCTAGAAAGTATACCAACATGACATTTTCCTCCATTTGTGTCACTCCTTGTTCTTTCTTCCACTGGCAAAACAGTTTGTATTCTTTTTCATACCTTGCCGCAGACTTCGAAGGAATTAATTTTTCATTTGCTTCATGCGATTTCGCCATTATTGTGTCGGGAAGAGTCGAGGAAAGAGAAGAAGAACAGCCAGCAAAGTTCATGGCGTCCATTTTAAAGTGGCAATGATTGAATGTAATACAATAACAACAACCGTTGCCACGGGAAAAAAGGTAATGAGATTTTTAAAATCTCTCATATTTTAATTTTTGAATTAAAATAATAAAACAGAACAAACTTACAGTATGAAATAAAATTTATTACGACACACATCCGGTAGTACTTGTAACAGTACTCGTCTAGACATTCTGTCATAATGTCTGACTCGTCCTGTTACAAGTAACCTACCGGACTTATGACGTTAATTACTATTGTAGTGATTCTCTATGATAAAAGGACAGTTTTAGGTACCTTAAATTTCCAATATGGCTCCTGGTAAGCTCCATATATTTTTTCAAAATTTTGACTTAGCAACTTCTTGTGTTGGATTTCTCTTTAAAATCCTTATTCAACTTCTTTATTTATTCATAGGCATCAAAATATACCTCTTTATGATCGGTATTAAGTGGAAACATATTTAAAGAAGAAAAACACATTTTCAAAATTCAGTGCAATTTAGTAATAATTCACAGAACTAAGGTGAACAAAATATAAAAACTGCTTAACTTAAATTTCTATTTTCATGGAACTATTATTCAAATTCATCAGCATCGGAGTCCAACACCTCATCTTCGCGCACTGAAGGTTGAGCTTCTCTGGTGGGGACATCTGTGAGTATTAAATTCAGTATCCAATGACATAACATGATTAACAAGATGCAAGATATTCTGATATTTAAGTTGCTTTATTTCCAAAAATTCATCATCATACGCCAATGCTGGCTCCCCAGGTAGTTTTCTGTTCACTCCTACTTTGTACAAAGGCATTGGTTCCAGATTCCCAGTCATGCTGCCTTCTCGCATTTAAGCACCAGATCCAGTGTTAAATTCGACGTATCTAGCTTTAGAAATTCTTCTGATGCTTTTTTGCTATAGGCATTTATCAAAGCCTTGAAGTCTTTTATTTGGATTAAGGAATCGCCATCTTGAAGTTTGCCATTAGAGCGCAAAGAGTGCTCCACAATTCAACACATTCAAAAGGGTTCTAATAATTTCAATCGTCTCATACGTCAATCTTTTTTGTCTATCATTGCAAAGTCCCTATCCACTGGCATCATACTATGGCCAGGTATCGGATACAAAACTTCGTTGTACTGAAAAACCTTCTTAACACATAACTGATCCAGATAGACGAATAGAAATTTGTTTTTGTTTTGACTAAAACAGTTATCGAAGTATATCTTCAAAGTGGTTTGCCCTGGAGTTTTCTTTCTTTTGATGTAGTCATCGAGGCAGTTGATTACCTCGTTTGGTCCCTTTTTTGCGATATTCTCTGCGTAAGTATACATTACAGCTTTGTTAGTTTTAAGACAGTGAATTCCAAAAACGTGAACCCATAACTGACGAAGGTAATATTCGTCCTGGATGTTATTAACGGGAACAGGTAAGTTTTTTTCGTAATCGAAGCATATCGTAAGCTCTTCAGAGTTCCCCACTGTCTTCTTCTGTGCATCTGAAATGGCTTTTTTGAAGTGTTCGGCACGTCTAAGATGTAGCTCTTTTTGTGTACTCAAACTTATAACTTCCCCATAATTTTTCTCATTTTCAGCTTTTCGAATAGCCACTATAAATTCGGTGCATTTGTTAATAATATCTTTTCTTGCATAGCCGAACTTTATATTAAATTCTTCTGTAAAAACACGTCTAAACATTTCATATGAAAGATGGAATTCTGGATATTTCCTTGTGAAAGTGCAATGAAGAGCTGATACTGAGAGATTCGAATCGAGGTATTTTCGAAGTTTACTATCTTGTGTAATGTGATTCTCTAGCAGGCAGATTTTCGATAAAATTGGCCGCTAGATTTAGGGATTCGACAGAAACTCTTTTGGGTCTCTCTGTGTGACGTCCTCTCATATTTCTATAAGATTCTTCAGGTTTTTGCACTTTTTTTTATTAGTCCGCTCCGTTGTATCCCGTGGATAGCTAGAAACGCAACCTGACATTGCTTTTACTTATCACTTCATAAGTGAAATATCTTCGACTCCTTGGGTTTGCCTTTTTTGGATACTGGTCGGCCCTTCACTTCGCAGGGTTTTATGCAACCCTTAAGATACAGCGTTTGCTCATCGT
The DNA here is from genome assembly GCA_910593695.2 of Ocypus olens. Classification (NCBI taxonomy): domain Eukaryota; kingdom Metazoa; phylum Arthropoda; class Insecta; order Coleoptera; family Staphylinidae; genus Ocypus; species Ocypus olens. The sequence continues at coordinate 14,850,196 of OU343063.1, read as the reverse complement.
GTGAAGAGAGCTTAAAATTCTTAAACATCAAAGTGTGTTCCTGTAATCCTAATTTTGGTTTGCAGCTGCAATGGCAGTTTGGAATTTCGCGCCAGACTATTTTTGATTTTGAACGTGAACGTTGCTGAATAGATCTTTTCCATGACTTTGGATCAAACTTTATTTTTCTTCCATGCGGCGTAGAAATTTGCCTATTAATTACGACGTCTCTTTGGTTTTTTTGATTGCGGTCAGATGTACTTTGAACGTCACCAGCAGCCTGTTCACTCAGTTTTAATAAGCCAGAGGGCCCTGGCTCCGAAATTGATGATCCAGCTTCACAGTTGACGTCCAGATGTGAGATTATTCTTTTCTTGATAGTTTGTTTTCCTTTCAAATTCTTAGGTTCCTGAACGATGCGAGTTTTTCCCTTGTTGTATTGAGTTAACTTCTTCTTCTTAGTCTTATTTTTTTCTTTTCGTACCTTCCACATCAAAGCTGTCAAAAGAAGTCTCTGTCGAGTATTCGCTTCCCAGAGGCGAAAAGTCAGTATCTGCAATATTAAATTGGAATGATACAAAATAAATTTGCATGTTTTATATCATTCAATATCCAGCGTGGCACTAGCCGGGGAAGTAGTTGTTTCAATAAGTTATTTTGTTTATAGTCTTAGTAAGACTTAATTTTGCTTGCAGAGTTACGAACAGGTTGAATATTCATATATTCAGGCTACATTTCGTTTTATTGAATTTATTTAATGCCTTCTGCAACAAGTAAGGTTGTTTAATTTGCTCATAAATATGGTTTATTGCATTGGCGAAGTCGATCGAAATATTCTAATAGCTAGAAGAATTTAACGCCAAACATATGCAGAAGCAAAAACACCCCAAACTGTCAGTTTTCGGAAGGTAACAGATAGATGAAGCATGTGGTACCCTATGCTACAACAATAAATAATTATTCGGTCATATATTGAATGAAGAAAATAATCTGCAAGTTTTATGTACAAGTATAAGTTTGACCTATACCATTTCAAACTACACATGGAATGGTTTTCTGAACAGAGTTGACTTTTTACAGAGAATGCTTGGTTTAATTCATAAAATTTTATTTTTTAGAAAATTAAAAATTTCAATCGACGCCAATTAAAAATCCACGCCGAATAAAAAAACACTGACAGAAGCGGCTCCTTTTCGCCGCGAATAAAACATACTTTGCATCCTCGCTGTTTCTTCCGTGCTATTCGTTTTGAAACCAAAGTGATAATTTAATAACAATAACAATATTACGCCTCTCTTTTTTAACCTTAATGGTACTGTTGGCGAACTCCCCAATGTGCATTATCGAACATATTCAGTATGTAACGCATTGGAGGATTACAATTATCCTATGAATTAACGGCAATTTAAATTTTGATGTCGACAAGTACTGACAATCGCGACAACTAAAATGTTCAGTTGGTGAACATAAACACAAAACAATTCGCATATTTTTTCGACGCTGACTTCGTTGCACACTTCTTCATAATTGTCCACTTCCATTTCATCATTGACATAAATTAAGGAACCTCCATGATTACTGGTATCCTTTGCAAAATATTATCGAGCAGACAGATTATTTTAGATGGCTTACATTCTTTTTTAGTCGACCAGTGTTCAGATATAGCTACAACACTCAGTGGTTTGTCGATAGTTAATGCTACCGTTTCACTTATTTTATTTTTTATTGATCTCGCACTAAGAAACAGTTGACCATGGCTTAAACAGTTGGATATACAGGGTGGGGCAAACCATACGACGCGGTCATTTTATGGAAAACCATGTAACTTCGTATTATTCTCTTCAAATAAATACACGTAGGATCATCGTAAAAAAGATACACATCAAAGTTGTTTTTTTAAATGAAACACCCAGTATATTTTGTCATTTTTGAATTCTATAGATAAAATAAAGTTGAGTTACTTCAACATTCCCTATACCTATCGTTTACCGTTTTCGAAATATTTAACGATTTGTTGAAATGAATGGTTCACGGGAAATTTTATTTTTGCCGCAGTGTTTGACGCTGAACCTCTATAATCATTTTCATTCTTTGGTGGAAGGTTTGAACTACAGGGTCAATCATGATTTCATATAAAAAATTATACAGGGTGATAAAAAAATGTGGTAGAAAATTGTAACTTATAAAGTTGAATAACATTGTTTTTTTTTAAATGGCATACCCTATATTTAGTAACGAGGCCTTGCGTAGAATCTTATTATCTCTCAGATTGTATTAGGGTTCCTTATACCTAATCTCAATAGTTGTCTTGTATTCAGCGATTTTCATATCAGATTTTTTAATTTACCCAGCATTGGGTATAATGAAAAAAGTAATAGGGAATTTGATTTACTTTCAGACTCTATGAGCGTCCTCTGTACCTAATCTCTAGGCTAGAATTCAGCATTTTTTTGTCTTAGAGATTATTATTCAAATTACCTATTCTTTGAGTAAATCAAGGTGGCGAGATTGTTTTTTTATAATTGTTATTGACAGTTCACAAAAGTTTGGTTTGTGCGAATTGTTTATGTAATATTCGAAAGTATAACTGTAGAATTATTCAAAATGAAAACTTACTCTATGCAAGAGAGAATTAATATGCTAATATGCTAATAATAATTGGTGAGTGCCTCGAAAATTACTTTTTGGCGTCAAGGGTGTATGCTCAAAGATATCCAGAACTTAACCACCCAAATAGGGCTGTATTTGAACGATTACTACTAGAATTTCGTAGAACTGGAAGTGTAGCTTATCCAAACATAGTTCAACAAAAGCCCATTATTGAGAAAGAAGAAGATCATAGAACACCCCCATATACAACAGGCAATTGAAACGGAAACGGGTATTAGCAGACGGAGCATATCCAGAATATTGAAAAAATATAAATTTCACCCATATCATATTCAAACGCACCAGGAACTTGATCATTTTCGTCGCAGAGTTGAATTTTGTTTATGGATTTTGGACAGAGTAGGAGAAAATAATAAATTTTTTCGCCTGCCTCTACCGAAACCATTTATTTCGGCCATAAAAATCGGGCCGAAACTACGATTTCGCGTATCTAGGGCCGAAAAAATAATATGCATAATCTAGACAACTTTCCGCGGAATATGAGTAGGCTATGTAAAAATCTGACAGTGACAGTTCAATGGTGCGCGATATAACATTTCCTGAAACACTGCTTTTACTTAAGGCAGACGAAAAAATATCGAGTGTAACTCATGCCGAAATGCTTTAGCAACCCTTCACTTTTAGCAACCCTCGCTCGCTACGCTCGCTAGTGTTGCTAAAAGCGGCGGCTTGCTAAAACCTATTTTCGGCCCTTGATACACTATATACTATATTGATTTAATTTGATTTTCTGATGAATCTACTTTCCATAGTAGCGGCCTAGTTAACAGACACAATTTTCATTACTATAGTGATGCAAATCCTCATTTTTTTCGCACAGTTGATCGCCAACGTAGATGGTCTGTTAACGTATGGGGGGGGGGGGGGCATCGTATGGTCGAAAATAATTGGCCCCTACTTTTTTGATGGAAATTTAAACGGGCAAAAGTTTCTCCGATTTCTACGTCATAACCTACCTGAACTACTCGAAGATGTGCCTTTGAACATCAGGCAGCAGATGTGGCTACAGTTGGATGGTGCTCCTACACATTTTCAAAGGGATGTCAGGGAATTTTTAAATATGCATTTTCCAAATAGATGGATAAGGAGAATAGGTCTCCAGATTTGACCTGCCTTTATGGGGATATATAAAAAATTTTGTTTTTGACACCCACCAACCACAGCGGAAAATATGAAAAGGAGAATACGGGCGGCTTTTCAAACCGTTACTCCAGAAATTTTATTCAATGTTAAAAAGTCCTTTGAAAACAGAATTCGTTTATGCACTGAAGAAGATGGACGTCATTTTGAGCATTTAATTTAGTTTTTTTTTTATTGTAATAGGCAATAAACAAATTCTGTTTTCAATACACTTTTTAACAACTCTTGCGTTTTGTGTTGTTTTTTTTTTCGTTGTTTTTGCGTTGTTTTTGCATTGTTTTTTGCGTTGTTCACGTTTTGAATGTTATTGCATTAAAATTATTAACGAAAACGATGGTTGAGTTTGTATTTTTCTTGAACGTAATTTGATTAATGATCCTAATATAAATTGCGCAATGTTAATGCTGAGTAAATAAAAAAAAATGCGAAATAATATTTCCTGACATGAAAATCACCGAACACAAGAAAAACTATTAAGATTAGGTATAGGGAACCCTAATACAATCTGAAAGATTATACGCAAGGATACGTTACTAAATATAGGGTGTGCCATTTAAAAAAGTTGAAGAAGAAGTTGTTCAACTTTATAAGTTACAATTTTCTATCACATTTTTTTTATCACCCTGTATAATTTTTTTAATGAAATCATGATTGGCCCTGTAGTTCAGACCTTCCACCAAACAATAAAAATAATTATAGAGGTTTAGCGTCAAGCACTGCGGCAAAAATAAAATTTCACGTGAACCATTCATTTCAACAAATCGGTAAATATTTCGAAAACGGTAAACGATATGTATAGGGAATATTGGAGTAACTCACCTTCATTTGTTCCCTAGAATTCAAAAATAATAAAAATACAGGGTATTCCATTAAAAAAAAACATAACTTTGATGTGCATCTTTTTTATGGGACACTCTGTATAACTGGTAATAATTTTAAATTGTGCATACAATGATCCCACGTCTATCCATTTAAAAAGAATAACACGAAGTTACATGGTTTTCCATAAAATGACCGCGTCGTATGGGTTGCCGCACCCTGTATATTTCTGTAATATTTTATCTTGGTTTATCACATTTTGTTTAGAATTGACGATTCTGTTCGAAAAATGTGCCTTTGGCGCTTCTTTAAAACATAAACGTCTTATGTCTTCCGATTGGCCAAAAATCTTTCCCTTTATTTCGGTTAGATTTCAGCAAAGCATCGTGCGTATATGTTTTCAATAGAGCAAAGTTTTTTTTTTTACCTACTCCCACTATGTAATTGATAAATTACGAATTGTTTTCACTAATCGTAATCGACCTGTTACGAATACATAGAGCACATAGAAATATAATATGTAATACATAATTTGTAAATTTATTGCAACTTATGTGTTACGCGATATTATATACTCGTTAAACAATTATAATTAACGTCAATTATTACATTTTCAATTATTTTCAGCAAATTGAATATGAATTGCTGCCTCTTGCTGATATGAATAGACTATAGTAGAGCCTAGAAGATGTCAAACGTCACACAGACAAGTTTAAATTAGTCTTTCGTTCTCTAATTGCATTACACGTTGCTATGCGGCTCGTACGCAATTTTTTTCACTTACACGTAATTTGCTATTTACAACTCTAGTTATGTAATATACTGTTAATCAATCGCAGATTTGTTATTTTCCAAGAAATGCTCATCTTTTTAAAATAAATATATTTCATAAAATATTTGATTCTCGAGCAAATAATAATGGAATGATGAACTTATATCAACAAAAATTGTAGAGAATACTAAAATTAACAGCTTATAAGGAACGCATTTTTTTCGAAATGAAAAAAAAAACATAAATAAGCAAAATATCATAACAATTCTTTTTATAGCGGTCCGGCAACCGTCCTCGTGAATGAAAAAATATAATATTACTCACATTACAAATACGCAAATTCAAGTAAACATAAAACAGAAACAATTTACTTAGATAGTGATGAAAATATGTCGATGCAATCTTATGATGACCAATAACAATGTGAATTATTTCGCAATTAATAATAATTATAACAAAGCTATGGTAAACTATGTGCATATTTTTTATACAGTAATGCAGTAATTCCATGAATTTATTTTAAATATAACGGCTATCATTGTTCAAATATCAGCCCCGCAATAATTATACAAGGCTGATATGCTTAGTATCTTTGCATAAATTAACTGGCCAGCGTATAAATTGTAATGTTGATGGGACATTTCATTTGTCAGACTGAGTAAAATGAAGCTAACTTACTATTTGCTACTGGCTGGCTTAAGCCTAGTTTCTGCTTGCAACGATTTGTGCAGTAAGTATTTCTTTACAAAGGTTTTTCTTATTACAAATTTTACTACATATATTTTTTTATTAAAATGTATGGTAAATTAACATTTTCTTAACTCAAAGACAAAGTATTTTCGAGCTTTTCTCTGAAAATTAGTGGAGCTTCAAACTTGTCTCATGATTCTTTTAATAATGTTCAAGTGTATTTCATCTGTAATATAATTATAAATAAGAATAATCCACCATTTTCGCAAACAAAGTATACGTTAATGAAGAGGTTGGTTGGTTTACTGATTTCTCTTATTTCTTTCCAACTGCGTTACTTTTCACACATCGCTTATGTCTATTGTCAGGAATTCCTGCACTTATTTCGACAGATGCTTAAAATTTTAGCAGTTCCATCTTGGATAACCTGCTTTTACAACTGCCAAAATAAAATTATCAGTTATAATATAACAACTGGGGAGATTATACCATTGCAATTTTTTTTCAATGAAATCACGAGGTATAATCGAGTGTATTTCAAAATAAAATTGCAATGGTTTTAATATCACCACGCGTTATGTTCGGTTAGAGAATATAACGAATTACATATAAAAAATTTTTTGGTTTTGTATGTTCGGAACGTAATTTTTCACTTCTTTTATAACTGTAGCGCAGGCGGTTTCAAAAACGCCGCATTTTGTATAAACGTAGCGGAACTTACAAATTCGTGTAATCAATGCACCGTTTGACAGCCACTGTCACTGTCTAGTTTGTATTAGTGCAAGCCAATCAACGTCCTACATTCGAGTTGTATTTTCAGTGACAGCCAATCAGCGTCCCAGATTTGGGTTGTATTTTCAGTGCCAGCCAATCTGCTTCCCAGATTTGAGTTGTATTATTTCAAATCAGTTATATTCTCATGAAAATGCACCATTTATGTCTAGAAATTGCTTTGGAATTTCACATTTCTTTCGACAGATGCTTAAATTCCGAGGAATTAAGTTTTAATAACGTGTCTTCACAATTACCTTATAATATGTATTATAACTGCTGTTGTGACAATACCTGCTCTTAAAATCAAATTAATTTTTATTTCCTTAAATTCATTTACTCCTAAAATTTCTCTGTAAATTTCAAGTTTCTTTAGATGCTCAAATTTTAGAAAATAATTTTTATAAAACGTTTTTTTTTTACAATAAGTCAATAAAAATCATCCGATCTTCGTAGCAACAAAAATTTCTTTGTAAAATTAAGTAGACATACTGTATAAACTTTGCAGTTACAAACTTGGATAATAATAATAATAATATAGGTTTTTCACGTTGCTGCTAAGTTATTCCAGTACTTTACAAATTCCATTTTTTTTTGTATAAAAGCTTAATACTTTGACAAAATTATTTTAAACAATGTATTTTTATAATTATCTAAAACAATTATGTGATATTTAGAGTAAAACGCCAATTTTGGTGAAAATGCACTTTTTTGAAAATTACTCTATAAAGGACCCTGCAGTTTTTGATAAGGAAATGGCTTTCAGTCAATCTCCTTGAAACCAACTGAAAAATATTCACCAAGTCATCCCAATCAAAAGTCGCCACGGTCGTAACAGCCGAAGATCTCAAGATCTCGCGCAAAATAGTGGTTCTGTGACTGATACTGCAATAATCGAAAAAATCTATATATAAATCTTGACTGTTAAAAAAACGATAAATAATATTAAGCGTAGCTGAACTGATGTGAGGTTAATCTCGAAACACGTCTATGGATAGCTAACGACATGACAAAATTTTGGATCAGATATTTTCAGTTTAAATGTATCATAGAAAACCTGCAACTTTCTCGTGAACTATATATTTGTAACACATGAGAAAATGTGACTTTGTTTCCATGGTGTAATGAAAAAAAAACAATAATAAAATTTATATATATACCGGGTGACCCAGGGTTCTGTATAAGCCCCATAACTTATTTGGTATTTGAGATATCGACTTCTAGTTTTCTTGAACTGGTTAAAAATATGTATGTTTTTGTACAGGGTGTCCCAATATACATAACAGAACAAAGTTATGTTTTTTTTAAATGGAACACCCTATATTTTATACTTTATTTTCGACCCTCTTGAGAAGCTGATAAAAATAGTATAAGATAGTGTGGGTCTATTATAGACGATTGGTTAGTTATGGGCAAATTTGTGGCAAAAACAAGGACACGTTGAAAAAGTTGCAGAAGTGCTCCTAGCAATGCTAGCATCGTTTTTTATACACTAAAGAATTTTTCAAATCATGAAGAATAATACAAAGCGGCTTTGGTTCTTTTTTGTTCATACTGCTATACAGGGTGTCAACATACGCAAAATAATGGATAACTATTTTTTTTTCAAATGGAACACCCTATATATCTTGCAACCAATGCATGGAATTTTTAATAAGCTTTCTAATGATGTACAATTTGTATAATGAAATATTAAGGATTCTTAAGATTTATCCATAGAAACATTTTTCTTTTGTCACCTCCTGCTCATTTTTGGATTTTCAGCCAAAACTATGCATTTTTTTAAAAAATAATAAAAGACCAAAGTTGTAGGGCGGAAAATTTTAGATCGATATAGGTCTTTCGACTTTTCCAATAATGCGTGCATTGCCCGCCAGAGTGCGCAAAATCGTGACCGTATATGCATTTTAGCGTTTTTCTCAAATTTTTTGTTAATTAATTGCACTATACTTTATTTTCCACGTCCTCTAGTAGAAAAATGGGTAATTATAGAAATATTCAAATGACCTACATCGATTGAACATATACCGCTCTACAACTCTTAAAAGAAGCAATTTTTGCCCAAAATGCATAGTTTTTGCTAAAAATGCAAAAAACCATTGAAAAACGCAAAAATTGATATATACATTTTTAATTTACATTTTTAGGGAAAAGTATACATTTTTGGAAAAAAATGCATCTATTAAGAGATCGACCGGAAATTTTTCGCTCTACAACTTTGGTCTCGTATAATTTTTTCTGAAAATGCATAGTTTTGGCTGAAAATCCAAAAATCAGCAGAAAGTGACAAAAGAAATATGTTTTTATTGATAAATCTCAAGAATCCTTAATATTTTGTTATACAAACTATATATCATTGGAAAGCTTATTAAAAATGCCATAGATTGGTGGCAAATTATATAGGGTGTTCCATTTGAAAAAAATAGTTATCCATTGTTTTGCGTATGTCGACACCCTGTATAGCACAATGAATAAAAGAGAACCAAAGCCGATGTGTATTATTCTTTATAATGTGGGAAATTTTTTAGTGTATAAATAATGATGCTATCTTTGCTAGGAATGCTTCTGCAATGTTTTCAATGTGTACATGTTTTTGCCACAAATTTGCCCATAACTAACTAACCGTCTATAATAGACCCATACTATCTTATACTATTTTTATCAGCTTCTCAAGACGGTTGAAAATAAAGTATAAAATATAGGGTGTTCCATTTAAAAAAACGTAACTTTGGTCTGTTATGTATATTGGGACACCCTGTACAAAAACATACATATTTTTAAAATATGTAGAATAAGTGTCGGTACCAGTTCAGGAAAACTAGAAGTCGATATCTCAAATAGCAAATAAGTTATGGGGCTTTTACAGGTCCCTGGGTCACCCGGTATATACATGAAGTTTTAGTGTAGTGCCCTATTTTACTAAAATAAATCAAAGCTGAACTCATGAGAAATAAATCTTGAAACGCGTCTATGGATGTCCGATGGCTTGACAAGTTTTTAGAGCAGATAATTTAAGTTTACATTTAGAAAACCTGTTGGTTCGATGGTGAAAACTATTTGCAACACACACAAGTTCCTCTGATAATCTGCAGCTCTTTAACAACGCTGCAAAATTTATAGCGTTGCCATTTAAATTTACCAAAACTCTTTATTTCGTTCTTGAAAAGAACGCTTTTCGCGCGAGATGTTGAGATCTTTGGCTGTTGCGACCGTGGCGACTTTTGATCGATATGACTTGGTGAATATTTTTCAGTTGGTTTCAAGGAGATTGAATGAAAGCCATTTCCCTATCAAAAACTGCGGGGTCCTTTAACATTTCTTTTGATAGATAGCTGTATTATTAGCAGATAACATAGAATAACGCATGCTTTAAATTATTTTAAGAAATGTATCTTAGTCGTGCACGAAACAAATTTCATTGCCTAAAAATGCACTGTGCTCTGGAAATCCCACAATTTTTCGACAGATGCTTGAAAATTTGACAGTTAAATCTTAAATAACCTTGATAACTATCAAATGAAAATAATCTTACCTCGCAATATCAAATATTGTTGCCCTAGAAGACAAATGTTGATGCCCAAAAATGTTCTTATTCGGGTAATTGCTCTGTAAGTTCCACATGTTTTTTGACAGATACGAATTTAGACAGATAAATTTCAAATAACCAGTTACAAAAATAGCTTCAATATTTGATGACAAATATTATGTTTTCTCCAGAAATTGCTATGTAAACTCTACATTACTTCCGATACATGTTTTTAATTATACTAGATTAAACTGAAATACCATATTTTACCCAAAATCGGGTGTAATATGCGAATTACTGCGGTCATTTGAGGGATGTAATGTTGTTCATTACCCTCTAGTGAGAGAATAATTCGGACTCACGGAATACAGATCCTTTTTAGGAATTTTGAAATATTTTAATTTGACACCACCTACATAGAAATTTCTTGTCGAAATTTTATAAACATTATTTCAATATTTAATCCAATTACAGACTATTTTGGTTAAAATGTTATATTAACTCTTGTGGAATTACTCATTAGTCCCTTAAGAAAATAAACGTTTTCTTGCGGGACTAATTATGTACATTTCACATTCGCATAATAAATAACTACATATTCATAATTACTTAAACTAATTTATGCGAATTTTACAGTTACAAAAATGGCTGCACTAGAAAACAAATTTGAATGCGCGAAAACGTTCTTTCTAATCATTGCTCTTTAAATTTCTCATTTCTTTCGACATATCCTTAATGCTTTAAAAATCAATCATGAATAACGTGTCTACAATTTTCTAAAGAAAATAATCCGAACTCTGCATTTATAAAAATGGCTGCGCTAGAAAACAAGATTTGATGGTCAAAAATTCAACTTCTCAAAAATGTGCTCTGGAGATTCCATACTTCTATTGACTGAATTCTTGAAATTTAGACAAAAATAATCTTTAATGTATTTATAAAGACACAGAGAAAATTCTTCGAAAAATATATAAATGAGTAACAAAAGGGCTGAAAGACCCCGAGTCGATAGCCATTTGACAGACTAACACACTATCCAAATTGTGATATAAACTTAATTGTTACTTTTTGATATATGTAAAAAGTCTGTCAATAAAGATATTGTATATATGAGTAACAAAATTTACAAGTACACAAAAGTGGTTTAGGCAAAATTTTCATGTAATTTACGCTCTTGAAAATGATATAATCCAATTTTGCAACAATTTGATAATCTGCCAAATTCCATTATAGCGAGTTGTTTACGGCTAAATTTTCAAAACTGGCAGTTCAGAAACTATGAATTTGGGAAAAAAATTTCTTTAATTTTTGCTATAACAAAAATGTTAAATTTTGCAAAATTAATTGGTCGTGGTGGATGTAATTTGCAAAATATCTTATTATTGCATAATTAATAGAGTGGTTCTTATTTTCGAAGTATGTGAAAATCAACGGGACAACCAGGAAACTTGTTCGTATAGATAAAAAACTAATAACTGTAAATTTTGAGCCCTATCGAACATTGGGTAACCGGGCCCTAGCCCTCCAAAATTTAAAAAAGTCGTTTTTTTTTATTTTTTTTTTATTTTGGTTCATCCATATATGCTAAAACCACTATAATAATTAAGTTTCCATTTCTGCAGAGGGAGTAGTACGTACACCTTCAGTAATGTCAAAACTTAATTGATATTAAATTAGTTGACGTTAAAACACAGGAAATTTTTCAATTCAATTTGCAGTCTACGTTGTTTTAAAATAATTAATATTTGCTTTTTTTAGAGCTACACTTGCACAGTCCTCCCAATGCCATATATTACAACTATTTCCCATTCGTAAATAACCGCCTCGAGTTCCAAATTCGTAGTGCTGGTCCCGTGAGGATTTTACTGGCGAATGATTACGCGCCAAATTTGAATCCAAACTACGAAATCATCATTGGTTCCAATGGCACCCATAACGTGAGGGTCTACAGGGATGGAAATTTGTTGGCGCAAAGAGATGGACCCGTTTATGATCCGAACACCTTCAGGGCGTTCGGTGTTAGCACAAACAATGGCGTTATTAAAGTGAGGACCAATATTGATATGGAGATTATTTCGCACAGAGATATAATATACGTTCCGACGAGGATTGCAGGCGTTGCTGCTGATGCAAATGTTTCTGCTGAACTTCTTTATGATTGCAAACAGTTTATTGCTAAATGTGGTTAATGGGGAGAATCGATTTGGGCGTTATATTACGGACTTCTTAGGTGTTGGAATATTGATATATAATAAATTAGTTACAAGTTCAATGTATTCAGATAGACGTTGATCCTAATTTGAATTACTTTTGTCGGATCCAACTGAATTAAGTTTAAGTTTGCTTTAGAATTAAGTTTCAAGTGCTGGGACGAGAATAAATAAAATTTCGATGGATGTGTTAGAAAGTGTTTTCATTCCATTTTACATTAATTAATTAATGTCACTTTAAATTGCTATAGATATATGTTCAATGTGTTTCAGCGCTCTGGGAATGGCCAATCAGGGATTATTTATTAAAATATCGAAAAATATTTTTAACTCAAATTCTGCAAAACAGACTAAAAATTTTGAAAGGACCCCTCACAAATCAAATGGAAATTGGCTTTCGGTGAAATTGACCTAATTTTGGATATGTTGTTCTTTTCAATGTGCCTCGATGGGCACAAAGCTCGAAAATCTTCCCTGCCAGCAGTACCCAGCTCCGAAGGTTAGAGACCGGTAATCCCCGATTTTCGCTGATTTTACCTCTCCCCTTGCACTTTCGGGATATTTATAAGATAATCGGAATATATATATATATAATCTTCATATACACTACTCAACATTTGAACTGGTACACTTACAAGAACATATATAAAAAACAATTTACTACTTTTTGAGCAACACCTTCTTGCTTAATTGATAGTAAATGGCGAATATTGGTGCTACATAGGAGTACATCAGGCGTTGTTGCTTGGTTCTCATTCACAATAAATGTTGGAGTGGGGATTTGTTGAAAATTAGAGTTAGAAAAGAATGTGAAGAATGTGTGTAACGTCAGCTATTAAATGTTAAATTACTTTCAGCAAATTAAATGTGAATTGCTACCTCTTGCCGATATGAATAGACTATAGTAGAGCCTTGGAAATTCAAACCCAGACAAGTTTAAATTAGTCTTTAGTTCTCTGCGTTACTCGCTGCAACGCGGCTTGTGCGCAATTTCTTTCACTTGCGCGTAATTTACTATTTACAACTCTAGTTATGTAATATACTGGTAATCAATCGCAGATTTGTTATATTCCAAGAAGTGGTCATCTTTTTAAAATAAATATATTTCACAAAATATTTGATTTTCGAGCAAATAATTATGGAATGATGATGGCTACATCAAACTTATATCAACAAAAATCGTAGAAAATACTAAAATGAACAGCTTAAAAGGAATGCATTTTTTTAGAAATAAAAAAAAATCCATAAATATGCAAAATATCATAACAATTATTTGTATAGCGGTCCGGCAATCGTCCTCGTGAATGAAAAATATAATATTACTCACATTATAAATACGCAAATCCAAGTAAACATAAAACAGAAACAATTTATTTAGATAGTGATAAAAATATGTCGATGCAATCTTATGCAAGTGTTTACCATCATGAGAAATGGCAATGTGAATTATTTCGCAAATTATTATATTAATTATAACAAAGCTATGGTAAACTATGTGCATATATTTTAAACAATAATGCAGTAATTCCATGAATTTATTTTAAATATAACGGCTATCATTGTTCAAAAATCAGCCCCGCAATAATTATACAAGGCTGATATGCTTAGTATCTCTGCATAAATTAACTGGCCAGTGTATAAATTCTAATGATGGGACATTTCAATTGTCAGACTGAGTAAAATGAAGCTAACTTACTATTTGCTACTGGCTGGCTTAAGCCTAGTTTCTGCTTGCAACGATTTGTGCAGTAAGTATTTCTTTGTACAGGTTTTTCTAATTAAGAATATAATTAGATATATTTTTTTTAAAATAAAATACGCAGTTAGATATAATTTTTTTTTAAATAAAATACGCAGTTAATTAATATTTTCTAATCTCAAGCTCTCAAGCTGTTTTCGAAAATTAGTAGCGTTTTAAACATTTCTTGTGATTTTTTAATATCGTTCAAGTGTATGACATCTGCAATATAATCAGTAATAAGTATAATCCACCATTTTTGCAAACAAAGTATACATTTATAAATACCTAAACAAAATTATTTAAACCAACAAGAAAAATGGCATCAAATTATGATGCCTGAAAATGAAGTTTCTCAAGAAATTGTTTTATAAACTTTACATTTCTTTCGATAGATGCTCAGAATGTTGACTATTTATTCTGGAATATCGTGTTTTTATAATTGTTTAAATAAAACGATCTGAACTTTTGAAGTAACAAAAACACAAGAATTTAATGGACAAAAATCCACTAACTCCAGAAATTGCTTTATAAATTCCCCGCTTCTTATGACAAATGCTTAAAGTTCTAAAAGTTTTGTCTTAGATATTGTTTTACTATAATGGGCTGTTGAAAATTATCAAAACCTTGTAGTAGCAAACAGTGGCGGCATTTTCATGGTGGAGCCACTTAACATACAATCTATGCCTTCTTTTTTAGAGAAGAAAAAAACAGTAATTGTAATTAAAAACCTTTACTTGTTGCAGAAGCATTAAACAAATCAAATAAACACGAAAAGTTGCCCCAACTGGAATGTTAATAAAATCGGGCCTACCTAATTGTTTAATATGAGCAAAAAGGCTTATTCCGTAATGAACCAATTTTATTCATCGTCTATCGCGCGGAAACACGACTAACAAATTCAGATCGCGAGTGATCGTTGCGCGCACAAGATGAGCCAGAATTTATTTTGCTCCACATGTACGTTCAAAACGCGTCCCTCTCCCCAACCGCGCACCACCCCGTTACAGCCTATATTCGAATGAAATGCCGTGCCAGACGTAAGTTGGCACCGAAGGAACTCGAACAAATGCGTTGCTCATTAAAATCTCGCAAGCAATGTTTCAACATTGAACCCCTTGCACTCCAGCCTTGTGGCTCGCATAGTACACCAAAACAATCAAATTCATCTTCCACATCAGTTATTCAAGAATTTTTTTCGTAATAAAAACACGTTAAAATAAACGCACGCATCAGTTACAAAAACGCTCAAGTTAACAAAACAAGGCGTCGCCACAGCAGCGACAGTGGATTTAAAGTTCATATTTTAAATGTCGCGTTGTCGACGACAATTGATTAGAAAGGGTTAAAATAACGAATCAGTGTTTGTAGAATTATTTTAAAATCTTTGCTGAGCTTGAAATTAAAGGTAGTGCCGTGACTCTACGGCACTACCTTTAGCTCCACATAACGAGTCGCCCCTGGTAGCAAAAATAGCACGAGAAGACAAATTATGATGTCCGAAATACAGTTTCGTATATCTATAAAAATTACACAGTTCTTTCGATAGTAATCTGATACGTTGAATACCATGTGTTCATAATTGTCTAAAAAATAAATCCCAACTTCTCAGTTACAAAAAAATAGCTAAGGTTTTGAAGACCAAAAATGCTCTCTTACCAGAAATTGCTCTAGAAAATCCACATTTCTACCGACACATTCTTCAAATTTCAACTAAACAATCTTGAATACAGTGCCTTCATATTTATTAAAAGTAATTTTTCTGGACTTTATGTTACAAAAATGACTGCACTAGAATATCATTTTTATGTCCAAAAATACATATCTTACAGAAATTTCACATTACTGTCGATCGATGCATGATATTTAAAAAAAAACGGTCTAATAAAAATTATACAAACTTTGCAGTTACAAAAAGGGCTAGGCTAGAAAGTAATATTTTGCGATCAAAAGATGCACATTTTCGAAAAACCTCTCGATAAATTTACTCATTTATTTTAAAATCTTAAATAACGAATTTATCTTAACTTCATTGCTGGAATAGAAGACAAACTTTTGAATACAGTTTATCTTGGAATTGCTTTATAAATTCCATAGCGTTTTACATAGTTTCCTGATGTATTCATAATTGCCTAAAGAAATGTATCCCAACCTCGCAGTTACAACAACAGCTGCTCTAGAAGCCAAATTTTGGTGACCAAAAAATGCCAGAAATTGCTTAGTAAATTTTACATTTTAAATTTTGAAATATTAATCTTGAATAACGTGTGAAAACCGTTAGAAATATATCTGCATGAAAAGCAAATTTAGATAAGAAAAATTGTAGCTTTCCAAGAAATTTTCGATAAATCTTTCGATACATGGTTTAAATTCTGATAAATATAAATATAACTGTAATAGCATGACTTTACAGTTGACTACGGAAAACGATTCAAACTTTATGTAGTAATATAACTGGCTGCGCTAGAAGAAAAATTTTGAGGCCCAAAATTGCAGTTTTTCCAGAAACTGCTCTATAAATTCCTCATTTCTTTTAAAACATGTTTAAAATTTTGGCAGGTTAATCTAGAATAGCAAAACTAATATGAAGTGTGTCCACTTAAGTTAGCAGCATATGGAAAACTTTTTTGTTAATAGTTCTAGGGAATAGTCTTCATAAAAAGTTCTTCATGGTCCAAAACCTAAAATGTAACAATAAGTTGGCAATTTTTTTGCTCAAGAGTAAATAACATAATTATTAATTTTGCAGAAAAAAGTTCTGCTTTCTGAGAAAGTTGTATTGAAATATTACAACTAGAGATAGAATATACATGGTGGTCGAAAATAAAAAAAAATTCACATTACTTAGTTTTAGTTTAGAGCAAGATTTGATGACAAAATGTTACTTCGATTAAAAGCAAATATTATTCATGGCGAACTTTTTTTAATATTAATAAATAATTAATATTTTTAAGAAAATAAAAATCAAGCAGCATTTATAAACATTTAAACAATGACCACAAACTTGAAACTATTTAATAATACTCAAAATAGTTAACTCTTCTAGATACTGTGAAAATTTGAAACTAGATCTCGAGATAATCACACGAGAACAACCCCCATTGCAATTATGATTTTCACATCTCCCCAAGCTGTTGAAAAAATGGAAAAACAAATGCCACAAACTTGTAACTTTCAAAATTGACTCAAAATGTATAACTCTTCTGGATGCCATAAAAATTTGAAAACAGCCCATCACTAAATTTTGAGATTATCACACGAGAACAGCATTGATTGCAATTCTGACTTTCACATTTCCCCAAGCTGTTGAAAAAAGGGAAAAACAAATGCCACAAACTTGTAACTTTCAAAATTGACTCAAAATACATAACTCTTCTAGATGCCATAAAAATCTGAAAACAGCCCATCACTAAATTTTGAGATAATCACACGAGAACGTCATTGATTGCAATTCTGACATTCACATTTCCCCAAGCGGTTGAAAAAATGGAAAAACAAATGCCACAAACTTGAAACTTTCAAAATTTACTCAAAATACATAACTCTTCTAGATGCCATAAAAATCTGAAAACAGCCCATCACTAAATTTTGAGATAATCACACGAGAACAGCATTGATTGCAATTCTGACATTCACATTTCCCCAAGCTGTTGAAAAAATGGAAAAACAAATGCCACAAACTTGAAACTTTCAAAATTGACTCAAAATATATAACTCTTCTAGATGCCATAAAAATTTGAAAACAGCCCATCACTAAATTTTGAGATAATCACACGAGAACAGCATTGATTGCAATTCTGACTTTCACATTTCCCCAAGCTGTTGAAAAAAGGGAAAAACAAATGCCACAAACTTGATACTTTCAAAATTGACTCAAAATATATAACTCTTCTAGATGCCATAAAAATCTGAAAACAGCCCATCACTAAATTTTGAGATAATCACACGAGAACAGCATTGATTGCAATTCTGACATTCACATTTCCCCAAGCGGTTGAAAAAATCGAAAAACAAATGCCACAAACTTGAAACTTTCAAAATTTACTCAAAATACATAACTTTTCTAGATGCCATAAAAATCTGAAAATAGCCCATCACTAAATTTTGAGATAATCACACGAGAACAGCATTGATTGCAATTCTGACTTTCACATTTCCTCAAGCTGTTGAAAAAATGGAAAAACAAATGCCACAAACTTGAAACCTTCAAAATTGACTCAAAATACATAACTGTTTTAGATGCCATAAAAATCTGATAACAGCCTATCACTAAATTTTGAGATAATCACACGAGAACAGCATTGATTGCAATTCTGACATTCACATTTCCCCAAGCGGTTGAAAAAATTGAAAAATACTTCCCACAATATTGAAACTTTTTAAATTTACTCAAAATACATAATATATAAGAATAAAATAGGTGAAAAGAGGACTGATAATGGACTGATAAACAATAAATCTAAGCATGTATAACGAAGTAGAAGCTTCCTACATAACAAATAATAAATCTATTCCTTCGAATAAGGGACTGACATATACGATGAAAATATTTGCATGTGCCTGATATTTCTGAAATCAAAAATTTACAGTGGCTTTTAAAGTTAAGTTTGTTGTCTATTATCAATCCAAGATATTTAATTTCACCAACATATTCAAGCGCTTCATCCAGTAAACACACTTGAACATCAGGGTATGTTGTTGTATCGCACCCCAACACCAGAACTTTCATTTTATCTGTATTAATTATTAAATGGTTTTCCTTTGTCCAGTTTTCAAACTTTAGTAACAATTTATTCATTTTAATAACCCCTTCATTTATGTTATCACATTCTACCACCAACAGTGTATCATCAGCAAATAAATTGATATATTCGTACTCTTCTTCACAAATTTCATTTATGTCATTAATGTACAATGTAAATAATAGTGGTCCTAAAATTGTCCCTTGCGGCACACCATGTTTAGTGCTTACCTCATCAGATACCACCCCATTTATAATAGTGATTTGTTTGCGATCTATTAAATATTCACGAAACCATTTTCCAAATTCCAATACCTTGCAATTTTGTAAGCAGTAATTCCCTATTTATTACTTCAAATGCTCCTTTAAAATCCACGAAAACAGCAATAATTTTTGTTTTTTTTGTGAGACTATCTAAAGCATTTTTCCATCTATTTATCACAAGTTGTAATGCAGTTTCACATGAATGGTGGTGGCGAAATCCGGACTGATTTGGAATTAATATGTTATGTTCATCAATAAATTTTATAAGTTGATCGTAAACCACTCTCTCTAAAATCTTCTCAGTAAATGGTACCATGTTTATCGGACGATGTTCCTCCGCTTTTATGGTATTTTTCTTTTTAGGAACAGGTACTACAGTAGATGTTTTCCACTGAGAGGGAAATATGTATCTTGTAATACATAGGTTTACTATATGACATCGCCACCAGCTATTATAACTTTCCTATCAATATCATCAGTTGATGACCCACTTTTAAGCCGCTTAATATCATCTACATCAACTGGTACCATATCAAAACAAGTTTGGTGAATATTAGTTATTAAATAAGGAACAAAACTATTGAAACTGATCGAGCTGGTAAGTTCTTCAATACTGTTGATGATGTACATATTAAATTGGTCGGCTATTATTTTGAAATCAGTTTGCACGATACCTTCAAAAGACATTTTTCTAAATTTTGTTCGCTTTTTTTGCAAATTACCTCTTGGATAGCTTTCCACATTTGTTTGGGATTGTTTCTATTGTGTTCTATTAACTGGGAATAGTAAATTTTCTTTTTAGATTTACTTAACGCCGTAACCATGTTGCGGTGTTTTCTATAGTCAATCCAATTCTCATCTAAACTAGATAAACACGCCCTCTCAAATATCAAATCCCGTTTCTGTCAAAGTTCTCTTATTTCTTTGTCATACCATTGATTTTTAAAAGGCATACAATTGTAAGTTTTTAAAGGAGCGTGTATATCCAGTGTACAAGTAATATTAGTATAAAACAAGTCGTTCTGAAACCTATTTTTTCTTCGTCCGTTATAAAATGTACAATTGTTTTCATTAATTTGGGTTCATAAAATATGTGATTCCTGAAACCTATAAACAGCGTGAAAAAAAAGTGCCATAACGGTTCATTTTTTCACACTTTTGCGTGAAAAAAAGTAGCGGTTCATTTTTTAACGCTACTATAAAATTGTTTGCGCAAAGTGTGTCATGAACGCTTCGCAACACGCCGCGAGTTCCGCCGATAAATGTCAAACATTCGTTTCCGATCAAGAAAACTTGATGATGACACCGGACGCCATTTTCTTTTTTTTTGTTTCAAAGAGATTGACTGAAAGCCATATCCATATCAAAAACTGCGGGGTCCTTTAACATTTCTTTTGATAGATAGCTGTAATATTAGCAGCTAACAGAATAACGCATGCTTTAAATTATTTTAAGAAATGTATCTTAGGTTGTCACTTACGAAAATAGTCGCGCACGAAACAAATTTCATTGCCTAAAAATGCACTGTGCTCCGGAAATCCCACAATTTTTCGACAGATGCTTAAAAATTTGACAGTTAAATCTTAAATAATCTTTGACAACTATCAAATGAAAATAATCTTACTTTGCAATATCAAATATTGCTGTGCTAGAAGACAAATATTGATGCTCAAAAATGTTCTTATTCGGGTAATTGCTCTGTAAGTTCCACATGTTTTTTGACAGATACTCGAATTTCGACAGATAAATTTCAAATAACCAGTTACAAAAATAGCTTCACCAGATAGCAAATATTTTGTTTTCTCCAGAAATTGCTCTGTAAACTCTACATTACTTCCGATGCATGCTTTTAATTATACCAGATTAAACTGAAATAACGAATTTTATCCAAAATCGGGTGTAATATGCGAATTACTGCGGTTATTTGAGGGATGTAATGTTGTTCATTACCCCCTAGTGAGAGAATAATTCGTACTCACGGAATACAGATCCTTCGTACGAATTTTGAAATATTTTAAATTGACACCACGTACGTCAAGATTTCTTGTAAAAATTTTATAAACATTATTTCAATATTTAATATAATTACAGACGATTTTGGTTGAAATTAAAATTACTCATTAGTCCCTTAAGAAAATAAACTTTTTCTTGCGGGACTGATTACATACATTCCATATTCGCATAATAAATAACTACATATTCATAATTACTTAAACTAATTTATGCGAATTTTACAGTTACAAAAATGGCTGCACGAAATGTGAATGCGCGAAAACGTGTTCTTTCTAATTATTGCTCTTTAAATTTCTCATTTCTTTCGACACATGCTTGAAGCTTTAAAAATCAATCTTGAATACAATTTTCCAAGGAAAATAATCCGAACTCTGCATTTATAAAAATGGCTGCGCTAGAAAACAAGATTTGCTGGTAAAAAATTCACCTTCTCAAAAATTTGCTCTGCAGATTCCAAATTTCTATCGACTGAATTCTTGAAATTTAGACAAAAATAATCTTTAATGTATTTATAAAGACACAGAGAAAATTCTTCGAAAAATATATAAATGAGTACACAAAAGTGGTTTAGGTAAAATTTTCAAGTAATTTACGCTCTTGAAAATGATATAATCCAATTTTGCAACAATTTGATAATCTGCCAAATTCCATTATAGCGAGTTGTTTACGGCTTATTTTTCAAAACTCGCAGTTCGGAAACTATGAATTTGGCAAAAAAATTTCATTAATTTTTGCTATAACAAAAATGTTAAATTTTACAAAATTAATTGGTCGTGGTGGATGTAATTTGCAAAATATCTTATAATTGCAAAATTAAGTTTCCATTTCTGCAGAGGGAGTAGTACGTACACCTCCAGTAATGTCAGAACTTAATTGATATTAAATTAGTTGAAATTTTTCAATTCAATTTGTAGTCTACGTTGTTTTAAAATAATTAATATTTGCTTTTTTTAGAGCTACACTTGCACAGTCCTCCTAATGCTATATATTACAACTATTTCCCATTCGTAAATAACCGCCTCGAGTTCCAAATTCGTAGTGCTGGCCCCGTGAGGATTTTATTGGCGAATGATTACGCGCCAAATTTGAATCCAAACTACGAAATCATCATTGGTTCCAATGGCACCCACAACGTGAGGCTCTACAGGGATGGAAATTTGTTGGCGCAAAGAGATGGACCGGTTTATGATCCGAACACCTTCACTGCATTCGGTGTTAGCATAAACAATGGCGTTATTAAAGTGAGGACCAATATTGATACAAATATTAGTTTGCATAAAGATTTAAAATACGTTCCGACGAGGATCGCAGGCATTGCTGCTGATTCAAATGTTTCTGCTGAGCTCCTTTACGATTGCAAACAGTTTATTGCTAAATGTGGTTGGCGAGAAGTCAATTTGGTAGTTAAATAATGGATTTCTTAGGTGCTGGAAAGTTATTATATTATGTATATTTTTGGCAATAACAACCTTTTAGGTAGATAATAAAGATATTAATTTACTGTTTACATTTTTAATATCGCTGTCTTTAAAAAGATGGCAATAGCGGGTTATTACTTATCATTTGCGTACTACAAACTATAGCTCAGCAAACATAACTTGCCGTTGAGCAGTGGAAAAATTGTGGTCGGTACTTTCGAGCCGCGCTCCGATGGGTTTTGTGAAGAGTTCGCGCGCCTTGTACATTCGTTTTCAAAAGTATCAGTGCGATGAATTTTCAAAGTAAATTATTTCGTGGTTGTTCACTTGCTAGTCAACATCGTGAGATTATTAGCAATGTACCCAAATTGGGAATAAACCCCATATTGCTTGCTCATCACAGAGACTGTACTCGGTTGGCAGTACGCCTCTCTCTCTCTCTCTCTTTTGATTTTCGGTTCCTCTCTGCGAGTCTGTCCAAGTATATTTATCGGGCTGTACATACAAACACTGTATCAATACAGTTTCATAGTGAATCTCAACAGAGATTAATTTTATTTTTCATTTTAATAAGAGGTACTGTGTCACTCGTTTCATTGGAGCACACATGCCACAATGGACCCTTTTATTAAACTTATATAATAATATACAATGTTGCACGATCGTGTTTTTTACTTGACTTTTGATATTGTTAAAGGAAACGGAAAGTTGATCATATCGTATGGTGATGTTTTTACCATGACAACGACGTTTACAATACTGTAATGTGCAAAAACTTTCTTGTGCGGTAAGTAAATACATGCTGTTCCGTACTGTTTGATTGGGACTAGTTGCCAACAGCCGGCTCTTCAACCTTTTTCAATATTTGTTATTGTTTGCGGATCTTCACACTTGCTGGTTCAACGAAGTTCACTACTGTTTTTGGCTTTATTTAGATTCGTGTACTACTCGTCTTAATAACCGCCAAGACCGTCTTAAGATATTCAAGCGCCACGCCGCACAGTGTCCGGAAACGCGAGAAATGTGGCTAAACCATTATGGCGTATTCGGGCATTCAAGTAGACTGTTTTTAACTGATGAGTTTCAAACAAAAATTGCACCGGAAATAAATATTATTTTTATCGCATTTTGAAATGTTTTCCGAATTTTTTTTTTTTTTTTTCATGTTCGGCGTTAGGGAAATTCCATAGTTTTATGTAACTAAAAACAAGGAAGTTCCCTCCTCCGATTTTAATTTTGAATTTGCCTCCTTCATGTCCAGAATTAATTCTGGACATGGTGTTGGAGACTATCTTTAGTTTTTTTTTTCTTTGTAAATGATTAATTATGTATATTATGATGATAAAAAATTGTGAATGAGATGATTGTGATGAGTGAAGAACACAAAATACAAATACAGGCAACAATCACAACTTTCATTAATTACATTAACCAGACATGTTTCCGTATGTGTTCTTTGGATTTCATTTTAAATAATTGTATGTCTTCAATGTTCCTCAGGCTTCCTGGCAGTTTATTATATTGTATAACATCATCTATTTGAGAACGTTGGTTTCATTCTGAATAACATATATATCACTTTTTCGTCTAGTCAAATATTTATGTACTTCTTTGTTTTTTTCGAGTATAACGTTAGATTTACTTAAACCTACAATTATTTCATGTATAAACTTCATTCTTTCAAAATATATTTTTTGTCTAATATTTAGTTCTGATATTAATTTATATAGAGTGGTCGTTGGTATTTTTTTATCCAAATTATATATTAGTTTAATGCACTTGTTTTGTTGTCTCTGCATGGTATTGATGTTTTTATTAGATGTACCACCCCAAATTGCGCATAGGTAATTTATTTTTGAGGTGAATAGGGTGTTATATATGAATTTTTGAATACGTTCAGGTAGATGTTCTCTTGATCTGTAAAGAGCTCCTGTGGCAGCACTAGTTTTTTGTTTTAGTTTTTCAATGTGTTTGTCTCATTTGAAATTGTCTGTAATTGTTAATCCCAAATATACAGTTTCGCTAGTTTTGTTTATAATTTTGTTATTGATTTTTAATTGAATTTCGATTTGGTTTTTATTTTTTTGTGACATCATATAATCTGTTTTTGTTTCGTTTATAGTTAGGGTATTGTTTGAAAACCAAGTTGATAGTTTTTGAAGATCTATGTTAATTGTATTTTCCAGGCCAGTTACAGATTTTCCACTATAAAGGATACATGTATCATCTGCATATATAGGGTATTTTTTTATCGTGGGCCATAGGATTTTACATGCTAAAAATTATACCTTATGTTAATGTATATTTTATCATAAAATTTTGAAGGAAATTTAAGTTAGTAATATTCCATTACAAAATGAAATTATTTGAAATAAATAACCGAGCAAACATAATCAAAGTACCTTGAATTTCTGAAATGTCAGATTGATTAGTAAATTAATTTCATTTTTTAATGGAATAAAACATGTTTAAGTCAATCTAATTAAGCGCATCATGTGGAAAAGTAATTGATTTATTACTAACTAAAATTTGCTTTAAAATTATATGTTAAAATATACATTAACACAAGGTATAATTTTTAGCATGTAAAATCCTATGGCCCACGATAAAAAAAACATACTGTTTATATAGTTCACCTTCTATTTCTAAATCGAAGATATCGTTGATGTAAGTTATGAATAAAGTGGGTGGTAGAATCCCCCCTTGCGGTAAGCCGAATTCTGTTACAAGATCGTCACTGTATGTACTGTTGACTTTTGTTTGTTACTTTCTATTTGTTAAGTAGCTACTCATTAAACTACCTGCGTTACCTCTGATGCCTAGTTTTTCTAGTTTTTCCATCAGGGTTTCTTTACATATTGTATCAAATGCCTTTTCATGTCCACTAACACTAATATGACGTAGTTGTGTTTATCCAATTCTTGTTGAACATGGCAGACAACATCCATACAAGCTGTGGAAGTGCCAGATTGCTTTTGGTACGCATATTGTCGTTTATTTATTATATCGTTTTTGAAGATATATTTTTGTAGTCTAGTGAGCATGATTTTTTCCAATATTTTAGCGAAGCAAGAAGAAAGTGCTATAGGTCTATAATTTTCAGGCAAGTTGTCGTCACCCTTTTTAAATATGGGCAGAATAATGACCTCCTTTAAGATGTTTGGAAAAGTTGAAGTAGAGATGGCTTCGTTTGCTAGTTTTGTTATTATAGGAATTATCGCTTCCCCTAGCTCTTTTAACAATTTGTTTGTAATGCGATCCTTTCCAGGTGCAGAAAACTCTTTTAAATATTTTATTATTTGTTCTATTTCTTTATCTGTGACTGGATCGAATATTAGATTTGAGTCTATACTTTTCGTGAGGGTGTTTGTTATTTGGTTTTGCATTTTTTGTCTTTGTATACGTGCCAGGTCCTTTCCAATAGTCGCATAATAATGATTTATTTCGTCAGCGATGTGTTTTTCATTTTGTATAATTTTGCCAGTGCTGTCTTTTATTTGGGTGATGGAATTTGAGGATTTTCTTTTGTTTTTGTTCATAATATTATTTATTTCATGCCAAGTTTTTTTCGCATTTCCTTCTGCATTTTGAAATTTTTTGTTATAAAATTGTTTTTTCCTAGCACTTATTGCTGCAGTAGTAGCTTTTTTTTGGTTTAGATAATTATTTTGTGGATTGTTTTTATATCTTGCGTAATAGCTATTTCTTTTTTTAATACTGTTTACGATTCCAATATTAACCCATTCATTATTTTATTTTCTTTTAAAAGTAATTTTCCTGGTTTCACTTTCCAGCAGATGTGTAATTAACGTGATGAGATCGCTAAAAGAATTTATTAGCGTTTTGTCAGCTCGATAGAATTTATTTTTGATGTTTTCATAGTTTATTTTGATTTTATTTACGCTTTCATATGTGCCACATGATGCGTGTACTGTACATCTTGTTATAATAGCCGAGTGATCCGAAAACGATACTGTGTGTACAGATATATTAAGTAAGTCACTGCTGTTTATAATTATATGATCTAAGATTGAAGATTCTCGTGTGGTACTGTGAATATCAATTTTATTCATAATATTATATCCGTGCTCAGTGATAAGATTTTTATACGCTTGTGTTGTCCTATTTTGTTGGAGAATATTAATATTGAAGTCCCCCATAATAATTTGATCATTAGTTCGGATCATTATTGACTCCTCCAGCAAGGAGTAGAGATGTTTATCCTCGACATGCGGTGGCTTATATATTAGAGTAACATATCGCTTTGTGTTCTTGATATATATTTGAATAACTTCTACTTCATTGATGGTTTTATTTATAATAGTTTTAAATTTTAAATTATTCTTAATGTAGATTGAGATACCCCCACCTCTTGAATGTCTTCCATTATGTATTGAATTGTAATCTTTTATTTGATAGTAATCAGTTTCGTTCGGGTGCAACTAGGTTTCTGTGAGTGCGATAATATTTAAGTCGTTGTGTAATTGAGGGAGAATTTTAATTTCATCGAATTTATTTCTAATACTTCTAATATTGAGCAAAAAATATGTTTGTGGATCCATTTTAACGGTTTGGTTTTTATTGCGATGTTATGAGCTGATATGATTATGTTAATTTTTTTAGGTCTTCCTGATTTTTGATTTGAATAATTTTTGTTTTCTCCTCTTTTCGAACAAAGATTTTGCCTTGTCTTACCCAGACAAATTTGTAACCTTCTTTTTTAAAGCGTCTTGCTTCATAAAACAATTTGCTCAAGTAGCTTGTAAGATGTTCATTGAAATAAATAACATTGTTGTTGCCGTTTAATTTGCATTCCTTTACTTTTATGGATTTTATTTGCTTTCTTTTTTCCAAAATACTTTCTCTAATTTGCGGTGTTTTAAATTGAACAATAATTGGGCCTTCGTCCCCGCCCTTCCTAAATACCTCTACAATATCTTCGTTCTTTATTTTATAATTTATTCCTTCTAGAACTTTTTTTACTATTTCTGCCACATCTTCGTCTTTATCTTGTTTCGGGATGCTGTTCAAATTTATAAATTTATTTAGATTTTCTTGCACCAATTCTCCACAGCGACCTTCCATTTCTATTAGTTTGCTTTTTAGTAGCTCATTTTCTTTATGGAATTCTTTTAACATGCTTTTCAGTTCTTCATTTTGTCTAATGTTTTCGTCAAACTTTTCTGACATAAATTGCACGCTACTCTTTAATTTTTTAAATTCTTCTATAAGCTCCTTCATATTTTTTATATCGTATTCCGGTTCATTATCGTTTGATTCTTTATATTTTTTAGGAGGCATTTTACAAGTAATTTATATCGTTAAGAAATTTATTATGGCGCAAAAGAAAAACGCGAGAGGCTGACGCAAATTTGAAATATATTTAGTATTTAAACGGGAGATGGGAAAAAACGTGGACACTCGCTTCACACTATAGTGTCCGTTATAGTGACTAACAAAAATTAACACAAACAGAAGTTAGACAACGGTTGGAAAAAAACATAAGAGAACAATAGGATATTTTGGATTATTAATTTAATATAAATGGTCAATTAAAATGGGCTCAGCTGTCGCACTTGTTTTTGTCCGCACGAATTCAATAAATATTCGCAAAAAAAGGTACAAATCAAGCATGTGAGAAAAACAATTGTAGAGTGTGAATATCACTTGCTATTTCAGTGGCATTAGGAGACAATCCTCTGGTTGGATTTCGATGCAATTTTCAGATAACAACACTGATATTTGGTTTTATGTACCTTGTAAAACTTATTAAAAACTGTTTTTTATTTTTTTATTTATCGATTAGCAAAAGATTCAACACGGAGCTATTTTTTGGATGTATACTCCATCACACTTTCACACTATTTTCTGTGAAATCCTGTGAATGAATTTTATATCACGTAAAACTGAAAAAACACGATTTATTGGTACTAGCTACAAAAAGAATGTCTGATAAAGTTTTAATATAAAACAGTTTGAAATTTGTAGAAATTTAAAACTAATTTCGGATTTTAAAAGAGTAAAAGTTGCTTATATGAAAAATCGTGTCGCCCAATATTTGATAGCCCCAAGTGTCCTCTATCTTTTCATACCAAATTTACCTTCAGGTTGATCCCACCTCGGGTTAAGCGATTTTTTTTTCTCTCGCAAGAAGCCGAAAAATCGGACAATTCAACGATAATTTGGAGTATATTTGTTATAGAACATTGAAAAGTTATCCGAATGTATTTTATATTACATAAAATAGAAGAGAAATATAATTTAATGACACCAATTTAAAAAATGGCTGATAAAGTTTTAAGGCATAAAAATTTGAATTCTGTAAAAAAAATGAAATCAATTTATGATTTTTAATGGGTTATATGAAATATCAAGTGGCTAAATGTATAGTATATTAGAGTCCCAAGTATCTCCAAGTATCTATTGCTACACCAAATTCACTTTTAGGTTGATCCCCCCCAGGGTGTGGTAATTTTTTTCCCTTGATAGTCGCTGAAAAATCAAACAATTCGACGATGGAGTATATTTTTTACTCCCATATTTTTTTTATTGCTATAAAAAGTGAGTAGTATTAGTAACTATTTCTTTATATAATTATACTTTTAAAAGACCCTTAAATTGACTGTTCTCTAACGTGATCCCTAACCTCCCGCATATCACTTATCTTCGAAGGAATCCCACCCTGGAAGGAGTTATTTTTTTTAATATCAGATAAAACCATTCATAAAATTAATTAATGAATTTTTTTTTTTAGGAAAACTATAATAACTGGAATTTTACCTGAAATATCATACTCTAATGTGCGCGGTAATGCTTGTAAACCGCTCAGGATGAATCCCCAGAGGACCTGAATAATTCTGTATCTGGCGAAAAATTAAACGTTAATCATTATTAAGTAAATATTAAAATTATATTCTCATATATATTTTTATTAAGTCGGAGACTACCTAAAATACTATTTTGGCGTTATTTTAAATTAATTTATTGAATTGGTGGACGTAGTTGGCACCCATAGGCTAACACAAACTCTGGTGGCCCACCAGAAATTCAAAATTAATAATTTGTGGTTTTATACTATAATTCCTCATTACGAATCATCATCCAAATAAAGTTATTCTTCGCTTTTACCAATATCTGATTCGGCAACAATTATTTTTAGCGCTTCGGATGGTGATGTCTTTTTGTTTATTATTTTAGTTGACCTCTTCGCTAAAATAAGGGGGTCTGAATTGACCAGCAGCATATTGAGCAGATTATTTTTAGAAGTTGAGATTTACATTTTTTGAAATAGTTTTGAGTTTTTCAGGTATGAGTTTTGTGTTTTAGTGATATTTTTATTATTTTCAATTATATAACGTAAAATATTGTACTTTATATTTATATTTTTTTAATTTGCACTTGGGACTATCATATACTATACATTTAGCGACTTGATATTTCATATAAGCGTTTGTGACCTATTCAAAATCATAAATTGATTTGAATTTTTTACAGAAGTCAAATTTTAATACCTTAAAGCTATATCAGCATTTGTTTTTAATTAGTGCCAGTTAATTATATTTTTATTCCGTTTTATATGATATAAAATATGTTTGGATAACTTTTAAATATTCTATAAAAACTAAATAACAAATATACTCCAAATTATCGTTGAATTGTTTGAGTTTTCAGCGACTCACGAGGGAAAAAAAATCACCACACCCCGGGGGGATCAGCCTAAAACTGAAATAAGTGTGGCAAGATAGGGGATACTTGGGACTACCATATACCATACATTTAGCCACTTGATATTTTATATAAATGATTGTGACCCATTCAAAAGCATAAATTGATTTAATTTTTTTTACAGAATTCAAATTTTTATGCTTTAAAACTTTATCAGACATTTTTCTTTAAATTGATGTCATGAAATTATATTTGTGTTTTATTTTATGTAACATAAAATACGTTCGGATAACTTTTATTTCATAAAAAATAAATAACAGATATATTCCAAATTATTGTTGAATTGTCCGATTTTTCGGCGTCTTGCGAGAGAAAATAAATCACTACACCCGAGGTGGGATCAACCTGAAGGTGAATTTGGTATGAAAAGATAGAGGACAAATTGGGCGACACGATTTTTCATATAAGCAACTTTTACTCTTTTAAAATCCGAAATTAGTTTTAAATTTCTACAAATTTCAAACTGTTTTATCTTAAAACTTTATCAGACATTCTTTTTGTTGCTAGTACCAATAAATGGTGTTTTTATTCAGTTTTACGTGATATAAAATTCATTCGGAAAACATTTCAAAATGCGATCAAAATAATATTTATTTCCGGTGCAATTTTTGCTTGAAACTCATCAGTTAAAAACAGTCTACTTGAATGCCCGAATACGCCATAATGGTTTAGAATTATGACTCAAAAATTTAAATTTAGGGTGTTTATAAGTGTTGCGAACATGAATCCGTTATTATTATTATTTTTAAACTGACTTTATTTTTGCCCGATTTTCGACCCGCTTTTGGCCACATTTCTCGCGTTTCCGGACACTGTGCGCCGTGGGCTAACAAAATCAAGCCGTTTGTAAAAGGGGTGTTTAACGGTTTAGGAATTTAATTAATTGTCTAAAATGTATTAGTACTTGCTTGTGAAAAAATATAACTCAATTTTATAATACCTTTATTTAATTGATTTATTTAATTATAAACAATATTTAGTACAAAAAATGGTGATGTGGCCATCATGTTACTTTCTCCGACTTTATATTTACGTTTTCATGGGTTTATTTTCAATTGAAATCATATTTTAAATGTACATCGAGCGTTGCGTAAACTGACGTTTAAAACGTTAAAGTCAAGAAACATGGAAAAATTATACTTCAAATTCAAAAACTCGATTTACTCAAAAACTAACGAGATTTCGAAAAAAACTTATTCTTTAGAAGTTGTACATTTTGGCAGCATTCTCTACAATTATTATTCACATAAATTTGCTGTAACTATTATCGCTTCATAATTATAAACCAAAAATTAAAAAATAATAATATTTTTTTTCTCGAATAGCAATGATTTTATGAAAAATATTTTCAAGCAAAAGATGTTCATTTCTTTGTTGTCATCGAAGTTTGTTTAAATGTTTTTGTGATATTTTTCATATTTAAGAAAATATTGGCAAAAACCAAAAAACAGTTAAGGTAAACACCCACTTCCGGTGCACGAAATTTTACCAAAAGCTTTTCAGTTCTTCGGATTATCAAATAAGATGTATGTTCAAAGTTTATCAATTGCTCTATTAGTTTTTGAGATACAGTGCACACAGAAAGACACACACAAGTAAAAATATTAATATTAATAATACTTGTTTCTACATTTATTTTAGCACGAGTTATCTAAGCAAGGTAATTCAAGGTGAAAATCGTCGTTTCTTGAAATGTTTTTTCATGTATAATCCGAATCTGCAATAAAAAATACCACGTTCTATTTAAATAAATGATCTTCCGGTCTGAATAAGCGGTCAGAACCGGATGTTAAAAATATCATCATCATAGAGCATACCCGATTTGGTAAACAAAATTTTATAGTAGGTATTGATTCGAAAATTTCCATTTTTGTCAAAACTTATATCTACTGATGTCCTTTCATCGAACTGTCTCCTTTTTTTTAAGTTATCTTGATATTTTATATCAGATAATTCAAATTAAGGTTTAAATTTGTCCATTTCACTTTTATGGCCCACATTTTCAACAAACGACAAAAATATATCCACTGCCATTCTGGATGGCAGTATGAAATATTAATAAATCCGTCACAAATTCTCGCTGACAAATATACCGAAGGAAAAAAAATGAAACACTTTAAATTCGTGAAATTTCGACCATTTTCAGACCGCCTACGACGATTTGACACCAAGTTATGGGTGTTGTAAAAAAGTGCATTTTTCGCACATAACTCAGTGACTTTTCAACCAAATTTGATTATTCTTTCGGGAAAATATCCCATTTTGGCTCTACTTTAAGGAAGTAAACTCAAATTGGAATAATCCTTTTTGGAACCCTTCAACCCACGCACAAGAAAACACGTTTTTGGGCAGAAAAAGGTCCAACTTTGGCAATGTGTACCGAGTTGGATAAAATGTTTCGACTCGATCTACCAAAAGGGCATTGAAATGTGTTCAATTACCTGCTCAGGACTCAAAGAACGAAGTTCCTACGACGATTTGGCGCAAAGTTATGGGTGTTTGAAAAAATTACAAATTTCACGAATTTCAAGTGTTTCATTTTTTTCCTCCAGTGTATGATACATATCCAGTACCTTTATTTGCCAAATCGGAAAATGTTTTTGTAACAACGATCGAATTTTGCCAATAGTTCTATCCAACCCAAATAATTTCCGTTATTTTTATTTCCAACAATTTCATTACTCCCTCGAAAAGCCAGTCCTCTAGAACAGGGGTCTCCAAACTTTTTCCATCGCGGGCCATATATATAATTCTTCATAACCTAGTGGGCCAAGGTATAATCAATTTTATAACTAATTTTAAAACCTATAACAAAAAATCGTTGTAGAATTTTAAAATGTGACATTTACGAAAAATGTAATTGCTTGTAGTGGGCTGGATTCGTTGAGGTCGCGGGCCGCATTTGGCCCGCGGGCCGTAGTTTGGAGACCCCTGCTCTAGAACATTTTATTAGTTCAACTATCCTAAGCAATATATTTTTCCAGTGGGTAACATTTTTTGTCAATTCTGTTATGAATAATTTAATTCATGTATAAACTTGTGCGAGTAAATGGTTTGTAAGCGGATGAAAAGGTAAATAAAAGTTTGCAAGTGGATACTGATTTGTTTACCTTCGCCAAGACAAGGATCTTCATATTTACAATTTTATTAAACATCTGAACTCAGTTGAATCGTGAGAGTTCGTGATAATTTTGAATAACTCGGAGCAATATAATTGGGAATTGCCCTCACTTTTTAGCCATGAAATCGAAAAATGTTGATGACATGATCCAATAAAATTATTATTACGATACGTAACAGACCATGGTGCATGTTATGCATGGTAATATATGTACCTTAGGTGAGTATTAATCATGGGAATACATCCTGGCCTGGCAATGCGTTACATTTTCTATATAACGTATAAAACGTCAGTTATCGTCGGACTTTTAAAATTGTTTGCTCACTAAATTCGATCTGTTCGTATTTTCGAATAATGTGTTAGTGCTTTCATCAGTAATAGTATTCAAAGGCATTTCTCAAAGTCTTGGTAAGATCATTTTTACCACAATTATTGTAGCGTTGATTGATACACGTCTGGCACCAAGATCACTGAATTTAATTTCTTAAATTATGTAGTAGAAACCTTCTGTTCGGCCAATTGTCTTTTCGAATCTCCTAGAAAATTATCAGCGTCTGGATCACTCTTGCTTGTTGCTTGTTTAAACAAATGAACCACCCTGAAGGAGTAGATGTAGAACTCTGAAATTTCTTGGCAATAGTTGATGTATGTTGATATATAATTGATTAAATTTTGAAGCCCAAGAGTCACTTCTATAAGAAATTATCTATAATTATCTATTTCATATCATCTGAGAGTTTATTTTAGTTTACCTTATTTATCGCATTAGTTAGTTGCCTTGGAAATTTTCATCGAAGTACACAATTTGAAAGAGGACGAATTATCGGAATGCATGAGGCTGGTTTAGGATTCCGTGAAATTGGCAGACGTGTTGGTCGACCACACGTCAGTGTAAGTCGAACTTGGAGAGATTGACAGGAAGAAAGCCTAGAAGCTCGCCGTAGACGATTGCAATAAATTGGTTAAGAGCAATAGGTCATAGAGTCTCTATGCGCACCATTTATAGGCGAATATGGTCTTTTGGTTTGCAGTCGTATCGTCCTTATTTTCATCTTGCTTTAACAATTCAGCATAAGGCCAACAGGCTGCAGTGGAGCCAGGACCGACAAGACTGGGATCATCAATGGGTAGAAATTGTCTTCAGCGACGAATCCAGATTTTGTTTATGGCACTCTGACGGACTTTTAAGGATTAGACGACCTAGAGGTCAAAGACAAAATTTACAATTTGTTCAACATCGTCACACGACATTAACTCCTGGTGTAATGGTTTGGGGGCAATATGCTACGGAGGAAGGACCCCTTTAATATTCATTTCGGGCACATTAAACGCTCGCCTTAACATTGATACAGTCTTGGAACCCAATCTACTTCCATTCATCCAAGATCATCCAAGGGCAATTTTCCAGCAAGACTTTCTAGAACTAAACAACATTAATCGTTTGCCTTGGCCATCGAGATCACCCGACTTGAACCCCATAGAACATGTCTGGGATATGATGGACAGGATATTGCGTCGTTTACAGCATCCTCCAAACACTTTAGATGAACTGCGTCACCAGCTTCAGATAGCCTGGGACGATGCATTAGACCATCTGATTTCTAGCATGCTCAGATGGATTGCTATGGAGTACGTAGAGATATAACGCATTATTATTGTTTTCTTAATAAATATTATTATTTTTCTATACAAATTTAATCAATTGTATGTATATCAACTATTTATAAGAAATTTCAGAGTTCAGCGTCAACTTCATTTTTTTTTTAAACTCAGTGTACTTACTTAGAATTACAAAGTACAAATAGAGTAAAATAGAGTGAACAAAACATTCAATTTGACAGCAAGTTAAAGGGCGGAGTTCACTCGTGTAAAATGATTTTTTTACTCTGACCCATATGTCCATTTCTTTAATTAGCCAGTATCCGCGTCTTCTTCCACATCCTGCAAATGCTGTTTGTGGTCTTACTTTGATTTAACACTTATTTATTATTAATGCACCATTTGCTTAACTGTTCCAAGTAATAGACGTAATTTGTATACGCCTTTTATTGATGTTCTTTTAATGAAAGGTAGTACGAATTTATCATTTAAGAAAGTAACAAAAAGTTAAGACCTTAAGATACTTCCCTGTGTTGTCCCGATTTTGATCTTTTGCGGGTCAGATTTTACAATATTACCACCTTGACAAATTATTGACGGTGCAAATGGAAGCGGAACCAATGATTTGTTGTCCATACTATACCAATAGCTGTCTATTTTTTCAGGTAAAATATCTGGCACATAAGAATAGTCAAGCATAATAGCACATGTTACCTTCCCTTTCTCCAAACTTTCGGCTATTCGTTTAAGGATGTTCGTCCCGCAACGAATAACGAGGGGCAACGGTGAAACAATCAACTTTAAATACACTAAACTCCCTGATAAATCGACTGAAATCAGGTTTCTAAATATGCCTGAATACGGTTGTCCCTCTACCTCTCTGCAGGAATTACTTCAGATGGTGTCACTTTAGGCCAACTAAAATATCTCGTGGAACTGTCTAGGTCAGTGATGGGGAAACTACGGCCCGCGGGCCAAGTCCGGCCCGCGGAAAGGTTTAATCCGGCCCGTTTAAGAGTGCCGTCGTGAGAATGTTTGAACGCGTTCTTACTTCGTAATGTGACGACCCGCATAAAAACTACCTGCGGCGATATTCAAAACACAATAGTATTCTGGACAAATCCATCCGACCTAAACAGATGACTCATCTTCGCTCGAAACTTCC
The DNA here is from genome assembly GCA_910593695.2 of Ocypus olens. Classification (NCBI taxonomy): domain Eukaryota; kingdom Metazoa; phylum Arthropoda; class Insecta; order Coleoptera; family Staphylinidae; genus Ocypus; species Ocypus olens. Next base: position 14,813,835 of record OU343063.1, on the reverse strand, counting down.
AGACACACACTCTCGCAGGTAGGTATAAATACAAGCGAGGCCGCCCGAAGATCAGTTAGTTAGCGACTTAGTCAGTCATCTGCAACGACCCGCTGTGACTCGAGTAATTGTTTGTGTAATCCCCCAAACTCCCAGTGCCTCAACAAACTCCCGCGTAAGAGCATTAGTTAGCAGTAAGCTTTCGTCAATTGCGTTTCTGTGTGTTGTTCTCCGTAGTAGGTAACGTCTAAAATGGATGTTAGAAAAAGAAAAGTGGATTCAGAATGTCGAGTTTTTGAAGAAGAATGGACGTGGAAATATTTCTTTACTTTATTTAAAGAAAAAACCTGTGTGCTTACTTTGCAATACAACTGTTGCAGTTTTAAAAGAATATAACATTCAACGCCATTTCAAGAGCAAACATGAAAACCACTCCTACTCATCGTTAAGTGAAGAGGTGAAAAAAATTAAATCGAAAGATTTAATAAAAAATTTATCAAGTCAACAACAATTATTTCAGAGAGCTAATCATTCTCAAAGATGCGCTGCGAAAGCCAGTTATGTGTTGGCTTATAATATTGCTAAATCTAATAAAGCATTTTCAGATGGTGAATTTATAAAGCAGTGCATGATAGATGTGTGCGATATTATGTGCCCTGACAAGAAAAAGGATTTTCAGTCACTGTCTCTCTCAAGAAGAACAATCACCGAGAGAATTGAAAATATTGATAAAAATCTAATTTCACAACTGACTACAAAAACTAAAAAAATTATTTTTTATTCAATTACCATGGATGAAAGTATATATATCAGCGGTACTGCGCAGTTACTCATATTTGTAAGAGGAATCAACGCCCACTTTGAAATTACAGAAGAACTTGCAGGGCTGCAGTCAATGAAAGGAACAACGACTGGTGCCGATATATTTTGTGAATTTGAAAATTGCATCGATAAACTTCGTTTACCTATTGACAAGCTATGTAATGTAACTACAGATGGTGCTCCTAATATGGTTGGAATCAATCAAGGATTTGTTGGGAAATTTAATTCTAAGTATACGGAAAATGATGTTGTTTTTTTGCATTGCCTTATACATCAGGATTCTCTCTGTAAATCGGCTTTAGATATTGATATTAATATTGTTGTAAAACTAGTAAATATGATTCGTTCTAGAGGATTATTACATCGCCAGTTTCAACAGTTTTTGGAGTCCGTACATGCTGAGCATTCCGATATCCTGTATTATTTAAAAGTTCGTTGGTTAAGTGCTGGAAAAGTATTTGGGATTTAAAAGACGATATTGTGAATTTTCTTCTTGATAAAGACATTTATAATCAATTTGACGTCTTAGAAAACGAAACGTGGCTTTCTGATTTCGCTTTTTTCACAGACCTCCTCGTACACATGAATAAACTTAATCTCAAATTGCAAGGAAAAAATCAGTTTCTTCACGATATTTGGCAATACCTGAAAAGTTTCAAATTACAGTTATTATTATTTGCTAATTAGATCTCTAAATCTGATTTTTCTCATTTTCCAACAATGCAATCTTTAAAATTCACTATATCAAACAATAAAATTAAAAAATACGAAATTAATTTGAGAAAACTATCTACAGAATTTGAAAGATTTCAGGACTTTAGAAAAATGGAACCAGAGTTTAGTATTTTTGCGACCCCATTCAATGTTAATTACAAAGAAGTTGATGCAAAATTTCAACTTGAGTTAATAGAACTGAACTGTAATACTCTCCTGAAACAAACTTTTCATACAGTACCATTATTAGAATTTTATAAAAATTTAAGTCCAGATAATTTCCCAAATCTAATTACTCATGCAATGAAGATAATGACAATGTTCGGCTCATCTTATATATGCGAACAAATCTTTTCAACAATGAAGCTTAGGAAAACTTCTTTAAGAAACAGAATTACAGATGAGCACCTTTCATCAGTTTTAAGAATTTCTGCTTCGCAAATGGAACCGGACTATGATGAAATTTTGATGAAACAGTCTCAATTTCATTTTTATCATGCACCATCAACCAGTAATGACACCAGAAAATAAAGTGATAATACTTCACATCAAGAACTACACTAAATTCATTTTATATTTTGTGCTTATAATTTTGTTACCTTTTGCTTTTTTACTATTAAAATAATAAGTGTATGTAATAATATATGTATATGTTTATAGAACACATGAATTAGTTAACGATTAAGCATTATTCTTTGGCCCGCTACGATTGTCTAGTTATTACAAATGGCCCGTCTTAAAAATGTTTCCCCACCACTGATCTAGGTCATACATAATGGCGTCCTTATTTCTCAGGTAAAATTAATTTGGCTTAATGGATTTTATTGCTAAAGAATCAATCTGAATTTCTATAGTAAAACATTTTAGATTTTCACCATTTATTTAAATTTTATTTAAAGTTGAAAATACCTATTTTTAAATACAAATTTACGCATTATCAGAAATACTTATAAAATTATAATTCTTTAGAAACCAACATTCATCCTTATGTAACCCTGTGTAATAATTTGTTATGATTGCTTTCATCAAATGCATCTATCTGTACGTTAATTTTTTTGTTATATTTTTTAACATATTCTTTATCTTTGTTTCAGGTGAGCGTCCTTTATTGCGAAGTATACCATTTACGGTAAATTGACAACAATATACACTAACTATCTAAGGCAAGTTTATAAATTTAACAATAAATTATTTTTTATGTCGATGATTGTCGTCAACCGCTTTTTTTATAATAATTTAGCGATACTAAAATAAACATAATTCAGTTGTCAAAAAAATGTATTTAATAAATTATATTTCTACTAATTTCAATTAGGAGATATTAACATATTTATTGTACCGGGTGTCTCACTGAAGCATCAAACAAAACAACTTTTTAGCCATATATATTTAAGATAGAAAAATATGGTTTATATAAAATGTGTAAATAATTAACGATTCTATAATTAGATAATACTTTCATATATACATGGTACCCCACAGCGGAGAACCAACACAAACTTATGTTTTTTTTATTTTTTTAATAGAACACTAGATATATCTTTGCATTTCGATGCGTAATTTTTAATAGTAATTAAACTGACAATAACTTTTGTTGGGCTAAGTTTAACCGTTTCTGTGTTATTCTAGTTTTTAGGGCAAAAACAAGCAATATTTGAAAGGTCACTGAAAAATAATAAGTTGATATTTTAAAATTATCGAAACGTTTTTTAACTATAGAAATGTTACTTTTTAGATGATTAGGTTTGTTTGAGTAAGAAGACCTTCGCTAAATGTAAAGGAACTTTTTTTTTCATGGAACACCTAGTATATTTTAATAGAAATTTAAAGTCCTTTCTTGCCATTCTAAAATACCTAGTTTGCTAGGTATATAAACAATAATAATAACCTTCACAAAGTACCTACTTTTGGTGAGCTCGCAAAACTACCTTTTAAGCATTAGTGACAGCTTCGTTAAGCTTAAACGTTCTTCGTTTGTAAGTCTTTGCATGATGAAAATATTTGAGTTACTGCGTATTTTGACAGTGACAGCGCACTCATTTGTGTAAGGGTGCGTTCACAATAAGAAAACAAAAGTGTCAAGTTGCTATTGAAAAACCCTTTACGTTAACTTCATGAGCATCTTCAGACAGCCTAATCTTCTTAGCGGACGTGCCGACGCTCTCGGGATCCAGCGACTTCATTTCAAATATGTTTATGACGTGACTTGCTTGGGTAATTTGCAAAACTCGCTTCTCCCTTTGTACCTTTACAGTCACGATATTTTGATATGTTACTCATTTTGTGTCACCAATCTAAGTAATACCAATCGAAAGCTATTAGAATGCAACCAATAAGTGTGTGCGCTTGGCTTTCTAACGGCCAGACTGAGTGTACACTTTACAGGATTTACTTTTACTATTACGACATCTGAAGTTATTATAATAACCTTATATACTTTCTAGAACCCCGAAAATAAATTCAAGCGAGCTGCATCGATCCAAAAGCCGTTGAAGCGGGCAGCGGGGTGCCTTGGAAAAACATTCAAAACAAGATAATTCTCCGTGCTTTGAAACATTTTTTTTCTTATTCTTAAGGCTTTAAGGTAACATATTAACAAAAAATCGATTTCTTGAAAATTCTGATGTGGCCTTAGCCCAAATCCGGTAAATGTCTCCTTGAATGCATCAAATAATGCTTATTAAGCGCTCGTCAAAAGTGTATCCTAAAAATGCTACACTTTTTTTTCTTACTGCTACCACAACTTCGGATTGTCCTTAAAAAGTGTTCTTTATTTATGGTTACCCAGCACTTTTCTTGTTTTCGAAAAGTATGAACCGGCAAACTCTAAAGTAACACCGCTCCATACTGTACATACTGGTTACACAGATTTTTGGATTTCACTTGCCCTTATTTTGCAGTTTTGTTTGTTTTAAAATCCGTTTAGATAAAACTAGTTTTTCCGAGCTAAAGTAAAAGTAGGTAAAATTGTGTTCTTTTTGTTTTTTTTATATTTTTTTTTTTTAATTTTGAATTTTTATAAATTTTTAATTTTAATTTTTTTTTTTTTTTTTTTTTTTTTTTTAATTTTTTAATTTTTTTATATTTTTAAATTTTTTTTAATTTTTTTAATTGGTGACGAACGAACGGGAGCCCCCAGAGATAAAATAATTGTCACTTTTCAACCCTTCCGGAAACAGGGATCTTTGGTGAATGTTTCAGCCGAATCCTGAATGTCATGCGATTTTCACCCAAATTTCCGATGAAAAATATGGTGCCTTGATACATAAAAAAATTCATAACTCGCAAACGATTAGAAAAATCAAAAAAATTCAAAGAATAAATATTATAAAGCTGTCTTCAATTAAGGGGACAAAGTTGTTTCAACTTATCCAGGATGTGCAGGGAAGGATTTACGAATTTTTATCTATAATATTGAAAGAAGGCCCTGTAGTCCTCAGGGAGGATTATTGGGACGATTAAATTTGCTCAATACATACTTTTTAATAGCTGCCATGTTGCCTAAACAGGTCATCTCCATCGGCAGTACCGAAGAGGGTAAAAAAAATAAAACATGGTTTTTAGTCGTTTTGGGTAGTTTGAATGAAATTGGAGAAAATCAATATTTTAAAAAGTATGCACTTTATGTAAAAATTTTGTATATGTTTTCGATTTAGTTTCAATAGTTATTGAAAAATCTAACATTTGAGTTGAATTCAATTTTTTCCCTTGCGCACCCCTGCTGAGATATTTGGAGAATATCGAATTAAAAAATTACCGTAAATCACCGTAAATCGTAGAGAAAATGGTCCTGCATATTTTTTTTGCAGAATACGATGAAATGTTTTTTTGTTTAATTCGTTAGTAAAGGGGTGGATAATTTGTTGCAAATTTCAAAAATCATACCTCGAAAAACACGGTCTGGAAGGATAGGGGGTGTTTTAAAATTTAAATTTTTTTTACAGATTAAGGCTCGTCCTACGCCCTAACAACTCTAAAAGTTTTAACTCTTCATCTTTTAAAGAAAAAAATACGTCTGCCATAGAAGCAAAATTCGTACTTGAAAAAAGTAGAACGAACCCAGGGGCCAGGCCAAATAACGCGCTTTGGAAGGGTAGCGGGTGTTTAAAAAAAAAAAAAAATTACGGAGCAAGGCCAGTTGTACCGCGAACCTAACCTAAACGTTTTAACTCTACAATTTAAATAGAAAAAAATACGTCCTTGAAAGAAATAAAACAAATTCTGGGGTAGGCCAAATAAAGCGCTCTGGAGGGGTGGGGGGTGTTTGAAAATTTTTGAAAAAATTACGCTCGTAATCATGGCTCGTCTCATCCCCTACCCACCCTAAAAGTTTCAACTCTTAGATTTCCATAGAAAAAAATACGTCCTTAAAAAAGGAGAAACGAACTCGTGGGGTGCAAATGAAACGTAAGGGTAGTTTCAAACATTTGGAAAAAAATCCCAATGAAAATCAGTTATATCCTCTGGCATCCCTGAAAGTTTCAGCTTTTCAATTTGAAAAGAAAAAAATACGTCCTCAAAAGAAGAAACGGACGAACTCGGGGGTGCAAATGAAGTATAAGGATAGTTTCAAAAATTTTGAAAAAAATCTCTATGCAAGCCGGTTATATCATCTGAAATATATCCCTGAAAGTTTCAGCTTTTTCATTTGAAAAGAAAAAAATAAATCACTAAAAGAAGAATAACGAAAAACTGGTAGACGCGCTCCGGAAAGGTAGGGGGTGTTTTAAAATTTTTTGAAAAAAATACAGATGAAGGCTCGTCTTACCCCGAACGCCCCCTAAAAGTTTCAACTCTTTGATATAAATAGAAAAAAATACGGGTTGAAATGAAGCGTAAGTGTGTTTTAAAATTTTTTGAAAAAAATCCTTATTAAAGCCAGTTATATCCTCTGGCATCCCTGAAGATTTCAGCTTTTTGAATTAAAAAGAAAAAAAAAATACGTCCTTAAAAGAAGAAACGGACGAACTCGGGGGTGCAAATGAAGTATAAGGATAGTTTCAAAAATTTTGAAAAAATTCTCTATGCAAGCCGGTTATATCATCTGGCATCCCTGAAAGTTTCAGCTTTTCAATTTGAAAAGAAAAAAATAAATCACTAAAAGAAGAAAAACGAAAAACTGGTTGACGCGCTCCGGAAGGGTAGGGGGTGTTTAAATTTTTTTGAAAAAAATACAGATGAAGGCTCGTCTTACCCCGAACGCCTCCAAAAGTTTCAACTCTTTGATGTAAACAGAAAAAAATACGTCCTCGAAAGGAATAAAAGAAAGAAAAAAATGTCCAAGATGGGCCAGATAACGCGCGGGGGGTGTTTGGAGGGTTTAAAAAAATTAGGGATCATGGCTTGCCTCACCCCCCGCCTACTCTGAAAGTTTCATCTCTTCGATTTCCATAGAAAAAAATACGTGCCTGAAAGTACGCCCGAAAGCAAAAAAGGGGGCGTGACCCGATTGGGGCAAAAATTCCAAAATCTGGCACCGAGCGTCGCTTTGAAATAATTTTTAATTCCTAAAAAATACGACCGCCACCTTCCCGCACGGTCGCCGACCGACTTCTGATCCGGCGCGTTTTGATGTTTTTTTTCGATTTTCAAAAATTCGCCCCGGTTGTGCTGGTTCTAGAGGGGTGGGAGTGGTCGGGATCGACTCGATCGATAATTTTACACGAACTGAGAAAATGATGTCCAAAATCTAATGTTTTTTTACCTTTTGGCGCCCTCTATAAGTCTGCAAAATTTCAACTCTCTACGACTTTTACTTTTTTCACTATCCAAGTTTTTAAAACTCAATTAGTAGATGTAAATAGTTTTTAATGCTAAACATCAGCTTATGAATGAATTTATTTTGTTCTTTAGCTAACTCTTGATTGAGAACTGCATACGCGAGGCGCTATTGGGAATAGGGCCTCTGGAAAGAGTCTAAAATTGGGAATTTTAAAGAGAGATACCCTCTTCAAGCGGGCGGCATAATGGAAGAAAAGAAACCACAATTTATGGCGTGTTGTTGAGGGTGTTTAAGTGGTTCGTCAGGGTTGTTTACATGCGTCGCGTCCATAAATTATAAAAAGGATGAACAGGCGAGACGTTTTCGTAAACTGGTATCAAGTCAACGTGGACTAATACCCAATGAATACAATGCGCCAATCCTCGAGCCGTATTCCTTTCCTGCCCCAATGACAAAAATTCTATTTGAATGAATCTCGTTTTCCCAAAATCCACTTGAGATTATACTATTTTCGATTACTATTTTAAACCCTTTATCACAAATGCAAATTACTGATTTATTGAGGTTATATCGTTTCTATGTACTTATGACATTAAATTGAAAAAAAACAATGTTTTATTTATTGATAGAAACCTTATGATTATTTAAAAAAATGAGTTGACTAAGATCATGATTTAAATGTATAGACTTAAATCGTCACATAAATACATACCAGTAAATTCCACGCCAATCCAGGGTCCCACAATTAACGACTGATTAAGGGTTACACAACTTTTATTTAAATTATTTTTTGATCTGGTTCATAATTAAAAAAATATAGCAATGCGATTTGTTGAAACCATAAAGTCAGAAAAATAGTCGATAGAATTAATTAAAACAAAGATTTTGATATTGTTATATAATTCATAAATGATTTTATTTGCAACAACATTTAATCGAAAGAAATAATATTTGCTCATTCCAGATTTAAGTGTAAATTTAAATCATTTCAGTGATTTTTTAAAATGAAATTACGTTAATAAAATTCATATAAATGGATATTTTGTGTATATTGCACTTTCAAATAAGCCCCAATTATGTATCTAATGTTCATTTCATGGTTTATTTTATTCGTTCTCATTTCACTTTACATGTGTTAATGCCGTTATGTGTTAATAATTGCCATTTAAAACTCGAAAATACGTTAATATGAAATAAATATGACTTGAGTTTATTTCATGAATGTTTGTTTGGACCGGATATTGAGATGCAACGCATTCATTCGAACGAATTCCTTTCAAAATTTAAAGGGACGGTCAAAAACAGGTAGAAAACTTGTGGGGTGAATCATGCGAACATCTGTATAAGATACATTTTCGAAGGCATGGCTCCTTATTTCAAAATAGATTTTTATTATAGCTATTTAAATTAATAATTTTCTCTAAGTATTTTGCGGTTTGAAACTACACCAGTGTGCGTTTTAATTTAAATCAGGGTTCGGACGATATATATCATCGGATATATACCATGATATATATCACGATATATATCATGCTATTTATTCGATGATATATATCATGGATATTTATGAAACACACAATACCAAAAAATTCCCCTATTTCTCAAATATTCCCAGTTGCAGCAATATGAATAGTAAGTATTTGCTTTAATTTAAACTAGAGATGGGCGAAATGACTCTTTTTTGTCGAAAAGAGTTGATTTTTGAAGTGACTTAAAAATGAAAAAGTAAGTGTGAGCAAAAAAAACTCAAAAAAAGGTCCTCACTATGAAAATTCTTCAATTTATCTCTGAAAACATAGTGAAGAGCAAAAAAGTCTTCATTTCAAAAAATTTTCAATTTGATGTCAAATATTTTGACATTTTAAATGTTATTTTTTTACTATCTTGTAAGCAACTGTGTTTGTTTGCAATAAATAAATATAATATAAAGTATGCGCATTATATAATTAATAAGTCATATAAACATTAATATTAATGACCAAGAATAAATATCAAGAAGTTGATATATATCCGATATATTGATATTTATATAAATATCAGATATTTTCCGAACCCTGATTTAAATGAAAGACTCATGATATTCTTTGTTCCTTTACCTCTTAGATTTAGTCATTGTATAATTTAATTGAGCTCTTACTTCACCAGGCAGGAAAAAAAATGATTAACCCCTCAATAGCATTAAGAATCATGCTTTTATTTTTAATAGTAAATTTTCCTTCTGTGGGAATCTGATTTATGGGGGGCTATTGTTCGGCCGAACTGGTTTAAAAACATTTAAAAAAATAATAACATTAATTAATATATAATATTAACCATTTATTATAATTATAACAAATATAAATGAAGTTGATATGTTAATTTAAAAACTAATTCAGTCATTATCTTACACCCCTCATACTATAACATACAATAACTTGTAAATTGAATACAGAACCGTGCATTTAAGTATTTTATTTTATCCTATAATGTTAACATGCCAATGACTCTTTAGCAACGAGTTACTTTAAGATAACTTTAACAACACTATTGTTAGAAATTCTTAACAACACTAGTTTTATTAAATGCATCTTAACGCAACTCGTTGCTAAGGAGTTATTGGCATACAAACAATGTTTCGCTTTCTGACGGTTTTCATTAAACATTTTCTTTAAATTAACAAAATGGAAATAGGATAAAATAAACCGTATTACAACATACCCAAATATACTGCGAGCTTGGATGAATTATCAAAAACATTTTTTTCGTACGTTTACCTTTTAGTAATTCATCTCGACATAACATTTGTTGTCAACAAATGTTATTGTCTCGTTAAATTACTAGGTAACAAGGTACTCAAAAAACGAATTTTTGATAATTAACCTTGATCTAGGTATATTACTACCGATAATTTAAAAACACTCGCTCCTATGTCGCTCGTGCTTTCAAAATTTTCTCTCGTTATGTAAAAAGCTTCATTACGTTACTTATATCATAAATTATTGTTATTTAACTTTATTGCGAAATCTACCTTTACTTCATTTATTCCATCCGGTAATCTTACTAAATTTAAAAGCGGGTAACAACTAATAATTATTTTATATTGTGAGACAATTAAATGTTCAGATTTACTTTTCGGCGTCAGATTTTAATTATCACATAAATGCCCGTCCTCTTAAGATCCCGCAAAAATGGGACCGACTACCTGATCTCAAGAAGGTCTCGACGGCACGTGCCGGTGGTGGTGCGGCAAATGTTTCGTTCCCAAAGTGTACCTATTACACAGGACCGTAAGAATTTGTCTCGAAACCCTCCGGCGGCCCACCCCAGAGAACCCCAGGGTGCTAATCACCACTTACCCATATCGAATTTCGAGAATACCACAAAAGGGAAATTTATGAATGAAGGAGGGTTGGGTCTAATTACCTGCAACACCATTGAAAAGTGTACATGCAATAGTTTTAATAATCGCAATACTGACAATTTTTTTTTATTAAATAATTAGCAATTGTTAGTAAACACTACTTTATATTTTAAATATAAATATTTATATACAGAGTGGTGATAAAGTTAATTGCACTTAATTGCACTATTAAGTATTTTTAAAAGAATAGCACGGACAGGTCGATTTTTGTTCATTATTGCACACTTTTTGGAGTGCTCAAAAATATTGTGATATCACTAGTGTTTGACGTGTGATGTCATCGCCAATTTTTGTAAAGGGAATTCGTTTTTCTTTTATATTTGGCAACTTTTGTAAAGCTCTTACTGTGGATCTTGAAATTGGAACTCTTGCGGGATGTTTTTTAATGAACAAATCGCATGCTTCCTCATAAGTTCTTAGCCTATCGCCATATTTCATCATCATTCATACCTCTATTCTTTCTCGTTCAGTCAAATGCACCATATTTAGTTAATTTTAGAAGTAAAGACGTTTTAGTTTAAGTGTTAAACTTGTTAACATGTCAAATATTAAATAAATCAATAAATTTGGAATTGGCTTACTTTTAATTAATGCATTATTATATAAGGTTGTAAAAATAAAAAATTTCAAACTTCATTATCTTCTCCAGCTTTTTCAAAATCGTATATATTAAATAATCCAAATTATTAATTTTGTGCGAAATTTTATGATCATTCCATTAAAAAAATTAAAAAAATATGGATATAAAGAGAAACAAGCTCTACAAAAGTAGCAAAGTAAACAAATTGTTTTTAGATTAAATGATACGTATTTTCAAAAAAAAAAATGTGGCCAAAGATAACTAAGAGCTCTACAAACGTTGCCAAATAAAAAAAAAATCAATTTAAAAAAATTTCCCATGACATCATACGTCAAACACCAGTGACGTCACGATATTTTCAGCAGGCCAAAAAGTACACAATCGTCAACTAATCCAAAAGATTTTTTTTAAAACATTTAATAGAGCAATTATGAATTTTGTGCGTAATATCCTTAATGCGTTAAATATTGTATGAACATATCATTTTTTGAGAACATTCTTGCATTCACAATCGCCACGAGTCAAAGACGAGGACCGATTGCAATGCAAAAAATGATCCTGGAAATATTTGATGCATGATCAAAATTAGAGGTAGAGCCAAGGAGACATGGCACTACCTCTTACCTCTAATTTCAAACGAAACAAGATTTTTTTTATTAATTCTAAAAACACTGATTTGTCGTTTTAAGTCTTAAAACGAAGCCTGCGAAAGTTTCATGAGACGAGAAAAATGGCATTGCATTTATTTGAGAATATATCTCTTGAACAAATTAGCATTTGAAAAATTCTTAAAGAATTGTGTTTGGGGTATTTTGAGTTTTTTGGAGGTTTATTAAGATTAATGTATTTTGAGTAAATCTGAAAACTTTCAAGTGTTTTTGTATTTTTTTTTCACTCCGAAGAAGTGAAATTTAAAAAATCCTAAGTGCTGTTCTCGGTCGGTTATCTTGAAAACTTGTGTTGGGATATTATGGGTATTTTAGAGGCTTATTATGATTAATGTATTTTCTGTAAATTTAGAGAGTTTCAAGTGTGTTGCACTTGTTTTTATATTTTTTTTTCACTCGCAAGAAGTGAAACTTTAAATCTTAAAAACCTGTGATGGGGTTTTTTGATTTTTTTGGGGGATTGTTAAGATTAGTGTATTTTGAGTAAATTTGGAAAATTTCAAGTGTGTTGCAATTTTTTTTTCACTCGTGCAAATTAAAAAATCTGAAGCGCTGTTCTCGGTCGGTTATCTTGAAAACCTGTGATGGAGTTTTTTGAGTTTTTGGAAGATTATTGTAATTCAGGTAAATTTAGAAATTTTTAAGTATTTTACAGCTGTTTTTATATTTTTTTGCGTCAACAAAAAATGATTATAATTTTTCAAAAATTTACACGAAAAATCGCAAAGGCAATCGACAGAATATGTTTGAATTTTATACGAAATCACTCTTGAATTAATATTGAGTGATTTTGTAAAGTTTCAAGTGGATGGAAATTGTTTTTATATTTTTTTCGCGTCGACGAATTTGTTGCAATATTTTTCTAAATTGTATCTGCTTTCACATTGAAATATTCTAAAATTTAGAAACAATGCATTTCTAATTTTTACGGAAATGTAAACATGTGTTGTCAGTTGTTTTGGAAAGTTTCAAGTCGATGGCAATTGTTTTTATATTTTTTTCGCGTCGACAAATTTGTTGCAATTTTTTTAATATCATCTTCGTTCACATTGAAATATTTTAAAATTTAGAAACAATGCATTTCTAATTTTTACGGAAATGTAGAATCACATGTGTTGTCAGTTGTAATTTACTGAATAATTTTGCAACAGTAATCGTTTTTTTTTCTCAAAATGTTCCACCAGCCCGCACTGAATTTGATAACCGTATTGGCTTATAAATGTCACGTGGTAAAAGAGTACAATATTCTTCATACTATAGTCGGTAATCGAGAAATGAAAGTCAGTATAGCATATTGTAATTTACTTTTAAATCCAAATGGATTTAAAAGTAAATTAGTAAATTGAAAGTAATTTGAAATTGGTCCCAAAATACGGAAAGCAGGTATAACGGACGGCCCTTTCCGAAAGTCATAAATTACTCTTGCTTCCCGATGACAACCTAAATTGCACCGCCCGCTGAGTATTGTGGTAAATACTGATGTTATGGAGAGTTTTTTGCAGGTTTTGTCGGTGGAGACAATTTTAGTAGGTCGCCTATTATACTTTGTATAGATAGAATTTAAATTCATTCACTAGAATGGTGCAAAAGGACCTTCGGGGCATCCACCTCTAAATGGCAGGTCTACGGTTAGTTGTTTCGGTGTTTCCATGAATGGTGATTTGTTCTTGTCTAATATTTTCGGCTGTTTAAATTGAACGTGGTTACACATTTTTGAGCATCACGATAATTGCGTGAGAATTTTGCACAAGAGCAATACTCTGGAGTTAAAGAATGACAAAATGTTGTTTGATTTCGCGGGCAAGCAGGGTTTTCGGTGCAACTATTTCACGAACAATAGCACATAATTAACACCAAACAGTCATCTTTAGGTTCTATAATTGGTATAATTATTATAAATATTTGCCAATTGACTCATCATGTTTTGCATGTACAAGATCTGTCATTATACATATATGAATGACAGATGTTGTCCGTCAAAGCAACCACGATTATTAACTTATATATTGTTCATGCGCATGCGCGAGTTTTTGACCGTAGTAGATGCACAAGTTCGCAGTCTTCCCTAGCGAAAACGTTTGCTTTAAAGTCAATGTAAAATTTAAAGCGAGTTAGGTACTTAATTTTTCTATAATAAATTATCTATGTGCCCTCTAAAAGGAATAGATTCATTATTACGGTTCAAGTAGTATGTATAAACAAATAGTGGTATAAAGTGGAATATCTTAATTTGCAGTTCTTAAGATACTGTATATATCTATTACAACAGCACCTGCATCAAAGACCAAAAATAGATTTAATTGCAGCGATATCGGTGTTAACGGCATCACCTCAAGCCGCATTTTATCAGACATTCAGAATTACGGTCTGCGATGATTAAATGTTGTCTTATTTTACGAGAGCGGCCAACTTAATTTGCATATTTTTTTATGATCCCGATCTATAAATGGAATTATATATTCATTGACTAGATTTTTTTTGTGCGAAACATGCCTTAACAAGGTGCTCCATTCCCCGTAACATATTTTTTCAACGAAGGCGAAGGCTATAAATTTCAAGACAAATTACTTGTAACTTAACGTATTAATGAAGACTGCATAACGGTCCTTGAATAAGTTAACAGCGTACAATGGCGTGGGCTTGTGTTTAATTATAATTCTTTGCATTGCGATTATGGAGTTAAATAATGAAATTGATGCATTTTTTTTACGGTAAGCCTGTTTTACAATCCCATAGCAGTACTTATTGCATACTTCACGGATTGGCAACCGTTAAGCTGTTGTTAATTGAACCATCCATGGAATTTTATATACTTGTAGTACATATTGACAACTCGATGCTGCCGATATATACGACTATCTGATTCACAACAAATCATCCAGTATGACTTGTCAACATGATAATTGAAACTAATTGGTTGGAAATAAATATATCCAGTTGATTATACTCTACAGTATAGCTTTACAACATAACGAGGTCATGTTCAAATGTAATATTTCTGCTTAAGATTTCTGTAAATGTTCAATATTTAAACAGTTAGAAGTACAGGCAGCTGCAATTTTGCTTTTTAGGAGACGTGCTGGATGATTTTAGTGTTACCGACGTGCCTTTGCATACCGTGTTTAGAATTATGCTAATTTAGCGAATGATATTTACCCCTGAAATTACAGAAAGGAGGATATGCTTAATATTTGTTCAAAACTTAACCTTGAGCTTGATGACTTCTAACTAATTTATTTCTCAATGAACATAATATTACAGGGATACCTAATCAACTTGACATAAGTTAAATACTTAAAATTGTAATAAATATAATATATTTAATCTACGCTTATTTAATTATACAGGGCGAGTCTCTAACTAAATAAATTCAGTAAATCAAAGAATGTTTATTTTTCAGAAATATGCTCGAAAAGTTCGATTAGTATTTTAAATTGCGCTCTTTTTGATGTAATAAAATTTTATACAGCGTGTCCCAAATTTGAGATATGACGTCATGGAATATATTTTTTTAATGGCAGCCCTAATTTTTTATCACTATTCTTAAAGAGTATAGCAAGTTACATATGTGTGCCAAATTTCAAATTTTTATTTCCTGCCATTTAGAAGCTTTTTAACAAACATTATCAAATTTGAAAAATTAATTCAACTTAATAGTCTTTCTTCAATAAATGCTCAAAATGTTGTCCATTTTCTAACTGACAATACTCTAAATGGAACTTAAACTCGTTTTGAACATTTCTAATTACTTCGGGGGAAATTAGCCTACACTCCCGTCTTATTCCTTCTTTCAACTCAATATTTGCCGGTTTGGTCTTAAAAACTGCGTTTTAAGTACCCCCATAAGAAACAGTCCATAGGTGTTAGATCTGGAGACCTGGGTGGCCATTCAACTGGTCCTCTTCTGCCAATCCATCTTCGTGGAAATACATTATCCAGGTAGTTACGGACATGCCTTGCAAAATGAGGAGGCGCACCATCCTGTTGAAACCAGATGTTTCTATTCGGGACGTCAGTTTCTACAGGGCAAGGGAACAAAATAGCCAAACTCGGAATTAGCTCTTTCTCCAAGAAGAGAACAATTCTATCTAGTAGATCCATAATTTTTTCGCAAAACTAGTCTTCTATCCAGATCATCTTCGGTGAGTTCCTGGAGGATTTTCATTTTATAAGGATGAAATTTTTGCGATCTAAAGATTCTTGACACTGAAGACTGGCTAATTTTGATTTCTCTAGCCATCTGCCTACAGGAGAAATGATGATTTTCCTGAAAAGAGAGAAGTACATCAATTTTGACCTCTTCATCGAGCGCATTCTGACGATGATTGTTTGTTTTTCTTAAATGCCCATTTTCCCGAAACTGTCTTTCAATCTTGCTTACGGTACTTTGCGATATTGCTGGCAAATCAGGATACTTCTCTAAATAAATAAATAACTTCATTGTGTGTTCTTGTCCTATCTCCATAGCCAATCATCATTAAAATTTCGATTTTGTGGGTTTCAGTTAAGTACGGCATGTTGGTATAATTTTTCGACAAACGGTGAACAATAGTCAACACCACAGTCAGTGGCGGCTCGTGAAACATGTTAATGGTAGAGCCACCGTCTCCTTTTTGAAGAAAGAAAAAATGATCATTGAAAACCTTTACTTGTTGCAGAAGCATTCAAAAAATTAAATAAAGACGCAAAGTAGCCTGCATTAAATCTGCAATACCGTTCTTCGTCCACGTTAAAATAAAATGGATATCAATTAAACGACGAATTTGATTTTGTAACCTTATTTACAACTCTTTAATGAGTACTGAGAGAATTTGCGAAATCTGTCCTTTCGTTCAAGAGTTATCCTAAAAAAAAACAGAAAACAATTGAACTACAAATTTAATTGTTTGTGTCTTCCACTCTAAAGTTATTCTAAAAAAAACGGGGCCGCGGTGGCCTAGTGAGTAGAGCTCCTGCTCACGGGCCTCGTGGTCGTGGGTTCGAATCCCATCCGTGCGGTCACTTTTTCGGAACGAAGAAGTGACCGTGCGGGTCCATGGATGTCTAGTGTATATCCCATTCATTATTAAAATGAAATCTCAACGTAATTATCGTTAGTGGCCGAATAGTACATGCTTACGCCAATTCCAAATCATCCGCACTTCCTCAACCCAAATTCCCGTCAACCATCCTTCCTTTTTAATTAAAAGAAAAAACAATTGAAGACGAATGATTTTTTTGGTTCTGTCTGTTATTCGATAAGTACAATACTTTTCAGGAAGAATTTTGAAAATCCGCTATTTTGTACAAATTCATCTCCTCAAAACCACAAAATAATTGAACAACGATTTTTTTTAATCGGCGAGTACAATATTTTACTGAAAGAATAATCAAAATCTGGTTATCAGTTCAAGAGTTATCCTCTAAATTCAGAAAATAATTGAATGACAAATTTAATTTTTTGATCTTATCTGCGTCTATTCGACGAGTACAACACTTTAGTTGATTACATTTTTCAGAGTTTTTTAAACCGTTGAATGCATTTTTCGTTTTTCTAGTTCAAATTTGGATTGTTGTCGCTTTTGTTTCGACCTAGGATGTGGCAATTGTTTTTATCTAAAATCTGAAATGCATTGTTGTTTTATGCATTCTAAGCTTTTAAAGGAAATTCATCGATATATTAATTTTTTAGAATTTTTTTCAGTCGTTGAAAACATTTTTCATTCTCCCAGTTTAAATTTGGATTGTTGCGGTTTTGTTTTCAACCGGGATGTGGCACTTGTTTTAATAGAAAATTATAAATACAATATTATTTTATCGATTTTGAGTTTTAGAAGTAAATTTCTTGATTCATTATTTTTTAGACTTATTCACAAATAGTTGCATTTTTCGTTTTCCCAGTTCAAGTTAGGATGGTTGCCACTTTGCTGTGGTGTAGGATATGGTAATTATTTTTATAGTAAATTAGAAATGAATTATTTTTCAATGGATTTAGAATCTTTGGAGCAAATTCCTTGACTGATTAATTATTTGAATACATTTTTTTGTGTTCCTTAGTTTGGATTGTTGCTTTGTTTTCACCTAGGATAGTGCAACTGTTGTGATGGAAAATAAGTAATGTTTTATAGTTTAATTGATTTTGAGCTTTTGACGCAAATTCCTTGATTGATAATTAATTTAGAATTTTTCAAAAATGCATTTTTTTGTTTTTCTAGTTTGAACTAGGTTTGAGTTTTAATTGTTGCCGCTTTGTTGCCATCTAGGATGTGGATTGTTTCTAACTAATATTTGAAATGCATTGTTGTTTTATGTATTTTGAGCTTTTAAGGGAAATTCATCGAATGGTTAATTGTTTAGAATTTTTTTCAATCGTTGAAAACATTTTTCGTTTTCCTAGTTTACGTCTACGGTTCGGTGATATATGCGCACAGGAAGACTGCTCACGCGAAAACTGCGCACAGAAAACGGCGCACAACGAAAACTCCGCACACGAAAACTCCTCACACGGAATAATGCTCACACGGAAAATGCCGCACATAGAAAATTACGCACAGAGATAATTGCGCACACGAAAATTACCCACACTGAAAAATGCTCACACGGAAAATTACCCACTTTTATCAATCCTCACAGGGTGCGCACAACAAATATTTTTGCTATAATTATTACATTTCACATTAATTTAAAAGCAACAATGTACTGTGTTTTTAATTAAAAGTATAAATGTCTAATATATTAATTTGAATAAACAATTTAATTATAATGCCATCACATGTATGTTAAATTTATTTTCTTTTTAGTTTTATTAAGGATTGATCATTGAAGATCTAGATTAAAATTAAATTTTACTGGATCTATATGCATGTATTTGGAAGATTGAAAGCGGATTCAAGAGAAAAAAATAGTCTTTAGACTGAGGTCATAGCCAACTATGGTTTCCATTAAAAATATTTAAATTTGCGTTATATCTCGGAAAACAATGGCGTTAAAATTTTTCTGAATTTATTTTATTAAGCTGCGTAAAATTATCTACAACTTTGTCCTTGACAGTTCTTTTTTTCTGTCAAAATAACAGATATATTTATTTGAAAAAATTGACACTTTTTACATTTTTCAAAATATCTAGTTACCTTTCACTTTTTTAAAAACTTTGAAAGTGTTATTTTATTGGACTCGTAAAACGGCACTTCTTTGCCCATTTAACCGTTTCTCTATCTCTTATAGTTTCCGAGATCCCCATAGAGAACATCGAAAAAAACTCACCCTTTATATTATTATTATTATTAAAAATCAATGTTAATTTTAAAGTTAAATGTATTATAATTGCATTCGAGTATTTTAAGGAATTCAATCATATCAGTATTTTTTTCTATTTTTCTTAAAAATAATATATCAAAAATGCACAACTCACGCAAAAATTGATACATTTTCAAAAATCGTAGTTAATATTAAAAGCAAATGTTTCGTATCATATCAGTATATTTTTAACAATAATTTTCAAAAATTTATTACATCCAAAAATTAACCATTTTCAAAAATTATAGTTAGTGGATGTATCAAAATATTTGAGGAACTCAATTTTGTTTACGATTTTTGTTTTGTTTGAGTGTTTAACAAAAATTGACTCGTTTTCAAAAATCAAATTTAATTTTAAAGTTAAATATATTATTATTGCATTAGAGGTTTTTTTAAGGAATTCAATCATATCAGTTTTATTATTTTTTTCTATTTTTCTTTGTTCAAATATTCGACAAGTTAAAAAAATATTAAAAATTCATAACTTTATATTTAAATTTATACATTTTCAAAAATCGTAGTTAATTCTAAAGGTAGATGTCTTGTATCATATCAGTATTTTTTAAACAATAATTTTCAAAAATTTAATACATCAAAAAATAAACACATTTTCAAAAATAAAAACAAATTATTGCTTTTAGATTAATGTGAAATATAATAATTATAACAAAAATATTTGTTGTGTGCACACTGTGAGGATTGATAAAAGTGAGTAATTTTCCATGTGAGCATTTTTCAGTATGAGTAATTTTCGTGTGCGCAACTATCTCTGTGCGTTATTTTCTGTGTGTGGAGTTTTCCGTGTGAGCATTATTCCGAGTTTTCGTGTGCGGAGTTTTCGCTGTGCGCACATTTTTGTGCGCAGTTTTCGCGTGAGCAGTCTTCCTGTGCGGATATGTCTGATCACGGTATCCAAGATATGCGCCAAATTGTTACCGAACCGAAATCATAGATGTCCGCACAATATGGGGAACATAATTTCCAACTTTCAACATAAATTCTGGAGTTAATGAAAATAAATTGAAATAAAATTAGCGAATTTTCTTAAAATAAATAGTTATATGGTCAAGAGATTCTTATGTTTTGATTATACATGTCTTCATTTTATTATTATAAATAATGAAATTCCTGAAAAATCACGATCTCTTGACTGTACATTAATTTATTAAAATGCTGTTTGTAACGAGTTATAAATAATATTCGATCACATAATTAAGAAATTTTAGATTCCGTTTATAGCAATTTCAGGCAACCCAATATACAGTATCCAACGCTCTTAATATCATTATTACAACAGGTTGCAGCTCTGATGTCCTTCCCTCTTTAAAAATGTAAATGTGTGCTAAATTAGCCTTTAGACTTCTCTGAGAAAAAAAATTCTCTATTATCATCTTTAAATAGAATTCATTCATACTTCATCAAATTAATTGAATTTGTTCCTTTCAGATTGAAAGCAAGTTTTGCTTAATTTCTCCCGTGTATCAGACAGGATATGATATATGGCTTGGTTGAGTTTTTCTAGGCGAACATGTAAATCTAAAATTTTGTGTAGCATTTTATATTAAGTTTCACAATGCAAATCTACATCCTCTATGTAAAAACTGGAGCTGATCCAATAAATCTACAAAATCCTCCTCCTCCAGTTGTGAGTGGTGTGGCCTCGATATTTCTAGCACATCTCTGTACTATATAATTTGATTAAAAAAAAACTATGAGAAAGATGTATCGGGTACCAACAAGTTTTAGTGAAGCACATAATATCATATTCAGAGGAAGACGTGGCAACATAAGCGCCTTAGTTTTAATTTAGAAAGTTCTAACGTTTTGGTAATAACCTTTTATCATTATATTTCTGTAGTAATACAGTATCCAAAAATTAAAAGATATAAGGCCCAGACGCTCTAAAAAGCCAACTGAGGTGATTATGAGTGATTCTTCTAAAAGGTTGCAGATAACTTTGGAAATAATGTGCATGCAACCCGACATCTCATATTCACTTATTGAGAACCTCTGGCATTCGAGAGGCATAAAACACCCGCCCAGCATGCAAATAAGGGCGGTCCAAGTTAATCACCTTCATGGCGCGGCTAGACTTTATAAGCCTCCCAGTATAAAAAAGTGCCACTCAATATTGTACACAAGTTTTATATAAAACATTTTTTAATATTTTGATTAATAACCCCGTGGTTGGCCATTCCCAGTACGTTGACACACCCTGTATGTATTAGAAAGATAACGAAAGTCGTAATATACTTGTGAAAATAGTCTATATAAGCACGATCTTAAACAAATAACAATCTTCTCAGTTATGCGAGTGGTTATTTCACTTCGTTTCCCTTTTAAATAAAGCCTTTCACGGCATTCTCCGACGAACAATCGCGTAGAAGCATCGCCATACACGTTTCACACGTGCACTCACTCAATAGGCACAAAAAGATCAAGTCTATTGACGCAGCAAGCCGAGAAATTGCAATCAAATATAAAATTGTGCAGATTTTTCTTGAATTCGATACGTTTTAAGGATATTATCGATGGCGTGTTTGTGTAGAGTTACTAAGCTGTACTAAACCTGTTAACAAATCTGCACGCGAACCATATTTATGTCATAGTTTAGTCGTGTTTATATCTCAGAATATTTTATTTCACTTATAAAAGTTTTAAAAGGTAAAAGCTACATATGGGTGTTGATAGTATCGACCTGCAAATAATTTGGTTTCCAATTTTCTAACATTTAAAGTAAATTTATTACTTATACAGGGTGTCCGTTTTTCGCTAGAATGTATGAGGATCTCGGTTATTGGAAGAGATATAGAGTCAGTTAATTAGTGAGGCAAAGTTTCGCATTTTAAGACCCAATAATAATCTGAAAAAAAATAGCTTAACATACCTGGTTTTGTTTTTTGGGATATTCGAATAAATTTGAAATTTTGAAATTATATTTTTATTTTATTAATCAACAGTCGGTAAAACCAGACATTTACAATTAAGACATTACAGAGACACTCTTTAACAATGAATGCAATAGCATACCTGGTTTTCAGATAACCTTTAATATTATTGATGAACCATGGCCAACTTTTTTTATTCCTATGGGCGCCATTTTGGGTTTTAATAGTATTTTTCTCGTTCATTTAATGATGTTTTACACTGATCGAGATTATACAGGGTGTCAATTTGAAAATTTCAATGCGAATATCTGTGAAAATAAAATAGTTAGAAAAACGCAATTTGTTATACAGGTAGGGGGAACTAGAACCACCATATTTTGGTTATGGTGTGAGTGACCCCTTGGGCCCCATTCAACCTAACCCCAAAATTTTAAATGGCATCACCCTTTTTGTGATTCCTCAAATTAAACGTTTTTTTGAGTAGTATTCACCAGCACAAGAATTTTTTTAAAATTTAATACAGGGCCGAACAAAAAAGTATAATTAAAATAAAATAAATTCTGTTTCTATGAATTGCTATTTTATTTAATTGGATTCTTATAATTCAATCCATTGTGGGCTACAAAAAAGGATAATAAAATTTTTTGCTCCAAATACTCGAAGCAGTGGGTCAGGTTTCAGCAAATAACAATCACCTATCTCAGTCAGGTGTCTAAATCGCAATTCTTTCAGCCATACTGTAAACCATGTCTAATACCGGATAAAAAAGAAAATTAAATAGTGAATTCGTCTGAAATCATTTCACTTCGATCGTTTTTGATTTTGATATACAATCTAACATACCTGGCTGCAATAAGTGATTATTATTTGTTGAAACCTGACCCACTGGTTCGAGTATTTGGAGAAAAAAAAATGTATTATGCTTTTTTGTAGCCCAAAATGGAATGCATTATAAGAATCTAATTAAATAAAATAGCAATTTATAGAATCAGAGTTTATTTAATTTTAATTTTTTTGTTCGGCCCTGTATTGAATTTTAAAAACATTCTTGTACTGGTGAATACTACTCGAAAAAACGTTTAATTTAAGGGATCACAAAGATTAGATTAGATTAGATTAGATTAGACGGGGTCGATTGGCTGTGGTGAGCCTTACAGCACTGCGACCTGTTTAGATCTTTTGTACTAATACCCTACTGCTATTTGATTCCCAGAAATTCAACTTCCCTGACAAGGTCAATTAACTTTCTGGGGGTAATGCCCTGATCCGTTCTGGCGTTACTGCCATACCTCCGGTTAGGGCCTGCCTAGTGGTAGCTAGAGCTACACACTCGCATAATATGTGTTCGGCCGTTTCTTCTGCCGATTCACATAATCTGCATGTGGTGTTATCCCATATTGTGAAGATGGTACTTCACTGGGCAGTGTCCTGTGAGGAGACCGGTGATTAGTCTGATCTCGGTTTTAGTGAGGCGTAAGAGCTGTTTGGCTCTATTTGGCGAGAAGTCAATAAACATTTTGGATTGCCTTTGACCTGGTGAATTTTTCCAATAGTCAATTTTGCACTTTTTTTCCCATTCTTGGATCACGCCTTTTTTATGTGCTTTCGGTAGCCCACAGGTCGGTTTTGGTCCAATGATGGTAGTTGAGGCTCCTTCCTTAGCAAGTATATCGGCATGCTCATTGCCTTTTATGCTTGCGTGGCCGGGTACCCACATTAGGGTGAGCTTGTTGCCCTTTGCCAGTTGGTTCAGAGCCTGTTTACAGTTCCAAGTAGTTTTGGAGTTAAAGCTGTACGCTTTAAGGCTCTTTAGGGCAGCCTGGCTATCCGTGATTAGATATATGCGTGCCCCTTTGTAGCCCTTTTTTGTGCATACCTGAGCACATCTTTCTAAAGCTATTATTTCAGCCTGTAAGACAGAAGGGCCATGTCCGAGGGGAACTGATTCCCTATGCTTAGGCCCATATATGCCTATGCCGGTGCCCACCTCTGTCTTCGATGCATCTGTGTACCAGAGTACAGAGTTATGTTTTAGTTCTGTGACTCGTTTCAGACTGTTTTGGCGACTATCAATAGTCACATCAAATCTTGATTCGAAGTCATAATTGATCGGCATTATATCCGATGGTGTTTGTAAGAACTCGCTTGTGACGAGATCCAGAATTTCTGAGTGTCCGGTTCTGTGGCCTGTACTGGTCCAGTTTAGTCTCAGTGCACTCATTAGACCTTCCTTTCTGATTTGTTCGTGCAAAGGAAGTAGGTCTAGTAAAGCTTCCATTGCTGCAGAGGGAGTGCTATGTGCAGCTCCCGTGATGCCAAGGCAGGCCAGTCTTTGAAGAACTTGGAGCTTCTTTTGTGCCGTTACTTGTTTTATTTTGGTCCACCATATTAGTGAGCCATATGTGATAATGGGTCTGACCACCATGATGTACAACCAGTGTATCATTTTAGGTTTCAGCCCCCATGATCTGCCAAAGAGCCGGCGGCCTATCCAGAGTGCCGCCGTTGCTTTGCTGATCGTTTTTTCCAGATGCGCGTTCCAGTTAAGCTTCCTATCAAGCACTAAGCCTAAATATTTCACTTGGTCGGAAAGCGTAATTTCTTGTCCTTTTACTTTGGTTTGATTGAAAGTTTCCTGCGATTAGTAAAAGGTACAATCACAGTTTTGTTCGGGTTGACATTAAAACCCTCCCTCAGACACCATTTTGATATGGTGTTAAGGGCCTCTTGGGCTAGGGACGATACGATGCTATCGTATTTACCCCTTATGACGACCGCAATGTCGTCGGCGTAGCCTTGCGTACTATAGCCCTTATCTGCCAGGGTCGTGAGGAGCTCATCCACCACGATGCACCAGAGCAAGGGTGATAGAACCTCGCCTTGCGGGCACCCTTTCGTGGTTACCGTTTCAGACTCACTCCCCATACCTGCCGTGATTTTACGGTTTTCAAGTACAGCTTTTATCCATCTGATAGTGGGTATATCAATGCCCTTCCTGATGGCTCCCTTTTCCACGGTTTTGAAGGTCGTATTGTCAAACGCCCCTTCAATATCCACGAAAATACCTAGTGCAATCTCCTTGTATTGAAGCGATGCCTCTATGCCTGTTGTAAGGCTGTGTAAGGCATCTACAGTAGATTTGCCAGGTTGATAGACAAATTGTTGCCTATGTAACGGGTTCGCTTTTAGGGCGCCGCACCTAATATCGTTGTCCACGATTTTCTCCATCATTTTGAGGAGGAAAGAGGTGAGGCTGATTGGGCGGTAGGACTTAGCCTCATCAGGTGGCCTACGGCCCGCTTTGGGGATGAAAATCGCCCTGGCCTCCTTCCATTCCATTGGAATATAGCCCTGCGTGAAGCTGGCTTTGTATATTGCTTGCAGGTATGGGGCTAGTATGTCTAGCCCATATTGCAGCAATGCAGGAAATATGCCATCTGGCCCTGGAGTTTTGAAGGGTTTGAAGCTTTTGACTGCCCATTCAATTTTTCCTCTAGTAATTAGTTTGCCAGCCTTTCTTTTGCTCTCTCTGGTTGGTAGGAATGTGCTTACTTCCGTAGATTGAGCAGTTGTTGCGAGTGAGTCCACAGATGTTGAGCCCGGAAAGTGTGTCTACAGGAGCACACTGAGACTTTCTTTGAGGCTCTCTGCATGACTCCCATCAGGTTTTTTTAATTAAACCAATGCCATTGGAGTGGTCTTTCGATAGGACCTTTTAGAGTCTTGCTGTCGGGGCTGTGTCGTTCACTCCCTCACAGAAAGCTCTCCAAGTTTTCCTTTTCGACTTCCTCAGCTCCTTGTTGTATTCTGATAGTGCCTATCTGTAGGCATCCCAGTTTCCCGTCTTCTTTGCACTATTGAAGGTTTTTCTGGTTTGCGTCTTCAGGCGGTCTAAATCCTTATTCCACCAGGGCACATCTCTGGAATGAGATCTCCTCTTATGTGGACAGCTGGATTCGTATGCCTTTAAGATGCAATTTTTAAGGAGAGCCGCAGCTATTTCCAGCTCCCCTGTAGTTTGGATGTCGACGCATAGATCTTCGGTTCCCAGACCTAGGCACTCTCTGTAGAGGCCCCAGTCTGTGTTCCTCGGATTCCTGCACTCTAAAACAGCTTCCTTAGTGACCTCAATATTAAACCCAATCTGCTGATGGTCTGATAAAGAGGGTTCTGCTAGAACTTGCCAATTTTTAATTGTACTTGTTGTGAAGGCATCAGCCAGGGTGATATCTAGTACCTCCTGTCTGATTGCATTCACAAAGGTAGGCTCGCTACCTCTGTTAACAATGTCTAGATTGTTAGAGATAATAAATTCAAGTAGATCCTTACCTCTACTATTGGTGTCCGTGCCGCCCCATAGGATGTTATGTGCGTTGGCATCACAGCACAGGAGTAGGTGTTTATTGCCTTTTCTACACCATTCCACAAGTCTTCTTACCTCCTCTGGTGGTGGTGTATCCTTGTCACCCGGAAAGTAGGCCGAGGCCATAACTATGTGCCTTTTTCCTTGCTTCGTGGGGACCTCTACCAGCACAGCCGCGAGGTCCCCTGTGGTGAATTCTGGAATGTAAGTAAAATTAATGTCCTTTCTGAGCATGAGGACTGCTCTTGGTTTAGTGCAGTCTGCTTTGTATACTAACCTGCAACTTTCTTTAGGTAGACCCCTTACCTGCCCGTTGTTAATCCAGGGCTCTTGTAAGAAGCCTATCCCCAATTTGGATTTCTTGAACCTCCAGTGCACAGCACTTGTTGCCGCTTTGGAGTGGTGGAGGTTCAGCTGTAGGCAGCGTAGGCCCGCCATTGAGATGCCTAGACCCCAGAGGCACCAGCCTTTGGCTCATTGGCCTTGGGCTTTTTGCCTTTCAGGGTATTGATCTCCCTTACCTTACCTACTACGGTGGATCCCTTATCGGCACCTGTTTCCGCTAGTGGCGGAGTAGTGCCAACGGGTCCGCTGGTAGGCTTCTTGGAGCAAGAAGGGCCCGGATAGGCCCTTGTTGGCCCTTCGCCCTTTGGTGCTTTTTTGCCCTTGGGTCTTAGCTCTACCCAGCCAAACCCGTAGCAAATGATGTTGCCCAGCTTCTCCAGGCTGTCGGCGGAATGTGAGTCCACCGACAGCGTGACCTCCAGCTTGGGTCCCTTCGGATCTCTCCTGAGAACCCTCCAGCTGGAGGCCTTTAGATTGTTCTGGGCCTCGATTAGCGAAATTACTTTCGCGTTGGTGTATTCCAGGCTGTTTGGAAAGTAGCCTATCAGGATCTTAGAATGAGGCATTTCTGCCTCATCCAGCATCCTTAACTTGGCTCCCTCCCACAGCCTGAGATGAGCAGCTGCGCCCTTTAGCCAGTTGGCTGTGGTACTGTCTACACACGTCAGTGCGAGCCATCCTGGCCTCTGATGAAGCTGATGGAATCTGGGCTTCACGGTTCCCTCCTTACCATCCTCAATTATTTTCTCCAGAATGGCCTCGCGTACGGCATCAATTTGTTCCGTCCACATGAGGTTTTCTGGAAAATCTTCTAGGCATACGCCTACCTTTACTCCAGTCGTAGCCTGGCTATAGGACACAGCCTTGGCCTCGGCGCTAGGCACAGGCTGCCTTTTCGTCCGTTTGACCATGGTTGTGTCCGGCGTGCTACCTGTTGACCGAGGTCTCTTGGTAGCTGCCGTGGGGTTGCTCTTGAAGGGCACTAATGCCTTTACTCGAGCTTTCCCTGGTTTCATGCCGATTTTCATCGTTCAAGAGGAACTTCATCCTCTTTCTTGCGGCACCGCTCATTTTGACCTTTTGGTCTTTTGTGTTTAGACCTTTAAGGCTGCCAACGAGCTCCTCATCGCTGCTTTTCAGCAGCTCCTCCTCACCTGTTCTGCTGCTAGTTTCCATAGGCTCTACACCTTTTGGCTCCTTTGCAGCAACATCGGACGTTAGGGAGTCGTCCACTCCTTTGGTTATTTGGAAAACTTGGTTCATTTGAGTCCCACGAGTAGCTAGGGAAAGGGAAAAGTCCATTACAGCAGAGCCCCGCATGCCATAATAAGGCTAGTGAAACTGGGGGTCGCCTGGTACCCAGAGTTCGCATAGAGACGACTAAGCTCCTCCTTAGCCATGCAACCTTCGGCCTATGCTGTTCCGCCTTGGTTTGAGGTGTTTGTTTTTTGTGGTTTCCTTTCCACATTGATCCGGGCGGCTAAGCCAAGATCCTCTAAGCTTGTTACCTGCGAGACATGTCCACGAACAGCAACAAGCCCGATATGTCAGGTCTGATGGCTGTATGGGCACAAACAGACCCGGCGTCGTTTACCCTCGTGCAAGCCCTAAGCCACGATACTACAGCCGGGCGGGGGTGAGCAGGATAAGTGGTTTGGCTCCCTAGCCCTCGTTGCCTGATAGTATAGGGAGCCGAAAAGGTCAGGGTGACCGAAGAGGTGGCCAAGGGAGGCCGACAGATCAAAGAGGGAAGCGACTCTACGAAGGAGGCCATCACTATAACAGTTTGTGTATAGCCTCGGAATGCATTGGCGATAGAGCCCCGTCTCACTCCCCACTGTTATCCGGTTGTTTGGCCGAATACCCGTAGGATGCTCATTGACAGTGGCCTTACCTTGCCCCCACACCACGTCAAGGAGCATTCCCTAGTGGAGGAAGGGATCACAAAAGGGGTGATACCATTTAAAATTTTGGGATTATCCCATAACCAAAATATAGTGGTTCTAGTTCCCCCTACCTGTATAACATTTATACCAAATTGCGCTTTTCTAACTCCTTTATTTTCAGAGATATTCGCATTGAAAGTTTTCAAATTGACACCCTGTATGTCAAAAATTGAAATTAATTATTTTTGCATATAATGCTTTGGGAATTAAATGAAGACTTTTTATTTTAAACAAAGTTTTGACAGTTCTCTTAACATTAAATACAAATTTACAATAAATGTCCATCTGCAAACAGCCGTTCTTTTAAAGTTCAGCCTTTCTTAAATTTTCAGTCTCTCTCACGATTTCCCCCCTTAGTTACTTTTATAGTACTTATAATTTAACTCATTATTTAACGGTCACGATTTCGCGCACTCTAGCGGGCAATGCACGCAATATTGGAAAAGTAGAAAGACCTATATCGATCGAAAATTTTCAACTCTACAACTTCGGTCTCCTATTTTTCATGATGTGGAAAATTGTTTAGTGTATAAAAAATGACGCTATCTTTGCTAGGAACGCTTCTGCAATTTTTTCAATGTGTACATGTTTTTGCCACAAATTTGCCCATACCTAACCAACCGTCCATAATAGACCCATAGTATCTTATACTATTTTTATTAGCTTTTCAAGAGGGTTAAAAATAAAGTATAAAATATGGGGTGTTCCATTAAAAAAAAACATAACTTTGATCTGTTATTTGTACTGTACACCCTTGTACACCCTGTATAAAAAGATACATATTTGAAAAATATGTAGAATAGGTGTGGGTACGAGTTTATGAAAAATAAAAGTCGATATCTCAAATAGCAAATAAGTTATAGGGCTTTTACAGATCCCTGGGTCACCCGGTATATAAATGCGTATTCAAAACGGTGGATGAAAAAAATGCAAGCGGATAAAAATTTATTTACTTTCACATGACAACGATCTTTATATGACAACTTTTTTGACAAAATACTCGATTTTGAATGTAGCTGTTGCATGAGTAATCATCAGTACAATTAACAAATATGTTTCTTCTAGGTCCGTTATAAAATGTACAGTTTTTTTCATTAATTTGGGTTCATAAAATATGTGATTCCTGAACCCTACAAACAGCGTGAAAAAAAGAGCCAGAACGGTTCATTTTTTTCACTCTTTTGCGTCAAAAAAAGTGCCGTACCGGTTCATTTTTTAACGCTACTATAAAATTGTTTGCGCAAAGTGTGTCATGAACGCTTCACAACACGCCGCAAGTTCCGGCGATAAATGTCATTCGTTTCCGATCAAAAAAACTTGATGATTTTTATTTTCTTCATTTAAAAAAAGTATTATTACTTATAAAAATTGATTAAGGTTTTATAGAATTTATTTAAAGTTACCGACGTAGAAAAAATTTTGTATGAAACTCGAGTAGAGCAACTTTTTTCACTTGTATGAATTGCCGCACTCGTCTTCGGCTCGTATGGCAATCTTTCCTAATCGTGAAAAAAAGTACTACTTTACTTACTTGTTGCATAAATAACTATTTTGTAATACATATGTGTGACAAAAAGAAACTGTTTCATGGTACAAATATTTACACAAAAATGAAACTTCATATTAGCGCCCTTAAGGAGGGGGGCGCAATGGGGGTGTGTCTACTATCCGCACTATTTTTCATTTGGCACCACTGCACACCTCTTAGATTTTCCAGAAATACATCTGGCGACCAAATACTTCAAAAATGCAGCCCTGGTCCAAAGAAGACAAAGGGTTGTAAAGATAATTTATTCAAATCCCGTCGGTGCGGATTTCGTCGGTTGAACTAAGCAGGTACCCTCCTTGATGAATTTCGGCACAGAGGCGTACATTTTTTGTCTCAGAAAAATGCACTCCAAAACCAAACAGAAACTAAAGTTTATTTTATTTTATTTGACGTTATTGCTATAATGAAAAATGTTGATGTGGCCATCATGTAAGTTGTGGTTTAAATGGGATTCTTCTAATACCTTTTTTCCTCAAAAACTTGCTGATTTTCAAAAACATGCAGCAATTTGAAAATCGAGTTTAATCTGACCACAATAGTTTTGGAAGAAACGCATTATCTTCTTCGAAAATGGTTGTATATCAAAGACAGATTGTCATTCTCTTATTCTTGTCATCAAGATGCAAAGATATTGAGAGCTTGTACGGATGGAATTGGTGCTTTTTTCAGACTCACTATGCGGTGTGTTGAGATACGCCTGCTTTCATTGACATCTCTCTTGATGAGGATGGTTAATGCCAATATGTTTTCTTCCGAAGCTTCGTTTATTTTGTTTTGTTGGGCTTTCGGCTTTTTGAAGAATCCGTCCTTCTATTGTTCTTAGATTAAATATAACAAAAAAACATGCATGTCACGCTTTTCTTCATTACAAAAAAAAAATAGAATACTGTGCCGCGATTCTCATAAAAATTCATAACACGCGAACGAATGGAAAAATCCAAAAAATATTCAAATAAATGTTATAGAATTGTCTTTTCTGGAGAGGATAAAATAATTTTAAATAAACCACGATTTATAGGGAAGGTGGGGCGATTCTTCTACTATAATTTATTTACAAGGCTCTAAGGGCCACAGAGAGAATCATAGGGAAGATCAAATTTGCTCAATCCATTTCACTTCATAGCCACCACATTGTCTGAAAACGCCACCTCTCTCAGCAGCGCAGAAGAGTGTGAAGGTAAATAAAACATTATCGTGAATCGTTTCTTATAGTTTAAAATTGGAAACAAATATTTTGAGAAGTATGCATTTTATGTAAGAACGTTGTAAATGTTTTCGACTTAATTTAAAAATTTATTCAAAATTCTACCATCGGTCTTAATTTCTGTTTCCATTTTACACTCCTGCTGAGGAACTTTGGGGTTCTCGACTTAAAAAGTAACGTAGAGAAGACGGTCCTACAGCCAACCAACCTACCAAATTTTTTTGCAAAAACGGTAAAAAATCGTTTTAATTTGAAGCAAATTTGAAACATCATACCACGAAAACTCGCCATCAAATTAAAAAATGGATTTCTACAAATCCTATAGAGGGGTTCTTTGTGAACAGATTAAAATACTTTCATGTTAATTCCCACTTAAGACAGAGGGCGAAGCCAGAAAAATATCTAACAAAAAGTGCCAACAGATGTGCCCTATAACCGTACGGAGATTGAAAAAATTGAAAAAATTACATGAAAGCTGGTCATACCTTCTGATAATCAAAATAATTTCAGCTCTTCTATTATTAATTTTAAAAAAAATGTCTTTGAAAGAAGCATCAAAATAAGTGCCTATATTGGTCACATGTTGAAAAATCATATTTCGTTAATGGGGCACCAAATGGTAGATGTGCAGAAATAAATATTGTATGGGGTTCTTGGTAAACATATTAAATAACTTTTACTTCCATCCCTACTTAAAACAGGGGATGAAACCGCATCCCCAAAACTGTGCTAATGAAGCGCTATTTAATTGTTAAAACGCACCCCAAAATTTTTTTTAAAAAGGTGCCAAATGACGCGCCCTGTAGGCAAAGAGTGGTTGTTCCAAAAATTGTGAAACAATCTCAAATGAATGCTAGTCATACCTTTTACCATCCGTGAACATTTCAGCTCTTCGACTTTTAAAGAAAAAATACGTTCTCGAAAGAAGCATCAGGACGGGTGGAAGCATTTTGATCACATTTTGATAAATCTCGTTAAGTAGTCTTTAAATGAAACATTGTGTTGATATAAATATTACAAGGGGATGCAATTTGAATAAACCGAACCGTTAACGGATTCTTCTAAAGCGAAAGTCAGAGGCGATGCCGAGCCGCCACGAACTCGCTGTGGCCACCGCATTTGCTAAGTAAAGGCTCTGTTAAAAAATTAATAATTTTTTTTTTGTTTTTAGTAGGTAAAAATTGCCAAAGGTGCTTAATAGATATGTTGTAGTTTTCGATTGCAAGTACACAACCATTATTTGCCCTTTTTTCGTGCAAAAACAAAAAGGTTATTGATATTTTGGTATCGATCGCGATCAACAGGACCGGCAAGGGTGTGTCAGACCATGTAGAAAAAGGGAGCATGACCGAACCCTGGAGTTGAAGATAGCCGATTGGGGTGGTCGACGCATTTGACGTTAGAAAAGTTTTGAAAAAAAAAATGGGGCGCTAGCTTTTTTTACGAACGCGCGAGGCGATGGAGCATTTCACCCTTGAAATTTTTACCGGGACTTCTAGTATTTTCTCTGAGATTAAAAAAATCAAAGAAAAAACACATGAACGGTCCTAAATCGGTGAGGCTTTCTTTTAGAATATATTGCGACAATTATTATGTGGTAATCCACAATTAAACTGAATTGAACAATTCACTTCAGAGTGGATTCATTGGAGAAACCGGGCGTAATTGATTTGTGTCAATTTGACGATTATATGTATTGACAATGTCTTTACTTTAAAAGAGAGGTGCGCAAAATGTTTTGCCACCCAAGAAATAGGCCTTTACAAAGGGAATCGGAATTAAATTATAATATTTTTCTATTAAATCAAGTATCAATGCAAATTCATAACTCCAGAGGAAAATGCCTGACTTAACCATTTAATTATTTATAATAAAACCAATGCCCTTAAAATTCACTAATCACCCCCGTGGGTTCATTCTTTCGGTCGATTACCCGAATCGCGAATGAACTGCAGCCCATTGTTTCCTCGAGATTACGAACAGGATTGTACGATGGAGACTGCGTCCATTCAACTGCCGGAAATCGGTTTATTGTTGTCGTAATCTAGCACGCAAGGAAATTTTAGCGTTGTCTACTTCAGATTCCATATAAGGACCTGCGTAATCGATGTAAATTCTATGGTCACATAAATCCAGGATAAATTTATAAATATGGCGAAATTGCTCACGCCGCATACGGAATGCGGAAGTCTGTAAAAAAATCACGATCAAGTTTAATAGCTGGTGGAGCTTGGAGTTAATGTGTTGGGGACAGGATGTGATATCGTGATAATATTCTTTCGGATGATGCTTTTTACCAAATTTTTTTTTGTGGTCGTATAAAGTGCATGCGCTTTCCCAGACAATTTTCTGTATTTACGTCTAATTAAAGCTATAACATGTGGTGTTTATTGCGAATTTCCTTGTACTTATAAGAAGCTAGTTACATTATTTCACTAAATAATTGGTAAATTCCTCAAACGGTGTGAATACAGTTATAGCAACAAATTTCATGAAAGCCGCTTTACGCTAAATTTATTGAACAAGAAATGAGTTAATTTCTTGTGCGATTTAAATCGCCTAATTTCTTACAGTAAGTTATCTCAATAATTGAGTTAGATTGTAAAATATACCGAATGTCAGAAAAATCGTAAAGGAATATTTTTTAGAATATTTTTGCCGAAGTGTAGTAGAGTTGAGATGCTCGCTTCTTCATTTATAAAAGGAACATTAAAAGCTAATTACCAATTCACAGAAATACATTCCCAAAAATGATTGGAAATGTATACAGGGTTTACCCATTGTCGTCCCGGTCCAACTACCCCCCGCGCTGGTAACCCGTAGTGCCGGTTTCTTCATCCACTTACAATTTGTAATTCTCTAAAAATTATTCCTTTACGATTTTTCTCTAAAATGAATAGGGGAGCTAATACTTACACATATTTAATTTTACAATTAAACGACGAATGGTATTTTGTAACCTTATCTACATCTCCTTAAATTAGGAATTTGAAACTTATTTTTGGTTAAAAAACGGAAATTATTTTTTGATCTTATCAAGTACCGAAAGAATTAGCAAAATCTGTCCTTTCGTTCAAAAGTTATCCTAAAAAAAAACAGAAAATAATTGAACTACAAATTTAATTTTTTGTGTCTTATCTGCATCTATTCTATACAACACTTTGCTGAAAGAATTTGCCAAATTTGGTCATCCGTGCACAAGTTATCCTAAAAAAAACAATTGAAGATAAATGATTTTTTTTTTGGTCCTGTACACTATTCGATGAGCACAATAGTTTTCAGGAGGAATTTTTAAAATCGGCCATTTTGTTCAAGAGCTATCTTCTCAAAACCACAGAACAATTGAGCAATTAATTTATATTTTTATATACACACGGTGAGTGTAATAACCCTGGAAGAATTTTAAATATCTGTTTATCCGTGCAATTATACGGCAAATTTAATTTTTGGTCTTACCTATTCGACGAGTTCAACACTTTGCTGGAAGAATTTGCCAAATTTGGTCATCCGTTCAAGAGTTATCCTCTGAAACCCGAAAAACAATTGAACAACAAATTTATTTTTTTGGTTCTATTTACATCTTTCGGATGAAAACGACTTGTCTCGTTGTCAGTTGAAAAGTTAAAATGTTGCAAATTTAAAAAATGCAATTTTGAATTTTGTGTTAATGTCAAGGCAAAAATTCTTAACCCGTTCTAAAATTACATAAAATTTGCCATATTTTGACGTTTAAATCGTCAAAATCGAACAATGCGTGCGGCGGTTGTGCAATTAAAAAAAAATCAAAATCGCGTTTTTAAAATCTTGGAAATTTAAAAACAGCAATTTTCCATTTCGCGTTAATTTCACGAGAAAATATTGTAATCCGTTTTAAAATAACACTAAATTCGCCATATTTTGACGTTTAAGTCATCATAATCGCACAACGCGTTCGGCAGGTGTGCAATTTAAAAAATCAAAGTCGCGATTTTGAAATCTTGGAAATTTAAAAACTGCAATTTTTGCATTTCATGTTAATTTCAAGAGAAAATTTCGTAATCCGTTCTAAACTTACACTAAATTGTCCATATTTTGACGTTTGAATCATAAAAATTGAACAGTGCGTTTGGCAGTTGTGCAATTTCAAAAATCAAAATCACGATTTTAAAATTTTCGAAATAAAAAAAAAGTGAGATTTTAAAATTACTCTTTTGCCATATTTTCAAAATCGAACACCGCGTTCGGCAGTTGTGTGATTTAAAAAAATCACTACCGCGATTTTCTATTTTCGAACATTGAAAACGTCCGATTTTGTCATTTTGCGTTGATTTCATAAACAAAATTAAATCGGATTTTAAATTGCACTAAATTTGCCACGTTCGTAGAATCAGTCAAAATTCGATTAGAATCTAAGATTCTCTTTGTTACACTGAGTAAAGTTTTCTGAGGTTAGTTTAAATAACAGGTACTAAATAACTAGTTATTTTTAAGTAACAGTAACTGTCACTTTAAACAGCGGTTACTAAATAACTAGTTATTTTGTTTTCTTCGCTACAAGAACAGCTACAACAATTTGTCACATTTTGAGGTTATAATGTCAAAATCGGACAGTTGTGCAATTAAAAAAAATGTTGATGTGGCCATCATGTTACTTTCTCCGATAGTATCATCATTTATATTTACACTTTTATGGTCTATTTTCTATTTAAATCATATTTGAAATGTACATCGAGCGTTTTGTAGACTCGCATGAAACTGACGTTTAAAACGTCAAAATTATAAAACATGGAAAAATTATACTTTAAATAAAAAACTCAGTTTACTCAAAAACTAAAAAGATTTCGAAAACAACTTATTCTTTATATTTATTTATATTTATTATGAAAAATGTTTTCAAACAAAATAATCTCATTTCTTTATTGTCTTCAATATTTACTTAAATGTTTTTGTGATATTTTTCATATTTAAGGAAATATTGGTAAAAAACAAAAAGCAGTTAAGGTAAACGCCCACTTGCGGTGTTCGAAATTTTACCAAAAGCTTTTCAGTTCTTCAGATTATCAAATAAGACGGATGTTCAAAATTTAATATCAATTGCTTTATTAGTTTTTGAGATACAGCGCGCACAGACAGCCACACAAAACACACACACACACATACACACGCAGACACACACAGACACAAAAAAATTTCCAGAAATTGTTCAAATGGCATCTAGGGACCCCAAAACGGATATTTCCGCAAAAAAAAGGTAAAAATTAAAATGGCAATTGTAAATTTTCTGGCATCGAAATCGTGCAATTTGAACGTTTTGCGTTAATTTTAAAACACCAGAAATGAATTTAACGGCAAATTTAATTTTTTAGCATCAACATCTTCTTTGCTAAAAGAATTTGAACTCTTTTCGTTTAAGAGTTATCCTCAACAATATTAGAAAATAATTTATTTTTTAATCTCATCTACATCTGTTCTATTAGTAGAACGCAATGCCGAACGCATTGTCAAAATCTGCCCTTTCGCTCAAAAAACTACAAACTGCATTTTTCGGGTCTTATCTGCATCTATTTGTTGATTGAAACATGTTGCCGGAAGAATTTAATTTAATTTTTTTTTCTCAGTTCAGGAGATTCTCAAAAAACAATTGAAAACGAAATAATGTTTTGGTCCCATCTACATTTATTCGATGAGTACAACACTTTTCTGAAAGAATGTTTAATATCTGCCATTTTGTTCAAGAGTTATCTTTTCAAAACCGCAAAAAAATTGAACGACGAATTTAATCTTTTATCTTATCTACATCAATTCAGTGAGTACAATACTTTACCGGAAGAATTTTAAAAATCAGATGAGTTATCCTCAAAAAAGAATGACGGGTAGAACACTTTGCTGGATGAATTTTTAAAATGTTTTCCGTTTTTTCTCAATTGACATTTATTTAATGAGTATATGACTTGCCTGCAAATTTTCTCAATAGAACATGAGCAAAAGGGCTTATTCGGCAATGAACTAAGTTTATTAATCGTGTGCGGTGCGGACTAACAAGTGCACGTTGTCGTCGCGTGCACGAGATGAGCCAGAAATGATTTGGCTCCAATTGCAGGTTCAGAACGAAGGTCCCCGAAGTTGGTTTCGTTTGCGTTGGGGAACAAATGCACTTCGATTTTTCTCCACTTATTAAACTTTCAATGTTTTAATATTTAGGTGTTTTTAGAAATATAAAATTCTTTGCGAGCATGAAATTAGAGGTAGTGCCATGGCTCCATGGCTCTACATAACGAGCCGCCCCTGTCCCAGACAAACGATATAGTACATTTTATGGATAAAATTTTATTTTCGTTTTCACCTAAATCAGCCAACATGTCTAATAATATCTTAGAGGAGTAATTGTGCTCTCCTACTATCGCTATCTGGCTTCACAATATGAGTTTAAAAATGTTGGACACCAAAGTGAAGGAAGAAACAGCATGCTGGTAAACCTTAACAACATCATTTAAAACTAAGTTGAAGGAGTGACCACTACATGGGACATAAAATGCTCTTGGATTCATATTAAAAATTCTCTTTTGGACTCTTATGTCGTTTTCCTTCATGTTTGAACCATTGTAATATCCTTGACCTTTTATATCTTCCATGGGTATTCTCATTTAGTTTTTGTAATATAACTTCCGTCTATCCTAAGTCAGTTGTTTTCAATAGGGGAACTAACCCAAGAAAATATTATCTTGAGTATCGGTAGCTAAATCGACAAAAATTTTAATTGTTATGTGTTCAATTCCAAAAATGTCCGGAATGCAATCCAAAATTATGCTGTAATAGTTGGCAGCTTAAAGCAGACAAAATGTTTTTTTTTTATTTGGCCTTAAGGAATTTCGATAGTTAACATTTTTGTTAGCAACTATGAATTTTTAATCAGAGACATGCACATTAATTCGATTAATTTATTTTTGAAACATACTGTACTAATAAAATTCCAAATGTCCTTGGTAATATGATATTGTCATAACATAGTACACGCAGAGATAGAGTATAATAGGAGTAGTATTTATGTTACAGGTACTCTAAAGACTTCAAAACTGTATTTAATTATGCAAATGCCGTGAAGATCTTACGCTTATATGAAAAACAATATTTACCGTAATAAAGCATCATACACACTGCACTAAAAGAAAACAATCCATTGTTGAATTGCATTTCACGAGGCACTTCCTTGTACATGCTAATGATAAATTTCTACACTTGAGGCGTTCCATACACACTGTCACAATTAAGTGTTATTCAGACAAGTTACGGCATTAATTACCTCGCTGAGGCGTTATCGAACCTTAAAGCATTGTATTAGATCGACACCTTTCAGTTGTAAGCCGCCAGTGCTAATTAATTCTACGTGTACTCAACATTGAATGCTGCGTTAAAAAAATGGCGCTGATTTAATTAACAAACGCGTCTGCTTCTTTAACTAATTACACGATTGTGCTCAGTGAGGAATTTATGATTTTTAAACGTGATAATTGAATCGTACTAGTGAAGCTGAGGTACGAATTGTACCTGACAGCCATTAATCTTGATAGCTTTTACCACGATGTTTCATGGTTTGTGCACATCGCAGCATTAGGAATGCAAATATCGAGATGATATTGATAATTTAACTGTAAATTGTACCATTGCAGCATCTCTATTTCTTTTACCATAAGAATACATGCTGTAGGCAATTTATAGGAATCTTACCGCAACGTAATGGAACTGATATTTTTTGTAACTGGCGAATTTATTGAAAATGGTCATTTTGACAGGGAGAGTGTGCATTTACTTAAGGATACCGTCTACTTTGTTAGATTTTAAAAAAATATTTTGCATTTTTTTTAAGCTGTAGGTTAGAGTAGCATATATGGAGGAGTTTCGAAGTATGTGAAAATCAACGAGACAACCCGGAAATTGTTCGTATAGATAAAAAACGAATAACTGTAAATTTTGAGCTATATCGATCATGGCCTAACCGAGCCCTGGGCGTCTAAAATTTGAAAAAAATCGTTTTTTTTCCTTTTTTTCATTTTAGCCCCCCTAATATTAAACGGTCCACCCTAATGGTCAAATGATATACTGTGTCGACAGAGGATGTTAATACGAATTCAAAACGAATTTATTTGTTAAAACCTAACTAAAATTGACAGAGTTGTGAATGTTTCAATTATATCATACTGACCTAATCCTTCATCGACGGTAATTAGAAGATGCGCGGCATTTCTGTCACTTATTTTACACTTGTCTAAAGCAGATGAGATCCCTTCACTGACA
Source organism: Ocypus olens (assembly GCA_910593695.2). NCBI lineage: Eukaryota > Metazoa > Arthropoda > Insecta > Coleoptera > Staphylinidae > Ocypus > Ocypus olens. Next base: position 14,774,109 of record OU343063.1, on the reverse strand, counting down.
AATGCTATGCTTGTGGTTATGGTTCTATTTCCAAAATTACTCAAAATTCAATCGAGATTATATTTTCCTGAAAACGTAGATCCATACCAACGTCAAATTTTACATACATTTTATTTCTATAGCGCGCGAAACTATGAAAAATGGTAGTAATTTTAATGGTTTCAAATAAATACAAAAATAATTGCCATTGATTTGAAACTTTCTAAAATAACTCAAAATACATTAGAAATTATGATTTCGGAATAATCTGGATACACACCAAAACCAAATTTGGTGTACTTTTATTTGAACAGCGCACGAAATTATGGAAAATTGTAATTATTTTAATGCTCTCAAACAAATATAAAAACAATTGTTGTCGACTTAAAATTTTCTAAAATTACTTAGAAATCATTCGAAATTATTATTATTATGTGAAAAATCAGTAGATTTTATGTAATCAGTTATCACGAAAAATCGTGAAAAATTGTTATAGTTTTGGTGGCTTTAAATAAATATAAAGACAATTGCCATCAATTCGAAATTTTTCAAAATTACTCAAAAATCATTCGAAATTACGATTTTGGGAAAATCTGGATACACACCTGTACCAAATTTTGTGATACTTCTATTCAAACAGCGCGTGAAATTATGAAAATTGTAATAATTTTAATGCTCTCGAAAAAATACAAAAACAATTGTTGTGGGCTCAAAATATTCTAAAATTAATCAAAAATCATAAAGGTTATTATTACGTAAACAAATACTTACACACCATCACCAGATTTTGTGATAATTTCTTGTAATCAGTACGAATAATCGGAAAAGGTTGTTATAATTTTGGTGGCTTGAAATAAATATAAAAACAACTGCCAACGATATAAAACCTTCCAAAATAACTCAAAATTTATTCGAAATTATGATTTTGGCAAAATCTGGATTAATATCAAAACCAATTTTTTACTTGAACAGCACGCAAACTTATGAAAAATTTTAATCATTTTATTGCTCTCAAGAATATGCAAAAACCATTGTCAAAAACTTAAAATTTTCCGAAATTACTCAAAAATCATTTGAGATTATTATTATGCGGAAAACTGCTTATACACCATCACCATATTTTGTCATAATTTCATGTAATTACTGCGAAAAATCGCAAAAAAATGTTATAATTTTCGTGGCTTGAAATAAATATAAAAATCGATTTGAAACTTTAATAAAAGACTCAAAATTCATTCGACATGAAGATTTTGGAAAAAGCTGGACACACACCTTGATCAAATTGTGTGATACAATTTTTTGAACACAGCGGGAAATTATGAAAAATTATATTAATTCTATTAATATAAAAATATATAATAACAATTGTTTTTCTTTTACTTGAATTTTCAATTTTTTGGTCACCATTTTTTATTTCCAGACCGGAATTTTTGATTTTTTGGCTCATATTTAAGATCTTTGGCCTGTTTTTCTCGATATTTGACTATTTATTCAGTGGAAATATTCTTTATTTTGGCCTAAATTTTCAATTTTCTGGTCCGTATTTTTTATTTTTAGGCTCGAATTTCTTATTTTTGGCCCTACAGTTTGAATTTGTAACCTGAATGATTGATTATTGTGTCTACATCTTTTATTTTTAAACCAGGGTTTTCGAGTTTTGGTCAAAATTTTTGATTTTTTGGTCCCGATTGTGGATTTTTTTAAAAGTATATATTTCTGATTTTTGACCTGTGTTTTCGATTTTGTAGTCTAAATTCAAGATCTTCTGTCCTACATTTCCTTGATTTTGGCAGAAAATTTTGATTTGTTTAGTCTGCACTTTTTATTTTTGGGCCCGAGTCAAAATGTTTGATTTTTGGCCACGATTGTTGATTTTTAATTTTTTGGCCTCTATTTTAGATTTGTTACTTACATTTTCGACTTATAAATATAAATATATAAATTTTTCCTTATTTTGGCCGAAATTTTTTTAATCTGCGTTTTTGATTTTTAGTCCCGAATTTTCGACTTTGGTCTAAATTTATGATTTTCTTCATATTTTTTAGATTTTTTAACTTGAATGTTCCGGCCGATATTTTAGATCTTTGACTTGTAGTTTCCTAAAACATTAATAACTTCGTCAATTTTAGTCCAATTTCAACAAATAAACACGTTTTGGATTCACATTAACGTCCTCTATCGATATAATATATAATTGGGCCATTAGGGTGGACCGTTTAATATTAGGGTGGACCAAAATGAAAAAAAAGGGAATAAACACACTTTTTCAAATTTTAGAGGCCTAGGGCTCGGTTACGCAATGTTCGATGTGGCTCAAAATTTACGGTTATTAGTTTTTCATCTATACGAACAAGTTTCCGGGTTGTCCCGTTGAGTTTCATATACTTCTAAAATAAGAACCACTCTACTGTTGGCGTATAGAATATTGTGTCTAAACAGCAAGTTAATATTTCAAATGGAAATGCTTATAAACGGCGGGCCTAAGCGCGCCACGTACAAAGCAGCACCGCGTGGCGGGGATTTTCAAACGCGCTTTTCTCAGAATAGTGTTTTTTTAAATTGGTGGAAGGGACTGCGCACAGACGGATGCAGCAATCGATCTGAAATTTTTCCCAAATACTCCAAGGACATACCCGCAAGGTTATGTAGCATGCATTTAAAACAAATATATTTATTGATTTTATATTGCAAAAAAACGAGCAGCAAAAAAATGAAAAAATGAACTTTTTTTTCCAAACAAGAGTCATTTTGTTGTTTTTTTCGAATTTTAAAATTCCATGCTACATAACACTGGCAAATGTAATAAACTTTAACATGTTATGTCGTTTTTTTTATTTCACTCAAGTTTTGTGGACCGAGGAACTTCCACCAGTGAGGCATGCCCGTGTGACATCCCAACTTCGACGATGTGACAACATAATTAATTTTTATATAAAACTATAAAAAAAATCACAATTTGTACTTAAAGGCTTATTAAATATCTGGGAAAAACATGCAAGTTAAAAACTTTATTAGTCGTCTCAAAAAAAAATACCGAAAATCACCCCTTTTTTTAGGCCTGCAAAGTACACCGTACCCTTAAGTTAGTTATTACTTTTGCGCGGTAAAAAGTGTTAGCAATCAAACTAACTATATATTAATGTACTGAGTTTGTTCTTTACCTCCACAAAGAAATGTTTTTGCATATACTTGCAGCCTTGGCTTTAATGCGCAGTTAAAATTTCAATATTTTAACTATTATCTTATCTAAAGCTAGATTGAAGGTAGAGACTAAATATGCACGGACCTTCATTCTTCTGTTGACTTAAGCACGGTTGGTCACCTAATGAAGCCTTATGAACACTGGCTGCTGGACCCCCGCAACTCACCTACTCATCCCTTCCACTTCTAAATCATACTAGATGCTGATTGGCCGAGCCTGCTTGGTACAGTTCGAGCTAGTAATCACATAAAACATGCGCTCGCGCAAATTTGTGTTAGTACCTACTCAACTCTTGCAGAAGCAATATTCTTGGGAACTTGACCGCGACAAGAACAGGACTTGGAAATTACAGCGCCAATTGGCACTTACCAGGACATTTTTGTTTGTCTACGAGAAGGGGGCGTCAATCTCTCACGGTCAACTTGAAGCATACTGAAGGAAGACAGCGGAGCGTTTCATGGTGCTGAAATTTGCAATCCTTCCCATCGGGATTTTGTCAGAAGCAGCTGAGCAAGAAAGAAGGACTTTCGAAATACCAAAGAGTATCTCACGAGGAAAATAGGAAGACTGCAAAATAATGAAGATATTCTACACAATTTTTTGATAACTTCAGATCCCTATATACCGGATGATCCAGGGATCTGTAAAAGCCCCATCCATAACTTATTTGTTATTTGAGATATCGACTTCCCTTTTTCATAAATTGGTACCCATACCTATTCTATAAATTTTAAAAATATGTATATTTTTGTACAGGGTATCCCAGTAAAATAACAGAACAAAGATATGTGCTTTTTTTAATAGAACACCCCATATTTTATACTTTATTTGTAACCCTCTTGAGAAGCTGATAAAAAAATCATACCATGGGTCTTAGGACAACATAACTAACCAAACGTCTATAGTTTGGTTAGTTATGTTGTCCTAATTTTTCGAGGTTTTTTAAACATTTTGAGAACCGATGCTTTTCTCATTTAATTAGGTCTGCATGGAATGTGTGTTTGTTTATTTAAAACGCGAGATAGGATTTCTTGCCTCCGAAATTTGAAGAACTTTTTTTTTGTAAAAGATAAACAGTCCTCAAGTTCATTAACATGTAATTTAAAAAAAATGCACTTGACTTCAGGTAGTAAATTGATATGTACATACGTGCTTTTAAAAATAGCAGTTTTACTAGGGAAACACTTACCACACATTCGTGTCTACAATTTGTTGAATCATTAAAAGGAGGTCACATAGAAAAGTCGGTCACAATAGTTTTATTAAAAAGTCACACAAAACTAAAGCAAATGTTCAAATTGACGCCCTTCGCACTCAATACACAATTGGGCCGGTTTTCACGAACCGAAGTGAACATTTGCCGCGGATTATTTTTTATTGCGTTAGCTGCATCGTGTACTCCTTGTCTGAGTGTATCAGCATCGTCAATTTCCTCGACATACACTTCATTCTTAAAATATACCCTAACAAAAAAGTTTAATGGGTTTAAATCCGGACTTCTAGGAGGCCATGGGACAGTACCTCCACGTCCGACCCATCCTCCTGGAAATTCATTGTTTAAATAATTTCTAACACGTCGATCGTAGTGCGGAGGTGCAACATCGCGCAGAAACCAGTCTTAGCGCAGCTAAAGGCACATCTTCTAAAAGATCTACATTTAAATTAAATTGAAAAATGGTGATGTGGCCATCATGTTACTTTCTCCGACTTGATGGAATCATTTATATTTACGTTTTCATCGTTTATTTTCAATTTAAATCATATTTTAAATGTACATCAAGAGGAGGAAACTGACGTTTAAAACGTCAAAATTATGAAAGATGGAAAAATTATACTTCAAATTCAAAAACTCGGTTTACTCAAAAACTAAAGGGATTTCGAAAAAAAACTTATTCTTTATAAGTTGTTCATTTTAGCATTCTCTACAATTATTATTAACATAAATTTACTGTAACTATTATCGTTTTATAATTATAAACCAAAAATTAAAAAAAAAAATATTTAATAATATTTTTTCTCGGATAAAAATGATTTTATGAAAAATGTTTTCAAGCAAAAGATGTTCATTTCTTTGTTGTCTTCAAAGTTTGTTTAAATGTTTTTGTGATATTTTTCATATTTAAGAAAATATTGACAAAAAACAAAAAACAGTTAAGGTAAACACCCACTTCCGGTGTACGAAATTTTACCAAAAGCTTTTCAGTTCTTCAGATTATCAAATAAGACGGATGGATAAAGTTTCATATCAATTTCTCTATTAGTTTTTGAGATACAGCGCACACAGACAGACACACACACACACACACAGCCAGACACACACACACACACACACACAGACACACACATACACACAGACACAAAAAAAAATTTCCAGAAATTTTTGAAATGGCATCTAGGGACCCCAAAACGGATATTTCCGTAAAAAAAAATTTTTGAAAAAAAATCACGATCACAATACTTTCTCGTACTTCGTAACGGAGAAAGTAAAAACAACACTTTTGTTAAGAAAATTCATAACACAGCATTTTTCTTATTAACAATAATAATAATACAAAACCCAAAAATTAAATTCAAAATTTGATGCTAGTAGTAACCTTAACTTTACATTATTCAGAAAGACATCGTTAGCTCCTTGAATCATTGTTTCAACTTTATTTTTCATTTCGAGAGAATCTTCGATATATCTTTCAGCCACGCTTATGCTTCCAGCCACAATGATGTTCGATCATACTTAAATCAGCACAAGAATCAGCAAAAAGAGTTGCTGAAATTAATGACCGGTATATAAAGTTTAGCTAATTTCAAAAAAGGTTGCTATTTTTTCCCATATCACCAAAGGTGTTTATACCAATTTTTTAACAGTACATTTATTCTTCCTACAACTAATGAAAAGTGGCACTGATGTGCCGATGTCTCAAATTTCTGTATTTTCTAATCATATTCAAGTAGTTCATTCTATCTTCATCGACAATAGTGAATGTTCTACTGCGACCTGTCTTTGTTTCGGGTATAATAATAATTGAATCGCTTATTTGTAAAAGGGACTAAGTCATATTTTGGCCGTTTTGAGATTTTACATGTTTTTCATTAAACATTCCAAACCACAATGTTTGGTTATAAAAGGATGTCCTGCTAACGTTTATAGGTGTACACGAACGAGTTTGTATAGGTTTATTTTTAAAAGGGTCTAAGCACTGTGACTTATTTCCTTTTCAAATTACGGGCGTGGTGTGGCGCTGGGGTGCCTACCATGGAAGATTGACAGTTGACAGTTGTTGTGATCTGTAAAAGGTAGTGTGCTGTGTTGAAGTCTGTTGCGTATATAAGAAACTGAAGAAGTAATAAGTAATGCCCAGTAGTGAAGAAAGTAGTGATATCGTGGAAGCTGAAGTAAAAGATGAAGTTCCTGAAAAGCGCCGCAAAGGAGTACGAAATGATGAAAATTATAAGTTAAACGTCGTAAAAAAGCTAGGTTAAGAGGTAAGTATACTAATCACAAAGGACAAGTTACTGCTGCTAAAGAACAAGGAGCTCCCTGCAGGTAAAAAAAAAATAATAATTTTAATCTTTGTTACAACAAACTCGTGAAATGCTTTCAAAAATTTAATGAGGATGAAAAACTTATTGTTTTCGTAAAGTTTTACGACAGTTTTCAAACCAAAGATGAGCAAGACATTTATCCTCAGCAACTTATAGAAGTAACTGAAGTAACTCAACGCCGTAAGTGCAAAGAGGGATCTAAAAACAAAGATAAGTCTTTTAACGGTAGGGTATAGGCTCTATTCTGTTGTTGGGAAAACGTAATTTTTAGTCATTTGCTATTTAAATTTATTTACGTCGTAAATGTATGTTACTCTGAAATGTATGAACAATATATAAATGTTAAAAAAAAAATTTTTTGTCCATTAATAAAAAAGTTAGATTTATGTTAGTAATCAGAAAAAATATAGCAATTATAGATTTTTTTTTCCAATAGTTAATTGTCATAGTATTTCATAGGTCGTTGTATATTTTCATGAATATTGAGTGAAAAATATAGGAGAAATACAGTGTTATGTGTTGTAATGTATGGAAATAAATGAGTCATCTCTCATTTTTGCTAATATCTCTACCAGAATATAAAAAAAAAATGTTAGAGATACCTTGAAAATGTTAGCAGCTTTTTTCTGAGACCAAGTTCATGAAAATTGCATAATTAATAAGAGCAATAATAAACATACAAATTTTCGTTTTTTTCGGAATTACTAGGACTGCAGTAGAGAAAGATAGACACAATTTACGCTTTCGCCCCGACATCGGCCGAATAATACATCTGGCAAAATACATCTGGAGACTATTTTCAGTGGGAATAGACGGAATTTAAACGAATAATCGAGATCACCTAAAAACGCATCGGCACGGAAAACGAAAAAATACTTGACTGTGTTTACCGCAACACTCGGCCGGATAGGAATTTTAATGGGGTAATAATAATAATTTATTGGTGCTATTAACGGAGCGTCTTACACAGGTCATAAAAGGTTTAAAAATTAACGAAGATGGCACAACATATGAACTTAAAAATTAAAAATTAAAAATTAAAAATTAAAAATTAAAAATTAAAAATTAAAAATTAAAAATTAAAAATTAAAAATTAAAAATTAAAAATTAAAAATTAAAAATTAAAAATTAAAAATTAAAAATTAAAAATTAAAAATTAAAAATTAAAAATTAAAAATTAAAAATTAAAAATTAAAAATTAAAAATTAAAAATTAAAATTTAAAAATTAAAAATTAAACATTAAAAATTAAAAATTAAAAATTAAAAATTAAAAATTAAAAATTAAAAATTAAAAATTAAAAATTAAAAATTAAAAATTAAAAATTAAAAATTAAAATTTAAAAATTAAAAATTAAAAATTAAAAATTAAAAATTAAAAATTAAAAATTAAAAATTAAAAATTAAAATTTAAAAATTAAGCACTATTTTTTAATTTTCATGGCAACCTTTATTTTCGCGAATATTATCATTTGTATCTTATTATTTATTTCGGGTTTTTACTCTAAAATGATCAGGGAAGATAATATTCCAATATAAAAAAATTAACAGTGAAAATCCTATGTTCTATTTTGTTCCACTACTGACTACACCCTGTATATATTTCTGATAATTCCTGACCCATTCAATTGGTAATAAATATTCAATTGGTTGCACATAGGAATCTTTTGGTATTTTTTTGTAAAATATTGATATTGGAATAGATTTAATACTGCAGATTTTGGAACACGGTTGGAAGAAAGAATACTTATACCAGCTGGATACATGACATCTATAACTTGATTTGCTGCCTTGAAAAATTATCCAAATGTTCTTGTTCCTCAATTTTTTAGCAAATGTAATTTTACATTTATTATAGAACGATGATGATGAAATGTCACAATCTGTAAATGCATGTAAAAACAGCACGTGCTCTCTTTACATTTAGGCATTTTATTGAGACAGGCTTACAAATAGACCATTTGTGGCATTTTACTTCTGGGTGATTTTAGAAAATAATTGTCTTGTTCTTCTGGTGTCAAAGCTATTAATAAAAACAACACGCTTATATCTTTGACTGCAGTATTATAAAGAATATTAAATTATGCAACACTAAAAATACCGGGTATAAGCACTACGGCAAATTTTCACTTCTGTCAAAGCTAAGACTAGTTTATTTTAAACTGATAGTTTCAACTTTTTATTGCTAAGGTAACTCGCTTCTATTATTTTTTTTTGTCAAAGTGTTGCGAGATTGTAATAATAACCGATTAGTTATAAAATTATTTGACGTTTCTTTTTGGTTATGTCATAGTTGCACAGCTTACTTCTTCAAAATTGAATTTATAAATTTCATAAATATTACTTCCATTACATTCTTCTAAAATCGAGCGATATTCTTCCGAATATCCCACATGCATCAATTTTTGCGATTGCAATCGGTCGTCTTTGACTCGTGCCGACTGCGAATGCAAAAACGCACTCATGTTAACAAGTTTAAGTTTAAATTAAAAAGTTTTTACTTCTAAAATTAACTCAAAATGGTGCATTTGACTGAACAAGAAATAATAGTTATGAATGATGATGGAATATGGCGATAGGCTAAGAACTTGTGAGGAATCATGCGATTTGTTCAATCAATAACACCACGAAAGAGTTAAAATTTCAAAATCCACAGTAAGAGCTCTGCAAAAGTTGCTCGTCAAACACTAGTAACGTCACAATATTTTTGAGCACGTCAAAAAGTGCGAAATAATGAACAAAAATCGACCTGCTAAGCTGTTATGAATTTTGTGCTGAACTTTTTCACCATTCTGTATATAAATATCCATATTTAAAATAAAATAGAGTGTTTACTAATAATTGCTAATTATTTAATCAAATAAGTATAGTCAGTATTGCGATTATTTAAACTATTACATATACACTCCTCAATGGTGTTGCAGGTAATCAAACCCAACCCTCGTTCATTGTAAATTTCCCTTTTTTGGTATTCTCGAAATTCGATATGGGTGATTAACACCCTGGAGTTCTCTGGGGTGGGCCGCCGGAGGGCTTGGTGACAAATTCTTGCGGACCTGTCATTTTTAGCGGCTCTTTGGGCGTTTCCGCCGCGCAGTTGAAAAAGGAAAGAACAGTCGCGGTATGCACTATCGCCGCCTAGCGAGAATGAGTGGAACATTTGAACCAATACCCTACCCTTGCACTATGTACAAAAAGGCAACATCAAAGTAAAAGTATGCCTAAACGCTTTCCTCGGCTTACATGCAGTTTCTGCTAAATGTGTAAAAGATTAAAAGGGTAGGCAAAATAATATTACACCCCAAGACAAGCGAGGAAAATGCCTTAAGACTCATGCGATTAGAGAAGAAGATAATATTCTGATCCGACAGCATATATCTTAATTCCCCGTTAAGCAAACTCACTATTCTGGAAAAGAATATGATTATCTAGATGCTAAACTTAATATCAAAATCATGTACAACATGTTCATGGAAAAACATCCAGATAGCAAAATAAAATATAGCTATTATATAAAAATTTTCTATGAAAAATTTACATTGCATTTTGGTCGGCCATAGATAGATACGTGCTGCCAGTGCAAAGAGTTAATGTTGAAAATCAGAAGTCCATCACTAGGGGAAACTGCAAAACGAGCTGCAAGAGCTGATCTAATAGTACACGCAGAGCTGAAAAATTTTATACTTGTCTAAATTTTATACTTGAGTAAAGAGAAGAAGAAATTAAGAAAAATGATGGAATAACTGCCATTGCATTTGACTATATGCAAAATTTGCAGCTTCACCAAATCACAGTGCAAGAAGTATTTTACCTAACACAACTCAGTATCATTGTATTTTATATACATGGCCTAAAGAATGAAAAATCTTATTTTGACATACTATGAGTGAATTGCTTCTAAGGGCCCGAACGAAGTTTGTTTATTCATTTTTGATTATCTTATTAATTATGCGGATACAAACTCTAAAGAACTTCGACTTTTTTCAGACCATTGCCCGGGCCAGAATGAGAACCATACATTGGTACGGTTCTGCATGGCACTGGTTCAATCTGGGCGATTTCAAAAAATTCTGCAGTTTTATCCAATTTGGGGGCATTCTTTTTTACCCTGTGGCAGGGATTTCGGTTTAGTAAAGAGACTCATAAATAAATGTGACCGAATATATTCGATACATGAATATACAAGAATGATAATATAATCCAGAAAGAAAAACAACTTCACTGTAAAGGAAATATCCATATCTGATATATTAAACTGAAAGGATTGGTAGCCGAAACATTACAAGAAAACTTGGTTGTCGAGTGAATCCGTTAAGAAAAATGTATCACAAAATTAGAAAATGAGTTTTTGTATTTCGCAGTATCATCATATTGTCCACAATGGTGTAACACAGGCATGTCAAACTCGTTTACCACC